>JABTTQ020001578.1:0-1358562 GCA_016081115.2 Rehmannia glutinosa
AAATGAGAATTGGTAGAGAACTTTGAAGCGTGAAACTCCTTTGGTTGGTTTCACAGGGGAGGCCGTGGAACCGGAAGGAATAATTACTCTCCGCTCACTGCCGGGGAACGACCTCGACACGGTTATGATTGATTTTACGGTTGTAAGGGTACCCTAGTTACAATGTCATCCTTGGACGACCAGGATTGAATAAGATGAGGGCTATTGTTTCCACATACCATATCTTATGCAGTTCCACCGAGCATGGTGTTGGGGAGTGTTAAGTTGGTATTTTACCAACTTAATAATGTATTTTAGACTAGGATTTTATATTAATTTTGGATGTTTTAGAGTCGCTAGAGTCCATTTTATTTCATTAAGTGTCGTTGAAGAGTTAATACAGATTTTGGTAGCCGAAAATTGATAAAAATAGCGAAAAACATATTTGGGAGGAAGAAATCGCATTTGAAGAAGAAGGAAAAGAGGAAAATCGCAATTTTGGCCTTGAATTGGCGTGGCGCTGCGGTGCAGACCCCGCTTTGTAGTGGGGGAAAACCGGCGATGCAACAAATTGAAGTAAACTGCAGCTCCACCCCATAGCGCCCTTGTGCTGTCTTGTATCAAGGTGGCGCTGGCAGCCATTTTTAGCGCCCAGCCGTGCGGATAATAGGACGGCGCTGCAGCCGTGCTTTTCTGCCATGCGCACAGGCGAGAAATTACAAGGCAACTTATTCCTTTTCTTGGACTTTTGTGGGGTATAAATATAAGTCTTGGGCGTGAAATTAGGGATCTTGGACCTTGCGGCGCCAACAAAAAAGCTACAAGACAAGGAAGAAGGCTTGGAACATCTTGTGAAAAGCTTGGAGAAGAAGATTGAAGGCTTCTATCATCTAGAAATAGAGAAGACCCCTCAATTCTTGTTCTTACTTTGTTGTTTTCTTCATATCTTGTAAGATGTATTGTTTTGTATTCCTATGGATTCATTTTTCTTCAATCATGAGCTAAACTCTATAATTCTAGAGGATGATGTAATTTATGTTTGAACTTATGTTTTGAGATTGTGGTTTGTCAATCTAGGTTTCTCAATTTATTTGTGCTATTTGGATCTATTGCTTCTAAATTACTTGATCAATAATTTAGATTGTTTGGTGTATTTGATTTGACACTTGAGAGAGGTAATTGAATACATGACTTGAAATAGCATAACCTAGGATTTCATAGAATTGAGAGATTTGTGAATCCTTTGAAGTTATTTATTAAGATTCATAGTTTTTATTGAGATTGCATTTGGTGATTTTTATAGAGATATTGATTTCCCAATTGTGATCTAAAACCATTTGGCACTCGAGAGAGGAAATTATTATTGTAGAATTCTTGACTTATAAATTGGTAATTGATGATTGATAAACCATATTGATAACATAAGGGATAACTAGATTCATCACACCTCTAGAATTCATTTAATCATTTGGATAAACTCATTTGTATTCTCATATTCTTAATGTATTTTTTTTTGTTCTAGTGTAATAAACTCCATCAATTATTGAATTTCTAAATAAAGTTACACTACTATATTATAGTACTTAGCAATAATTCGATAATTATTCCCTGTGGATACGACAACCTTACTTTCACTATATTAAAACTTGACACCGTAGACTTGCGGTTAGAAAATTCTCTAACAAGTTTTGGCGCGTTCGGGAATAATTCATCTTATTTCTTGATATTATTACTTAGTAGTTTTATTTTAATTTAGATTGGTTTTTTGTTACAATAGGGTTATTGTCATTTTTGCATTCTCTTGTTGATACGAAAAAATAAAAGTGCTAATTTAATCTTATTTGATCCAGAAATTGAAAGAACACTTCGAAAGATTAGAGCCGCACGAAGAATTGAATTTGCAAAAATGTCAGGAAACGGTGATGATGAAGAACGCTTACCTATTATTGCACCACCGGAAAAGGGCCATTCGGGACTATTTTCGATCACCAACCACGAATCAAAACTATTGGGCATTGTTCGCCAACCTATCAATGCGAATAATTTTGAATTGAAGCCGACCCTAATAAACATGGTGCAACAGAATCGGTTTGGGGGTAGTCCGAGACGACCCGAATGCTCATCCGGCTATTTTTCTTGAGATATGTGACACTATCAAAATGAATGGGGTTCGATGAAGCTATTCGGTTGAGGTTATTTCCGTTTTCACTTCGTGATAAAGCTGACAATAGCTTCAAACCTTCCCACCGGAAGTATCACTAGTTGGGATGATCTCACCTTTGAAAAATTCATGGCAAAATTCTTTCCACCTAGCAAGACATTTCAACTGAAAAGTGAGATTGCTCAATTTCATCAACTCGACTTTGAGCCACTCTACGAAGCTTGGGAGCGATTCAAAGAATTATTGAGGAGGTGTCACAACACGGATACGCAGATTGGCAAAAGTTGAGATTTCTACAATGGTATGAATGGGCATTCGAGAACTATTATAGATCTGCGGCGGAGAGGTACATTGATGGCTAAAACTCCAAGTGAAGCCATGCTTTTACTAGAAGAAATGGCTGCGAATAGTTATCAATGGTCTTCTGAGAGATCTATGCCAAGAAAAGTTGCCGGTGTTCTTGAACTTGATACTATGTCCGCATTGGCCTCTCAAATTTCCGTCTTCAAAGCAAATTGCTACTCTAAATTCGGGTGGAAAACAACAACCAAAGGCGTCATGGAGATAAGTCAAGAAATTGTGAATCCCGATACGGAACAAGCGAATTATGTGAACAATCGGGGTTTCAACAATAGAGGGAATCAATTGCCAACGCATTATCACCCGGGACTTCGCAATCATGAAAATTTCTCGTATAGCAATACGAGAAATGTGTTGCAACCACCTCCGAGGTTTCAAAACCAAGCAAGTACGAGTACACACGTGGGAGAACAAAAGCCATCTTTGGAAGAATTACTTAGTTCATTCCTTGTAGAATCAAGAGCAAGGATGAACAAGGCCGATTCTAACATAGAAAATTTGGGTTCAAGGGTTACAACAATTGAAAGTCATCTCAAATCTTTGGGGACACATGTGGGTCAATTGGCCACGGCTATTAATTCACAACAGAAAGTTGATACGTTTCCAAGTAACACCGAGGTGAACCCACGTGAGCATTGCAAGGCCATTAAGTTGAGAAGTGGAACGGAATATGATGAACCAAAGATGCCTACTCATGCCACCAATGAACCAAAAGCAAGCTCTGAAACACTCCACAATGAAAAGGGCATTGATAAGCAATCAGAAAGTGCGAAAAATGAGGTAAAATCAATTTCCAATTCTGATAATGTACTACCAAATTCTCTTCCTTTTCCACAGAGGTTTCAAGAAGAAAAAAGTTGGATGCTCAATTTTCCAAGTTCTTGAAATATTCAAGAAAATTCACATCAACATTCCTTTTGCCGATGCACTTGAGCAAATGCCAAATTATGCAAAATTCATGAAGGATGTGATGTCGAGAAAGAGAAGGTTGGAGGCATACGAGACGGTCAATCTCACAAAAGAGTGTAGTGCCATTTTGCAAAGAAAGCTACCACAAAAATTAAGAGATCCGGGGAGTTTCACTATCCCTTGCACTATTGGTGATTCTTATTTTAATAAAGCTCTTTGTGATTTAGGTGCTAGCATTAATCTTATGTCGTTATCTATTTTCAGGAAACTTGGCCTTGGAGAGATAACGCCGTCCACCATCACATTGCAATTAGCCGATAGATCACTCACCTATCCAAGAGGAGTGATTGAAGATGTGTTGATCAAAGTGGATAAATTCATATTTCCGGTGGACTTTGTGGTGTTGGATATGGAGGAAGATCATGAAATGCCATTAATTCTTGGAAGACCTTTTCTAGCAACGAGACGAGCTCTAATTGACGTGCAACGAGGAGAGTTAACATTACGGGTAAATGATGATGAGGTATTGTTTAACATTTATAAAGCAATGAAATTTCAAGAAGAACCTCAAACATGTCATTTTATTGATATGATCGAACAATGTGATCAAACGGAGGTTATAAAACAAGATTTAAAGACCCATTAGAACATTGTTTGATTAATTCAATAATGAAATGTGATGAGGAAGTTAGTGATGATATTGATTTGCTTGAGTTTATTCTTTCCCTTGAAGCTAAAGAAATTGTAAAAGAAAAACAAAAGGAAGAATTAGAAAATGCCAATATTGAAAATATTCCGAAGGGTACTTTAGAACTAAAGGAACTTCCAGAACATCTTCAATATGCATTTTTGGGAAAGGATAAGACTTACCCGGTAATTGTTTCTGCTTCATTATCTTTACCCGAATTGGATAAGTTGTTGCGTGTGCTTCGTGAGCATAAGTCGGCTTTGGGTTGGTATATTTCTGATTTGAAAGGTATAAGTCCTTCCATTGTAATGCACAAAATTTTAATGGAAGAGTTTTATAAACCATCTATTGAGCACCAAAGACGACTTAATCCCGCAATGAAAGAAGTTGTGAGAAATGAGATTTTAAAATGGCTAAAGGCATGTATCATTTATGCCATTTCTGATAGTTCATGGGTGAGTCCAGTACAGGTTGTTCCTAAAAAGAGAGGTATGACAATTGTGAAAAATGATAACAATGAATTAATTTCTACATGAACTGTCACAGGATGGCGAGTATGTATTGATTACAGGAAACTGAATAAAGCTACTCGTAAAGATCATTTTCCCCTCCCCTTTATTGATCAAATGTTGGATAGGTTGGCAGGATATGAAAACTACTGTTTTCTTGATGGCTATTCAGGGTACAATCAAATCGCCATTGCCCCTGAGGATCAAGAGAAGACCACTTTTACATGTCCATGTGGTACTTTTGCATTTCGCAGGATGCCATTTGCATTATGTAATGCACCTGCTACTTTTCAGAGGTGTATGATGGCAATTTTTCATGGTATGGTTGAGGAAATCATGGAGATTTTTATGGACGATTTTTCTGTTTTTGGTACTTCTTTTGACCATTGTTTGCATAACTTGTCTCTTGTTTTGCAACGTTGTGAGGAAACTAATCTTCTACTTAATTGGGAAAAATGTCACTTTATGGTCAAATAAGGGATTGTACTTGGGCATTGTATTTCTTGTACAGGTTTGGAAGTTGATAGGGCGAAAGTTGTGGCTATTGAAAAGTTACCCCCACCTTCAAATGTGAAAGGCATAAGAAGCTTTTTAGGGCATGCGAGGATTTTACAGGAGATTTATAAAAGATTTTTCAAAAATTGTTAAACCACTTTGTAATCTCCTTGAAAAAGATGCTATCTTTTGCTTTGATGAGTCTTGTTTGCAGGCATTTGAACAGATAAAAAAGGCACTTGTTTCAGCTCCTATTATGATAGTGCCAGATTGGACCCAACCATTTGAGCTTATGTGCGATGCAAGTGATTATGCGATGGGTGCCGTTCTTGGTCGTGAGGTGAGACATAATTTTTAAAGCAATTTACTATGCGGCAGGACCATGGACAATGCCCAACAAAACTACACCACCACAGAAAAAGAGATGTTGACAGTAGTTTTTGCATTTGATAAATTCCGAGCTTACTTGGTGGGTACAAGGGTGATTGTTTATACGGATCATGCCGCAATCCGATATCTATTCTCAAAAAAGACGCAAAACCTAGGTTAATTCGATGGATTTTGCTCTTGCAAGAATTTGATATTGAGATTCGGGATAAAAAAGGAAGTGAAAATGTGGTTGCCGACCATCTATCCCACCTTGAGCAACCGCACGAGGTGATTGAAAGCCCAATAAAAGAATCATTTCCTGATGAACAAATTATGCGTGCCGAGACATCATTACCTTGGTACGCAAATTTTGTTAATTACCTCACGGGAGGAGTTTTGCCATCGGACTTGACTTCACACCAAAAGAAAAAATTCCTACATGATGTTAAGTCTTATTTGTGGGATGATCCACTACTGTTCAAAAGATGCGCGGATTCTATCATTTGCCGTTGTGTTCCTAAGGAAGAAATTGGAGAGATTCTTCAACATTGTCATTCCTCATCTTACGTGGGACATTTAACCCGAACAGCTGCAAAGGTACTATAATTTGGTTTTTATTGGCCAACATTATTCAAAGATTGTTATGCATTTGTAAAGACTTGTGATCGATGCCAAAGGGTTGGTAATATATCACGGCATCATGAGCTTCCTTTGACAAACATAATGGAGGTGGAGTTGTTTGATGTATGGGGTATTGACTTTATGGGGCCATTTCCCGCGTCCTATGGAAATTTGTACATTTTGCTTGCGGTTGATTACGTCTCCAAGTGGGTTGAGGCGATTGCTACACCAACGAATGATGCTAAGGTAGTACTCAAATTCTTGCACAAGCATATTTTTACCCGGTTTGGTACTCCTCGAGCTATTGTAAGTGATGAAGGTACGCATTTTTGTAATAAATTATTTAATAACGTTCTTGCTAAATTTGGTGTGCGTCATAAGATTGCGCTTGGTTACCATCCTCAATTCAATGGTCAAGCTGAGATCTCCAATCGTGAAGTGAAACAAATTCATGAAAAAAACGGTGAGTTTTAATCGAAAGGATTGGGCACAAAAGCTCGATGATGCTTTGTGGGCTTATCGCACGACTTATAAAACACCCATTGGTATGTCACCATATCGATTAGTGTTTGGTAAAGCGTGCCATTTACCGGTTGAGCTTGAGCATCGAGCTTATTGGGCAATTAAGAAGTTGAATTTTAACTTGAAAGAGGCCGGTGAAAACCGATTACTTTAATTAAACGAAATGGAAGAATTTCATTACGAATCATATGAAAATGCCAAAATGTATAAAGAAAAAACAAAAAAATGGCATGATCAAATGATTTTGCGACGTGAATTCTTACCCGGCCAACAAGTGTTATTGTTCAATTCGAGATTGAAACTATTTAAAAAGCGAAATCACGATGGTCAGGGCCATTTGTGGTTGAACGTGTGTTTCCCTATGGTGCCGTCGAGTTGAGAGGAAACGATGGGAATTCATTCCAAGTGAACGGACAACGATTGAAACATTATTTTGGAAATGAAGCAATGAAGGTTTTAAATCTTCCACTTGGTGATGAAGTTTCTTGAGCCGAGTAGTTAAGTCAGGCTAACGACTATAAATTTAGCGCTTCTTGGGAGGCAACCCAAGTGATTTTGTGTGATTGCATTTTATTTTGATTTTATTTTCTTTAATTTTAGTATAAAAAAAAAAAAAAAAATTATTGAAGAGGTGTGATTTTTTATTGTGTGAATTAAATTTTGTGTGGTTTTAATTTGTTTTTATTAACATTTATATATATATATATAAAAAAGGGTGAAGGGTTGTGGCTGAAACATTTCATATGAGTCACGCTTCTGGCGTCGGGTAAAAAATGTGGCGAAGCAATTGTTGTGCGTGACTGCGCCATTGAGATATTAGCGCTGCAGGCTGAGGACCGCCAAGGTTTTTTTTTTTAAGTGTTGAACGGGTGTTTCTATTCTTTTCTTTCTCAACAAAACACTCCTCTCCTTCACCCTCTTCCATCTTCTCTATACATAAGCACACACAAACCATCAATCTTGCATCACTCAAGGGAACACTTAAGCATCTTAATCCTCATCTTCATTCTCTCTATCATCTAGGTAAGGTGGTTTAATTTGTACATCCCTTTCCCCCAATTATTAACCTAATAAGAAGAACATGTCAATATTCCTTTCAATTTCGAAATTCATGTTTAATTGTTGGATAAATTGTTGGGATATATGATTGATGTATGCTAGAATTAGGTTGGTATTGATTATTGGGCATGAATTATTCTTTGAATTTGGTGTTGATCTCTTGTCATCACTATGCTCACAAGGTGTTTGTCAAAATGCTTCAATGAAAAAAATTCACACCTATGCACTCCATTCTTGTCCTCATTGTTTATCAAGTATAATTTGATCATGAATTGATGACACGGATGCATATTTGTGGGATATTGCGAGAATTTATAACCTCTAATCCGTATTGCTTGTTTCTACGTGTTGTCTTGTTTATTTACTCTTCCAGGATATTAGACGATCAATTAAATGGGGAGGTCAAATAAAACAAGCAAAGGCAAAAACAAAGTGAGTACCTCCGAGGAATATGATACTAGCCATTTCACAATCATAGAGACACAAAATCTTTTTTTTGATAAATTAAGCACAAAGAGCATAACCGCGGAGCGGGGGTTGCAACCGAGTTCGCGTGATGGTGATCTTGCACAAATGATTCACCAAAGGCGATGGAAAAAATTATGTGCTCAACCCGGATCGTATGCATCAAATGTGGTTCGAGAATTCTTTACAAATGCGAATGTCACACTCGATAACCCTGAAGATATTTATGTACGTGGTGACTACGTGTTTCTTGATCCATCAGAAATACGACAGTATTATGGATTACCTGAGGTGGATCACTCACCTTATACCGAGTTCATTTCTTAGCCACCGGATTTAGAGATGATTTGTCGTGCTCTTTGTCGCCCGGGTACAGAATTGTGTCCAACAAAGGTCTCTGGTGGATCCCTTGCCTTCTCTCACACTACGTTGAGTCAGTACGGACGTGCTTGGTTTCATTTCATATGTCACAATTTAATGCCGACCAAGCATATCAGCGATGTCATGAAGCATCGAGCTTATCTGTTATATGCGATTGTTACCGACATCCAGTTCGATCCATCAGTAATTATCGCACAATCCATCTGCCACACCATCCGATATTGTAAATCAGGAGGATTGATTATGCCGGCTTTGATTTGTGGTCCGTGTAAAAAGGAGAAAATTACGTGGGACAAGAACGAACCATTGGAGCGGCCTAAAGGGCCTATTGATTCTTCCATTATTGCTTCCTATGACGAATGGGCAGGCGGTGTACCTAACCCGAAGAGGGCGGGATATATCCTTGATCCCGACTTTGCCCTTCCACCTGTTGAGCCTGAGGTTCATGCCCAGTCACACGATGTTGGTGCTACATCTGGTTCAGTGGCAGGTCATTCTCGTTCCACGTGCTCTAATCACGATGACGACCCTTCAGACGTATTAGTGCGTGAGGTACAAGAGTTGCGAATGGCTCATCGTCGCTTAGTTGTAGCTTTTGTAGCTGAGCAACGTCATCGAGCTGCGAGGGAAGAGTATATTAATGAGCACAACAGAGTTCTTGCTCAAATTTATGGTCAGATGCACCCACAATTCCAATTTCCGACACCACCACCAGGGTCCTATTGCTCATCTTCCACCGCACGATTCGATAGGGATTCCGATTCGAGTCCTAATCACTCCGGCTACCAGGAAAGTTTTTCTCACTCTCCATTGGGGACAATGTTCATTTTAAGTTTGGGGGAGTGTAATCTGTTTTTGTGCTTCATTTTGTGTCTTTTGAGTAAAAAAAAATTTGAGTCTAGTAGTATGTTGAACTGTAGAACTGCATGACTAAGTTTATTTGTTGATTATGAGTTGAACTGTCACAAGAGCATGCTTTTAACTAGTGATATATATATATTGCTTCATTGAATTCATGTTCATGTATAATTCTGTTAACTTATTCGAAAATGATTAATGAAGTTGAGTGTTGCTTGTATGATCCCACCGGATTCTAGAACTTGTTTGATCACTAATCGAGGTGAAATCTTAGGTGAAGTAACACTAAGGAAGTGATTTAGGCCATCTTTGAACAAGCCAGAGCCTAGAATGCCTACCTTTGCATTATATTTTCCCTAGTGTCCCCTTTTGAGCCTTATAAACCCGTCTCTTTGGCAACCGATTTTATACCCAGAGTTTAAATATGAATATCCGAATTACCCATCACTCATACACACAAAGTATAGAAAAATATTGGAAGTCGAGGAGGGTATGATGAGAAGGGGTGTATATTTAATTGAACGAAGTTGCCCAAGAAAAGAAAATATGGAATCCCATGTACGCAAAAGAATAAGTTTGGGGGTTCCGGAAAAAAAAAATTGAGAAAAATCAGCGGGATTGAAGGTTCATAAACATTGGGGATGTCAAAAAAGTGAAGGGTAGTTGCTTATTGATAATTCGAAGTGTTAATTGTGTGTTTGGGTGATTTGAGCCACTTAATCTCATATTTTCCTACCTTACCCTAAGCCCACAATACAAGCTTTAAAAGTCCTATTGATCCTTGTGTTACATTAGCCTACATTAGTGGAGATTAGTGTTAAAGACAAGCTTATGGAATCCGATAAACATCTCATCTTGATATTTAGAAAGTGGATCATTGTGACAACACTTGATTGTGTGAATCTATTTGAATAAAGTAAATGGAGTTGGCATGAACATTCCACACTTTTGATCACAATGTTAAAACGCATGCTTGATTGATAATGAAATGAGTATTGAGACAAATGTTATTGGTTGTGAAGTTTTGCAGTTGTTTGTGTCATTGTTGTCCTGTATTTTCATTTTAGAGCTGTAACTGTTTGAGGACAAACAATAGTTTAAGTTTGGGGATATTTGTTAAGTTGGTATTTTACCAACTTAATAATGTATTTTAGACTAGGATTTTATATTAATTTTGGATGTTTTAGAGTCGCTAGAGTCCATTTTATTTCATTAAGTGTCGTTGAAAAGTTAATACATATTTTGGTAGCCGAAAATTAATGAAAACAGTGAAAAACGTGTTTGGGAGGAAGAAATCGCATTTGAAGAAGAAGGAAAAGAGGAAAATCACAATTTTGGCCTTGAATTGGCGTGGCGGCTAGGCGGCTAAGACCCCAGCGTTGCGGCGGGGGTGAAAAATGGCAAATGTGCAACAAGTTGAAGTAAGCGGCTGCGGCTTCCAGCCTAGCCAGCCGTCTTCATCTTCAGGTATAGCTGGCAGTCACCATTTTTGGCACCGCAGCGCCATGCGGATAATAAGGACGGGCGCTGCAGCACCGTAGCGCCCCTGGGCGGAAATTACAAGGCAACTTATTCCTTTTTCTTGGACTTTTGTGGGGTATAAATACACGTCTTGGGGCGTGAAATTAGGTATCTTGGACCCTTGGGCAACCAACAAAACAGCTACAAGACAAGGAAGAAGGCTTGGAACATCTTGGGAAAAGCTTGGAGAAGAAGATTGAAGGCTTCTATCATCTAGAAATAGAGAAGATCTCTCAACTCTTGTTCTTACTTTGTTGTTTTCTTCATATCTTGTAAGATGTATTGTTGTACTCCTATGGATTCATTTTCTCATGAGCTAAACTCTATAATTCTAGAGGGATTATGTAATTTATGTTTGAACTTATGTTTTGAGATTGTGGTTTGTCAATCTAGGTTTCTCAATTTATTTGTGCTATTTGGATCTATTGCTTCTAAATTACTTGATCAATAATTTAGATTGTTTGGTGTATTTGATTTGACACTTGAGAGAGGTAATTGAATATATGACCTTGAAATAGCATAACCTAGGATTTCATAGAATTGAGAGATTTGTGAATCCTTTGAAGTCATTTATTAAGATTCATAGTTTTTATTGAGATTGCATTTGGTGATTTTTATAGAGATATTGATTTCCCAATTATGATCTAAAATCATTTGGCACTCGAGAGAGGAAATTATTATTGTAGAATTCTTGACTTATAAATTGGTAATTGATGATTGATAAACCATATTGATAACATAATGGATAACTAGATTCATCACACCTCTAGAATTCATTTAATCATTTGGATAAACTCATTTGTATTCTCATATTCTTAATGTATTTTTGTTGTTCTAGTGTAATAAACTCCATCAATTATTGAATTTCTAAATAAAGTTAGACTACTATATTATAGTACTTAGCAATAATTCGATAATTATTCCCTGTGGATACGACAACCTTACTTTCACTATATTAAAACTTGACACCATAGACTTGCGGTTAAAAAATTCTCTAACAACGAGTCCGAGGAGACCAAGGAGTGGCAAGACAATGTTACGTTGCTTCACTCAAAGGAAAGACAAAATCTTCAGAAACGTTAACTATTGAAAGTTTGGAGCCTGAAGATAAAGGTCAAAAGTCGGGTGAACCAGTGGAAGACCTAGTTTCTATTCCACTTTATGAAGGGAACCAGGAAAAGGTTGTGAAGATTGGGTCTTTGCTAGATGAAGACGTACGAACAGAGCTTATCCAATTCCTAAGGGAGAATGCTGATGTATTTGCATGGAGTCCATCTGACATGCCGGGGATTGATACTGATGTCATAGTTCATAAACTTAATGTGAACCCTGACTTCAGACCCATAAGGCAAAAGAAAAGGAGTTTCGCACCGGATAGAATCCAGGCCATGAATGAGGAAGTGGACAAGCTCCTTGACGCTGATTACATAAGAAAGGTTGACTACCCTGACTGGTTGTCAAACGTTGTTCTGGTTCATATACCCAATGGCAATTGGAGAATGTGCATAGACTTTACGAGCTTAAATAAAGCATGTCCAAAGGATAGCTTTCCCCTCCCAAGGATTGACCAACTGGTAGATGCCACGGCTGGATGTGAACTCCTTAGCTTCATGGATACATTTAAGGGATACCATCAATAAGAATGTATCCAGATGATGAAGCAAAGACCTCATATGTCACTGAGCGAGGTTTGTATTGTTACAAGGTTATGCCCTTCGGTCTGAAGAATGCAGGGGCAACTTACCAGAGATTGGTGAACAAACTATTCAATGGTCAGATTGGATGAAATATGGAAGTATACGTGGACAATATGTTAGTGAAGAGCCAACGGGCAGAGAACCACATTGCAGACCTCAGCGAAACTTTTGCAGTGTTAAGGTATTACAAGATGAAACTTAACCCTAGCAAATGTTCCTTTGGTGTAACCTCTGGAAAGTTCCTTGGCTATATGGTTACTCAACGAGGGATCGAAGCCAATCCACAAAAAATCAAAGCATTGGCGGACATAAACCCTCCCCAATCAGTGAAAGATGTTCAGAAACTTATGGGACGATTGGCGGCCCTTAGCCATTTTTTATCTAAATCTGCAGAGAAGAGCTTACCATTTTTTAAGATTCTAAGGAATGCGAGGGATTTCTCATGGACTGATGATTGTCAGAGGGCTTTCGAGGACCTAAAGTCATACTTGGGCTCTCCTCTACTCTTGATAAAGCCCCAACGGGGAGATGTTTTATACTTGTATCTTGGAGCCTCAGATGCAGCTATAAGTTCCGTATTGCTTAGAGAAGAAAATGGACTTCAAAAACTAATTTACTATGTAAGTCGAGTCCTTAGAGGTGCCGAGGTACACTATCCAAAGATCGAGAAGTTGGCTTTCATAGTAGTGGTCTCAGCTCGTAAGTTGAGACCATATTTCCCAGCACATCTTTGTGGTGGTGCTCAGCGACCAACCTTTGAAGCAAATATTTCAAAAGCCTGAGACTTCAGGGAGGTTAGTAAAATGGTCCATTGAGCTTAGCGAATTTGACATTCAATTTCGACCTCGACCCGCTATAAAAGCCCAGGTCTTGGCTGACTTCGTAGTGGAATGCACTGCCAGCGACGAGGTTGTCAAAACTTCGGAAACTGAGAATGAGCCTAACCCTGACACCGAAGGCAAAGACAATATTTGGACCTTGCATGTCGATGGTTCTTCAAACTAGAGAGGGAGTGGCGCTGGCCTAACTTTGACAAGCCCTGAGGGCTATGTCTTTGATTATGCCTTAAGATTTGATTTCAAGACATCAAACAATGAGGCTGAGTACGAAGCTCTAATTACTGGTTTAAAGATAATATTAGAGTTTGGAGCCAAGCAACTGGAATCCTATAGTGACTCTCAGTTAGTGGTTCATCAAGTCAAAGGAGATTATGAGGTGACAAATAGGACCATCTTGCAGGCTCTGAAAATGCGGATGGATGAAGCTAAAGGTCTCTGGGCTGACATCCTTCCTGAAGTGTTGTGGGCTTATCGAAAGACCCCAAAGACAGCTACCGGAGAGACCCCTTTTAGCATGAGCTTTGGCTCAGAGGCGGTCATCCCAGTAGAGATTGGACTTCCAAGCTCCAGAATTGAGAACTTTGAGGTAGAGAAGAACGCGGAGGGACTCAGGGTTAACCTTGATCTCATTGACGAGCATAGAGAAAGAGCCAGGGTCAAGATGGCTGCTTATCAGCAAAGGGTGGCCAAATATTACAATGATCATGTCAAGTCTCGATCACTTTCGCCGGTGACCTTGTCCTTAGGAAAGCTCGGTTCAAATACCAAGAAAGGCACAACAAGTTATCCCCTAATTGGGATGGCCCTTATCGAATTCATAAAGTTGTGAAAGAAGGCACATACAAGTTAGAAGATCTCGGGGGCAAACATATACCTAGATCTTGGAATGCTGAGCATCTGAGGAAATATTATCAGTAGGATAGGTATTTTTATTTCTGTCTTTGATTCCTCTTTAGTACCAAGGTTAAACAATTTATTTGTTACCAAATTTATTTCAAGTTGCAAATAAAAGTTTTATTTTCTTTTATAAATGATTCTTGGAACCAACTGGGTAACATAGGATTGCAATGGACAACCATTGCCAATTTCAAAGATAGGATTGCAGAGGAAGACCACTGCCCCTATCGAAAGGGATGAGTAATCCCAAAGTTTGATATTAATTCCGAGGATCAATCCTTGGAAATAAAGTCCTAACCTTGCTTAGGCTCTAAAGAGAAGTGGTGACGCCTGGACTGATCAACCAGCTAGCAACCACGAAAAAAACTCCTTGGAAACAATTTGGAAATTATCTAGATTCAATTATTCATCTATTGGATTGATCTCCTAAGATAGAATAATTGAGGCCTTTATCGGCCAAGTAAGGGGATGACCTGAACCACAAGGCTAAGGACTCCTCCAAACTTCATACAATTGGATATCTTTCAACTCAGAAACATCAAGGGACAATTCAGAAAATTATGGTAAAAGCTTGGCAAATTTCAAAGTACGTTTTGATCAATTCATACAGAAGCAAACATCACACATAGTCTTACAAGCCATAGCAGTACAACATTCTAAAGTCTCATAACATAGTACATAAACCACATCAGTCGAAGGACCAATCAGTAGACGTCGGGTCATCAGGCATCAGCTAGACCATCGCTAGTAGAATTTGGGAATGAAGGAACCAAACGGCTAACATCAAAGGACGGATCAATAGTGAGAAATGTCTGCTTGCAAACATCAAACCCGTCTAACCAATGGTCTAAAAGTGTTTCCTCCATGGCTTCCTTGGCTTTTATTGCTTCATCAGCCCTCTGGTTGGCCTCGTCAGCTCTTTGGTTGGCCTCACCAGCTTGCTGAGATGATTCATCTATCTTCAACTCCAGCAACGCAAGACTCTCAGTCGAATGATTCACTTCAGCCGTCTTTTTGTCCAACGCTATCTCAGTCTGATACCTATGATCGCTCTCACTCTCCAGCTCTAGGATCAGCTCCTTAATCCTCTCGGATCCATGGTTGATCTTGGACACCATACCTTGGTGAGTAAGGACTAGCTGAAATATGAAAAGTGATTAGTAAAGACTTAGCAAAAATATGCTCAAGATTGAAAAGGAAGAATACCTTGGCTAGAAGATCATAGCCATCGTATGACAATGCCTCAGAAGCAGCTTCTACGACCTTGGTGTTATCGCCGGGAGGCAAAGGATTGGACATCATCTCTATAGCAGTGTTTCGGTTGAACATAGAATCACCTTCGTATACATTCCACTCAGGGAAAAACTTACTAAGTGAATGACCCCCGCCGCTCCCAGATCCATGGTCCACGTTGTCAATCATAAGAGCATCAGGGTCCTTGGCACCAAACTGAGGATCTGAACTCTCTCCTTCCTCATGCGCACCGAGGTCTGAAAAAGAAGTCGGAGGCCTAGGCATAGGCTTGGACTTCCCAGAATGAGGGAGTAAGATTTTTTTTGAAGGTTGACAGGATGCTTGTCTCTGAGCTGCTCTAGCCAAGATCTTGGTCATGTCTATCTTCCTTGCCTTGTTAACCTCCATTCATGCGGAACAAAAGAGGGAGACATCAGCTGAGTGGTAAAGATACATATGAAAGAACAAAGTAAAAGTAGCAAGTCCATACTAAGGTCTACGGCCAAGGATGGGTGAAAATGACTAAGCCCTGCTGCTATCAAGTTATCTTCAGTGATAAGCTCATCTAAGCTTACGGGACCTCGGATAATAAGAGCCAACATAACTTGTTTTTCATCTTTATTAAGCTTAGGCGGGGAAGAAAGAGAGTCACTATAGTTCCACTCAGAAGGAAAGCTCCAAGGACACTCTTGTGAAACATAAAAATATTTAGACCTCCAACCCTTGGTTTTTGTGGAGGCTTCCACAAGAGGCTTGGTTTTGCTCCTAGACACAAAATACCATAAGCCTTTGACCCTGGGGTGCTGTTGGATCCGATAAATAGAAGCAAAGACAACGGCATTCACGATGATTGGTACTGAAGCTGCCAGAATAATAAATCCTACGATGATCCTCCAAGCATTAGGAGAGAGTTGGATAGGATAGAGGCCATAAAATTGAAGTATCTAGGGTGAAGAGGAAACCTCAAACCCGAATGAAACATACTCTCATTTAGGCATAGCCACCCTGGAGGCAACATATTTAAACCACCTTTGCCGACCTGTGGGATATAACATTCCCAGTGCCTGGGGAAATAAGACATCGCTTTAAACCTCTTTATTTCTCCTATGGTAAGAGTTGAAATTACATCCTCGGGATCAAGGACCGCAGATTTGTGGGTATTTTGGCGATACTCAGCTAGATGAACACAATCCGAGGGTTCATTTTCATGAGACATGGGTTAAGAGTTTGAGAACTAAAGACTCACTTCACGGCCTTGGTCTGATTCCCAGGAAGCAAAATCTCCAACCTGAAAGTGACAGAAAGGTTTAAGCTACACTCCCGATGAATACACCAAATTGAAAAGAATTAAAAGGATTATCAGAGGCTTGGTTCAAAGAATCTGAGGTCTTGTGATACATGAACTTGCCAAGTATGGACAAGATAATGACTAACTTTTGGAGTCCAGGAAGACCAAGCATTCGTGTGAATGCACAAAAAGCCAAAGGCACTACAATCATGGCTCCCAATTTCAAAAAAAAAAAAAATCAAAAAAAAAAATCGAAAAAAATAGAAAAAAGAAGGGAGTTAAACTTCTACAAGTCCACGGACTCATTTGAAGTCCTATGAATAGTGCCAAGGTCTCCCAGACACAAGTGACTTCTCAAGTCTATTGGCTAAGTATTTGGCCAAGGTCCTATGACTATTGCCAAGGTCTCCTAGGCTCAAAGTGCTTCTCAAGATTAGTAGCCAAGGACTTGGCCAAGGTCCTAGGACAATTGTCAAGGTCTCCTAGGCCCAAGTTTTCTCAAGTTTATTGGCTAAGTACTTGGCCAAGGTCCTAGGACAATTGCCAAGGTCTCCTAGGCTCAAAGTGCTTCTCAAGATTAATAGCCAAGGACTTGGTCAAGGTCCTAGGACAATTGCCAAGCTCTCCCAGGCTCAAGTTCCTTCACAAGTTCATTGGCCAAGGACTTTGCCAAGGTCTCCCAGGCTCAAGTTCCTTCACAAGTTCATTGGCCAAGGACTTTCCCAAGGTCCTAAGACAATTGCCAAGGTCTCCCAGACTCAAGTTTCTTCACAAGTTCATTGGCTAAGGACTTTGTTAAGGTCCTAGGATTATTGCCAAGGTCTACCATCAAGTCGCCACTCAAGGTTATTGGCTAAAGACTTTGGCATGGTCTCCTAAAATTGAGTATAACAAGCTCACTTCCTGAAGACTTGGCCAAGGTCTAACATGCCAAGAACTTTAACTTATTGGGACTTAGCTAATATTTGCTAAGGTCAACATGCCAAGAATTTTAACTTACAATGACTTAGCTAATATTTGCTAAGGTCTACATGCCAAGAATTTTAACTTACAGGGACTTAGCTAATATTTGCTAAGGTCTACATGCCAAGAATTTTAGCTTACTGGGACTTAGCTAATATTTGCTAAGGTCGACTCCAAGGGACCATGCAGGCAGAATAGTAACTAATAATACTAATGAGCAAAAGCATTGGCTACAAAAATTAGGATGTCATGAAAAAGTAAGGCATACCTTGAATTTCTGAGGATTTCGACTTCTACCAAATACCGAGGTGCAAAGGTCTGAGTTGCTTCAGCCAGGGGATAATAACCAACCTTTTTCTTTTCTCCACACCTTTTTTCTGAAACTCTCAATTGTAAAATGAGATAATTTTCTCATTGTAGCCTATTTATAAAAAAATGGCTAAATGACAGAAGCTCCCTATCGCGATATGAGACATCGCCCAAGCTAATTCATCCGGATATACATTTCAAAATACTTCTTGTCCGCGCCATAACTTGCGCGCACAAGAAGTGGGGAGCAAGTGATGAGGATAATTCTGACATCGACACGTGGCATTGTGAGAACATGACATGTGGCATTATGAGGACGTGACACGTGTACCATTAAGATGACAACTATCTGGAGATAAGACCTATCTTAACGGACCGAGGACTATCTGGAGATAAGACCTATCTTAACTGACCGAGGAGTATCTGGTGGTAAGACTTATCTTAACTGACTAAGGAGTCCAACCCCGGAAGAATAACTAAGGAGTTTAACCTCAGGAAGAGTCCTTGGCCAGGTAGGTAACCAAGTCTATAAAAGAAGATCTAGGCTCTAGGTAAGGGGGATACGAAAAACTCACTACTCATAATCTCTACGAGCAAACACTAACTTACGCATCGGAGTATCTACCCTTGGGGACCACCCAGGGGTTCTGTTTTGCAGGTTTACGCCGACGTCTGGTAAACCTCGGATCTTGGGATCAATCGTTCAAACTTTGACTGACTTCGAATTTCCTCCTTGGCGTCGTAAGTCCTCAGATTAGTCCTTGATTTTTATACATCATCATTTTTAAATACACAATTCCAATGCACCTTTCATTTCTTCTTTTTTTTTCCTGGGAATTAATGTGCATTGCCTTTAAATTTAAACAATAGGTACTTAGTTGTTAAATTAAAGTTTCTTTGAGCTATAGATACTTTGGACAAACAAGATTAAATAACAAGTTCATGTATGGAGCTAATCCAGAGTCCAGTAGTACTACACCTAAAATGTTCCAAAATTTTAGAGCTTGTTCGTTATTTTTTAGATCGAATTCAAATTTCTAATTAATAAGTCAACACCAAGGGATCCTTCTGGATAACTACAATCATCTTGCAGATTCTATGTACCAAATATGAGAAAATGATTTTGTAACTGCTAAGCAATATTCACCAATTAATCTGTATATATTTAGCAAATCTCTAGGATTCATTTTCGTTTATTTTTCTGTTACTTTTATGTGTATAAAAATCTATACTCATCAGAATAGCAATACAAGTAAAAACACCATTCTTTATATGGTATCAGAGCCCTTATACGGATTATCTTTCTTCAACCATGACTGATTCAACTGAAGTCACGATTATGTCTAGCAATGCAAATCAATCTTCTACACCATACCCTTCTCAAGTTGTCTCGATCAACACAACTACTCTTATTTCTCACAAATTATCTACTGGAGGAAATTATTCAATGTAGAGCTCTCAAATGACAAATCTTTTTATGGGGTATGATCTCATGGGTTTTATGGATGGAACCCATCCCTGCCCGCTGGTGAATTAAAATGACCCTGTTAAGTCTAGTTTTTAGACTTAAATTAAATTGGCATTATTTGTCAAAATATATTGGTATTTGTTTTCATTATTTATTTAATTGTCATTATTTGTCAAAATATTTTGTTATTGGTTTTGTGCAGGTAACTTATTCAAGAAGGAGACGTGCAACTTTGAAGTGGTGATAGTTTAAGAGTTTGTATAACACATGGGTTTGTGTTACTATATGAGACCTTGTTGTAATTGGTTAGCTAATGTCATCAGAGTTTATGCAATTGAGAAATCCTCAAATCAGATGGAGACATGATGATGCACGGATTTATGGGGATCCTTATTACACGTGGCTTAATGTAATTAGAGTCCCAATAGAATTTATCCAAAAACAAGTAGTTTACTTGGTATTAGAATGGAATTGTTATTTTATTATAAATAGTGAACATCAGATATGTTGAGGTTTATGCCTTGAAGAGAGAAAAACGATACAGACGAGAGAAATTAAAATTGAAAGGCATTGGTTTTTGTGTGCTCCAGCATAGTCATACTTGTGTTCTTCAAAGTGCTGCTTGAGAGTTATTCGAGTTGGATCAAATAATCATTCTTGTGTGCAAGTTACGCAATACATTCTTCGGGAGGAAGAAGATGAGTCTTCGGGAGAAAGACGATCCGCGATTTGGAGGCGTCCAACAGTGAAGGGATTTCATTGAAGCGGATTATTGGAAGAATAGTTTCGGCGAACATAAAGGGAGTTCAAGAATGACGACAATTCAAAGAGGTAGTCTTTAAATTGTTTAAGTCCAATTATTGTACTTTGTGACCTTCATTATTAGTGGAATTATTTTTCTCTGGGATGGCCTCGTGGAGTAGGATTGGTTAACCCGAACCACGTTAATATCGTTGTGTTTTTATTTTTCCGCTGTGCAGAAATACTGGTGTCAAAAACGGTGTTGTAACATCAGTTACAACATCGGTTGTTCAGGTTACTTAAATTATTTAATAATTTGGGGCAACAAATTATAACAAGTGGTATCAGAGCGGGTTACCAGATATACATGGTTTTGATCCTGGATTAAATTGTTGCCATTATTTGTGAAGATGAGTCTACTACGCGAAGGAGGTTCCGTTGTTCGTCCACCGTTATTAGAAGGTTCAAATTTCTCTTACTGGAAAGCTAGTATGCATGCCTTTATCAAATTTGTGGATGAAAATGTCTAGGAATCGATTGTGAATGGATGGGAACATCCAACTATGAAAAACGAGAAGAAGGAAATTATCCCAAAAGTGAGATCACTTTGGACGACTGATGAGATCGAATTGGTTCATGCCAATTCCAAAGCCTTGAATGTGATTTTCAGTGCCGTTGACGCCAACCAATTCAGGCTTATTGCAAATTGTGAAATGGCCAAGGAAGCTTGGGATATACTCGAGGTAGCACATTAAGGAATTGCTCAAGTTAGGCTTTCTAAACTCCAGATGCTTGCAACTCAATTTGAGACTCTTAGAATGGAGGAAGACAAAACTATTGCAGATTTCAATGCTAAACTTTGTGACATCGCAAACGAATCTTATGCTCTATGTGAGAAATATTCTGATACAAAGTTGGTAAAGAAAACACTTAGATCATTGCCAAAGATATTCTCAAGTAAGGTGACGACAATTGAAGAAGCCAAAGACATTACTCAAATGCGTCTTGATAAACTCATGGGGTCTCTTCAAACATTTGAGATGAATCATTGCCAAAACAAGCAGGCGAAAGACATAGAGATTGCATTCCAGACTGATGTCGCAAGTGATGTTGCAACATCAGGTTTTGACATGGCTGATGTAGTAAATTTTCTTGAAGAGAATTTTGGGAAATTCTTGAAGTGGATGGAAGAAAATAAAAAATCTAAATCTGGTAAGAATTCAAGTTTTCCTAATAATAAAAGTGCTTCTAATCCTTCTTCTTCAAGTGTTAGCAGGAAAAACAAGCGAATACAATGTAGGGAATGTCAAGGATATGGTCACATACAAGCCGAATGTGCAAACTGTTCACTTGGTTTTATACCAATGATTTGGGCTTCCTAGACTTGAGTTTTGTGTTGTTTTTGAGTATTTTGAGTCATTTGAGTAGCCAAGCCATGTTGAGAGCCAATTATATTGAGTTTATAGTCATAGTAATGTATCATGTATCAAAAGAAGTACAAACGAGCAAACAACGAGAGATTGATTTGAAGAAACGTCCAAACGCGTCTGAAATTTCCATCACTGGCAGCATTTCGTATTTTGGCCATAACTCTCTCTAATAAATTGATATTGAGATGATTCAAGTGGCTATGGAAAGCTAAGAGATAGAGCTACAACTTTTAAGAAGGGATCAAAAGCAAATTCCAATATTTTATGGGTGAAAAACTCTCGGAATTCGGGCAGTCGGCCCAATACAGTGGTCGCCATATGAAATTTCAAGTGGGGTGCTGGCTTTAACGCCCGTGCTGCAGCGCCGGGCGGATCATGTTTGGGAAATTCTTTGGCGCAGCAGCTCTCGGGGCGGAAATTCCTATGTTCCTCACCTTTTTATTGAACTTTTGAGGGGCTATAAATACATACATGGGAGGCTTGATCTAGGGTATGGAGGAAAGGCTGGGAATACAAGAACACAAGAAACACATCAATTTCATCAAGGAAGAATCAAGGGAAGAATCGGGTCGAATCGGAGCTTGAGGATTGATGATTAATCGAGAGATTATCCATTTCCCTAAGTTTTCTCATTCTTTGTGCTTTAATCTTTCATTTTAGTTTCTTATGAAGATGAACAATTTGTCTATGAGTTGTTTATTTATAATGGGTAGCTAAATTTCTTGTGATTTCCTGGTTTTGGAAGTAGATTAATTGAACTCTTGTTGATTGTTTTAATCTTAATTGAAGTTATTGTCTTGAAGCCTATTTGAGTACTTTGTTCTTATTCTTGTTTTATCATTTGGCCAATGATTTAACATGTTTGATATATTGATTCATAATTTGAGAGATGAGTTTCAATATTAGATCTTGAGTACTTGACATGAATATTTACATAATCGAGAGGTTTGTGAATATTTGTGAGGATATTTGATCTTTTGTGCATTTGGGAGTTGTGTATCTTATGTTGAGTAGAGATACTAGCATAGATATTTCATTCTACACTTTATATACATCTCGAGATGGAGGATAAAATCGTTGTGTGATCGTCTTATAGGTGTATTGATAATAACTTTGGCTTTGATTAAATCGTAAAACAAGAGGAATATTAATTGAAACCATAACCCGGGAATCCATTTCATTTCCCTTGATAATTCCACTATTATTTTCATCTTGTGTTTTTGTGGTTATTCTTGTCTTTTCTTCCACAACAATCATTCAATTTTGATCGTCTAAATAAAAATAAGGCTATCTTAGTTCAATACTTAGCGCATTAATTTATTAGTCTCCGTGGATACGACCTTGCTTACCCTATTCTATAAACTACACCGTACACTTGCGGTGAAGCTAAAAATAAGGCGAACAAGTTTTTGGCGCCGTTGCCGGGGACTAATACAATTTGTGGTTATTCTTAATTTAGACATTTTTTTATTTTTTTTCATTTTTCTTTTGTAAATTATACTTCTACAATGCTTGATTTGTTTCTTTGAAATGGTATAGGTGCACCTATTCGGATGGAAGAGGCAAAACCATCTTTGGAAGACGCCCTCATTTCATTCATGAATCAAACGACTTCATTTATGAGTCAAATAAATTTATTCATGAGGGAAATGAGAAATAGCCTTACCAAAAACGAAGCAAAGATGGACAAGATGAAGTTGCAATTGACACTATTGGCCAATACTATGGATTCACAATTGAAAAATCTCGAGACTCAAATGGGCCAATTAGTTACAATAGTTGGTGGGCAACATCAAGAGAGCGATTTTACACCACCTGAAGCCAACTCGAAGGAACAATCTAGTGCCATTCATCAAATGAGTGGTACAGAATACGAGAAGATGAAGATCCTGGAAAAGCAAGAAAGTTCGGAACCAAACACGGATTGTGTGTTTATGCACTTTCAGCCCGTGTGTGGTAATTAGAAAAGGAGCAAAAATAGGACAAGGAACACACGAACCATGTGTACGCGCGTGCATTGCGTGCATGATATAAGAAAACTATTCCATAATGAGACAAGCACGGAATATGCGTACACGCACACGGACAACATGAGCATAACCCGGATGAAAATGTTCCAACACCAGGACTCTGTACTTGCTTGGAGATCCCAAGTATGTATTACTAGATGCAAAAAGAGCAAAACGGTTCTTGACCACGATCCAAAACAACTAATATATGCATTCAAAGGTGGTACAAATCAAAATTAGGCGTCGAGCTAAAGGCGTTAAATATAGCGCTTGTTGGGAGGCAACCCAACAGTTTGTGGTGTGATTTTTGTTTTTTTTTGTTTTTTTCGTTTTCTTTTTAAAAAAAAAGAAAATTACCTGATTTTACTTCACAACCACACATGGGAAGGGCATGCGTGAATGCACGATCCGTGCATGATTGAGGAATTGGAGATATTGCTACGGCCCCACACACGGGCAGCCCGTGCGGAGGAGACGCTCAAGGAGGGCCACGAACCGCCACCACCCCCACAATAAATCAGGTCCAATCCACACAGGTTTATATTGAAATTCTATCTTCTCTTACGTACGATATAATTTCATTTAAGTTTGGGGGGAGAGATAGTTATTTTGATATGAAATGTGTGTGAAAAAAATGTGCATTTTGTGTGTTTCCATACAGTTGCATGTAAAGCATTTTAGGTTGCATTTGTATTAGAAGTACTTTTACAGTTTTAGCACGTTTATTGTTTTCATAGATTTTAAGGAGTGAGTTGACCGTGTGCGACGAGACTTGATGCTTATATTTTTGAAAAAATTTGTATTGTTTTGATTGGGTGTTGAGTATGAGTTGATTGAGCCATGAATAGATGATATTGAGCATGTGGATATTGAGAACATGGTTTGATGCTTTGAATTACGTATTTGCAAGCCTGTGAGCTTTTGAGCCTTTACTGCTTTCATCCTATGCAATCTTGTTGTTAATTTGAGTGTATTATTCATGTTGTTAGAATTCTAGAACTTGCTCTGGTATCTCTGTCAAGGTCACATGTTGTATGCGAATTGTGAAAATGATCAAAGGCCATTTTGTTAGCCCTTCAAGCCTTTTGCTTACCTAATGATGATATTGAAATCCCTAGTTAGCCAACTTGAGCCTATTGCCTAATTTTTGATAGTCACAATTCAAGCCTTAACTTGATAAATCTTTTACCCAACACTTGAGTGTATAACATTGAGTAAAGGGATTGAATAAGGGTGAATGGGTGAAATCAAAATATTAGAAGGTGGTGTTAGAAGGTGGTTGATGAGAACAAAAGAGAAAGAAAAAGGAGATATGAAATGTTGAAAACTCATATAAGAGTAAAAAAAAAATAGTTCGATGAATGAGTTTTCTTTGAATGAACTTGGAGGTTAAGAATTGTAATGTGAATGGTTGAGTTTACAAAATAAAGGGGATGGAGATAATAAGAGTTGGTGAAAATGAGAGGTGATTTGAGTAGCATATTGAGCTTTAATGTAGATGAATTATATGCTCGCCGGTCTATACGCTCGAGTTTGAGTCACTCTATCCATATTTTTCTACCCCAACCAAAAAGCCTTCATTACAACCAAAGGAAAAAGTCCTTTTTGATTCACAATTTTGCATACATCCTAGTGGCGGAGATATGAGACGATTTGCAAGCCTATGGTAATTCTGCAATATTGAATTGAATTGAGCGTAAACACGTCCTATATTCATTCGAGATGAGAGTATACACTTGATCTTTGTGAGGTGTAATTCTTAGCATTTACCATAGTTTCTTTAATATGTGCTCTATGTTAGATGTTTGAGGCTTGGTTAATTCATTGCTTGATACCTACGATGAACAATACAAAAATTTATGGAGTTGTTGTGCGTTCAACTTTTCATTACTCCCAGTCATGTTTTGTCTTGTTTTTAAAAGTGTTGACCGGGAATGCCAATGATTTAAGTTTGGGGGTATTTGTTCACTTGGTTTTATAACAATGATTTGGGCTTCCTAGACTTGAGTTTTGTGTTGTTTTTGAGTATTTTGAGTCATTTGAGTAGCCAAGCCATGTTGAGAGCCAATTATATTGAGTTTATAGTCATAGTAATGAATCGTGTATCAAAAGAAGTACAAACGAGCAAACAACGAGAGATTGATTTGAAGAAACGTCCAAACGCGTCTGAAATTCCATCACTGGCAGCGTTTCGTATTTTGGCCATAACTCTCTCTACAAAATTGATATTGAGATGATTCAAGTGGCTATGGAAAGATAAGAGATAGAGCTACAACTTTGAAGAAGGGCTCAAAAGCAAATTCCAACATTTTGTGGGTGAAAACTCGGTCGGGCGCTGCGGCCCAACACAGGTTGCCATATGAAATTTCAAGGGGCGCTGCAGCTAACGCCCGGCGCTGTGCAGCGCCCGGGCGGATCATTTTTGGGAAATTGCTGGGCGCCGCAGCGCCTCGGCGCGGAAATTCCTATGTTCCTCACCTTTTTATTGAACTTTTGAGGGGCTATAAATACATACATGGGAGGCTTGATCTAGGGTATGGAGGAAAGGCTGGGAATACACCCAAGAACACAAGAAACACATCAATTTCATCAAGGAAGAATCAAGGGAAGAATCGGGTCGAATCGGAGCTTGAGGATTGAAGATTAATCGAGAGATTATCCATTTCCTAAGTTTTCTCATTCTTTGTGCTTTAATCTTTCATTTTAGTTTCTTATGAAGATGAACAATTTGTCTATGAGTTGTTTATTTATAATAGGTAGCTAAATTTCTTGTGATTTAGGGTTTTGGAAGTAGATTAATTGAACTCTTGTTGATTGTTTTAATCTTAATTGAAGTTATTGTCTTGAAGCCTATTTGAGTACTTTGTTCTTATTCTTGTTTTATCATTTGGCCAATGATTTAACATGTTTGATATATTGATTCATAATTCGAGAGATGAGTTTCAATATTAGATCTTGAGTACTTGACATGAACATTTGCATAATCGAGAGGTTTGTGAATATTTGTGAGGATATTTGATCTTTTGTGCATTTGGGAGTTGTGTATCTTATGTTGAGTAGAGATACTAGCATAGATATTTCAATCTACACTTTATATACATCTCGAGATGGAGGATAAAATACATTGTGATCGTCTTATAGGTGTATTGATAATAACTTTGGCTTTGATTAAATCGTAAAACAAGAGGAATATTAATTGAAACCATAACCCGGGAATCCATTTCATTTCCCTTGATAATTCCACTATTATTTTCATCTTGTGTTTTTGTGGTTATTCTTGTCTTTTCTTCCACAACAATCATTCAATTTTGATCGTCTAAATAAAAATAAGGCTATCTTAGTCCAATACTTAGCGCATTAATTTATTAGTCTCCGTGGATACGACCTTGCTTACCATATTCTATAAACTACACCGTACACTTGCAGTGAAGCTAAAAATAAGGCGAACACAAACACTCTCAAAAAACAAGGCAAATCCTTAAACACCACATGGAGCAATGTAGAATCAGAGGATTCACAAGATGAAAAAGAAGCAGTGAGCAATCATGTTGCACTCATCACGATTCTGGATCACGGGCATGCTGATTTTTCTGGAAAATGCCATCGCAAGTCATGTTGCAACATCAGTTCCGACACCAATAAAAACTGACGACAGTTCAGTTACTGCATCAAAAGGTAATAATAAATCAAGTATTGATGAACTGGTTGATTCATATTCTGATTATAGCAGCGAGAATGATGTTCCTAGTGAAGAGGAGGTCCAAGTTATGTACAAGCATATGTTCGAAAAATTCATTGAGATTCGTTGTACGAACAAGTCCCTTGAAGAAAGGATTACTGAACTCTCATGTCGGAATGCGATGTTGGAACATGAGATTCAACACTGCAGGGAACAAATTACAGAAAAGACAAGACACTTGAAGACAATTTGGTTGAACTGAAAGATGCTAAGGCTTCTTTATCTAAGATGAACACTGGTAAAACCAAGCTTAATGAGATCCTCTCGATTGGTAAACTGGGAGGAAATCGTCAATGCTTGGGTTATATTGGTGAAAGCTCCAACTCAAAAAGGGATCAAATATATGATATTCAATTCATTAAAGGTGCGAATTCAAATCCCTCGATTCCACAATCTGGTAAGAATTTTATTGTTCAACAACCAAAACGTAAAAGGTTTGTTCCTACTTGTCATTATTGCAATATTGTTGGTCACATTCGTCCTAATTGTTACAAATTGCATGATGATCTTTGGTATGGTAAGCATGTTCAAAAATTAGTTTCCAGAAATTTCCAACATGGCCCCCAGTTTGCTCCTAGACGAACATTTAGGGTTAAAAGTGATTTCAAAAGTGATTTTCCTTGTAGAATATGGATAAGGAAATCTGATCTCATATGTAACTTTGTGAATAAATCCATAAAAGCATGCCCAAGTCCTTCATGGTACTTTGATAGTGGTTGTTCTAGGCACATGACTTGTGATAGGAATAACTTGTCTAATTTTCAAAAATTAGATTGTGATTTTTGGGGATGAGGCAAAAAGGAAGATTATGGGAATAGGCACTCTTAATGTTAATGGCTTACCTAGACTTGAAAATGTGTTATTGATTGATGGTTTGACTGCAAATTTGATTAGTATTAGTCAATTACTAGTATAATGTTCGTGCTATGCAGTGCTATGCACGGGGTATATAGAATAAATTATTGTATAATTTTGATATTAATTGAAATATTGTGGGGATAGTAATATGGTGTGGCTAGGCGTGCAAATCAAAACCCAAACCGCCTTGTCCTTTGAACGGAAAAAAGTGGTGCATGTTAACACGTCTTGACCCCAACAAAACAATGTCTGAATAATCAAATAATAGTTATTACAATAATTTAATACATTCTTACAAAATATTATGTTTAATATCTAACAATAAATTAAAAATTTATAAATATGAGAGAAAATTATTATATATTTGAGACAATTTTATACACATATGGAGAACACTTATTGATCAGTTGTTTAAAATTTAAAAAATTATATGTTCTATTTATAATTTTCAACAACTAAATTAGATTAGATTCAAGAAATTACTATAAACATTAATTTAATAAATAAAACTCGGAGTACTATTTGATTTATTAACAATATAATTCTATTCAAATCATAGTTATTTAAGAAAACTATCTTATACCATAAACGAATGAACAATAATTCTTCTAATGTTTGATATTAAAAAAATAAATATAACATAAACAATATAACAAATATTATTTCTTTTATATAATAAGTATTTACTTATCATATATTCATAAAAAAGTATGTACACAATAATATTTAAATTCGTATGATATTCGGTCTTTTCACAAATTCAATATATGTGTACATCTATTTTATTTTTAAAATTAATTAATAATGCAAATTTGAATACATTTATAATGTCAACTTGTATTTGAATATTTCAGACAATATTGATAAGGTGAATTATTTATTAAATTATAATGCATAGATACATACAATATTATATATTATATATATGATTTCAATCTTTAACACATTTCAGGCAGAATTAATGCAATTGATTATTTTTCTAAATATAATAAATATATATGTATCATAATGTAAAGATATAATTTCGAATCCTGAAGATGAAACTGGAAGGATAAGTTTAAAACATGATCAACAATTTATGAAATATTTTAACCAATTTCAGATTTCAGATTTTCAGTAAGTACTAAATTCATTTTGAGAAATAAAATGTTATTTTTTTAAATTAAGAAACTATAAAATTGGCAAGCAAACGATATATATCTTATATATCATAAATATAAATCAACATTATAGACGTAAAATATAGAGAAAAAAGTTAAAATCTACCAAAAACAGGGTAATGACACAAAATTTATCAATTTTTACTCTTATCTATTAAATATAGATTTTGTCTCTATATGATATATTAAAACTTACTTAAATTATATTTTTACCACATAACTAAATTACTATTTTTAAACTATGTTTCAGGCGGGAAGTTATTTTGACTACTATTTATAGACTACCCTCTCTTTATATAATAAAGGAAATAAATTATTCGTATTATGCACTATATATTTTCTATTATTTTGTGTCTTAGCTTTACAAATTTTTAATTATTGTTTTAGTTTATTTTATTTATATTACATTCTCATTTGTGATGTTATAATTCATTATGAGTTCGGAATAGTTTTATAAAATTAATATTCGATTTTGATTTTTTTTACATTCTCTGTTGTAGTGTTATATTTCATTGTAACTCAACAATATTCTTAAAAACTTTAATAAATTCGATTCACACGTATCTGACAGCAAGACGGAAGATTCTCGTAGCAAAGAGGGTCGGTGAGGCCTTTGTGATCCTTTCCTTCCTATGTGATTCAATAGAGAAGCTGCTCTTAGTGTATAACAAAAATTTTATTACTTTATCAGTAAACAAATTAAGTCCAGTAATAAAATTAAATGTTGTTTATACATAAAATTAGAACAATATTTGTTTTGATATTGTTCATTTATATAATATGTATGCACGATATTGTATTTGATTAAGTTTGGTAGGATCAAAAATTTTATGTACGAATGATATGGAATATATAATTCTGTAAGTAGTATTTTAAGAAAGTTTAATAATAATATGAGAATTTATGGAATACATATACAAATCATAAATGCATGGGTTGCTGTTAAATAATTTTTATAAGGTTACCAAAATCGTAATTACTTGAAAATCAATATTTTTTTGTGCTCAGCAAGTAAAATAAATATCTATTGATATAGTCAAAATAAATATTATATAATTGATGTTGAAAAGCGAATTAATTTGGTCACTGGAAATTAAGGAACTGATTGTAGCCGGAAAAATAATTTATTAATTGCGAAAAACAAAAAATATATTGTTTTTAGAAATAAAAAATGAGCGGGAAAACTCTATGATTACTACTTTGAGAATAGTCTCTCTTTTATATATATATATATATATATATATATATATATAGAGAGAGAGAGAGAGAGAGAGAGAGAGAGATGATGGAAATAATTAATGGTTTACATAAATTAATATAAACATTGTGTTTTAAAATATTGACTGAAATATGATATAATTTTTTCCATTTATAATGAGACTGTAACAATTCCTAAATTAGTTTGATAACCATACTAAAAATATTATCTATAAAAGTCAATGATTTACATTTTCCATCCGTGCATATTATATTTCCAACTATGAATATTATATTTCCATTTATGAAGTTATACACAATTTTCATTAATTAAAAATAATATTAATTTCCATTTTTAGCAAGTACGTTTAGGCGGGAAAACAAAAATGGCAAAAGCTTTGTTTTTATTTATATATAGATGTGATCAAAATCTCTTTGTCAGATTTATAAATGATTTATGTGAAGTTTTTTACAAAACTAACAAGTGTATTTTGCAAGGAAAAAGATGTCCTAATAATTGTTATAGGTTGGAGCATCACAATTCATGTCGCAAGTGTAAGTCCAAGCGGCTACGATAATCTAGAGGGGGTGAATAGATTATCTCCATCTTTTCGATTATGCCCTCTTTTTCGAACAAAACAAGCCAAAACAATAATAAAGGTGCGGAATGTAAACAAGACGCGTCGATTTATAGAGCTTCACCCCACCTAGGGACTACGTGCTCTACCACCCTAGTATATCCGGGATGGGTTTCGAAAAAGAAAAAGAATTTTATTAATTACCACAATTAATACAAATTCAACTTACAACAACACCTTGAAGAGCACCACACTCTTCTTCAACACCACCTTTGAGATTACCACAATCTCTCTTGAAGATTACCACAATCTCCAACGGCACCTTGTGAAGATTACCACAATCTTCAACCTTGAAGAATACCAAATTCTTCAACACCTCGACAAGAAGATTATCACAATCTTCTTACACCTAACACCTAGATCACCCAAGTTTGTTCTCACCACAAGAACACTCACAAGGATATCTTGTGTTGAATGATTACCCAAAAATTCAAGATTACAACTCGATAATGAATTATACAATTGAGTGCAAGTGTAATCAAGAATATCCTAGACCTCAAGAATGTGAAAGTGATAAGCTAGGCAAATTTCAACAAGAATAATGACAATATAAGACCAAGTGTTTGCTTGAGTATATCTTGGTGTGTTGTGTTGTTCTCTCTTATTGTTGTGCTTCAAATCTTCCTCTATTTATAGGAGATGATTGATACTTGATAGGCTCCTCTTGGAATCTGATACCTACAAAAAAAATGCAATTAAACTCAAGATTATAGCTGTTAGAAATCAATTCCACAATTTAGGGAAAAGTTGTCTGCTGCACAACGGTTAGAATTTTGTTGTCAAACTTGAGGGCGACCGGTCGCGCACAAATAGAAGTTTGAAAAACGCAGCAAAAATACACTAGGGGACCGGTCCATGGGGTGGTCGGCCCGCTCTGGGTGCGACCGGTCGCCCCTAGGTGGACCGGTCACCCTGACCATTTTGAGGTTTCTGCGAGTTCTGTTTCAAGAAACTCGTTCCCAGGTACCGGTCGCCTCTTTGGTCGACCGGTCGACCTCCGTAATGAAATGTTGTCCGATTTTTGTCGAAAATAAACCTCAAGAAATACTCCGAAAAATTAGTAAAAACATTTTAAATCGATCTGGAGTATTTTGGACAACATTAGAAATATAGTTTTGATGAAATAACACATTACCACAAAATCATCAAAAGTGTTGTCCGATATAAACTTCAAGAAATACTCCGAAAAATAGTAAAAAAATTTTAGATCGATCGGAAGTATTATGACAACATTTAGAAACAAAGTTACGATGTAAAAACCCATTGACGCAATATCATTAAATGTGTTGTCCAATTTTGTCGAAAATAAACTTGAAGAAATACTCCGGAAAATATTAAAACCATTTTAAATCATTTAAGAGTATTTGGACAACCTTTAAAAACATTGTTTTGGTATAAAAACAAAATCATCAAAATCATGATAAAACCATTTATCAAACAGCAAGATGAGTCTGGAAGAGACCAATTATATGAACCACAAAATTGAGCAGTTGATGAAGTTTGAGGATACATGTTCTGTTCTGGAAGTACCGAAGCATAAGAAAAATTCCATGTTTCAACCCATGTTGCAACATGACTGTCTGACATTGAACCTAAAACCGCTAGAATATATGAAAGTAATAGATATGTTATTTGGGCCGGAGAAATTGATCATTACAGAGTACTCCAGGGAAGTATCTCTTACTTGATAACAATGTCATATCTTCATCCAATTATGCCCCTCTACTTTCTTTGAAGTGTGTGAATGTTTCTTATGGAAAACCTCAAAAATATGTGAATATGATTTGTAATGGTTAAGTGCATATAAAATTTCTGAAAATTCAACACATCTCTCTTGGGCAAAACACATTGACGCATGGAATCACTTTATTAGAAAATTTGTTGAGAGTGGAATAGTATTAATTGAACATGTTTCGACTGAGAATAAAATGGCTGACACATTAACCAAGGCTTTAGCAAAAGAGTAATATAGCAAAAGCTCCCCCTATCAATATGCACAATAAGAGTAATATAAAAGCAATCAACCACAAGCTAAAAGCTTGGCTTTTACATATTGATATTTAAGAACAAGAGCTTATAAGCTCCTCCTGTCAACAAAAATCATTAGACAGGTATATAAATCCAAAATTCAACAAATGGACTAAATATAATCCACAACTTATGGCTTTAAGAAGCCATAGCTTATAGCTTCTTTCCCGAGCTTATTTTAGCTTTTATGAGCTAATAAGCTTATAACCTGTTTCTCCCCCTTTGGAATCATCAAAAAAAATGTTAGCACGAACATCATATAATCATATCAAAGTGCGCAACTAAACCGATGTATCAAGCTATTTTGAACATTGAAGCTTATAGACCAAATAGGAGAAAAAAGTCGATCATACGACTTGTAGAAATTTATGAAAACTCATTTGATTTGCAAAACATGATCTCTATAAATATATAAGACTTTTGAAATCGAGAGAATCATGTAGGTGATGAATTTTTTCATTGAAACGTTTTATCGAACACTTGGCGGGCGTCAAAAATTGAAGATGAAATATAAAGCCCTTGTAAATGTAATCAAGCCAAGTTTTTCATCACCAAAAGTAATTTTATAAATATCATCCATCAACAATTATCATGCTCAACACACATATATAAGAATTACATCAAGAAATATACATATAGGCCAAGTTCTCAAGGGTTCAATCCAATTGAGATAAGGGAGTAGAATTCTTACCATTTAATCGGTGAATACGAGCAATGATGATGATAATCGAGCTAGATAATCCCCAAAATGTGTAAATTATGCAACAAAACACATTTGAAGTGAATTGTGTGTGAAATTTGCAAAGGGGACGAAAATAGAGTGAAATGAGCCAAAATGGCGAGAAAATAAGAACAGAGAGCGATTTTAACCAAAATTACGGTGGCAAGGGCTTGGGAGGTCGAGGGCTTGGGCGGCCAGGTCGACCCTTGCCCCTGGCCCACTGGTTCACTGTTTTGAAAATCCGAAATTTGATCCAAAAATCCAATTTTTCGCCCCTAAGTTTTAAAAACGTGCAAAATGCAAACGTATACCTCATTCAATATGCATTATGTCTTGATCAAGCTTGAAATGAGGTAAAAGACTCGGCGGTTAACGATTAAATAGTCCACAAGTTATCCTTGAGACGGATTTAAACACATCTCAAGTTTTTGTTAAACATGCAATCCCTTTAAAAATATATCGAATCTCAATATGTTTAGTTCGATTATGACGAACTATATTTTGAAAAATTATTATCACCGGACTTGTTATCCCGAAAATAAGAACATTTTAAGACTTTGGATACAACAAGTCATAAGAAAAAATGCCTTTCAAATATTTGAAAATTTCTTTTAACGGCACTTTAATGAGATTCGTTGGGATAGTTTTTGAAGTCGAGCATATAGACGTAAGGCATATGGAATGTCGAGTCTTTGGGAGTAATAAAAGTGAATGAACATACCTTGAATTTGTTTGTCGACCGATATGCCTTCCTCAACCTTTGTCAATCTTTTACATGGTAGTTGAGATGGTTCTTTCTTCTTCAATGCCTCACTTCTTCTTTTGTATACTTTGAGTGTGGAATATAACCATTTTCTTGGCATTGTTGAACTTGAATTCCAATGAAGAAATTGAGCTCCCTCATCATGCTTACTTGCATTAAATTAGGAAATTTCTTCTTCTTGACAGTACCATTGAGCTACTAACCTTGTCTTGGTCATTTATCTTGTTCCAAAAATACCAAAAATTCCTACAAAATCTTATCAAGACGTCTTGCACAAGAGCATAGTAATATCGAATACTAGAGACATTATAGCAAGTAACACATACTATGCTTAAAGAAAATCATCAAGAATATAATACAACATGTAAGTTCAAATAAGCTTATAGAAAGCTATATAAGGTCTCTTTTGAAATTTGAAAATCCGAGAGCATATCGTTGAGACCTTATTTAAAAGAAGCATTTGAACAAGAGTTTTGACAAGAATGAATATGAGCTGTCACGCCCCAAACGTGACGCGACAACGATCAATCACTTAAACGAGAAATAAATCAGCGATCTAAACCAAAGATACAAAACTCCAAGTAAAATAGAGTCTAATGCGGCGGAATTAAAATAAACACGAGTACAAATTACATCTTAAAGTACGGCGGTATCCGAAAGCAACCCAAAAGATTATCCAATTAACTTACGATCCAACGAGAAATAAAATGAAGGAGTCCAACAAAAAATAAAAGTAAAAGGAAATGTCGCTCCTCATTGCGATAGGGATTCAATCTGCAGTGAGTTCGATGTCTTGGCGAACTCTTCATCTAAAGGTTAGAAAACGAGGAGGGAATGAGACAGAAATCTCGGTGAATGGGGTGATCGTGTGCAAGTGTGGCGATATAAATAGTTAATGCGAGAAAAACGGTTGTATGAAAACGCGTGAGGTATGATGCATGTGTTCACACATAGTCCACAAGCGTCGTGATAAATATATTAAGTAATATACTTATACGAGTTTAAGAAAACGATTCGTGGTCACGCGGGCATTATGGTTCAAGCAAGACATAGGGATTGCGTGATCGATGTGTAGCGCCAATCTATACAAGACAATTAGTGGTTGTGTCTTGATATGTAGCGCCAACCGTTAGTTCAACTCCGGAATCGTGTGGATGGGGCAACGATTCCTTTGTTCTTCCTTGTAACTCCCCGTTCATGATGGTCAAAGACTGTCACCTTATCGCCCGTAGGCAAAGACAAAATCCACGTTGGAGCTAGCAAGGCTCGGATTCGTCATAATCATGATTATACCTCAAGTACTACGACCCGCTTCCCTTGGACAAACTCCATCCCTCGATTTGCGGGATTAGGGCGATGGGGCGGAGAGTGGAATAGCGGCCGAGCTGCTTGCCGGTTCCATCCCGACGTATCCATTCCGATTGTGAGATCGACACACCAAGTTGACTCAGGCGGAAATTAAGTACACGTTCGAGGGTAGTCAACAGTGCAATGAGTATTATTGATTCGGGGAAGCCGAGTTCATGAAAAGTTCTCAAATTTTGCACAAAATAGTTTTGGTGTTGGTGGAGTTATTGGGATGAAGATAATTATCGGGAGGATAAGTAGTCTTCGATATCTTAAGGATTAGGAGGAACATAGGTCCCGTTATAGATTCAAAATCGCGAGGCGAGAAAGTCGCCGCGATCGGTTATTAATCGGTCAAGACGATCCGATAAGTCAAGGAATTTTTAAGAAAATAAAATATTTTAATTAAATATTAAAGTAAGAGGGTCCAGGGCTGTTTCTTTAAAAGAAAATTATTTGAGTTAGGTCCTTATTAAAATAAAATTTACAATTAGCCCGCTTTGTAAAAACCAATATTTTTGAGGTTAAAAGTTAAATAAATAAATGTCCCGACCTTGAAAAATTATGAGGTCAGTTACTAAATTCTCTAAATTGTTCAGAGATTCAGGTTTTTAAAGTTTTGAGGTCGAGTTTTTATAAAATTCTCACATTGGCCCCAAATTTGTTAAAATTGTCATTTAGGACATAAGTTTAAAATAATCGGAACTCACAACCGAACGGCTTTTAATGTGATTCCAGTTGGAAAATGTCACTAAGGTTAGTGTAATATTGGAACAAAAACAGTTTTAAAACGTCATAAGTATAGGTCCCTTAACTTTTGAAAATCTCATTTTTGTCCCATTTTGAAATAATTGCCTTTAAGGCTTTTAGGGGTCCAATTGTTATGAAATTTGAACCTTGGGTCCAAAATATAATTATGTTATAGGTAAATTAGTATTTGCAGGTGCATGGGCTGCATAAGTCCTGGAAATTTCATTTGGGTCCTCAAGTTAAATCTTTTACAATTTGGTCCCTCAAGTTTTATAAAATTACTTTCCAAGCTCTAAACACTTGGATTTTGGAATACACTTAAAATATGTTATTTCCAGTCCCTTAAGAGTTAAAATTTCAAGTTTTAAATTAGGGTCTGGTACAGTTTCGAAATTTGCAAATTAGCCCTTAAACTTCTCAAATTTTACAATCTAGTCCTTGGGCTTTTAAGAGTTGATTTTATTTATCTAAAAACTCTTAAAACTTTATTAAAATGTCAAAACATAATTTTTGAACCTGAGTACAGTCCCAAAAATCGAAAATTACAGAGGGGTCCCTTAAGTTTTATTTTCTTGCAATTAAGTCCACCAACTTTCTATTTTTGCATTTTAAGTCCAAAAATCGAAATTTAATCAATTATGCTCGACTTTTCCAGGTTATAAATCATTCAAAACATAGATTACAAGAGTCATAAATATACATATCCATTTCATGCAAGCATTCATCAAGTACAACAATAAAGTGTACATGTATGTCCTATTTTTCGATAAATCGCATTTTTGAGCAACACTTGAGAATTTTTCCACTAGATATAAGAAAATAGCATGCAATACATAATATATATCTCAAGTCCTCAATAACAAAATACTACATGCACATTTTCAATTTAAAACACCTAGAAGTTGAAAGGATTTTTCCACCCACCTCGTAGTAGTTTCTCGGGTTGATCTAAAATGTGGTCTTCTTCCATGAATCAACTTCTTGACTCAAACTCTTGAAGATCAGCCCCTAAATGGTATCCAAACCATATTTTGGTGTTAAAATTAAAGTCTCAAGTCTAAAGAAAATATACTAGTACCAAACGGTTACTACTCACCTTAATATCTTCAAGTAGTCTCAAAAATGGAAATTTTTCTTCAAGCCTCTAACCTCCACTTGAGATGATGTAGGTCAGCCCCTAAACTCCAAAAATTTATATTCTTGAGTCAAAAATTAATTCTTCATGTTGTCAAGAGAAAAATACTAAAACCATAATTTTCTCACCTTAATAATATGTAATCTTGAAATTCCTCTTCAAGCTTGTAGTCAAATCTAGGTCTCTAATTCTTCAAGAATTTTCTCTAGGAGTACCTCAACAAGAAGGATTCAACATTATTAGATGGTGAAGGTATAAGGTTGAGGATTGGAGAAGAAAAATAGAGTTGGGAGAAATGAAGATATTCTTACCTTATGCTTGAAGAATTTGATCCTTTAGAGAGGAAAATGGAAGCAAGTCTTGTATTTTTATGATAATTATGAAATGAATAATATTGGTAGATAAAGAAAAAAATAACAAAAATGATTGATTCCCCTAAGACAAGGAGCCAAAAGTTGGAGGGAATAATAATCATGGTGTTGGTATTTTTATTTATTAGAATTTGGTGGAAAGAAAAGTTTGTCCATCCTTTAAGCATGTGACCAAAAGTTGAAAAAAATAATATATATATGTAAATATATATATACATATATAATTGTAGGTCTTGAAAAGAATATGAAACAACCTCCCCATTTATGGTAATTTTCGAAATTTTTTTAAAAATATAAAAAAAATATATTTTTTTTTAAAAAAAATTGATTGGAAAATTGGTTGGGATGAATTATAGAATAAGATGAAATATTAGGATAAGGATTGGAATATACTCCTAAATTGTTGGAGGTCTAATATTCCTAAAGTAGTAGTCATTCGATCAAGTATTAATACTAGAGGAAGAATATAAAATTGCTAAGCTCTAAAAATACGAAATGCGTAATTGACGTTGGAAGAAATAAATAAAAATAGAGTCGAGTTTCACTAATAATAGGTTTGTGATACATAGCCGAACAAATAATCACTACATAACACCGAATCTCACGTTAAAATTCGGGGTCTCACATTCACCCCTCCTTAAAATAATTTGGTCCCCAAATTCTCTTTAGAACAATTCTGGATATTGATTGCTCATGTCTTCTTCCATCTCCCACGTTGCGTCTTCGTCTCGGTTGTGATTCCGCCATACAACTTTAACCATTGGAATTTCTCTGTATTCAACCGACGCACCATTTGGTCAATGATTCGATTGGTTTCTCGGTGTAAGATAAATTTTCCATTAGAGGGGAGCATCACGAGTGATGATGTGCTCGAGGATCTGGTTGATACCTTTTCAATCTCGATACATGGAATACATTGTGCATTCGCGTCGCATCGTGCGGTAACTCAAGTCGGTAGGCTAACTTCCGATCCTCTGCAAAATCTTGTAAGGTCCAACATATCTCGGACTCAACTTGTCTCCTTCTTTGGATTGATCAATCCTTTCCGTGGAGACGATCGAGGAATACTTCATCTCCGGCTTCAAATTCCAAGTCCTTTCTCCTCTTGTCTGCGTAACTCTTTTGGCGGCTCGAGGTGTGCGGATCCGTTCCTTAATCAACTTGACCTTCTCCATGGCCTCCTGAACTAAGTCGACCTTTGGAATCGAGGGCGACTTTCGTTTCTCTTTTGGAGTCCATTGGTCATCAATCTCCTAGTGTAGTGGAGATCTACACTTTCGCCCGTACAAGGCTTCGTAGGGTGCCATCCCAATTGTGGCCGATAGGCTGTTATTATAGGCGAACTCGGCCAATGGTAAGTACGAATCCCAACTTCCTTGGAAGTCCAACGTGCATGCTCGCAGCATGTCTTCCAGGGTTTGAATTGTTCGCTCAGACTGGCCATCAGTTTGTGGATGTCTTTGTTGTCTTTGAAACTTAGCGAGGTACCCAATTCCTCATGTAAGCATTTCGAACGGAGACAAATCTCGGGTCTCTGTCGACACTATGTCGACCGGCACTCCATGCGGTCGAATGATCTCTCGGATATAAATCTGCGCAAGTTTTTCGCAAGTCGTCGATTTTCTTCATGGGTAGGAAGTGTGCGATTTCGTGAGTCGGTCTCACGACTACCCATATAGCATCATCGCCTCGTCTAGTCCTTGGTAGATCCGTCACGAAGTCCATCATTATGTGTTCCCATTTCCACACTGGGAATTCTCAATGGTTGTAATAAACCGGATGGTCGTTGGTGTTCAACTTTTACTCGTTGACAAGTCAAGCATCTCGCAACGAACTCTACTACGGTTCTTCATGTTTGCCCACCAGTAATGTTGTTTCAAGTCCTTATACATCTTGTTTCCTAGGGATGTATAGTGTATTTCGAACGGTGTGCTTTCGAGAGGATTCTGTTCCTAAGTTGCTCATCACTCGGTACACAAATTCTATTCGAAATCGATGATCCCATCTTCATGTACCGAGAATTCCGATCTCTCTCCTTTGAGTATCTTCTCTTTTAGTTTTTGAAGTTGCACGTCAATCCCTGTGTTACTTTGATCTCGTTCGTAGATCGGGTTTAAGCGAAATATTAGCACATGAAATTCGATCTTGGTTCTCATCGGATTCCAAGTGCTCAATTCTTCTAATGATCTCCACTCTCGAATCATTAGTCTAGCTAAACTCGTCTTTACGCAAGGCGTACTACTACGTTAGCTTTCGGGATGGTATTGAATATCAAAGTGATAATCTTCTATTAACTCCATCCATCTCCGTTGCCTCAAATTGAGTTCATACGAGAGAATAGATACTTTAGGCTCTTATGATCTGTGTAAGTAAACCGTGAATGTTGCTCCGTAGAGGTAGTGCCTCCATTTCTTTAACGCGAACACTATTGTTTGCCAATTCCAAGTCATGCGTTGAGTAATTGGCTTCATACGACTTGAGTTTTCGTGATGCGTAAGCAATGACCTTTCCTTCTTGCATGAGTCTTGCTCCTAGTCCTTCCTTTGATGCGTCATTTGAGGCGACAAAGTTTTGTTCCCTTTGGAAGGGCTAAGCGGAGTTTGTAGTAAGTCGTTTCTTGACTCTTGGAAACTAGCCTCACACTTGTCATTCCACTCAAACTTGACTTGCTTCCTCAGGTTAGTCAAGTGAGTGGTCCCATTATCTTGGAGAAATCTTGGATAAATCTTCGATAATATCCAACTAGTCTAAGAAACTTCTAATCTCGTTATTCTGAGACTCGGGTTGTTTCCATTCAACCACCGCATCTGTACTTTCGAGGATCTACGGCGATCCCAGGTCTTAGGATACTATGTGTCCCAAGAATGCGACTTCACTAAGCCAAAATTCGCACTTGCTTTGAATTTGGCATACAACTTGTGCTCTCGTAGTGTCTCTAAAACAATTTTCAGATGACGCTTATGCTCCTCTTTAGACTTGGAGTATACGAGTATGTCATCAATGAATATCACTACGAATTGATTCAAATAAGGTTGAAAGACTCGATGCATTAGATCCATAAACGTTGCTGGTGCGTTTGTCAAACCAAAAGGCATCACTACAAACTCGTAGTGTCCATATCTGGTCTGAAATGTTGTTTTGGAAACGTCCTCTTCACGGATCTTTAACTGATAATATCCTTGTTGTAAATCAAACTTCGAGTACATCGTCGCTCCTTGAAGTTGATCAAGCGAGTTCGTCTATCCTCGGGGGGGATATTTGTTCTTGATGGTCCATTTGTTAAGTCGCGATAGTCATACACAGTCTTAATGTGCCATCTTTCTTTTTGACAAATAGTATCGGTGCTCCCCATGGAGACGTGCTCGGTCGGATAAATCCCACATCCATCAGCTTTTGTAATTGAGTCTTCAACTCTTGCAACTCAATAGAGCCATTCTATACGGCGTTAAGCGATCGGGCGGTTCCGGTAATACCGGTGGTGAACTCAACTTCCCTATCGGAGGGACGGAGGTGAGTTCTTGTGGAAATACATCCTGTATATTCCGATACTATAGGTACTTGATTAATTTGTGTCTCAACCTTAGGTTTGTTAATTACAAACGCCAAGTACCCTTGTGCCCTCTAGTGATCACCTTCCCCACTTTCATTTTGAAATGATTGGGGCGATCTTAACTCATGCTCTTCCCGAAATTTCCACTTGAGGGCTTATCGGAGTTCACATAGTTTAATGGACTTGCGATGGCAGTCCATTTTGTGCATGGTGTGCGGACAACGATTCATTCCCAATATAATGTCGTATTCGAGATATAGGAAGCAAGATCAAATCGCGAGGAAATTTATCTCATCAATTTTAACCCATGCATTATAGATAGTATCATTATCGGCTTGCGCCCATAGGAGTGGATACTTCTAAACCTATAGGCATATGTTCCATGCATGCATGCAATTTGTGTACAAAGCGTAGTGCGACAAATGAATGCGTTGATCCAGGGTCAAATAGTACTTTAGCGTAATGGCTAGATCTAGAAGCGTACCTTCCACCACGTCCATTTGCCTCCGGAGCCTCATGTCCGACTAGTGCAAATGCTCGGCAGGCATCCGCCCGATTCGCGGCCATTACCCGGCTTTGTAGGCAAAGACTTGTTTCGTGCGATCCCGTACCTTGGGCAATCCTTGATTGATGCGACATTGCCACATAGCAAACATCTCCTGTTTGCGCCAACAATCATTGACAATGTGTGTCGGTTTTTGGCAATGTGTACATACTTGCCCGGTTTTACTCAGATCGGTCCTTTCCTTTTTTTGTCTTAACAACTGGCCCCTTTTGAATTTTAACAAAGGCGGCCTTGATGGTTGTCCCACGCTGTCCTTTTGAGATGTTTGATGGCCTATTCATTTGAATCTTACCAATGCGGTTAAGTCCCAACTCAATGCGGAGAGCTGCGCTTTTTCATGCGGTGAGTATGTTGTTGTTTCAGCGATCAAAAGTTGTTTTTGGAGTTCGGCTTGATCCTCGTGTGAACTTATACAATTTGTCCTCTTCGGTCTTGATTGTTGCGGGGCATATTTGGATAACCGATGGAACTCGATTCATATTGGGCCACAAACATGTTCCCCTGTCTCAACTTATGGAATTCATCCCGGCGTGCCTCCTTCACGACTTGGGGTATGTATTGCTCATTGAATTCAGCCAGGAAATTTTCCCATGTCTTATCTATTTGATCCTGTTCCCACTTTCTCTCAACTGGTTAGGCTGACGAAGCTCTTTGCGCATCATTGTTCCTTTGGGGTATACGGCGGGAGGAGCTGGTGGCAATTCATTGCGCATCAACTGATTCATATTGCCCATGTCTTCACTTTCTCTCATTGAATTCATGGTTAGGCTGACGAGGCTCTGCTTGTTGCCTCATAAAAACCAATATCTGTTGCAAGGCTATTGCCGTTAGGTTATCTCCTGCGATTGGCGGAGGAGGTGGTGGCAATTCGGGGGAGGGTGCCGATCCCTTTGCGCATCATTGTTCCTTTGGGGTATACGGCGGGGTCTCCCGGCGTCCACGGATTTCGGCCATGAATCTGGAGTTTAGCTACAATACAAAAATGAATGATTCCAATAAATATTCGCGTAAAACAAGTTATACCGCAAGGAGAGCAACATAAGTACACAAGACATAGAATAAGTAGAAAAGATATATCCATTAACGTGAAAATTGAATACATTCAAATGAGTTCATACAACTTAAATACGAATCGAAGATATTCTAGATTCAAGGTACAACGGAATGCAAAATACATCATGAAGGTAATATGCTACCGATACTATCTATCACAAAAGCTATCTATTCGGTGAGGTCGCCGTCATCATCACTAGCGGCCTCGTCCGTAACCGGAACTTGATCGGTGAGGTAGCACCTCGGATTAGGCCGATTAGCGAAATCTAGCCCTTGTTCTAGTCCGGAGCATCATCGAGTGGGCGGCTCAGCGCCTCGGGCTCTTCATCTTCCATTGGATCCTCATCGGGATCCCTCTTGGTCTTCTTGAGGATCCTCCTTGGGATCCTCTTCATTATCGGCCTCGAGGTCGGGCATTGGTTCGCCTCGGGCGGTGGCAACGATGGTGCATTAGCTACTAAGGCGGCCTCGAGCCGCATCCCGGGTTAAGGCATGTGTGAGTTCTCGATCACCTGCATTTGTTTGTTGATGGTCTCCTCATGGCGTCTATGGTGTCTCTTGACATGTGCGCCTCCATTCTCCCCGTGCGACCTTCCTCGCACGTTCCATCTTCTCGCGAGTATTATCCAGGCGTTCTGGATCAATCAATTTGGTCTCGCGGAGCGGATGGTGTCCTCGTGATCCTTAACGAGGAGAGTAAGGTTATTCTTCTCTTCTTGACTCTTTGTCGGGAGGTGTCCTAGTTCACGAGTGCATTGTCGTTCCCTGGTAAGCTCGAGTCGGCCCGTATGAATGCTGGCGCCAATGAAACTCAGGCCTTATAGTGATCCCGTTCAAAACGAGCTTCTATTACGTCCCACCAGGTTGGGGTGCCGGCTCCATCTGTCAAACAAAAGCGAGGCGGATTAGACGGATGTAAGGAAAGATAAGGAGAACAAGGAAAGAATGACTAAGGAAAGTCGAGTCAAAAGTCACTAAGTCAACTCAAGTATGACTATGGATTCTCCAAGTATAAATTTTAGCTTAACCTAAACATCAATAATATGGTTATATGCCATTTTTGAAATCGATTTCACAACTTAATTAGTCAAGTCACGGTACTACCTAACACAGTCTGAGGGTCCTATCCGGGTCGGCTCGGTGTAAGTTTCCATCTTACTAGCCGAGCTCGATACTACAATCATCACGCCCCAAAACGTGACACGACAATGATCAATCACTTAAACGAAATAAATCAAGTCTAAACCAAAGATACAAAACTCCAAGTAAAATAGAGTCTAATGCAGCGGAATTAAAATAAACACGAGTACAAATTACATCTTAAAGTCTGGCGGTATCCAAAAACAACCCAAAAGATTATCTGAATTAACTTACAGTCCAACAGAAATAAAATGAAGGAGTCCAACAATAAATAAAAGTAAAAGGAAATGTCGCTCCTCATTACTGATAGGGATTCAATCTGCAGTAGGTTCGATGTCTTCAACGAACTCTTCATCTAAAGGTTAGAAAACAGGAGGGAATGAGACAGAAATCTCAGTGGATGGGGTGATCGTGTGCAAGTGTGGCGATATAAATAGTTAATGCGAGAAAACGATTGTATGAAAACGTGTGAGGTATGATGCATGTGTTCACACATAGTCCACAAGCGTCGTGATAAATATATTAAGTAATATACTTATACGATTTAACTTGATTCGTGGTCACGCAGGCATTATGGTTCAAGCAAGACATAGGGATTGCGTACTGATGTGTAGCGCCAATCCTATACAAGACAATTAGTGGTTGTGTACTGATATGTAGCGCCAACCCGTTCCGTTCAACTCCGGAATCGTGTGGATCAGACAGCGATTCCTTTGTTCTTCCTTGTAACTCCCCGTTCATGATGGTCAAAGACCTGTCACCTTATCGCTCCGTAGGCAAAGACAAAATCCACGTTGGAGCTAGCAAGGCTCGGATTCGTCATAATCATGATTATACCTCAAGTACTACGACCCGCTTCCCTTGGACAAACTCCGTCCCTCGATGGCGGGATTAGGGACGATAAGGGTCGGAGAGTGGAATAGCGGCCGAGTCGCCGGTTCCATCCCCGACGTATCCATTCCGATTGTGAGATCGACACACCAAGTTGACTCGGCAGGAAATTAAGTACACGTTCGGGTAGTCAACTAGCAAAATGAGTATTATTGATTGGGAAGCGAGTTCATGAAAAGTTCTCAAATTTTGCACAAAATAGTTTTGGTGTTGGTGGAGTTATTGGGATGAAGATAATTATCGGGAGGATAAGTAGTCTTCGATATCTTAAGGATTAGGAGGAACATAGGTCCCGTTATAGATTCAAAATCGCGAGACGAGAAAGTCGCCCCGCGATCGGTTATTAATCGGTCAAGACGATCCGATAAGTCAAGGAATTTTTAAGAAAATAAAATATTTTAATTAAATATTAAAGTAAGAGGGTCCAGGGCTGTTTCTTTAAAAGAAAATTATTTGAGTTAGGTCCTTATTAAAATAAAATTTACAATTAGCCCCGCTTTGTAAAAACCAATATTTTTGAGGTTAAAAGTTAAATAAATAAATGTCCCGACCTTGAAAAATTATGAGGTCAGTTACTAAATTCTCTAAATTGTTCAGAGATTCAGGTTTTTAAAGTTTTGAGGTCGAGTTTTTATAAAATTCTCACATTGGCCCCAAATTTGTTAAAATTGTCATTTCCGGACATAAGTTTAAAATAATCGGAACTCACAACCGGAACGGCTTTTAATGTGATTCCAGTTGGAAAATGTCACTAAGGTTAGTGTAATATTGGAACAAAAACAGTTTTAAAACGTCATAAGTATAGGTCCCTTAACTTTTGAAAATCTCATTTTTGTCCCATTTTGAAATAATTGCCTTTAAGGCTTTTAGGGGTCCAATTGTTATGAAATTTGAACCTTGGGTCCAAAATATAATTATGTTATAGGTAAATTAGTATTTGCAGGTGCATGGGCTGCATAAGTCCTGGAAATTTCATTTGGGTCCTCAAGTTAAATCTTTTACAATTTGGTCCCTCAAGTTTTATAAAATTACTTTCCAAGCTCTAAACACTTGGATTTTTGGAATACACTTAAAATATGTTATTTCCAGTCCCTTAAGAGTTAAAATTTCAAGTTTTAAATTAGGGTCTGGTACAGTTTCGAAATTTGCAAATTAGCCCTTAAACTTCTCAAATTTTACAATCTAGTCCTTGGGCTTTTAAGAGTTGATTTTATTTATCTAAAAACTCTTAAAACTTTATTAAAATGTCAAAACATAATTTTTGAACCTGAGTACAGTCCCAAAAATCGAAAATTACAGAGGGGTCCCTTAAGTTTTATTTTCTTGCAATTAAGTCCACCAACTTTCTATTTTTGCATTTTAAGTCCAAAAATCGAAATTTAATCAATTATGCTCGACTTTTCCAGGTTATAAATCATTCAAAACATAGATTACAAGAGTCATAAATATACATATCCATTTCATGCAAGCATTCATCAAGTACAACAATAAAGTGTACATGTATGTCCTATTTTTCGATAAATCGCATTTTTGAGCAACACTTGAGAATTTTTCCACTAGATATAAGAAAATAGCATGCAATACATAATATATATCTCAAGTCCTCAATAACAAAATACTACATGCACATTTTCAATTTAAAACACCTAGAAGTTGAAAGGATTTTTCCACCCACCTCGTAGTAGTTTCTCGGGTTGATCTAAAATGTGGTCTTCTTCCATGAATCAACTTCTTGACTCAAACTCTTGAAGATCAGCCCCTAAATGGTATCCAAACCATATTTTGGTGTTAAAATTAAAGTCTCAAGTCTAAAGAAAATATACTAGTACCAAACGGTTCTACTCACCTTAATATCTTCAAGTAGTCTCAAAAATGGAAATTTTTCTTCAAGCCTCTAACCTCCACTTGAGATGATGTAGGTCAGCCCCTAAACTCCAAAAATTTATATTCTTGAGTCAAAAATTAATTCTTCATGTTGTCAAGAGAAAAATACTAAAACCATAATTTTCTCACCTTAATAATATGTAATCTTGAAATTCCTCTTCAAGCTTGTAGTCAAATCTAGGTCTCTAATTCTTCAAGAATTTTCTCTAGGAGTACCTCAACAAGAAGGATTCAACATTATTAGATGGTGAAGGTATAAGGTTGAGGATTGGAGAAGAAAAATAGAGTTGGGAGAAATGAAGATATTCTTACCTTATGCTTGAAGAATTTGATCCTTTAGAGAGGAAAATGGAAACAAGTCTTGTGTTTTTATGATAATTATGAAATGAATAATATTGGTAGATAAAGAAAAAAATAACAATAATGATTTATTCCCCTAAGACAAGGAGCCAAAAGTTGGAGGGAATAATAATCATGGTGTTGGTATTTTTATTCATTAGAATTTGGTGGAAAGAAAAGTTTGTCCATCCTTTAAGCATGTGACCAAAAGTTGAAAAAAAAAATAATATATATATGTAAATATATATATATATATATACATATATAATTGTAGGTCTTGAAAAGAATATGAAACAACCTCCCCATTTATGGTAATTTTCAAAAAATTTTTAAAAATATTAAAAAAATATATTTTTTTTAAAAAAAAAATTGATTGGGAAATTGGTTGGGATGAATTATAGAATAAGATGAAATATTAGGATAAGGATTGGAATATACTCCTAAATTGTTGGAGGTCTAATATTCCTAAAGTAGTAGTCATTCGATCAAGTATTAATACTAGAGGAAGAATATAAAATTGCTAAGCTCTAAAAATACGAAATGCGTAATTGACGTTGGAAGAAATAAATAAAAATAGAGTCGAGTTTCACTAATAATAGGTTTGTGATACATAGCCGAATAAATAATCACTACATAACACCGAATCTCACGTTAAAATTCGGGGTCTCACATGAGCAATCAAATGCATAATTAAGAAGAGGATAAAAATTCAAATGTTTTATCAAAACAAATATGATCCTTTACAAGTCTCGGATAAAACAAGCTATATAGAATCGTGCCTTTCAAAAATCGAAAAATCCTCTTAATGGCATTTATATGAAAAACTTTAAAATAACGTGAAAGACAAGCACATAGGCATATGACAAAAATATATCGAGTCTATAGGATGAATACCAATGATGAGCATACATCGATAGTTCAATCATCTCTTGAAGAGGATGAGTAAATATATATCCTACACATATCTTAAACAAGTATAGCACAAAACGAACATGATACAAGTGTAGTCTAAAACAATAAAAGATATCACAAGTAAGCTCTTGCCATAAAAAACATAAGAGATTATAAAACAATTTAGTCTAAGCAAATACTCAAGAGTTTTAAAAACATCATGCAAGGTCTTCTTTTCAAAAATATTTAAAACCACAAATATATATATTGAAGACCTTAATTTTAAAAATGTGAAAACTCGTTTTGCAATTTAGACACAAATAAAAACATGCATAAAAAGATAAAATGCATATTTAAATAGGGAGATACGGTTTACCAATTTCGCCATTTCCATGGGTTGTGCCCTTCCCATTGTTGATGATATCTTCCCCTTTGAAAATCGTCTTGTTGATAATGATTTCTCCAATTTCTCCATCTCCTAAGATTGTATCCTTCCCTTTGTTGATAATATTTTTCTCTTGGAAATTCATTTTGGTGATGTCTTCTCCTTTGATTAAACGAAATGGTCATTTGATGTCTCCTTGGCGGTATGAATTTTCTTCGATTGTTATTTCGGCGGGTACCTAATATAACATTGTTTTGTGGTACCCTCAAGTGCTTGGGTCCTTTAGGATTAGTCTTGAGGCTTTTAGGTCTCCACAAATAATTAGAGCTATATTTAGCCCGACAAGTATTTACCGTATGACCCTTTTTACCGCAATAAAAACAAGTAACAAATTTAGGAGCATAATGACCAACATACATAGGTACTTGATTTCTTTTCACATAATTAACAATACTAGGCTTATGATCAAGTCCTTGTTTCAATTTATCACAACTATCAACGATATTGGTCATTTTATCGGTACTCAAGTTGGATTTTGATAAATCCTTTTTCATGCAATTAATATCCTCAACAAGAGTATTATTTTCTTTTTCAAGGTTTCTAACCTTATCAAGTGTGGTGGTGTGAGCACATGATAGTGATTCATAGGAAGTAAATAAACTATCCTTATCATTTTTCAAAACATTGAATTCTTTTTTTCAAATTTTTGTACTTAACAAGTAAACTTTGGAATTCATTTTCAAGGTCATCAAAATCATTTTGCAAATCACTATAATCATTTTGTATAACAATATCATAGGAAGTAGAGGGTTTAAGACATACCTCGTTTTCTTCTTCGATGCCCATAAAACACTGTTCAACTACTTCATAGTTGGATGTTGTAAAAGGCTTGTTCCTTATATTTGACCTTGTATCCCTTAGAGAAGTAGATGCTTTTGAGTTGCTCCTATAATTTTCATATACTTCATGAATGGCTTCTAATTTTTGCAAAACTTCATGTGCCGATCGAATTCCTACAATAAGATCATATTTCAAATTGGTAAGTGAACAATATAAAATATTGAGAGCTTTACCATTTAAGTAGATGATTTTCTTTTCTTCATCATTGAGCTCCTTGAGAGCTTTGGAGGTGTATGGTGTGTCTTTCATCGGAATAGATTCTCCATTGATGACTATGTTCCAAATATCGAACCCGCAACCTTGTAAATAGCATTCCATTATTTCTTTCCAAAATGCAAAATTTTTGGAATCAAATCGAGGTGGCTTGGTGGTGGAGGTGCCGGAAAGGTGAGCTTCATTCGTAGCCGACGATCATTCCTCTTCACTCGCGATGTGAAACGAGCTTGCCAAAGAGTTTGACTTTGATACCACTTGTAAGTCCAAGCGGCTACGATAATCTAGAGGGGGGTGAATAGATTATCTCCATCTTTTTTATTATGCCCTCTTTTTCGAACAAAACAAGCCAAGACAATAATAAAGGTGCGGAATGTAAACAAGATGCGTCGATTTATAGAGCTTCACCCCACCTAGGGACTACGTGCTCTACCACCCCAGTATATCCGGGATGAGTTTCGAAAAAGAAAAAGAATTTTATTAATTACCACAATTAATACAAATTCAACTTACAACAACACCTTGAAGAGCACCACACTCTTCTTCAACACCACTTTTGAGATTACCACAATCTCTCTTGAAGATTACCACAATCTCCAACGGCACCTTGTGAAGATTACCACAATCTTCAACCTTGAAGAATACCAAATTCTTCAACACCTCGACAAGAAGATTACCACAATCTTCTTACACCTAACACCTAGATCACCCAAGTTTGTTCTCACCACAAGAACACTCACAAGGATATCTTGTGTTGAATGATTACCCAAAAATTCAAGATTACAACTCGATAATGAATTATACAATTGAGTGCAAGTGTAATCAAGAATAGCCTAGACCTCAAGAATGTGAAAGTGATAAGGTAGGCAAATTTCAACAAGAATAATGACAATATAAGACCATGTGTTTGCTTGAGTATATCTTGTTGTGTTGTGTTGTTCTCTCTTATTGTTGTGCTTCAAATCTTCCTCTATTTATATGAGATGATTGATACTTGATAGGCTCCTCTTGTAATCTGATATCTACAAAACAATTGCAATTAAAATCAAGATTATAGCTGCTAGAAATCAATTCCGAATTTAGGGAAAAGTTGTCATTTGCTATGATTAGTTAGATTTTTTTGTCAAACTTGAGGCGACACGGTCGCGCACAAATAGAAGTTTGAAAAACGCAGCAAAAATACACTAGGGGACCGGTCCAGGGGTGGTCGACCGGTCGCCGGGTGCGGCCGGTCGTCCCTAGGTGGACCGGTCACCACCTGACCATTTTTGAGGTTTTCGCAAGTTCTCGTTTCAAGAAACTCGTTCCCAGTGCACGTCGCCTCTTTGGTCGACCAGTCGACCTCCGCAATGAAATGTTGTCCGATTTTTGTCGAAAATAAACCTCAAGAAATACTACGAAAAATTAGTAAAAATATTTTAAATCGATCGGGAGTATTTTGGACAACATTAGAAATATAGTTTTGATGAAATAACACATTACCACAAAATCATCAAAAGTGTTGTCTGATATAAACTTCAAGAAATACTCCAAAAAATAGTAAAAATATTTTAGATCGATCGGAAGTATTAGGAAAACATTTAGAAACAAAGTTACGATGTAAAAACCCATTGACGCAATATCATTAAATGTGTTGTCCAATTTTGTCGAAAATAAACTTGAAGAAATACTCTGAAAAATATTAAAACCATTTTAAATCATTTAAGAGTATTTGGACAACCTTTAAAAACATTGTTTTGGTATAAAAACAAAATTATCAAAATCATGATAAAACCATTTATCAAACAGCAATATGAGTCTGGAAGAGACCAATTATATGAACCACAAAATTGAGCAGTTGATGAAGTTTGAGGATACATGTTCTGTTCTGGAAGTACCGAAGCATAAGAAAAATTCCATGTCTCAACCCATGTTGCAACATGACTGTCTGACATTGAACCTAAAACCGCTAGAATAACTGAAAGTAATAGATATGTTATTTGGGCCGGAGAAATTGATCATTACAGAAGTACTCCAGGGAAGTATCTCTTACTTGATAAAAATGTCATATCTTCATCCAATTATGCCCCTCTACTTTCTTTGAAGTGTGTGAATTTTTCTTATGGAAAACCTCAAAAATATGTGAATATGATTTGTAATGGTTAAGTGCATATAAAATTTCCGGAAATTCAACACATCTCTCTTGGGAAAAACACATTAACGCATGGAATCACTTTATTAGAAAATTTGTTGAGAGTGGAATAGTATTAATTGAACATGTTTCGACTGAGAATAAATTGGCTGACACATTAACCAAGGCTTTAGAGGCAGAAAGTTTTATTTCTTTAAGAAAGTTTCCAGGTATTTGCATTATGAGATGCGTGTTGTTTTGCATTCTTGTAGTTTGATAGGTTGTTTTTTATTTTTTACGCATCATTTAGGATTGCATTAGACATGCTGCATAATGGTAATATATTAATTTGGATTTCCTTGAATCTTTTTCTTGACCTCTATCTGAAATGACTTAATTGAATTGTCTAGCCTTAGAATCTTGATGATTTCAATATTGCTTCATATATATACAAAAAAAAGGATCTATTGAGATTATACTCCTCTAGTTGTTGCTGCTTATTAACTAGGAGTATTCATGAGCCCCATGTTTGTCTCTTATGTAAAACAGCGGTACAAAAATGAGTATTAAAAAAAAGGAATCAATCGAGGCTATACTCCTCTATTTGTTGCTACTTAGTAACTATGAGCATTCATGAGCCCCATGTTTGTATTTTACGTAAAACGGCGGCACAAATATGAGTATGGGAAACCACCCTAGGAATTTTTGAAAGGAAATTCAAATTTTAAAGGGAAAGGATTAGAAATGGCCCAATTTTAAAGCACATGTACAACATTAGCCTTACTTATTCAAAATATTCAAAAATAGCCTTTTTATTTGTTTTAACCCCAAAATACCCCTTATATTGAATTAAAGGAAAACTAATGGTTTTAAAGGTTTTAGGGGCCGTAAAAATGGTATCGAGCCTCAGGTTTATTAAGAACTTTTAGTTAAATTTATTATATTTATGTAATTAACGATTGGTGAGAAATTACTCCAAGAATATGGATCCGGGCAATTGTCCAAGATGTACACCTTACAGGACTTATCATCAAATTTTGACGCGTTATGCGCACAAGATCACCAAGATAAGATAGCATATTGGCAAAACCAATATGATGAAAAGGAACGTCGGCAGGGCGATAGAGAAACCTTGAGACATTAAAAGAAAGCGGCATATTATTTGAGTTTTTAACATTAAACCGGATAATATATGTCGATCTCGATGAATCGTCGAAGAAGTCCATGAAAATGCCCATCGAATCATGATTCCGATGGAGTACGAAATGGAGCGAGATACTTCCGGATACATCTAAGATCTCAAAGGATATTAGAGAAGTCGTAAGAAAGACGATGCGGAATTATGGCAACCGCCATATTCATTTACAGCAAAGACAAGTTCATCGGATCCAGAACTGATGGAGACGATGGTGAAATATCGAAGGAAACTCTTGAAATCCTTCATGATATTCAAACGAGTCAAGAACCTGGAGGACAGACGAGTTCATCAGGAGGAAAGAAACGTATTGATTTGGGACAGTTCCTATTTACACCAAAAAGGGAAACCAAAGTTATACGAAAAATGACAGAGATGATGAAAAGCTCATCACTATCATCAAAGGAAAATGTCACACATTAAAAAGTGATGGATATGAAAATGAATCTTAAAGATCTACATGACCTTGCGGAATCCTTCGCAGGATTAGGAATTGTAGACTTAAAGATGAACACGGAGATGAAATAGCATTTGTTACCTATGATGCAGTTACAGGTAGACCAATTCCACCTCCACCACCACCACCAATAAATCCCAACGTAGAAGAAAGCGCGGGCTCAAATCATGGACCCCGGGATGAGAGGATGCATCACGTTGGAGATTTTACCACAGGAGATGAGCCACTTTCAGAACGGGAGCTCGACCACCTCTTGCAGAACTCGAGTACCTCCTAAAAGGCCAAATATTCACCAGACGCCTTATGGAAGATCGCATCTAGATCCGTCTGATACAGCCATATGGGTTGATGCTAAATTTGGATATCCCAGATTTCAAAATCGAGAAGTCCTTATTGATGAATGGGCATCAACAATGAGGATTGCAGCAGGTACCCTTGATCTTACGAAAGATTCCTTCATTTTACTCCTTGAAATGAGTATCGAGGGATCTGTAAAGATTGCATGGGATATGATCGATACAAGTACGAAGAGCGCGGTCACATCAGGAGAATCACTGAAAGGAATTGTCGATGATATGGCAAAACTATTCAAAATCCAGTTTATCGGCACAGGTTATTTTGAGGGATTAGAAGATGAAAAAAGAAAAAGATATAAACAAGCCCTCTGTAGACTTGAGTTACATGATATTTTTCATATTGACGATTATATCAAGTTGTTCACCGAATACCGGTGGAAATCCAAATTGTAGAAAAGGAAGCTTCACAGCTATTCTTTGCAAAGATTCTGAGTCCCTGGAGAGAAATGCTTATCAGGGAATACAAGGACGGAGCAGAATTAGATAATGTGGCCATAAGAATGTCTTTCTTAATGGCCAAGTTATCTGAATGGTGCTACCAAGCATCACTGTACCTAAATTACAAGAGATTACGAGGAATTAACAAAGCGGTTCCTCTACGTTTAAGTGAAGCGATGATATCCCAATAGTTGTGGGAAGTCAACCAAGCGCACAAGAAGAAGAAGACGAGAAGCCATCCATACCGCCGAGGAAGCAGCAGCAAAAGAAGCAGGTCTTCATGGAGACCTAGAAGGTTCTAGTCAAAACAAAAAGCTCGAAGTTATAAATCAGGGCAAAGAACAGCACCAAGCAGGAGTAGAGTCTCATCATCAGGTTCTAATCAAGCAAGTACGGTAGAAATCCGGGGAAGAAGAACTTTCGGGCGTGCTCACACCAGAGCTAATGAAAGTTTCAAAAACTGTAATTGCTGGACATGCGGAGCAAGAGAGCATATCTCAACGGATTTCCCAGACAATCAAAAATGAGGAGTTAGACAGTTCGAAGCTACCCCAGAAATCGAAGAAGCTGTCTATTATCAGGATTTAATACATGTGTATCAATTTGAGGATATTCCCTCATATGAAAGCATCTATGAAGAAGAGATATATTCTGATGATGGAAGTGAATCCAGTTCAGAATCAGAGTGAAGAAGAAATTCTTCGACAGACGGTTAGGGAGGATATGTTAGGATTCCTCTCTCACACTATGGTGTCTTATAAGACTCTTATGAGAATTATGAAGGAAGATCCAAAGCTTCAAATCTATTATGGATTTACAATCGGAGCGGTGGAAAAGGCTTTGGATAAGATTGGGTTTCGTAATAGAAAACACCAAATTATCCACAGGGTAACAACCGAAGAATTTGCCATTCCGATGGAGTTTACCGGGAACCTGATCGAGATGCAGTTGGTCTCTATTAGAGAAATCCAGGAGATCAAAAGCAGAGTTAAAAGAGAAGTTGCAAATACACTCTCATGGATTCATATCAGAGCTATAAGAATTATTATTAAAGAAACATTCAAAGAATGGATAGATTCGCCACTCACTATGGTTATCTTTGACAAACGAATCTCAAACCTCAAGGATTCATGCCTTGGAGCGGTTACAGGAAATTTGTATGCTGGGAAATTGGCATTTAATGTCTATCCTAGAATGGCATACAATCTGTGAGATCGAGATTTCAATAGAGTCTTAACCCTTCATCAAGATTTTAAAAGAGAAGATTTGATGAAAGAAGGGAACAGACCCTACCCGATCACATACAAGATATCCTATGCTCTCTCGAATACACATCATTCAGAAGTATTCTTGAGAAAGGAATTTATTGAAGCCCCAAGAATCGTCAAGGACTTTGCTAGGGTGGTTCTACCAGAAATCATGGAGGCTCCGACTATCAAGGAGATCGATATGAAAATACAAGATCAACCAGTCTTCAACAAAAGTCGAAGTTTCATAGTTGAGCCCAGAAGGATGTCTTTCCAACAGGACAAAATGGTGAGCGTGAGTGGCTGGGAAAAAAAAAACCAAATCTGATCAAGCGCATTCCGAGATGTTTTTAAAACAGCAGGAGAGCTAAAATGTCCGAAGGATGGCGAGAAGTTGAAGTAATATTCGACATCACTCAAAAGGATAATATTTTTCCTTGTGATGTTCTATATTATCTCCAACTACCAATAGTTGGAATGTATCAAGGAAGCACGAAAATAGGTGAAATTGAGCTTACTATCACGGGAGTTGCGGGAAAATCCGGAGAACAATTAATCGGGAATTGAATTTCTCGAGAATCATAAACCTTGGGAAAAGTTACAGAAGGAATAGAGTTCACATTGGGTGATAAAAGATACTGAGAATCGGATGACCACTAGTCCATTCTCCATATACATTTCTATCGGAATGTTATATCTTTGAATACAAGGTCAGTATTTCGCCGCCTATATTGATTCAAGTGTCGGAATATGTCTTGCAAAAGTGGATGTTTTTCCTAAAGAATTTGGAGAAGATTTTTGACTATTGCGGGAAGAGATTTCTCTAAAAGGATCCTTATCCTTAACAGGGAATTAAACAAGCGAGAAATCATGATCGGGGCGCGGCGGTACCCCATGGTACAAAGTGAAGACGCCACCAATCTATTTCCATGATACAGTGCGAGATGTTTTGCTAGGAAACAATTTCCTACAAACATTCAAGCGATTCACACGAGAGAATGAGACAAGAAGACTTATTTTCACAACATTATGTGATCATAAGATCATTGTTCGAGAGGCTGGAAACATTTTGAGAAAAATGCCTATTAATTTTCGCAGCAAGCGTGGTGATGAAGCCAAACTCCGAAATCCAAAAATGGCGGATCGAAGGAAATTTGGTGAAGCTTTATTATCCTATAGACAATTCGGTTCTAGAAAGGATAAGAAGCTTTGGGATTATAACTTGTATTCATTGAGTGCAAGGAGAAGAACGAGTTACTCCGGAGGTTATTGCGAGAATTAATGTTGAGCTAATGGAGAGTCCGCAGAGTGATGTAACCCTAGAGGAACAAATATCACTCGAGGATATCAAGAAGAAGATCCAAAGGAATTACAGTGAAGACCCTTTAGCATGGTGGGACAAGAATGAGCTCAAAGCATCCTTAAAGGTTAAACCTGGAAAAGAGTACGAGTTCGTAAGATTCAAACCAATCCTTATGAACCAGGAGGATCGTGAGGATATGTAGAAGATACTTAAGGAACATCTTGACCTTAAGTTAATTTCACCAGGAGTTTCTCCATACAGTGAGTCCAAGATTCTTAGTCGAAACCATGGAGAAATCAAGGAAAGCCAAAACTTGTTATTAATTACAAGGGAATTAATAACATTTTGGAATTCGACGGATACTATATCCCAAGCAGAGAACATCTGGTTAACTGTATCAAAGGTGCCAAGATATTCTCAAAGTTCGATTGCAAATCCCGGATTCTACAGATTAAGATGGATGAAGAAAGCAAGAAGTTCTGACTTTCTCTACACCACAAGGACATTATATTTGGGCGTGATGCCCATGGGATTGGCTAACGCACCCCGGATATATCAAAGGAAGATGGATAATCTCTTGAGGATTATTTGATTTCATGTTCGTGTATATCGATGATATTCGATCGCATCAAAGAACATGAAAGAGCATCTCAAACATTTGGAAATGTTTTGGATGTTTGTCACAAGGAAGGATTAGTGCTTTCGAGAAAAGAAGGCAGTGATTGCAACAAAGGCAGATTGAATTCATCGAATTGAAATCGATGAATGCGGAATCATCCTACAAAGTCATATTGTAGAAAAGATACGGGATTTCGGATACTGTTTGAAAGACGAGAAGCGACTTGAGTTTTCTTGGAGTTGTTAACTTTCTTTGGGATGTTTATAAACAATCTAGCACATTACGGGGAAGGTGTTTAGCCCATTGCTTAAAAAGATGCGATATTCAAATGAGAGGATGAACATCAAGAAGAATTAAGCGACTTAAAGAAGTTTGCAAAAAGTTTCCTAAACTTGCAAATCCATATGATGAAGATGGCTAGTTCTTTACGGATGCGGTGATCATTGGTGGCGGCGATTCTTACAAAAGCCACACCAAAGCGGAGAAGTGCCATGCGGATATTGCGGTCTATTTACTGACAGTGAAGCAACTTCGGTGGCATATCAAAAAGAAAGAATTCTTTGCGCGTCGGAAGGCTTTCAAAAAATGGCCTTTATTCTCTTTTGGCTAAAAAATTTATCTTAAAAATTGATAATTCAAGTGTCAAAGCTTTTACGAAAAATAAAATTGAATCAAAACCGAGAAAAAGCTAGGATACTTAGATGGCAAGCTGAATGTCAATATTATGATTATGATATTGTCATTATAAAATCTCATTAAAATGTTCTTGCAGATTTTCTAACAAGAGATGGAGGGAATTGAAGCTGATTCCATCCTCACAGCCTCAAGACATCTTGGAGACCAGTGGAAATGCTACTCTCGAGAATTTGATATCCTGGTCATCAATCTTTGATTTGGCAGGAAAATTACAAAGGAATGATCGGGACAAAGTAAGCGATCGTATACGAGCATGTGTTCGGTCTCACTCTCAGTTGAGGATGGCATTTGAAGGGCCACTCCTCCAGGCTGCTAATAAGCAAACGGAGTGTTTAGAGCGCAGGGCTCCCCAACCTGTAGCAGAGGATTCAAGTACCTCTAGCACAAGTCTGGCAGAAATGTTGGCCCAAGGAAAAGCGATACTCGAGTCAAATCGAGTTATCACATCAACCCAAACGTCCGGGGTAAAGGACAAAGAGATCAATCTTAGGCCTATGATGGGCAATTCTAAGGTTGATACTAACGAGTTTAAAGTTTTTTCTTCTTGGCAGGAATACCAGGCGAACTGGGAGAAACTCATTACAAGACAAGGGATATCTCCAGAAAAAACGAGGATAGATATCTCTGGAAAATATCCAAGGGTTTGGATGTTACCAAATTCCAGCCCTCAAGAAGTAAAGAAGTGGTACGAGTTTGGGGCTTTGGCCTCGGTCTATACTACTTCACCAGCCTTCCCAGAGATCAATCTATTGCCAAAATGGATCCAGGAAGCAGTGTATGAGTGTTGGTCCAATAATGACAGCCTAAAACGAGGGGATACATTGGAGCTGTATTTCATAAGTGCAGCAACAGAGCTCGTCGGAAAGGGTGGACATGAAACCTTCCATTACATCAGGCTTCGGCGGCCAGATGAAAGGGCCTTCAAAAATATCAAGGAGGCCAGTTCAGAAGAAGTACAATTGGCCATGACCTTCACTGAAGATCAGATTACTACAAGAAGGGCATGGGGATTGTGGGTCTGTCTCACGGAGATGGACAAAGTCAAGTTTCCGTTCAAGTTCTACCAAAATTTGGTGAACAGATCAGTCCTGTTGAATACTATGACAGGAAAAACTATAAGATTTGCAGAAGATCTTTTTGAGAAAAAGAGAATCTTCTGTGGGATAACAAGCTGCCGGGGAGTAAAGAAACTCACCGGAAATATTGTAATATGGTTCACATTGGCCATTGGGAACTTTGGGTCTGTCCCGAATGTCAAAACCATAAGGAACTGGAATTTGGCAAAGGATTCTGGCCAAAAGTCGATCAGAGAAGACCCGGCGATGGAGAAGACAAGTCACAGAAGTATCCAAAGTTTCAAGGACCACCAAAAAAGTAGATTCCCTAACAAAGTTAAAGGAGACATGTGACTCAAGGATAACCCACTCAGCAAAGAGACAAAAGGTGGGTCAGATCTAGTAAATGGCATCCAACTTATCAAGATGCTGATAATTCAAGTTAATGACGTAAGAAATGACGTCATAAGATTCCATCTAGCTAAAAGACGGAAGAAGAAAAGTCATCAGGCTTTGGAGCCTTATTAGATTGCCTTGGATACCAGACAAGGTAGGTCCCAAGCCATGTAAAGATAGGAAAGCATCCACTACTTTCAGCAAGTGGATGGAAGAATCCAAGAAATAGATCACTTACCTCTATATAAACCAGAGTTTGAATGAGGATAAAGGCATCGAACATTTCCCTTAGTCTTCTAACAATAAACTTTCTTTGTAAAATTCTGTTGTGAGTTTAGAATTTCCAGAGTGTTTTTAGTTTTCAGTTTTAGTTTTTTTAATTTTATGTACAAGAGTGTGAGAGCCTTTATGAAAGGCTAAACAAATTTTCTCCTCCCAAAAGGAGATTACTGATGTAATAAATTTTTCTTTAAGTTCTTAATAAAATAAAGGCTTTTGTTCAACATGTATTCATAGTGTACTATTGATCTATCCCTTTGAAGAATTACTTATACGCCTAGAGTAGGAAATGAACCAAGTGTCTTTGGCGATTCTTTGAAGGAGTCGGATAACTTGCAGATCATCTTCCCTAAGGGTGAGGTTGAACAGTGAGGAGTTGTTCGTCAAACAATCTGGGGGCAGTAATTTTCCGACTGATGGTGTTGTGAGTCATCTCACCCGGTGCTATTTCGGTCGAAGAAGGTATGATTTTTAAGGGATTTATTAATTTTACGGAAGCATGTTGGGCCTGATATAGTCGTAATGGACTATTTCCATTTTCACCTGTAAACCTTAGTTTGGAACTGATAACATAGAATCGAACATCTTTTAATTCTATGACCTGTTAAGTTTATTGGCTGGAAACCTGACATGATCTATTTAAAACCTCCGAAATGGAGACTGGATCTAAGTAGGTGTAACAATACCACGAATGAAACAGGTAATAGAAACGAAAGAGTTCATATTCGTGATATCTGAACTAATTTAATCATGTTTCCTTATTTGTTATAAAGGGTATAATGGGAACTTGGTGAATATTTGAACTCCTTTAATATGGAAGGCTATAGTTGTAACTGAAACATCAAAAGAGGCTATTTTTGAACTTACCCCAATTTTAAACCTAGTGGAAGACTGCCTCGAACGTTCTAGCAAAAGAAAAAGAAAGGAAAAGAAACAAGAGGATTGATAGATTCTGGAGACTTTGACTTGTAAGATTTATTAGGAAATTTTGGATTGTTGGTCAGATATTTGATTTCTTTGAAATCCGCCTAATAAAAATTGACATGTTTATTTTTGCGTGCACATCTTGTATGTGATTTGCATTCATGCATTAGGCATAATTTTTTTTAATTTTTGTTTATTATTTTTCTTCTTCTCTCTCTCTTGCCTTGGAAAATATGAAGGCCAGTGACGTTCAAAGGAGAAACGAGGTTCAGTTTTTCGTTGTCCAACTCTCCATGTCTCTAATTTTGTGAAACTTTGTGAAAGTGGTTGGTGAACCCCTTGAGTTGATTAAACGAATTTAAGGAAATCTTATGTACTTTTAGCCATTTTTGCCAAAAAGGGGGAGTAAGTGTGGAGTATTTGTTCCAGTGGGAGCTATGCATTTTTTTGTGTAGAGAATGATAATATTTGATTGAGGGGGAGAATGATTGATTTGATTGAGGGGGAGCTATATACTTTAGATAACATCGCATTGCTAATTGTGGTTTTGACAAAAATGCCAAAGGGGGAGATTGTTAAGTCTAATTTTTAGACTTAAATTAAATTGGCATTATTTGTCAAAATATATTGGTATTTGTTTTCATTATTTATTTAATTGTCATTATTTGTCAAAATATTTTGTTATTGGTTTTGTGTGCAGGTAACTTATTCAAGAAGGAGACGTGCAACTTTGAAGTGGTGATAGTTTAAGAGTTTGTATAACACATGGGTTTGTGTTACTATAGGAGACCTTGTTGTAATTGGTTAGCTAATGTCATCAGAGTTTATGCAATTGTAGACATGATGATGCACAGATTTATGGGGATCCTTATTACACGTGGCTTAATGTAATTAGAGTCCCAATAGAATTTATCCAAAAACAAGTAGTTTACTTGGTATTAGATTGGAATTGTTATTTTATTATAAATAGTGAACATCAGACATGTTGATGTTTATGCCTTGAACAGAGAAAAACGATACAGACGAGAGAAATTAAAATTGAAAGGCATCGGATTTTGTGTGCTCCAGCATAGTCATACTTGTGTTCTTCAAAGTGCTGCTGGAGGGTTGTTCGAGTTGGATCAAATAATCATTCTTGTGTTCAAGTTACGTAATACATTCTTCGGGAGGAAGAATGTGAGTCTTCGGGAGGAAAGCGATCCGCGATTTGGAGCGCCCAATAGTGAAGGGATTTCATTGAAGCGGATTATTGGAAGAATAGTTTCGCGAACATAAAAGGAGTTCAAGAACGGCGACGATTCAAAGAGGAGTCTTTAAATTGTTTAAGTCCAATTATTGTACTCTGTGACCTTTATTATTAGTGGAATTATTTTTCTCAGGCGTGGCCTCGTGGAGTAGAATTGGTTAATCGAACCACGTTAATATCGTTGTGTTTTTATTTTTCCGATGTGCAGAAATACCGGTGTCAAATACGGTGTTGTAACATCAGTTACAACATCGGTTGTTCAGGTTACTGGAATTATTTAATAATTTGGGGCAACAAATTATAACAGACCCGGAATACAAAACTTGGATTCGTCAAGATCGATTGTTGCTTCTTGCCATTCAAACAGTTGTAACAGGACCAACTTGGCCGATAGTATCTCATTTTAAAAATTCCGAGGAGGCGTGGCACAAACTCAAAACAACATATGCTAACAGATCTAATACTCGGATGGTTTGTCTTATTGACTCTCTTACCAAGGTTAGTCAAGAAGGAAAAAGCATCTCTGATTATATGCAGAATGTTAAAATTATTATTGATGACCTTGCTATGATTAGACATAATTTTTTTTTTTTTGAGGGAATGATTAGACATAATTTGAGTGATGGAGAAATTGTAGTTCATACTCTTAATGGTCTCACTAATGAATACAAAGAACTGAAAATTGCTTTGCGTGCAAGGGAGTCACCCATCTCCTTCGAAGAACCGGTTGAAAAACTCTTAGATTATGAAATTAGTCTCAAGAGCTCAGACCCTGTAAATAATGTGCATCCGATCACCGCTCAATTTGAAATGGAAGCACCCCTTCAAAACAGTTCAACCATAGAGGAAATAATAATCAGTTCTATCAGAACTCTTATGGAAATCGCAGAAATCAGAATTATTCTAGCAACCATCAACTCAAAATTGGAGACCTGTCTACAACAAAAACCAACCTCGAGTTGTTTGTCAACTATGCAACAAACCTGGACATGTTGCAAAAGTTTGTCGGACACGCCCTTCACCATCCAACTGGCCGCAAGCTAATTTCACCACTTCTGAGACTTCGAGTAGTCCGTCTAACTTGGATAGTTGACTCTAGGGCCTCTCACCACATCACCTCAGATTTGCAAAATCTCTCTATTCACTCTGAGTATGGTGGTAATGAAGATATCATGGTTGGACATGGTAATAATGTTCCTATCACTCATATAGGATTCACTGCTCTTAACTCTTATGACTCAACTTTTAAACTTAATAATGTTTTGTGTGCACCTAGTATCAAGATAGACCTTCTTTCAGTCTCTCAATTTTGCTCTCACAATATCACCTCTATTGAATTTTTTCCCTAATTTCTTTCTTGTGAAGGATCCAACCACGGGAGTATCCTTGGTGCGAGGCCGGAGTAAAGAAATGTGTATGAGCGGCCAACTTCAGTGATCAGACCACCTTCTCTATCACAACAGTCGGCCCTCATGGAAACTATGTCAAATTATTGTTCTCCAATTAATTTCTGGCACTGTCATCTCGGTCATCCATCATCCAAAGTCCTTCATCAGATTATTGCTTCTCACAAATTATCATTGTCTAAATCTAGTTCTTCTTTCAACTCGTGCAATGCATGTTTATGTAATAAGAGTCACAAACTTCCGTTTGGAACTTCTTCTTTAAATTGTTCAAAACCTTTTGAAGTCCTATTTATGGATGTTTGGGAACCTGGTCCTATTCTTTCTTTTGATAATTATCGTTACTATGTCATTTTTGTGGATTATTATACCAAATACACATGTTTTATCCAATCAAAAAAACCGATGTTAAATCAGTATTTGAACGCGTTTTAAATCTCTTGTTGAAAATTATTTTTGTACAAAGATTAAAACAAAAGATATATCTGAGATGGAAGTGGTGAAGCAAATAGTCTTGGTCATTTTCTTTCAAAGGTTGGAATTGAACACTTTAAATCTCCTCCTCGTACCCCTGAACATGTTGGCAGTGCCAAGCGCAAACATCGTCATGTTGTTGAAACAACTCTCACTTTACTTCATCATGCTTTTGTTCCAATCAAATATTGGTCCTTAGCATTTCAAATTGTTGTCTATCTTATCAACCGAATGCTATCTTCGGTCTCACGCAACAAATCTTCTTTATTTCACCTCTTTCAAAAGTCACCAAACTATTTAACTTTAAAAATATTTGGTTGTCTTTGTTATCCTTGGTTACGATCATACTCTTCTCACAAACTTGAACCTCGATCCCGTCCTTGTGTGTTTGTTGGTTACTCAACACCACATCATGCCTATCTTTGTCTTGATAAAGTCACAAACAAACTCTTCATTTCTAGACATGTAGTTTTCGTAGAAAATATCTTTCCTTTTAATAATCTTACCCCCCACAGTAACTCGTCACCCAATTCTCATTCATTAGATGCTTGGTTACTTAAACCAATTCCTAAATCTTCTTCAGTTATCTCACCTCATTCTTTACCATCATTTCCAAATGTCGAACATACATCTGAAACTCCCATCTCCTTTAATCCTTCGGTTGAAAATGTGGCTTATCTTTCACATGATCATCAATTTGATTTATGTGATGAGTCTTCTCCTAGCAAGTCTGATTCTCTGGAACATGACCTCATGCTCAAGTTCCTCATCCACGTCTCAATCCTTGGATGCATCTATTAATCCTTCACAGGTAAGTACCTCTCCCACCACTACTATTATGCCTCACCCTTATAACACCAGACTCCGTAATAACATTACAAAGCCAAAATAAATACTCAACCTTCACTCCACCATTGCTACTCCTAATATTGAACCCTCAACTTACAAACAAAGGCCCAAAAACATCATGCATGGCATCAAGCAATGAATGATGAATACGATCTTTACTCTCTAATCACACATGGTGTTTAGTTCCCGAAAACCCACACAAAATGTTATTGGATGCAAATGGGTCTATAGAATTGAGAGGAATCGATGGGTGCATTGCTCGTTACAAGGCTCGTTTAGTGGCTAAAGGTTTTCACCACCGCAATGGGATTGATTTTTTCAAACTTATAGTCCTAAAGCCTCACTCTTGTTCAATATTACTTACAAGCTGTTGTGTCTAAAGGTTGGCCCCTTCGCCAAGTTGATGTGAATAATGCATTTTTCTGAGGATCTCTCTCGGAAGAAGTCTTTATGGAGCAACCTCCTGGCTTTATCAATTCCGAGTTTCCTAACCATGTTTGTCGATTACAGAAGGCTATATATGGACTTCGGCAAGCTCCTCGTGCTTGGTATCATGAGCTTCGCCAGTTTCTTCTTTCCAAGGGTTTCACTATATCTCATTCAGACTCATCGTTGTTTATGCTTCACACTTCTACTTCATTTCTTTATGTGTTGATATATGTTGACGATATCATCATTAGGGTCCTCCAACACTCGGTGTCCGACTTTATCTCCATGCTTGCTCGTCGATTTTCTATTAAGGAATATATGAATTTTCTACACTTTATAATTGTTTATTTGTTGCTTTATTGAATTTTGAATGAAATATATCTACGAGCCTATCTTCTCTTATAAATAAAAGTATGTATGCGATATTTTTCAAAGTCTTTCACTGTCAGATGGTCTGATAGAATTATAAGTAGATGTCAAATTTTGTTCAAATTATTTTATGCGGTTGTTTGTAATTATTGTTCGTTGAAAATTAAATGGCTTGCTATAATGAGTTATCTTTCTCATGTTTCTTTAAAAAAAATATACGGTAAAACGAATATTTGCACATATTTTATAGTTGAAAATTTCGGGGCGTTACAGGTGGTATCAGAGCAGGTCTACCTTCCTGTAGACTTGCAAAAAAAACATGTAGTTTTCGTGTGTGTATACTATGATAAATGATTTAGAAATTCTTTTAATAAATGAAAAGAGCTACGAATTCACCACCGCTATGCCACGCCAACTCCAAAGCCAAGGTACGAAGTTAAATTTTCAAAAGTTCCATTGCTACTTCTACTGCTACTGCCATAGCTACTGCTACTGGTATTTCCATTCCTACCGCTACTGACAAATTACATGATTTCTATTGTGAAAAGAAAATGATCAAATTATATTTCATGGGTGCATAACACATACAATAGAATATGACTATTGGACTATTGCAAGATATTGATGAATTCTATAGAGAGGTATAGAGAACAATACGAACCTTAGAAGATCTTTGTGATAGAATACCTTAGGTTCATTACAAATTTATTCAAACAATAGACGATCTAGAATGTTAGGATTAACTATGAGCAGAATACTAGCAACATAGATTTTGGATAGACTTTAATAGTTTTTAAGTTGAATATTCAGGATTTACGCCATGTTCGTTTTTTTAAGAGTTAATGATGATACTTGGAGATGGTTATGATGTTAGTATAGCAATTGGAAAAGGCACTAATTCTTATTCGAATGTCTAAAGTCATGAAACTGAAGGTTAATGGAAATGATTTAGAAGTGGATTTATATGTTATAAGAATGAGAGATTTTGATGTGATCTTAAGAATGGACGAACTTCGTAAGAGTCAATAAAGTACATAAGGAGATAATATCTCAATGCATAAGTTTATTATGTCAAGAATAAAGGTTAGTATAGTACTCTGAATTATGTCAAGAAAGAAAGGGAAAGTTTAAGAAAAGAAATTGTCTGAGGTACTTGGATATTATTGTAAGCTACCAATATTTTGATTTGATAATGGTCAACGTGCTAGTTATTCGAGACTATGTAATATGTTTTTTTTTAAAATATTTGGGATTCCACATGATAGACTTATAGATTTCATCATTGACTTTTTTTTTACTTGGGACGACACGATATCAAATTCACCAAATAGAATAGCGACGAAGGAATTATAAGAGTTAAATGTGCAATTACAAGCATTATTGGTTAAAAGACTTATCTGACTTAGAGTATCATTATGAGGAGAGACAGTCATGTCTCAAGACGAACAGGACTATGGAGTGTATTGACTACATGGAGGATTTATTTGATTATTAAACAAGTACCGATTGCTAAGTATATATATGATTTGTTTGATTACTTAAAGGAGCTAGTGTGTTGTTTAGGATCGATTTGAGGTCTTGATATCACTCACTGAAGTTCAATAAGTTTAAGTTGTGGTTAGACTATGTAATATTTATTGGCCAGGTTGTTACAACACGAGGAATTTAAGCCGACCTGGTTAAACTCGAAGTTGTTAATAATGGCATCTATGATTGTGAACGAAGTTTGGAGTTTCCTTTGACTCTCTAGGTATTCCAAAAGGTTTATAGAATATATTGTTTTTAAATATGACAATACCAATGACCAGATTGACGAGGAAATTTAAGAAGTTCCAGAGGACAGGGAAGTGTGAAGAATATTTTCAAGAACTTAAAGGAGAGTTGACCAATAGAACAAGAACAATTGATGAAAGAGTTTTCTAAGTTGAGAATCGAGATCGTAACATCTTTTAGTGGATTGAAATCAATTATTGCAATAATAGTTGAAAGACTCGAACTTAGAGATAAGATTAATGAGACACAAGTGACATATAAATTTTATGCAAGATGAGAAACCATGATCTAGTTAAAAACCTCAACATATTTGTTTTAGCTTCTAATGGTGCATTAGGCTACGAAGGAATTTTGATTATATCTAGTGATGAATAACTAAGAATTGAGATATTATGATAAGCACATTGTATATCATACACCGCTCACCTATGAGTTACAAAGATTTATCGAGATATGCGAAATATATTTTTGGTGGAGGGATATGATAGGAACTATCAACACCTTGTGGATAGATGCATGACACGTCAACAAGTTAAGGCCAAACACCAACGACCGTTTAGACTTGTTTTAGGACACTTGATATCCTCGAATGAAAGTTAGAGCATATAGATATTAAATTTATTGTAAGTTGGTCACGATCTACTAAGAAAAATCATGATGTGGGTTATTTTTGACCGATTGACCAAATCAACACACTTTCTACAGATTATATATGGTTTAGAGCAATTTGCCCAATTATACACAAGAGAAATATAAGATTACTGAATATGGGTACTAGGTTCGTTTTAAATATTTGGAGAAGCTTGAAAACTTTTATGGGAATAGGGTTAAGTTTTACTACAACCTGTCATCCACAAACAGATGGACACGCTGAAGGAACAATGCAATTCTCCAGAACATGTATTTTGGTTTTGAGGGATGATTGAGACGCATATTTACCTTTAATGGTGTCTGCTTATAACAACAATTACTAGGACACAGTTGAGCCAGGACAAAGCAACTTGAGAATGAGATTATGAGTTTGTAGTAAGATACTTGGACATTATTAGAGTTTGAATTAAGTTAACTAAATTTCGAGGACGAAATTTTTTAAGAGGGGGAGTTTGTAACACCCGGGAAAAAAAGATGTGTATTATGTTAGTTATATAGCCCATTAGTGTATTATTATTATTATTAATGAATTTATTATCCAATTATAGGGCCCATGAGGAATCCTAAGGTGTTTGGGAAACTAGCTAGGGTAATTATATTATGACTCTTTCGTTATTAGGGTTTTATTATATCACATTAGAGGGCACAAAACAAAACGATCCAGCTTTATTTCTCTCTGCGCCATTCAGCCCCCATCATCTACCACACAACCACGACGAAGTTTTTCTTCAACGCCATGATCCCTCAATTGTCTTCCCTATTTCATTATCAACTCCTAAGGTAATTTTCTTATAAATTTCAAAACCCAATCTATACTATTCAAAAATTTATGAAATTTTAATATGTTATTTATCATGACGTTTTTATTGTACTGTTAAAATTTCATACTAATCCGATGAGTACTTTTGTAGTTATTAAATTTTCAAACTAAGATACTAGAATTTATGTTATTCTCTATTTTCGTTTTATAAATTCCAAAACCCTACTTATACATATCCAAAATTCGTGAAATTTTAATATGTTATGTTATCATATGTTTAAAATATTCAGTTAAAATTTCATATACTTTGAGTTGTATTTTATTTTATATGAAATTCGTATTCACGCTTTCCAAATCTTGAAATATACTGCTTTCGATTTATAAATTCTAGAAACCATGTATAAAGACCTTCAAAATATATGAATTTTGTATATGTTAGGTATTATAATGTTTTCTACCGTGTGGTAAAATATGATATCATTCCAACTTATTTAAATATTAACTAGTTTCCAAGACATTACAGTTTTAGCAATGACAAAAGTTTCAGTTTATAAAATTCAAAACCTAAAGTTAACAATTTAATATTTTATGATTTTTGGATATGTTATACTATGATGTATATGTTATATGTTTTTAAAGTTTCAAATCATATAGTACTATATTTATTTAAATATGATTTTTCTCCCTTAGCTATACAGGTTTTAATGTTACAGCAATTTCAGTTTCACAAATTCAAAATCCATAGCTAAATATTTCTAATCTTCCTGAAAGTTTTATATGATATCTATTTTTAAGACTATTATCTACTGTAAAAATATTAAATAATTCCAGTATACGGTTTATGAGAAAATATTATTCGATCCCAACTACATAGAGATTTAGTATTGTTCAAACCTACCAAGTTGAACCCTAAACTTTAGGAAAATACCGTGAGCTTCCACAATGTTATTTTAGTGCTTCCGATATCGAGGTTAATACTTACGTTTTGACTTCTAGTAACTAAGATGTATATATATCCATGTTAGGCGACGAGGACGGCGAGCTCTGAAGTTCAATAGGGATATTGCATCAAATCATTCTACTATTTTTCAAGCAAAGTTTCGAGGTGGGGTTTGTTTTCTAAACTTTATTGTCCTTGTTAAATTCTTAGATTATTTTGCATGAATGTGTAGTACAGTTGCTTAGGCCCTATTGTTAGGAAATTTATTGTTTAGATTTTGATGAATGCCATGTAAAACTTAGAATAGAAAGTTAGCACCCCAATTCTTGTTGTAAAATGCATTGTAATAAATAGAGGCCAATTTGAGTTAAAGTCGCCTACGCCTAACATGCAAGAAGACAATCAAGACTTGAAGGAAGACTCACTGCGAGACAGTGAGTATAGCAAAAAGAAGAGTAGACGGGAACTCTATGAAGAAGCGGTGAGATGCACGGTGAGTGGAGTATCAGTCAAGTCAACTCAAGAAAAGCCAAGTCTCAAGTTGAAGCGACAAAAGAGTCATCCAATGATTGGAAGCGACTCTAAGTCACCCTGGGAAAGCAAGGAAATGCGGTCAAGTCGAGATAATCGTAAAAGATCCGTTGCACGAGTAAATCAAGAGATTTACTTAAACAAGTAATATCTCCATACCACCTTTCTCGGAGTGCTCAGTCCCGAAGCGTGCAAAAGGAATGAACCAATGGGAAGCACTACACCGTGTCGAACTCGAAAAGGTGAAAGAACAATTCATACGAGGAAATGGAAATTCCAAGGATCGCAACAAGACAAGCCAAACGATCGCAAGTGACTTTCAAAAATAAGCATATCTCTTCAACGGGCAAATTTTTGAAAGATCACTATAAAAGGCGAGAATGACTACGAGAGAAGGTGACTCAACCACGAACATTCAAGAAATCAATTAAATTGTAACAGAAATACTCTCAAATCATTCAAGATTAATCCTCAAGCCTACATTACGAAGCACATCAATCCAACACTCCCTGTGAAGGAAAGATAACTTCAATCGGTTGAAGAGGAAACTTTTGAAGAAAAGGGTCTACATTCCACGAAGGATTGTAGGAAGGTTCAAGGTCGAACCAAGTCTTAAGCTTTTGGAGGGCTTCGTGATCAAATCCAAAGAGCTTGAGCAAGTGAGTAGTAGTAGTAGCAAAGCGGTTGCCCTATGAAGAAAGCCGAGTCGTCGACGAGCCAGCCGGTGAGTGATCAAGGCGTCTCAGATCGAGTCCCAAAGGATCAAGTCATTTGTGTGATCAAGACTTGTATCCGGTATTACCACTTTGTATCTTGATCATTACTTAGTGGATTCCTCCGGGAGTTGGAGAAGAGAGGAGTAGAAGAATTACCCCATCTTCGAACCTCTATAAAAATTTCATTGTGTCATTTACATTTCAAAGACTTTAATTCCTGCATTTTTAATCGCTTATATCTCGATAAATTTGCTATCCACTTGATAATTTATAAGTACTAAACCAAGCACTAAACTCTTGCTTAATCAAGCTTAAGGGTGTTAAGTCTTCCGCTGAAAATAAAACCACAGTTGAGTTAATTTATAGCCAACAGTTGAGTTATTCCATCAACAGCTCAGTTGAGTCTGTTGAGAGATTAACTCTACTGAGTGACTAAATTGATTGTCCATCAAGGACACAAATGTGTAGTATCAACTCAGTATATTTAAAAGGACTAAATCGAAAATTTGGTAAGGTTTATTCAACCCCCCCTTCTAAACCTTACACTTACACCCCTTGGGACCTACACCTATTGAGCTAGGGACTCAAGAGTTCCGGAGTCGATGTATCCCTCAGGTGGAACCCCTGCAGTGCAACCCATGTCTATGTCTACGGTTTTTCAAAAGATCTATGCTATGTCCTATTGGATTGTATTTGCATGCCTATGTGAGATATATGTGTATTTAGCTTGTACAATTTTTACTCCACTGAGTTGTGTCGCTCACCCCATATATAATCATATTTTTCAGGTTAAGGAGTCGACGATGGTTATTGGCGGTGGATAATGGGTGGCCTATGAAACTACTGGAGTAATGTCTTTTTATTTTTAAATATTATTTTCAATTGAGTAAGAAATTATTATACGAATTATGATTTTCCTATGCAACTGCTAGAGTGATGTCTTTTTCTAAATGTTAATTTTCAATTGAATAAGAAATTGTCAAACAAATTATTATTTTCAAAGTATTTACCTGCGATGCTAGACTCTGGGTGATAATTGATTGGTGTTGAGAACACATGTTCAGTTTCTAGGAAATGTTCGAATTGAGATAATAAATGAATTATGAATTTTCTACACTTTATAATTGCTTCCGCTGTTGCTATTGAATTTTGAATGAAATATCTACAGGTCTATCTTCTCTTATAAATAAAAGTATGTACGCGATATTTTTCAAAGTCTTTCACTGTCAAATGGTCTGATAGAATTATATGTAGATGTCAAATTTTGTTCAAATTATTTTATGCGATTGTTTCCACTGTAATTATTGTTCTTTTGAAAATTAAATGGCTTGCTATAATGAGTTGTCTTTCTCATGTTTCTTAAAAAAACAAATATATGGTAAAATAAATATTTGCACACGTTTTATAGTTGAAAATTTCGGGGCGTTACAGGTGACCTACTGGGAGGTTAAAAATATTAGATAATGAGATAAAATGATTGAATATTCCAATGGATATATACCATTAGAATTACCATTATACTAAATTCCAATGATAGAACTCTGTTGGAATAATCGTTGGAGTTTTTTCCAGCTATTATATATATATACACACATATATATATATAATTTCCAATGGATATACCGTTGGAATAAATTTCAATGGTATAACTCTGTTGGAATTAGTGTTGGAAAAAATGTTGAAGTTTTTTCCAATGGTTATATATTCCAATGAATAAATACCGTTGGAAATGCCATTGGAATATTTTTCCATTGGAATTTCCATTGGAATTTTGCCATTACAATGACCATTTTACCAACGATGCATTTTTTGTTGGAATTTCCGTTAGAATCGATAATTCCAACGGTAATTTGCCAAATTTCAGCAGATTTTTTCCGTTATAATCTTCTTGTTTTCTTATAGTGGTATGTGCATGATAGGGAAATTACCACCTAGCCCAGATTGAAATTACCATATTGACCTCGTCTTGCTTGAAATTACTAATATGCCCTTAGGATCCATAGTCTTTCTATATGGACCCACCCGACCTGAAGGTTCGGGTCGGGTCACCCGCGAGCTCTCCATCGTTAATGAGGCGAGCCAAACGCCCAAATCATTGCACGAATACATATATTCACATTTCATGCTGAACAATACTATAAATACGATATAAAAACCAATACAAAAGGTAACTTGTCATTATTCCTAAAAATACCTCATTCTCTAGCTTCTAAGTACCTCGTTACCTGATCTGACTTTAGCATCAGGAGAGCTTAGCTGAGGGTCATCCGTAATAGCCTAACGCCTGTTCTGTTTCAGGTTTCTTTCGAACAAAGTACTTCACCTAGCCCCCCCGCGACCCGAGGTCAGGTACATCTGATTTACTTCCTAAATCCGTACGTCTAACATATATTTTCACATTAAATTTTAATTTTGAGATGAAATCATTTTTGCGTACGTGTTTATCAGACAAATTTAATAATTTATACAAAAAAAAAAGAAATGTAGGTCCCAAGGGGTGTGAGTAAGGTTTAGAAGGGGGGTTGAATAAACCTTACCAACTTTTTGATTTTAGTCCTTTTAAAATAATACAGAGTTAATTTCACAACTATGTCCTTCAGGGACAGCTAAGTTAGTTAACCAGCAGAGTTAGCCACTTAATGACTCGATTGAGCTATTGATAGAATAACTCATTTGCTTAGTCTAATACTTAACTTTTTGTGATGAGATTTTCATTGGAAGACTTAACACCCTTGAATTTGATTTAAGTTTGTTTTAACACTTGGTTTTAGCACTTTGTTAATTATCGGTTGGATAGCAAATTATCGTGAGATATAAAATGATATACGAGAAATAAAAATCTTTGAAATGTAAATGACACAATAATTTTTATAGAGGTTGAAGATGGGGTAATTCTTCTACTCCACTCTTCTACAACTCTGGAGGAATCCACTAAGTATTGATCAGTACAAAGTGGTTATGACCCGGATACAAGTCTTGATCACACCGGTGACTTGCTCCTTTGGGGACTCGATCGGAGATGCCTTGATCACTCGGTTGGCTTCTCGTCGACTCGAACTTCTTTACAGGGCGGTTGCCTTGCTACTTCAACTAACTTGCTCAAGCTTCTTGGATTTGATCACGAAGCCCTCCAATAACTTGAGACTGGTTCGACCTTGAACCTTTCTACAATCCTCCTTGGAAAGTAGACCCCTTTTGATTCTTCAAAAGTTTCCTCTTCAACAATTTGAAGTTGTCTTTCCTTCACAGCTTAGTGTTGGATCGATTTTCTTCGAGTTTTAGGCTTGAGGATTTGCTTGAATAACTTGATAATATTCTTGCAGGTTACAGTTCTAATAATTGCTTGATTGTTCGTAGTTCAGGTATGCAAAGTTTTTTTTTCTCAAAGTGATTCCTCAGCATTTTATAGTGAACTTTCAAAAATCTGCCCGTTGAAGAGATATGCTGATTTTCAAAAGTCACTTGTGTTAGTTGGCTTGTCTTTTCTTGGTCTTCAATCTTGATATGTAGACCTTTCCTCGTATTAAATGAATGTCCAGCTTTTTAGGTTCTGACACGAGGTGCAGTGCTTCCCATTGGTTTATTCATTTTGCACGTTTCTGGCACTGAGCACTTTAAGACATGGCAACATGGAAGTATTACTTGTTTAGGTAATATTCTTGACTTTTGTGCAACAGATTCTTTTCAGTTAACTCCTCTTTGCAGCTGCCTTTTCCCCAGGTGACTTAAGTCTGCTCCAATGATTAAGGGACTCATCTCTCACTTCAACTTGACTTGGCTTGTCTTCTTTGGCTGACTTGATTGACTATTCATACAGTTGTATCACAGCTGATACTCCTTCAGTCGAGTTTTAGACATCTCTTCCTTGCCATACTCAGCTGCTTCACAGCGGAGTCTTCATTCTAGTCTTCAGTTGACTTCTTGCATATCCAGGCATAGCTAACTTAACTCAGCTCGTACAGCCCTATCTATTACAATACAAATTACAAGGAAAATGGGGTGCCAACTTTCTAGTCTAAGTTTTTACAAGGCATTCATCAAAATCTAAACAATAAATTTCCCAACAAGAAAGAAAAGAAAAGAAAGAAAAGCCTACCAAGAAAGAAAACTACTATTCTTATCAATAAATGATGCTGCTCAGAGTCGGTTCTAAGTTTTGAGGGGTCTAGAGCAAACAAATAATCGGGGTCCTTGTGTTTACATAAATTACCAAAAAAAAAAAAACTATTGAGTTTTGATTTCGTCTTACATTTTTTTCCTTCACAAGCAAAATATATTTTAAAAACCTCCTTGATATTTATAGAAAAATTATGGTTACCCTCTTAAATTGTAGACAATCGAAACCCGGGGGGGCTTTTTGTAAATTTGTAACTTCTCTGATTTGTTTTTGTAATTAGCCCAAACTTCAGATTATTTTTTGTAGTTATTCCTAAAAAAATTAAAAATAATAAACTTAATGTTACAATGTAATTTAAACTTTATTTTTTTTTTGTTTTGAAAAAAAAGAGAAAAAAAAAGAGTTAAGAGATAGAGAAGGCAAAAAAAAAGTCACTATAAGGCCCAATTCTTAAACTTTGATATTTTGTCTTGCAAAAAAAAAATTAATAAAACAATGTTATTTTTGTTTTGCAAAATAAAAAAGAAAATAAAACAATTTAAAGATGTCACTGATGTTGTAGTTACCACGAATCGAACATCATCCAAAAATAAAGAACACCTCATCCATTCTGCCAGTTAATTCTTTTGAACAACATTCTATCAACTTTAGTTATATAGCTTATATATGTATATATATATGGAAAAAAATCTCCGGGGGCCCTGGCCGATGGAGGACCAGTAATGGCAAAGACTCTCTCGACCACTCCAAGACCGCCCCTGATGCTGCTACTTGAACGTAACCAATTAATATACATATTAGAAACAATATGGATAATTTATTCGAGTTATATGATTTTATTACATCATATTCTTTTTCATAATTTTAAAAAGTATTTGTCCCACAAGTGCAAATGCAAGATACATGTGCATTTCTAGAATGTTTAATTGTATTTCAAAGAAAAAAGGATAGGCCAATATTCAAATAAGAAAACTACCAAATCTTATCAACATCACAACTCAAGATGCTAGTATTATCTGGAAACCATGATGATTTGTGTTGCAATAATTGGAGCTCAAATGGCAACCGTGAGCAGAATTATGTGGTCCATAAACCTTTCATGTTAAATAATTTTAGTGAAAATTATTAGTTTAAATTCAAAAGTATTTATATTGGATTATCAAAAATTGATGGAAGAAAACGTGGAATCGTACTTAAATCTATGATGATTGATTACTCTCTGGAACCAATCAACTCGTTTTCGTATGAACTATATTTCAGATTTCTCTCATGATGATGGGGTATCTGAAAAGAATGTCACCCGGATTGTGATTTAGGCACCATAATCCTATAGATAAATAATCATGTTACCTTTTTATATTTCGATTTTAGGTTGATGATACCCGAGCCGAGCTGGAAGAAATTAATCCAAGTCATCAGTCCAACACACATCCTAGTAAGCGACCTGCGAGTGACGTCAGCAATGGTGCACGACAAACACGTCACGAACTAGGCTCGCCCATTACCGAGCCCAACCGCAACACGGCCGCCGAGCCCCGAGCCCCGAGCCCAAATTTCGGCGGGAAACGCATGCGCGACAGATTCATAGAAGTAATCACTTGCCCATACTTAACACTTTATTGATATCCGAAAGCGCCACATGTCGAGAAAGTTATAAAGAAAAGTCGACAAGTGGCAAGATTTGACTGACATGCACAGTTAGAGAGGGACATGTGTCTTTCTTTAATTATTTTACTAATTAATGAATAGTTAGTGAAAAGATGACTATTGTAAACCCACTTACTCGAAGGGGTATAAAAAGGCTGATGGAGAGAAAAAAAAAGGGAAAAGGAAAAAAAAACAAAGAGATTGTAAGAAAGACCGACCCCAATAGTTCGGCTCGGCATTATGCAAAAAAGGCAGAATTAGCCAGAAATAAACGCACGTTACGCACGTTTACATTTCTACGTGTCAAACCTTTTACATATTTTTGCTTGTTGACCAAAACGCACGTCAACAAATTGGCGCTAGAAGGAGGGCCCGTATTGGTCCAGTCCGAGTTCCAGTCAAAAGCAAGTGAAACAAAACCAGGTAAAGTTTAACGCTTAACCTTTTCATAATAGACAAAAATGAGTCAACTGTCGAGAAATGCCCGTTTGATCAAGAGCAATATTTGAACAACCAACCTGGCGGACTACGAATGGCGAATATGCCCCAAACGAGAAGCGGGGAGCACTACTTTATTTCCTTTTGCTCAGCTAATTGCTAACCCAACTTTTGTACAGCAAATGAACCAACTTATATCACAAACTCTCGCTGCCACAAACTCTCAAGCGCCTCTTCCACTCCTTGCAAATACTAACCCACTCAACCCACAACTAAATGTTAACATTAACCCTCAAATTCCGGGCTTCCTCATCACGAAGCCCAAGCGATTCAGAAATGAACAACATGTCCGTCGTGTGAAGGCGAGAAGATGAGGAGGAGCAAAGTCGTATAGCAGAGTCATTACCGGATCTAACGCGACATCGTCATGCCCACTCAGTGTTCGCCGGACGACCGAGTTGATCCTTTTCGCCTACTCGATCGATAAGTTCCCGGCTCAAGTTTTAGGATGAGCGGGAAGCGGCTTCAGTGGTCAATCAGGTCAAGGCCCAGCCTTATGGCGAGAACGGGATGAAGAAATACACCGCCTGCGTCATCGTCTTAAACGAATTGGAAGGCGGTCCGGATGGTGAAGCGATCTCAAGACCACCCCAAGTAATGAACCGGCCAATTGCCCGCCGCCATTTTTCCTGGAATTAGCGACCCCATTACCGCCAAAGTTGAAAATCCCAGGTCGGTCTCTCTACAATGGGGAAACCGACCGACCACTCACGTTCACAAGTACTTAGCGTGGATGGGAATATGCAGTGCCCAAGTGATGCCATCCTCTGCGCAGGCCTTCCCTCCGACTTTGGGCGGCCGAGCCCACCGTTGGTTTAGAACCCTACCACGGGGATCCATTCAGGCATGGGGGATCGGCCTCCGCCTTTACGACGCATTTCTTAACGCCCAAAGTCCGAGCGCGACTAAGGACTCCTCGTAAACATCAAACAAGGGAAGGATGAGCCCTGAAAAGTTATATTTCTCGGTTCAATAAACAAGTTCGAGAGATGGAACCGGTGTCGGATGACGCCATTTTGATCGCGACCATGGCCGGACTAGCCCCGAGACTTGGTTTAATTACTCCATCCACGAATCGGGGCGACCGCACCAAGAATTTCGGTCCGCGCGAAACGCCATATTTGTGCGGAAGAAGCCATGGCAAGTAACCACCCCGAGCACCGGCAAGGGGCGTAAGAAAGGGACGAAAGGAAAGAACGGCGGTTGGGCGGGGTCGGGATTCGGCCATTCTCGGAAAACCCGACCACGGATTTAGGGCTCGCCAAGAGGCGAGAGCCGAAGTCGCCTTGTGTTGAGGAGTACTTTGACCCACACTCCATCAGCCATATGGAATGAATCATGTGGTCCGAATTTGTTACCTTCTCGGCCTTTGAAAAAATTGGCAAAATTAGATTCGCGTCGATTCTGCGTGCCTATCATAAATCGACAGGTCACACGATCGATGAGTGCCGAGATCCGATTAGGGAAACTATGCGTGTTGTTCGGCAGGCGGTCTCAAAATGCGTTCACGTTCATGAGCTACCGCCCCCACCCAAGACCGACTCGAGTGTCAACCGGGGAGCGCGTAATCAATCCGGCTCTCTCCGCGCCACCCCGGTGAAAACCAGGGGAGGAGATCCTCATGATATCGAGTGTCAATCGAATCAATACTAACATGAAGAGGATAGACGCGCTCCAACAGAAAAGAAAAGCCGATGTTAGACAGCAACCAATGCCGAAAGACAAGTTAGGGTGGCGGAAATCAAAAGAAGGCCAACCCACGGCCACTTTGTGTTCTCGGATGCGGATGCCGACCAGGTGGTCCATCCTCATTCGACCTCTGGTCATTCTTGCACCGGTTTTGGGTATTCCGGTTCACGAATTTTGATCGACACGGAAGCTATTATTCGTCATTTATGTCCGAGCATTTCAAGATTGAACGTGGATGATAGTTATATCCGTCCATGCAACGATAAGATTCTCAGGGTTTGGAGGAGGAAGGATAATCCCGCTCGGGGAAGTTGATTTGCCCATCCAAATGGGACAAGGGTTGCATAAACGGACCGTCATGACAACATTCAAAATAATCAATGCCGATTCGGAGTACAATGCTATCATTGGGAGGCCATTACTTTACCATATAAAAGCAGCCGTTTCAATATATCATTTTTGTATAAAATTCCCAATATCTGATGGCGAAGCTATACATAAAGGGAATCAAAGGGAATCACGAGAATGCTCTCTTAAACTCCGACCGGTAGAGATTAATGTGGCGGAACGAGGACAAACCAGTGGAACCACACAAGACAATCCCCTGCCCAAGGAGGAGTCCGAGCGAAAAGTGGTGATCGTTCAGGAGAATAATCCAGGTCGTCGGCCCGGGAAGGAGCCAATGATGGAATAAGGCGAGCCGGCAGTCGAGAACGAGCCGGCCGCTAAAGACGAATTGCCCCTACAGATCAAAGAAGGACAAAGCAAGAAAAGAAAACGGGCGGAACTAGTAGAACAGGTTGACACAATCAATGTCGGAAGGCCAAGCGAGGAGCGCCAACTAACGTATTGGTCATGATCTCCCGAACCATATCGAACCGAAGTTGATCGAAGTTTTGGGAAATAATCTTGACGCGTCTTCGCATGGACTCATGCAGACATGCCCGAAATTGACCCTAGTATCGTGCCACCGCCTCAATATTGATTTAACGTTCCGCCTTGATTATCCGAAAAGCGCAAGCTCGGCCCCCGACAGACAAAGACTCGAGGCCGAGGTTAACAAGTTGTTGGACAATCAATTCATCCGGGAGGCCCTCTATCCCCGATGGGTCGCCAATCCTGTTTTGGTTAAGAAAAGCAATGGCCAGTGGCGCCTGTGCGTAGATTTTACCGACCTCAACAAAGCATGCCCTAAGGACAGTTATCCATTGCCAAATATAGATTACATGGTGGATGCCACGGCAGGACACGAATTGATGATCTTCATGGATGCGTACTCGGGTTACAACCAAATAAGGATGCACCCAGAAGATGAAGAAAATACATGATTCTTCTCTGCTCGAGGAATTCACTGTTACAAGATGATGCCCTTTGGATTGAAGAATGCGGGTGCGACCTATCAAAGGTTAGTAAATAAGATGTTTGAGAAAATGATAGGTCACACTATGGAAGTCTATGTAGATGACATGTTGGTAAAGTCACTGTACATATCCGATCATCTAAACGATCTTAATAAAATATTTGTTGTTTTAAGAGAGTACAAGATGATGTTAAACCCGAGAAAGTGTACGTTTGGGGTCGGTTCGGGTAAATTTTTGGGGTATATGGTCACCGAGAGGGGAATAGAAGCCAACCCGATAAAATAAAAGCCATCATTGATCTAGAACCCCGAACTCGTAAAAAGGTACAAAGCCTAACAGCCGATTGGCCGCCCTTAATCGATTTGTTTCACGATCCAGACAAGTGCAAGCCTTTCTTTGAAATTATAAAGAAAAGCAAAAATTTCGAGTGGACCGAGCAAAGACAGTGCCTTTGAATCCCTCAAACAAAGACCTCTCTTCAATCCCTATATTGCAAAAGCGACCCGAGGAGGACTTGTATTTGTACTTGGCGGTATCCGAATACGCCATCATTTCGATGTATTATGTCGGCTAGATGGCTCTATTCAACATCCAGTTTACTAAACCGGTCAAGCATTACATGACGCCGAGCTCCGGTACCCACCAATGGAAAAGTTGGCTTATTCATTAATCACACGCGGTGCGCTTGAAACTCCGTCCATATTTCCTAGAACACAAGATTATAGTATTGACGAACTACCCACTGAAACAAGTATTACACCGACCTGATACTTCCGGGTCGGATGATTAAGTGGGCGTCGAACTCGTCAATTTGACATTATATACGAAACCACGACCGCAATAAAAGGACAGGCTTTAGCCGATTTTGTGGCAATTCACACCTTCCATACGATTGGAAGTTATGGAAGACCAAGAATGGAAATTATTCGTTGTGGCTCTTCCACCGCAGCGAGCGAGCGGGGCGGAATCGTGATAATCGATCCAAATGAAAAATGCTCTTTGCTCGGCCGCACGATTTGAGTTCCCGCAACGAACAACGGCCGAATATGAGGCGCTCCTGGCAGGCTTAGATATGGCAGCCTCTATGGGCCTAAAACAACTATTGGTGCACATCGATTCTCAGTTGGTCGTTCATCAAATCAACGGTGAATATGAAGCGAAAGAGCAAAAAATTGCACAATATTTGGATTTGGTCAAAAAGAGATTATCACACTTTAAGACAAAAGTCTTACATGTGCCCCGAGCCGAGAACATGCAAGCAGATGCCTTAGCGCGGCTCGGCTCCAGTCTAGGGACGGATGCCATCACGGATGTCACTTTCACACAACTGTCTGCCCCGTCACTTGGTGCAAAGAAAATATATACAACTGAAACCGCCGAACAGACTTGGATGACCCCAATCGTTCAATATTTAGAGAAAGGAGTTCAACCTGAAAACAAAGATGAGGCCAGAACACTACGAACTCAAGCAGCTCGGTTTACACTAGTGGACGGCATCCTATACAAACGAGGATACTCCGTCCCACTCCTACGCTGCCTTTCCGAGACAGATGCAGATTATGCCCTTCGAGAGGTTCATGAGGGAATATGCGGCAACCACGCTGGGGGCCAAACGTTGGCCTATAAATTGATACGGCAAGGGTACTACTGGCCATCCCTAAGAAAAGATGCGACCGACCTCGTCAAAAGATGCGAGAGATGCCAAAGGTTTGCACCACAGGTCAGATATCATCCTGAACAACTTACTTCCGTATTTAGCCCATGGTCATTTGCCAAATGGGGAATGGACCTCATCGGACCACTCCCCACTGGCAAAGGGGGCGTCAAGTATGCCATTGTGGCGGTGGATTATTTCACAAAATGGGCCGAGGCGGAGCCTCTGGCAAAAATAGATGAAGAAAAGATTGTGAGCTTTGTATGGAAATCCATTATCTGTAGATTCGGGATACCACATTCGATTGTTACAGACAATGGGAAACAGTTCGATAACCGAAGGTTTCGAAATTTTTGTGAAGGTTTCCGCATAAAAAACTATTTTTCAACTCCGTACCACCCCCAGTCGAACGGACAAGTTGAGGCCGTTAATAAAATACTCAAGTATACCTTGAAGGCGAGATTGGAGGAGTCTAAAGGTAATTGGCGGGAAGAACTACCCCGGTGTACTATGGTCATGGTCATACGAACGACACATCGAGCGGCCCTTTGGAGAAACACTTTTTTTCTTTAGCTTATGGAGTGAGGCGGTGATTCCTGTTGAGATTGGAGCCCCTACCTTGTAATTGCAAATTTTGAAGAAGATCGTAATGAGCGCGCTCCGAGCCGAGCTAGACTGTTTCGAAGAAAAAGGTGTGATCTTTGAGATGAAAAATGCAAGTGTATAAACAAAGGAGTGAAAGGTACTACAATTGAAAGTAAAGGAAAGAAGATTTGTGTCGGCGATCTTGTGTTGAAAAAGATAACGGGCATTCAACCCTGACCCATTGAAGCCAACCTGGGAGGGCCCATTTCGGTCACCACGTCTTATCCGGTGGGCGTACCCTAGAATATTTGAGTGGAGAAAAATTTATGCATCCATGGAATGTAGCATACCGAAAGCGGTATTATCAATAAAGATCTCGCCTATGATCCGGATAGATTCCAAAGAATTATCCTTTCATCCGGTATTTCGTGAGCTCTCTAAAGGGAAAGAAAGTTTTTACTCACCTCGGCTATGTATGTGGACAAGAAAAATCGCCTCGGCTTAAGTCAAGGAAGGGCGAAACGCGTCACCTCAGTGCACGCTACAAAATAAAGACTCGCCACGCACCAAGCACAAAATCAAGACTTGTTACGCACCGAGCACCAAAATAAAGACTTGGTTACGCACCGAGCACAAAATAAAGACTTGGTTACGCACCGAGCACAAAATCAAGACTTGGTTATGCACCGAGCACAAAATAAAGACTTGGCTACGCACCGAGCACAAAATCAAGACTTGGTTACGCACCGAAAGCATCGAAATCAAGACTTGGTTACGCACCGAGCACAAAATCAAGACTTGGTTACGCACCGAGCACCGAAATCAAGACTTGGTTACGCACCAAGCACAAAATAAAGACTTGGTTACGCACCGAGCACAATACCAAGACTTGGTTACGCACCAAGCACAAAATAAAGACTTGGTTACGCACCGAGCATAATATCAAGACTTGGCCACGCACCAAGCACAAAATAAAGACTCAATGTACATACCGAGCACAAGACAAAGACTTGGTTTATACACCAAGTACCAAAAGACAAAATAAAGAGCAGGTTCATATACCTAGTACGAGAATCAATTAAAGCAAGTAAAGTCCCTTATTCAGAAGCACTGGGAACCGAGCCCCATACTTGGGAATATAAAAGGAAAAAGAAGACAGGCAACAATCTTACAAAAAGGAAAAGAGACGAGCATCTACAAAAAGCTTGAAACACATACATAGGTGGGGAAAATAACAATTCATTTCTACTTCAAAAGTATTTACATAAGGAGGCCAAGCCCATTACATCTTGAGGCACGAAGCCAAACTACCTACCTATGGGTACATATGAAAGCATCAAGATCGAGCGGGGGCGGAATTCGACGGCACCGCAGAGCCGACTTCTTCCACGTCGGAGGAGGAGGAGAGCCCCTGCGCATTAGGAGCCTCGGCAAAGTTCGGCCGAAGGGTATCGAGATCGGCCTCCGGGAGGGCCGGATCTTCCTCAAGCCGAGCAACAAGACGCCCGCCCTTAACTAAATCAAGAATTTCTCGAAGGCTAGTCGGCGTGGCCGTAGGTTAACATGAATGCATACTCCTGAGTCTTTGTAAGCTTCAACGGCCTCTCTACGAACTTCCCGATTTGCCAACGGGCGGTTTCTTCCTCCTCCTGCGACATCGGCTAGACGCTCTCCATTTCCTGACCGGCGGTGGCAAAGACGTTCAAGTTCGGCGACCTTAGCCCTAAGTTTCTTCTTGACCTGCGGCCCGATCTCGCCGCCTCGGCCCTCGCAGCAGTTTCTCTCTCGAGTTGGCCGAGCCGTAGCCTCATCCGCTTGAGTCTTAAACGATTCTTGTACCCCCTTGGAGGGTAGCAGCCTCTCCCGCAGATCCCCGTGCCGCCTTTCCAGGTCGGCATATTTTTTCTCTAGCTCGCGAGTTCCCCAACCGCATGCCATAAGAGCTCAATCATCCGCCCCGACATTGCCATGGCATACTGGAATTTGTTCTTCGGAAGCGAGTCTCCGAAAGCGTAATTGCTCGATGCCTTTTGTCCAGGCACGAGCCGGGACACTCATCGCGCCCGACCGCCTCCGGTAAGACTCTCGTTTGCTCTCTGTCGGCGTGGCACATCGAACGAATTCCACAAACCATCGAGGCGTAGTCCGATCATTCCCTCGCAATATTCATCCCTCACTTGACTTGGAGAAATGAAGTGACCTTCCTCGCCGAGGTCATCCGAGAAAGTTCGCGGACCTCCTCTTGGGACCATTCAGACGCTCGGCACCGCTTGACCGACCCTTTTCTCCCGATCGGGCTCCTCAATCACAATTTCTCCTCTTCTCCTTTGAAGAGGAGGCTACACCGCCTCGCACTCCATCGCCAGGACGTTTCGCCGGATATCTTCTCTCCGAGCCGCCTCCACATCCGCAGTTGATCGGCGGCTCGCCTTGAGTTCGCCGCGCGGCCGTGTTCCTCACGCTGCGAAGACGTGCACGCAAATCTAAGTCGCGCCCTACACAAAGCAACCACAGTTAGAAGATTAAAAGAAAACAAAATGACATTCCAAAAGGAAGTGTGAAAATACAATGTTTACCTCGAGCAAAGAGCTCGCACTCGCCGCGCTCCGAGTTCGCGTTATTCTACGGGCGCGGATGATCTCGCCCACGTGGCTAGCCGCCGCAGGGACGGCGTAGCTCGCTCTGTTCTCGCCATTTGTTCCCCGGAGAACGGGTCCGCACTTGTTCATTACGGGAGGATCTGTTGAGTCTCTCTTTCAACCTCCACCTCATGTTACCGCGCCTCATCCCGAGCCGCCCCCTGGTCTGGGGTGGCGGTCGGCGGGGCAGAGCAGGCCTCAAGCCGCCCGCGGCCAAATTGCCTCGCAGCGATCTCTCACCCGCCTATCTCTAGCACCTCGGCCTCGGATATTTTCCAGCTGCGGATGACGGGCGTGGCCGACAAAGGCCCTTTGATGCTCGGTTCTCTATAAAGGTAAAAAGACAAAAGTCAATCACAAAAAGAAACGATAAAAGAAAAAGCAAAAGAAAGGACATGATTTCATCAGAACCAAAAACAAAATCAAGGAGGATAAAGGATGCTCTCTCTCCTTCCCCTCCACTCCACGCCGCTCGCCCGCTCACCCGAGCCATTTTTCTTTCCATTCCTTCAACGATGAAGGAAGACCTTCTACTAAACTATCCGGATACCCCAATGGGTCTCAGACATAATACCATCCAGACGGTGACCTTTTGATGAAGGAGTTGCTCGCTGCATTTAAAAGTTCATTCATTTCTTTGAACTTAGGCGAGTGGTACTTTCAGGTGGAACATCACCAAGTTCATTCATTTTAGGTTGATGATACCGAGCCGATGTGGAAGAAATTAATCCAAGTCATCACCCAACACACATCCTAGTAAGCGACCGCGAGTGACGCCAAGAATGGTGCACGACAAACACGCCACGAACCAGCTCGCCATTACCGAGCCCAACCGCAACACGGCCGCCGAGCCCCGAGCCCCGAGCCCAAATTTGGTGGAACGATGCGCGATGATTCATGTAAGTAATCACTTGCCCATACTTAACACTTTATTGATATCCGAAACTGCCACATGTCAGAAAGTTATAAAGAGAAGTCGACAAGTGGCAAGATTTGACTGACATGCACAGTTAGAGAGGGACATGTGTCTTTCTTTAATTATTTTACTAATTAATGAATAGTTAGTGAAAAGATGATTATTGTAAACCCACTTACTCGAAGGGGTATAAAAAGGCTGATGGAGAGAAAAAAAGGAAAAAGGAAAAAAAAACAAAGAGATTGTAAGAAAGACCGACCCCAATAGTTCGGCTCGGCATTATGCAAAAAAGGCAGAATTAGCCAGAAATAAACGCACGTTACGCACGTTTACATTTCTACGTGTCAAACCTTTTACATATTTTTGCTTGTTGACCAAAATGCACGTCAACATAGGTGATTAAGAAAATTGAAATTACATAGTTTTTACACATTAAAATTCACACCCTTTTGAACACATCAAAGTCTAAATTCCTTAAATATTGAATATCGCTTCTAAAATGGCTTATTCTTATACGAAAGTCCATAATATAAAATTATTAGTAGGGGCATGGCCAGGGGCGTTCTCTTGGTCCGGGGCACAGCCGAAATTTGATGGGCTACAAATATATACAAAGATTTTTTCTTTTAATGTGATTGGCTAGGGTAGAAATGTATTTGGGCTAGGAATAGTATCGAATGTTGGGTACACCTCATTATTTTACATATAAACTAATTAAGTAGGGGTGTGCATGGTCTGTCCGGTCCGGAGATTTAGAAATCTCCAGAATCGTCCCGAAGTTCGAAGATTCCAAAGTTAAATCTCCAGAACCAAACCATAAAAAGAATCTCCGTCGCGAACCATCCCGAAAGTTCGGGACAATTCAGGACGGAGATTCGATTCTAATGGGACTTTACGGGATGGTTCGGAGAAATAGAGATTCAAAGATTATTCATAAATAAAACACACAAAAAGGTAAAAGGAAAAATTAGTGTAAAAATCATTAAACAGTTATACTTTTAATATTTTTTTAGTGTAATTTCAAAAATACATACTAAAACCATTAGTACTATATGAGTTTAATTTTTTGATATTTTATATATTACTTATACATAAATTTTCTTTAATTTATATTTAAGTGCTAAATTTTTATATTGTAATTCAAATCTTTCATATAGACTATAATACATTATTAGATTAATATCAATATAACTTTTAAATAGTTTTATCTAATTTATAGTTAAAAATATTGATTTTTCTTTTTGAATTTTAACATAATATGTTTTAGATTTTACGTTATTCGTATAATTAGATGTAAAAGTCTAGAATCTCAACGAATGATAAATTTAGTAATGTACACAATAAAAATTTATAATTTTGGCCCATTATCATGAGCTCTTGACCTAGGGTAAATATAATTAACTAATAACTTTGATAAGTCAACGGGTATTTTTGGTTCAAATATTTTTCGGTTCGAACATTAATTCGGGTTCTATAATTTCCAAGTCCCGTACACATGCGCAGACACCAAGGATCCAACGTTTTAGTAGAAAGAGCCTTTCTACTTGGTGGAATTCTGTTTGTCACAAATACTAGTAAGGTCTCTAGCCTCTTCTGCCTCTGCCCAATACACACGAAACAAACACTAAAGTCAATATCTTTTTTTTTTTATTTTATAAAACTGACAACATAAATAAAGTTCAAGCACACACACAAACACACATCTTCATTTCCAAGAAAAAAGGAAAAGATAATAAAATGTCAGGAAGTCAATGCTGTGAAAATCCACCATCTCTAAGCTCAAGCAGTGGAGCTGGGCAAGTTCAAGAATTTGGAGGTCTCACCTCCTATGTCTCCGGCCCTGCTGATTCGAGTTCTGCTGTTATTTTAGTCTCAGATGTTTTTGGTATGCCCTACTTTTTTTTTCCTCAAATATCTAATTACGAATTTTTCAAAGTTTCGATCTTTTTGTTGGACTTTGTGGATATTGTTTTTTTTTTTTTTTTTTTTTTTGTTTTTTGGGTTTGTTTCTTATGATGTAGTAGCAATTCAATTGAGGGATGTTGTGCTTTGCTATTTACTCTTTGCTTGCATAATATTGGATAAGTTTTTTTTTTTGTTTTTTTCCACTTTATTTCTTGCATATATGATACCAAGTGGTTCATTTACAATTGTTTTATGGGTATGTGTTTGTTTAGGTACTGTTATGTTCTATTTTTACATTCTGGATTACTTATTTGGTTTTGATATATGCAGGATTTGAGGCTCCAAATTTGAGGTACTCTCTCCCCAATTTATTCTTCAATTTCTGACATGTTTCTTCTTCTTTTATGTGGGAATTAGAAGTTAGTAGTGTTTGCAAATAAAAGCTGAAAGTTGATTAAGTTAAGAGAATGTTTGGTGGATGAGTTGTAAAAATGTTTTATTTGCGTGTAGAAAAGTAGAATCAGAAATCTAAAGCACTCCTCCAGTTGCTTTTAGATTTTGAGCACAATTAGAAGAGTAGAAGTTGACATTTGCAAACATAAAAAAAATGATTTTTTCCCTCTAAAAGCTGAGAATCACTTTTTTTTGTAAGTGTTTGCAAACACTCCCTTAATAGATTCAAATCAGGCCAGCTTTTAGGTATCACAAGCAACATAATCTTGTTAGGGAAGCTTGCTAAAACAACTTCTTTTTGGAAGAAAATATTAGTTGATATTTGTTGATTCAAGGGTGAAAAATGTTCTTTTATGGTAGCAGACTGTATGATACTAATATAGCCCCTTAAACCAAATAGGAAACTTGCCGACAAAGTTGCTGCTGCTGGATTTTATACCGTAGTTCCAGATTTCCTCCACGGAGATCCATATGTACCTGTTCCTGAAAAACCTTTCTCTATTTGGATTAAGGATCATGGACCTGTAAGTTGTATTTTTATCGCACGAGATCAGTCACCTATTCTCTGCAGACTGTAGAAAATCCGAACATTATTACTTAACGTGTGATATTGCACAAATAGGACTTATGAATAAAATGAGATGACAAAATTTAGTCATTATCTCCGTGCTGGGATTAAACTTCTGCTTCGGAACTTTTCTTTAGCTTTTATATCAAATAAAATTTCATCTGCTTTAACAGGATCAAGGATTCGAGGACGCAAAACCAGTTATTGAAGCTCTAAAGAGCAAAGGCATTACCAAGATTGGAGCTGTAGGCTTCTGTTGGGGAGGTGATACATCTTTTTTTTTTTCAATTTTCGTTCCCCTTCAATTTAAAGTTCACAAGTTTTAAGCAGTTTCATCTATTTGTGAAACAAAATAAACTTTCGTATTTTATTCACTGTCGACCGTTTGAATACAATTTTGTTATAGCCAAGGTGGTTGTGGAATTGGCAAAGTATGCTTATATCCAAGCTGGGGTGCTGTTACATCCTTCTTTTGTGTCGTTAGAAGATATTCAGGGTAAGACATAATTTGGTATAAATCTTTTTTATTATTAGTACCGCATTTCCATTTATGAAAAATAAAATATTAAGTAGCTCTGGTTTTTCAGTCATTAATTTGTGAAATAATTCTCAGGAGTTAAGGTTCCGATATCAGTACTTGGAGCTGAGATCGACCAGATGTCTCCACCGGAGCTTCTTAAACAATTTGAAGCTGCCTTAAATGCGAAGCCTGAGGTAATAAACTCAAGTGTTTTATTATTGGCAATTGTTATACACTTCGATTTTATTTTATTGTGTAACTATGCTTCTATTAGTAGGTTTGCATTTTCCAGAAAGGGGAAGATGATTTTGGTGTTTTACGTATATGCGCTAATGCTTGAAATGTATTATGTACCTCGGAAATTCCACAGTAGACAGAAAGCCTTAGCAAACTTTAGGTTGCTCTACAGTAACCTGATTAAACGTACAACACTTACCAAATGTGAACCAGTTACCATAAATACCAACTTTTTTGACGTTAACAGATACATTAACAATGAGAATTTGCAAACTCTAAAATAAAGTGATTATTTCTAGATAATTTTTTTTTGTTGATTTTGTATATAGAAGCTCAGAATCATTTTTTTAGAGTTTACAAACGCCCCAATAACGATGTAGGAATTGAGCTACAAGCCTACAAGAATAAACTTTGTTACATGTTTTTAATTTTTACTGACAATGTTGCAAATTAAGAATGTTTATTTTGTTCTGTCTCAATCCTGGTTAAAGACCTTGACAAACTCTGCTAATCTTCATTCTGCAGGTTGAAGGTTTTGTGAAGATATTTCCGGGGGTTTCGCATGGGTGGTCTGTCAGGTACAAGGACGACGACGAGTTGGAGGTAAAGAGTGCTGAAGAGGCTCACAAGGACATGTTGGATTGGCTTGTTAAACATCTCAAGTAAATTGTGTCAACAATCTTGTATGGCTTCTTGAGAACAATATGTTTCTCAGCTGCATTGAAGTTTTTCTAGCTAAATAAGGTACAATTTGTGGTGCAATTTATGAATAATTTGTTTAGTAATTGACCTTCATCTAAGACTTCTCGGAATCCACATATTGGTGGTTTCAGCCACTTGCTCAAATTGAATAAGTTTCCATAATCTTGATATTACGGAAAATGATCAACTTCTTATTTGGAGAATTCGAGGGGGTGAATTCTGTTGGAATTTAGTTACGAAAAAAATGGTTATTGACCCGATTTTGACCAAATATTTAAGTGGTTTTCATTGATGGAAAATGAAATTAAATGATATGATAAAATTCTACTCAGTGAGTAGATGGGATTGACATTTTGAATTTCTCAAAACCAATTAGGGTGAATGAGAAATTAATGCTTACAAATTAGTCACTTAAAACTATAAATTGATATGGAAATTGGAACATGTGGGGAGGAGTAAAGCTACATCCCACATACGAGAGATAGTCAAATATTGTTCTATTTATATAATCCAAGTTGGACTAATGAGTTTGGGCCCTCGAGACACCAAAGTTTTTAAAAGGGAGAGGGCCTACATGCTTGTGGGTTTGGTTCAAAACACATGTCGCCGTAGCCACCGCTCGGCCAGGCTTATGCTTCAAGGCCCCTATAGTTTTGGACAAAATTTATTTGAACCCTTTAAAATTAATATTAATTGATGGGTATGAGACTTTTGTCTGTCGTGCTTGCGGGTGTGCGTGGACGCGCACTTTTGAACTGTTGCATCTGTTCGAGCAACCAGATGCATTTTTTTCTATAGACTTGTCTTTTCGAACTAAAAGACATACCCTATCCATGAGACACCTTGAGGCCTATAAATTGGAATCTTCTGCAGATGAAAACCAACGAAATTAAGAAGCTAAAATCGAGCATTTTTGCATTTATCATTCCCTTCCAAAAGCCTGAAAGCCTTAAGCAATTATAGTTCACTGTTAATTCAATTTTTGCAAGTGCTGCTAAATCGAACCTGATAAAGTCATTGTATCTTAGGAACGATTGTTAGAATCGTGAGTACTTTGTAAACGGGGCAACTTCGTCTTACGGAGACAATATCCAATATTGGCCTCGACTTAAATTATGTCCAGCTATTCCAAACACTTTAACCATTTCTTGTTAAACAGTACCACTCAAACAACAAATTTCATGCGTGAGTGTTCAAAGTGACATGCAAAGTGCTGCCAACACTTAATGTATTACACAACGGAGACTTTATGGGAAAAACACAATGCACAATATTTTGAAGTTCAAAAAATAAGATGAATACATGAAGAAAATTTGCACAAATATAAATCGGATGGGATCTTCTATTTCAAGATGGTGTTTCATCTCCTATTCCACCGCACAGATGATTGCCATGTGTATAGAAGTTACCATATTAAAACCCCACAATTTAGGCGTGATTTATGCTCCAAAATTAATATGGTAACTTCTATACACGTGGCAATCATCCGTGCGGTGGAATAGGAGATGAAACACCATCTTGGAATAGAAGATCCCATCCGTAAATATTATTAAGTGAATTGTCTATACAAATTACAAAAACAAAAATAAATCAAAAGCTCTCTATTGTACTCGTTCCATAAATTACATTCCACAGCAAAGAGATAATCCTCGTTGAAATCCTTTTTTGAAGTTCTCATCTAACAGGCCCTCTCAAAAGGATAGGAAAATAACCAAATCTAAGTAAGGTATTGTAAAATGTGCAAGTTCACCATGTTTTACTTAGCACAAGTTAATTATAGAATTCTCCCTTCTTGTCAGTTTCTATACAAAATCTGTACAAAAACAAAACAAACACAAGTATATACACACAAAAAAAAAAAAAAAAACAAGAAGCATACACAAATGTATACACAACACAAACTCTCCCTAAATTAAGAAACAGAGTACCAAGTCTCAACCATTACACACCAACAGAAAATAGCAACTAAAACAAACAACAAAATATCCAACAAACCACAAAACAAAACAACGAAAAGAAACAGTCTTTAGTAACATCTATCATAAATACTCAAACCAAGTATCAACATTATATGACATTTGAAATTGGAACACTAGATGAAATAGAAAATGGAATAGAAAACCCGGACTGGTCACCTAATTTGTCTGAAATTAATGACATTGTAAATTCAAGTTCCAATATAGGTTAATTACGAAGAAATTCTTTGATCATGATCCGAGAGTGCTAATCGTTTCATTAAATACCCGTATTATATAATTACGACCTATAATTCTAACTACTTGCATTATTTATAAGTTCTCGTATCGTAATTGTTTCGTTAAACCCTCATATCATATAAATTGTTTTCCAAAATATAATGTTCAAGAACTTAGGCTCAATTTCGGTAAACATTTTAATTTTTGCGACTTTCGGAATTTCATCAATTCTTGCATGAATGAATATGTTACTAGCTGGATTTTCATTGCTGTAAACATGTTGTACCAAAGCAGATAATGATGCTTTTGATATATAAGTGAGAAATGAGTAGGAAATGTATATAACATGTGAGTAAATGTCAAATGACATACTGTAAACATAAAAGCTCCCTAATAATTTTAAACAACTTATAATCCTTCTTAGTATGTATTTTATATTTTTCCCATATTTGCCTGAATAGTATTTTGCCAAATACACATAATTGCAATCTGATAAAGTTTGAGTAAATTCAAAATGCTAATAATTTGTGTATATGGTTACAATACTGTCAAATTATGTGTTCCTATTCACCTACAACTGTTTTACCATTTTTGCATTTTCATTTTAGATATATCATTGAATTCTCCATTATCCTTGTCTTATAAAATGGAAATAAGATTACATTGACAACTCTAATCACACATCCAAATACATAATTACAAAATCTACACCAAAAATCCGACACAGAGAATTGTGTAAAATGCCTATATAAATAAACTCTCTTACATTTTTGTCTTCATCACTCAAAATTAATCATATTGATAAGCAATCATATATATGGCCAACCAAAGTCAAAATACTTTTCTTCCATCAGATATCATTTTCAACATTCTTACCAAATTGCCTGTTAAATCTTTATGCCGATTCAAAGTAGTTTGCAGAGAATGGAATGTTTTGATTTCAAGCCAAGATTTTGTCAAGGAGCATCTTTGTCATGCTAAAGACATGAAAAACTTGGCTTTCCAAAAATTCATGTACCTGGGAGTTCGTTTTTCGATCTCAAAGGTATTCTCAAGAGTATTTGATTTTAGTACTTTGAACAAAGTACCACTGGCTCTTCCTTTTGGAGATAAACATGTAAACGCTGAGATTTTAGCTTCGTGTGATGGCCTAGTACTTTTGTACAAGGGTCGCCGGATTTATGTCTTGTGGAACCCTTCAACGGGGGCTCAGAGAGAATTTTCTGGCCTTCACATGAACATACTCGTCCGTTCATGTTGCAGGTAGTGACTCACTTATAGAATTTTATTTTTAATAAATTTATATATTAATTTATACTAAAATTAAATTATTTTTTTTGGAGTCGAGGAGGACGGGAGTCGCCAGTATATGGGATTTTTTTATTTCTTTATATGTTTTTTTATCTCATGTTTCAAGTCATTAAGTGAATGTCATTTGTACATTACCAAAAAAATAATATATATATATATATAGCGGCAAGCTATGCGATGAGATAAAATCAAATTTCACCATCTTCATCGCGAACTTTCTTTTTTAAAAAATTAATAACTTAATGGTGAATATTCCCATCTTCGTCGCTAAATTTACATGATTTATAATACTTCATCCCTTAATGGTGAATATTCCCATCTTCTTACAGAGAATTTACTGGCCTTCACATGAACATAATCGTTCGTTCTTGTTGCAGGTAGTGACTCACTTTTAGATTTTGTTTCTAATAATTTGTATATTAGTTTATACTAAAATTAATTTTCTTTTTTTAGAGTTGAGGAGGGCGGGAGTCGGCCAGCATATGGGATTTTTTTTATTTCTTTATATGTTTTTCTTTACTCTCATGTTTCAATTCACTAAGTGAATGTCATCTGTACGTTACCAAATAAATAATATATATATATGTATATATATATATATATGTAGCGGCATGTTATATGATGAGATAAAATCAAATTTCACCATCTTCATCGCGAACTTTCTTTTTAAAAAATTAATAACTTAATGGTGAATATTTCCATCTTCGTCGCTAAAGTTTACATGATTTACACTACTTCATCGCTAAATGTTTTTTTTTAAATTTAATTATTTAGCGACAATTTGTTAAAATAGCGACGGAAATGTTAGTCGCCATTATCTCGCTAAATGGTTTAGGTTGTCGCGAAAATATTTTCTAACGGTCTTATAGCGATGTCTTCATTGCTAAAAACACTTTAATTTGTTCTTGTGGTCATTAATGATTAATTTTCTTTTTTCTTAAAGCATAAACGATGTTATTGTAATTGTACACGTGACATTCATCTTGTGCATAGTATTCTCATCTTCGTCGCTATATTTTATATGATCTAGTAGCGAATTTACCCTACTTTGTCGCCAAATGTTTTTCTAAAAAATGTTTAATCATTTAGAGTCGATTTGTTTAAGTTAGCGACGGAAATGTTCATCGCTAAAATAATTTCCAGTGGTCTTATAACGATGAGTCTTGCTTTTCGTCGCAAACACCAGCTAGCGACAATTTTCTTATGTTAGCAACGAAAAGTTTCCGTCGCTAAAAAACAAGATTAATTAGTTGAAGTGGTTATAAATAATACTATTAATATACACGTGACATTCATGTGATGTATTAAAAGTTGAAACACTGGATGATTAAATATATAGTAACTAAATCTGGATCCTAACTCCATCCCTCATTTGCAGGCTTTATGGCATCGCCTACGACGCGTCCATTAACGTGTACAAAGTCATCGCTGCAGCGCGTATCAGCAATACGCGCGAAAGCACCGTAATCACCGTATATAACTGCAGGACAGGGACATGCACATACAGCAAAGGATTTCCATACTGGATGTACAGGAGCCAACAAGGAGTCATGGTGAACGAAGTTCCCCATTGGCTGGTTTCTCATCGAGAAGGCGTTGGATGCGCGATCGTGTACTACGATTTCGCATCCGAAACATTCAAGGAAGTGCCTAAACCTGAGTGGGCAGAGAATGTCTCTGAGGTGGATTTGAGGGCTCACAATGGAATGTTGTGTTTAATTCACTTCAAAAGAGGGTGTGCTGATATTTGGGTGATGGAGAATTATGGGCAATTGGAGTCTTGGACAAAGTTGTACCATAATGTTTGTTGTCCTGGCAATTTTCAGATGAGGCCAATTGGTTTAACTCACAATGAACAAGTTGTGATGGAGATACAACAACGTAGGATCGACGTATACGATCCTCGTACGCGTATTTTTACGCACAAAAGTATGTATACGTACCATGTTAATGCGGAGTTTGGGGCTGCCACATATGTTGAGAGTTTAGTGTCACTTGACGTTGAAAATGTGTGATTTAGTAATGAAAGGGAAACTCTGTGCCGCCAAAGGTTTTTCCTTTGCGGGTTTTACTTTGGTTGGTTTTAGTGTTGCATCGTTTGAATAGCAAGTTGCTTGGTTTGTAGGCAGGATTTCTCTTTTTTTTTTATATTAATTAAATTTTATGTTCCAATTTATTGTTACATTAAATATTTCTAGACTCAATATTTTTAATTATGAACCATTTATATATGGGTATGAGTGTAATTTATCTCTACTTTTTTTTTATAGAATGTGGAATGCTTGGATAATTTCAAATGGTACTTGGTGATTAAGATATATGGATGAATTTTATCATTTAGCCTGTGTGTATGTATATGTGTGTGTGCGCTCGTTATCTATTTGTATTTTCATTCTCCCTTTTCCTTATTTTATTATGGGAAGAAGATTACTTAATTAAGGGTTAACTACAAAAAGTACCCTTGAGGTTTGACCTAATTACAAAAAAATCCAGCTAAATTTCAAAATCACAAAAATTATCCCCAAAGTTTAATTTGTCTAACATTTAAATCCATCATAAGTAAAAAATATTTCAAGATCCCCCTTCATATTTATAAAAATATTGCAGTTTACCCCTTAATTTAACATTGAATCAAAACTTCAGGAGTATTTTCTGTAATTTTAAAAGTTAGCTGGGTTTTTTGTAATTATGTAAAACCTCAGTGGTACTTTTTGTAATTATCCCATTGATTAATTACTTAATATGACAATAATCAATTTCATTGATTATATAATTTGATATAATATTGTGTTTGAGATATGAAAAATTATAGGTGTGATTACAATAATTTGCTTGACTTGAATGATAAATTTGGATAAGTTGTGATATGTCAAAAATACCTCACACGAGGCAATGAATATCATCTGTTAAAGGTCAAAAATAATAATTCATAAGTGAGGAAATTAAAAGGATGGATTAACACAATACCACACCTGGGCTGGATTTCTAATCATAACGGTGAAGAATTTATTCATGGCCCAGTGGCAATCGTGGGCCTTTAACAAAAAAGCCCAGTCAAATGAACTGGTTTGATGTTTTTTTTTTTTCCCTACCCCAAAGTCCATTTATATGTATTGAAAATATTAATGGTTCCCGTACCAATGTGCAAAAACACGTGCAACTCTAGATTCCATTTTGTGATCTTTTAGTGAAATAATGAGGTAGTAAATTTGCTTCAATTTGGTGTGTATTTTTATCTCATGTTCTACATTATAAATATATAATAATGTGTTAAATGCTTTTTTAAATATATATTTTTGTGAATCATATAAGTTTAGCATACATTTAAAAAGTGAAATATGAGATAAGATATCAAATTAGAATAAATATCCAAAATGAATAAGTAGGATTTGTATGGCCTTTCATTCCGTTCATTTTCATTTTTTAAGTGAATTGTAGCGAAAAATTATTTTCGAAAAGTTGTGTAATATTTTTTGGGAGTGTGATTGGATGTAAGATAAAAATGTGGTTATGATAATTCATGTGATGATTTTTTTTTAGTAAAATAGTGATTTTATGTGATTGATGATTTGAAAAATAAGAGACTGAATAGTGTATTTATGATATGATTGTATAATTATAACAGATGATAGTGAAGTTTTTATTAAAATAATAATTTAATATGGTTGATAATTGGAAAAGTGAGAATATGAATAGTGTACTTCTTTGAGATTTTCACAACCAATATGTTGGCTAAAAATATGTTTTGAGGAGAAATAAAGGGCCAAAATAGTTCCAAATTAAATTTAAGGTCTTCACTATACAAAAAGGGGTACTAGATATTTGGGTAACAGATAATAATTTGGCACATCTATGCCTGAGAACTGCGCTCCGACTCCTCAAATCTAATAATAGTTAACTTTTCTCCAAATCGAACCCTGACCTCCACGCCACAAGGGACTTAAAAGTCCCTTTGGTGGCCAGGTGGACATTTATTTGATAAGAGTTATCATATTCTAGGTGATGAAAGATAATATTTCTTTTTTTTTTCGGGGATGTGAAATCATGCTTGGTTTTCTGATTTGGATCAATTTATATATCCTGGGAACTTGAATTTTAAGTTAAAGCATGTCGTTGATTTCCAACAAAGTGTGTATTTTATAACGAATTCTTATTCAACCTGGTACATCAAGAGCCCATATCAGCCAATAGTACAATATATTCCAGCAACTAGAAAATATCACACATTCCCAAATTAAGGAAAAAAAAAATACATTATTTTTTTTTTTTTTTGAGAATTAAAAAAAAAACATTATTATTATGCAGTGATTAGATGTAAACTTCAAATTTTTCACAACAAAAATGAACTTAGTATTTCATATTTATATTACAATGTTGCAAAAAAATCACAGAAATTCCATGTGGATGTGAGAGTTCCTAGAAATTAATTAAAGGGATAATTACAAAAAAAAACCTGAGGTTTGACCTAATTACAAAAAAACCCAGACTTCTTTCAAAATTACAAAAAAAACCCTATGGTTTGTTTTGTCTTAACAAAAAACCCACTTTGTGGTTTGATTTGTCTAACAATTCAATCCAACCGTTAAATAACCTAACGATTTTATTTGACATCATGCAATGTAGAGCCCACATGGGAGCAAATTATTGATGAACATAATCTCGTAATGATTCCGGAGATGATAATGAGTCGACTTGAACTATAATGATGATGAGTGTCTCACAAAGACTTGTCCGATTATGAATCCGGCGATGACAATTTTGAGGTTGATAATTGGTCCGATGATGGCTTTACAAATGAGGCGTTGGGAAACTCTTCATCTAATAAAGAGTTGAAGCGCGCTTAGATGATCCTGCTGAACGGCCTAAATTGGAAAAAGGGTGAGGTCAAACCACGGGGGTTTTTTGTTAGACAAATCAAATCACAGGGTTTTTTTTGTAATTTTGAAAGAAGTTTGGGTTTTTTTGTAATTAGACCAAACCTCAGGGTTTTATTTGTAATTATCCCTTAATTAAATGTCAACCATCAAACACATGCAAATGGAAAATCATGTCCACTAGTGTTGGCCAATTTGTGGGAGCTTTCTAGTGGAATTTCCTAGCCACTCAATTAAGCATTTTGCATGGGACCCCATCATTTCCTTCTTCATGAGCCCACATTCATATTCTTTAAATAAAAAAGAAAAAGAAAAACAAATGAGTGGGAAGAAATTTTAACCCGAAACAAATGATTGGCTAACATGGCAAAAGATTCAAATCATAATTAATATGGATAATTACAAGAACGTACTATTGAGGTTTGGGCTAATTACAAAAAAGTCTAGAATTTTTTTTTCAATATTGCCAAAAAAATGCACCTTGTGGTTTGATTTGAAAAAATCATTTTTAAATACCCCTTAATATTTAGAAAAATATTGCAGTTATTCCCTTAAATTTAAAACATAATCAAATATAAGTATGCTTATTGTAATTTTTAAATCTCTCTGAATTTTTTCCTAAATAGCCCAAACCTGAGGGAGTTTTTTTTTGTAGTTATCTCTAACTAATTAATGTTGTTGAGTTGATGATCACACTTCAGAAATGCTGAGGCAAATGGGTTAGGATATGACTTGGCCATGAATTATAATGTTTAATTTTGAGGGGTCAAACAATTATTTGACCGCTAAATACAATATAATTAATAAGTATGATATGTGCTTATCACTAAGTTTTTGGATACTCATAATGGAAGAGTTATGATGTGCATTTATTTATACCCTAAAGTTTTAGGATACCCTTAATGGATATAGTTATCATGTGCCTATAGTTTTTCACTTTTTAATGTAGATTAAGTTGTTATTTGAGAGCTAAATTCAGGGTTGGAGTTGAGCGTATGTCTAACAAGCTGGAGTTTGGGGTTCCAAATATTTAAGGATCCAATTTTTTTTATTCTTTAGTCGCACAATACTTGGAACACTTTTCTTTTTCTCTTCAACCACACAGTACCAAAAATCAAACAAAATGTCCAATCTTTATTTACGAGGTATTTCCATATTGTTTTAAAATATATGAATACTATGATATGGTTTTGTGATGTTTGGTTTATTGGAATATTGTTGTCTAGCCGATGTATTGATTTTCATTTATTGATTGTCCTAATATATGAATATTATTTTGTTAGTTGATATATTGGTGATGTCTTGCAAGCATATTACTATTCTTAATTAGTCGTGTTGTCTCGTTAAAGTAATTATTTCCTCTGGTTATTATTATACTCCCTCCGTACCAAATATATAGTCCAATATTCTTTTTTGGGATGTTCCAAATATATAGTTCACTTTCTAATTTTTAATAGTACTTTTTCCATTCTTTTACTATTATAACTCTATTTAATAAGCATTTTATAATTTACACTATTCATTAAATGAGGACAAATCAAGTAATTTTTTTACATATTGTAATTTCCAATCTTTTTTCTTAATCTGTGTGAAAAATCCAATTGGACTATATAACTGGGACAAAAGAAGTAATTAATTAGTATTATAATTAACTTTTCAGCCTTAATTTAGAGTAATATTTTAAGATAGAAATAATTAAATTCCATCACTATGCGGTAGAATCTCGCTTAGGGCCATGTCCAGACTAAACTTGACTTGTTTTTACTTGATAAGTTGAATAAACTAAAAAAAAAACCTCCAACACAATTTTGTCACTTTCGAAGTAAAATAAAGAAATAGAAAAATTTCCTCAACAAAAAAAAAAGAAATAGAAAATTAAGGAATTCTTTGATTTTTGGAAACGACACCTGCCTTATTGCCAAAGTGAAATGTGGTCCGAAACTGCATGGTCCAAATATCATTTCATCGGAGAACAGTAATAACCATGAGATTTTTTCCTTTACTGTTTTTATTTATATTTCAGAGATAATATGCAGTATCACTATCAAAAAAGGAAAAAAGGAAGTTGAAATAAATGGACAGCTATTTTGACCAAAAGCGGTGGTCTAGGTGGCACACGTTAACATATGATTGATTGATTTACTCTAAATCACGAGTTAAATATAATTATGTACAACTGTCTGGCCATGAAATTAAATATATTAAATTTTACTTCACATTGTAAGAATAAAAAAAAAACTGCGTTATAATATAGTCCTTTCGTTTGGATCGTTTTGATTTTGAACCATTGAATTATGAGTGTCACCAAAAAATGAGAGAAAAGAACAGATGACTTAAAAATACTAATATGCATTGTCGAACTAGAGACAGGGGAATCAACCCACAACTTTAATAAACAAGGTGGTATTTTTTACTACTATACCACTAATTATCAAATTTAGTATAACAATTTATATAACCCCATTCATAAACCTTATTTTAAAAAAAAAGAGCTCGACAGGGAATTGAACCCACAACCTTAATAGACAAGGTGGTGTTACCATTATACAACTAGTGCTTATTGTGCAAATTTAGTATAACAATTTATATAACCCCATTCATAAATATGCCTGGTAATTAAAAAAAAAATTAAAAACACCTATAAATGTAAAGGCTAAGAATCGAACCAAAGTCTATTAAAAAAAAATATGATACATTATATCAATAAATGGATACTTATAAAAGTGTTACTTTAACTACATCATATTTATTTTTTTATTTTTCTCTTTTTTGTTCTTATTTTGTAAATCGTATTAAGAAATCTGATACTTCATCTCAACAAACGGATACTTATAAAAGTGTTACTTTAAGTCTTTAACTATATCATATTTATTTTTTATTTTTCCTTCTTTACTTCATTTATAATTTGTGACTATATTAAAAAACATGATACTTTATCTCAAAAAATAGATACTTTAACGTATAAAAGTGTTACTTTAACTATATCATATTTATTTTTTATTTATCCTTATTTCCATCATTTCTAATTTGTGACTATATTAAAAAACATGTTACTTTATCTCAAAAAATAGATACTTTAACGTATAAAAGTATTACTTTAATATGTTATATATATATATATATATATTTACTATAATATATTCATAATTTGTGGCTATATTAAAAAACATGATACTTTATCTCAAAAAATAGATACTTTAACGTATAAAAGTGTTACTTTAACTCTTATATATATATATATATATTATAATATATTCGGAATTTGTGACTATATTAAAAAATATGTTACTTTATCTTAAAAAAATAAATACTTTTACTTATAAAAGTATTACTTTAACTCTATCATATTTATTATTCATCTTTCTTTGTATTTATAATTAAAAAATGTAATACTTTATTTTAAAAAATAGATATTTTTACTCTTAAAACATGATATTTTGCCTCCAAAAAATATATATTTTTACTCATAAAGGTGTTACTCTGATATATTTATTTGTCATTCAATGTAATGTAATATTTAATATCATAAAAGTATCATATTTAATATCAAATGTATCAATATTTCAAAGACAATTATCGGTTTTTCAATGGAAAAAACATTAGTTACAACGACTAGAAACAGTACATTAAAAATCTTATTTTTGAATATGTAAAAATTGAAGTATCAATGTTCATCTTAAAAGTATCATATTTATTATAAAAGTATCACTGTTTTCGGATAAAGTATCACTTCCTATTTAGAGAATTTAAATTTTTAAAATGAAGGGATGATAATGAAGCTTATATTCATGGTTATATCAAGGTTATACTAAATATGCACAACAAGAAGTAGTGGTCTAGCGGTAGAGCACCACCTTACCTTTATTAAGGTCGCGGGTTCAATTCCCTTGTGGAGCTCATTTTTTATTAAATAAGAGGCGCTGGGCATTGGGGTCAGGCGTGGCGTGGCCGGGCGCAGCGGGTGGGTTACGCGCGTTTTTTTTTTTAAAAAAAATTGACAGCTGTCAACACGGGTTGGGGCTGGGGCGGGTCGTGGGTCGCGGTAGGATCCGTCTTACGGAATAGGATCCGTAAGACCGTCTTACATGAGTTTTTGCCCGTATCTAATTAATAAAAAAGAATTACAAATATTAAAAGTAATATAACTCAACTTTTTAGATGATATTACTAAAATATAAAATATTAGTAAAAAAATGCCATTTATAATAAAGAAAAAATAAAGGCGTTATAGACTGTCGTACTTCGATGGAGAATTTCATATATGGTTTTTTGAAGTCATTAACAACAGGACCAAACTAAGAAATCGTCCCTCAAATGTGAACTTATAGTAAGAGGAAACCCATCGACTTTAAAAATCCTGATGGTTCAAATCCCTCTTAAAGATTATTTGTTTTATTAAAAAAAAATCAACATTTATATTTGGATTTTATATATTAACATATCATCCATATTGTTAGAAGAACAGCGTGACTCCTCAAGCTCGTAAGCTCTAAATCTGAATAAAATTTTGATGAAGGAGAAACAAGAATAAGATAATGTTCTATATTTGATCATATAAAAGGCTATTCATTATCCAATTGGATAACGCCTAAATTATAATATTATCATATGTACATTGGGAACAGAGTATTCACATATAAAATATCAATGATGCAATTTCAGGGAAATAAAAGTATGACAACTCTATAATATTTATTTATTATAATGCTAATCCTTTCTTGGAGTAAGACTGAAGTAGAAACTAAACGAGATCGATTATAATGTTTTTTTGGTTTGAATTCATTGATCGATGAACACATTTTTTTTTATTTCATAAGATATAATGGATCAAACTCGTCTAAATTAATAAAAATAAATAAAATATGTAAAAAAAATCAAGTTAATTGAGCTTAATTCATGTTCCATTTCCTAAAAAAAAAATCATGTTCCATTGGATTAAAGATAGGGGAAATTTGTAACAAAATTGGTCCCATAACTTGGTAAGACTTTTGGTTCACTAAGTTGTCAAAGTTTGGTCTTAGTTCAGTAAATTCAAAAATTTGGGATATTTAGTCCGATTTTCGCTGAAAATTCCAATTTCACCGGATATTGCTCTATGGACCGAAATATTGATGACATGAACAATAAATTGAGTAATATTACAATTTGGAGGTAAAATTGTCACATGTTCGCTAATCGTATATATGAAGTGGACAAAAAAAAAGAACTAAACAAAAATGACAATTAAGAATTGGATGAAATCTAACCAAACTATTGACTCTGTTACCGAAATATAATTTTTAAGTTTCGCTTACCTGTCTTTTGCATTTATTATTTTTTCTCAAACTTAAATATACAAACAATGACTACGTGGCCATGTCATCAACATTTCGGTCCAAATCAACAATTTCTGGAGAAATTAAAAATTTCCGGCAAAAATCAAATTAAATGTCCTACAATTTTGAAGTCACTTAAGTAAGACCAAATTTTGACAATTTAGTGGACCGAAAGTTTAAAAAGGCTAAGTTAGCGGACCAATTTTACAATTTTCCCATAAAGACTGTCCCAAATTGCATTGTCTGAAATCTGAATCCAACATCTCTTATACGTGTCCTCCACTTTTCTCTCTCTAAAGATGTTTAAGCTATTTACAGACACTTTAAAATCCTCATATTCTCTCTCTAAATTTCAGTTCTCCGTAGTTTCCTCACCCCATTTTTCTTGTAATATTTCTGCAATAGAGATCATCGCCAACTATTTAGGAGAACTCCCATTTTCCAGCTATATTATCATATACACTTTCGCCCCATAAAAAGCAAGTTTTTAGCTCTGCAAACCCATTTCATTTTTATCTTTCAAACGAATTATTTATTGACAGTTTCTTTTGTATAATCTTCTAATTTATGGTTTTCACTTGAAAATACTATATGGGCTTACTTAAATTTATAATTTTCTTTATGTTCTGAAGTCTCTTCATTTTTTCGATCCAAAACAAATATTGAGTAGCTCGTTGAAAAGTCAACATTTCTTGGTTTGTTTGTGATCTAATCTTGCTAAGTGACAGTGTGGATTTGTTGTTTTGGATGCTTTTTGGCTAAAATATGCAGTCTGATCAGAGAAAAAAGGTACTAACTATACTTTTCCTTTCGTTTCAGCTGCTACAATTGCCTGCAAATAATATCTAATTGGTCATGGGTTTTATCCATGGATGCTCTGTTGCATTGCAGTATTAATAGCTGAATGTGAGTTGGATTTGTTCTAGTTTGTCTTCTCATATGTATGTAAATTTGTCAAACTGGCTCTTGGAGCACAATCTCGTGTACAGATTTGATTTGTAATGATTTGTAACTTTCTGACATTTGGGGTGGCATTTAATTCACAAATGATTTAAGAATTAGAGTAGATATGGGGAGATAATATGGATGACTTCACTGATTTAGGTTTTGTTAGGTTGTTTAAATGTTTAAGTTCTTGTGAAATTTTGATTCTCTTTTAATTTAGTTTTGCCTACCTTTTACTATTGGTGCTAGTTGCATCTATTATGTTTAGAGATGGTCATGATTTTCACAATTTGAAAGGGTTTATTTTAATTTTATGTGATAAAGTGCAGCAATTAGTTGCGAGTTTCTGGTGAATAAGTTTATCGACAAAGTTGGGAGCAGTTGATGTTGTTTCTGTGCCTAGGTTGAGAATGGACCAAAAATATCCCCCTTAAGCAATGCTTGGTTGCATAGAAATCAAGACTTGCAGTTTGCATTGGGAAATTGAATGCTAAATTCGAATGCATATTGACTTACAACTATTAAAGGAATGTGGCATTGTTTTCTTGGGGGTTGAATGGGTAGCATGTTTTGTTAAGCATATATCACGGACTGCTGGGAAATGCAGTGATGTCTCATTAATGGAACAATGAATTTTTCGTTTTGTTTTCTGTGTCGTCTCATTTGAACATTAAGCTAAGGTTATTTGGCACTTTTGGCCTTTAGGTTATTGTCTAGTTCTGAGTCATTTCCACTTAATTTTTCACGTGGGCAAGTTTTGTATCACTAGATTAAAGCTATGTCCTGGGTACATTGTTTTGTTTTGAAAAAGAAGTCCACATTTCTATAGGCCTCTATGACTTGAGAAAGTTAAAGTTTCTGGATTTTCACCTTTGAATTATTTGTGAGTCAGAAAATATGTAGTTGTGATATTCTGACAAAAAGAGTTTATCTAAGAAGGTTGGATAGAGGTGATTGTCGTCTCTTTGCTTATGTCAAGAATTTTATCTTGTAGAAGCCACTCTGTCATTGACTAGTCGACTTAAGTATATAAAACCTGTCCATTGTATATTGGAAAGCTAGGTGTCAAAATGGGGATGCATAGGTTTTTAAATATGCAATTATTGAAAACCAAATTTTGGTCTTTAAGCTGGGGGTGGATAACACACAGTATCAAATAAAAATTCCGTAGCTGATGTGATGAAGCGTTTCTAGATAGTTGGTTTTCTTCTTTCCTTATTTTTATCCTCTTATTTGAAAATGTGGTCTATGAAGTTTGTCCTTTTATCCTTTCTCATATTATTTATTTGCAGGCTTCTGCTGAGGTAGATTTTTTCACAGAATATGGTGAAGGAAGTAGATATAGAATCGAGGAAGTTATTGGCAAAGGTAGTTATGGAGTTGTCTGCTCTGCCTTCGACACCCATCTCGGAGAAAAAGTTGCGATTAAAAAGATAAATGACATCTTTGAACATGTCTCTGATGCCACACGCATTCTTCGCGAAATTAAGCTTCTTAGGCTTCTTCGTCATCCGGACATTGTGGAAATCAAACATATATTGCTGCCTCCTTCGAGAAGGGAATTCAAGGACATATACGTAGTGTTTGAACTAATGGAATCAGATCTCCACCAGGTCATTAAAGCAAATGATGACTTGACTCCGGAGCATTACCAATTCTTTCTTTATCAGCTTCTTCGAGGCTTGAAATACATACACACAGGTCATACAATTACTACAAATCAAAATAGAATGTTCAAACATTTACCCTTGCGTTGTATGATCTAATAAATTCTGTTCTTTTATGCAGCTAATGTGTTTCACGAGACTTGAAGCCAAAAATATCTTGGCAAATGCTGACTGCAAACTAAAGATTTGTGATTTTGGTCTTGCAAGGGTGGCCTTCAATGATACTCCTATGGCAATATTTTGGACAGTATGGCTTTTTTTCTTCTTTGTTTCTCACATGCTGTTTCAATTCTTTTATCGACTAATTAGCAGGTCTGCTCATTTGCATGGGAAGCTGTTGTATACTCTTTTTTTTTTTTTTTTTTTTTTTTTTTTTTTTGATATTGTGAAAAAACAGGAGATAAATCTCTTATTTGTGGTACTCAGGATTATGTTGCAACAAGGTGGTATAGAGCTCCAGAATTGTGTGGGTCTTTTTCTCTAAGGTAGAATATCTTTGACTCTATATTATTTGTTTTGAGAATTTATGATGATATTATCTCCTTCAATCCATTGTGATAAAAATGAATATAATCCTAACAAATATTTTCCGACGGTCACTTCTACAGTATACCCCTGCAATTGACATTTGGAGTATTGGTTGCATATTTGCGGAACTTTTGACTGGCAAACCTCTGTTCCCGGGAAGAATGTTGTTCACCAATTAGACCTCATGACTGATCTGTTGGGCACTCCACCACCTGAAACCATTGCAAGGGTGTGTGCATGTGATGAATCTTGTTCGCAAGTACGATTTCCAAATCCAAATCTAATTACCTTTTTCGCTTACTCAATCATGTCTTGTGACAGATAAGAAATGAAAAGGCTCGGAGATACTTAAATAGCATGAGGAAAAAGAAGCCGATCCCTTTGTCTTACAAATTCGAAATGCTGATCCCCTTGCTCTTCGGTTGTTAGAAAGAATGCTTGCATTTGACCCAAAGGATAGACCCACTGCAGAAGAGGTTAAATATTTTTTATTTTCAAATTTTGAAGATCAGCAGTTTTCTTGTAATTCAAATTTATTTAAAAAGGTTATTGCTGTGGGATGTCAGGCTCTTGCAGATCCATACTTCCGTAACTTGGCTAGGGTTGAGAGAGAACCTTCTGCACAACCAGTTACTAAAATGGAATTTGAATTTGAAAGGCGAAGAATCACGAAGGATGATGTTAGAGAGTTGATTTATCGTGAGATTCTTGAATATCACCCAAAGATGTTGAAAGAATTCTTAGAGGGAGCTGAACCTACAGGCTTTATGTATCCTAGGTATGTCCTCGAAATTTCAAATATAATTGCTTATTGTTCATCATTCTCTGTTGTGAAATTTTCTTCTTTGGGATACTCTTTATTTTCACTGATCGTCTGTAGTCTTTCACATCTTTCTTGTGTTGTCATATATTACTTGAAATTGAATCACAATTGTTGATGTGTTGTAGCGCACTCATTTTGATAAGTTCAATTCTACGTGATCGTTCTTTGTTTCTTTGATTGTGATGTGAGAATTATGTAACTTTCATGTCTTGAACCCCACTATTCTTTACTTTTTGTTTGCAGATTTTCAATTGTGTTAGTCAACATGGTTTTGTCCCACTAAGGCTCCAATATTAGGATAAGCCTTGCATATCATCTGCTTTCTTTCTACTCTAAGCATGTAGACCGAGTTTTGTGTTGTAATATTTGTTTTCTTAGTGGCTGTTTCTCTCAATCTTTGTGACAACCTGTAAAGCAAACCACACCAATCTTAAGCTGATACCACTCTAGGTATAATTGTTTAATTCATCCTAAGAAAACATTTGTTTTGCTATATTAATTCTGTAGTTAGTTAAGTTTTATGAGGCGTGCAAAATTCCTTCTCAATAGAACAAGAAGTAATATCTTATTCTAAGGTTGGTCAGTTGTTCTCACTCTTTCCCTTTTCATTTTGGTGTTCTCCCCATTTTCTTCATTTCCATAGTGTTGTTTTTTTCTTTTTTTAGAAAATATTTTTATTTTGGGCGGGGGTGTGGATGAGGGAGGTGAATGGTGATTGACGGCCAAGTTTGTTAGTTAAAGTAAACCTTTAAAATTCCAGCATTATTTTTTGTTTGCTTGTGTTCTATATTGTAATTATATGATGATTGGAATGCTACTATTTTTCCACATCTTCTGACATGATTGATTCTCAGATCCCTCGATTTTATGTGTCTGACCATTTGTCCAATCTGTTCTTATCATTTTCGTTTTACAGTGCCGTTGATAAATTTAAGAAGCAATTTGCGCATCTTGAGGAGCATTACGGAAATGGATCTGCTGCTCCACCTCAGAGACAACATTCATCATCTTTGCCTAGGTAAACCCATAAGTGTTTATATTGTACCTTAGTGCTGCTTCTCAAATAATGGTGCATAAAAAATGAAATTGTCATTTTCCCTAATAGTGGCCAATAATATTTTGGTTAGGCACAGGCCATGTGTATTACAGCCAGATAATGCAAACCCGAGTTCGGATGATGTCGCAAATGATCTTTCTAAGTGCTCCATTAAAGAAGTTGAGAAGCCACAAATGGACCGGTCTTCTATACTTCCTATGGCAAGATTTTCTGCCCCAGTTCCTCAAAATATCCAAGGTATGCCATATATAAATTGACGGGATAATTACAAAAACTACCCCTGAGGTTGAGCCTAATTACAATGAAAACCCAGTTATCTTTCAAAAATACAAATACCCCCATTGAGGTTTGTATTTACCTAACAATCTCTGCCCCCTCCCCCATCCTTTTCTTGAGTTTTGTAAGCTAAAAACAAATGCTAGGGATATTTGTAATTTCAAAAGATAACTGGGTTTCTCTGTAATTAGGCTAAACCTCGGGGTAGTTTTTGTAAATAACCTAAATCTAATTTAGTTATTAATATTTTGTCTCTCTACTCCCCTTGTATATCTGCGCGGTGAGCTGTGTTGAATATTAATGTCTCTAAACATGTGTATGTAAAATCTCGTGACCAAATCAAATGTTGTGAGCTAGACATATAACATATATTCTCACAGTACTTTCTTCCAATTACGGCCGTAGCTGTCGTTAGCTTCCTTATATGATTTTGCTTTGTGTGGTGATTTTCCGTTTGTACTATTTTGCAAAATCACTTTAGTCAAGCTAAAAAATATTTAATTTGCCGGTGAGAAAGAACCAACGGTAAATCCTTTTGGATTTTGTTTTTTGAGAAATTAAGTTTTATTTTATGAACTGCTAATTAACAGGCGTTAATCTTTTGACAAAATATTTTATGAATAATTTTTGAAGCCGTTGATGTTGACGACCTTAACAAAGTGCATAAAAGGCCTGATCACTTAATTTGTTCACATCATCCCATTTGGCATCCTTGTTTATGAAAGTACATGGAAATAGATGCATTTTTAGATTGTTGAAATCGCCTCGATACATCACTTGTTTTCTGAAGATTTCTTGAAATCGCCAACATTGATGAATGTAAACAACCGTGTAGAATCCCTCATAGTTCTAAACTTATTTACCAAATCACCGTTTGGCTTTGTCTTTGATGATTGAGATTTGCTGAGGACGCAAAATGTTCATATTTGTACAAAACTCATCACAAGAGAAATCTTTATTTATTGCGGCTTAATATTTAGCGATAATTGCAAAAACTACCCTGAGGCTTAGACTAATTACAAAAAAGACGAGTTATCTTTCAAAATTACAAATACCCCCCCTTAAGTTGTTACAAAACACCCAGCTCCTGAGGGTGCAATTTGTCAGATAGAAACCAATGTCAAAGGGGTATTTGTAATTTTGAAAGATAACTAGTCTTTTTTGTAATTAGTCTAAACCTCAGGGGTAGGTTTTGTAATTATCCCAGTCAAAGTTGCCCTTTATTGATAATAATGGTTATTTCAGCAAGTGTAGCTGCAAGGCCTGGGAAGGTTATTGGTCCCATGTTGCATTATAACAATTGTGGAGCAACAACAGCATCAATAGAGACTAATGAACAGCGAAAAACGCTTAGGACTTCTGCTATGCCAGCTCAGTATATTGTTCCTAGTTCTTCTTACCCGAGAAAGCATCCAAGTTGCAAGAATGAAGGCGAGGAAGATAGAATGGAAGGATCCAACAGTATGCAACCTAAACCCGATCTATACGTTGCGAGAAAAGTTGCTGCTGCTCAAGGCAGAACTGGAAGTCACTGGTAATAACTTCATGACACGACAATTGCTGACGAGGATGGATTCAAGTTGCTAAGTTATAGCATGCAACTTCACGGCTGAGGGACATCTTCGATCTTGTCCAAGATCAGTTGGTGAGTTGGGAATCCAATGTGTGACAGATTTCAGCACTGACATTCTCGGGTTAATTACAATAAATACCTTTGAGGTTAGTCTAATTACAAAAAAACCCAGCTATCTTTCAAAATTGCAAACACCCCCTTGATATTTGTTTATGTTTTTACAAATAACACCCTCAATAGGGAGTACTTGTAATTTTGAAGATAATTGGTTTTTTTTGTAAGAGGCCAAAACCCCAAGGGTAGTTTTTGTAAATATCCGGACATTCTATCGATGAAGTATTCTTAAAAGGAACGACTATGTTAACTTCAAACGATTGATGAAAAGAACGGTTAATGGAACCTTGTGGAGATGAAGAAGGCCGGCCAACGGCATCAAGAGTTGAATTTTGGTTGAGGATCAGCAATTCAGCATGTTTTTTTAACCAATCTTTACAAATAACAAGCAAAACTATGTGTTGTAACTTATTCAGAAACAGTATGGTGATAATTAGTTTGCATAAGGGTACTACTTGTTTAGGAATTTACATAATCTGGGGCACATTAAAATTTAAAAACCAAACATATCCTTACGCATTTTCTTTCCACGAATGATGACTAAAGAATTAAGAACAACTCATGTTATCTGATGTTTTAATCATAAAAAGGGTAAATTACAAAAAAGACACCTGAGTTTAGTTTAATTACAAAAAAAATGCAGTTGTCTTTAGAAATTACAAATATCCTCTTAAGGCATTACAAATACCCCTTGAAGTTTGTTATTGTTTTACACATGGCCGATCCTATCATTCTTTTGGCCTGAGTCGAACTTTTAAAATTGGGCCCCCATTTTTGACAAACTAAAAAACAATATAAAACAATAAAAGAAAGAAAGATTGTGCAATATATAGAACAATTCGAATATAGTTAAACTAATATGACATCTATGTTCAAAAATCCAAATAGTTATTTAAAGACAAATTTTTTTTTTTTGTCCTTTATCTAACACTACTTTGAGATTTCATCCTTTTTCTTTTCGCTTTTGACAAATAGTCCTTTTTCTCAACAAAAAATTGAGATTTGGTCCTTTTACCTGCTATAGCAGGTTACTTTGACCTGTTGAGCTGATGTGGCATTTTTATTTTCAAAATTTTTAATTTTCATATAGAAAATAATATTTAAATGTTACATGGCATCCGAAAAATTCGAAAAACCATTTTAAAATCTAAAAATTAAATTTCTAAAATTTGATAATTTATTTAAAAAAAACTAAAAATACTAAAAATAATATCAAAATTATTTTAAAATTACAAAAAAATAATACGAAATTTGATAAAAAAATATAAACTGTTTGAAAAAATCTGAAATTTATTTGGAATATTAAAAAAATATTTTAACATTGAAATAGAAAAACTCAAAATTATTTTTAAAGAGTTGTTTTAAACTAAAAGATGTTTAAAAAAACTAAAAAAATTGTTAAAAATCTAACAATTATTTGAAATATTAAAATATAAAATAAAAAAAAGTTGAAAATTGTCTAAAAACAAGAAAATTAGTTTAAAAATCTGAAAATGGATTAGAACTAAGACTTTTAAAATTTTTACAAAAAAATATGAATTATTTTTAAAACAAATCTGACAATTACTCCAACTATATAAAAATAATCTAATTTTTAAAAAAAATTCCAGATCTTTTTCCTTTGATTTTCAGATTTTTTTTACATATTTGGCATAATATTTTAGATTTTTGAAAAATAATTTATAGTTTTTTAAAAACAATTCTAAGTTTTTACTCTATTTTTTATTTTATAAAAAATCAGATATTTTTTTTATAAAAATTTCAAAAAGTCTTTGTTTTTAATCCATTTTCAGTTTTTCAGACAAATTTTCATTTTTTTGAACAATTTTCGACGTTTTAAAATAGTTTATAATATTTCAAATAAATTTCAGATTTTTTAAAATAGTTTATAGTTTTTTTAAAAATTTTCATATTTATAGTTTTGTAATTTTAAAATAATTTCGATTTTTTTCTATTTTTAGTTTTTTACAAAAGCTATCAGACTTTATATATTTTATTTTTTAGATTTTAAAATATTTTTTTGAATTTTTTAAGACTTTGTTACAAAATTTCAAATAATTTTAAATTTTAGTAAAACAATTTTCAGAATTTTTGGATAATATTTTTTAGATTTTTCAAAAAAATTCTATTATTTAATTATTTTTTTCATCATTTAAGCCAACTAGGATGCCATGTAAGATTTAAATATTATTTTCTAAATGAAAATTAAAAATTTTAAAAATAAAAATGCCAAAATAGCTCAACAAGTTAAAGTAACCTGCTATAGCAGGTAAGAGGACCAAATCTGAATTTTTTGTTGAGTAAAAGGACTATTTGTCAAAAGCGAAAAGAAAAAGGATGAAATCTCAAAGTGGTGTTAGATAAAGGACCAAAAAAAAAATTTTGCCGTTATTTAAATATAACCCATCTTATAGTTTTGACCGCAAAAGTATTAATCAAATTAGTATAATCAAGTTGTTCAACAATTTATTTCTCAATCGATAACATAACTAACTCATTCAATCTCTCTTGTGACATGGTTGATTGTAGAAATTTTTTTCTTGTGACATAGTTGATTGTAGATTTTTTTTTTCTTTTTTCACAGACGAACAACCTATTTTTTTTCTATTTTGTTCCCACGTTTTCAATTATTTTAGGCGTCCCTTTCTTTTTTTTTTTAACTCTTTTGCTTTTTAAATCTAAATTGATAAAAATTAATGTTTGACCATTAATGAAAATTAAACTTGATAATTGTTAAGATTTTGCAAGGCTCAACAAGGTTACAAGGCCAAGGAAAATGGGCCCTTGGGAAGAGATTTTATTTTTTTAATCTAAATCAGAAAATACAAAAAGAACAAAAAAAAAAAAAGGACAATTTGCAAATCCCTGGATTCGAACTCGAGCATTTCCAAAGTTACAATCAGAAGCAGCAACCGCTGGGCTACACATATCATTTGTTTAATAATGTACTTCTTTGATATATGTCTATTGTAAAAAGTATACAGAAAATTGGGCCCCTACATTTTGTAATTTTTTTCGGGCCCGAGTCGACCGCCTCGCTCGACTAACATAAGGAGCGGCCCTGGTTTTACAACTACTTCCTCAATATGTGTAATTTGCTAAATAAAACCAAATACTAATGAGATAATTGTAATTTGGGATAATTTCACTTTTCATACCCAAAGTTTACTGTCATTTCGATTTTGGTACCCACTGTTTCTACTTAATCAATATTGATACCCAAAGTTGGCGACGTTAATCAAAATCCATACAAACCGTGAAACGGCCGTCCAAAATACACGGTCCACCATCGTAAAGGTAAAAAAAGTGTAGAAAACCTAATGAATCGGTCATCGTTGAGATAATTTCATTTTTGATACCCAAAGTTTACCACCTTTTCGCTTTTGGTACCTAATATTCCAACTTAATCACTACTGGTACCCTAAGTTATTTAAAATATTTTAAATTCTAAACTAAAAAAACTCAATATTATTTCCAAAAGTTATTTTCAAAAATAAATGATGTTTTAAAAATCTAAAATATTGTTTAAAGAACTAAAAGTTGTGTTAAAAATCTGACAACTACTTAAAAAAATGAATTAAATATAAAATTAAAAATCTGGAAATTTTCTAAAATTATGAAAAATGGATTAAAAACTGTAAACTATAAGATTTTGAAAAAATTAACCAAAAAATCTGATTGACTTAAAAAATCCAAAAAGGGTAAAAACATTGATTTTTTAAAAAAACTAAAAAACTATTTAAAAAATATAAAAATTAACGAAAATATTGAAATTTGTTTTGAAAAAATCCAAAATTTATTTAAAAGTCTTAAAATTATTCCATAATTGGGATATTAAAATCTGATAATTTTTAAAAAAAAATCCAGAATTTTTTAAAACATATTTCGAAGTTTTAAAAAGTGTTTTGATTTTTTTTATTTAGGATTCCATAAAACTCCAAAATCAAATTAAAAGAGGTTTTCGATTGCTGGGTGAAGAAAATGGGGAAAACTATTAAATTTTTGTTACCCAAAATATTACTACAACCCGTTAATTTTCCTTATATATATATATATATATATTAATCAAAAAAAATTTAATTTTTCTTTTTTTCTTCTCTTCCACTTCGTCCTCTCCGTTTCCTATTTTTTCCTATTTTCTTCACCCAAAGAATCGAAAACCTCTTTTAGATTGATTTTGGAGTTTTATGGAGTCCTAAATAAAAAAATCAAAACACTTTTTAAAACTTCGAAATATGTTTTAAAAAATTCTGGATTTTTTTTTAAAAATTATCATATTTTAATATCCCAATTATGGAATAATTTTAAGACTTTTAAATAAATTTTGGATTTTTTCAAAACAAATTTCAATATTTTCGTTAATTTTTTATATTTTTAAATAGTTTTTAGTTTTTAAAAAAATCAATGTTTTTACTCTTTTGGGATTTTTAAAGTCAATCAGATTTTTTGGTTAATATTTTCAAAATCTTATAGTTTACAGTTTTTAATCCATTTTTCAGAATTTTAGAAAATTTCCAGTTTTTTAATTTTATATTGAATTCATTTTTTTTAAGTAGTTGTCAGATTTTTAACACAACTTTTAGTTCTTTAAACAATATTTTAGATTTTTAAAACATCATTTATTTTTGAAAATAACTTTTGGAAATAATATTGAGTTTTTTAGTTTAGAATTTAAAATATTTTAAATAACTTAGGTATCGTAGTGATTAAGTTGGAATATTAGGTACCAAAAGCGAAAAGGTGGTAAACTTTGGGTATCAAAAATGAAATTATCTCAGCGGCGACGATTCATTAGGTTTTCTACACTTTTTTACCTTTCGATGGGTGGACCGTGTATTTTGGACGGTCGTTTCACGGTTTGTATGGATTTTGATTAACGTCGCCAACTTTGGGTATCAATATTGATTAAGTAGAAACAATGGGTACCAAAATCGAAATGACAGTAAACTTTGGGTATGAAAAGTGAAATTATCCCTTGTAATTTTGAAAGATAGTTTGGTCTTTGTGTGATTAAATTAAACTTGATTAGTTTGGTCTTTGTGTGATTAAATTAAACTTGATTAGTTTGGTCTTTGTGTGATTAAATTAAACTTGATTGATAATTTTTTTTTTTAATTAACCCTAATAACAAAACAATTATTTAAGATTTAAAATCAGCAACAACAACTGAAAACCCAGTAGCTACGGCAAAGCCCAACCCAACAACCATCGGCCCCATTAAACCCTTGGAACCCATTGAGTCCAGAGGAAAGAGGGAGCAAAAGAAATAATCAAATAATATCAGATAAACCCTAATCTCATTTCTTGAGCTCAGTCTTATGATTCTCTCAATTTGGCAGCAAATTCGGATTGTAATTCCCAAATTCGGTTGAACTTAAATTGTTCTTGAGCAGTTTGCTTTGCTAGTTCCAATACATTCGATGCTATTCCAAAGGCTCTGCTTCTGTATTTCAAAATCCTACCACAAGCCAATTTTGCTTTCCCCATTATCCACGAACCCTTTTTCCAATTCGCACTCATTTCCGATATTTCCGTCGAATTTCAATGTCCTGCGATTAGGGTTTCACGGGAAAATGTCGGTAAATTCACATAGCTTTGTTTCAGAATACACCACAAATTCGACAATGGATGACCCCAGAAGGTCCCCAGTGGTCCCAAAACCTGATTCTGCAGGCCGGGCAGAAGTGTTTCGGGCCCTGGAAGCGTCTTTGGGCTCCACATTCAGCTCTCAGCCCATAATCCCAAACCCTAACCCTCTCATAATTGTCATCAGTGGTCCTAGTGGTGTAGGAAAAGATTCTGTGATCAAAAGGTTGAGAGAAGTTAGAGAAGATCTGCATTTCGTTGTTACAGCAACTAGCCGCGCGAAACGGCAAGGAGAAGTTGATGGTAAAGATTACTTCTTCATGAGTAAAGATGAGTTTTTGTCAATGATTGAGAAAAATGAGCTGTTGGAGTATGCATTGGTGTATGGTGATTATAAGGGGATTCCTAAGCAGCAAATTAGGGAGTACATGGCCAAAGGGTGTGACATTGTGTTGAGAGTAGATATACAGGGTGCTAGTACATTGAAAAGGATATTGAGAAATAATGCGGTTTTTGTGTTTCTGGTGGCCGAGAGTGAGGAGGCTTTGGTGAAGAGATTGATCGATAGGAAGACGGAATCGACAGAGGCTTTGCTCATGAGGGTCGCGTCGGCTAAGGAAGAGCTGAAGCATTTGAAGGAGTTCGATTATGTGGTTGTGAATAAGGAAGGTGAATTGGAGAGCTCAGTTAGGCTGTTGGAGTCCATTATTGATGCCGAGAAGGCTAGAGTGCATCAAAGGAGACCGGTGATTTAGATATCCCCACTAGAAGAACTGATTTGTATGTAAAAGTCAAACCAGAAGCATAATTAGAATCTAAAACACACATCTCCCTGCTTTTAGATTCTATTTAAATGAAGCAGAAGCAGAAGTTGGCATTTGCAAACACTAAAAAATGATATTTTTCAGCCAACAGGTGAGAAGCAGTGATTGCGAACACTCCCAAGGTGAGTTTAGTTCTTGCTTTAAATTTGTTGGAGATAGTTGTTACGGTGATTTGTTATGCTATTTTAGGCCCTAATTTGTTATTAATGAATTTTACTGACTTTTGTGAGATTTGTACTTGTAACAGTTGATCAATAAATCTGTTGTTGTGAATGTTGATTGTTCCATCACAATTTTATGACTGCTCACAGCATTTGAATAAGTTGACTGGGTTCATAGTGACTGATTTTTTTGCACTTTGGTTGATGATAACAACTGCATCATTATGTTTCGAAATAAATTGTGGGTACTTCTTAGACATCTTCTGGAAATTATTTGCATTTCACTTATCATTGTATCAAATAGAAGAGGCATTTCTATGTAATACAGAGATTGATTACATACTCGTACAAAGACCCGAGTGTTATCTGAGTTTTAAAGACCAATGACAGTCTATGATGAACCGCTGACTTTGATGATTGTTTACTTTATTTATTTTTTCTCTTGTTACATTCTGAGGCTAGCAAATATCAGTCGGTATGAAATGTATTTAGAATTAATAATTTAAAGTTTTAGATCCAAGAAAGTGTTGAAAGATCATTTCACATTATTTAGGCATATTCAGTCAGATTCTAGCAATTAGGAAAATTCAATGGAATTGATTATACTTGTAAACCTAGTCAAATAACACAATCCTATTATTCCTCGAGATGAGATTATTAGAAAAGTACGTAGCCTTTATAGTTTAATTAGAGGGATGTTCCATGATAATGTAGAGTGGAGAAAATCCATCTAGCTCGCACTGGATTAAGAATCACATATGGTTTTTGCAGAGTTGTCACTGCAATTCCTTTTTTTTTTTTTTAAATACATATGCTGGGGAGAGGAAGGGCGAGGGGTATCGAACTCCAAAATCTAGGTTTGAGTCTTTACCACTCAACCATTTTCTGATTGCATTATGTGGATGACGTTTGATCCTTAATAATTTCCATTCACTTATAGAGAACTGTAAAGAGCCTGTTTGGGATGACCATATCATTTGTGTTATTTCAAATTGCAATTGTGAAACAATATGTATTATTGCCTATTAATTTGGAATCTTGGATAATCCTTTTCATCTTGTTTTTGGAAGGCAGATGGCTGTGTCGTTGAAGGATGTACCAGCCTTCATAAAGTAAAGGGATAATTATAAAAATTACCCCTGAGATTTGGGGTAATTAAAAAAAAACCTAGAAATTTTCAAAATTATATAAACCCCTAGAGGTTTTTGATTCCGCATTCGGCTTTACATTTTTATCCCAACCGTTGGTTGAACTAAAGGAATTATTTGTAATATTTAGGAAGTTGAAGAATGCAATTGTAATGTATTTGATGACATGACTGAATTCTGTCTGGCCTTACCTAGCCGACTAAGGTGTTGGGGGGGGGGTATAATGTATGATGAAATCATACATCAATGGATTTTTGTAATTTTGAAATTTCTCTAGTTTTTTTTATAATTACCCCAGACCTTAGTGTACTTTTTGTAATTATCCCTAAAGTAAATGATCATACTATTTTTTTTGGAATCATCTTCTTAGCACATAGAGTTGACATCTGGTGGCTGCGGCTTGAAATTTTACACAAGAATCAGCAATGATGAAGCATAAGCTAAGTTCAACCACAATATCAAACTTATGTAACATAATACAAGTCATTGTTTAGGGCAAGATAATACAGGTCAGACTTACAAGAGTGGCAATTGATAAATAAAATTTGGGACCCATAATATGGTAATGCCCAGATCATAAAATTCCTTGCTTATATATGCAAAATTGTGTTTATTATTACCAACTAAAGCCAAGAAAGACAAGCAATAAAAAGTTGTAGATATTAGATAATAAGCTAGTAGCCAAGTAGCAATAATTCATTTATAATGATTAATCTAAGTATGCAAATCCTTGCTACCACGTTTGAGCATTGTCTTTGTGTTGAGATTCATTACATATCTTGGTTGCCTGTCAGTGGTTAGGTTAGGATTACCTGATTGTACATAATTATTAGGGATAATTACAAAACACCCCTGAGGTTTGGGCTAATTACAAGAAAAAATCCAAAAATATTTCAAAATTACAAACAAAAAAACCTCAAGTTTGATTATGTCTTAAATTTAAGGGGGTAATTGTAATATTTGTATAAATGTCAGGGAAGTTTTCAATGTATTTTTGCTTATGAATGGGGAAATGTAAGATGGAATTAAATTTCATGGTTTTTTTTTTCCAGTTTTGTAAAACCTCAAGTTTTTTTTTTTTTTTTTTTGTAATTATCCCTAATTATTACATTATTAATTTAGATACAACCTAGGTCTAGAATCAGACATCCTCTTGGTGTTGTTTGACCGTTTCATTTTGTACCTTAGGGTCTTGGACATTAAAATGTGGACAAAAAGATGATATTTCTTGGACATGATTTCCCCCCCCCCTGTAATTCAAGCCAGTTTAAACCACATTTAATACTAGGGGTAACAATTTGTGCGTGTTCGGGTTTGCGCGTTGTGCGAGACATAAAATTCGTGCTATTTACGTTAGGTTTCTCAATCCTGACCTAACTTGTTTAATTATTCGTGCCAATCTCTCAACCCTAACCCAACATGTTTAAGTATCTATGTAAATTTCTAATCCCTAACTCGACCTATTTATTATTTGTTTTTTTCGAGTTGGCCCAAAATGATATGTACATAATAAAAATATAAATAATTCATCAATTCAAATAGGTTATATGAATTAATTTTAATTTTAAATTCATACATTTGATATTTTTTTTTTCCAAAATTCAATATTTTACTAACATCATATTCAATCATTCAAAAATACAACAAAAATCCACATAATTTATCAGATGGGTTAATCGTGTCATAGTTTTAACCCTGCTTATTTATTATTCGTATTACTCGGGTCCGACTCAATTTTCTGACCCTAACCGCCAAATTTCAACCCTAACATGCTTATAATTTGTTAGGTTCGAATCGTGATTAAATTGTCACCGCCGCTCTACACAATACTTAATCTAATCCATTCTGACTCTCTGAGTCCACATGATAACATGAACTTATAAAACATATAAAAATTTGTAAATGAACAAAACTTTCGACAAGTAATCTAATCCAAACGAGCTCGGTTAAGCGTTATGTTCGTTAATTAAGCTTAATGAACATAAACGAACATGAAATTTGTTCGTTTATGTTCTGGAACGATCATGTTACGAACATGTTAATTTAGTGTTCGTTTGATGTTTGTTTATTATTTATTTTTTAATTATTAATTGTACATTTACTAATTAATATTCATTATTTTATTATAAAAAATAAGCTTATTTTAGTTTAATATTAGAACCTATTTACATTTGCAATCATCATAATGTTCATTTATTTTGAGTTAAGTGTTTATGAACAATTTGTATTTAACTTTTTTGTACACATGTTCATATAGTTGTTCATGAACAATTAGTTAGCATGTTAATGAACTATTCGTGAAAGTTTGTGAACATGTTCGATTATTAAACAAACGAACACAAATAATCTTTTAAAATAAACAAACAAACACGAACAACCCTCAAACATATAAACAAAAAAAGGATAATTACAAAAACACCCCTGAAGTTTGGGTTAATTACAAAATATCCAGAGTTCTTTGAAATTACAAAAAAAAAAACCTTGAAGTTTGATTCCGTCTTATATTTTTCCTGGTGATTTTCAAAAATATTTCAAAATACCCCCTCACATTTACAAAAATATTATAGTTACCCCCTTAAATTTAAGACAAAAATGAAACCTGAAGGGTTTTTGTAATTTTGAAACATCACTGGGTTTTTAAGTAATTAACCCAAACCTAGGGGTAATTTTGTAATTATCCCCCAAAAAGATACAATGTCATGGAGAAGACATTCTTATACTCAAAGAAATTGTAATGTAAAAGAGGAGGCAGGGACCCATTTATCTCAGCCTTTAACTTGACACAAGAAGACTTCTTGTTATCCAGTTGCTAAAATTGCCCATATTGCGCATTAAAAATATTTTCAATACCTAATCATAATATGAAATCACAAATCATAAAATTAGTCAATAATCGTCCAGTCATTTTTAAGATATCCAAGATTGTTAGTATTAACATTGTGGGATTGTAAAAATCTTGCTAGCTGAGATTAACCATCGCGATTAATTACACTAGTCCCTCGTCTGCCTACATTTTTTCCCGATTTTCCAAAATGAGTCGATTAATCCTCGCCGCCTAGCGTTTTTTACAACATTGGTATTAACCATGGTTGCAGAAATCGCTAGGCGCTAGTCGGGCGCCTAGACCGTCTAGAAACAACACTATTTTTCATTTTTTTCATTTTTTTTATTTTTACCGATTTTTTCCACCTAGTCCACCTAGGCGCCCGCCTAGGCCCAATGTTTTGGCCGTCTAGGAGAGTGCCTAGCTCCGATTTGGTGCCGTCTAGGCCGATTTTCAGCCAAAACAATTTTTTTTTGACCAATTTGGGCAAAATCAGATCGGCCTATGGGCGCCTAGCGCCTAGACCGATTTTTACAATACTGGTATTAACAAATTATTGATTAGAGTTCGACTTGTCATGGGTTAGTTAGTCGACCAAGAAATATTAATTTCATTATTTTAACCAAAGATATGGAAAATATTCCCAAAATCATTAACTATCATCCACCCACAACTGACCTTTCATGGCTAAATCATGTTCTATTAATTAAAGTATTAAACATTCATGGCAATTTGAAAGTGGAGGTCCATTAATCAAAAATTCACATGCAAATATGCATTCTGATATGAATTGACAGTTATGCCCTCATTGCATTTGGTCAGCCTATGAAGTAAATATGGTGGACATTATTAGGCTCTTTTTGGAATTTAATTTACTTGGAAAAAATTGGGATTTAGAGCATCTTGAGATGAGACATTTGTTAAATAGAGTAAAGGGACCCAAAAGGAGGTGACAAAAGAAGATGAGCTTTATGGCCTTTTTGTTATGAAAAAAGAGACTTTTGAGGCTTTTGAGTAATCATCAAGAACCATAGTACATACTATTAAGGTGGGAAACAGTAGGGCTCAAAAGGAGCAAAGGAACTTATTGACCAAGTTAAAGAAAAAATAAAATTCATTTTTGTGTATTCCTTGATAAGTTATATGTAATTTTTTATATAAATAATTATGAAAACTACCCCTAAATTTTAACATAAATACAAAAAAAACTCCAGTTATCTTTCAAAATCACAAATATCCCCTTGGAGATTTGTATTTACCTAACAAATAGTCAAATACCCCCTTCCTGAATAAGCTAAAACAAATGTTAGGGGTATTTGTAATTCTAAAAGATAACCGGGTTTTTCTGTAATTAGGTTTAACCGCAGGGATACTTTTCAAAATAACCCTTTTTTAGATGCATATAAATGTACGCTACTAAAGCCTAAACCGAGTTAAAAGAAGCTGCAGCCTTTAGCCTAACGAAAACAAAATTAAACTGATCAAACAAACAACAACAACAACAACAAAAATAAAAGGCAATAAAGAAAAAAAAAACAGAAATTAAACTAACTTTCCAATTTACAGAAAGAAAAAGAAAAAAAGCAAAGCAGAAACAGACGCAACTTAACAATTTCCTTTCCTCACATCCTAAAACGTGCCCCCTAAGCTCAATTTTTTTCATTCTGTTCTATATAAATACACCACACTAAACCAGTTACAAAAAAAACACTTCAACTATTTCTGTCCCAAACATTCATTCTATACCTTCAACTTCAAACCAAAAAAAGCTTATTTTATCCACTTCCAAGATTCTTGATTCATTTTTCATGCCATTATCTCATTCCATCTAAATCCCATAATTCTTTTTCCCTTCACAAACCAAAAAAAAATGTATGATCACAACAGCATCCATCTCCAAATTTCTGATGCAGAGAGCATCATCAGCCCCACCATATTCGAGCCTCAAACCTACACCGTCGACACGAAAACCAGCAGCACCGCGTCGATAAACAAGCCATCAATAAGAGCACCGGAGAAAAAACTAACACTTTTCGCCCTCCGTCTCGCTGTTCTTGAAAAAACAGCCTCCGGAATCGGAACACTAGGATTCATATGGGCAACGGTTGTTTTGCTCGGCGGTTTTGCCATCACGCTTGAAAAAACCGATTTCTGGTTCATAACCGTCATCCTTTTAATCGAAGGGACGCGTATTTTCAGCCGTAGTCATGAGCTCGAGTGGCAGCATCAGGCCACGTGGTCCATTGCTGATGTTGGGATCAATAGTTTTCGCGCCATAAAGTCCAGCTCAAATTTCATCATCAAGACGGTTAAGTCCGTTTGCAGGCCGGTCGAGATAGGCAGCCATAATAACAGCAGAGAGATTTCGAGAACTAGAAATCAACATGTTAGCCGAAAAAATTGGGATAAACAGAAAAAAATGCCAACAAGAATGTGGACAAGTACAGAGGTCCCTCTTTTACCTTATGCAAAATGGGTGTTTATATCAAGAAATGTGAGCAAGCTTTTGTATTGGCTACAGTTAGCTTCTGCTACGGCTTGTGTGGTTTTATCCATGATAAAGCTTGTGAAAAGGGATTACGGGGATGTCGAAAAAGGCGATAGCGATAAAAGGAATCGAAAATCGGCATTGATTATATTTTACTCTTTGGCCTTGGCAGAGGCATTGCTGTTTCTATTGGAAAAAGCTTACTGGGAATGGAAAGTTAGTGTTAAGAAGCTTTTGGAATCGGTTAACGATTTAATGCGAATTGGGAGACTCGGGTTTGATTTCGATACGGAGGTTTTTTTACGACGCGTATTCAAAATGTGTGAATGGGAGTATATTTGATGGCTTGAAAATGGACATGGTTACATTTGCAATGGAGCTTTTGGACTCTAACTCCCTGATGAGCAGCTGGTCGGAGCGAGGATATTAAGGAAGTTTTCTATAAGTCCGCGGTTTTCTGAAGACACGCTTCAGAAAATCGGGATCAGTTTATCGGTTATAGAAAGGCTAGTCGAAATGTTGAACTGGAAGGATCATGAAGAGGAAGAGATCAGATATTCATCTGCTGAAATCCTGTCGAAATTAGCCGGTATAAAGCAGAACTCGTTGCGAATTGCTGGAATTCCAGGCGCGATGGAGTCGATATCGTCCTTGTTGCACGTTAGCCGGAGCCATAACGGTGCGTGTGACGAAATATCCGAGAAAAAAATCATCTTGGATAACGAAAACTATGGTTCGTGGTCTTTTAACCACATGGGACTTCAAATTTTGAAGAAACTCGCGCGGTGATCACGATATATGTGGCAAGATCGGCAACACAAGGGGCTTATTGCGAAAATTATTGACTTCACAAACGCTGAAGAAAGACTGCTGAAGCATCCAACGGCTACGCCTTCTCAGATCGTGACAGTGAAGCGATCTCTGCAGGTCCTGAAGATGCTGGCAAGCACTTCGGGCTCTGCAGGGAAGCAACTGAGAAAAGAGATTTCGGAGATAGTTTTTACGATTAGTAATATACGTGATATATTGAAACACGGAGATAATCAACCGGAGTTGCAAATATTGGGGATCGAGATTCTGACGAGTTTGGCTATAGAAGAGGATGCAACTGAGAGGATAGGGGCACAGGGGAGTTCTTAAGGCCTTGTTTGGTATTTTTTTCAACGACGAGATTCCGGAAAATCAGAATCATGTTAGAGCAGCTGCTGGAGAAGCATTGGCTATGCTGGCATTGGAGAGTAAGAGTTCTTGCCAGAGGATTCATAAGTTGAAGATCAATGAAAAGCTGATAAAAGCTTTGGAAGTTCCATTGCTCAACATAAATGCAGCAAGGATTTTGAGGAACTTATGTGCTTATAGTGGAGATGATTGCTTTGAGCAGTTGAAGGGATTAACTGCAGCAGCACCTACTGTAAGTACTTATGTGCAAATTTTGGGACATATATGATAAATAGCATAGTGTTTTTGGGATAATTAAAAAAATTGAGGTTTTACGCTAATTACAAAAAAAATCCAGAGATTTTTCGGTAAAAAAACCCTTTAGGTTTGATTCGTCTTATATTTTTCCCCTTCATATGCAAAAAAACATTTCAAAAGATCCCATTACGTTTATCAATATATTACAGTTATCCCATTAAATTAAAGACACAATCAAACCTTACGGGTTCTTTGTAATTTTAAAAACTGCTAGGTTTTTTTGTAATTAGCCCAAACCTTAGGGGGCTTTTTCTAATTATCTCTAGTTTTTAAGTTTTAACTTGAGCTAAATTACAGAAACTACTCCTACTCCTGAAGTTTAGTTTACTTACAAAAAAAATTCAGTTATCTTTCAAAATTACAAATACCCGCTTACTGTTTTATAAACAGCCCCACTTGAGGTTTTTCTTGGAAAAAAACTACCGACAGAAAAAAATATCAAGGAGGTATTTGTAATTTTTAAAGAAAACTGGGTTTTTTTGCAATTAGACTAAACCTCAAGGGTATTTTTCGTAATTAACTTTTTTAACTATTACCTCCACACAGGTCTTTGAACAAAAAATAGAGTGGCTTCTAACTTTTACCCCTCATTTTGCAGATTCTTGAAGCTATTATGAAAGAAGAGAACAAGTTGCAGGAAGTGATGATAGGAGCAGCATCATGCATTTTCAAGTTTATCAACTCTCAGGACTCCAAAATCATGTTCCAGAAAGCTGGAATTAGAGAATTCGACCTGGCGCATCGGCTTTTCTTGATTCTGAAGAAATACCAGTACCCTTCGATAAAAGTTCGAGCATAAGAAGGTGCAGCGTTAGAGCTTGCCATTTGGATGATGAGAGACGACAAAGCGAATATACGAACTTTTGAGAGTTTGGGATTGGAAAAGGAGCTTGAGTCTGTTATGGAGACAACAACAGAGCTGGAAAGTTTCAATATATTCTCCGGAACTGTTGGTTTGTATAGGCACAAAATAGCAATGCATTCACTTGTTGAGATAGCAATGGAGTTGCTGGAAGAAGCAAAAAGCTACAGAGAGTCGAGATAAATGGTGTCAAACAAATAAGCAAGAAAATTTAAGAGCATTCTTTAATTTTTAAATATGGAAGCATATATATAGCAGGCTGTTATTTTTTTTCATCTTTACTAGATATTTAGAAATTGTATGTACATCTCAGAAATGAATTAAATTTCTAAGTTTGTTTGTTTTTTCAATCTCTTGATAATCTCATAGTTGCATATGCTGCATTTTTGATGCATATCACTTTTCAGAAGGGATAATTACAAAACTACATTTGAGGTTTGGGTTAATTACAAAAAAAATCCACAGGTTTTTGAAAATTACAAAAGCCCAGGTGAGTTGATTCTATATTACACTTTACCCTATTCATAGGCAAAAACATTTCGAACACCCCCCTTACACTTGTAAAACCATTGCAGTTAACTTCTTACATTTAACACAGAATCAAACCTCAAGGTTTTTTTGTAATTTTCAAACATCTTTGGATTTGTTTTATAATTAAACCAAACCTAAGGGTAGTTTTTGTAATTATCCCCTTTCCGGAAATATAAAGGATTTAGTAGTGTCCAGTAAACAAACCTCTGTGGCCACAAATTTCATTAGAGCTATAACATGAACATGGTTTTTCTGTTTCTTCTTCACTGGAAAAAAGAAAAGGGAAACCTGGAAACATTAACTACAAAATTTTCCAACTCCAAGGGACAGGTAAAAACTTACTGACGTCCTGTGTAATTCACAACTTCATACGTTGTAATATCAATTATGACAGAAACAACATTATCTGCATCACCTGTACATAACATAATCACTATAGTTACAACAAAGGACACCCTCCAATAATCCTTCTACCCCATCAGAAAGAAAAGCTGTATAAAAATGTAATTTTTCTGGTTTTGTTCCTTCATATACTGCTACAAATGCTAATTATACACAAAATAATACACGTTCTCCGATCACATAAATGAAAATCATCTGTTTCGAAAGAAGTTGAGATCCCATCGACGTAACAGACCGTCTAAAATATTGTTTGTTGGGTTTTTCTCAACTTTTACAGTAACCGTAGTACGATCGGCCATGTCAAAATCGGACGACCTCTGATCCCCAGATGGCATATCATTACGAGAAGTTGGCAGACTCGTTTCTTCTGCTATCGGGTGTGGAGCAGCCAAATTGATTGTGTGGTCCTTTATTACAGTTACACAGTCCTTTGAATTAACTGTGACAGCATTAGGTGAACTATGGTTACATGTCGACGTATCACTAAGAGAACAAGTTTTACGAGTTTCTGCTTCTGAGGATGAATTACATTTGGGAGGAGATTCTGATAATAATTTCTTTGGATCCGGAAGTGGCATATGGGATAACAGTTTGTGCTCATCGGCTGCCGACGTGGAAATCGACTCAGTTTTTAACGAGTTGCTCAATGTAGAAAAAGAATTATCTTGATCATTCTTTGGTGCTGGTTCTGGTTTAGGGATGTCACTGCCGCCGTTGGACGATGGTTCGTCAACAGAAAGGTGTTTCACCTTCGAGTCCTTTAGCGACATAAGTATTGCCTCCATGAACATCTGACAATTTTAGCAACTAAGATATAAGCAATTGACAAGCATGGAATAATTACGCTGAGTTTTAGCTTAATTACCAAACAAAATTCATTTATCTTTTAAAATAGGGATAATTACAAAAAAAAAAAAAAAAAAACAAGGGGTTCGAGCTAATTACAAAAAAATCAGAGATTTTGAAAATTGCAAAAGAAAAACTTGAGTTTGATTCCGTCTTACATTTTCCTAGGCAAAAAATATTTGAAAACCCTCCTACTATTTCTAGAACTAAGACTGAATCAAACTTGAGGGGGCTTTTTGTAATTTTTAAACATCTTAGGTTTTTTTTTGTAATTAGCCCAAAGCTCAGGGATCTTTTGTAATTATCCCTTTAAAAAAACAAAAATAAACTGATGTATTACAAAAAAAACCTTGAGGTTTGTATTTGTTGTACAAAAATTACACCCTCAATAGGATGCAAATTTGTAAAATATATACAAATATCAAGGGAGTATTTGTAATTTTGAAAGATAATTGGGTTTGTTTTGTAATTAAGCGAAACCTCAAGGATAGTACTTGTAGTTATCCCAACAATTAATTAAACATGTATTATATGGGAGATTAGTCCCGAAATATACATAACGTTTACCCTTTCTTCTTCTTCGACATTGGATGGGAAATCTGCCAACGTATCAAGAGGGTACTCTACATATTCGTCATCATCATCCATTAATCCAGGTACATGGCGACTACTCTTGGAGAGTTCAAAGCTGATCATATTTGAAGACGATGGACAAGAATCAGACCCCCTACTTTCAACCTGTGGAGCACATATGATTTCAGTGAGTCAGGTGGTACTACGGAACTGCATCTTTTGCCCTTTAATGGTATAAGAAACTATCTAAGTTTTACAAAAGAGTCCTATAAATTTTGGTCCTGCAAAATGCACTATTTGCAAAATAGTCTGTAACTGTATGAAAATCTAAGTTTAGGTCCTAATTTCACCGGAAATTGGGAACTATATGTGCCACTAACGTGATTAAAATTTAATGAAATTAGTTATATGACTATTTTGCAAACCGTGTATTTTGCAGGACCAGAATCGAGAGTCTTCTATTGTTACAAATTTCTTTTGCAAAACATTTTTACAGGACCTTTCTGCTAATGCCATATAGTAACATGACCAATTTTGCAATTTTGCCGATACTCGAAACACCAACGGGGGGGGAGGAAAGTCACCACTCCGGTAATTTTGCTAAAAAATTTGGAAAGTACCTGGGAATCTAGTTGATCATCTTTGGATGAAATATCTGCAGGAACCTGAAAAACAAGAGGATTACATTGAGCCTCCACTACCTAACATAAAATAGAACTAATTTAATTGATGCAAAACAATCATGTAGTAGTACAACTCAGTGATCAGCTCCTCCAAAAATGAGAGGAGATAAGCTAATTCAAATTCTTCTTTTCTGAGGTAGAATATTTAGTGTAGGCTTGTTAAGTCAATCATTTTTAATGGAGCCAAGAAATTCCAGGTTTTCATGTAAAAAGATTATCAGGCTACAGATTGCCGATAGAATTTTGACTGCAGGTCAGAGAATTATAGCTTACCACTATTGTACTCATAGGTCTCTTGGAACGAAGTTGCGTAATGGCATCCTCAGTGCTACTAGCTGCTCTACCTGAATTGACTAAAACATGAGCAAGTGCGCTTCTTCACTTGAGAAAGAAACTTAAATTAAAAAGGGATAATTAAAAAAAAAAATGAAGTCCGGGCTAATTACGAAAAAAGAAATAGATAATTTGAAAATTGCAAAAATCCACTTGAAGTTTGTTTTCGTCTTACATTTCCCCCTCCATAAGAAAAAACATTTCAAAAATCCCCTTGATATCTATAACAGTAACCCCTATAAATTTAAGGCAGAATGGTTTGGTTTTGTAATTTTGAAACATCTCTAAGTATTTTGTAATTAGCCCAAACCTCAGGGGTGTCTTTGTAATTATCCCAATTAAAAATCACAAAAAAACGATCAAAACGAAACAGTTAACCTACATACCAGCATGTGATGATGCATCTGGAAGCTCCACATCATGGATCGAGCTCCATCTACCCTAAAAGGTTTTACAATGAATGACAAAAATTGGACGGGCGTCAGAGAGTTAGCCACTAGTATTCCGTCAAAACCAATATAACTCCATAGCACGAAGCAATTTACCTTGCTAAAATAGTCATGGGATAAGTCGAAATATGTACTCCCTCTTTCATCCTCTGGAGGTCGCAATACATTGTTGAAAAAAATACTTATAGAATCAAAATAAAATTGAGGGCGGGGAGAGTTGTGATCGCCCTCAAATTTGATAATATTCTTGTCCCCCTGCCGAATAAACGTTAATAAATATAAGGATCGAAATGCAAGAAATAGGGAAAGAATGGGAAAACTGATGCAACATAGCAGATGAACATTGCACGTGTTCACACAGCCTAATTTATATTGTTTCAGCAATAATCCGGCGGATATGTTGTTGTTTTCTGATCAATATTTGCACCTTTTTTTCTTAATAAGACACCTAGAGTATAATTACATGTGATAATGGTGATCAGCAGAAATATTACAAATTTCTGAAGTGGGATGCTACAAACTACCTAGCCGTTAGGAATAAGATCAAAGTTGGGAAAACCGACAAAAACCAAGGAAATTATGTGAAATAAAAGGGATATAGCTAAATTCTGAACAAGGCATACATAAAAATTAGGGATAATTACAAAAACAACCCCCGAGGTTTGGGGTAATTAAAAAAAACAGAGAAGTTTCAAAATTACTATATACTTCCCGAGGTTTAATTTTGTCTTAAATGTAAAGGGATAACTGTAATATTTTTACAAATGTAAAAGGGGTGTTTGAAATGTTTTTGCATATGAAGAGGGCAAAATGTAATATAGAATCAAACTTCATGGGTATTTTTGTAATTTTCAAAAGGCACTGGGTTTTTTTTAGAGCAAATTGTGGGATGGGTTTTTTTTAGAGCAAATTGTGGGAAATACCCACTTGGGATAGGACAAAAACTTTTATAACATGTGAGATAACAAACTAAGTTGTCTACCCACTTTTGTGGTTCTTTTACTCAAATACCCTTGATACTAGAATACAAAAGCAAAAGGTAGGTGGGATCATATTTCTCTCTCACATGAATATACTTTTTTTATTTTCAGATTTTTAACACAAACTTTAGTTTTTTTAAAATAAAATCAGATTTTTATGAAATCGTTTATTATAAAAAAATAACTTTTTGAAAATAATTTTGAGTTTTTATTATTTTATAATTTTAAGATATTTTAAATAAATGGAAAATGTTTTAAAAAAGTGTATAGTTTTTTTTTAAAAAAACAATTTCATATTTAACTTTTTGTAATTTTTTGATTTTAAAATAACTTCGATTCTTTTTTTGTTTTTTAAACAAATTATCGAGGTTTTGTTATATTTTAATATTTAGAATTGAAAATAATTTTGTGGATTTTTTAACGTATTTTAATAAATGAAAAATACTTTTAAATTTTATTGAAACACGATATGGGCACAATATGGCACGATTTAGGCACGATAGGGATTGGTATGATATGCACGATTTGGGCACGATAGGGGTTGGCACGATATGCACGATATGGCACGATTTTGGGCAACATAAGGGTTGACACGATATGGCACGATTTTGGGCACAATATGTATATGTATATGTACATGGGGGTTGGTACGATATGGCACGATATGGGTACACGATTTTATACATAGGGGTGTGTGTATTTGGGGGGAAGTGTACACGATTTTCAAGGAAAGCATTAATTGCATCAGTTTCAAAATTCAAAACCTTCAAATTAAAGGAGGGGCATTTTGGTCAAATTGGGTAGAAAAGAGTTTTCTTATGTTGATGGGTAGAAAAGAGTATAGTGGGTACTTAAAAGATTCTCCCTTTTTTTTATTAGCTCAAACATCGGGAGTAATTTTTGTAATTATCCTAAAAATTATTATTAACCTGCTGGAGCATGAAAATGTTACGGCTGACTACCTAAAAAGACAGAATCGTTCGACCTATGGGTTCTTTGTTAAATAAATTTGAAAGTAAACCAGTATTGTATTTTCCACAATTGAAAACTCAACTGAAAAAGTGTCTTACACATATACCTAAAATTTGAAATGCTAATTGATTTCGAAATTTGAAGGGAAACTATTTGATGGATCTACTTCTAGAAGTCATTCCAAAATTAAAGAAAAACTATCAAAGAAGCAAATGAAGTTGGCAAATTTAATTTCCAAGTAGTTGATATGACTAAGTCACATGATTTCAGAAGAAACAAATATTTCCAAAGGGACATACGTGACAATTAGACCTAAAAACAATGTTAGGTGAAACATGCATGAAACAAGTGAAAATGCCAAACAATGCCTTGAAGGAGGGTAAAATGTTGAGCATAAAGATATCCATTGACCAATATACTAACAAAATGGAAAAGATTTTACAGTGAAAAAGAATTACCACATAAGCGTCAAAAATGCGATCAGAATGATGGGGTTGTATGAAATCATCATCAATGGCATGACCAAACAGAACTGGAACAAAGCAGGATTTTGCTACCTGAAGACGTGATAAATTTCCACCAAGCTTGGTTAGTATACAACAAAAATGGTCACTATAATAATCTTAAGGTTAATATCCTTTTTGCCACTTTGTTTGATACTTTGACATTGAGTTGATTATTCCGTTTTCACGTTCCATGGGCACTACCATGATATGTTCCTTATTAAAGTTATTGAAACATTCTGAACCAGTTCTTCAAATAATAGTCCAAAGAAGTACATGAAAAAAACTCCACCTAGTAAAGACAACCTATTCAGCTATTCTGCTCGGCAATATATGTAATAGGGATACAACAACAACAACAAAAAACTAAGCCTTAATCCCATTACGTGGGGTCGGCTATACGGATCATATCGCTATCGTTTACGGTCATAGGCCATATTTTCATTTATTTCTAGGTATAACATGTCTTGTTTAATAGCTTCTTTCAATATATGTAATAGGGATAATTACCAAAAAAGAAAAAGAGGTTTGGGTAGATTACAAAAAACCAAGAAATTTTTGAAAATTACAAAAACCCCATTGAGGTTTGACTTTGTCTTAAATTTAAGGGGGTAACTGTAACATTTCAATAAATGTTAGGGCAGTTTTTGAAAACATTTTTTGCTTATGAGGGGGAAAATGTAAAATAGAATCAAATCTTTAAGGGGTTTTTGTATTTTCAAAAACATGTGTGTGTTTTCGTAATTAGCCCAAACCTCTTTTTTTTTTTTTTTGTAATTATCCCAATATAATATATGTGGTGCAAAACATGCTCATGATAAAAGATGACTGTTCAGGTGAAGATACCTTGATTGTGTTTAGATCCATTATGTCAAATTTTGCCTTTTTCTGAATGGCTCTCCTCATATATTGGATTGCAAATTTAACCTAAAAATAAGAAGGAAAAAAAGGTTAAAGAAATACCATGCCGGGCCAGAAGTGAAATATGAAAAATAGAGATGAGCACACAGTTTATATGACACTGACATGAATGTAGGGTCCATACTGCACGTAAACTAGTTAATTAAATTGTTCAGCTTACAGTGAATTTGGGGAGCCGAACTTTGTAAGTATCAACTAGTTCCATCATCAAGTCAACCAAATCAGAAAACGGACTATCCAAAACCATTCCTGCAATTGAAGGGTCTTCAGCTCCATACATCAAGCTGAAAGACGCAAAATGTCATACTTTGACAAATTATCTCAACTGATCCAGGATATCTGAAAATTTGAGTATATAATGATATAATGATTGCACAGCATACACTACCACCAAACCGAATCATAATACTGACCTATTAAAAGAAGATATCCAGAAATAGAAAATTATTTTCTCCAGAGTTCACTACTAATGGAACAACAAATCTTTGGGTAATTATGACAAATGGGAAGCATAATTTTAAATATAATTGACACTCATCGGAGCAACATATTTAAGCGATGGAAGAAGAAGAAAGAAACCTACTAACCTAGTAACAGCACCCATGGAGCGGCCCCACAGACCAATTAAAGAAACATTCCCATCTGTCCGTAGATAATCAACCACAGCTCTGAGGTCATCCTTCTGCAGAATCAAGACCACATTGTCAGTAAAGTGTAGTGACAGCGTCTAAAGAAATTAAGATGAAGCGAGTAACACATTGCTGGGGAACACTCATGATTATGCTAGTAATCTGGCAAATAAAACCACAAAACAAACAGAAAAATGAATGGAGATATTTCTTATTAAATCTCAGACATTTGCAGCTTTCTTCCACAGGTCATAAACTGCTAGCTTTCAGTCCAACCTTTTAGTCGATCATAGATTTACGTGGAGTATTAAATTTGTCATAGAGCAGAGAAGTGGAGAGAATATAGTTACACCCCACTCAGTTAGACTAACGCCAAGATGGCAACAACAAATCCATAGTGCACCATAAGTATTTTTGTTCCTTTTAACTATTTTCTACATATTTAACTGTATATTCTAAATACTGAATGTACCAAGTCCCTAATTCACGTTTTCTACTCATGACCTTGTCCGCATAACCATTCTCCCTATCCCTTTTATTCACACCCCTCATCGTAAATCCTGAAAATCGATTCTTCTTTCCAAACTCACATTTAGTATTGATACCTTCTCCTCTGCCTGAAACCAAGTTCTTCCCGTCCTGTCCTCCAATCCAATCCTTCTGATACTGCTTATCCATCCCTGGTTTGCAAATCCTAAGCTCAATCCCAGTATTGGTTGTATTGTGTCCAGCCATTTTCTACATCCATAGCATCCCACAACACGTTTATCTGAAGTTTTTTCATTACTCTCTGATGTATTTTGTCTTCTCTTCCTCCATGGTGTAATTACCCCATTACCTTTCATGGTATTCAACTAGAAAGTACAGCAAGGACATGACTATCTAAAAAACATACCATTCCATAAGAAAGAACAATAACAGATATGGCTAGAGGACGGATGAGTTTTGTTGCTCTTGTAATCACTAATTATTCATGTAGGTACAGGTTCAAAAATATTCAAGGACAAAACCCAACACAGTACATTAGTCCTGTAAAACATATGTTTGACATGAGCAAAGCCCTGTGAAAAGTCAGCCAAAGAATTACAGAAGATAGAAAACATGCACTTCATATTTCCATACAATTTTCCGAAGGTTACAGTGTTACACCAAGCACATTAATTCCTTCTAAATGTTTTTCCCCAGGATTATCGCACATTGGCACTAAAATGAGGTCCGATTAGATGAAAATCAGGACGAGATAACCTAGCAGGCAACTTACTTCATTGCAGCCGAGAGTGACATAATCTCCTCCGGAAAGTCCAGAACCAGAGAAATCAAGAGTAAAAATTGTGATGTTTGATGGCAATAATATAACAGCAGCTTCACTTGCATCCGTTCGGCAACCACTGGAAAAGGATCATGGTAATGAGCTAATTAGCCTAATTTCTGCATGATACACAGAACAGAAGCCTACTTTTCGTTATTAAAGTTAAAGGCAGAGGACCATTTTTTCAAATAATTTATTCCCGGGGCCAAGAAAAATAGGATTTTGCATCTTAGCAATAGCTACTTACAAGTCAGAACCCAATTAACGTGCCTCCGAGTAACACTAAATTCAGTATTATAACTACTAGCTTTTACATATACACATTTAAAATATTAGAGCATGAATGTCCAACTCAAGCATATGTCACCTCATGTAAGGAAACAAATTAAGCATTTGGTCCACAGAAAATATTCACTCATCTTCCTCCTTTTTTTTTCTTGGTTTGTGTTGGGGTGGGATGGTAGTTGGGGGGGGGGGGAGGAGAGGACAGTATCCCAAGTTGCCCATTTAGAACCACATAATGTAAGTCTTCGACGTAGTATTGACTAAGTTGACTCGTAAAACAAAATTGCCATTTAAAGAGGTTCACTTTTTCCATAGCTGATTCACATAATACATTTGTTTTTCAATGTGAGCATTTGCTGCATGATATGTGATCAATTCTGATATTCAAGGCAAAATTTAGACTTTGAAGTTCATCATCATAGAATCCGCTCCACATCGAGCTCTTAATGACGCTAATTTTAGAAAGTTTGATGAGAATAGCTTCCCACTCATCAAAATAACTAACCTATTACCATGGCAATAGATTACACAGGGGAGTGTTATTCCTTCAGGTGGGATAATAGGCATGTAATGGCTACATTGAAGAACATCTCCTCGACTATTTACAACCTGCAGGAAGAAAGCAACTTGTTTTAATAATGATTGCCGATAGTATATAATCCGAAAAACATACAGCAAATTACTTCATCAATTGTTGATAACCATCTGTGTGTGTGTTACCAGGAATGTTCTCTTTTCTAACAAAAAGTTTTATCAAAAAAGAATTATCCTTCTGAAAGGGTATGATGTGTCACATAAGGATTCCTGATAGTGCTATGAAGGGAAAAAGTTGAAACTCACCAAATATTTGTCTATCAAACGCAACCTAAAACTACTAGCCGTTTCAATTAATAAATAAATAAACAAAAATACATCTAAAGCAAATGGGAAAGAAACGCAAAAATAAATAAACAAATAAATAAATGACAAAAGTAACGATTAAGGATGACCAAGTTATTTAAGAAAATAAATTGATGACCTATTCTACTGGTCCATACTCTTACTTCTTTTGAAGTTTCTCAAGTTCGAGGTCATGATAACATAAGTTGTCGACTTGCCTAAAATGAAGAATAGCAATTTCTTTGGTAGCCCATTTATAAACAAAATATCAGTTAGAATATCAAGTTTGGCTTCAGTATCAAGTCATTTGTCTTAGTTTAGCTGGCAACGAGTAAGTGGAGCTGGTAACAGCAGGTGTGTAACTCGTACTGACATAAACAGTAGTGAGTAATTGTGCATCTAAAGGAAGCATATAGAAGTCCTAGGTGGCGGTGGTCAAGGGCGGAGAGAGGGGGGCAACCTCCCCCCCCCCCCAACAACACACACACAATTTTATTTTGAAAAAACAAAACTATACTCAGAATTTTTTTTAAAAACAAATATTTTAATTATAATTTGTATGATTTTTTTTTTGGTTTTTTATCCAGCTCACCCCAATATTTTTCCTGGCTACGCCATTGGCGGTGGTGGTGGTTAGGATGACATCATAGTTAAGGTCAATGGCTTTACATAAAAGCAAACGGCAGCCATATCATACGAGTAAAATTATCGGAAAAGAGCAATTGGCCACAAGAAGTATCACTACAGTTTGATCTCTCAAATTAGGGTGAGAAATATCAAGTATACCCTCAACGTTTAATTAATTTGACGGCTATTGATTTAGCGGTAACAACTAACAAGCTATAGTCAGATGAGATCTGAACACAATACGTGCCCACATCTCAAATTAGTCAAAAGTTTACACTTTTATGCTAAAATGGAGAATGGAAATACTCTTATTTCAGGTAAGAGTGTCAAAATAGGTAACCAACATATGTAAAAGGTCCATGTAATGCAGGTCACATGCAAACTTAGACAGAGATTGCTTAATATGATTTTAAAGAATAACATGACCTTGTGGTATACATTTTCACATGACCAATTAGCACCAGAAAAAGACATGCAGGAAATTGGAACAGTAAATTTTCGCATTATGGTTATGAATGTAGTCAGATCCACCCCTTATAAATCGGCAATAGGCAATTAATTTTACTCGCAAAAGAGAGAGAGGGACGCACAGATCAAGTATCACACATTCGTAGCCTCTCACCTCTAAATCTTTCCTCTGGTACCACTTGCCTTTCAGCATAAACTCTTGATCTAATAAATCCTTTTTCGGATTGTATTCGGCTCTGCAATCACAAAAAGAAGCCAGGTTGGTTGGCTTAGTCTATTCACATAACTAATGAAACAGAAAATTCAGGCTGAGGCGCTGAGCCATTTAAAATTCACATTCATTACATTTAAAACCAATAACTATTGCCTTTGCATATATAGTATACTTATATAGACTATATATTATCCATAAAACCCAAACAGAACTTAGTCGTATTGCACAAAACTATAGCACTGTATAGGCACATGGGGTTTGCTATGGCCCTGGATTCTCTCCAACATATTGGCAATTCCTCATGAATCAAACATTGCTCACAGACATAAAAGAAATCTTCCACGTGTTCATACCAAAATCCATGTTAGAGAGCATTTCACGACGCATCAACTAGTTAATCTCACGAAACAAATTAAAGTTACATGCAAAAATTAACAAGAAGCTCTTAACTAGTTGCAAGGAATTCTAAGTTTAGACAAGAACAAGATTTTGAAGACCTGGATCTCAAATAACTACTAAAATCAAGTCCACAAAAAACTCAAAAAATTGTTGCAAGGATTTCTTCATTGGAATTGACTTATGAGCAAGATCAAAACTTGAAACTCAGCTAATAATATGCACAAAATACCCGTACAAAACCGATAAAAAATGAATTTAACAACTTACTAAAAATTTCAAATAAAATAAGACAAGAAAAAGTGTAGTACAGAATGTGCACCCCAGCAATTCAACATACAGAATTTCTCAAATATCTGACATAAAAGCACCAAATACAAACATAGTAAAAAGAAGAACAAAAGTAAAAAATCTTCAGAAGCGATAAGGAAAAAATAATTTACCACTAATAAATGTACACCAAATGTAGTCAATAAAAGCCAAGCCGAGAACCCACCACAATACCCAAAACCCACCTCAAACTTTGAAAAAAGATTGAAACTTGAACAGTAACACACAAACAAAAAACATATATAAAGTAACTACATACACGCAGAAACGAGACAAAGAATTGAACACACAAATGAAGAAAGGAAAAGAAGAAAAAAAACTTGATTTTTCTCACCTGGGTGGTCTTATAATGAAGTTAATAAGCTGTTCCATAAGAGATTCAAGCAACAAGATCTTTCCCCCCAACCGCTACTAATTTTTGACAACAAATATAAATATGAAATAATCTATGCAGGTAAACAAGTCTTTTTCTTTCAAGAAACAGAAACAAAATATACAACTATACTTTTATATAGTCCGATATAATTAAAAGTGTTAAAGGTTTAAAAAGCACCACCAGTGGGACGAGGTCTTATGATGTTTTTATATTTTTATCAGAAAAAGAGAAACTCAAATTTGAAACCGGCCCTGTTATTTGTTCTCTCGTTGTTGCCTTGTTGGTTTGCATTTCGTTTAGTATTCGTTATATAATTAATAATTATGGTAAACTACACTTTGCCCCTCATACTTCCATTCATTTATCATTTTAGTATTTTTCCACCTCTTCAACATTTTGGGGAAAAAAAAGTTAAAATTGTTATTGATTTAAAAATCATTCTACAATGGACATAGTTTAAAATGTAGGTTAAAAGCATGTCATCAATAATAACAAAAACCCTTAATTTGTAATAAATAGGCTTTTTAAATTGAATCGAATCAAATTATATACCTCATATCAAGCTTTGACAAAAAAAAAAAAAAAAAAACTTAGTTAAATTAATTAGCAAGTGGTGTGAAGCACAACAAACCATGAGAAATGACAAGAAATTTGTTAAGTCCACTCTTAGACTACTTCAATTATCATAGTTTAAAAAAAATGATTATGAAACATTAACATTTATAGGTTGTGGAAATATCAGAAAAGTCCACTATATATGTTGGTAACGAAGTAATAATATTTTTTTGATTTATATATACTTCTTGTCTTGGGGAGTTAGCTTCCCAATTTAGTTCTAGAACCATTAACTGTCATCATATTATATTTTCATGCTTTTGTCACATTTAAGTTATTTACAATTAAAATTTGGTACGGAGAAGTATAATGACTCACATTAATAAGGAGATTACTAAGTGAATTTGTATTTGCACTATATATAATTGGCTCAAATATTTAAAAAAAGAATTGTTGAATGGTAAACTTAATCATCTTGTGGTTTATTTGGCTACTTATGTTGGGTTTCTGTGAATTCGGGGATGGATACCGCCACGAAAATTTAATATTTTTAACATAAATTAAACATGCATGACAATTATGCATCCATATTTATTTACCATTTTATTAAATAAAAGTTAAGAAATTATGTCTTTAATGAAAAACTCCTTTTTACAGAGGCGAAGGAAGCCGAATTCCTAACTGCGAGATCCTTGTATTCATCCCCAAATGGGTCACAAATGCAACTAACGAAATGATAATTATGGCAACTGGCGAGACTCATCTTCCGTCCTTATTCCATTCCATCATTTATTCCTAAGATATTATTGTTTCCAATCCAATTAGAAACTCATAAGGGTCTTTTTATGCATGTTTTATGTGTATATTTAAGTATGATTTGAGTTATTTTATTGTTAGTTTCATAAATTTTTGATTGTACATAGTTCACATTCTCCGAGGTGCTTTTATTGGTGTAGATTGATGATTTGGAGTGTGTTTTTTGGTGAATTTTGGGCCATGGTTTCATGTCAAAACATACCCGAGGGTTTCGGATGCAAAAACACTCAAAATCCCAAGCTAAACGCGTCATTTCGGGGCCTTTTTCAGTCAAACAGGCGGGGTGTGTGTTTCAAGCACGTCAGAGTGTTTTCAAAAAAAAAAATTTTAAAAAAAAATTTTTTATCGAAAAAAATCGTTCGAACACACCCTGGCCGTGCTTTTAAGCACGGCCGTGTTTTTATTAAAAAAAAAAAAAAAACTCAAAAAAAATATATATTTGATGATTTCATGGTATTCGAGTTGTGTATCCTTGATTAGGTATGAAGATCGATGATGGTCTCGTACTAAACAACCCAATGGTAGCTCAATATCGATTTCACTCTTCTAGTAAGGTCGTATTTTTCTTTTCCACCTCTTTTATTTTCTTCTAGTGTGGTTGATTTTTGAGTGTTTTGTTTGTGTTCGTTCATCTCTTTCTTTCACATTGAGGACAATGTGAACCTTTAAAGTTGGAGGTGGGTGCAATTACATTCTTAGTCTGTGTGTGCTTGCTTTTATTTTTAGGTTGTCGACAAGAGGTAATTTTTTTTTAACAAATTGAGTGTTTGCTAGTCAATAACTTAGCCCAATTACACCAAAATTAACTTTTTGATTTATGTTTTCAATGTGAAGCAATTGATTGTCCAGAATAGATTGATGTAGATGTGTGCTAAATTTGGACGAGATTTCCAACTCCATAATACTTGATTTGTTAAGCATTTACGACAAAGCTTAGTGTTATGAACGTTTGAGAATTCATGATTTAGTGGTGGTTAACTAGTTGTTATACCAAGCTTGTGAAAAAAACAAATGAAAAAAAAAAAAGAAAAAAAAAAGGAATCCAATCGAGGTTATACTCCTCTATTTTTTGTTGCTTAGTAACTAGGAGCATTCATGAGCCCCATGTTTGTCTTTTACGTAAAACGGCGACACAAATATGAGTATGGGAAACTACCCTAGGAGTGTTTGAACGAAAATTCAAAATATAAAACCTAGTGGAAGAATGCCTCGAAAGGACCTACCAAAAAAAAATCGAAAGGAGAATGTATATTCCTTGAATTCTCATTCCAATAAAAGTTCAAGAAGCTTGGTTATATGACTAGTAGGCTAACTACAATCATCCATTGAATTCTTGTATTTTCATGACATTATTGAATTGAAGTTATTCATAATCACAATATTTGTGGAGTAATGATTTCAAGTTTGAATAATGCCTCACGATGTTCTGATCTTTCTTGTGATCGATCGCTTTGCAAAATTGTGTTTTTCTTGAATGGTTAATTCGGGTTGAGAAGGCTAAGAACTTGTCCGCTTGTGTTCAATGTGTTGGAAAAAAATCCTTGTGTGTTTTAATTTATTGAATCAATTTTTTTTTTTTTTTTTTTTTTTTGATTTAATGTTTTGCTTGAGGACAAACAAAGTTCAAAGTTGGAGGTGGTTTGATAAGGGTCTTTTTATGCATGTTTTATGTGTATATTTAAGTATGATTTGAGTTATTTTATTGTTAGTTTCATAAATTTTTGATTGTACATAGTTCACATTACTCCGAGGTGCTTTTATTGGTGTAGATTGATGATTTGAGAGTTTTTTGTGAATTTTGGGCCATGGTTTCATGTCAAAACATACCGGGGTTTCGGATGCAAAAACACTCAAAATCCCAAGCTAAACGCAACGTCATTTGGGGCCTTTTCACCAAATACGGGCAGGGTGTGTTTTTAAGAACGGCCGTGCTTTTTAGAAGTAAAAAACGAGCAATTTTTCGACCGAGCGTACCAAACACGGCCGTGTTCGGGAAAATCCAAAAACACGGCCTGCCGTGCTTTTAAAGCAGGGCGTGCTTTTCGTCGGTGGTTTTTTTCTTTGGCGGAAATTATGGAGACTTTCCTTTTTGCTTTTTGACAACCTTTGAGCAACTTTTACACCTCATTTTGTTGCAAGCTCTATTATTCCCTCAATTGTCATGTGGACACAATAATTCAACCAACTCAACCATGAATGTGCACACAATGATTCAACCAACAACCATGGAAGTGGAGCATTTGTTAGCATTATTGATGTGTTCTTTCACAAAGATGGTGCCTATAAAAGCCAAGAGTTTGAGTTTGAAATATATAATTCATGTAATATTCATTCATATAGAGATTCATTGTGTATTCATCATAGATACTTAGAAAATATTCATTGTGTCCAACTTTTTTGAGTGGAATTGGGATCAAGAGGTCTTGGAGGAGTAAGCTTGTAGCAATATTGGAGAAGAAGGCTTGGATCAACATCATCTATCAAGGAAGAAGTCATTGAGATTTTGAGAAAGATAAGTACACCATGTCTACAACACTTAAATCTTTTTGTGTAATTTATTCTTTTGTCAAAATCATGAGTAGCTAAACTACTAGTGTTTGAATGTAATGAACTCTAGAATGGATTTGTGATTAAGGTTTGTATGTTTTTAATAAAATTCTCATGTCTTGTGTGATTCACTTATATCATGTTTAATTCATTCAAGTTACTATTTACGGTATATTAATTTGATATCTATTCTCATCGGATAATCGAGAGATTTATGGTGGGAAAGAACCTATATAAGTGAAAAGAGTTGCATGCAATCCTAGATATGGGACGACATAAATCTTAGAATTAGGGTCAAACCTAATATGGGAATTCATAAATCGTTATAATGCAATTTTGGGGTTTTAACTAGAAAGAGATTTGATTAATCAACTTGAGATTAGGAGTTTTTCGCCTTGAGAAATGGTTTAACTTAAATCGGGAATTTCTACGGTCCACGTAACATGAGATTTTATTAAAAGAGGTTGGTTTTTGCTCGAGGGCTTATGGTTGTATTTTTATCTTGATTGAATCACAAAACATTCTAGAGGGATTTACATTCAACACATTTCTATCTCTTGATTTCTCATTCTACAATCTATTTTTATTTGATTTCTTTTTTGTAAGTTGCAATTATCTTAAATTCTTTATTTTCCATTTTCCATTTTAACAAACAAAACTCTGAAAATTACTAGATTAGATAACAAAAAGACGGTAATTATTAGTACTTACAATCTTCGTGGGAATGGCACTCGGTACTCAATAATCTATACTACAAAACGATAGGTGCACTTGCAAGGTTTTCTAGAGTAGCTTTTGAGCCATCGAAACCTTCCATATTTATTCGATTGTCTAGATGAGCCCTTCAAATTAGAGGTGTCAATGGGTTGCGTTCGTGGGTTCACGGCAGTGCGGGTTCGTGGGTTCGCGTGTCGAATAAGTCAACCCAAACCCAACCTATTTAATTATCGAGTGTCGAATCATGAACCCGGACCGACCTATTTATTTCGGAGTAACTTTCGAACCGACCCGTTTAATCCATCTAATAAATAACTTTTTTAAAATCAATCATTACGATACTATTCAACCAATAAAAAATATTTTTAATTGAATAAATAACTTTTTTAAAATCAATCATTATGATACTATTCAATCAATAAAAATATTTTTAATATTTTTACATACATTTAATATACATTTAATATTTTTAATTGAATAAATAACTTTTTTAAAATCAATCATTATGATACTATTCAATCAATAAAAATATCACAGTTCACAATATACAAAAAGAAATAATAAATAACATAACACACTAAACATATTTTGAGGACAACATACAAAAATACATGCAAAATAATAACAACATACATATTAAGGAGGTTTTAGCATTTAAGTTTTAAGGAAATGTTATGTTTTTGGTTTTTTTCTTATAATTAATTATTTATTTATTTATCTTTTAAATTTACAAACGGGTTAGACGGGTTAAATGGGTTATAGTAGGTTGACACGGACCCGACCTGTTTAATTGGCAGGTTATTCGGGTTCGACCCAATTTCGACCAGGACCCATGAAGCCTGGACCCAAACTCATTAATATCGTGTTAGATTCGTGTCGAGTTTGCGTGTCGAGTCTGAAATTGACACCCCTACTTCAAATGGGCTTGTTGAATTGGGTTGGACCTTCTAACTAAAATTAAAACTTCACCAATTAATTCTTAATTAAATGATTGGGCAATTGATATAAACACCCACCTTTTTTTAAGTCAATGTCAGCTTTTTACGTTTTCCGTTACAATTTTACCTAAATTTACGCTTCCCGGTGCAATTTTACCTAAATTTATGTTCCCCGCTCTTTTTTTACACAACAATACACTCCAACAAAAATTCCCGGAAAATTTTACGCTTTGTTTCAACATTGTTTCTAACATGTTTCAAATATGTTTCTGTGTTTCAACATTGTTTCTTACATGTTTTTGTGTGTTCAATATTGTTTCTAACATGTTTCTTTTAATAAAAATAGGTAAACAAATTGTATTTAAACATCGAAAACTTCATTGAAACAACAAAGAAATATCAGAACAACATGGATATGGAAACAACCCACAAACAACGTAAAAAATATTTAAAATACAACATGAATAAAAAGAGCTTAAAAATAGGTAATAATTGTATTTACACATTGAATACTACATGAAAACAACAATAACAATTATTAGAACAATATTAAAAATATTATAGAACAACACTGAAACAATAAAACAATGTACAAAATAATATATGAATAAAAAATAGCATAAAAAATAGGTTAAAGTTGTTTTGAAACATCGAAACAACAAAGAAACAAACCCTAAATCCGCATCACCGCTCGTCACTCCGCCTCCCCTCCACCCATCGCGCCATCGCTGCGCGCTCCGCCGTCGTCGCCCGTCACATCTCGAACTCCTTTCGGTACAAACCGAGAGACGTCGATCGAAACCCCTAAATCCACATCACGCTCGTCACTCCGCCTCCGCCATCGCCCATCGTCGCCCGTCACATCTCGGTTGGTACTCCAGTTTAATTTTTCTTTCACTCCAAGTTGGTATGTTATTTTAAATGTTTGGTACTTAGTTGGGTGAGTTCCGATTTTGGTTTTCCTTTTTTTTTTTTCACTCTCTCTGAACTTTTTTCCTTCCAATCATCACATTCTGGGATCTATTAATTGAGCTATTGGTTGTTGATCTTGTTGGGGATTTTTGCTTATTGATTTTATTAGTATTATTTTTTTGGTTAAGAATTGGTGAAGTTTGGTGAAGTGAAAGAATGGATGTTGACATTTTCGAGAGGCCAGATTGATTTTATTTTCACTCATTTTACTTTGAATGTGAAGGCGGGTGATGGATCCCCTCCTAAGTGGGATCCATAATCGATTTCATTGAAGAAATCATCTTCACGCATGATTAGTTGTGATATTCATCATGATGGACCTTGATTGTGATCTATTCCCTGAACTTTCCAAAGACGATCGTTGATTAATCCCAAAGTGGGTTCTCATAATGTTTCATCATCCCCAGATTTAGAGTCCTCTATGCACAATCAATTAATTGATTCTGCATCATGTCGTCAAGGAGAACATTATGGATAAGGATCCTTCAACGTCCCATAATAGCAACCCCTTCGATACCTTCTCCTGGGGTTTTACCTAGGGTATCTCAAAACCCCAATTCGAGCATACGGTAAAGTCAGAGAGAGACGATACCAATTAAGAAAGGAACTATTATTCATTACGATGGATGAGGGGATCTACCATCAACGAGCGGTGGAGTTACGTGATTCTTTAATTGGACGTCTCTTGCTTCCTAAGGGGGCCATACCTTGTGCTTTGGAAGTCTTTAAATCGAAATTGCGCATCTGCGTGGAAAATTCAACATTCATGGCGTTTGGTTCCCCTAGGCAAAGGTTATTATAGCCTACAATTCAATGATGTGGCCGATCGGAATCGGGTTTTTGCCAAAGCTTCATGGAATTTGAATCCAGGGGCTATGCGGATTACAAATTGGGTACCGTATTTCAATCCTTACAAAATAAATACTTCGTGACACAAGTTTGGGTTCGCATATATGAATTAAGTATCGAGTATTGGCATCCTTCTCTTACTATGAAAATTGCTAGTGCAATTGGTACCCCTATTCAAATCGATGGACGGTCGTTGTCGGGGAAGTGGGACATTTTGAACGTGTTTTAGTCGAAATTGATTTAAATAAACCTCTACAGGAGTTTATCATGGTAGAACGGGTGGGACATTGTTCGATTGTTTCACTTAGTTATGAAAATTTGCGAATTTTGTGCCAATCGCGATAGTTGGGCACCATATCAACAATTGTCGTCAGGTCAAATCCAATGAGGTACAACGAGAAGGCGACATTGAGCGCAAAGAAAAAAGTCGTTCGTGGACATTCCACCATTCGAGATTGTGTTCGATTACAAAGGGCAAGACGGTTGGATCTCGAAACTTGGGTGCAAGTAACGGACGACAAGGTCATGTTAAGGAGGCGAACCTTCTTCTTCACGTATTCATACCAAGAATGCTTTTGATGTTAAGGTCTGATTCAGATGACATGGCATGTGATAATACGAATTTGGAGCACAAATCCGATAGTGAGAATCGATTATGGCTTCAAGGATAATACTAGCAACATAGTACGGGACCATGGTTCCTTATCAACCTCAACAATATGTTTCGCAATGGTTATTGAGGATTGATAATTGCAACAAAATTGGATGAACATGAACAAGCTAATTTGCAATGTACAATAGAAAAGGTTTCTAATAGTCTTATTCGAAATGATTTTGTCCTTAGCTCCAACGATCCGTCCGAGGGGTTCAAGGTTATGGCCGCTCTTTGCTAGGAAAACGTTGGTCGATATGGCGGATGAAGAAGATCAAATTGATGCGAGATAAATTGGAAGCTTTAATGACCAGGTTAGGCGACTCCTCAACTACTCCGCTTTGTCGCTCACTCGGTGATTCCTCAAAAGCTATGAAGGCTATGGAAATTGTGGCCCGAGGAGCCTGGGCCGATATTCCACATGATACATCGACCTTGAGAATGATACTCAAGCACATGAAAAAAATAAATGACGGTGTCATTCGAAAATCCTCTAGAAATAGACGTCCATCATTTAGATTGCGTTTTTAAGGTTTTTTGGGTGTTTTTTTATGGGGAACTCTTTTGCCTATCAAAGGTTGATTTTACTTTGATAAGTTTTAATGAGACTCTTATTTTAAAGCTAGTTGCTTGGCTTGTGATGCTCTTCATTTTTCTTTTTAATAATATTTCGCACTTATTTAAAAAAAACAAAAAAAATGAAAAAAATAAAAATAATCAAAAAATAGCAAGGAGCTTAAAAAAAAAATTAGGTACAAAAGTAAAAAAATAGGCATAAGAGTAATTGGAGCGTATTGTGTGGTAATGGTACAAAAATCAGCGTATTCTGTGTAATTTCCCCTAAATGATTAGATCCATTCAGTTTAACTTATCCACGTCAATTAATTTCATCAAACCCAATTAAATGATCTATTATTTAGTTTTCTTTTTCCAAAATTTTTATTAATGAAATTCAACCAAACTTTCAACAATACAATGGGCCCAACTGACTCAGGACCACATTAACTACACGAAGAGCCAAGCGGAGAATTGACTAAACCGATTCAAATCCACAACAACATTCAATGCTCTCAAGACAAAAAGCTACAAAAAATGGGGTGGAAAACACACCAATAAGAAAATACATAGGAATTGAAAATAAAAAGAACAAAGAGAAGCTTTGTTACAACTTGACAGAAACTAAAGCTCCATAAAATGGCTAGCAGTTCCAGTTTTATGACAATCTTTGTATTTTCTTCATTACGCTCGAATCTAACTTGTAGGTCCCAAGGGGTGTAAGTGTAAGGTTTAGAAGGGGGTTGAATAAACCTTACCAAATTTTTGATTTAGTCCTTTTAAAAATTGAGTTGATACTACACAGTTTGTGTCTTGGTGGATGACCAATTTAGTTAATCAGAGAGTTAGTCTCTCAGCAGACTCAAACCGATTCTTGCTAGAATAACTCACTGTTAAGTCTAAATTAACTCAAGTTGTGGTTTATTTTATTGGAAGACTTAACACCCTTAAGTTTGGTTGAGTAGAGATTTAGAGCTTGATTTAGTACTTAGAGATTATCTAATGGATAACAAATATGTCGTGAGTAAATAAACAAATATGATGCAAGAATTAAAGTCTTTGAAATGTAAATGACACAATAAGATTTTTATAGAGGTTCGAAGATGGGGTAATTCTTCTACTCCTCTCTTCTCCAACTCCCGGAGGAATCCACTAGGTATTGATCAAGATACAAAGTGGTAATGAGTCCAGATACAAGTCTTGATCACACGGTGACTTGATCCTTTGGGACTCACCGAGACGCCTTGATCACTCGGTGGCTTCTCGTACAACTCGCCTTTCTTCACAGGCGGTGCGCTTTGCTACTACTACTCACTCACTTGCTCAAGCTCTTTGGATTTGATCACGAAGCCCTCCAAAAGCTCAAGACTTGGTTCCACTGAACCTTCCTACAATCCTTCGAGGAATGTAGACCCCCTTTGATTTTTCAGTAATTTCCTCTTCAATTGATTGAAGTTATCTTTCCTTCACAGGTGAGTGTTGGATTGATGTTCTTCGTAGTGTAGGCTTCGAGGATTGAGCGTTTTAATAACTTGAGAATATTTCGGGTTTACGGTTCTAATAATTGCTTGAATGTTTTTGGTTTCGTCTACTACTCTCGAGTCATTCCTCGGCCTTTTATAGTGATCTTTCAAAAATCTGCCCGTTGAAGAGATAGGCTTATTTTTGAAAGTCACTGGTCGTTGGCTTGTCTTGTTGCGATCCTTGGAATTGCCATTTCCTCGTATGAATTGTTCTTCACCTTTTCGAGTTCGACACGGTGTAGTGCTTCCCATTGGTTTATTCCTTTTGCACGTTTCGGGATCGAGCACTTCGAGAAAGGTAGTATGGAGATATTACTTGTTTAGGTAATTCTCTTGATTTCGTGCAACGGATCTTTTTGATTATCTCGACTTGACCGCATTTCCTTGCTTTCCCAGGTGACTTAGTGAGTCGCCTTCCAATCATGGATGACTCTTGTCACTTCAACTTGAGACTTGGCTTTTCTTGAGTTGACTTGATCGATACTCCACTCAGTGCATCTCACCGCTCCTTCCGATAGAGTTCCGTCTACTCTTCTTTTGCCATACTCATTTGTCTCGCGCGTGAGTCTTCCTTCTAGTCTTGATTGTTTCTTGCATGTTTGGGCATAGCCGACTTAACTCCTTTGACCAACCCTATTTATTACAATGCGAGTTTACAACAAAAATGGGGTGCCAACTTCCTATTCTAAGTTTTACATGGCATTCATCAAAATCTAAACAATAAATTTCCCAACAATTTCCCCCTTTTTGATGATGCCAAAACTTAAACCATTCAAAAATGTAAATAGCAAAGATACATACAGATAGTGTATTCACATAGAATGTATGCGTAGAATCAATCCTTTTATTGATCATAACATTCTTGTTCTTTTACACAGCTGTTTACAAGGTGTATCAGAGCAAACATTTGTCTACACAAAAAAATAAAGAATTTATAGCTTTATTGCAGAAGACTTACATAGTATGTATTTAAATAATAAAATACATGAAGGGGTGGACAACAACACTTCATCTCCTTCGCTGTCTCCTTCTTTCATCTTGTTCAAAGATCTTCTCGCTTCTTCTTCTCTTTTTCTCATCGTCACCGCTTTCTTCTTTTCTTTTCATATGCCTTCCTGGCAGCTTCATCTCTTCTTAATCTCTCTTGTCTTTCCTCCCATAGCTGAGTTTGTCTCTTGTTTTCTTCTTCTATTCTTTTCGCATACTCAACATTACTTTTAGCCACTTGCAAATTTGCTACTTGGTCAAGACCAGCCCAAAGAGATCCCTCCTTTCTTGCCTCGGATCTACGTGCTCAATGTTTTTGGGTAGAGACCAGTCCGAAACCTCTTCCTCCACCACACGCTTCTTCCTCTACCTCCGGGCGTGTATTGTCTTGGGGTCTTCTTCTTTCTAGGCGAGTGACCGGCAGAGTGATAGGTAGTCTCGTCGCGTCGCTGCTCTTCTTCACATAACGTGAGACCCTTTTCCCAAGATCTAAGTCCCAAGCTTGAGCCATAGACATATTTGCAAAGTATCCTTCGGATGCGGCGTTTTAAATTCATCAAGCGATCGTGGCTCGTCCCGACATCCGAGATGGCATAAGTGTCTCATCTCTTTGGAATGCCTCCATGTTGTTTCAAGATGTTCATAACTCGGGCATCCATTCTTCCTTCCACTTCCTCCATCCCCGCTTCAATTGTCTTTCTCTTTTCACCATAGATATAGCGAGTGTTGGAGTGGTAGAGTCATTGGGAGTTTGTCGCGATAATGTCATTTGTGACAAGACTTTGTTGGGGTTTGTGCAATCATCAAGGTCACATCTTTCGATCCTTCCCCTCAGCGGACTTTCCTTTCTTTTGTTTTGACGCTTCCTCAATTTGTCTTTCCCCTTCGAATGTGATCCTCTTTTTTGACTTCGGATCTCTTTCGTGCTTTAAGGTATTCCTCTTCCCCTTTTTGGCATCATCAAAGGAGAGAGGAACGCACGGAAACATTGTGGCGGGAAATCGAGCCTGCGATAGTAGAGTTCTCTCGAGTCTGTTTGTGGAGTATGCGGCCACGAAATTCGGAGCGAGTAGCGTTGGACTCGCTTGAAATTAGCTTCATTTCAGCCATGAGAAGGTGAATTTTTTCTCGTCCATATTTTCTTCCGACATTTGGAGATCACTCTTATTTTGCTCACGCAGCAGCCTTTATCTCGGTAGTGTGAGCTTCATGCATGTGCTCAATGTGTTCTCTCAATTTCGTTTTTGCATCGGCATTCTCGACTCTCCATACAAGCGACTTGTTGAACAATGTCTGAAGTATCTAACTTGTTCCACACGCATTGTTTTTTCATTGCCACCATTCCCTTATCCCGATCATTTGTTATGCCTCAAGTCACCAGTGTAAGGTTGGCATCTCTGTTGTCGATCGCATGTCCATATAGGCCGGTGCCTCTCCATCCGTTCAATTTCAAAGCAAATAATGCCTTGAACACTTCCCGAACTTCATTTGTTTCTTAAGATTTGCATCGATGGCCATAGCCGTCAAAGTCATAGTCATTTGGAACGATGGTACCTGACGAAATGACGGGAGCTGGTGCGTGGAAGCGTGCGAGCTCGTTTCTCGACTCTTCATGGAGGTCGGGTACTTCCAAGGAGAAAGGAAATGATTCTACAAAGGAATCATCACGGCCAACCGGAATTTGTTCAATGATGAGAGGTGCACGTGAAGTTCCTTTTGAGTCGAACTGCTGCGACTTGAGGAGCCTATGCAGTGGACTGTTTCACCGGGGTCTTTAGTGAAGTGGACCCGACTTGCCGAGCCTCAAGCTGTCTCATGACTTCGTTGGTCTCGGCTAGTTTCTCCAATTGAGTGGACGGTCCTCGGCTTATCGTCAAGCGTCATCGGATGATGATGAGATTTCCATTGGTGGCTCATCATCAAAATTGAAAGTTTGACGAGTAGTCTTGAGATCGACTTGCTCGTCTTGGCCGGGAACATCCTGGTGAGTCTTTTGGATCTTTCACGGGGATGACTAAAACTTCTTCGTCGTCTTCGATCCCGAAAGGTTACATCGGGATTATCCTAGGAGTCATGAAGCGCTTATCTCCTTTTCGGATGGATCAATGATAGCGGGAGGATGTTCTCTACTTCAGCCTTCTTTACCCCCGGGAGGTTGGGGAAGTCTCAACCTCCCGTGGGCCTTCATTACCTCCTACAGTCTCAATCTGCAGTGAGGCTTGGACCTCCCTTTCGACGGTGTCGGTCACTGTCTTAGGGTCTTCTGTGGTGGCATCCATTGGAGTTTCAACCCCATGGATTGCACTTTCATCGCCCATAGTGTTAACTCCCGGGTTGTTCCTTCCTCGCGTGCCTCGACCGCATCGCCAGCGGCGTCATTAGCCTTCCAGAGCGGTTGGCACCTCAGTGAGACAGTTTCAACTATCCGAGCTTTGTTGATGGCAACTTGTTGTTCGTTTTGCGTTTGTACTTTCTCCACTTCGCCTCCTAGATTCGTTGTGGAGTCATCTGCAAACATTCTCCGACCTTGCCTTGCTAAGTGGAGAGAGTTTCCCCTGGTGGCTCACCGGTGAGTGACTTGGAATGGGGTCACTTGTCTCCAAACTCCCATTTGCTTTCTGCGAGTGTTCAGCCGTTGGGATAGGTGGTAAGACACCTTCGTTGGGGTTGGCTCAACCGGGGTCCCCACTAACCCGATTTCATCGCCATTTCCCTTAATTCCTTCTTCCGAGTGAGTGGGAAGTGGTGGCAAAGAATAACAACGGTGGCGATTTTTTGAACCACTCCCATTGGATCAATTTCATTTGTGTTACGGAGGACTCTCCTGGTCCCTCCATCATGCTCTTCTCATGAAGAATGCACTCGATTCATGCATTGCTTGCTGCATTTGCAACTCTTCGTGGCGTGAAAGCAGGTCAGATCCTCATCACTTTCGATAGAATATCGAAGTGAGAATGTGTATGTTCGTGGTTCTAGTGAGAGGCGGATGTTGGCCTTCTCTCTTGCCTCAGCCTTCTTCTCGCGATCGCTCCTTCTCCTTATCCTTGAAGATCTGCAGGATATCGTGCGGATTGTCTTCATCCGATCTTTGCTGGATCACAAAGGTCGGTCAAGGAAGTTCAACAGATTCTTCTTCTTCTATAAACTCGGGCCGTTGGAACTTTCCTGGATCGACTCAATTTCCATTTCTCCACTCTCGCAGACGATTTTGGATATCCGGGTAAAGTGGGGATACGATCATCACATCACTATCGCCTTCTTTCTTGTGTCTCGGTGCGCGGACTACGGTTGTGTCTTGATTTGCCTCACGACGCTTCACAGATTTAGTTGTTTCATCAATTACATCCGGGGACTCATCGCTTCAAAGCAATTTCTCGTATTTGTTCCGATTGAGTGAGTGGCCGACTCGGCCGGTTTCTCAAGCTCGGATCGCTTGATGATTCTTCGTCGTCTCTTAGTTCGCACGGAGGGACTTCAGTTGAGAGAGAGTTTTCCGAGTCTTGGCGGCGGGCGCGTCTTGGTGTTTTCTTCCGAGGAGGGCCGTCTTGGCTTGTCGATCTCCTCTTTTGACGATCGGAGAAGGTAGTTGAGAGTCCTTCTCGACCGCTTTCTTGGGGGTAGGTGACTCTGTTCTTTGGGGCGAGCAGGAGTTTGACTTTCTTTCTTAGAGAACTTGATCTTCTTAGCATTTAGGGCAACTTTCTTCTTTGGTGGAGAGGAAACAATCGTATCTTGAGTGGTGATTCCCCTCACTCGTGTCGCTCTCTTGGCGTAGGCTCTCTTGTGCGCGCGGAGAGAGGTTTGATCTCGAACATCTCTTGTTTACATGGAACGCTTTCCATGTCCAAGAGGGACTCCTTTCACCTCCATCACGCCGGCCAATCACAGGCCATATCCTAGGATCCTCCAAATGTGCCATCTTCCTTGAAGGATTTGTTCCCTACATTCGGCATAGTCTGCTTTGTAGACAAAAACTTTGATTTATTTTCCTTTCTTCAATGATCGCGGCCATTCACGATCAACTTTGCTTTGTGATTGGTCAAAGTGCCAAATTTGATGTCAATGCATTTGGCAACTATGTCCAACAAACTTGTGATAATCCTCCTTCAAAGACCTCTTGTTTGGTGTGTAAACTATTTTATTAGCATAGTCGGGCTTGGCTATTTCCTTCCAAGCAGCGGCCATGTTTACATCGCCTTCGTTGATTTCGATGCTCCTTCCGTCGGTAGTGAGCGGTGTTCACCAAATCCTTGGCGAGAGATGGTGAGCTTCTTTCCGTGAGCAGATGACTTTATCCCTTCATCGTGAATCTCGGCGTTCACGTAGAAGCGTGCGACCTCCTCCACATAGGTCATCGGATATTCCAGTCATAAACGATTTCAGCCCAGGACGTTTCCAATTTCTCGGCAATTTTCATCACTAGGGTGTCGTCGGACCCCTGTTTCACCATCCGTCAAATCCACAAGTGAGACCCGGTGTGGATTTGCTTTCCTAACTTGACAAATTCATAGGTTGATGCCATCCTTCAGATTTTACCGAAAAAAACTTAGAGATTGATTTGAAGATAGATAGGGTTTTGAGAAAAAATTTTTGCCTTTGCTTCGATAGAGAGAAATGAAAGGTTTTGGTAGTGTGTGAGAGAAACGGACGAAAATGGTTTAAGTATGGTTTATGAAAGGGCGTGCGGGTGGTTTTTGAAATGGGATCGAAATCAACGGCTTAGATTTGGCACGCCGATTGAGCATTTAATGTCTCGTATTTAATGCGGCAAAAGCATTTATATCCAATCATAAGCTTAGTGTGCGGCTTTTGCTGACACGTCATAATTATCTTGACGTCATTCTTAAAAACATTCCCGCTTAGTAAAACGATTGCGTTTTGTCACTTTGCTCATAAATGATTCAACTTTTGCCCTCGGTGGTTTAGCTCTTCTTTTCACATTCCTCTTTTGACTCATTGTCACACCGACTTGGTATATTGTCTTTCCGTCTGGTGATTTACTTAGGTGATTTGTGAGTTCACTCTTTTTCCTTTTTGTGTTCCATTTCTTTTTTTTGATTCTTGAGTGTCACTTTAGCTCAATTAACCCTAACTCATGCTTGAGTTCTTCAAATCTTGACTCACATAATGGTTTTGTGAAGATGTCACCAATTGTTTATCGGTTGAGATATATTCCAAGATGATGTCCTTCTTTTCAACATGATCTCTTATGAAGTGATATCGACATCGATATGCTTTGTTCTTGAGTGCAACATAGGATTTTGAGTAATTGCAATTGCACTTGTGTTATCACACATGATTGGAATTTCTTTTTCCTCAACTTCATAGTCTCTTTCTTTGTCTCATCCATAGGACTTGGGCACAACATTGCCCGCAACTATGTATTCTGCGTTTGTAGAGGCGGCTATTGAATTTTGCTTCTTGCTAAACCAGGAAATCACTGTTTCCTAGCATTTGACATGTGCCCGAGATGCTTTTCTGTCCACTCTGCATCCAAAGATAGTCGAGTCCAATAGCCAATTAGTTTGAATCCACCTTCCTTTGGATACCATAAGCCAACTTCTTAGCTTCCTTTCAAGTATCTAAGGATTCTTTTATTTCTTTGTCATATGACTCTCTTTTGGAGCGGATTGAAATCTCGCACATACACCTACAAAGAAAGGTGATGTCCGGCCTGCTTTGTGAGATAGAGCAATGATCCAATAAGTGCTCAGATCTTGTTTGATCTACGGGCTTGCCATCTGCATCCATGTCCATTTTGGTGATGTATTCATTGGTATTTTTACAGAGGACTTCTCCTCCATACCAAATTTCTTCATTAAATCTCTGGTGTATTTTGTTTGACTTATGAAGGTTCCATCCTTCAGTTGTTTCACTTGGAGTCCAAGGAAGAATGTCGACTCTCCCATCATGCTCATTTCAAATTTACTTTGCATGAGGTTTGAAAATTTTTCACATGACTCTTTGTTTGTGGATCCAAAAATGATGTCATCCACATATATTTGAACAAGCAAAGTATACTCTTTTTGTCTTGAATTCGAAAAGTGTTCTATCTACTTTTCCTTTTGTGAATCCATTCGTTAGGAATTGTGACAAAGTATCATACCATGCTCGGGTGCCTGTTTCAATCCATACAAAGCTTTCTTGAGTTTGTATACCTTATCTCCAAGAGTCTTCCGCTCAAATCCCGGAGGTTGTTCAACATACACTTCTTCTTCCAATAAACCATTTAGGAATGCACTTTTTACATCCATCGATATACAATGAAATTCTTGTGAGCAAAGATAAGCAAGAAACATCCTTATAGCTTCCAATCTTGCTACAAGAGCAAATGTTTCATCAAAATCTATTCCTTCTTCTTGGCAATATCCTTTGGCTACTAGTCTTGCTTTGTTTCTTACCACGTAACCTTCCTCGTTCATCTTGTTTCGAACACCCATTTAGTACCAATAACATTTTGATGTGTGGGTCTTTGAACTAATTCCCATACTTTATTTCTTTCAAAGCGATTGACTCTTCTTGCATAGCTTGAATCCAATGTGTGTCATCCAATGCTTGTAACACATCTTTGGGCTCTATTTGCGAGATGAAGCATGTGAACATAACTTCTTGTTGAGTTCGGATCTCGTTTTGACACCTTCTCTTATATCTCCAATGACAAGTTCGAGGATGGTCTTTCACCATCTTACATCGAGTTGAAGTAAGTTAGTGGGTTCGGTTGTCTAGCGATTGTGTTGCTTTGATCGCCTCTCTCGCACTCACTTAGCCGCAAATTTTCCAAAGATTTTATGAGACTCGGCTATCTCATCTTCATCCGAGTTAATAGTTCGGCTTCAAACTTCAAAGATAGGGACTCTTCGTATGGTTGGATGATTCAAACTTATCGATTGACTCTTCAATGTCTTCTCTATTTACATTTGGCTCATCGAATACCACATGAATGGATTCTTCCGTAACCATAGTCCTTTTGTTGAGTACTCTGTAGGCTTTGCTTTCATTTGAGTATCCCAAGAAGATACCTTCATCTCGCTTTTAGCATCGAAGGCCTTTAGATTGTCTTTGCCATTGTTGTGGATGAAGCATTTACATCCAAATATTCTAAAATATGCAACATTTGGTTTTCTTCCCGGTCCAAATCTCATAGGAGTCTTTGTCACCGTCTGTTTATCATACATCCTGTTTTGAGTGTAGCAAGTTTGTGTTGATTGCTTGACCCAAAATCTTTTTGGTAACCTGCTTGACTAACATGGTCCTTGTTGCTTCTTTGAGAGTTCATTCTTCTTTCGCAACTCCATTCTGTTTTGTGGAGTCCTTGCTGCAGATAGTTCATGACCAATACCATTTTCAATACAATATCGAGTTATTATTCCATTGACAAACTCGGTTCCTGTCCCGATCTTATTTTGATAATGGTTTGGCTTTTCTCGTTTTGAATCCTCTTCATCATTTGTGGTAGTTTCGTAGAGAGTTTCTTTCTTCTTACACATGAATATTGTCCATGTATATCTTGAGTAGTCATCTACTACCACCAAGGTGTATTTCTTTCCACTTATGTTGTTTGGTTCCACTTGGCCAAATAGATCCATATGTAGCTTGATGCAATATTCTTGTTGAAGATGGACATGTCTTTTCTTTGAATGAAGATTTGATTTGTTTTCCTTCGACATGCATCACATATACTCTCCTTCAGATAATCGAGTCCGGAAGTCCTTCCACAAGATTACTTCTTGCAAGCTTGTTAATCGTTTTGAAATCGGGTGACTCGGCTTTTTGTGCCACCTAACTTGATTCAATTTGTGCTCTTTGCTAATAGACAAAAGTGTTGTGTGTAGCGGTTGACCAATCTACTACATACATGTTCTTTTGTCTTCATCCTTGCAACACAACTTCATTCGATTCAATATCCTTGATTTGGCATATACCCATGTTGAATCCAACATTATAGCCCTTGTCACGAGTTGATCGATGCTTAGCAAGTTGAAGTTGAGTCCTTCAACATATGCAACATTTGTGATTTCTAATCCATTCCTCTTGATGGATCCAATGCCTCTTATTTCACCTGGAGCTTCATTTCCTCCAAATATGACTTTTGCTCCTTTTACTTCTTTGAATTTTGACAAATATTTCTTGTTTCTGTCATATGTCCGGGAAATGTACCACTATCCATATACCAGGTTCCTTGGCACTTTATTCGCTTGAAACTCGCAATCAAGGAAATTAAGTTTTAGGTACCCATATTTGTGCGGGTCCCGAGGGGTTAGAATTGTAAGATGATCCAACCAACTTATAGCCAAATGATTTGACTCTAAGGGGTTGCCATCTATCGATGCCATAATCATAATTAATCTTGGCAAATTGCTTGCAGGGATTTTAGGTTCATACAAATTGTCTCTTTTGTCTGTATGCTGTGTATAAGTTTTAGCAATCGCCTTCTTTGGGTAATTGTGGTGTCTCACGAGTGTAGTGCCTAGGTGCATATGTGTCTTTGATGAAAGTTCTTATACTTTTGGAATGGCCTTTCTTGAGTTCTAGGCCTTTGCCATTTGGGCTTATATTCCATAAGTCTACATCTTTGATAGTTCACATCATTCCAATCACTTGGCTTGGATATTTTCTACCATTCCCATCATATGTATTTCTTTTATAGATTTTCGGGGTTTTGGTAGCTCTGCTTTTCTTTTCTGAGTATTTTCTGTTTGGAGTTTTTGAGAAACTCATGAACCTCTTCTCGATTTGTCCTTTCAGCGCACTCAACGCTCGCTTTCCTTTTCCTTTATAACCAAGGCCGTTTGCTTGTAGTTGTGCTTTGGAGTGAATGTGTGTGCAACATTTAGAGTTTTGGGTTTTTTGGACTCTTCATTGCTTGAAGATCCTTTTTCCAAAATTACTTTTGGAGTTTGACATAGCACAGAGGAATTAAATCCTAAGCTTTGTCTTGTTTCCACATTTTCTTTGACTCATAATAAGATCATCCAATGATTTAGATGCCTTAGTGAATGAGGCAATAACATTTTGAGGTCATTCTCCCTCTTTTCTATGGCAACTATTTCTGCTATTAACTTAGCATTTTCGGCCTTTAAACTTTCATTCTCATCAGCTATTTGACTTAGAGTACTCGGCTCCTTAGTCGACTTTGAGTTTTGGCTCTTTGAGTAGTTGTTTTCCTCATTTAGTAGTGTGTGTGAGGATTTAATGTGTTCAAAATCTTTCATCATTTTGCCTAATGAATCATAAAGATGGAGTGGGTGATGAAGTGTGTGTGTCACATCACTATCACTAGAATCCGAGTTTGATGAGTTAGAGTGTACCTCATCTTCTTGGTCGTTGATCTTGTTCTTGGCCATCAAAGATCAAGGCTTCTTCTTCGAGTCACTTGAGTAGTCGCTTCACCGCTTTGCTCTCGAATCAAATTGTCTCTCTTGACTTGGGTTGTTTAATGATCTCTGCGACCAACATTGCCTTTTTCTTTTCTTGTCTTCTTTCTCAAGACTTTTATTTCTTCTTCATTTCGTATTTGTTGACTACAGGATATGGGCAATCAATGGCGTAGTGACCTGGTTGTCTGAGTTCAAAGATAGATATTCAACCTTTTGATCGACTCTTTCCATTCTTAGATTGTCACCCTTTGATATTGACTTTTTTTTGATGATCATTGTTCTCTTGGTTGGCCTATCTTCCCTTGACTTGGAGGAGCCGAGTGTCTTCTCGGAAGATTCGCCTTGCCTCTCTTGTAGTTCTTATTGAAGAACTTGTTGAACCTTTTAACCATCGGGCTATTTCTTCCGGATCAATGACTTCTTTGACGTCGGCTCTCTTCCCATCTTTAACAATTAGAGCAAATTGTTTTGGGTACAACTGTCTCTTCCTCGGTCTTTTTCTTCTCACTCAAACTCGTAGGCTTTGAGGTCCGAGAATAGTTCATGGTTGGATGTCTTTGATAGGTCCATGGAATGTCTTAGTGCCATGACCTTCATTTCCCATTCAGTTGGGAGACTTTTTAAGATCTTCATACACATTTCTTCGTGTATATTCCTTTCCAAGTGCAGATAGCTCGTTGGTGATTTACGTGAACCGAGCATCCAGTTGATCCAGGTTTTCTCTGCGATCACTTTGAAATTCTCAAATTTTTGTCTGACCGATAATTTATTTTCTTTGATTTGCTCGAGCCTTCACAAATCGGTGTTAGTTTGTCCCATTTCTTTAGCCGTTTTGCATGATTTAACTTTATTGAACATGGCTTTGTCAAGGTTTTGTAAAGGATGTCCTTGGCTACATTGTCCAGGTTGTATCTTTTTCGTCATCATTTGTCCATTCGGTTCTTGGTTTTTCAACCATGGCGGTGCAGGAGCAAAGATCCTCTTCACCCTCACAATGCACTCTTTTCTGTGTGTTCACCTTTAAGATTTGCGGTGGCCCATCCTCTATCACTATCCACATCTCATCATGTAATCTTTGATAGATGAGCCTCGCATACGAATTTTCCAATCATCAAATTCTTCAATTGTGAACATAGGGATGCGTGTCAAATTTGCTTCCATGATAATGAATTTTAATGATAAAAAGAGTTTTGAAGGTTTAAGTACTAAAGCGAGACTTTGAAAAGTTTGGAGATCTAGTTCAAGAACCGGTGCGGAAGGCTCAATGAACCAACCGCTCTAATACCACTTGTAGGTCCCAAGGGGTGTAAGTGTAAGGTTTAGAAGGCGGGGTTGAATAAACCTTACCAAATTTTGATTTAGTCCTTTTAAAAATTCGTGAGTTGATCTTACACAATTTGTGTCCTTGGTGGACAACCAATTTAGTTAATCGGTAGAGTTAGTCTCTCGGTGAGACTCAGCGAAGTACATTCTTTGGAATAACTCATTTTGTTAAGTCTAAATTAACTAAAGCGTGGTTTGTTTTATTGGAAGACTTAACACCATTAAGTTTGGTTGAGTAGAGATTTAGAGCTTGATTTAGTACTTAGAGATTATCTAATGGATAGCAAATATGTCGTGAGAAATAAACAAATATGATGCAAGAATTAAAGTCTTTGAAATGTAAATGACACAATAAGATTTTTATAGAGGTTCGAAGATGGGGTAATTCTTCTACTCCTCTCTTCTCCAACTCCTGGAGGAATCCACTAGGTATTGATCAAGATACAAAGTGGTAACCCGGATACAAGTCTTGATCACACCGGTGACTTGATCCTTTGGGACTCGATCTGGAGATGCCTTGATCACTCGGTGGCTTCTCGACGACTCGACCTTCTTCAGCAGGCGTGCGCTTTTGCTACTACGACTCACTTGCTCAAGCTCTTTGGATTTGATCACGAAGCCCTCCAAAAGCTCAAGACTTGGTTCCACTTGAACCTTCCTACAATCCTTCGAGGAATGTAGACCCTTGATTTTTCAGTAATTTCCTCTTCAGGCGATTGAAGTTATCTTTCCTTCACGGGTGAGTGTTGGATTGATGTTCTTCGTAGTGTAGGCTTGAGGATTGAGCGTTTTAATAACTTGAGAATATTTCGGGTTTACGGTTCTAATAATTGCTTGAATATTTTTGGTTCGGTCTACTACTACTCGAGTCATTCCTCGGCCTTTTATAGTGATCTTTCAAAAATCTGCCCGTTGAAGAGATAGCTTATTTTTCAAAGTCACTTGCGATCGTTAGCTTGTCTTGTTGCGATCCTTGGAATTGCCATTTCCTCGTATGAATTGTTCTTCACCTTTTCGAGTTCGACACGGTGTAGTGCTTCCCATTGGTTTATTCCTTTTGCACGCTTCGGGACCGAGCACTTCGAGAAAGGTAGTATGGAGATATTACTTGTTTAGGTAATTCTCTTGATTTATGTGCAACGGATCTTTTTCGATTATCTCGACTTGATCGCATTTCCTTGCTTTCCCAGGTGACTTAGAGTCGAGCTTCCAATCATGGATGACTCTTTCTCACTTCAACTTGAGACTTGGCTTTTCTTGAGTTGACTTTCGATACTCCACTCACCGCATCTCATTTGCTCCTTGATAGAGTTCCGTCTACTCTTTTTTGCCATACTCATTGTCTCGCAATGAGTCTTCCTTCTAGTCTTGATTTCTGTCTTCTTGCATGTTTGGGCATAGCCGACTTAACTCGGCTTGACCTTGAAATTCTATTTATTACAATGCGAGTTTACAACAAAAATGGGGTGCCAAGTTCCTATTCTAAGTTTTACATGGCATTCATCAAAATCTAAACAATAAATTTCCCAACATAACTCCATTACATATTGTTCATTAATGGTAAGGAATTAGAAATCACCCCTTGCAGCCGATCAACCACAAAAATGGCTAGATTTAAAACCAAAAAAGTCAGATCTGTTGCCAAAATTAGCATATCTGAGAAAAAAAAGAAGAAAAAGAAAAAGAAAAATAAAGAAAACAAGTCTCACAAAGGGAAACGAAACACTCCCATAAAAGTAGACTAAAGTCCCACTAGGGAAAAATCGGGTAAGTTGATGCTACCCACTTGGGTAGCTACCCAAGTGGGTTCTATACCGTTGGCTTAACACACACTCATATGGATGTGTGTGTATGTGTTGATTCAACGGTATAGAACCCATTTAGGTAGCTACCCAAGTGGATAACATCGACTAACCCAGGAAAATCATTCCCATGAAGGAAAACTAAAAGAAACAAGCAAGGAAATTAAATTAAGTGATTTCCCCACCCTCTTCAATGGATGAATATGGAAAAGAGACAAGATTTTTTTTTGATCTATTATTTAGTTGACTAAATTAATTTAACTATTAAACAAATTTAGATTCTATATAATTAATTGATTCAATTAATCGGTAATTTCACTACAATTTGAGCTCACAAATCGAATTGGATTTTAATTAAATAATCACATAATTTAATTAAAATTCCAATTCAATTATTGAATTACTTTAACCCACAATTAACAAATCCTCAAATTCCTTGGATCAGTCGCAAGATTAGAAATATTCCATCCCATTTTGTATGTGAGTCTTTATGTTCACAAATAAATATTTGTGGGTTTGCAACATTTGCAACTTATTATTGTCTCATATCCTGATTAATTAATTCGCTTGAAACTAACTCCTTAAAAAATCTCATAAATCATGGGAATCATTTGTTAGTACATCTTGATTATCTAGTCTTAGGTGAATAGTGAGGGAACCAATTCAAAATTACGAATCCATATACAATCCATCTATCATCCAATCTCCCGATTAAGTGTAGGGCATGGATGATTAGTTGAATCTAAAAGTACGAAAAAATATGATATTCACCTATTCAAAGATAAGAGACGACACATTAGTTTTCATACACGAGACCATAAATTAACCCAATATATAAACTCTTTGTGACCGACATGCAATTGATACATCAAAGTTCTTGATGTTATGTACAAGACTACTATAATACATCCGAGTCTAATGACTAATTAATGGACTATTGTAATGAGGAAATTATTATTCGACAAACAACATTTAAGAATTCTCAATGGGATCTATTCAATGTATCAGTTCTTCAACAAGCACCAACACACATGCATTAGCATCTTTATGTCAGTGTTCATGGAACAAGACATCCTATTTTTGATGTACAAACTTTATCTAATTGACAAAATAATTAGTGATACAAAAATATTTTTTTTTATTAATAAAAACTATAAATAAGATTGTCTTTACAAAAACATTAAAGGTTCTCCACTAATTGGCCAAGAATAGAGGCGAACCAATTTATCATTTGGAATATGCAAGGGTAATTGGCGGTCGATGTACTTACGAATTGTACACGACCAGGACATTGCATATTCGGTGAGTAAACCGAGTAGGTTCACAAGTAACCCGAGCACGGAACACTTTGGAAAGCCGTGACAAGGGTGCTTAGATATTTAAAGTATACCATGAACTATGGAATACTTTATACGAGATATCCGTGATATTAGAAGGATCTTGTGATGCCAATTGGATATCGGACACAAAAGACTCCAAGTCCACAAGTGGATTTGTTTTCACAATAGGTGGAGGAGCGGTGTCGTGGAAGTCTTCTAAGCAGAGGCGTGCATAGCTCGATCCACTATGGAATCCGAGTTCATTGCTTTGGATAAAGCTGGAGAAGAAGTGAATGGCTTAGAAACTTCCTAGAGGATATTACGTGTTGGAATAAGCTGTACTTCTATGTTATAATACGTTGTGATAGTCAATCAACAATCGAAAGGGCACAAAACAAGTATGTATAATGGTAAGTCTAGACATATACGTTGGAGACACAATACCATTAGACAGATGATTTCGAATGGGGTTATTTCGGTTGACTACGTGAAGTCAAAGGAAAACCTTGCGGATCCACTTACAAAAGGCATAAATTGAGATCAATTGTATAAACTATTAAGGGGAATGGGTTTAAAATCCACAACTTAAAGAATGTTCATAGCGGTAACTCCAACCTTGTGAATTGGAGATCCCAAGACCTTGGTTCAATGGGACAACTAAGTTATGAATGTTAATTTGAACACTTGGAAAATGTGTTAGCTCATTCTCGATACATCCAAATGTATGTAAACCTGCTTGAATGTGGTGAGGTTAAGTTTAAAACTTTTAATGATTCCTATCTTTGAAAGGTGGAGTATTGCGGGATACTCTTCAATAGGAGATCACCTATATAAGTGAGAAGTAATCACCGCTTCAAAAGAAACACTTATGAACCTAAGATATGGTCCGGGGCGAAATGGACACAACGTGAGAACAACAAGTGTTAGAGTTGTTATTGTGTAAATCTTGTTGTCTTGGTTTACACAAACGGCCGAGTAGTTCAAGACATCGCGTCACTAAGCGGCTAGTAAATCCGACAAAGATATTTTACTAAGGAAGGTTCAAAGCCATAAGCTACCTATCACGATGCGATAACGATTGGCCGAGACTTTCAAGCTTAATCTGCATACACGCATGCATTAATTTCATTCATGTGGGGATTGTTGGAATTGATCTTTGATAAATGGGGTGTTGACCCGATTTTGACCAATTAATTAAGTAGTTTCCATTTGTGAAAAATGGAATTAAATTATTTATAAAAATTCTACTAAGAGAGTAGATGATAATATCATTTGGAATTTCTCAAAATCGATTAAAGTGAATGATAAATTAATGCTAGAAGTTAGCCACTTAATACAAATAAATGGTATGGAAAATAGAAAATGGGGGAGGAGAGATGCTCCATCCCACATAGGAAAAGGAGGCAAAGTTGCACACTTAATATATCCCAAGTTGGATATATGGGTTTGGGCCCTCAGGGCACCCAAGTTTTTAAAGGGGTGAGGACTACATGTCTTGTGGGTTTGGTTCAAAGCACACACACACGCTGCTGCTGCTGGCCGCCCCGCCGCTCGGCCCCGAGTCCGGTCGTGGGTCGCGGGCTTGGGCTTGGGCTTCAAGGCCTTATTCTTTTTGGACCAAAAACCTTTAAAATAATTAATTAATTAATTATTGTAATTAATTAAATCAAAGTTCAACCTGGGAAGCGGTTCGGCCCGCGGCAGGGCTGACGCGCCTTTGTGCGGTCGGGTCTTGCTACTGCGGAGTTTCGAGCCAAGACGGGGGTGGCGCCACGACCCGTGCGTCTGGGGTCGTGTGCCATGCCGAAACGTTGGAGCACGCAAGACGGGGCAGCACGGCCCGTGCGTGCCTGGTCGTGCTTCCTGCAAGCAGTGCGTCATTCGGTGAAAATGTGCCTTTTCGAGCCTACAGGCTATTGAAGCCCTATGAGATGAATATGGACACGAAATTATCGGATAACATTAAACAAGCACTTTGCATTTTGCATATTGTTCATCTTCATCCTTGAAAAGCTTGAAAGTCGAAAACATACATTCGTTGTATTACGGTTTTTGCAAGTCTTTGCTAAACCGAGAATTGTAAGTCGTTATATCTTAGAGGCGAGGAGGAACCGTAAGCACTAGTATACGGGCGTTTTGTCTTATGAGATCAGTATCAATACAAGCCTCGGCTTTGTCTATACACAATCCCAACCATTTTCTTCTAAACGAAACCTTCCGGATATATTCTACCAACACAACGTACCCAAATATGATGTACAAACTTTATCTAATTGACAAAATAATTACCGATACAAAAACTATTTTTTATTAATAAAAACTATAAATAAAATTGTCTTTACAAAAGCATTAAAGGTTCTCCACTAATTGGCTCATCGGACACTGGTCTAACAAATTATATGTAAAGAACAATTTGTAGATCTTTCAATGGTGCCTCCTCTCAAACATGACTTCAAATTAACATGGTTTTGAGTATTTTGCCCTGCTCAACATGTTACACCGAGAAAAACCTAGCCAAGGGGAGGATAAGAGATGCTGAAAATTGCTTCTACTCGTCAATTTTATTTACTCATCTTGCATGTAAACCATAACTATTGTTTAGGAGTAAGTTTCATTTAGGGTGACACATTTTTTTCTTCCCATTATTGACCCATTTCATAGTCATTTCTATTTATAGTCGCTTCCCAACCCCTACCCTCTTCCAAATTCCATATCTCCCGACCAAATATGCACCTAACAAATTAGCCATATTGTGATTCTCTCCTTTGTACAATTTTATTTTATTTGGAATTGAATTTTAAAGATCTTGAAGTAATTAAACCATAAACCTTATTATACCTTTTAATTCTTTTTGTGGCAGTTGTACATCGGAGTATTGATTAACGAATTCTAAAATACCAAATGTGTGCTGTGCTTTGGCTGTAAACATTGTTAATTTAGAGCCGTTTGATCTCGATCTATTATATAAAAAGTAAAAATTTAAAAAGGTGCAGTTCTAAATCTCAACATGTTATCCAAATGGTCCCAAAAGTGCAAAAGAATGCCTGCCAGCCCAAGAAGTGACATCTTGACAAATGTTTGGATTGAATATATGTGTACTAAAATTCTTTTATGGTCTAAAATCTTTGGATTTTTCATAGTTTTGATATATCTTTTTCTATTTATGTATGTGAAAAATCAGTCTGGCATAACTCACATAAGGTATTCCTAGTGGTGGTGCAAACAATCATAAATGTGTGGAATCTCATAGAAACTACATTGAAACTTTCATGCATTTTTTTTTTTGAGAGAACTTTCATGCATTTATGATTTACATATTTCAAGATTTTGAAGGGGGTTTTATGTGACAATCTTATTCTGGCCATCATTAAACAATTGGGCTAGAAATTAGGGAAAGAACAATTTACCTTATAAGCATTTTTACAAGATAAATTATTTCGAGTTTCAATTTGTCTCATGTAATGTACGGATTTTGCACATAACCTGCTCAGACCCATCACCGGTGAAATATTCACCGGAGATTCGACCAAGTGCATTGCGACGTGAGGACAAAATCGTCTTTCACCTCTAATTAGTTGGATGTTATTATACTTTGTTAGCTCAACTTTCCATATTCAAACTTTGCTATTTGACCACATGCATTTAAATGTACTTAGTAAAAACACGTCATCGCATATGATCAATATGACTTTAATAAAATAATTTTATTGATTAATATTAAATATTAAAAAAATAAAATAAAAATTAATTAAATTTAAATATTACACAGTATTTAATATATATTTTGCTTTACTTTAATTATAGATCGATATGAATTGTTAAATAATCATTTTAAAGAATTCAATCCGAGAAAAGATTTTACAATTAGTATAACAACGAAATAAGTATTATCTTAGCTTACAATCACATTCATCGGTCTTTTATTTTATTGTTATGGCTAGAAAAGTCTTCTCTTTACATGATTTTCGAATTCTTTTAGATTTGAATGCATTTTACATAATCAATCAAATAATTTAGCTTATAAATAATAAGCTAATGATTAGTAAATCACATGCAAGTTGTCACATTAATAAAAAAACAATTAATTAAATATTAAACCAAAATCCATCCTAATATCATCATTTTATTTGTTATTATTATTCAATTAAAATAAAACAAAATAAAGGTTAGTCAAATTCTTATACTTCATGTGCTTACTTCTTTTATTCTATCTCAATTCTTCGATTAAAGAAATGTAAAAAAATTACAATATAATATATATGTAAAAAAAAATCATATATTATTTTAATTCTATTAACAAAGTCAATATTTTATCATTAACACTTAAACTTAAAGTTTGTAGTCCTCCTATTTCAGTCTTAAAAATAATAAATATTAACCTAATATATAAAAAAATTAATCAATTATTTTCATCGAGAGTCATGTACTAAATAAAACTATGAAAAGTAATAAGTCGAAATCTGAGTTTTGAAATTCTATTCAATTGCACACAAAATATCTTTATTTAATAAATAACAAAACCAAAGACAGACTTATGAAAGAAAAAACAAGTTAGCAATTTTCATATGTCAATCTTCAATAATTAAATATAGTACTAAATAATTTTTATGTTTGAATTTCTTTTTGCATTCACTTATGTTTTTAAAAGTTATACATAATAAACTAAATACTAATATAGTTTTTTAAATTTCATAAAGTTTTAGAAAGATATGTTATAGTATAAGAGTTTGTACTTGCAATTGAATTTTTGGCTATTTTGGTTATATTAATATTTACATAGTTATAAATTTTGTGAGCCGTTTAGTTATGAAAATTGCAATTATTCTTAATATACTGAAACTAACCAATATTTGTTTGAAGATATTGTAAATTTGAAATTGATCTCATTTAATCTCGTTTACAAAATCATATTATTTGTTGTAAAATTATCAATCCATTTTTAGTGTCTTTATTGAAAAAAACGGTATATAGTACTTTAATCTTTATTTAAAATTTTGATTGAATTTTTGATCAAATAAGAAGATATAGTTGCCAAAAATTTAGATATCAAGTGTTATACCCCCCCAACTATTGTCTTCCGCCTCCTTATGCACGGAATAATTCATATTACTTGGCACTAAACATGGTCACTTCACTCTAATTTATTATTATATATAGTTTAACACAATAAACTTGATACATAAATATTATTTTGAATATTTTGATTATTATATTGGTACCTAAATTAACATGTAATTTAAGAAATATTAATCTCGACATAAATATCAAACTATTTCACATTAAATTAAGCTTAATTATATTTTTTTACAATTTCATATACATATAGTGACTTTCCATTTCGATTCTTGTTTTCAAGTTTTTCATAATATTAGATTTTGTAAAAATTAGAATAATTTGTACCCAATTTTAAAATAATTGTCTTTGTGCTTGAATATTTTGTATATCAAATTATACATATTATATGAAAGCCATTTAATATTTCTTTAGAATTCCCAGCTATGACCCACATAATTTTTTTTAACTATTTATTTTTATTCTTTCAAATCTTTATAATATATTTCATTTTGTTTAATCTTAAACTATCTATATATGTGAGATTAACCCCAAAATTATTTAGATCAATCTCAACTCATTAATTTCAAGTATAACCATTTATTTTTCAATATTTTTATTCTTAGTTTTCAAGTATAACCATTTATTGATGGTTGTTGCATATTAAATGATCGGTTTATTTATTTTTTTCTTTTGCTTAGCAGATATGATCTTTTAGACTAATCCAATTTTAGCTCGTGTTTCACTCTTTCACACTATTTTATTAAAATTTAATTATTTTGGTATATGTTTTTACTATAAATATGTATCATATTGATATTTTAAACTTATAATTTTTAAGGGTGTGAATTTTAAACGACATTCAAGTTTTTATCACAAATGTCAATTTAATACATATGTTTTTTTTTTATTAAGTTTGTCTTCTTTTTTTTTTTTTTTTTTATAAATTTATATATACAACTTTTAACACTTTCTTGCACTTGTTCTTAATATTTATAGGATATAAAATAATCGAAGGATTGAAATCATAATATATTTAAAAATAATATATTATAAACTAAAGCTTATATTGTTATATATAGAAAATTAAATAAAAGTCATATTAACACATATAGTTAAAATTTAAAAAGTAACGTTTTTGTCACGACAAACTTGGTTTAGTTCTTGTTCGCTTTTTTTTTTTTTTCTCATGTTAATCTTATTCCTTTTGTTTTGTACTTTTTATTTTCTTGATATGGCTAATTAAAATAAAATATACATGAAATTGCAATAAAAATAAAATATGAAACTCTCTTGTTTTCAATATTATTTCTTTAACAACCATCAATAAATTAATTTTTAAATTGCATATTACTAATTGAAAGAGAATTTTTCGACCATAAAGGAATTATGTATTTTCTCTACTTTTTATTTAGCATCAAAACCACCTAAAATATTTTTTATTTTATTTTTCTTATCGTGTATATTGTAATTTGATCTTTTTCTTATAAATTATAATATATATATTTAATTACTGAGAAAATTTAAAAGAATATAAGAAATATATAATTTTGCATCATACTAAATGTTAAATAGTTAAAATTTTCTTCTATAATGACTTGTGTATATGTTTAGAACATATAGTTGAAGATTTTAAAACCTAGTTTAAATTTAAAATTAATTTTATAAGAAATTTAAAGTATTTTTAGTGTTATGATCAAAAAAATATATTATAATGAACATATCTCATATAATTGAACAAAAAAGACTAAATAAATAACAAAACTATAGAAAATATAAATTCTTAATTTTTACATAGTGTTGAACTTTATAATGTTAAAATTTTCTCATGTGAAATATATGCTTATGACATATGGTTAGAAAGCTCTCGAAATCTAGTTAAATATGAAGCTAATATTATTTGAAAATTCAAAATATTTTAAGAGTTATAGCTGAAAGAATAAATACTTTTAAAATATAGAATATAAAAGGTCACATTGTCTTATAATTAAACAAATAGAAACTAAATAAATATCAAATTATTTAGTTGTCCTAAACTTTACTATATCTAAATGATATTTTTGTCCAATAAAAAATTGCTAGAAACATTCACACTTTTAAGATAAGATTAGTAATGTGCACGTGCGTTGCATGTGGTCCATATATATTTTCTGAATAAATTAAAATTAAATTCTTAATTAATTCAAAATACTATTTTATAATTTTTTTGTATTTATTTTAGATGAGGTTCATACCACAAAATATTTTTTGGTCTTAAATGAAATTTAACCATCAGAGCCAGAGGTAGTTTTTGTAAGTAATCCTTCAAGTTATTTGATGTAAAGGCATATAATCAGGTAAAATAAATAATCAACCAATATTGGATAATCCATATATTTTGGTACAAATAGTAATTGGCATAGGATAACCATGGGGTTATCCCAATGGCCACGGTATTACTCGTAATGACAAGGTCCGGATTCGAGAGACCGCAATGACTTTTTTGAACTTTTAATAAAAAAAAATTTGCATAGAATTTGTGGAACTGTAATCATGAAAATCTTCCAAAATTTAATTCTAAATATACTCTACTTTGACTCACCAGATTAAATATAGTAGTTTCACCCATAGTAACAAAATCTCCATTTTTTTTATAATAACTCGAATAAAATCCGATATTTTTTATAGGATGTATATATCTTTCATATATAATAATGTAGCAAAATCTTCCGAACATTTTCGTCAATAAAGTGGCTTATTCTCGGTATTTTCTACTTTAATAAACATATACTATTTTTTATTCTTTAAATAATTTTATCAATTAATATAATTTTCATAATAATTCATTGAGAATCTTCTTGCAAAAATGTATTATTTTCTATAGAATAATTAAATATTTATATCAATGAAATTACATATTATACATAATAATTTTGGCGTATAAATGTATAACCGATATTTTATTGAATTGTTCTCCAATTATAGTGCAATATATACATTTTTTTGGATGGAAAAATACTGTTGCGAGCATCACATATATGTTGATGATTTATTAAATATGAAAAAACCGACTCCAAAGAGCTAAGCTAATAATTAAAGTATGACAATTCAAGAGATTAGTATTAATGGTATTTCACATATCAATTATAATAAACATTATGATGATTATTTTGAGGAAACCATATAAGTAAACTCAAAATAAAGGAAGAAATCCCAAGAGAGAAATAAAGAAATAACAAATAATTAAAGTCAAAATAAAGTAACTCATTTTCCTACTCCTTTTTTTCTCCTGTCTTCTTTTTTTTTTTCCCTTCATGTTCCACACATAGTGACTCAATCAACCAACTATTTGTCCACCTAATTGGATATATATTGGCTTTCAGAATATGCAAAGTTGTAATAAATATTCTGACTTTGAAATCTGCGTATGATAAAAAAGACCAATATACATATAGAGAAAAAAAGTCACGAAGTTCCATTTTGAAATTTAAGGTAATAAACAAGCGAATATATGTTTTTTTTCCTGCCAAATAAATGGAAACAGAGTTAATGTATGAATTACTAAAAGTTAAAGCCACACTAAATGGAGTAGCTTGTCCTTTAGCCCAGTTTATTTTTATCTTGATAGAGAATAGGGGAAAGGAATCATTTGGAAGAAAAATCAATAATGTAACTGAAAATTGAATGAAGGATAAAAATATAGTGATAAATTTTAGCAAAATAATGATTGAATGTGATTAATACTTAAAAATAAATTAAATTAAGTGAACCATATATTTTATAAGATGAATATCAACGGTAATAATTCATATAATGGTATTTCTGGAATTCACAAAAACAATCGTATGTTAAGAGCAATTTTTTTATATTGCCAACCTGAAAGCTACAAGCGGCAAGATACAAGATTATATATGCGAGTTCAGAATTTTAGAATTTTACTTCTAATAATTGTTTACTACGTCTAGTAAATCCGTCTGTTTTAGCAAAATACAATATCACAGCATGATACATCATACATCAACTCACATCCACCACCACAATAACACTTATATTATCCTTGCTACCTCTACCTATTGCTTACTCCGCTAGCACTGTTGCGGCTTCGACAAATCTATTTTCATTCGTCTTATCAAATTGGTTACTTCATACGCGCACATAGTGGATTACGCGTATGTGCATCTGGAAAATAGGTAAAACATTCTTCAAATTTGCTATTTTCCTTTAAATGACAGTGTGGACTTACAGACTATGGTAAAGATGATTAAATTTTTGAAGTTTTGCTTTTATTAATTAATCATTATCTAAAATCATAAATCAAACTGTATATGAGTTGCCCCAATAAAATTCTTTGCTTTTTCTCCCTAGTTCATCTGTGACATTTGTGTCAATAAACTTAATTGTCCATCTAGAATGAAATCCTACTTGTCAAATTCTCCAGCTTTTAAAAATTTAGTATTATCTGTACACATGGAAAGTCAATGATTTTAACTTTTACACTCCCTAACTTGAAATGTATCAGACTTAAATTATCTCTAAAGAAATTTAGTCCTCTTGCTTGTTACCACATAGGAAATAAGATTAAAACAACATGACAAAAATACAAAAAAACATAAACAAAAAGAAAAGGCTCAAGAAAATATTCAAACTTTTGAGACAATCACGATGGGATAATGACTGATAATAGAAAACTAAGAAAAAAAAAAGAAAAACTAAATCACCTAGATTCCCATGTCTTTGTGCATGAGAACATCAACAAATGAGCAATTAAAAGTTCGATGTTTTTACTGCACTGCTTCAGTCTACAATGATAATATATAGTCCAAAGAAAGTTCATTCCTCAATCAGCTCCTTAAAAATTTTCTCAGTAGTCAATGCTGGAACAAGACCATCTAATGTTGTCACATAATCCATCAAGGCCAAATAAAACAACTCTGCATAGGTTCAGGTTTATTAACATATGAAGTACAGATGCAAGAGTAGATGAGTTTATGCAACAATGGTAGAATTAGTTTCATGAAAAATTCTCCAAAAAGTCCACCTTAAAATTAAATAAAATCACCTTATAAGTTGGACACATTTTTGAAAGCAATACAAATTTGCAACCCAATATGGGGAACATAACAATTCCAATCAACAGATCAACTCCATCATTGCATGGCCCTTTCCCAAAAGAGAGCATCATAGGCAAAATTATCTTAACAACTAATTAACATTAGCCTGATAAATAAATGAGTATTATCAACGGAAGAACCTAGCAAGCATTGTAACAAAAGCGCTTTGGGATTATACAACATACAACATGACCAAACCTGATGAATTGTAATAGTGTAATTGGTACACCAAGACCTTCGCTGGACCCGATGAGTAGAACAGAGGCAGCAGCATCGGATCTCTTATGAGGAGCAACGCACAGATGTGAGATTATAAGTGGATGGATTTTCTCCAGGTATATCTCCTACATAAATGAGCCTTGAAGAAGAGAAATCTTCAAATAAAATGGCTTGTAGGTTGTAGCCTACAACAAAATCACTTTGAAATGAGAAGCAGATGGATAAAAAATGAAATGAAATGGACAACACCATAGTACTGAAACAAAGTAAAAACACATACTAGTAAAATTCTATGGACAGATGGCACCACAAACTTCATCACTGCCTCTACCTTCAGACATTTGAAAAATTCTGTCAATAGTTAGGTTGCAATCTCTACTGAAATAAAAAACTGACTCATGATTGAGCTCTTTATGTCCTAAAACCATGACATCACTCTAAACTTAATTCTTTCCCAACACTATAAAAAGGACTTTTCATTATCACTGAATATCCTATTATTTCTTTCCAACCATACCGACCAACACACTGTTAAGACCGCTACTCTCCGTAAGATCCTTATATCATATGCTCCTTCCACCAATCTCACTTTATCTAACGATTCCAATAATATGGTTAGATCAATGATGTAAAATCCTCCAGATTAAGCCGAAAATGGAAGTTTCAAGATTCCGGGCAGCAACATTCTTATGAATATAGTTAACGCAATAGTTGTAACTTTATTAGCTTCAAGTATACTAAAGTTGGTAAAAGATTCATTCATACGTACTATGATGGCCAACACAGCACAAAGTCACCAAATATCCAGCTCAAACAACGTAGAAATGAACTTCAATTTTATTAAACCCGTTTCTATAAGAAAAGACCATTTAAAAAAAAAGAAGAAGGAAATATAGTAGGTCATGTATATATTTAAGCCCATCGTGAGGACACTTTTATTAAACTCTTTCACTAAGATTTGAATCCCATTCTGAGAATTCTGAAATTGTACCATCTGATAATTAACTTGGGGAAGAAAAAGAATTATAACAAGTTAGATAATTAAGCCCATAAATAGGAGGACACATAAATAAATTAAAAGTAGTACCACTGATTAAACTTCTTGGGGAATAAAAAAAAAAAAAAGAAAAAGATATAAGACATAACACCAAAATCCACATCAATCACGATAAAATTAGGCCACAAACACAAAATAATAATAAGCAACAGATGAACCAGAATGGGCAGAGGGACGAAGTAGATTCTTACGCCTGGTATGCATTGGAAAATCCTTCTACCAAATCTGAAAAACTGGAATCAAGCCATGATTTATAGATGTGATCGCTGGGAGTGACGCAAGAATTGAGCAGATTTTTCTACTACTTAGTCTCATTCCTCGCTTCATAACGGTGGAATAGGTTAGGTTAAGGAAGGAGGAGTTGAAAAGCGAATTGTTGTGTTGACAGTTGTCTTTCCTTCATCTTCTCTATGAAATCTCTTAACTTTCGGCACTCCTCCTTTCTCTTGTGTCTCTTTGGATGACGTTCTAAACTCGGCCGAAAAATTCTCGTGTCTATCCGTATTGGTATTCTAAACTCGTATGTCAGTTTTTCTAATTATTTAAGTATTAATTACTTTTATACCATTAAAATTAATACATGTAAATCTATATTGGCATTCTAAACTCATCCGTTAATTTTTCTAATTTATTTAGTATTAATTACTTAATTTATAATGTCAATATGTATTGGCATTCAAAACTCATCCGTTAGTTTTTCTAATTTATTGAGTATTAATTACCTTTATACCATTAAAGTAAATTAAGTATTAATTATCTTTATACCATTAAAATTAATACATGCAAATGTCATTTTAGTCCATTCAAAATTTTGCAGAAACATTCGTATTTTTAAAGAAGTAGAGATATGCATGCGTTTAACTCTTTTTCAACTTTTTGTACGCAAAAACATAGTAATTACATCACTAAAATATATTTTCAATGAACTCTAATTTCTATTTTTTAAACTTTCTTATTGAGTTATAATTTATTTCCTGAAATATACATATTATTTTTAATTTGGAGGGTAAAAATGGCCATAGATTCAAGATTTTGAAGGTTTTTTTTAATGTGAATCTCTTAGTTTGACAAGCATTAAACAATTGGACAAGAAATTATGCCAGCATAGTTGAATTAACATTGCAATCATCATTTAGATGTTTTAGACTTTAGTTGCAATATGACCAAATATTTTAATTCAAAGTCTGTTTGTATTTCAATTTAGCACATGTAAGAGAGAGAGACCAGAAAGCCTTATCTGAATTTTTTTTGTTATTTGGTAAACTTTGTTGGTGACCTCAAGGGACCAAAAACAATTTTCCTCCACTCAACACACATACCCCTATCTACTAAGCAAAAGCCAAAGAATCTCTTCATTTCCTCCTTTTTTATAACACTGCAAATTTAATCATTCTTGGCAGTTGCCCTCTTTCTCCTTTTCTCTGTATCTCTCACTTTCTCTATTGGGATTCAAGCAGGTTTGTTTTGCAGATACCGTTCAACCCATTTTCCTGCAGTTCCCAAGTGAGTTTTTTGTATCTAACTTTAAGCTCTTTTCTGCTAAACTGAATGTAAGCCCATTCATTATTTTGTGGAAGAAATGAGTTGAAAGTGCATTTATTTTCTGTCCCATTTCAATTTTAATAGTAGACCAGCTTGTTTGTTGCATTATATCTTGTTTTTTTTGTTTTGTTCAACAATAATCATCCTATTTTTAACTGGGCTATTGAAACACAGGCCTTTCAGCTCTAGAGCCTGAAGTCTTGTTTCTTATCTGACCGAAGATATCTTTTGTTCAGAATGAGAAGTACTTGTAAATATACATTTTGTTGTGTTGCTTATTTGTTTACCTGGTTCAGCACTTACCAAGTCATATAATGTAATAAACAAAAATCCCACATTGTTGCAGACCAACTGTTTGAGATTTTAACTGCTTTCTAAGTCTATTTTATCCGACTTTTTCAATGACATAAAGAGAACGTAATCTTGTTAGTGGTAGTTGGTGTCCCTGTTGTGCAAAACATTAAGAAAAGAGTAGGAAACTCTCCTAATTTGTGCTAGAAATTGAATTTATAGATCTTTAAGAAAAAAATATGCTGGAAAATGCCATCTTATATGTTCAATTTGGCAGGGATACAAACCAGAATGTATATGTGAACTAAGAGAGCAGTCATATCAGATAGCTAATATTCGATGTCGTGATAATGGGTTGATTTTATGATCTTTTTCTTATTACCTTCCTTGATTTGACTTTCATCATATATGTGCTGTGTCTATATTAGGGACTGAATTAACTGAAAATAACCTATAAAACATGTCCACTATTAATCATAAGTTTTAGAAAATGAATTATCCATTTCCAATGTGATCCTGCATCATGATGTTACATTTTGGTTACAGTCAAATCCATATTTGTATTATTTCATTGAATATAATTTCTCATTTCATCTGTATCAACTTTTCAGTCAGGGAAGTTAAAAATGGCACAAATCTTGGCACCTTCGGCACAATGGCAGATGAGAATTGCAAAGAACTCAACTGATGCAAGTCCATTGAGTAGCAAGATGTGGAGCTCGCTTGTAATGAAACAAAGCAAGAAAGGGGCCGTTAAAAGCTCGTCGAAATTTAGAGTTTTTGCTGTTAAGTCCGAAAACGGCACTGTCAACCGTATGGAACAGATGCTAAACTTGGACGTAACTCCATACACCGATAAGATCATTGCTGAATATATTTGGTACTTAGTTGTAGATATTTCATTTCTTTTTGTTCAATTAGCCTTTATTGCCTTTTGTAGAGAATTAATGATTTTTTTCCCTTGACCTCTAGTTTGCTTTCTTTGTCGCAGGATTGGAGGCACTGGAATCGACGTCCGTAGTAAATCAAGGGTAATGGCGACGGTTTAGATTCTTTTTTCTTCTGCATTATGACGAGAAATCATTTATGTTTACCTTTTCTTTGTTGTTATGATTTTTAGACCATATCGAAGCCAGTTGAGCACCCTTCCGAGCTTCCAAAGTGGAACTATGATGGATCGAGTACAGGACAGGCCCCTGGAGAAGATAGTGAAGTCATCCTATAGTAAGTTCATTTGCAAAAGATATTCAAGGAGTGTTTACAACAGCTTCTACTTTTAAAAGAAGTGATTTATCGTAGTAGAAGTGAAAGTAGTTGAGAATCAGGATTTTGTAGTGTTTGGAAATTGAAACTGAAAGTTGATTAAATTAATAGAGTGTTTGGTGAATACATTGTAAAAGTGTTTTTACATATTTCAGAAATCTAAAGCACCCTTCCCCTTCCCATGCTTTAGATTCTGACAAAACACTTTTTTAAGTGTTTGCAAAAGACGCCATCATAATGATTCCACATTACTTCTTCTTTTAAGTGTAAATCTAAATCGATCTACTTTGCAGCCCCCAAGCAATTTTCAAGGATCCCTTCCGTGGTGGCAATAACATCTTGGTAAGTAGAAAACATCGATAAATGGTGCTTCGTTTTTGATGCGCTACTTATAGCTCTGTTGAATTATGCTGTTACTTGAATATGAGACTCGTTTCTCATGTTTGTATATTATATAAAAACAGGTCATATGTGATACATATACCCCAGCAGGTGAGCCCATCCCAACAAACAAGCGCTACAGAGCTGCTCAGATTTTCAGTGACCCTAAGGTTGTTGCCGAAATTCCATGGTAATTTCTCTTGTCACATTTTTAGATTTCTGTTTTATACAATTTTGTCGAACCAGTTTATGCATAATGTTATTCTTCATCAGATAATTAAAAGATTTCGTATATGGACGGTAACCATGGACTACGTTGAAATCAATTTGAATTAGGTATGGCATTGAACAAGAGTACACCTTACTCCAAAGTAACGTAAAATGGCCACTTGGTTGGCCTGTTGGAGGCTACCCCGGTCCTCAGGTAATGATATTTTACTATAATCTTGCTACTTAGCAATAAAACAAATCTGCGGTTTTACAAGCTTTATAGCTTAAATAAATTGAGCTTTTTAATGTATAGAATGCTACTGAAATCTGCTAGTTAGGAGATATTATGATCTAATGGTTAATGACCGATAGGTTTGATTAAAATCTATATATTTTTATATATTTAGGATATATAAAAATTAATATATAGTATTTTTATAGTAAATTAAAAACTAAAAATAATTTTTTAATAATACAAAATATTTAACCACATTATCCGAAAGATTTGGCTCATACTTGCTGAACTTTTAGGGCCCTTATTACTGTGCTGCTGGAGCAGACAAGTCATTTGGACGTGATATATCGGATGCTCATTACAAAGCTTGCTTATATGCTGGAATCAATATCAGTGGTACCAATGGAGAGGTTATGCCTGGCCAGGTATATTTCAATTCTTCTTCGTTCACGAGTAAACATGAATATCGGTTTTATTCCTGAAACTAAGGTATCGATCTAATTGATTTTTTCTTTCTTTTTTTGCAGTGGGAATTCCAAGTTGGTCCAAGTGTTGGAATTGAAGCTGGAGATCACATCTGGTGCGCAAGATACCTCCTCGAGGTATGCCATTTTTTTTAAATTCATACAGTATAGAAAGTAAACAGATTTTCTTTTCTGAGAAGCTCCTATGGCGACTATATAGCCTTCTTTTAGCGATACTAGAGAAATGAGATTTATTGGTTCCATATTTGATGTAAATGTGTCGTTAATTAAACAAATTGTACTTAGCACACGCATATGCTCAATATTTTTATTTGATCTATTTATTAACAGAGAATTACAGAACAAGCTGGCGTTGTACTCACTCTTGATCCAAAACCAATAGAGGTACTGTCACTATTTTTTTTACATAAATCTGTTTTTCTTTATGGGAAAATACCAGAAATTATGAAGATCTAATTTGCTCTTTATCATGCAAATTCCAGGGTGACTGGAATGGTGCAGGATGCCACACCAATTATAGGTATTCTTGAGCTAATATTAATCTTCGATCCATTGTCATGCTAGGGTACTAGTTTATGGGATTTGAACTTAAATGTGATTACTTATGTATAATTACTTGGATTTTCAGCACCAAGAGTATGAGAGAAGAAGGTGGCTTTGATGTAATAAAGAAAGCAATTCTAAACCTGTCCCTTCGCCACAAAGATCATATCAGTGCTTATGGAGAAGGAAATGAGAGAAGATTGACAGGAAAGCACGAAACTGCCAGCATCGACACATTTTCATGGGTAAGCTTGAAAACTTATATGCTATATGTTTACACCTTTAATCTAAGGGGTAATTACAAAAACTACTGCTGAGGTTTAGGTTAACTAAAAAAAAAAACAGAGATATTTGAAAATTAAAAAAAAACCCTTGAGATTTGATTATGTATTACAATTTATCCCCTTCATAAGCAAAAATATTTCAGAAACTCCCCTTACATGTGTAAAAATATTCTTATTACTCCTTCATATGCAAAAATATTTCAAAAAATCCCACTTACATTTGTAAAACTATAGCAATTACCCTTTACATTTAACAGAGAATCAAACCTCACGAGTTTTTTTGGTACTTTTCAAAAACCATTTTTTTTTTTTTTAACCCAAACCTCGGGTAATTTTTGTAATTATCCCTTTAATGAAAAGAGAAAAAAAAGTCCTTACTTGAATTTCTATCACTTTTCGACAATTTTGCAGGGTGTTGCTAACCGTGGTTGCTCAATTCGTGTGGGACGTGACACTGAGAAGAGTGGCAAAGGTACCAAAAGATCCTACATTTGTTCACTAAGTAAAAAAATCAAAGATATACAGATTTCATTTGTTTTTCAGGTTTCCAAATGAGAATACCAATGCTTTTCAATGAGAAATCTGAATAATATTTGGTTTTCGTCATTCTTGAGGCTTGATAGAGCCACCAATGCTAATCTTGATAACTTCCTTTTTTTGCTTTAGGTTATTTGGAAGATAGGCGCCCGGCTTCTAACATGGATCCTTATGTTGTGACCTCATTACTTGCCGAAACTACATTGTTGTGGGAACCAACACTCGAAGCTGAAGCACTTGCAGCTCAGAAACTGTCGTTGAAGGTCTAAACCGTCAGTTTCAGTGGAGTAAACGTGCGTGGATACTTGAGCTCAAAGTCGAAATCTTGTTCTGTTTTTCAATATTAGATCCCTTGCGAGAATTTGTTTTGTAAATAAGGGACTGAAATGAGCATGGCTATGCTAAAGCTCAGAAAGTTCCTCCAACTTTGGTTGTTAGGATTAATTGGCATTTATGAATTATCTCAAGACAGTTTCAAATTTCACTTTGGTTATGCATTTTAATTACTGTCAGGAATAAGGAGTTTAATTTTCTTATCAGTTTTGCTTTGGTAAGAATAAAGCATCCAAGTGAAGTTTCTTTAAATTCTGCCATATCAAAGGGCAGAGAAAAAGTAGCCCCTGAGATCATTTTTTGGTCTTATCTTAATAAGAAGGTATAATTGATTCATGTCTAAATTGTGATGATTTTATATATAAGGAGCTTGTTATTAAAGGATTAGTGAGGGTCTATTTAAGATTATTTGTTTTAACTGTATTTATAAGAAACTGATATCTTCATTTTGATTACTATTCTAAGTGAAAAAAAAGGAAAAAGGGGATGTAAATGTTTGTTTTTAATCAATGAATTGGTTCACCAAGTTGCAAGAAATTGATTAATAAAAGGGATTATTTTGAAACATCATTGACTCTATTCATTTTGTAGATTTGATAAGGAAACATTAATGTTTTGTAGAAGTTGATTTTTATAAAACATCGATTGATTTTTGTGAAATCATTTGATTATATGTAATTTTTTTTAAAGAAGATTGATTATATGTATTGATTATAAGTTTAAGTGCTAAAACAAAAAAAAAAAAAAGATGCAAAATCGTGTGGTAAATACATCCCTTGGATTCTCTAGTCTCCGTTGTTTTGATGGAAACCCATGTATTGATTTATATAATTATATATGTATGAGGTTTATTCATAAAAAAATATATTCTTCTCATTACTGTCTAGTCCACATATTCCAAAATTCAGAAAATGAAAAGAGTTTGATGTTGACCATATACGAATTTAAGAATATAATGTTCTAACGTCGGCAACACACTTGCATTACAACAGAAACATATAACGACAAACTATCTAACACCAAACACAAAACAATTATAAAAAAAAAATACTTGAATTAAGAAGACTAATCCAATTCAATAGGGTAAAGTATAATAATTGAAAGATTAGGGTGGACACATCAATAATCCACAGTTATGGGGCCGAAATATAAATATGAGAACTAACACCCCCGCCCAGGTTGCCCACCTCCTCTATTCAAACCAAAACCCTGCAAAATTTTATGATAATCATTTCAAGTTTTAACTCCTTCAATCTCCACTGCTGGACCCAACCTGTGAGTATTTTCTCTTAATTCATTTCTCTTTTCGTGGATACTACAAATAGGCATAGTTCTATAATGTGAATTCATAGTTTTGCTCTGATTTTCGATTTCTACCTTCTGAGTAGTCATCTTCGGGTGGATGAAAACTCAATCGAATTGGTATTTGGTATGGCTAGACTTCCATCATTTTTCTCAAATTTATACATCCGCCAAAACCCTAAGTCCTTCCAAGGCACCACCCCTCAAATCCGAACCCGAAACCTCACTATTGACCCAATTAATGGAAGTTCTGAAGAAGTACTGCAACACTCTCGAAAACCAGATGAATTTTTTGCTCAAAATCAAATAATGAGTGTTAGTGAGATTGCGAAAGAGGTTGCCGATCGTATTCGGACCCGGCCCAGATGGGAACAGACGCTTTTAAGTGATTTTCCAACAGTCAATTTCACGGATCCTATTGTTTACAACGAGGTTTTGAAACTGCAGAGTAATGTGTTTTTTTCACTCCGGTTTTATTTATGGCTTAGGTCCCTCAATGGTTCCTCAACTGATCCAGTTTTGTGTAATGTGATGTTTAGTAGGCTTGTGCAGGCAAATGCTGCATATGCTGCGAAGAATTTTCTCGATGATACCAAGTTTGAGCCAGAGCCACAGCATTTAGAGTTGTATATAAGGTGTCTCTTTGAAAATGGGTTGATTGATGAAGCGCTTGATGTGCTTGGTCGGTTGAAATTGAGTGGTTATCGTGTGTCTTTGGAAACATGGAATTCGGCTTTGTCTCACTCGGTGAGAACCAAAAGAGTTGATGTTGTTTGGAAATTGTATGAAGATATGATGGCATATGGTGTTGTAACGGATGTTAATACCATAAGCCACTTGATTCAAGCTTTTTGTTTGGAAAACAATGTTGCAAAAGGCTATGAGCTTCTTCAACAGGTATTGGAGGCTGGGCATGTTCCGCATAATATTGTTTTCACTAAGTTAATATCTGCTTTTTGCAAGAATCATGATTATGGAAAAATTTCAGCTGTTCTTAGCAATATGATTGCAAAGAATTGTAGTCCAGACATATACGTTTATCAGGAGGTCATCAATAGACTTTGCAAAGGACGAATGATACATGAAGGTTTACGAATCTTTAATGAATTGAAGAATAGAGGCTATTTTCCGGATAGAGTCATGTATACAACCATGATTAATGGTTTATGTAGAAACAAGGACTTAGAAGGTGCACGAAAATTGTGGTTTGAGATGATTCGCAATGGCATCGTTCCTAATGAGTATACGTACATTGCTTTTATTGATGGGTTATGGAGGAGCGGCTGTATTGATGAAGCTGAGAAGCTTCATAAAGAGATGCTTAACAAAGGTTATGGAGAGACTACCATAAGTTTTAACACCAGAATAAATGGTCTGTGCCTGAACGGAAAAGTGGAAGAAGCTCGAGGATTGTTTGAAGAGATGAATGGGAAGGGTATAATAAGAGATTCTATTACATACAACTCTCTGATTAAAGGCTTTTCTCAGCAAGGGAAAATAACAGAGGGTATGTACTTTTTAATGAACTTCTAAAGAATGGTTTTCAGCCATCAACTGCCTCATTTACCTTGTTGATTGAAAAGCTTTGTGAGGCTGGACATGTGAAAGAAGCAGAGACATTGTGGCTAGACATGCGGGATATGGGCTTCGAACCTGCAGTGCTTTCTCTGGATCCAATCTTATTAGGGCTGAGCAAACAAGGACACTTTTCCGAGGTGATGCAATGGTTGGGCTATATGATTAATAATGGGGCCAGGCCAAAGGAGACTACTTTTGAGGAACTCATTAAATGCCTATCGGTAGCTGATAGGGTTGATGATGCTTTATATGTTTTAGGCTCTATGCTGAATATGGGTTTTGTGCTCGGGGAAAGTATTTGCCATTCTTTGGTGGATAAACTTTGCCGAGATAATTCCCATCATCAGATGGGAACATCTTTAGAGAAAATTCTGGAAAAAAGATGATGTTCGTGAAGTTTTACTTTTTCTCCTGACTTAATATCAAAGATTATGACGAAGAGGATAGGAAAATGTATTTTTCTTACTGTTCCCTTTTTTTTTTTTTTAAGATTTCCATTTTGTAAACGAGATTAAGTGACTTTTTTTTTATTGCCAATAAATTGGTGACGGACTGCTTACATGGTGCTACTCTTAGTAAAGTTATTGGTACAAGAGTTTTCATCTGTGAAATGTGTGGCTTGAGATTATAATCTTTACAGCTGACCTGATATAGTTGTTGATGGAGAAAAACATTATTACAATTGGCAAATGCATGACAATTCACTGCATGCTGTTGAAATTCCATTTTATCTCCACATCAAAGGTCCCTGTCTATGACGCATGCAGCATTTCCATATTTTGTTCCAGGTGGTAGGCTTTTGTTCACGAGCAAAATTTATGTGTTTCCATTGTCCAATTTATCTAATTCTCAAATTATGTGGTTACATTTTGGTTACAATCAAAGCTGTGTCTGTATTATGTCATGGCAAAAAAATATCGCATTTACTATGTTTCAACTTTTCAGTGAGGCAAGTTGAAAATGGCATGAATGTTGGCTCATGTGGCACAACAGCAGAAGAGAATTGCAAAGAACTCAACAGATGCAAGTCCATTGACAATAACATGTGGCACTCACTTGTTCTGTAACAAAGCAAGAATGGGGTCGTTAGAAGCTCAGCAAACTTTAGAGCTTTTTGCTGGTAAGTCTGAACACAGCTTTATCAACCATCTGGAACAGATTTTAAACATGGACATACAGATAAGATCATTGCTGAATATATTTGGTGCATGTTTGCAAACTTAGTTGTAGATTTCATTTATTTTTGTTCAATTAACCTTTGATGCCATCAATGTTTCTTGAGATAAGGGAATTAGCAGCAGCACTGTTGAGTTTAGATACTTTAGCAAATTAGCAAATTCTTCTCTTTTTCATATTAAATCCTTCGTGAGAATTTTTTTTGTAATTAATGGACTAAAATTAGCATGGCTATGTTCAAGCTCAAAAAGTTGGAGAGCTCAAAATGTTCCTCCTACTTCCGTTGTTGGGATTGGCATCCATGAATACCTTGGACAGTTCCACAGCATTTCACTTTTATTATGTAGTTTGATTACTTTTTAACTATTCTTATCAGTTTTGCTTTGGTAAGAAGAAAGCATCGAAGTGAAGTTTCACTAAAATCTTCCATATCAAAGGGCAGGGTAAAAATAGCCTCTGGAATCACTTTTTGGTCTTATCTGAAAATGGTAACAGAATAATGAAGTTCTCCATAAACTCTCGTTGGAATTGAATGACAGCCTTTCAACATTTCAGTTTAATCAAGATATTGTGAAAAGCTAATTTAGTTCACCACCTCTTCTCATTTTATGCACTTTGTACTGTTCTAACTTGGAGGGCAAATGAGGTTCTTTTCTTCTTCATGAGGCAACCTATAACTATACCAAGGAATTTTAACCATTTCTTAAAACTGAAGATACTCTAGTTTTTTTCCAATGAAAAGCAAGTGCATGGACAGAAAAACCTTCAAGAATGTTGTCTTGACAAAGAATGGAACATTCTCACTTCTATATATTTCTATCTTAAATCAAGAACGCTGCAGATTATTACAATTCTGCTAATATCTCATTAGCCATGGCCTCTGGTGCAGGCAAATCAGCAGCATTCATGCTTTTAGTACTAAATGTTTTCCTCTATTTGATTGTCATTGCAATTGCAGCATGGGCTGTCAACCATGGAATAGAAAGATCCCACGAAACGGGTAACCGTCTATTTTCTTGCAGCATCACCTATAACTTGAGAAAACATATCCTCATTAAAAAATTTGATCATATAATGTTTCAATTTTTTTTTTTTACATTCATTTTGCAGCATCCGTGTTGTCACTCCCAGCTCGGATTTTCCCGATATATTACCCGTTCGGCAACATGGCTACTGGTTTTGTAGTCATTCTTTCACTTATAGCTGGAGTTGTGGGATTTACCACATCAATTACCGGAATTAATTATGTGATCCAATGGAATGCTCCAAATCTACATGCTGCTGCTACATCTTCTCTTGTATCTTGGCTAATCACAATGCTAGCCATGGGGTAAATTAAATAATCTTGCCAATGCTTTTGTTACTTTCACTTTTCCCATTAGTTATAAAAAGGGCATTACAGTTTATACACATTATGTTGCAGGTTGGCATGCAAGGAGATTGATATAGGCTGGACAGAATCAAATTTAGTAAGGGAATTTTCATAATTTCAAGAAAAAAAGAAAAAAAATCCCATTACATGAATTATTTATTTATTTATTGTTGTTTTCAAGTAGTGAACTAAAGTCGAAACTGATTTTTTCCTCAGAGAACTTTGGAGACAATATTGATACTTGTGAGTGGAACTCAGCTATTCTGCACTGCTGCCATCTACATAGGTGTTGATGATGTGGTTGTGCGAGAAAGGGATTCAATTGATTTTTATCTGTTAGAGTAGACGACGACGCGATGACATGGTTATTTCTTAAATGTGTGCAATGCCCGTGCTATTTTTTCGCAAGGAACTTGCAGATGAAGTATTATAATTCGACTGATGAAAACATAATTTGAGTTTTTTTTGTTAATTTTATTTTATTTTATTTGTAAGTTAAGTTGCTGAAATAAGTTTGAAATATTGATGATTCGAACTTTTTGTTTGCATAAAGTTTCATGTGATGTTTGTATACATATTTTAACAAAATATTCTTAGTTGAACTTTGTCATCGTTTACAGTATCTGATTTGAGGAAAAACAAGTTCAAGAGTATTGAGAATGGCATGAATGATGTACAATATTGCAGAATATATATATATCCATATATATATATATGTGTGTGTTCTTGTCTAACATAACAAAAGACCAAAAAAAAAAGGAAAAAGAAAAGAAAAAAAAGAAAAATTCAGCACCTCATATCCTTCATTCCGACCATTCCTTGCCTCCTAGAGCATATGAGGCCATATCTCAAGAGAAATGCAATTAAAAATTTAAAATATTTTCAATTCTAAAAACTTAAAGGAAATTCAAGATATATTTTTGTCGTCCAGTTTAATGCTCAAAGTTATTGAAAATTCAAATGCATCTGACATCATTTGGTTTTATTTTCAAATTTTATCTGTTTTCCCCCCCTACTATTTATAACACTAAATGCATGTTTATTTTTATCAATTTACAACATAAGTACATATTTTATAACCTATAATCTTCATTAATCTGAAACCTACGCACCTATTTAATCAAGGTGGGATCTACATTTTTAAATTTTATTAAAATATTTAAATCCATTCACTAATTAATCAATATTTTCTCGTGTAACTTCTGAATCTAACATAATATTGCTGATGTACTAAAAAAACATAATTTTACTGATGAAACATAAAGAAACAAATGAGACCTTTTAATTATTATTTTTATACTAAATATTATTTACAATCAATCAACCTTTTAGGCTATACCCAAGCACATTATTAACATTATAAAAAAATATAAATAAAAACACCAGAAATGACTTTTTAATATTAAAATTGAAAATAATACACAACTCGATCGATAATCTAAATTACAAATATACAGTCCTTGTGTCTCCGAAATGAATGCTTTAATTTATTTACAACAGCCTAATGATTAAATAGCTTTTTTAATTAATCTTGTAACATTTTTTCATTGGCCATCTAAATTTTAAATAACTGAAATACCTATCGTTTTTTACAATGACCCCGTTTAAACCATCCACTAGATTCTTGTCAACCACTATTTGTTTCATTCATTCTTTCATCAGTTCCAGATTTTCAATGGCTGGTAAGAAGAAAAACAAGGAAAACAAAGTAAGATACATAAAAAAATACATACATGTATATGATCAGATTTTTCACATGTAGAAGAATATTAAAATGATTGGTTTTGTTCACCCCATATGGGGATTGAATGATATGATTAATTCATTATGATGAGCAGGTAATTGTGGTGGCAGAATACAAAATCTCCATGCATTGCAATGCATGTGAAAGAAGTGTTGCCAAAACCATTTCCAAAATCAAAGGTTTCCTTCCTCATTTGCCCTTTTGAAGTCCCCCATGATTAAGCATAATCTCCTATTCCTTACGGTGTTTCATCTCATATTTCAATTTCATCTATGTGTATAAGGTAATTTCTTTTTTGTACACGTGACATTCACCTGGTGTCAAGGTTGCAGAAACCGTTATGCGCTAATGGGGTGGCAGCCCGGCGCTTGCCTGGAAATAGTACTTTTTTATTTTTATTTTTTTCATGAGATAATTACAAAAACACCCCTGAGGTGGGCTAATTACAAAAAAAAAAAAAAAAAAAAAAAAAAAAAACTAGATATGTTTCAAGATTACAAAAAACCCCTTGGATTTGATTATGTCTTAAATTCAAGGGGACAACTGTAAATATTTTTATAAATGAGAGGGGTTTTTGAAAATTCTTTTATTTATAAATGGAGAAAATGTAAGACAGAATCAAACCTCAAGGACGTTTTTGCAAATTTCAGAGGTTTTTTGTAATTAGCTCGAACCCCAGTTTTTTTTTGGGATAATTACAAAAAATACCCCCAAGGTTTGACCAAATTACAAAAAAACCCAACTAACTTTCAAAATTACAAAAAGTACCCCAGAAATTTGATTAAGTGTTAAAATTAAGGGGTAAATTGTACCATTTTAATAAATATGAGGGGGAATTTTGAAATGTTTATTTCTTATGAAGGGGGTAAATGTTAGACAAAATAAAACCTCAGGGGTATTTTTGTAATTTTAAAAGTTAGCTGGATTTGTTAGTAATTAGGTTACCTCAAGGGTACTTTTTGTAATTAACCCTTTTTTTTGTAGTTATCCCTTTTTTATTTTAATATACTTTTGGCCGATTTTTGACCGCCTAGGCTCGATTTTTGCACCAATTTGGACATAATATCTGTGGCCTAGGGACGCCTGGTGCCTAGGTGGCTGTCTAGTGTCTCGAAACACGAAACACTAGATATATAACTGTAGGAAATAGGAGATGCAGACTGCATGTTTTGGGGCCTTTTGGCCTTAAACTCTTTTGACAGTTTGAAATGTAGTTGGCATGGTTTGAACAGGTGTGGAGAAGTTTATAACGGACATGAAGAATCACAAAGTGGTGGTTACAGGAAAGGTTGATCCACACAAAGTATTGAAGAAATTGAAGAAGAAAACAGGGAAAAGAGTGGAGCTTCTTGTGGAGGACCAAAATGGTAAAGATGAAGAGAAACAACAAGTGATACAAGATAATTGTGCAGAACAAGTTATGGATTCTTGGCTGCTTCATTATTATGGGGATAGTGAAATTCACATGATGTTCAATGATGAGAATGCAAATTCTTGTTCACTAATGTGAAAAAAATAAAACTATATTATTGTTTTATTTAGGGTTAATTACAAAAACTATCCCTTAAATTTAACCCAATTATGCAAATATTCATTAATCTATCAAATACAAATACAATTTCACACGAGTGTTGTAACATTTTAAGGAGGTATTCCTAATTTTAAAAGGTATAACTGGAGTTTTGTTCTGATTAGGCTAAATCTCAAGGATAGTTTTGCAATAATCCCTTTTTTTATATGTTACAAAATAGCTATCAGGATAGTGATCGAGTGGTTAAAACTCTCAAACCCAGAACAAATGTCTGCAGATTCGATTCTCATCCCCTCCTAGCATATGTACTCAAAAATATATATATATATAGATATATGTATGTTACAGAAAAAGGACAAAAAAAAGGATTCTATTTAATTACATGGTTGAAATTGGCCACAACTAGCCATAGCAGTGGTTACAAAGTGCAGTTCAGAACTACAGCTGACCTTAAACTAGACAACCAAAAAAAAATTAAAAAAAATAGATATTAAAATATTTAGATTTTTTCTAATTTGGCCAACAGAAATTCCTTTTACCCTCCTGCATGATCTCAAAGGCAAGCTTGTATCTCTCCAATGAAGCTGTTCCAGCCTCAATATAGTTTCGAGCTTCTTCTCTTAAACTCCACAACATCAATGCCTTAAAATCTTGCGACCCACCTAACGAATCAGCGTCGCGTAGTATACCGCATTTCGCGCTTTTACACCACCGATGCAAAATATAGCGGGACGGAAGTTCCCTTACGTTCATTATTTGGAACACCTTCAGCGCGTGCCTACAAAGAACCCCTTCGAACTCGAACGTTTTACAACTACAACTGATATTCAAATTCGACGCGTTAAACGCAACAGTGTTCCTCTCGTCCCCATTTCCACATTTTTGTACCAGATATCTGCTGATCGCCCCTTCGACGTTTATCTTTATTCCGACATAACTGTAGCATTCCAAAAGCTCCTTCTGAAACACTTTGAACATTGTAATTGTGTATAGCCGTCTACATTGTTCTTCTATCGGGTCTTTTGTGTGAAGCACCGCTTGCAAATTAAACGAGTTAAAATCCTCGTTTCCTTCCTCTTTACGCCGTTGTTCGAGAGCTTTCTCATATCGAACGATGAATTCATTGAGAGGCGTTTGGGAAGTCAAAAGAGTACCAAAATACGATTTTAAGCCCCCGTCTACGGGAATTCCAGCAAAAAATGTCCCTTTAATGTGCAAAGGCACCCAATTTTTACGCATTCGATACATCTCCTTAAACCACTCATTCTCTCTCAGATTATATTTGTTCGTAAGCATATTCCAAGCAGAATCGAATTCACTACCCGTCTGACTTTGGAAAATGCAAGTTTCATATTCATATTTGAATTCGGCATCCATGGAAAGTAGTGCACCTAAATTCTCCTGTTCTTTGGCGAGAATTTGCCAAGCGGAAAAACGATGATGCGTTCCGGGAAAAACTTGCGCAATCGAATGTTGAATCGGACGGTCTTGATCGGCTATTATAGATACAGGGCGACAACCTGACATTGCCCTAACCCACGTTTGAAAGATCCAAGTAAAAGACTCCTCAGATTCATCGGCGATTAAAGCACAACCAAGAAGTACTGGTTGTCTGTGATGATTAACACCGACAAATGAAGCAAATGGGACCGAATAACTACCTCTCCTGTACGTTGTATCAAACACAATGGCATCTCCAAACTGAGCGCATGAAAATCTAGACCGTGCATCGGCCCAGAAAATGTTCATGCCCTTACCCTCACGCATTTCCACTGCGTAAAAAAATCCTGTGTCTTCAGCTTGCCGAGATTGAAAATACTCGAGTAACATATTGTACCAATCACTTACGATGTTACTTTGTCTAACTCGTTTGACAAGGCTGAGGCCTCCGTTTGTTTCAACCAAATCCAAGTTTTCCAACACACTGCTCCCTTCTTCTCGATATCCCTTTGATGCAACACTCACCGTTCTACTAGGATCTGTTGGACTGTCAAATTCGTGATTATGTTCCTTTTGAAGACGATCGACAACCCACCTTCCCGATTCTTGTCTTTGTATTCTCATATATGCTCCACAACCAACTCTAGAAGGGTGTTGATGCCCTTCCTTGGAGCACACAAATCTTCGAGATGTAATCGACCCGTCGTGTTTGGAGCGGAATAACTGGCCTATCCTAATTCTGAACCCTATATTAGCTGCATATGTCTGGTAGAATTTGTATGCCTCGTCGGCAGAATTAAATTCGAGACCTTTATAGGGTTCGCCTGTGGGTCCACCAACTCCGTCCATATCCTCCTTTTTAAAGCGTTTACTATCAACTACACCAGATGGACTATCGTCTTCATGCGATCTGATTCCAGTTCGACTGGCCCCACCTGCCGACGATCTCGGAGTTGGAAAACTTTTCCTTTGTATCCGAGGTGGACAAGTTTCTCCCGAGGATTCAAATTCGTGATTATGTTCCTTATTTATATTGGCTAGAAGCCACTTCCCAGAATCAACTTTTTGTACTCTTACGAAAGCAGGACAACCAGTTCTTGAGTTTGTCTGAAATCCCTCCTTTGAACACACAAATCTCCGGGAAATAACAGAGCCATCTACTCTTGATCGGTAAAGCTGTCCAATCCTGATTTTGAACCCTACCTGAGTAGCATAGACGCTATAAAACTCCTGCGCCTCTTCAGCTGAATTGAACTCTAATCCCACATGAGGTTCCATCTTAGATTCTCCTTCATCATCCCGATGGCCGTTGCTTTTTGCAACCATTGGTGCTGCTGGTTTTGACCTCACAGTCATGATATTTCCAAACTCTTCCTTATTCATATCAGTATCTGCATTCATCAGCAAATCATGAAATCTAGGCATACAACTCAAATTGTGCTTTACAGTGAATAAACATAGGCAAAAAGCAGTTATGGGCTGGAAATCAGATGTATTACTGAAACAAAGTTGAGTGGAACACATGAATACAGAAACAAAAAAAGAACACAGCCTGCAAACACTTAATCTTTAGTAGATGCCTTATGATAATTTAGGACGGAAATTATGTACAGTAACTTATCAAAGTATCAATAACAATATCAATATTAAACAAGCAAGTATCTTTTAGCAAATCTAAAGGTCAGTAGAGGGATAAGCTAAACATATTGATAGCAAGAGAGACTAAAAAACAATTATTGAAGTATCAAAGATAAAAAATAATCGTAATTGTATTTAAAGGTGAATCTTCACATCCATACAAAAAGGAGACCCCAAAAATCTGATGCGACTTGTTGAGTGTTGACTGCAAAAATAATTTGAGTACTTTTTGCCATGAGCCCTATTTAGAATTTTAAAACTTAGCATGCTGACTGTACTTCCTACTATACGACAATTAGCTATGTCCCTTGATACACAAAGCAAGTCCCAATTTCTTTGGGTAAAAATTTATAACACATCCTCTCGCTTTATTAACCTCAAAAAATAAAGCGAAAGTGGCAAAACTGACCACTGGTAACAAAATAAAATCTCTAACACTATATTAAAGGAAACTGATCAACATAAATAGTAGCAACCAGTAAATACAATCTCATGAAAACAACTTTCCAATCATGCCTAATCTTGAAAGAATTGATTAGCAACCTGAAGAACTCTTAACTACAACATAGAACAACAATTTTGTCATAATACCCGTCACCAAATGAATATAGAACCTTTCTCCATTATTGTTAACTATAACATAGAACAGCAATGCCCATTCTTCCTCATTTCCTACCATCTAAGTTTCTTTGAAACATGCCATTTCAACTGTCGAGTAATTGAATCATTTATCAAAGTTGTGCTTCAAATGAAGTACAAAATAATTTCTGTAGGTCCACCAATAACAAAGATATATAAACACTAAGAAGGGTGGGTAGAACTATAAAAGCAGGAAACATCAAGATCCTCATAAGAGATAACCAGTAACAGCAAACCATGCATGTCGTGGAAATAGAGAAAGAAAGCTTAGGTCCTAACAGATCCAAACTTTGCTGGTCAGCTAACCAAGACCCAATTAGAGCCCAAGCAACTACGTTCTCTTCCAATAAACATGAATTCAAGCATTCCAAAAAACCCACATAATAAAAAACATAATCAACCAAGAAAATAGATTGGGGAAAAGTGATATAATAATAGGATAAGTAGTGGACTAAAACCATTACTAATTATGAGGAATAATAATTATAAGGAAAATGACTCAGAACTCTACATTTTGTGTTTGATACTAAGAGATTCTGTTTGTAATCCAATTTGTAAACCCTATCAGTATCAGTAACTCCAAAATGTTTCCAGCTTGCAATCAACAGGTTATCAACGGCAATAGAAAGTCCACTTGTCTATGTCAAAGGATTCACTTATATTAGGTTCCTGGATGATTAAATGCTCACGATATCATCTTACCACATGTATAAAAGCAGAAATAAACAGGAATAATATCATAAGTCATCAGCACTAAAGATACACCCCAAGTAAATCCACTCACACGCAAAACCCTGGAAGCATATTGGTTCAGATCATAACCCTATATAATAAATGTCTTTATCCAAAATTTCCACATTAACAATGTTGTAAAAAGCTACCTGTCACATTCTCTTTATTCATGACTAAACTCTTACTTAGTATCATTGGCATTGGTGAACCATCAACAATAGCATAAGTAAACCAGCAATTCCAGCATTTCTCACTAACCATTGCTACATTACTGGTCAATATGAGAATGGAAGCAACTCCACAGCCAACAGCATGCAAGTGGCCATTCAAATAAACAATATCCACATATCATATATAAATGATTCTCAGACACCTCCAGAAGGCAATTGAACAAAAACGCAACCAACTTAAACATGAGATTTCGAGAAAATAAAAGTAATCAAATAATATTCTAATACTCCCAGTTCCCAAATCAAACAGAAAAAACATCCAATTTCAGCTGAAACACAAATTGTCAGCTAATCAACATAATTCAAACCCACTTCACAAAACCAACCACACAAACAAAAAGCACAGAAACCATATACAAACAAACCAAACACTACAAAATTATCACCTTAAAAAGAACAAAACGCATTTAGAAGGTACAAAAACAAAGAAACGAACTAGGGTTTACCTTTTGCATATCCGCTTGAACTGAATGAAATTTCTCAAAAAAAAAAAAAAATTAGGGCTTGTGCCACCTCAAAATCACGGTTAAATTCCAGTAACGCAATGAGAGCTAGGCCGGCATTGTAAAGCCAAATCGACTGGTTCACGATAAACAAAAATCAAACCTTGAAATTGAAAAAAAAAATGGCATCATTCGAATGAGTAAATGGATGAAAATACAAAATTACGCCCACTAATCACATTTTTAATTGCATCTTTTTTCTGAAATTTTGTTTCTGAGTCGCTGTTGGAGATGAGGAGGGGGGTGGCCCGAGTGGAGCTGAGGTGGATTTTCTTTCTGACGGTGCGTAAATTAGCCTAGAGTGGGAAGAATTTGTATCTGGTGTTACGAAGGTGTAGAGAAATTTTGGTCTGTCATCTCGTGATTGGAGGAAGATTTTTATGTGGTGGGACCATGATGGGCAATTGACCTTTTTGCACTTTATTAGATTTTTTTTATTATTTGTAAAATTTATATATGTTTAGTCATATTTCAAAAATATATAAAATGTTTGGAATTTCCACTTGAGAAAAATAATTTTAAATTTTAGCTATTGTTGCATTCGTTATTTTTAATAAACATGTAAAAGATAATGTAAGCGAAATATATATAAACAATCAATAAAGATCAAATTTGACCCATTTAATTCTATCTGTTATTTTTTTATTTTGTTTGCATGAAATTTTCTAAATTTTGTATTTATCAATTCAACATGACAAGGATACGAATATAATAAGGTTAAACATTGACCCGTTATTTTCATATTATTTTCATGTCATGTTGTCGTATCCTGTCGAGAATGGTCACTCCTACCTAGGGACGGCAATGGGTAGGGTACCCACCAACTTAAGGCTATACATATTCAAACCTTATGATATTTATTACTACACGTACCCGTCCCAAACCCGATTAAGAAACTACATATATTACCCGTACCCCCCTAAAATCCATTTATTTTATATAAAAACTTATAATTATATGAATATTTAGATAACTATTAAATCGACACCCTACCAAAAACTAATTATTATATAAGAAAATGCTAATATGTAAAATTCTTAATAAATATAACAATTAACCATTTTAATTTTGTAAGTCACTACGGGTTATTATCATTCATAAACTAAAACAAAAGTATCACATAAATATAAATTGTAATCAAAACATTTCTTAAAACTGTAGAATCAACATTAATACATCATTTAATTTATAAAATTACACCATCATACATATAATTTTATCAAGCTTGGCAAAGATAAAACATAGTTGATATGATCACAGATTCAAAATAAATAACAACTTTATGTCTTCTTTGTACAAAATAAAAATTTATGTTGAGCTTTTACGAATGTATAATGTCAGATGAAAAAATAAATGGAAGTTACTAAAGGCTAAACGGGTTCGGGTAATGGTGGGTATCTGAGGGGTAAAATCATACCCTATCCCGAATATAAATGGGTAGTAATTTCTCATCCCATACCCATCCCAAATTCGAAAAAGACTACCCATACTCGTCTCATTAGGGTTTGGGCAAGTGGGTACGTTATCCGTCTATCCGTCCCGCTGCCATCCCTACTCCTACCTACAATATGTCCCACCGTAGAGATTTTGACGCTCAAGTCAGAAATGATCCGAAAGAATATCGAGAGAGATTATTTTAATTTACTGGAAAGTAATGTATGTGAAAAAAAAATCATATAAAAAATACCATTTATCTCTATTTATACTTAACATGTTCACATCATAGTTGGATTTTGATACATTACTTGGGATTTTGATACATTACTTGGATATATAATGGGCAAAGCAATTAATAAATCATATATGGGCTTCTAATATTGTGGCCTAACGGCCCTAACCAAACACTAATATGTAGCCAGCTAATTCGACCTAATTGTTTTCACAACCAAATATAACAATAACTTGTGTCCCTACACGTATTATTACTTTTGTGTAGTGTGCGTGCTTCCAAAATTTCCATTTAACCTAAAAATACGATCCAAAGCGGTTATATTGGAAGAAGAAAGCATAAATAAACGTAAAGTCAAGAGGGGCCTAGTGCCTAGGTAGAGACTAATCGATGCTAGACAGAGATTTAAGAGTAGGCATAATTACAAAAACCTCCTAGACATTTGGGCTAATTACAAAAAAACACAGAGGTGTTTGAAAATACAAAAAAAAACCCTTGAATTTAATTTCATCTTACATTTTCCCCTTCATAAATAACAAACATTTCAAACGCTTCCAAGACATTTATAAAAATATTTAAAGTTACTTTTTAAATTTAAGAAAAAATCAATGAGTCTTTTTTTTTGGTAATTTTAAAACATCTCTGGATCTTTTGGATCTTTTTGTAACTAGCCCAAACCTCAGGGGTGTTTTTGTATTAATACGAAATATATCTTGTGATTTACAGAAAATCTTAACAAGAATCCAGTCATGTGGGAATCCCACCTTTCCACCACACACACACACACACACACACAGAGAGAGAGAGAGAGAGAGAGAGAGAGAGAGAGAGAGAGAGAGAGAGAGAGAGAGAGAGAGAGAGAGAGAGAGAGAGGAGAGAGATGGAATTCATGTACCACCTCAATGAATACTAACAGATCTTTAAAATATGGCGTAGTCTCAAACATGAAACCAGTGTTTTGAGTAGTGGCGGACGCAGGATTTTTAATTTTGGGGGGCGAAAAATTGTTTGAAGTTTTTATCAAAATTTTAGGGGGGCAAATTCATATATTTTAACTACAATTTTTTTTTTTTGAAAACTTTAGGGGGGAAAATGAACTTTTGAACTGAGCCCCCTTGTCCCCCCTCGGTCCGCTTGATGGTTTTGAGCAAACCATTCGATGTCTCCCGTTACCGTGTAGACGAAGATTGAAGAATTATTATTATTGGTAGCGCCACCCCAATATCTGTCATTGATCAAGTACCTTTGCTGGAATTTCTGATAACTCTGTGGATTATAGTTGAAGTGATCAAGAATTTGGGCAATGAACGAAAGCATATGAAGAAAAACATAAAAAGAAACAAGATATTGTAGAACAATTTTTTAAAATGCAATTGAAGTATAAAGAAGAAAGCATGGGCAATGAACAAGGTCAACATGGAAGAGGTTGTGTCCAAGGACGAGATCATGGTCGTGGACGTGCACAAGGAGGTTTCAATAATAATGAAGATAGAAGAGAATATCCAACCAGTGGACGTGGGAGGAGCAATCTTAGAATGAGGTACGAAAAATCACAAATAAAGTGTTATAATTGTCAAATATTTGGACATTATGCTTCCGAGTGTAGAGTGTAAGTCCAAGCGGCTACGATAATCTAGAGGGGGGTGAATAGATTATCTGCATTTTCTCGATTATGCCCTCTTTTTTGAATCAAGCAAGGCAAGACAAGAATAAAGGTGCGGGAAGTAAACAACACGCGTCGATTTATAGAGGTTCAACCCACCTAAGGCCTAATCCTCTACCACCCCAGTATATCCGGGATCGATTTCAAAAAGAAAAAAGATTTTATTAATTACCAAAATTAATACAACATCACCTTACAACAATACCTTGAAGAGCACCACACTCTTCTTCAACACCACCTTTGAGATTACCACAATCTCTCTTGAAGATTACCACAATCTCCAACTGCACCTTGTGAAGATTACCACAATCTTCAACCTTGAAGAACACCAAATTCTTCAACACCTCAAGAGCACCACACTCTTGAAACACCTATCACCTAGATCACCCAAGTGTATTCTTTCCACAAGAATACTCACAAGGATGTTCTTGTGTCGAATGATGACCAAAATCAAGATTACAACTCAATAATGAATATTACAATTTTGAGTGCAAGTGTAATCAAAAATCAAGCCTAGACCTCAAGATGTGAAAGTGAAATACTTAGGCTATAAATACAACAAGAGTGTTGAATATGAAAGCTTAGAAATTTGCAGATATCTTGTTGTGTATTTGCTTGTGTTATATTTTTGTGTCTTCAAATCATCTTCTATTTATAGGAGAGTCTTCACAAACATAGACTCATCCTTCTTCACTTTTGTCTACAAAAAGAAGATCACAAAATGTAGAAATAATGTACAAAAATGAAAAGTAAATCTTGCTGATATGGAGTTCAAACGGTACAATTTTTGCTGTCAAAAGATTACACAGTGTGACCGGTCGCTCTATAGAAAATTTCGAACGTTGAATGAAATTAGTGCGATCCAGGTACATGTTGCAGGGGGGTCCGACCGGTCGGAGGGGGGTCCGACCGGTCGACCCTTCCCTTGACCGCTCGCCCTCTCTCATTTTTCATGTCCAGTACGTTCTGTTTCATTTTGTGCATTCTTCAGGTACCGGTCGACCTCTTGTTCGACGGGTCAACCTCAAAATTGAAATATTGTTCGATTTATTGTCAAAAATAAACTTCAAGAAATACTCCAAAAAATTAGTAAAAATATTTTAAATCGATTGGGAGTATTTGGACAACATTTAAAACATTGTTTTTGTGCAAAAACCAATTAACACAAAATCATCAAAAGTATTGTCCAATTTTTATCGAATAATAAACTCTAAGAAATACTCCAAAAATTAGTAAAAACATTTTAAATCATTTAGGAGTTTTTGGACAACTTTTATAAATATTATTTTGGTATAAAAACTCATTTAAACAAAATCGTCAAAATCTTGATAAAAACATTTAGCTAACAAACTCCCCCCTTTTGATGATTACAAACCAAAACAATTTTAGGAAGTCGATTTTAAAAGCGAAACATATTTTCCGGTCTAAGACATCAATCCATTACAAGCAAGATTTATTATAAGTGAGACACACAAGGATAGGAGCAAAGATTTTTCAAAATATTTTTGCACAAGCTCCCCCTATCAATATGCACATTAAGAACAAGTATAGAAGCAAATAATTAAAAGCTAAAAGCTTAGCTTTTACAACTTAAGCTTGAATTTCATGAGCTTATAAGCTCCCCCTGTCACAAGACATCATTAGTCAATCATAAAAGTCCATAATTCATCAAATGGACTAAGTATCATTCACAACTTTTGGCTTTTAAGAGCCTTAGCTTATAGCTTTTCTTGCAAGCTTATTTTCGCTTCGTTGAGCATATGAGCATTTTTCATGTTTCTCCCCCTTTAGAATCATCAAAAATAATATTAGCACGATAAAAACATCATACAATCATATCAAAGTGCGCAAGTTAATCGATTTATCGAGCATTTTGTACAATGAAGCTTAAATTCCAAATAAAAGGGAAAAGTTGCTCATTTGATTTGCAAGAGCTCATTTGATTGATAAAACATGATCTCTATAACATTATAAGACTTTTCAAATCAAGAGAATCATGTCGGTGATGAATTTTTCATAGAAACATTTTGTCGAACACTTGGCGTGCGTTGAATAAAACAAGAGATATATAACGCCTTTGTATTTCATTTAAGCCAAAAAAATTCATCACCAATTGCAATATAACAACATTCATCCATCAACAATCATCATATACATTATACTAATGCAAGAATTTCATCAAAATAGCAAGATACAAGCACATTCTCAAGGGTTCAACCCAATTGAGATAAAAAGGAGAAATTCTTACCAATTGATCGGAGAAGTCGGATGATATGGATGAAATGGAAGTTACATAAACTCAAAAAATATAGATTTTATAAGAAGAAAATAATTTTGAGTCAATTGTGTGTGAAAAATGCAAAAGGGTTCGATTTTGGAAGAAAACAACCAAAAATGAAGGACAGAAGCAATTTTATCATCGAAATTAGGCGACCGTCGACGGGTAGTAGGCGACCGGCCGACGGGTAGAAGCGACGGTCGACGGGTAGGGCGACGGTCGATAGGGGGATGGGTAGGGCGATCGTGCCCGCAAGTGGTCGCCGTCGGCCGACCTCTCTGTCGACCGGTGCCTGGACACCAGTTCTGTTTCTATCCGAATTTTGCACCAAAAAATCCAATTTTTCACCCCTAAGTTTTAAAAAACATGCAAATTGCAAACATAGACCTCATTCAATATACATTATGTCATAATCAAGCTCGAAATGAGGTAAAAGACTCGGCGGTAAACAGTTGAAAACAAATGTCTGTGAGTTATCCTTGAGACAGAAATAAACACATCTCAATTTTTCGATTTTAGAAACGCAATCCCTTAAAAAATATAGAATCAATAGTAGTTCGATTATGACGAATCATATTTTGAAAAATTGTAATCACCGGACTTGTTATCCCAAGAAAATATGAACGTTTTAAAATTTTGGATATTCAAACCATAAGAAGGAGTGCCTTTCAAATATTTGAAAATTTCTTTTATTGGCACTTTAATCAGATTCGTTGGGATAGTTTTGAAGTCGAGCATATAGACATAAAGCATAGAAAATGTCGAGTCTAAAAAAAAGTAATAAACGAAGATAGACATACCTCGAATTTGATTGTTAACCAATATTTCTTTCTCAACTTTTGTCCATCTTGATATTGTTGCCATAAGAATAGAGATTGTTCTTCCTTCTTCCTAACTTCTTCAAAGGTTCTTGTGTATGCTTTGGTTGTGAAATATAACCACCTTCATGGCATTGTTCAACTTGAAATCCAAGGAAGAAATTGAGATCCCCCATCATAATCATCTTAAATACATCTTGCATCAAATTAGAAAAACATCTTGTACAAAAATTCATTAGTAGCACCAAATCAACTTAAATTTGCACTAATAAGCAATCCTGCGCTTTTTTCAAAAACAAAGAGAGTAGTTTCAACTTTACCTCTTGTAAAATCATTTTGCAAAAGAAAATATCTAAGTATATCATACCATACATGGGGTGCATGTCCAAACAAGGCCTTTTATAAAAATCACTTGGCCTAGAAAAATTTTCAAACCCCGATTCATAGACTTCTTTTAGAATAAAACAATTTAGAAAAGTGGATTTAACATCCATTTGGTAAAGCTTGAAATTTTCTTAAAGCAAGAATAGGCAAGTAGAATGCGAATAGCTTCAAAAACATGCTACGGATGCAAATGTTTCATCAAAATCAATTACCTTATTCTTGACATTACCTTTGAGCTATTAACCTCCCCTTGGTCATCAAACTTGTTCCAAAATATCAAATAATTTCTGCAAAATCTTAACAAGATATCTTTGCACAAAAGCATAGTAATATTGAATAATAGAGATACAATAACAAGTAACACATGCTATGCTTTCAAACAAATCATCAAGAATTTCATAAAACATGTAAGTTCAAATAAGCTTGTAGAAAGCTATATAAGGTCTCTTTTGAAATATGAAAATCCAAGAGTATATAGTTGAGACCTTATTTGAAAGAAGCATTTGAACAAGGGTTTTGACAAGAATGAATATGAGCAATCAAATGCATAATTTAGATATAAAGAGAAATTCAAATGTTTTATCAAAACAAAATATAATCCTTTACAAGTCTTGGATAAAACAAGCTTTATCGAATAGTGCCTTTCAAAAATCGAAAAAAATTCCTTTTAATGGCACTTGTATGAAATACTTTGAAATATCTTGAAAAATAAGCTCATAGGCATATGGCAAAAAATATATCGAGTCTAAGAGATAAATAACGATGGTGAGTGTACCTCGATATCTTATGTCTCTCTTGTCAGATAATGAGTATATAAATCCTACACAATTCTTAGAACAAGTTTTGCACACAAGAATAATTGTAATAGTGTAGTCTAGAGCAATGATATATGTCACAAGTATGCTTATGCCATAAAAATCCATAATAGATGATAAAACACTGTAGTTTAAATAAATGCACAAGAGTTTTAAAAATAACATGCAAGGTTCTCTTTTAAAAAAAAAAATTAAGAACACACAAATATATTGAAGACCTTAATTTTAAAACTAAATATTTGAAAACTCATTTTGAAAAATTAGGCACAATTACAAACATGCATAATAACAAAATAAAATGCATATTTAAATGAGGAGATACGGTTTACCAATTACGCCATTTCCATGGGTTATGTATTTCCCGTTGTTGATGGTATCTTCCCCTTTGAAAATCATTGTGGTGATGTCTTCTCCTTTGATTAAATGAGACGGTCATTTGATGTCTTCTAGGTGGTATGAATTTTCCTTGATTTTTATTCCACCGGGTGCCTAATATGACATTGTTTTGTGGTACCCTCAAGTGTTTGGGTCCTTTGGGATTAGCTTTGAGACTTTTAGGTCTCCAACAATAATTAGAGCTATTTCTAGCCCGACAAGTATTAACCGTATGACCCTTTTTACCACAATAGAAGCATTAATAATTCTAGACGTGTAATGACCAACATGCTTAGAGACTTGATTATTTTTCATATGATTAACAACATTTGGCTTATAATCAAGTCCTTTATCACAATTATGAATATCAACAATATTGGACATTTTATTGGTACTCAAGTTGAATTTTGATAAATCCTTTTTCATGCAATTAATATCCTCAACACTTTTCAAAACATTGAAATCCTTTTACAATTTTTTGTATTTAACAAGTAAGCTTTGGAATTCATTTTGAAGCTCATCAAAATCATTTTGCAAATCACTATAGTCATTATGTAATTCATTATCATAGGAAGTAGAAGGTTTAGAACTTACCTCATTTTCTTCGAAGCCCATAAGACAATGTTCGTTTTCATCGTCGTCGGAAGTTGTAGTAAGCTCATCCCATGTTGTTGGGTTTGATGTTGTACCCATTTGAGAAGTAGATGCTTTTGAGTTGCTCCTCTCATTTGCATATACTTCTTCTAACTTTCTCCATACTTCATGTGCCGATTTAATTCCTACAGGATGATCATATTCCAAAATGGTAAGTGAACAATAAATAATATTAAGAGCTTTACTATTTAAGGAGATGATTTTTCTCTCTTCATCATTGAGCTCCTTGAGGACTTTGGAGATGTGTGGTGTATCTTTTATCGGAATAGATTCTCCATTGACGACCGTGTTCCAAATATCGAACCCGCAACCTTGAAGATAGCATTCCATTCTTTCTTCCCAAAATATATAATTTTTGGAATCAAATAGTGGTGGCTTGGTGGTGGAGGCGCCGATAAGGTAGACTTTATACGTAGCCGATGATCGTTCCCCTTTACTCGCGATATGGAACGAGCTTGCCAAAGAGTTTGGCTTTGATACCACTTATACGTTCAAGAGGCTATGATAATCTAGAGGGGGGTGAATAGATTATCTCCATTTTTTCGATTATGCGCTCTTTTTTGAATCAAGCAAGTCAAGACAAGAATAAATGTGCGGGAAGTAAACAACACGCTTTGATTTATAGAGGTTCAACCCACCTAGGGCATAATCCTCTACCACCCCAGTATATCCGGGATGGATTTCAAAAATAAAAAAGATTTTATTAATTACCAAAATTAATACATCACCACCTTACAACAATACCTTGAAGAGCACCACACTCTTCTTCAACACCACCTTTGAGATTACCACAATCTCTCTTGAAGATTACCACAATCTCCAACGACACCTTGTGAAGATTACCACAATTTTCAACCTTGAAGAACACCAAATTCTTCAACACCTCAAGATCACCACACTCTTGAAACACCTATCACCTAGATCATCCAAGTGTATTCTTTCCACAAGAATACTCACAAGGATATCTTGTGTTGAATGATGACCAATATCAAGATTACAACTCAATATGTGAAAGTGAAATACTTAGGCTATAAATACAATAAGATTGTTGAATATGAAAGCTTAGAAATTTGCAGATATCTTGTTGTGTATTTGCTTGTGTGTTATATTCTTGTGTCTTCAAATCATCTTCTATTTATAGAGGAGTCTTCACAAACATAGGCTCCTCCTTCTTCACTCTTGTCTACAAAAAGAAGATCACAAGATGTAGAAATAATGTACAAAAATGAAAAGCAAATCTTGCTGATATGGAGTTCAAACGGTACAATTTTTGTTGTTAAAAGATTACACAGCGCGACCGGTCACTCTATAGAAAATTTCTAACGTTGAATGAAATTAGTGCGATCCAGGTACAGGTTGCAGGGGGGTCCGATCGGTCGACCCTTCCCTTGACCGGTCGCCCTCCCTCATTTTCATGTCCAGTACATTCTGTTTCATTTTGTGCGTTCTTCAGGTACCACTCGACCTCTTGTTCGACCGGTCAACCTCAAAATTGAAATGTTGTCCGATTTTTTTTGTCAAAAATAAACTTCAAGAAATACTCCAAAAAATTAGTAAAAATATTTTAAATCAATTGGGAGTATTTGGACAACATTTAAAACATTATTTTTGTGTAAAAACCAATTAACACAAAATCATCAAAAGTATTGTCCAATTTTTATCGAATAATAAACTCTAAGAAATACTCCAAAAATTAGTAAAAATATTTTAAATCATTTAGGAGTATTTGGACAACTTTTATAAATATTGTTTTGGTATAAAAACTCATTTAAACAAAATCATCAAAATCTTGATAAAAATATTTATCTAACATAGAGCTCCCAAAACCAAGAGAAAAGGCCCACTATGTGGAAAATAAAGGCGAAAAAGATGTCAATTTGTTACTAGCATACAAAGGTGGTGATGGAAGACAAGACAACACTTGGTACCTTGATACTGGTGCAAATAATCATATGTGTGGAAGAAGAAGCATGTTTGTGGAGCTTGATAAATCGGTGAGTGGCAATGTTTCTTTTGGAGATGAGTCTAAAGTTTCGGTCAAAGGAAAAGGTAAAATTCTAATTCGCTTGAAGAATGGAACTCATCAATTTATTTCTAATGTCTATTACGTTCCAAATATGAAAAGTAATATATTGAGTTTGGGACAACTCTTAGAGAAAGGCTATGCATTCACATGAAAGATCGTAGTCTTTCTATTAGAGATGATAGAAATAATTTAATCACTAAAGTGCCAATGTCTAGAAATAGAATGTTCTTATTAAATATCCAGAATGATGTTGCAAAATGTCTCAAATATTGCTATTTGGACACTTAAATTTTGGCGGATTAGAATTACTATCAAAGAAAGAGATGGTGAGAGGATTACCTTCCATCAATCATCCCAATCAACTATGCGAAGGATGTCTATTGGGAAAATAATTCAGAAAGAGTTTTCCAAAGGAATCAAGCTCGAGATCACAGAAGCCACTGGAGCTCATACACACTGATATTTGTGGACCAATCAAGCCAAGTCCTCTCGGTAAAAATAATTATTTTCTCCTCTTTATTGATGATTACTCTAGAAAGACTTGGGTGTATTTTTTGAAACAGAAGTTTGAAGTGTTCGAAGCATTCAAGAAGTTCAAACCCATGGTGGAAAATGAAAGTGGATGCAAAATCAAGGCAATGCAATCAGATCGTGGAGGAGAATTCACATCTAAGGTGTTTGTTAGAGATTTTTCTAACCGCAAGTCTACGGTGTCAAGTTTTAATATAGAGAAGTAAGGTTGTCGAATCCACAGGGAATAATTATCAAATTATCGCTAAGTACTATATTATAGTAGTCTAACTTTATTTAGAAATTCAATAATTGATGGAGTTGATTATACTAAAAATACTAAAAATAAATTAAGACTATGAAAATATCAATGAGTTTATCCAAATGATTAAATGAATTCTAGAGGTATGATGAATCTAGTTATCCCTTATGTTGTCAATATGGTTTATCAATCATCAATTATCAATTTATAAGTCAAGATTTCTACAATAATCATTCCCTTTCTCAAGTGCCAATGATTTTAGATTCAATTGGGGAATCAATATCTCTATGAAAATCACCAATCAAAATCTCAATAAAAGCTATGAATCTTGATAAATGACTTCAAAGGATTCACAAATCTCTCAATTCTATGAAATTCTAGGTTATGCTATTCCAAGGTCATGTATTCAATTACCTCTCTCAAGTGTCAAATCAAATACACCAAACAATCTAAATTATTGATCAAGTAATTTAGAAGCAATAGATCCAAATAGCACAAATAAATTGATAGATCTAGATTGACAAACCACAATCTCAAAACATAAGTTCAAACATAGATTACATCAATCCTCTAGAATTATAGTGTTTAGCTCATGATTAAAGAAAATGAATCCATGAAAATACAACAATACATCTTACAAGATATGAAGAAATCAATAAAATAAGAACAAGAGTTGAGGGATCTTCTCTATTTCTAGATGATAGAAGCCTCCAATCTTCTTCTCCAAATTCTTCTCAAAATGCTCAAATTCTTCTTCCTTGTCTTGTAGCTGTTTTTATTGTCTTCCCAAGGGTTCCAAGATGCTCTAATTTCAAGCCCCAAGGATGGTATTTATAGTACACAAAAGTCCAAGAAGGGTGTAGGTGAACATAGTTTTTTCCGCCCCCGGGCGCTGCGGCGCCCAACAATTTTCTCGCCATTTCTCGCAAAGAGCGCTGGCTAGGGCGCCCGCCAACTCAATCACCATTTATCGACGGCGCTGCGGGCGCCACAAGCATGGGCGTTGCGGCGCCCATCAACGTCTGCTGAAAACATTCCGCCGGCGCTGCAGCTGCGGGCGCTGGCGCGCTGCAGCGCCCACACGCTCCGTCCGTCCAACACTCTCTGCGCGGCGCTGCAGTTAGCTAGGGCAGGCAGAGCTGCTGGCCGCCCGTCCTGGCCAAAGTGGGATTTTTCCTTCTTTATACGCGATTTCTTCTTTCTTCAAGCCGTTTTTCACCGTTTTCTTCATCTCTCGGCTACCAAACCGTATTGACTCTACATCGACTCTAATTGAAATAAATAGGACTCTAACGACTCTAAAAACACCCAAAATAAAACCAAATTCTACTCTAAAATATCAAATAAGTTGGTAAAATACCAACTTAACAAATACCCCAAACTTAAGCTATTGTTTGTCCTCAAACAATTATAACTCCAAAATGAAAGACAAACAATACAACAACACAAGTAACTACAAAACTCCATAAACCAATAAAATTTGTCTAAAAACTCATTTCACTATCAATCAAGCATGCATTTTAACATTGTGATCAAAAGTGTTGAATATTCATGAAAATTCCGTTTACATTATTCAAATTGATTTTTAATCAAACGTTATCAAGATGATCCACTTCTAAGTATCAAAGATCATGACTACCAGGATTCCATAGGCTTGTTATTCCCACTAATCTCCACTAATGTAGGCTAATATAACACATGGATCAATAGGACTTCCAAAGCTTGTAATGTGGCTTAAGGTCGGGTAGGAAAATTTAGGATTAAGTGGCTCAACTCACTCAAACACACAATTACCTCTTCAAATCACCAATTGCCAAACAAAATGGCTACTTTCACTCTTTGTTGAATTTTCAATTATTCTCCCTTTACGAGCCTACATTCTCAACAATTTTTTTTTGAAACCCCAAACTTAATCTTTTGCATATTTTAACAAATGGGGTTTCATATTTTCATGTTCTCGGCAATTTCATGCGAGTGAACATCTACCTTACTTATCACATCCTCCTCAACCTTCAATCATTTTGTGTGTATGAGTGATGGGTAATTAGGATTTTCACATGTAAGCTCAAGGTAAAAACATGGGTTGCCAAAGAACAGGTTTAATAGGCTCAAAGGGGACACTAGTGAAATTATATCGTACAAAGGTAGTCATTTTGGCTCTAGCTTTTATTCAAAGATGGCCTAAATCATTTCCTTATGTTATTTCACCTAGGATTTCGCCTCAATTAGTGATCAAACAAGTTCTAGAATCCGGTGGGATCATACAAGCAACACTCGACTTCATTAATCATTTTCAAATAAGCTAACAGAATTATGCATGAATATGAAATCAATGAAGCAAAATATAGATCACTACTTAAAAGCATGCTTTCATGACAGTTCAACTCGTGATCAACAAATCTACTTAATCATGTAGTTCTATAGTTCAACACTACCCGACTCGACTCAACTCAATTTTTTTTAGCACTTTTTTTTTATTATTATTTAAAAATTTCAATTTAATCAAAAATTTAAAATCACACACAAATTAATTCACACAAAAATCACACCAAAATTTAAATAAATACACACCAAATTAAAAGAAAATAAAATCACAACAAAAAAATTCGATCACACGAAAATCACTTGGGTTGCCTCCCAAGAAGCGCTAAATTTATAGTCGTTAGCCGGACTCAACTATTCGGACTCAAGAAATTTCATCACCAAGTGGAAGATTTAAAACCTTCCTTGCTAGAACCCGTTCCCAAAATAATGTTTCAATCGTTGTCCATTCACTTGGAACGAATTCCCATCGCTCCTCTTAACTCGACGGCACCATATTGAAACACACGTTCAACCACAAACGGTCCTGACCATCGTGATTTGAGTTTACCTGGAAAGAGTTTCAATCGAGAGTTAAACAATAACACTTGTTGGCCGGGTAAGAATTCACGCCGCAAAATCATTTGATCATGCCATTTTTTCGTTTTTTCCTTATACATTTTGGCATTTTCATATGATTCTTGATTTAAATTCTTCCATTTCGTTTAATTGAAGTAATCGGTTTTCACCGGCCTCTTTCAAGTTAAAATTCAATTTCTTAATTGCCCAATAAGCTCGATGCTCAAGTTCAACCGGCAAATGACACGCTTTACCAAACACCAATCGATATGGTGACATACCAATGGGTGTTTTATAAGCCGTGCGATAAGCCACAAAGCATCATCGAGCTTTTGTGCCCAATCCTTTCGATTAAAACTCACCGTTTTTTCAAGAATTTGTTTCACTTCACGATTGGAAATTTTGGCTTGACCATTAGATTGAGGATGGTAACCAAGCGCAATCTTATGACGCACACCAAATTTAGCAAGAAGGTTGTTAAATAATTTATTACAAAAATGCGTACCTTCATCACTTACAATAGCTCGAGGAGTACCGAACCGAGTAAAAATATGCTTGTGCAAGAATTTGAGTACTACCTTAGCATCATTTGTTGGTGTAGCAATCGCCTCAACCCACTTGGAGACGTAATCAACCGCAAGCAAAATGTACAAATTTCCATAGGACGCGGGAAATGGCCCCATAAAGTCAATACCCCATACATCAAACAATTCCACCTCCATTATGTTTGTCAAAGGAAGCTCATGACGACGTGAAATATTACCAACCCTTTGGCATCGATCACAAGTTTTCACAAAGGCATAACAATCCTTGAATAATGTTGGCCAATAAAAACCAGATTTAGTAAGATTTTGCGGTTCGGGTTGGCGAAATGTCCCCATAAGATGATGAATGACAATGTTGAAGAATTTCTCCAATTTCTTCCTTAGGAACACAACGGCGAATGATAGAATCCGCGCATCTCTTGAACAATAACGGATCATCCCACAAATAAGACTTAACATCATGTAGGAATTTTTTCTTTTGGTGTGTAGTCAAGTCAGTGGCAAAACTCCTCCCCATGAGGTAATTAACAAAATCTGCGTACCAAGGTAATGATGTCTCGCACGACGCATAATTTGTTCATCAGAAACGATTCTTTTATTCGACTCTCAATCACCTCGTGAGGTTGCTCAAGGCGGGATAGATGGTCGGCAACCACATTTTCACTTCCTTTTTTATCCCTAATCTCAATATCAAATTCTGCAAGAGCAAAATCCATCGAATTAACCGAGGTTTTGCATCCTTTTTGGAGAAAAGATATCGATTGCCGCATGATCCGTATAAACAATCACCTTTGTACCCACCAAGTAAGCTCGAATTTATCAAATGCAAAAACTACCGCCAACATCTCTTTTCTCGTGGTGGTGTAGTTTTGTTGGGCGTTGTCCATGGTCCCGCTTTGCGTAGTAAATAGCTTTAAAAATTTTGTCTCGCCTTTGACCAAGAACGGCACCCACTTTGCATAATCACTTGCATCGCACATGAGCTCAAATGGTTGAGTCCAATCCGGCACTATCATAATCGGAGTGAAATGAGTGCCTTTTTATATGTTCAAATGCTGCAAACACAACTCATCAAAGCAAAAGATAACATTTTTTTCAAGGAGATTACAAAGTGGTTTAACAATTTTTGAAAAATCTTTTATGAATCTCCTATAAAATCCTCGCATGCCCTAAAAAGCTTCTTATGCCTTTCACATTTGAAGGTGGTGGTAGCTTTTCAATAGCCACAACCTTCGCCCGTCAACTTCCAAACCCGTACAAGAAATACGATGTCCAAGTACAATCCCTTCTTTGACCATAAAGTGACATTTTTCCCAATTGAGTACAATATTAGTTTCTCACAATGTTGCAAAACCATAGATAAGTTATGCAAACAATGGTCAAAAGAAGTACCAAAAAGGAAAAATCGTCCATAAAAATTTCCATGATTTTCTCAACCATACCATGAAAAATCGCCATCATACACCTCGAAAAGTAGCGGTGCATTACATAATCCAAATGGCATCCTGCGAAATGCAAAAGTACCATATGGACATGTAAAAGTAGTCTTTTCTTGATCTTCTGGGGCAATGGCGATTTGATTGTATCCTGAATAGTCATCAAGAAAACAATAATATTCGTAACTCCGCCAACTGTCCAACATTTGATCAATAAAGGGGAGGGGAAAATGATCCTTACGAGTAGCTTTATTCAATTTTCTATAGTCAATACATACTCGCCATCCTGTGACGGTTCGTGTAGAAATTAATTCATTGTTATCATTTTTCACAATGTCATACCTCCTTTTTAGGGACAACCATCTTAGGACTCACCCATGAACTATCGAAATGGCATAAATAATACCGCCTTTAGCCACTTTAAAACCTCATTTCTCACGACTTAACTTTCATTGCGGGATTAAGTCGTCTTTGGTGTTCAATAGATGGTTTATAAGATTCTTCCTTTAAAATTTTGTGTATTACAATGGAAGGACTTATACCTTTCAAATCAGAAATATACCAACCCAAGGCCGACTTATGTTTACGAAGCACACGCAACAACTTATCCAATTCGGACGAAGATAATGAAGCAAAAACAATTACCGGGTAAGTTTTATCTTTTCCCAAAAATGCATATTGAAGATGTTAGGAAGTTCCTTTAGTTCTAAAGTACCTTTCGGAATATTTTCAATATGGCATTTTCTAATGCTTCCTTTTGTTTTTCTTTTACAATTTCTTTAGCCTCAAGGGAAAGAATAAACTCAAGCAAATCAATATCATCACTATCTTCCTCATCACATTTCATTATTGAATTAATCAAACAACGTTCTAACGGATCTTTTAAATCTTGTTTTATAACTTCCGTTTGATCATATTGTTCGATTTTATCAATAAAATGATATGTGTGAGGTTCCTCTTGAAATTTCATTGCTTTATAAATGTTAAATAGTACCTCATCATCATTTACCCGTAATGTTAACTCTCCTCGTTGCACGTCAATTAAAGCTCGCCCCGTTGCTAGAAAAGGTCTCCCAAGAATCAATGGCATTTCATGATCTTCCTCCATATCCAACACCACAAAGTCCATAGGAAATATGAATTTATCCACTTTGATCAACACATCTTCAATCACTCCTCTTGGGTAGGTGAGTGATCTATCGGCTAATTGCAATGTGATGGTGGATGGCGTTATTTCTCCAAGGCCAAGTTTCGAAAACAGATAACGGCATAAGATTAATGCTAGACCTAAATCACAAAGAGCTTTATTAAAATAAGAATCACCAATAGTGCAAGGGATAGTGAAACTCCCGGATCTCTTAATTTTGTGGTAGCTTTCTTTGCAAAATGGCGCTACACTCTTCCGTGAGATTGACCGTCTCATATGCCTCCAACCTTCTCTTTCTCGACTTCACATCCTTCATGAATTTTGCATAGTTTGGCATTTGCTCGAGTGCATCGGCAAAAGGGATGTTGATGTGAATTTTCTTGAATATTTCCAAAAATTTGGAAAATTGAGCGTCCAACTTTTTCTTCGAAATCTCTGTGGAAAAGGAAGAGCATTTGGTAACACATTATCGAATTGGAAATTGGTTTTACCTCAATTTTTGCCTTTTCGATTGCTTATCAATGCCCTCTTCATTTTGGAGTGTTTGAGCTTGCTTCTGGTTCTTTGGTGGCATGAGCAGGCATCTTTGGTTCATCATATTCCATCCCACTTCTCAACTTAATGGCCTTGCAATGTTCCGTGGGTTCACCTCGGTGTTACTTGGAAACGTATCAACTTTCTCATTTGTGAATTAATAGCCGCGGGCCAATTGACCCACATGTGTCCCCAAAGATTTGAGATGACTTTCAATTGTTGTAACCCTTGAACCCAGATTTTCTATGTTAGAATCGGCTTTGTTCATCCTTGCTCTTGATTCTACAAGGAATGAACTAAGTAATTCCTCCAAAGATGGCTTTTGTTCTCCCACATGTGTGCTCGTACTTGCTTGATTCTCGATATCCCGGCGGTGGTTGCAACACATTTTCGTATTGCTATACGAGAAGTTTTCATGATTGCGAAGTCCCGGGATGATAATGTGTCGGCAATTGATTCCTCTATTGTTGAAACCCCGATTATTCACATAATTTGCTTGTTCCGTATCGGGATTCACAATTTCTTGACTTATCTCCATGATCGCTTCCGATTGTTGTTTTCCACGAACTTAGTGTAGCAATTTGCTTTGACAAGGCGGAAATTTGAGAGGCCAATGCGGACATAGTATCAAGTTCAAGAACACCGCAACTTTTCTTGGCGTAGATCTTTCGGACGGCCATTGATAACTATTGGCAGCCATTTCTTCGAGTAAAAGCATGGATTCACTTGGAGTTTTAGCCATCAATGTACCTCCGCCGCAAAGCATCTATAATAGTTCTTGAATGCCCATTCATACCATTGTAAAAATACTGAACTTTTTGCCAATCTGCGTACCCATATTGTGGACACCTCCTCAATAATTCTTTGAATCGCTCCCAAGCTTTGTAGAGTGGCTCAAACTCGAGTTGATGAAATTGAGCAATCTCACTTTTAAGTTGAAGTGTCTTGCTAGGTGGAAAGAATTTTGCCATGAATTTTTCAGTGAGATCATTCCAACTAGTGATACTTCCAGATGGGAAGGTTTGAAGCCATTGTCTAGCTTTATCTCGAAGTGAAAATGGAAATAACCTCAACCGAATACCTTCATCGGGAACCCCATTCATTTTGATAGTGTCACATATCTCGAGAAAAATAGCCAAATGAGCGTCCGGGTCATCTACGGCACTTCCCCCAAACTGATTCTGTTGCACCATGTTTATTAGGGCCGGCTTCAATTCAAAATTATTCGCATTGATAGATTGGCGAACAATGCCCGAATAATTTTGATTCGTGGTTGGTCGAAAATAGTCCCGAATGGCCCTTTCTGGTGGTGCAACAATTGGTATGCGGTCTTCATCATCACCGATTCCTGCCATTTTTGTGAATTCTATTCTTCGTGCGGCTCTAATCTTTCGAAGCGTTCTTTCAATTTCTGGATCAAATAAGATTAAATTAGCACTTTTATTTTTTCGCATCAACAAGAAAACACAAAAATGTCAATGACCCTATTGTAACAAAAAAACAATCTAAATTAAAGTAAAACTACTAAGTAATAATATTAGCGCAAATAAGATGAATTATTCCCCGGCAACGGCGCCAAAAACTTGTTAGAGATTTTTCTAACCGCAAGTCTACGGTGTCAAGTTTTAATATAGAGAAGTAAGGTTGTCGAATCCAAAGGAATAATTATCAAATTATCGCTAAGTACTATATTATAGTAGTCTAACTTTATTTAGAAATTCAATAATTGATGGAGTTGATTATACTAAAAATACTAAAAATAAATTAAGACTATGAAAATATCAATGAGTTTATCCAAATGATTAAATGAATTCTAGAGGTATGATGAATCTAGTTATCCCTTATGTTGTCAATATGGTTTATCAATCATCAATTATCAATTTATAAGTCAAGATTTCTACAATAATCATTCCCTTTCTCAAGTGCCAATGATTTTAGATTCAATTGGGGAATCAATATCTCTATGAAAATCACCAATCAAAATCTCAATAAAAGCTATGAATCTTGATAAATGACTTCAAAGGATTCACAAATCTCTCAATTCTATGAAATCCAGGTTATGCTATTCCAAGGTCATGTATTCAATTACCTCTCTCAAGTGTCAAATCAAATACACCAAACAATCTAAATTATTGATCAAGTAATTTAGAAGCAATAGATCCAAATAGCACAAATAAATTGATAGATCTAGATTGACAAACCACAATCTCAAAACATAAGTTCAAACATAGATTACATCAATCCTCTAGAATTATAGTGTTTAGCTCATGATTAAAGAAAATGAATCCATGAAAATACAACAATACATCTTACAAGATATGAAGAAATCAATAAAATAAGAACAAGAGTTGAGGGATCTTCTCTATTTCTAGATGATAGAAGCCTCCAATCTTCTTCTCCAAATTCTTCTCAAAATGCTCAAATTCTTCTTCCTTGTCTTGTAGCTTTTTTTATTGTCTTCCCAAGGGTTCCAAGATGCCCTAATTTCAAGCCCCAAGGATGGTATTTATAGTACACAAAAGTCCAAGAAGGGGGTAGGTGAACATAGTTTTTTCGCCCCCGGGCGCTGCGGCGCCCAACAATTTCCTGCCATTTTTCGCAAAATTGCTGCGCCCGCCAACTCAATCACCATTTATCGCACGGCGCTGGCGCCATCAACGATCTGCGAAAAACATTCCGCCCAGCGCTGCAGCAGCCACACACGCCGTCCGCCCAAAGTCCGGCGCTCTGCATGCAGGCTGCTGGGGCTGGCTTCCCCAAAGCTGCTGCCGCCTCGCCCGTCCCTGGCAAAGTGCGATTTTTCCTTCTTTATACGCGATTTCTTCTTTCTTCAAGCCGTTTTTCACCGTTTTCTTCATCTCTCGGCTACCAAACCGTATTGACTCTACATCGACTCTAATTGAAATAAATAGGACTCTAACGACTCTAAAAACACCCAAAATAAAACCAAATTCTACTCTAAAATATCAAATAAGTTGGTAAAATACCAACTTAACAGTGTTCCAAGAATTTTGCAAAGCTAACGGAGTTCGGTGTCCTTTGACAGTCCCAAGATCCCCCAGCAAAATGGCGTAGCTGAGATAAAGAATAGAACAATTCTTGAAATGGCAAGGTGCATGCTCAAAAGCAAAAGAGCGCAAAGGAGTTTTCAAGAAACGGTGGCGTGTGCGGTGTACCTGTCAAATCGCTCACCAACCAAAAGTGTGTGGGGAAAAACACCACAAGAAGCTTGGAGTGGAAGAAAATCAGGTATCTCTCATCTAAAAGTATTTGGAAGCAAAGCATATGAACATGTACCTGACGAGAGAAGAAGTAAGCTTGATGACAAAAGCGAGACATTCATCTTCATCGGGTATGACTCAAACTCTAAAGGTTATAAGTTATATAATCCAAATACTAAGAAGCTTGTGATAAGTCGTGATGTAGAGTTTGATGAAGAATCAGATTGAGATTTTGGCTCCCAAAACAACTTCAATTTCTTTCCGGATTTTGAAAAAAATGAGTCAAGACCGATCGAGCCAACAATAGAAGTCCAGCAAGAGCCAACTATTCCATCCACTTCACAATCAACAGCTGAAGGAGACTCGCCACTATCATTTCTAAATGAAAGAGACATAGAACGTGAAAGGAGTCTAGAAGATCTTTATAAGAACACCGAGAGGATAGACGATATTACACTATTTTGTCTATTTGCAGATTGTGAACCAGTGACTTTTGAAGAAGCAGTCCAAAATAGAAAATGGAGAGATGCTATTGATAAGGAGATACAAGCGATTATGAAGAACAATGCGTGGGAGCTGACCTCACTTCTAAAAGGACATAAGGCTATCGGCGTCAAGTGGGTGTACAAAGCAAAGAAGAATGCTAAAGGAGAAATTGAAAGATATAAAGCAAGGCTAGTCGCAAAAGGATATAATCAAAGAGCTGGAATCGACTATGACGAGGTGTTTGCTCTAGTCGCTTGCTTGGAAACAATAAGACTTATCATCTCTTTAGCAGCTCAAAACAGGTGGAAGATTCACCAGATGGACGTAAAGTCAACTTTCTTAAATGGAGTTCTCGAGGAGGAAGTCTACATTGAGCAACCAAAGGGCTATGTGGTGAAGAATGAAGAAGATAAAGTCCTGAAGCTGAAGAAGGCTCTATACGGATTAAAGCAAGCACCACGGGCATGAAATAGTAGGATCGATAAATACTTGCAATAGGATCGATAAATACTTGCAAGAGAATGGGTTCACTAAGTGCCTGCATGAACATGCACTTTATGTCAAAGTCAGAAAAGATGATGTTTTGATCGTGTGTTTATATGTGGACGACTTAATCTTCACATGGAATAATCCAGACATGTTTGAGGAGTTCAAGAAAGCAATGACCAGAGAATTTGAGATGACTGATATCGGGCTTATGGCATATTACCTCGGCGTCGAAGTTAAACAACATGAAGATGGGATTTTCATCTCACAAGAAGGCTACGCGAAGGAGATTCTCCGGGATCAAGCTATCAAAGTATGACAGAGAAGAAAAAGTGGACCCGACATTGTACAAGAGTTTGGTTTGAAGTTTGCGGTATTTGACGTGCACAAGACCCGACATTCTCTATGCCACCGGTTTAATAAGTCGTTACATGGAAAATCCAACCACTACTCACATGAAGGCTGCTAAAAGAATTCTTCGTTATCTCAAAGGTACGATCAATTTTGGCTTATTTTATTCAACAACTAATGATTATAAACTTGTTGGTTATAGTGATAGCGATTGGTCTGGAGATGTAGATGATCGTAAAAGTACTTCTGGTTTTGTGTTCTTCATGGGAGATACCACATTCACTTGGATGTCAAAGAAACAGCCGATAGTCACTCTCTCAACCTGTGAAGCTGAGTACGTAGCTGCGACAACTTGTGTTTGCAATGCAGTTTGGCTAAGAAACTTGTTGAAGGGACTCGGAATGACACAAGAAGAGCCAATTAAGATTTGTGTCGATAATAAGTCAGCTATGGCATTGGCAAAGAATCCAGTGTTTCATGATCGAAGCAAGCACATTGACACTTGCTACCACTACATAAGATAATGCATATCAAGAAAGGACGTGCAAGTGGAGTACGTGAAGTCTCAAGATCAAATTGCGGATATCTTCACCAAACCACTCAAGCATGAAGACTTCATACGACTTAGAAGTTTCCTCGGAATGACAAATCAAGTTTAAGGGGGTGTTGGAAATAAACTTGATTTAGTCCAAGTAATATTGGGCTTGGAAGAATAGTTTTGAGATAAAAGAAAAAATAAGAGCCCAAGCCCAAATGGCCCAAGTTCTAGAATGTATCTAGAAAAGTCTTATGAAAATATCTTAAATATTATTGGTAAGAAATCTTGTAGAATGTTCTAGGTAAGTAGATATTTCGGAGGATGATTCTAGTGAATGAATTATAGCCCTTAGATCAAATAAATCCTAGTCATTGGTTAAGAAGTTGTACTAGTATAAATAGGGGTGTCTTGATCATTTTGCAACAAGCCAAATTTGAGAAGAATCAATACAAGCCAATATTTCTCCACCAAAACTCTCTTACATTTCTTAGCATAAATAACCTCCTCCTCCTACAAAGAGAAAATAATCCCTCTTCCAACTTCCAATTTCTAAATAACCCATTTTTCTTCTAAACTTGAGATAACCCTCCTCCAACAACCACATGTACCCAACAAGGGCCAAATACTCTAAGGACGGTGTCATCTTCAAACTTCTTGAAACAAATCGGGCATTTTTGAGTGCACAAGAAGCTATACAGTGCGTCTGCCATTTCCTATGAGAAAAAAAAAGAAAAAACAAGTGATAATCTGAAAATGCCCAAAATATTTGAATAAACTGAAAATGCCCACAATATTTACATAAAACGTAAATTCAAAGAAGATGAAAACCGATTGAATTTGTTAGTTTTAGGATTTTCTTATTAAAAGAACAGAAGATAAATCTGCATGGAGGACCGATGAAGAATTTACTAGAGAAATGCTAGCAGGAGTGAACCCTATAATAATTAGTCGCCTACAGGAATTGACAAAATTTATTATTTTTGGCCTCTAAGTGGCCTTAACTTGGAGCGGTCCTTATTTTTTTAAATTTTGAATTTGGTACAAAAGCTAGCAGGTAAAGATCACCAGAAGATTACTGGAGTACTAAATCTCTCCAAAAACATTGAGGCAAAGATCACCAGAAGATTACTGGAGTACTAAATCTCTCCAAAAACATTCATAGAAAACAATTTTGATGGAGTTTCCTCCAAGAAGACATATATTTATGATCTATCTAAAAGAAGTTATAAATAAAATAAAGTTGGCCATAGTCACCTTACTCAAAGCAAAGTTACACCATCCGGGAACCTCTTTCAAGCCTACAACTACGTAGGTTACCATATATATAGAAAACTTCATCATTATATGATGATCTCTCTGTGTATAAATGTGTACGTGTGTATAGATGTGTATGTGGAGAGAGAGTAAAAGCAAAGAGGAAAGGCTGTGCAGATTGGCGGTTATAGGGGTGGTGCATGGCTGGTCCTTTCTGTTATGTCCCCGTAATATGTACTGTGCGTCCTCTTTGTCTTATATGGGAATATTAATATTAAATATTAACTGTTATCATATAAATTAATTAATAAATAAAATTGTAATTTTTTAAATAAAATTGTAAGTATAAATTTTCAATGTTGTAAATCGTGCTATTGGTGTTTTTGTTTTTTTTTAGAATGTGCTTAATTGATTATATTGGTATGCAAAATCTATTCATAATGATATATTTAACTAATTTTTATAATAAACTCGGGTGAATTACGATAAGTTACTTTGACATTTAGGTCGTTTTTTTTTAAATTCAAAGTGAAAATAGTTCATGTTCGTTTTCTTTTTTGAGAAACTAACATAAATGGTTCATAAAGCATTATAGATACATCATTTAGGGTTTGCATTTTATAAAAAAAATAAATAATTATTGATGAACGTTAAAAAATATACAATTACTTTTGGTTTATAATAGTATTTAACTTTATTAATTTTAGTAATGATATAAATTTATAGTATTATTATATGTTATAAATAAAATAGGAAATCAACACAAAATTATAGTTGGATGCATTTTTAATGCAGGTTCAGATCAATGCGCATAACTTTCAATTCCGACATGATTTAGGGATGATTCTTGAAGATATGGATTCACAATCTATTCTTCTACAGATATTCAGAGATAGTAAAGCCTAAATCAAAGCTTGGAATGATATTTTTTTGGATCAAAAGTTCATCACAATTTGAAATTTGAAGAGACTCATTTTCTGTCAAGACTTGACCAAGGTTCGTATTTTGGGCATCACTCTAAGACCACAGGTGCTATGGTGCTTAAATTTTTACTGAGTATTCCAACCTCATTTGTCTACACCTCTCATGAAGACTCCAAAGTCTAATTCAGTCGGCAAGTAATTTCTAAAAATACAATACCCTACTGCTGTCATAATCCCGCAGGCCTACCACTCCACACTTATTACACCATATCTTGGCCTATAGTGCTTGGAATTCATTCAAATCAGTAGGAGAATACAGCCAAGACATGTGAGAATGGTTTTATGAAAGAAAATCAAGATGAATCAGCAAGAATCCTTTCCATAAAGATCAGACAAATGAAGAGTTGAAATTGGTGTCAAATTTTCAGCATTTTCTCAATTATCTTGAAAATTAAAAATAAAATAATTCCAAAAGGAATTATTGTGTTGTCTATAAATAGAGGTCATTTACACTTGCTAAACACACATGTTTGTATAGAAAGTTAGAGTTTCAAAGAGAGTTTCATTGTTGTTTTCCTATATTATAGTAGATTTTCTAGTATTTCATAAAAAATGCTTTCTTTAGTTTTCATGTAATATCTTGTTTTCTCTACTTAATTTATGTCTTTCTAAGTTTATTTTGTTGAGGAATAGAGTGAAACTCTTGATGGAGGAGAAGGAATGGTTGTAGCTTTACACTAAATTTTATTGTTTTGATCATCAATTTATGTTTTAGATTATACCCTTCTTGTTTTGTGGTATTCTTGATTTATGCATTCTATTGGCACAATAAATACTTGGTTCCATTTAGTTAAATGTTTGGTTTTACTTCAACCGACTACTAACGTGGATACCTTGATTTGTTGTAGACAAAAGAATGCACGAATACTTGAGTCCATAAACAAGTATTGGCGTTATGAGATGAATTATAATTGGTAATAAAACATGTTCACCTTATTACATGATTTATATTTAGAATATCTTCCTATTGGAACCTTCGTTGTGTATGGATTCTAATAGTAGTTATTGATAAGGTAAGAAAATATAATTATTCCTTTATCCAAAATCAAGAGTGAATCTCTATCCTCAATAATTTTATTATTCAAATTTATCGTAAAAATATTTCTTACTAGTGTAAAATACATCTATTTATTTCTCAAAGAAAAATATTCTCTGCAAACTTACATAATCTTTCATGTGGATCGATCTCGGACTCACGAGAAATTTATTACTTGAGACAACCTGCACTTGGGTTTGCAACCTTAAAGTTGTAGCAAGTTTTTGGCGCATTATTTGGGAAGGCAAGGTAGGTTTCCAGGTTTGTATATATATCACTGTAAATATTGTGTGTTTATATGCTTACATGGTGTCGTAGTCTAAATTCTCGCCGTTTAATTAGATATAATTCAAAAATATTGATAAAAAAACTTTGATTCACCTCCACACACACCAATTATGGCTGAAGAAGTAATTGTTCAAAATGAGATGGAAAGAGTGGAAAATCAAGAAGTGCATAATATGCGTTATTATTTGCAACCTCCTCGAAATTCTACTCCTTCTTGTTTCATTTTTCCACTAAATACAAACAACTTTCGATTTAAGCCAGGGATGATACCTTTACTTCCTAATTTTCATGGTATGGATTCTGAAAGCCCATATTTATATTTAAAGGAATTTGAAGAAGTATGTTGCACATTTGATGATCAAAATTGCACAATTGAAATTGTTAAGCTCAAATTATTTCTTTTTGTTTAAAAGATAAAGCAAAAACTTGGCTTAGCTCGTTAAAACCTAGATCAATTGGTACATGGCAAGAAATGCAACCGAATTTACGAAAAAATTCTTTCCAACTCATAAAACAAATTCTCTGAAAAGACAAATTCAGAATTTTTCTCAAAATCCTAAAGATGTTTTCTTTGAATGTTGGGAAAAGTTTAAAGAGTTGTTGAATTCTTGCCCACATCATGGTTTTGAAAATTGGCGTATAATCAGTTTCTTTTATGAAGATTTAAATCCTGAAACTAAGCAATTTATTGAATCAATGTGTAACGGTCAATTTCTTGATAAAGAACCTGATGAAGCGCTAGAATATCTTGACTATTTGGCAGAAAATTCTCAATCTTGGCATAGTGTTGATGAAAATAAAAGAAAACTCAATCTTACTCAAGAAGATAGTTTAAGTGCTAGGCTTGCGCTTTTGGCTAAAAGAATCGATGACATGGGAGTTAAAAAAGTAAAAGAAGTTAAATATGTGCAAGATAAAAAAGTTTGTGAAATTTGTGGACTTCAAGAGCACTCAACTAATGATTGTCCTCACATTCTTGTTGAAGCAAATGTCATGAATGGATTTAGAAAACCTTTTCAATCTCCATATTCTGAAACTTACAATCCACAATGGAGAAATCATCCTAATTTCAATTGGCGTAATAATAATCAAGCTCAAATCAATAAATTCACAAAAGCCACCAAATTTTCCTTCATATCCGCCCCACATGTAAAATCAATTGAGGAGACTTTGCAAGCATTTATGAATGAACAAACAAACATCAATAATAAAACTTCTCAGGCTATCAATGAAATCAAGAACTCACTTTCAACACTCACAGTTTCTTTGCGAATTCAAGAAAAGGGTAAGTTTCTGCTCAACCTCAACCTAATCCTTCTACTACGCGAGTGTTGTGCTTCTACTTGGTGAAAATCCATAAATAAGGCCAATTCGGTCACAACACTTGAAGTGGAAAAATTGTTGATAAAACAATTCATCCTAAGAAAGTTCTAAATTCATCTTTAGAAATGAAGAATGAAAATTGTGGTGATGAGGAAGGTAAGTTGAATAAAGGTAAGTTTGAAATGATGAAACATATTCACCTCGCCCCTTTTCATCAAAGATTGCAACCAACTCAAAAATTGAATTCAAATTCTGAAATTTTTGAGCTTTTAAACAAGTCAAAATTAACATTCCTTTGTTGGATGCAATCAAACAAGTCCACCTTATGCAAAAATTTTGAAAGATTTGTGCACAATTAAAAGAAAACATCATGTGAAGAAAAAAGCATTTTTAACTGAAAGTGTGAGTTCAATTATACAACAATTTGCTCCACCTAAGTACAAAGATCCAAGATGTCCAACAATTTCATGCATTATAGGAGACACTAGAATTTAACGTGTTTTACTTGATCTTGGTGCTAGCGTAAATCTTCTACCTTTTTGATATATGAACAATTAGGTTTGGGTGAACTTAAAGAAACTCTAATTGTACTCCAACTAGCTGATCGATCAATTAAAATTCCAAAAGGAATAGTATAATATGTGTTGATACAAATTGACAAGTTTTATTTTTCCGTTGATTTCATTGTTTTGGATACTCGGTAGGTTATAGATGCAAAAATATAAATTCTGTCATTTTAGGTCGTCCATTTCTTGAAACTTCAAATGCATTGATTAACTGTAGAAATGGTATTTTGAAATTATCTTTTGAAAATATGACTTTGGAATTAAATGTGTTCAATGTTTGCAAACAACCTGCTGATGATACCGAACTACATGAAGTTGATTTAATTGAAAAATTGTTCACAAAAATTTCTTTGTCAATAATTCTTTTGAATTTCTTGAAACATGTTTTGAAAATGAGAGAGTTTGTGATATGAAATGTTTTGATGTCTCCAATGGATTTTTACAAGCACTAGAAAACCATTTTTGGAAACCAAAAATTGAAGAGTTGTCTTCATCAGAAGTGCAACATATTCCTTCAAGCATAAAAGCTCCAAAAATTGATTTGAAATATTTACCATCTGATTTGCAATACTCTTTTCTTGGTGAGAGTGAAACTTTGCCTGTAATAATTTCTTCCAAACTTGATGCATCTCAGGAAAGTAAGTTGATCGAGATTTTGAAAATGCATAAAAATGTCTTAAGGTGGACCATTGTTGATATTAAAGGTATTAGTCCTCTAATTTGCACACATAATATGTATTTAGAGGAAAATGCAAAACCATCTAGAAAAATGTAGCGAAGATTAAATCCTAATATAAAAGAAATAGTGAGAAATGAAATTATTAAACTCTTAGATAATGAAATAATTTATCCTATTTACAAAGAAATGGGTAAGTCCTATTCATGTTGTCTTAGAAGAAGTCTGGGGTTACAGTGGTTAAAAATGAAAATAATGAACTGATTCCAACTAGAACCATTACTGGTTGGCGTGTGTGCATTGATTACAGAAAACTTAACTCGGTTACTCGAAAAGATCATTTTCTATTGCCCTTTATGGATCAAATTTTAGAAAGAGTTGCAGGTCATAAGTTCTATTATTTCTTAGATGGATATTCTGGATATAATCAAATTGAAATTGCACTTGAAGATAAAGAGAAAACAACATTTACATGTCCTTTTGGTACATTTGCATATAGAATGATGCCTTTTGGATTATGTAATGCACGGCTACATTCCAACGATGCATGTTTAGCATTTTTAGTGACATGGTTGAACGTTTTCTTGAAGTCTTTATGGATGATTTTTCAGTTTTTGGTGAATCATTTGAAGATTGTTTGTTGAACTTAGAAAAGGTGTTGATAAGATGTGAAGAAAAGAACCTTGTGCTTAATTGGGAAAAATGTCATTTTATGGTAACAACTGGTATTGTTCTTGGACACATTACTTCAGTAAAAGGCATTGAGGTAGATAAATCCAAAGTTGAGTTAATTGCTAATCTACCAATACCAAAATCTGTGAAGGAGGTAAGATCATTTTTAGGGCATGCATGTTTTTACAGATGATTTATCAAAGACTTTAGTATAATTTCTAAACCATTGTGTAATCTTCTTACAAAAGATGTTAGTTTTGAATGGACTGAAAATTGTGAAAAAGTTTTTGTCAAACTTAAAAACATGCTTACATTTGCCCCAATAATCCAACCTCCTAATTGGACTTTACCTTTTGAAATAATGTGTGATGCTAGTGACTATGCCGTTGGAGCTGTTTTAGGGTAAAGAAAAGAAAAGAAACCATATGTGATATACTATGCAAGTAAAACTTTGAATTAATGGTGCCCAAATCAATTATTCAACCACTGAAAAAGAATTACTTGTTGTAGTATTTGCATTGGAAAAAATTCGATCCTATGTTGTTGGTTCACCAATTGTTGTTTTTAGTGATCATGCAGCTTTGAAATATCTTTTATCAAAAAAAGATTCCAAACCAAGATTGATTAGGTGGATTCTCTTACTCCAAGAGTTTAATATTACCATTCGTGATAAGAAAGGTGTAGAAAACGTGGTAGCTGATCATTTATCAAGATTTATTTGTGATGATTCATTTCAAACTCCACCTATCAATGATACTTTTCCGATGAACAACTATTCAATATTCTTTGTAGTACCTTGGTTTTTGAGATATTGTTAATTTTCTTGTGATAGTAATGATCCCATCAAATTGGAATTCACAAGATAAAAAAAGTTTTGATCGAGGTAAAAAAGTTTCTTGGGACGATCCCTACCTTTTCAAATATTGTCCAGTCAAGTCTTTCGTAGATGTGTACCCGACAATGAGGTAGGTAGCATTATTCAATGGGAAAAAAATTTTAAGCAACCTGAACTTTTCGTGTTTTTACACTTTGCAACCTCACCTTTTTTTTATTAGTTGCAACTTTGTACTATGCGTGTTTTATAATTTGCAACCTCCGGTGCACCGGAAAGAGGAATATTCAGAATATTCAGTCACATCGTGGCATGCCCCTTCATGACGGCCTTTTTCGTCATTTCCAGTCATTAATTTTGTTTTTTTTAATTGTATTACTGCATTAAAAAATCTTAAAAAACTCAAAATTATTATTGAAAAATCTAAAAAATCTAAAACATCAGTTTTAAAAAATCTGAATTGTTTTTTTTGAAGTATTGAAAAATATTTTAATTTCTAAAATAGAAAAACTCAAAATTATTTTGAAAAAGTTATTATTAAACTAAAAGATATTTAAAAATCTGAAAATTTGTTTAAAAATCTAATTTTTTTTTAAAAAAATCTAACAATTATTTGAAATAATAAAATAAAAAATTAAAAAGCTGAAAATTATAAAATATGAAAATTTATCTAAAAAACTGAAAATAGGTTAAAACAAAGACTTTTTGAAATTTTTACAAAAAAAAATATCTGAATTTTTTATGAAATAAAAAATAGAGTAAAAACTTAGAATTATTTTAAAAAACTATAAATAACTTTTAAAAAAAATCTGAAAATCAAAGGGAAAAAAAATCTGAAATTTATGTAAAAATTAGATTAGTTTACATATTTGGCATAATTGTCGGATTTGTATTAAAAATAATTCAGATTGTTTTGTAAAATTTTCAAAAGTCTTAGTATTAATCCATTTTCAGATTTTTAGACAAATTTTCATGTTTTGAGATAACTTTCAGGGTTTTTTTTTTTAATTTTAGATTTTAATATTTCAAATAATTATTAGATTTTTAATAATTTTTTTAGATTTTTAAACAAATTTTCAGATTTTTAAACATCTTTTAGTTTAATAATAACTTTTTCAAAATAATTTTGAAAAAAAATTCAGATTTTTTTAAAAATAACTTTTTCAAAAAAAAAAAACTTTTAATTTAACAAAGTTTAAAAATAACTTTTTAAAAAAAATCAGTTTTTTTTTTTAAAAAAAAGCCCTGAAGAATGACGAAACAAATAAACTTCAAAAAGTCTTTGTTTTTAATCTATTTTCAGTTTTTAGACAAATTTTTATATTTTTAAATAATTTTTAGCTTTTTTAATTTTATATTTTAATTCAAATAATTGTTAGATTTTTAACAATTGTTTTAGATTTTTAAACAAATTTTCAGATTTTTAAACATCCTTTAGTTTAATAATAACTTTTTCAAAATAATTTTGAGTTTTTTTAGAAATTAAAATATTTTTCAATATTTCAAAAAAAACAATTCAGATTTTTTAAAACTGATTTTTTAGATTTTTTAAGATTTTTTAGATTTTTCAATAATAATTTTGAGTTTTTTAAGATTTTTTAATGCAGTAATACCATTTTAAAAAAACAAAATTAATGACTGGAAATGACGAAAAAAGCCCTCAGGAAGGGGCATGCCACGCATGTGACCGAATATTTCCGGAATATTCCTACTCCGGTGCACCGGAGGTTGGAAATTATAAAATACGCATAGTACAGGTTGCAACTAATAAAAAAAAGGTGAGGTTGCAAAGTGTAAAAACACGAAAAGTTCAGGTTGCTCAAATTTTTTTTCCCTTATTCAATTTGTCATTCCGAAGCATGTGGTGGTCAGTTTTCAGTAAAGAAAACCAGTGCAAAGATCTTACAATGTGGATTTTATTGGCCAAATCTTTTCAAAGATACTTACGCTTTTTGCAAAAGTTGTGAAAATTGTCAAAAGTTAGGATCAATTTCAAAACGAAACATGATGCCTTTGAATCCTATTTTGGTGATTGAAATCTTTTATTTGTTGGGGTATTGATTTTATGGGGCCATTTTCAAAAGATCATTTGGTTTTATTTACATTTTAGTCGCAATAGATTATGTTTCAAAATGGATCAAAGGCAATTCCTTGTCGAAACAATGATCATAAAACTGTGATAAAATTTCTAAAAGAAAATATTTTGAGTCGATTTGGAATTCCTCGAGTCATTATTAGTGATGGGGGAACACATTTTTGCAACAAAATTTTTTGCATCTTTAATGAAAAAATATGGAATCACACATAAAGTTCCAACCCCTTATCACCCACAGACAAATGGACAGGTTGAACTTGCAAATAGGAGATAAAACAAATATTAGAAAAAACTGTTAACCCGAATCGTAAAGATTGGTCTTTTAGACTTATTGACGTACTTTGGGCATACATAACTGCTTTTAAAACATCATTGGGAATGTCTCCTTATAGAATAGTTTATGGAAAACCTTGTCATTTACTAGTGGAACTTGAACATAAAGCTTATTGGGCAATTAAAATGTTTAACTTCAATCTTAACTATGCTTCGAAATTGAGAAAATTGCAAATCAATGAGCTTGAAGAATTGAGAAATGATGCATACGAGAATTCAAAAATTCATAAAGCAAGAATCAAAGAATTTCATGATAATAAAATTACAAGAAAAACATTTGAGATTGGTCAAAAGATTTTGCTTTATAATTCTAGATTGCATTTATTTCCTGGAAAATTAAGGTCAAGGTGGAGTGGTCCTTTTATTGTGAAAAATATATATCCGTATGGAGCTGTTGACATTGAGAATCCTAGAAATGGTAATGTATTCAAAGTTAATGGACAAAGACTTAAACTGTTTCTAGAAAATCAATTCCTTCCAGAGGAAGTTCTTTTTCTTTATAATCCTTGTTATAATTAGTGAACATATTTGTTTCTTATAAATGTGTGTGTTTTGTAGTGTTTAATTATTTGTTTTCCCGGTTAAATGGCGGATAATGGTACTCCGTGACGATTAAGTCGGACTCATCAGTTTCCCACAAACACTTATATTTGTACATAATTTTGTTTTCTCATTCTCTTTCATTTGTTTTTTTTTAAAAAAAATGGATAAAAAAATTCCCCCTACTCTCAAAAAGCGATTCTATTTTCTTCCCAAAACTGAAATTTTAGAAATATATAAAGCCAGGATAGAAAGGTTAATAATGTTTATGAATAAAGGCATTTCAGAAGACATATGTTGGATAATTGAAGCAAAGGTAAGATTAGCAGGAGAATTTTCATTTTCTCCTACTAAATGCTTGTCTGGTGTTGGAAAAAGTTCATATTCAAAAAAACGAAGGGCCAAAAGAATGCAAGTTTGTCACAAATGTGCTAGATGGACTTGTGACACACGATGTCGTTCTTTAGGTATGGTTTCCAGAAATCGAGAGGACAAAATTCAATTCATAAAAGATGGACTGAGTAAGGAGTCTTTAGATAATATTCTATGGACTTTTGATACGCATCCTTGTGGATTTGTGCATCGTGAAATTCTCCGATTATGGCTCAAATTTCGAGAAGAACGTGAACTTTGTCTTGGAAATCTGACATTAAAAGACCCTATTTGCCAATTTATAAAAAAATTGGATAGGAAGCATATCCCCGACCCATAGAGGGCGTTTAAGCCGTTTCTGGACGTAAAACCAGAGGAAGATGTGAGCCACAATCACAACTACTTTTATGTTCATTCACATGCTAGCATTTTATTTTGACTTTATTGTCTTTATTTTCAAACTTTTTGACAAAATAAAAGTTCCAATAATTATATCTACTGTTGCATTCCCTGTTCATACCTCAATAAATAGCGTTGCATTCACCCGTTCTTTTACACCATTCAGTTTGTATCAGGAAAAAAAGAGAGAAAAAATATATATAAAAAAATGGAGAGTTCTTCTTCCCATAGAATTAACTGTGTTGATGTATTCTGTGGTGCAAATCCTGGGAAAGACGGTTGTTTTCTTGAGGCAGTTGATAATCTCGGTAACTTTCTAGCAGAAAAACACATTAACTTAATATACGGGGGAGGTAGTTTTGGGTTGATGGGGCGTGTTGCTGGTTCTGCCTATTTGGGAGGAGTCAGAGTCTTAGGAGTTATCCCAAAACCATTAGTTATCCGACAAATCACCGGTCAAACCATTGGAGATGAGTTAAGAGTATCAAACATGCAAGACCGAATGGTGAATATGATGCATAATACAGATGCCTTTATCACCCTACCTGGTGGTTTTGGTACACTGGAGGAGTTATTCCAAGTGATCTCCTGGCACAACTCAACATTCACCAGAAGCCTATAGATATTCTTAATGTTAATGGTTTCTTTGATAGTTTATTGTCTTTCATAGTCCATAGATTATGTTGTAGAGAAAAGTTTTATTTCACCGTCTGCCAGACGAATCATAATTTGTGCAACAACACCAAGTGAACTAATTGATCAACTCCAAGCATTTGTTGTTGAACCTGATCCAAAAGTGGCTCATGTTGTTTGGTCCGAGGATAGAAGTAAAAAACGCAGATTGGATTTGTCTCTGACGTTGTGAGATTTATCTTTCATGGGTATAACTACTACTGTATTTTTCCAGTTTCATTTCAATAAGCCATACATCAGGTAATATCTTCTAAACCTTACTTTCCTATTTATATTTGACATTGAGGACAATGTTTTAGATAAGTTGGGGGGAAGGAATAATTGATATTATTTTTGGTAATTTTTTTTTCTAGTTTGCAATGTGTGATTTTATTTTATTTAAAAAAAAAACTGATGGCAGAGTAAAGAATGTCATTTTGATGTTCTTGAGACACATCTCTATTATGATGTTGTATTTTTTCTTTTCAAAACATGGCATGGTGTATTTTATTTAAAAAAAATTGTGAATTATCAAACATGAAAACAGATTTATTGTTGAATTCAATGATGCTATCTTGATTAAAAATATAAAAAAAAAAGAGAAGAAATTATTTTATGCACATTCTAGGCTTTGTGGAGAGATTGATTGTGATACATATAACTGAAAGTCTGATCATGATAAAGTATTTTATTTTCAATATTCACACATCTTTTGTGAATAAGTGGTGAGTTTGAGAAAACAAGCATTCTGAACTTTAATTGGTCATTTGAAATGGTTATGTTGTGATCTGAAATACTTAAATATGTCTACCTACCATGTGGAGATATGATTTGGTTAATACTTACATTTTCAATTTCTATTACAATACTCCATTACAAAATTTGTGATGAGTATTTCTCATTGATATATTATCATGTAAAATCATGTTTGTACAGATGAAAAAAAAAGTGAAAAATGAAAAAAAAAAAAAGAGAAAAAATGGATAATAAAATAAGAAAAAAAAAGAAAAAAAGAAAAGAAAAAGAAAAGAACAAAATGCATATTATTACTTTATTTGCCATTACCACTACCTTATAGCTCAAGTGGTATTACTCGCCCTTTATAAAGGTATTGACCGAGGTTCGAACCCGATATTTTTCAGCTTCTTTGAAATCTATCCCCTCATTCCAAACAGTACTCCCAACTTATTAAAAAAAAATTTGTTTACCATTCTAAACCAATGAAATTTCGATACATATTTTGGGTATTTCAAATTTAGGTATTTCAAATTTTATAATTACCTATCTTATGCTCAATTTTGGTTTGAATGCTTGTCCTAAATTTTATTGGCCATTTCCTTAAGAGTTTAACTATTTTCCAACTCCATGAGTGAACACCTTACCAATTTAAATGATAAATACTAACCCGTGAGGATATGGAGTTGAGACTTTTTCATGATTAAATTTGAAGTTTATGTATCCTGGTTTGCGGAATGCAATGGTGGTTTTGTGTATATATATATATATAATATTTCTTCTCATTAAAAAATAAATATATAAAAAATATATTTAATCTTGATAGCATCTATGATGATTGACAATAAACTTTTTGATTGTTAGACATTTTCACAAGTTTTTGTTAAAAAGATAATATCATGACATGTTCATAAAAATTTCTTTTGTATTTTGTGTGCTTTAATTACTAGGGACTAGTAATAAGTTGGTTGGGGGGTGTGATGAACGTTAAAAAATATACAATTACTTTTGGTTTATAATAGTATTTTACTTTATTAATTTTAGTAATGATATAAATTTATAGTATTATTATATGTTATAAATAAAATAGGAAATCAACACAAAATTGTAGTTGGATGCATTTTTAATGCAGGTTCGAATCAATGCGCATAACTTTCAATTCCGGCATGATTTAGGGATGATTCTTGAAGATATGGATTCACAATCTAATCTTCTACAAATATTCAGAGATAGTAAAGCCTAAATCAAAGTTTGGAATGATATTTTCTTGGATCAAGAGTTCATCACAATTTGAAATTTGAAGAGACTCATTTTCTGTCAAGACTTGACCAAGGTTCGTATTTTGGTCATCACTCGAAGACCACAGGTGCTATGGTGCTGAAATGTTTACTGAGTATTCCTACCTCATTTGTCTACAACTCTCATGAAGACTCCAAAGTCTAATTCAGTCGGCAAATATTTTCTAAAAATACAATACCATACTGCTGCCATAATCCCACAGGCATACCACTCCACACTTATTACACCATATATTGGCATATAGTGCTTGGAATTCCTTCAAATCAGTGGAAGAATACAACCAAGACATGTGAGAATGGTTTTATTAAAGAAAATCAAGATGAATCAGCAAGAATCCTTTCCATAAAGATCAGACAAATGAAGAGTTGAAATTGGTGTCAAATTTTCAGCATTTTCTCAATTATCTTGAAAATTAAAAATAAAATAATTCCAAAAGGAATTATTGTGTTGCCTATAAATAGAGGTGATTTAAACTTGCTATACACACAAGTTTGTATAGAAAGTTAGAGTTTCAAAGAGAGTTTCATTGTTGTTTTCCTATATTATAATAGATTTTCTAGTATTTCAGAAAAAATGCTTTCTTTAGTTTTCATGCAATATCTTATTTTCTCTACTTAATTTATGTCTTTCTAAATTTATTCTGTCGAGAAATAGAGTGAAACTCTTGATGGAGGAGAAGGAATGATTGTAGCTTTACACTAAATTTTATTGTTTTGATCATCAATTTATCTTTTAGATTATACCCTTCTTGTTTTGTGGTATTCTTGATTTATGCATTCTATTGGCACAATAAATACTTGGTTCCATTTAGTTAAATGTCTGGTTTTACTTCAACTGACTACTAACGTGGATACCTTGATTTGTTGTAGACAAAAGAATGCATGAATACTTGAGTCCATATTGGTAATAAAACATGTTCACCTTATTACATTATTTATATTTAGAATATCTTCCTATTGGAACCTTCGTTGTGTATGGATTCTAATAGTAGTTATTGATAAGGTAAGAAAATATAATTATTCCTTTATCCAAATCAAGAGTGAATCTTTATCCTCAACAATTTTATTATTCAAATTTATTGTAAAAAAATATTTCTTACTAGTGTAAAATACATCTATTTATTTCTCAAAGAAAAATATTCTCTGCAAACTTACATAATATTCCATGTGGATCGACCTCGGACTCACGAGAAATTTATTACTTGAGACAACCTGTACTTGGGTTTGCAACCTTAAAGTTGTAGCAATTATCAAAGGTATTTATAATTTTAAAATATAATTAATCCTTTTTATAATTAAAGAGTATTTTTTTCATAATTAATTGTATAATTGATGTGCATGAATTGATCGGCCACCAAAAATCATTTCTGATCTGGCTTTTATTGATGGAAATTGTCGACGATCATTTTTCGTAAGCGATTACCGATGGATCACCGACAGCTAGATGACCAAATAATATTATTTTATTTTAAAACGAAATATATGTTCAGTCTTTCTAGAAAGTATTTACATTTATTCTATTTATATTCACCTAGGGGTGTACAAGGGATGGGACTGTTCGTAGATTCTAAAACCAAATCTCCAGAACCGAACCATAGAAAAAATTTTGTCCCGAACCATACTGAAAGTTCGGGATGGTTCAGGACAAAGATTCGGTTCTAATGGGACAATATAATATGGTTTTCGGGACGGGGATTCGTAGATTAGTCATACATAAAACATACAAACTTTGGGAGGGGGGGAATCAATATAAAAAATCACCAAACGGATATACTTGCAGACTCTTTTTAGTGTAGTCTCAAAATAAAAACTAAAACTATAATAGATAACATAATCTTAAATTCTAAACTTAATAACCTCTATAATACAATAATATTCTATTATTTGGGTAATTGTAGAATATTGACTTAGAACGATTATAATCAACTAGTAATTTTGATAAATTAATATAAAACGAAAATTTTTATAAATTTATAATCTCAATATATCTCACTTAACAATTTAACATAATCAATTAAAATGTATTTATAATTTATGTGATGTGCTAAAAAAATTAAAAGATATTTTTTGTTATATTATGATAATAAGATACCATTACTTGTTTAGAGTATGTTTCTCTTTTAAGTGCAATTCACTAATTATTTAACTAATTTTAATTTCAATAATTTACTCTATTATTAATATCAAAGCCTTTTAAAATTCATGTACTATGATTTTTTAGAAATATGTCATATATTCAATTTATTTTAAATAATTTGTAGTTAATTCAATATCAAAATAGAAATAATATATATGTATTTATATAAATCTTTAAAATTGGTTCTAGCTTCGGGTCCTCGGTTCGAAGTGGTTTGGTATGAGTATTTGAAAAATCTCCACAATCATCCCAAAATATTTTCGAGACAGTCAGGTTTGGGGAAAGTTAAAAAGCCAACGGCTATTTTCGGTTCAAAATTTTTTCGGTCTGGATATCGGTTCGATTTTTGTAATCTCCAATTCCCACGTGCACAACCATAATTTTGTACACATTATATATATATTGTGTATTTTCATAATTGTATACATATTTTTCATTCAATATATAGAATTGAGAGAGAAAGCGGAAAAATATAATATGAGATATCATCCCATTATTTAGTGACCATACAATCTACAAATAGGCCGATTGATAGCATGTTCGGGTTTAAAAGCATTAAGGCTGCGATTGGATGTGAGCGAGAATCCATTTTTGTTCCGTTGGAGAATGTTTTTTGACCAAATATACGATTGTTTATGAAAATTTTCAAAAAATATACTATTCTCTCACTTTCACTTTTTCTCATTTTTTCTTTCACCAATCACATCTACACATTTTTCACAAAAAACTAATCATTATTACACATTATCCTCCAAATTTTACTATTTATTCACTCACACATTTCTAACTACCAATCACGTCCAATCATTATTTTACTATTTTCACATCAAATCAACTTTCATCATTACTTTTTCATCTCACATCCAATCACACTCTCAAAATTCATCTTTTTTCTCCCAAATTTTTTTAACTATTATTCTCTATTAAAATAAAAAATTTCAAAATGAAAGTATATCCGTCGCACCCTAATTATCCCTTTCCCATCACCATTGTCCCTCATGTAGAGGGAGGGAATAGATAATTGGATTTATACCCACCCATAACCAAACCCGCATCCCCCAGCCCGAATCGAATATCTTCCTACGCGTCAACGCCAACCACCCGATGACCCAAGTTATTTATACATATCCCATAATTCCCATTCCCTCTCTCCTAACTTTGTAGAGAGAGAAGCAAAGAAATTTCTGGAGAGAGAAAAAAAGCAGGGGAGACATAAATCGCCGTCGAAACCAAGGTCTGAAAGATGTTCGGATATACTAGCGTGAGTGGCGCCGGCGCCGCCGCGATGAAAGGGGACATTGACATAGAATCCGGAGATATGCTGTACCCTGGAATCGGGCACGGCGAGAATCAGCTTCGATGGGGATTCATACGCAAAGTGTATGGAATATTGGCGGCACAGATCCTCATGACCACCGCCGTGTCCGCCGCCACTGTTCTATACGCTCCGATCAACGATCTCCTACGAGGAAATTCAGGCGTACTGCTTTTCCTCATCTTCACCCCCTTCATATGTGAGCCTTTTACTTGGTCATAGATAAAATCAATTTCGGATCTGTGAACTTTGATATGAATTAGCCAGTACGCAAATCCATGTGGTGCATTTTTTGATAAATGATATTTATGCATTTTCTTGGTTTTTGTGAATTGATGACCCTTGTAAGGGAAATTCTATGATCTCTCTCTCGTTTTCCTATTTTTTCCTTAAAAAATACATTTCAAGGAAACGTTGATCAAGTTTTGGCCGATTTGCTCCAATTTCTTAATCAACTGAATTTACTCTCTATAAATTTGCAGATCTCTGTCTGATTAGTGCTTGTACATGCGTAGATATCATCTAAAAGTCATACTTGTATGTGTGCTTATGTAAATGATGGTTGTTGTTAAATTTCAGATGATACTTTAATGGTGGAAATGTGAATGATACTAAATGTTGTCTTTTCCCACACACCATGATAATACTAAAACAGTGGTTTACTTAATGGTTTTCATTAAGAATGTGGAAAAGAGGTCAATGTCCCTAATGGATTTCAGTATGTTATGATGTTTGATGAGAGGTATTACCAAAATGAAAATTTCTTGATACAAATTTGTTCATGAAGCTAGAAATGTTATATGCTTCATGTTGAATTATTGAGTGTTTATTCAATTAGATACACAGATATCAGTTTTTGTCAACATATATATTTTGGTTTTGAATAATGTCAGCAGCCTTTTGGGCTTTCTAAGCTGCTGTTAGTTTTTTGTGGAATAATGATTGTTTATTATCATTGTTCATGAAATAATGTTGTCTTAGAATAATTGTTTTTCAAGCACTTTGAAAATCAGCTGCAGTTTAACTACCTTATTTTGACCCATGTTTTATGTTTCCGTTTTATTCTTTATACCCTTTCACGTTGTTACTAATGAATCTATATCTTGCATAGTGTTGTGGCCCCTGCACATTTATCAACAAAAGCACCCATTGAACTTCATTTTCCTTGGGCTCTTTACTGCATCTCTCAGTCTAACTGTTGGTGTGAGCTGTGCCAATACTGAAGGTTTGTAGCTTCCTATAAAATGCAAGACGGATGCTAGGGTGTATAATTGCTTACCTTGCTTTCTCCCTTGAACCTGCTTACAGGAAGAATCGTGCTTGAAGCCTTAATCTTGACATCAGCTGTAGTTTCGGCTCTGACTGGGTATACTTTCTGGGCTTCTAAGAAGGGCAAGGACTTCAGCTTTCTGGGACCAATCTTGTTTACTAGCCTCTTCATCTTGGTTTTGACTGGTTTTATCCAGGTCCCCTCTCTCTCTTAAGCATATATGTGTGTGTGTGTGTGTGTGTGTGTGTGTGTGTGTGTGTGTGTATCCTTGGTTATATATGTAATATACATCCATGGCCATCGTTGATATCTGTTGAACCATATTTTGTGTCGGTGATGTAGGTGTTCTTCCCATTTGGATCTACCTCTGTTGCCATCTATAGTGCAATCAGTGCCATAATTTTCTCAGGATACATTGTTTATGATACTCAAAACCTGATCAAGCGCTTCACATACGATGAGTATATCTGGGCCTCTGTTACCCTTTACCTGGATGTTCTCAATCTGTTCCTTACCATCCTGCGGATGCTGAAACAGGACAACTGAGGCCTTGATGATGTAATCACTAATAGGGTGTTGCTTTGCTGTCTCCTTTTAGTAAATATAGTGACAACTGTGTGGAAATTGTACGTTTTCCTCTGCACTTGTGAATATGTGGTTTGCTACTACACCGAGTCATTTACTCTTAGCAAAGTGTTATCATGAACTTGTGTAAGTCGATCGACATTAATAAGGGATTCACAATTTGGTGCCATGAATTTAAGCTTGCTGCAATATGATTTTTGACCAGAAACTTGTATAGCTTCCGTAAACTGTTAATTTATGGGTAATAGCTGGACTCCCGATGTGGTTTACATGTGGTGCCTGTTTTTCTGTAAATCAATTGTTTTATTTGATTATTTTCTGAAATCAAGTTGGCTTTTGCTAAAGCATGTCACTTTTAGGGTGGCAATTTGTGACAAACACGACACGAACCTAATAGGAATTAGCAGGTACAACCCTTCGTGAGTTTGGGCCAATTTCAGGTTGGATACGATTAACATGTGAAGAAAATACTCAAATAGGTCGATTGGCCTATTTAATCCATTTAGTTGCATGGTATGCTTTCTATTTTCATATTTAGTGATGTTTTTGGTTATGTGACATTGGACAAATTATTGAATATATTTTCTACTAATTTAAGGTATCTTATTTGTAATTTTAGTTTTTTTCAAAAAAAAAAAAAAAGAAAATTTGTGTCAAGCAGTTTTCTTTGCACTAATTGTATACTCTTTAAATTATATAGGTATTGACACGAATAATTAAACATGTCGTGTTTGGATTCATGTAAAACATGTGATACCCGTGTCATAACACGACTCGTAAACATAAGATACAACCTGATTAGCACCCCTAGTCCCTTCTCATGTGAGTGAAAAGAACAATTAAGGAAAATTTGTCGCGTAACAACTCATGCATCCCTGTGGCTATACAAAAGACATTCACCTCATGAAATATGAATGTTTGCATCTGTACGTATAGTTGTAAGTAAGGAGAACACATACCTGTGAGGTAAAAATGCTCAACTGGTGAACGTATCTTTGCCCAAATGTTATCGCATGAACTACGCTGCAACTTATCGTGTTAAACAAAGGAGTAATGTTCTTGAAGATGTCATGCAACAACTTAGTTTCTTAACAGTTGCTGAAAATACCAGGATTTTAGTGGATAAACTAACACAGATTTGAATCCACGGCAGGCAGAACTCCTACGGTTGGATTTGGCCTGATTTATGACTATCTAAACCTTCTTCGCTTGCACTCGCCATAGACAGGCAATCGGGTTAAGTTGAAAATCCCTTTTTCCCATACTTTCGACTTCGTTATGAAGTTGAACTGGAAAGCAAGTGACTGAATATGGCATCAAATTTCCTATCGATCATTAATCAAAATAGCACATTTAACGTATATTACTATTGGTGATGTGAATCCATCTATGAAGGATCCGAGCAACATCAAATGCAAGATATTTTGAGTCCTCGGAGATATTGTAATCTAGTTCTTGATTTTTCTTGTATTTGTCTATGTTATATTAGGTTTCAATTCGTTGGTTAGAGTCATTTGAATTTGTTTCTTTCAAGTCATTGTTCATGTTTTGATACGTTTTGATGTTTTGGAGGCCAGATAAATTTATAAGTCCACGTGTTAAGAGTGTCAAATCGAGTTAAGAGCAAGAAACAAGCCACACGATCTGTTGGTGCCATGCTGCACAACCGTGTCCAGGCCATGGTCAGGCGAGGGTGTTCGCACAACCCGCCTGGGCGATTTTGCACGGCGAGTCCCACAACCGTGTCAATGCGTCTTTTGCGCGTCCTTTAGTCTGTTTTGGTATGTTTTAGTTTCCTTTTCTTTTTTTTTTTTTAGTTGTTTCTTAGTTGACTTAGGGTTTTGAGTCCCCAAAGGAAAACACTAGTTATTTATTAACCTTTGATTGATTAATAAAGATGAGATTTTTCTCTCTAAATCTTTGGGTTTTCCCAACTGCTACAAGATTGTTCATCTTGTTGTGAATAACGACTTATCTCAAGCGAACTTACACATTCGTTTGTAGCGTTTTCACTATACCGAGGTTTCTACTTTTATAAGCAACGAATCGAGGTTTTCATCAAATTAACCGATTACTAGGCATTCTGGGAAAACAACATATTGTTGGATCGTGCGCACATTAGTTGCTACGGTACACATCAGTTGGAGTGTTGGCAACCGACATCATATCAATTGGATAGCACTTCAAGAAAGTGGGGATAAATTTAAGATATACAGTGGAGACGAGTGAGACACATCATGTCCCAGCTTTCTCAATCAACACTTCCTTTCTGCAAGAAGCCAAATAGAGTGAGGCAAATAAAGGGAAAATTACTATCCACTAAAGCTTTTCCTGCAAGACCCTAATTCTGAGCCAGATATGGTTTCCTAATAGGAAGGGTGAAAATTTCACTTGAAATAGTAAACATAGGAATCAAGTGTTTATGCTCTCTTGATTTCATGCATGCTGCATCTGATACACTAAGTGTTCACATCTACTAGCTACAGAGTGCTATTAAGAGTTAAGACCTTTATGCCAATCTGCAATAAACTGAGATAGCATTTGAAAGATCGCTGAATTTTTTTGTAACTAGGCTAAACTTCAGGGGTGGTTTTTCTAATTATCCCTAATTTAGCACAAGGTGATTGATGTTCATGGTATCTCATCAACTCATGTTCTTATGGATGTTAGTGATGATATGCCACGAACAAAGCTCAGTTTGTTAAAAACTTTAACTTTCGAAGATTTCTACAGCCAAGCACCTTTCGAAAAGTAATGGTGTCGGGTGCTTCATACCTATGTTTCATTTTCTCCTTTATATTCAAGCATGGATTATGGTTATCCATTGACTTCTGTCATGCAGGAGAACAAACTTAAAACATTCGTGACCTCCACAGGCTGATATCAGAAAGCATTTTATTGACTCATTGCAAGTTGAAAACTGTACACTAAATGCAGAAGATGTAATCACAAGACGCAAGTTTAGAAAAATATGCAACTGTTTTCTTCGGAGAGGAAACTGGTAATAGACAATTGGTCTGACTAAAATTAGACAAACCAAATAGGCAATGATATATACCACGAGCCTTGTAGCTCAAGTATCGTTCATCCTTTGTGAGAGTATTGATCATGTTCGAACCTGAGTCTTTTAATTTCTTTGAGATTAGAGTTTAAAAAAACAGAATGAAATATACCACTATGCACGACACTTCTCCAGTAAGTAGTAAATGAGCTGAATCTTAAAACACCAGCAAAAGAAACAGAGCTGAAATTTTGACATGATATAACTATATAACCGTGGCTCTGAAACAGAAACCGAATGTACACAATGTAAGAATAGACAGGTAAAAAAGAAGACAAACATAAATATCACGGCGTCATCCTATTAACATTTGCAATATAATGGCAAGAAAGCAAAACCTTGAGCAAATATAATCAATGTCACAACTTAACAGGTTCGTCATCGTCATCCTCAATATCCCAAGTAAGCTCTTCTTCCTCCTCTGCAGAACTCAACCGCTTTTGCAAATCAATCACATTACTCGGACTAGGCGAGCCATGGTGACTCACCTTGCTCTCGTCACCACTCCCAATATCTTCAATCTCATCCCATCCAAGGTCATCCTCGGCATGTGATGACCGTTGGCTTGAAATAACCGAAATATCACTCCCAATCTTTCCATCCGATACCTCTTTCTCATTGTATATTAATCTCTCCCCTAAATTCTCCTCGTCTACCACAACATCATCACTCTTAGTCCCCGAAACACCAACATCCTCATTATCCCTTTTTTCCTCTTCCTTTCCTTTCTCCATAGCGTCCTTCTTCATTTCATCTTTCGACTTGTACTCACCATTATTATCATTTTCATCGTCGTCATCAAAATCCCAACTCAACTCCTCCTCTTCTTCGCCTAGAATCGCTTTTTTCACGATCCTTGCTCTCGCCTCCTCCGCTTTAACCACCTTATCGACCCTATAAAAGTATCTACACCAAAATGTCTCCTCATCAACGTTCACCGGCACAACCTCATCGTAAATCTCCTTGATCGCGCTATTTTCGTCGACTAAACGTTCAATCTCATCCCTCTTCTCCTCAATTTTAAACCCTAATTTCCACTCATTGTAACCACTTTCCTCAACTTCATCACAATAAGTCCTAATATTACATTGCACCTCACGAATCATCGCATCTATCCTACTATACGGCTTAGGGTTTCCACTAAAGTTTAAATATTTATCATCATCCCTTTCATCCAAACGAGTATTTAAAAAACCATCATTTGAAGCAAAGTTCAAATCTTTACCGATTATTTCGGAGACGGTGGACCCCACGTTGTCGATGGCCTGCCCCACGGCTTCGAGCGACTCCTGGGCGATGGCGGCGCCCGACTCGAGCCGAGCCGGGAGGTCCTGAACGGCTCGGCTCGCAGCTTGGCGTATAACCGACGTCTCCTTTTTCAAGCCGGTGCTGAAATCTTGGAGATCTTTGTAGTAGTTATCGAGCAAGGACTCGGATTTCGAGGCTATGGTTTTGAAAAGGGTCGATCCGAATGCCCATGAGGAAGTGAGAGGAAGGGTAGAATCGGGATTTGGGGCGGCGGCGGTAGACGGCGGAGAGGGGTCTGAGCTGGCGGTGGGGGTAGACGGCGGAGAGGGGTTGGGGCTGGCGGTGGGAGTAGGGTCCGAGAAGACCGATTTGAAGAAGTCCATGGAGGTGTATGGAGATGAGAGTGATGGAGGATTCTTGTATATAAGGAGGTGATAGATACAGATAGTTATACACGCAGTAGATGTGTGTATTGTGTGTTTAGTTCTTGAGAGATGGGGGTTTTAGTTTATTATTATTATTATTATTATTATTATTATTATTATTATAGGGGAATTAGTTTAGAGAGTTTTTTTTTTGAGAAAATAGTTTAGAGAGTTTAATCACATATCAAGGGGTGATTTGATAGATACCTGTCATGATATATTTGTATATACACACATAGACGTGGGATTATAAAGAATTTGACAAAAACTTGCGTGAGACGGTCTCACGGATTTAGATTTGTGAGACGGAGCCCTTACACAAAATTTTAAAAGTTTTTTTTTTCAGATTTTATTTTTCTTAGGGTTATATTTTTTTTTAGGGTTTATTTTGTTTCTTGGATTTATTTTTAATTGATTTGGGTTTTTAAGATTTTATTTTTTTAGTTTTTTTTTATTTTTTATTTTTATTTATTTTTTTTTTTATTTTTATTGGCTAGTTCAAAAATGTTTTTAGAGTTTATTTTTGTTTCTTCTTGTTGGTTCATTATTATTTTTAAATTTATTTTCATCTGTTCAATTTTCAAGACGGATTTAGTTTTAGGAGGTCGTCACGGATTTAGATTATTGAAATACCGTCTCACAAGAGACTTGCTCAAAGAATTTTCCTTTTATCCTTTTTTCTTTGAAGGATGATTACAATTAATTCCCCTTAATATCCCTTCAATTTATAATTAACAAAATTGTATGATAATGGTTGGTCCGGTCCGGTCTGGGCTAGTTCCAAAAAATCATTGACGGCTCAACCAGTTAAGACCTTTTTTTTCTTTACTTTTTAGTTCTCTTATTTTTAATTTATAAAATATAACGTTTTACACTGATAATTAATGTATACAACATAGACGTATTAATTAATGTATATAAATATACTCTACCATTAAAAAAAAAGTTTATATATAATAACCACGTGCATCATGATTAGGCAAAGTATTAGCCATGAGTGAGTGCATTAGACAATCGAATTTAATATTTCAAATGGTTATTTATCAAATTATTGCAGCTGATCTGATCCGAATCAAGAATATTCCGAATTACAGATTTAGATATTTTGACATACGATTTGATATATATCTGGTTGTTTAAAAAAATTGTGTCGACAGATGCTTGACACAATTTTTAAGTAGCCATTAGGCAATACGAAAATTAAACATAAATAACAGAAATCTGAAATTTCATAATAAAAATTTCAAGTAACAAATGGACTCCAAAAATGACCAAAATCAGAGAACTGGGACACCAAATATAATAAAATCTTTTCATTTCAATTTAATTCAGCCAAATTACTGGTAGTTTACTTTTCCAAAGTGCATCCATTTACAGGTAGGTCTTCCAAAATAGGATTACACACACACACATAGATATATAAACTAAGTTGAAACTTGAACTACTTATCATTATCATTTATTCCCTAGGGAGAGAAAGTAGCCCAAAAACATGATCCTTGAAATATGGTCCATTTCATAAGATACCAGTGCATGTATTGTTTTGCATCTAACATTCTAAAATCTGAACCAGAGGTAACAAAGTCAAGATTAATATGTTTGGTCTCTATTTTGAATAACAGGACTTTCCTCTCCTGTAAATGATGACCCAGGGTAGGGGATCATAAATGCAACAAAAATTCATTCAAACTGCAGATATTCTAGCAAGCACATACATTTGACAGTGTCTGTTGCTAGATTTCATCAATATGCACCAGGAAAAAAGGAGGAGACAATATGATCCCACAAATTGCTTTAACAAATTTGGCCTCTTCACAACTTTTTTGCGCATATTATATATCAAACCGAAAATATCAAAAGCTTGATATATGGACATACATCAGGCATAAATAACATGATTTGATTATCCTATATCCAATTAGCCGAGCTTATGAGACAACACACTTAGCTACAGGTCATCGCCTTTAACCCCAACCAGAAAAAAGGAAAAAATGACGTAAGAAAAGGCTGTAGAAAGATAGCTTTTTGACCAGTCATGCAGCATCTGATACCTCTCTTTTCTACACGATGACTGTTCTCATGAAGATTTAAAGGGTTCCAATCTCTAAAGAAAGTTGTTTGTAGCTTGATCTGAAGTTATAGAAGGTCGATGCATGAAATTAGTCAAACATGAGAGTGTACCTAAGATTCAAGGTTTGGAAGCCGAGATACTCTCTCTATTTCCTTGATTATTAGTTCCTTTTCCTCTTCAAATTGATCATCCTCAGCACCTGCAATGAACCAACAGATTTACCAGCCACAAATTATATCGATGACTGTGAACGAAAAAAACTAAGAACAAAACTTGACTAAAGTCTCTATGGTTGTGGATAATCTCGTTTCATAACCAGTGTTCGAAAGTTTTTGAACTGAATTAAAATTAACCTTTGCCAGGAGATAGACTATGAAGCAGTGCCACTAGCCTTTCATGGTTCTTGGCCAGGATAACTTTTATGTCTCGGGGTTTGTTTGGGTTAGCCACAAAAACCTGTAGATGACATAAACTAATCAAACCAAACTTGCATCTGGAATGAAAGTTTAGTGACGAGATGCAAGGGATGGAAACAAATATAAATAACTCATTTCAGTCCAAGAAGTCAGAAGAGGGGATAATGCTGGAGTATTAGATATTAAACTGATGACTATATGATTAGGAATTTACATAGGATTCAGCATTGAATGGACTTGACATTCAATCCAGAACTCTGGAAATTCTATTTCACTCACAGAACACAAAAGAACAAACAAACAAAAAAAAAAAAATAGGAAACTAATTCCTTTTTTTTTCTTTAAGACTATATTAATGCTACACAAACTGCAATAAATCACTTTATGATACCCCTCTAATATTATATATCAAAAAGGAATAACACTACGGTTTGAGGAACATGTGCATATGATGAACAAAAACAGGAGAACAAAAAGGGAGACCAAAGATTCTCAGACATTGCTTATTTCATATTAACCTAACTATTTAAAATTTTGAACCAGAAAGGTGACTTAATCATTTTAGACAAAAAAATATATCCGAGATTAGAAGGAAGGATGCACCTTCTTTCACACTCCCAATTGGCTTCTCATGATGGAAACATATCCTCAAAAAAGCAATTATAGGGAAAATTACCTTGAAAATATGGAAGGCAGATATTTGGATGTTTTTGCTAGAATCCTGTAAGAAAATATCTCAATTAAAGAAAATGATGCTCCAAAAGCTTCAAGGAAATTTCCAGACAATATGTTTAGCAAATTTTCTCCGTCACAATTGTGTCATTCAATCAAACAATGCATGAACAAAATTCATTTAAAAGAATGAGGTATGATGATAATCTTCATAAGCTTGATATGTCAGACATCTTTACTGAATTTTAAAATAGCATAATTGTTATTTGCATAGCATAAGAAGGTACACATTATACTTATTAGGGAGTAACGAGTATCATGCTATTACAAAGTACCAGTAATTGAATCAGCACACACTCACAATGTTATTTGGTTCCCTTGGTGGATAAATAACAAACCAAACACCATATCAATATAAAATTTAGTGGCATCAAGGTACACTGGGATGCATATCTACTCACAATAGGCACCATTTTCGCAATATCAAACTCATTGGTAAATAAGTAAGAAGATTAAACTCATGCCGGAAGAGGTGAGGCAGGCTATCATGTTCTCAAGTTCCTCAAAAATGTTGGTAAAGGTGAAATTGAATAGCACAATTTCCTTCATGCAACCATCAGTGGGGTCAATTATATTTAATAAAAAACTCTACAACCATCAGGGATCAGGAAGATAAAGTATTGAATAGTACCTTCAGCAATGTCATCATGACTTTTAAGTGGTGAACCTCAGCAATGTAGCGTTTCATTATATGGGAATTAGGTGATTCCAGAAGAAAATCCGAGAGAAGCTAAAGTTCATTAAACATAGCATGTTAATACAATAAAGCAATAATAGGAATAAGCCAGACTAAGTTACAGAAGAACAAACCTTCAAAGACTGCCTTCTAGTCACATAGTTAGCAGATGTCAAAAGTTTTTCATAGTGCTCAAAAAACTGAAAAGGAAAATGAAAAAATCAATCTTTTAGTAAGATAAGCCGACATCTCCAGAACAAAACTCAAATTAGAAGTACACAATTTCACATGCTGCAGTAGATATGCTTCTTGTTGGAATAACATGATTTAAGTCGAACAAACTTCACCTCTGATGAAGAGAGTTTAAAATAACAAATTCCTTTACACTACTTCAAGTTCAATACAGGCAGAGATAGGGCAACACCTCATTGTAGTGAGTAGTCAGGAATTCAGAAACTGCAGTTGCATGTTTAGTAAGCAGATTCTGGCAAATTTAATTCTACATGGTAAATAATAGCAAAAAAAAAAAAAAAAAAAAAACTTTAAAGCTGATATCAATTCATATGAGAACCAATATAAGAGATCTGACCTTAAATGTAGAGAATGCATCAGAAGAAACATCAAAATTAGGTAACTCAACAAATTTGAAGAATAACTCAAAACTGGGAGACTCCAATATGTATCTGAAATAAAAGTATGTAACTTGCTGTCAAAGAGGTGCAACAAAAAAACAGGCCTTCTACAATTCTTACTCTGACAAATATTCGAGCAGCATTCCTTGTCATGATAGAGAACCAGGTAAGCTTTTTCAAGGATACAAAAAGAGCCAAACGAAAAGCATGCCTCTCTTACTTTGCAAGAGTCGGTAATTTGATGCACTCCCGCAGCATATGTCCACAAGTCAAAGCAATTTCTTTGTTATCGTAGCTGATTGCCGAACACACAGTATATTTCAAATGTCAAACATCATTTTGAAATATCATGACACAACCAAAATGCATCAACACAATCATGACGCTTCTACAGGGGCTAAGAAAGGAGGGAAGAAGAGAAAAATACAACAATAAACATACGAGACATAGGCCTGAAAAGTGCATACTCCCCAAACTAAGTATTCTTGTAGGTTAAAGATTTTTGCCATTTATATCTTTAGTCATTTTATCAGACACAAGACAAAAGAGGAAAAATTAAATTCACAAATTACTGGGAAAAAAGTTAAACAAGGCTCATACAATCAATAATGGAATGTGTGTGCTGATTAAGAATCGTTACATTTATATTACCTAAATTGCTATAAATTGTGCTTTCAAAAAAAAAAATTTGCTATTAATTGTAATTCATGGTTAGGCAAACCCATTTTTCAGACTTTGTAACCAGATAAGGCAGTCAAACTTTACAGGAGCCAATCAAGGATCTTATTTGTAGAATAAATTAAACATGCCATCAGCATACATGAAAACACACAGACAAACTGTTGAATAGAAAACATGTATATAGGCCCTTACCAAACGACAAGGAAGTCAAGCAACTCTAGATGGTTCTCCATATATTGTACACAGCAAAACACTGAATCAACCTTTTGCTTTAGCAATATAGACCAACAGTGAACTATATTTTTCCTAGTCTGCATGGACATATCATAAAATTGTCAAGCAAGGAAGTACAAACTATATCGAACACATCTACATACATTTACAACTTTTGCTTTAGGTAAAAAGTTAGTTTAATTACTTACTTCCCATCCCAGAATGGGTAACTTGTGAAAAAGAAGAGAAATGACATCTTCACTAGCGATCTCAAGCGTTAGCTGTGCAATTTGATCAGCACTTGGCTCAACTTCACCATCTCCTGACAACATAGTTCTCATTGACACTATGTTCTTCTCAACTTCCTCTAAAGCCTGTATCTTAGTAAGACACATATTAATCACATGACATATCAGCAGATCAAACAAGAGGACAAGAGACAACCAATGCACTTCATAAAACCTATATGAATAGCCAGCCATTTATACACAAAGAATAGCCAACCCTAGTTCAACATATTAGAACTTCAATCTTTAAATTCAGCTACATTCTATTTGCTGATTATTGAACAATTTTCATCAGCATCCTTCCTAAGCTAGATAAAGGCTTAACCATTGAGACAAATATAAGTCAGTGACATCACTCAATACAGTAAATATAGATGCTTCTATGGGTGCTGCATATAGGCCATCTAGTAGTTGCTTTCTTCTTCCATTCCAGGTCACCTTTTACATCTTTATGCAGTAAAAGTAAATTAAATACTAATTATACTCCTCAAACTATTAAAAATGATCAAATGCTAACTATTATGTCCAATGGTACTCAAAAATTAATCATCAAGCTCAAAACCGATAAGTATAAACAAACGCTTTCATTGGCTAATTTTCACTGAAAAATATGTGGTTATTGCTTCATCGGTCACATAACCTTCAATAGAAAGAAAATTTAACAAGCCAATCACAACTCACAAGTTTTATTCTTTTTAGCATTCCCCTAACACAATTTTTCATCTCGCGAAATATTTGAACTACATTGAAGTCGCAATTCAAGAGTCTTGATCACCAACACTATCAGCAATAAAATAATTTGAAAATTCAGAAACGAGTCCCTTATTTGAACGACGAAAAAGCAGACGCATTTGACCCACAAAAAAGCACTAATTATACAATGTTCACTACAACATAACACTCCACCAAAACACCACAAATTAATCAAATTTCAATTCAGGTGAAATTTTAACAATTTCGAACACTACTGTAAACAGAGTTGACCTTTTCTAGGGCCTTCACTTCAGCTACAGTTTTGGAGTCGAGAGCCATGAGACTATCCTTGATCGCCTTCGCCAATTCCTGCGGGCTTTTAGGCCTCGATTGCTTGAAAAACGAGAACGACATTCTAGTATTTCACTGAAAATTGTAAAATTCTTCTGATTATATTGAAATTGTTGTGATCGTCTTGCAATTTCTGATAGTGTGAGAGTGGGAGTTTGAGGATTGTCAGAAAAGCTGTTCTGGTTTTGGGGTTCTGATTGATTGGTCGATTGAGAAATTGAAGTCAAATCGCGTGTTTAATCAGAAAAAGCGCTCTACTCGTCAGTTAAGTCTAGAGTCGTTACTTTGGAGATTATAAATGTTGGCGATCCCATACACACGGCAGACACAAAATTATTGAGAGAGATAAACTCAAACCCGAACACTAAACTCGAATCCAAAGACAACTAAAGACAATTAATACGAATATGGCACGGCACGATGTTATTAATTTGTCGTAAGAAGCAATATTGCATATTTTATTTATTTATATATTTTGAACATAACTCAAAATTGACCCTAAACTAAACATGAATACGATATGATGACTCGAGTTGCCAGTTGCCACCCCTAATAATTGTACAAGTATGATAAGTCTAAAGAAAAGGTATGATAATATAATAATTATATAATTATTACTCATATTTGACAATTATTTAGACGTAATTTGAAGACTATTTTTATCTAAATTATAACTGAACGCAACATATAATTTGTTATATCTAATTAAAAAAACATTTGGTATGTGTTGTATTGGTATTAGAAAATAAAAATAAAAATTGGTAAATTTCATACTAGAATATTTAGGTGAACTTATATATTAATCAAAGTAGAGTCGGTCCTAAGTTTCGAGAGGCCTGGAGCAAAAAACAATAATGGAAGCCCCTGTGTTTACGTAAAAAATATAAAAATAACAAAAATAATGTTACAAATATAATACACTGATTTAACGTATAAAATACTTATTTTAGTAGTAAAAAATTGTCATACTTCAACTTTAATGTTTTGGTCTCATTAAAACAAAGTTACAAAAAATATCGTTTAATATAATTTACCATAGAGAAAAGACAAAAAAATGAATTAACTATGAAAATTAATATTCTTGCATTTTATCTACAAGTCATCAATCAATCTTTCATAATGAGTTAATTACTGAAATTCACTCTCAATTGAAATCAAAGACAATGCTAAGTTAATATTTTTCGTTTTTCCAAAAAAAATTAAAGGAAAGAAAAACACAAAAGTTAGAAATGGAAAAAGGGGGAAAAATAGATTCATCTTTGTAATTGTCAAAACTTGAACTCATGACCACAAAAAAAGACGGTACAGAACATTCAAACTTATTTATTAGCTCTTAAAATTTGTCATCCTCTTATTATTGAAATACATTAGATAATGATATTGTGTTAATAATGGCATGCATATGTGGAATATTTTCTCTGCTAGGGTTTTCTCTCTAGGAGCGAAAAACTTAATCGGAGTAGACATTCTACCAGTGTAGATCTATACCATCAAGGCAGACCTACGACCTTTGGTGGTGATATTGATCTGGATTTCTTGTTGCGTCACAATGGATCATGAGGAAATATGCAAACGAATCAAAAATATCAAATTATCTCAAAAGAAGAATAACCCTAGATCAGGGTTTAAGGCGGAAGAGAGAAGAATGATTATCTAACTGCTTGGTGGCTAAGGTGTTGTCATCAAAACTGATCAACAGGGATGCGTTTCGGCAACATCTCCCACGAATTCTCCAAGCCACGAAGAAAATCGAGATTGAGGTGGTAGGGAAAAATCTATTCGCCCTCGAATTTAACAACCCTATGGATTGACGACGGGCACTGAATGGCGGACCGTGGCATTTTTTCCGTAATCTGATTCTCTTTCAATAATTTAATGGAGTGCAGAGCCCGGACACGTTGGATTTTACAAAATGGGAGGTATGGATTCAATGTCATAATGTACCAATAGCCTTTACATGCGGGAAGAAATTATACGAAAAATAGGGAATCAAATTGGTCGAGGTTGTGGAAATTGATAAAGGAGACCTCAAGTCTTCTTTGGGGAGATTTGTTGTATGAAAGTGAAGGTGGAGGTGGACAAAATCGCGCAAAGCCATATTGTAATTCGGAGGAGGTATCTCAAGAGGAAATTATCGTACTTCTTACATATGAAAAACTCCCAGATTTTTGCTATGTGTGTGGTAAAGTTGGGCACACATGGAGGGAGTGTAGAGAATCGGATAGGAAAAGGCAGGATATGGAATACGGCAACTGGCTACGGGCAAATTTACAATGGGAAGAAACAAATTTCAGAAAAAAGACGAAGATGAGCGATCTAAAAAAAAGGAGGGGAACCATAACTTAATAAAAGAAGATTTGAGGGAGAATGACCTGAACAAGAGGTCAGGAGATGAGTCGGATGAACTGGATATGGAGGAGCACATTTCTGAACAACCTGATCCACAAATTCAACAGTCCGCGGTGATAATCTTCCAAGATGATGATAGTGGGACGGCTTGAGGGTATAAAGAGACTATGAACGATACAGAAACTACTATAGAAACGGTTGGGAAGAAGATGGGAGAGTAAGATAGAGGAAAATGCAACAATCCGAGTGGAGGATACGAGAAGTGTAACCCGACGATACCAACGGACAACTCGACAAGTTAACGGGCCGTAGTCCAAAAATTAGAAACGTCGTGCGGAGGGAAAAAGAAAGATGTAGCGTCACCTACAAGTAATGGGGCAGTACTAAGAGAGAATTGTTTGATGATACAGATTATATGGTCAAGAAAACCGAAAATAACAAAGCGACATCGGAGCGAGGGGACAAGGAATGGAGGATAGGGTAGCAAAGCAGAATGAGCTAATGACATGGATATATCGACCCGGTGGGGCTTGCGATGCAACCCCGCCAAGAAATATGAGTTGCATAATATGGAAAGCTCGAGGGCTTGGAACCAATGAGCAATGAGCATTTAGGGAACTAAGGCGTCTTAGCGCCAAAAAGGACCCACAACTCTTATTCTTGCGCGAAACGCGAATGAGAGTGAACAATTGTACTAGATAAAAGGAACGACTTGGCTATGACGGGCTATTCATTGTTAATTGTGAAGAAAAAAGTGGTGGTCTGATGCTAATGTGGAAAATTCCATTGACTGTCACCATTTGCTCTTACTTACTCGGCAGGCATGTGGATTGTATTGTTAAGGATGGAGACAAATAGTGGAGATTTACGGGGTTCTACGGACATCCTGAGGTGAGTAAGCAACGACATTCATGGGATTTAATGCGTAAATTGGCCTCCATCGAAGAACTCAAAAATATCTTGTGGCTAATGGGGGGATTTTAATGAAATTTGTAGCCACAATGAAAAGATGGGAGGCAGACGAAAAATAGAATCTCAGATTGATGATTTTAATAGAGCTATTGAAGAATGTGAGCTACGGGAAATTTACGGAGAGGGCGACTGGTTTACGTGGGTTAACAAGAGAACGGGGAATGAGCTCATTTTCGAAAAATTAGATAGATTCCTTAGTACCCTTCATTGGAGAATATTATACCCGACGGCTACCATGCGAACTTTGGAGTTTTACTCCTCGGATCATCGGGCGGTCTCCGTTACATGGCAGCGGCATAGATACAACAAAACAACACACACAAACCAGCATAATAACAGATTCAAATTTGAAAAATTCTAGAGCGTGAAATTGGATTGGTACTCGATAGTAGACAAGGGATGGAATAAGGAAGGGATGTGCAATATCCTTGAAAGGAAGATGGCGAGCTGTAAAAAATGAATTAAAGAGTTGGGCATAAAATAAATTCCAACATCTCCTAGGCATCTAAAACAAGAAAGAGACAAACTCAACGCGATGAAACATTCCAAGAAATGGAGGAGAGTGGAAACGGATATTGCCAACTTGGAAAAAATGGTGGAAAAACTAGCTAACCAGGGGGGGATTTTTTGGAAACAAAGGAGTCGCAATAACTGGTTAAAACATGACAACAGGAATACACCATACTTCCACTCGCAAGCGTCTCTTAGAAACGTTTAACATGATCAAAGGATTGGCCTCTAAATAAGGAGATTATTGCACATGTACAACTGCGATGGGAGATATAATTGTGGACTAATTTTCTGAAATTTTTACCTCTACGAGCCCCTCACAGGAAGATATGGACACGGTGATTAAGTGTATCCAACTGAAAATGGATGAGCAGAAAAACATGATTTTGAATCAGCCGTTTGATTCGAAGGAAGTGAAGAATCATTGTTAATATGTTTCCAGATAAAGCACCGGGCCCAGATGGACTACCGACACATTTTTTCCAGAGATATTGGGCCATTGTGGGAAAGGATGTCAAGGCGGAAGTACTATCAATTTTAAATGGCAGTGGCGATTTGAGTAAATGGAATGATGCGATTATCACCTTAATCCCGAATGTGGCTAACCCGATCATGGTAAAAGAATTCCGGCCAATAATTCTATGTAATGTACTCTATAAAATTGTAGCACGGGCAATTACAAACAGATTGAGGCTTATTTTGAGCAATATTATGGATGAGTTCTAAAGTGATTTCATCCCCGGGCGACTAATCACATATAATGTTATTTTGGGATTCGAAAGTATCCATTGGATTCAAAATCACCGAACGAGCGGCAGGGGATACGCGGCAATTGAAACTTGATATGAGCAAGGCGTATGATAGGGTGGAATGAGATTTTCTTGTGGCTACGATGCGGCAGTTAGGCTTTGAAATGAGATGGATTAATCTCATTTAAAAATGTGTCAAAACAGTGAAGTACTCTTTTAATCTTAACGGAGAATGAGTACGAGTGGTCACGTCACAACGGGGACTATGCCAAGGCGATCCTCTTTCACCTTATTTATTCATTTTATGTGCGCATGGGCTTTCTTTCCTATTTAAACATTATTTGGAGACGAGATGGATAACTGGAGTTCGTATTTCACCAAAATGCCCTCCACTATTGCATCTATTCTTTGCGGATGATAGCTTAATTTTCTGTCGGGCAACAGAGGAGGAATGTGGAAGGAGTGCAGGTATTTTGAAGAATTATGAGAGAGCGTTTGGGCAACTCATTAATTATGATAAATCGGCAATTACTTTCAGCCCAAATACAAAGCCAGAGGTTGTGTAGTACTTTAAAAATATGTTTTTGGTGCCAATTGTACAAGGCCATGACATGTACTTGGGGCTGCCAACCTTTTCACTCCGTAGTAAAAGGTTGCAGTTTGGTTATTTGAAGGATCGGATTATGTGGAAAATTGCGGGATGGGGAGGCGAGGCATTATCGGATGGAAGGAAATAAATTTTGATTAAATCCGTATGGTAATCTATACCAACATACGCCATGTCATGTTTTCGTATCCCGCAAACCATATGTGATGAAATTGAAGGCGCATGTGCGAATTCTAGTGGGGAATGGAAGGGGCCGAAAAAAATTACATTGGTTGAAGTGGAATGAACTATGTCGGCCTAAGAGCATAAGAGGAATGGGGTTCCGAAATTTATCAGAATTCAACAGGGCTTTACTAGCAAAACAGATATGGCATATAATTCGTAACCCGGATAGCTTGGTGGCAAGGATTCTAAAGGCTAGATATTTTCTGCATGGGGATATTATGGAGGCAGGACTTGGCACGAAGTCGTCGTACATTTGGCGCTCATTATTGTGGAGTCGTGGTTTGCTTGAATAGGGGTTGTCGTGGCGTATTAGAGATGGTAAGAATGTGAGTATATTCAAAGATCATTGGGTGATGTCTATGAAGAATAATCTAATTTAGTTCCAAACTGACAGGAATGAAACAGACAGGGTGGATCAGCTGCTGGTAAGGGAGGCGTGGAATGAACGAAAAATTTGAGATATATTTTCCTCGTACATTGCTAATGAGATAGTGAAACAACCATTACCATCGAGCAATCGAGAAGATTTGTAGATATTGGAGGTACGATACCAAAGGGTTGTACTCAATCCGATCGGGGTACAAAGTATCAGTTGGGTGTTTTGAATCCAATTCTCATAGCTCAACTTATTCATTGGAAAAATGGTGGAAGTATTTATGGGCACTCTCTATACCACCGAAAATTCGTATATTTTGGTGGAGAGCCTCATTGAACTTAATTGCGATGAAGGAGAATTTGATCCGACATCATGTTCCGGTGGATGGCAGGTGTGCGCTGTGTCACTATGGTAATGATACAAATACTCATTCCCTATTCTATTGTAGGGCTGTTAGGGATGTTTGGAAAAATTCTGATTTTTGGGGCTTATTGAAACAAGCACAAGCAGGGGACTTCATTGATGTTGCACTGTGGATAAAGGAAAAATTGAAAAAATAATATTTTGAATCGTTTGCTTGCCTCACTTGGGATGTGTGGAAGGAAAAACAAACATATAATCACAGCACCAGTCAAGCAACTATGGTGACAGCAATTAGTTGGGTGGAAGAGTTTTTGCATGCATTTAGAATGACAAATATGAACGCTGAGATTGTTAGTAATGTTGATGTTAAGACAGAGGCAACATGGAGGAAACCTGCTGCAAATTGCTTTCGACTGGATGTGGACGCCTGCTTCAATACGAAGGAGAGTCAATACGCAACGGGAGAATTATTAGGGATAGTGAGGGACGAACACTTATAGCTTTTGGACGCAAATATGAGCAGATGGAAAGTGTTGTAGGCGGAGAGCTGAACGCAATTCGAGATGGACTTCACAGGGTACAGAAACAGGGCATAAGGCATGTGCAAGTTTTTTCGGATTCCTTAATGGCGGTGCAAGTAGTCATGGCCATTCAAGAGAATCTAAGTTACCGAGGATTATTTATTCAAGACATTCGAAGGTTGCTAGCTAACTTGGGAGCGAACGAAATTCGTCACGTGCGCCGAATAGCAAATAATGTTGCTCATAGACTAGCAAATTTTGCGAGTTTTTCTTCTACGTCCTTTTTATGGGCTAGCGAAGATGTCCCTTCATGGGTGACTGAAATTGTATTAGCAGACTTATCTATTTATCAATAAAGCTATACAATTTCTTCTTAAAAAAAAATACTTGGAAAAAATTTGAGTTAGTCATATTATGTATAGAAAGTAGGTATCAAACGTAGAAAATTCAAACTTATTTATTAGCTCTTAAAATTTGTCATTCTCTTATTATTGGAAGTATTTGGAAATTTTTTGAGTTAGTAATATCATGTACATAAAGTATAGGTGTCAAAACGGGTCGGATCGATCCAAAAGAAAATTTTGGGCCGGACCAAACAGTACTCAGGGCAATATCTTTTAGCCCGGCCCGACCACAAAAAATGCTGAAAAATTCGGGCCATCAGGGTCAGCCCGAGCCAAAAAGAAGTATTGCTCATTTCGGGTCTCTAAAATTAGAGTCCAATCCAATACTTTTATTGGACCGATCCAACTAGCCCACAAGTCCGAGCCATAATTGACAACTCTAATAGAAAGTAGTCGTTAAAATCCAAAAAAGAATATAAAATTTTATAAATACAATTTTATAAAATAATATACTTGTGTGGAATTTTGAATAAAAATTATATAAGTTGATGAGTTTATGTATATATATGTTAGGATAAAATCGTAATTATATATATATTTTTAATTATTCACTCAATATTATTTATTATTGGGTTCGAATATTATCAATTGGTCAATGAGGCTCAAACCTTTATTAAACAACATAGGAGGCTCAGTCCATTATTTACGGCCACGACGCTTACTACAGCCCAAGCGACTTACTTCATTACACTAAGCCTATGCGACCCATCATTCCAAATATAAAAGTCTCTTCATATTCATTTGTAAGTAGTTTTCATGCGCTCTAAATTTTTCTCTCGTACAGTCGCTGACCTAAGCATCGGTAGGAGCATCCTTGAAATTTCCGATGAACTTATGTGCGTTACAGACTAATTCCCACTTGAAGATTTTCTTAGCTCCCGAAATGAAATTTGGACCGAGGCTCAATAAGCTTGACTTGTAGTGATGCACTTTTGAGCAGTACAATATACATTTGAAAAATAAGATAAAACAACAGAATATAATGTAATTGTATTGAAATAAATCGACATGTTAACAAAAAACCAAAAGTTTGTGTTATCTTACAAGTTATATGGAATTTTACGAAAATATTATGTTTTATATGAATTATTATTTAAACTTCAAATATAAATTAGATTTATTGAACATAATCTCAAACATAGAGTAAAATAAATCAAATTTCTAACAAAATCATTTGTCCTTTTTGAGCAGAAATCCCTATATAGGAAGCTACCTCAATTCACCCCTAGCTGTTGATTAGCAATAAATCTGCTTTACCCCTCACCTGAAATTCAGACATACAGATAAGCACGCACACACATACTTACTGTGCGAATACATATATTGTGTGTATATCAATTTATAAGATGCACAAACACATAAATTGAAGAAATTGTAGGGAAAGAATTACAGCAGAAGTAAAATAAAATACAAGAATTGAAGAAAATGAGGGGTTTTGATCGGATAAACTTGGTTCTACCGGACGAATTGATACTGGAAATATTCCGGCACGTGGAGTCGAAGCCGAGCCGCGACGCTTGCTCGCTGGTTTGCAAGCGGTGGCTCAGCCTCGAGCGCCTCAGCCGTGACACCATCCGAATCGGCGCCTCCGCTTCCCCCGGCAACCTCGTCAAGCTGCTCAGCAGCCGCTTCCCTAATATACGATACGTATTTATCGACGAACGCCTATCTATATCACTGCCCGTGCACTATGTAAGTTGATCGTTATTTTGGTTTGCGCCCTTTTTTCCCTCAAACCAATTTCATTACCTGTTGGATAAGTCAATGGAGGGGTTGATTTTTGTGAATTCGATTCAGGATGTATTTTGTGTTATTGTGTCTTTTAGTTGATTAGTGAAGATGTTATTAATTCCTCCGATGAGGCTGGAAAGTTTTGTATAATATGTTCAGGTTGTTGAATGTATTGGTTTGACTGATGAATCAATATGTAAGTGAACACTATTCTGTTTCCTCCTTTTAATAGGATTTGTTTACATAGGAGAAGTCATTGAATAAATTGTTTGGTGTTTACTTGTTTTATTTGTTGATCAAAATTTTCAACTACCAGTGTACTGTAGCTGAGTCCGAGTTGATTATATTGAGATTGCCATATTCAATTTTAGATAAAAAATAAAACTTGAGCTCCATTTTTATTAACTTGTTAGATTCACTCTTATATTTCATTAATTTCTTGTTAAGCAGAGAAAAAGACGACGTATTAGTCGTGGCTCTACTTCATCGGGCAGGTTCTGCCATGGATCTGAGCAAAGTGTGTTTGGAGATGATGGGATGGGAACAGGCTGTTTATCGGACTCTGGGTTGGCAGATGTTGGAGACAGTTTTGTAAAACTTGAAAAGTTGAGCCTTATATGGTGCTCTAGCATAACGGATGTAGGGCTAAGATCTTTGGCTGAAAAATGTAAATCACTTAGATCTTTGGATTTACAGGTGACTGCCTAAATTTTGGTTGTGTTTTCTGTTTGTTGTATGAATATTGTACTGTGAACTGTACCCTGGATGAGATTGGCATTTTAACACTCTACTTGATCAGTCTAATACATGAACTAATAGCTGCCCAAATCTCAATGAAGAGATCCGATATCCCTCAATTCTGTTTTGGCTGGTTAAGCATGAGAAAGTTATGGAGAGAAATTGAGAAGTAAATTATGGGAAAGACCTTGCTGGTTATAGGGCATTGAAATTTTTTACTCGACTTGACGATACATGTAAAATAGTATTGACATTTTATATTGAGAAGCCCAAAGCTGGTTTACTTCTCATTTATCTTTCAAAAAAAAAAAAAAAAAAAAAAAAAGAAAAACAAAAGTGGGTCCCCTGTACCCCAACAAAAGAAAGTGGGTGTTTTGTATAAATTTCCTTATCTGTATATTCTGAATGCTCTTTTATCAAGGACTATGACTAAGCTTTGTTACATCTCTTCTTAAAGGGCTGCTACATCGGAGATAAAGGTTTAGCTGCTGTAGGAGAATGCTGCAATTTTCTTGAGAAATTGAATTTGCGTTTTTGTGAAGGATTGACTGACACAGGACTGGTAAAGTTGGCCCTTGGTTGTGGGAGGACTTTGAAGTCGCTTGGGGTTGCTGCTTGTGCTAAAATTACCGATGTCTCATATGAAGCAGTGGGATCCCACTGCAGATCTCTTGAATCTCTGTCACTGGACTCGGAGACCATCCACAACAAAGGCTTGCTTGCCGTGGCCAAAGGATGCTCTGCATTGAAAGTTCTGAAGCTACAATGCCTAAATATTACGGATGATGCCTTGCAAGCTGTGGGTACTTTTTGTTTATCATTGGAGTCATTGGCTCTGTACAGCTTCCAGAAATTTACAGACAGGTCACTTTTTCCTCTGGATTTCTTCTGTCTTAGAATATTTTATTGCCTTTTCGGTTCAGATGTATGGATTACTTATTCCCTCTGGTAGTCTTGAATTATTCATTTAGATATTCGCGCATTGTCAATGATCTTTCCGATGACCATAGTTGTTAACGCGATAGGCGATGCCAAGGCGCCAAGGCACGATGGCCTAGGCGACAAAAAGCGATGGCCTAGCCACGCAAGGCGACAACAACTAGAAAACATGGTATATATTTATATTCTCCTAAACATCAACAACAAAAATAATAAAACATACTAATCATCAAGCACCAGAAGCATATTGGTTATAATTTCAACAAAACAACATTAAATTTCAATCTCATCCTAAACAATTAAAGTTTGGTCAAGCAAGCTACATAAATCATTCACTTTCAAAATCCCCCATTTCATCCTCATGATTATAATTCAAGTCAAGTTCTTCATCGTTATCCTCCTCATCAACATTTTGAAAGACTTCAACGTCAAGATCTTCCTCTTCTTCAACTCCATCAATTAGTTGCCGAGTATGAGTAACTTGTCCTGCAACTCGACCTCCCGATTCCCGACCTCTTCCACTAGAAGTTGAAGCTTCTCTAGAAGTAGGATTTGAGGCTCGTTGCCTACTAGGTCTTCTCTGGGAACCCAAGTTTTTTTTCAGTCAAGGGTGGGTAACGTATTCCTTCTCTCTTTCTTTGACAGTGGGTCTCTCGCTTTACTTTCTTTGACAGCGGGCAGTGGGTATTCTTTCAGGGTTTAAGTTTTAAAACTATATTTTACTTAAAAGGCCCTTTTATATTTAAAATAAAAATCTGGAAAACACAAAAAAACGGCTGGCGTGGAAGGCAATGGCTTTTTATCACTTCTTGCCTCAGAAAAAGCGACGCCTAGGCGACCGCTTCGTCACTTTTGTCGCTTGTTGTTACGCTGAAGTGGTGTTGGGTCGCCTATCGCCTAGGCGTGCTTTTGACAACTATGCCGATGACATGAGTAAACTTTAAATGTATGCACACCTGGTCATTAGTCCTTAATATTATGAAGCGGGTTAATAATAAGGCCTTGAAGAATTGATTTTTACTTCTATCCTCATGCTTTTTGGTGTAATTGACTGCTCCCATGGGCTACTCTCCCTTTATTGACATTTATAATCTCTATATCTTATGCATGATGGTCTCTGAAACTCTGGCTATGGTTTCCCTATATTATGATCTTTGTATTTACAAGTAATGCAACTTATTTAGCTGTACGACTGTACCAGTGAAAGTGTTAATATAATTGATTTGCTAATCCCCAATTAGACTTGATTTTCGCTGTTTACTTTTCGTGGAAGGTGATTCAAAGTGCGTGCAGTGTTTGTCTCTTTCTATCTCTATTGTTGTGTGATGTGTCTATTATGTCTAATAAACTTTCTGGAATTTAACCAGGGATTGTGGGTCCAAGTTGAATTCTTCTATCTTAATTGTGCAGTAGCAGTATTGTACTTCCATCTATATATAAGTCTCTTGGCTTCTTTCTTCTCGACTCCGGAATGGGGACTGATAAGAAATCTAAATGGAGATGAATCATTTTCTATCTTACTGTTAGTCTTTCCTACTTATTTTGCAGGAGTATGTTTGCTATTGGAAAAGGATGTAAAAAGTTGAGAAATCTTACGTTGAGTGACTGCTACTTTCTTAGTAACAAGGGTTTAGATTCTGTAGCTGTTGGTTGCTCAGAGCTTATGCATATCAAGTAAACGGCTGCCACAATATTGGAACTGATGGACTGAAATCCATTGGAAAACATTGTCCGTAAGTGTTTGGCCTCCCACCTTATGCTTGATTTGTCATTTTTCATATAATTTTTTCCTTCTCTTTCTATTTTATATGATTTATTTTTTCTTGATTATTTAGACTGCATAGATGAGTAGACAGCAGTAACACTTCTTGAATGTGACCACCAGCTTATTACCTGCTTCAAAGATGCAGAACAGCTTTTCATCTTATTTTTAATAATATACCCTCGATTTCATAATGATTCTGATTCCTGGTCTGGACTATGCTTGCAGCCGGCTTTCTGAATTAGCCTTGCTGTATTGCCAGAGGATAGAAAGTGATGGACTTAGTGAAATTGGTAAAGGATGCAAGTTCTTGCAAGCCCTTCACTTGGTAGATTGCTCAGCTATTGGGGATGACTCCATATGCAGTATAGCTAGAGGGTGTAAGAACTTAAGGAAGCTCCATATTCGCCGATGTTATGAGGTTTTCTTTTCGTTTCTTTTCTCTTCTTCGTCTTCTTTTTCTTTTTTGTGGTTTGTTGTCTCCCCCTCTGTTTTTCAATGCATAATATTCGGGAAGTTTTTGTATCTAAATATTTGAATTAGATCAATATATATCTATTATGTCCAATAACTAGGGTGTCTAAATATTTTTTTTATTTTTCGGTTCTGTGTAATAAATGACATTTTATCTTGTTTAACTTAATTTTAGCTGTCATTATTTCTTTTCAGATGATGGGTTGAGTGAATATGTTGTTGCAAAGATCCCCCAACTATCTTGTTTGCTAAATAGTTATCAGTTACAATATATACTTAAACGATAAGCTTCTCTGTAGTTTATTGTTTTTACTTGAGATCCCATGATTGTTACCGCAGTGCGGGACAGGAAATAGTACTTCCATTATTTTTAAAATCTCTAATCATGATATTAGTAATTTTGGTTGTAATATATTTCGAAGCTATCTTCATTTCTTTTTTCTGATGTGACTAGTGAGAATTCTATATACTGTTTTTGTAGTTTTCAGATTAACTTACTGTCATCTTTGAGGATGCAAGTATGGCTCTAAGTAAATGGAGGGTGGGAATCCTAGTTTATTTGGAAGGTTTATGTGGTTTAGAATCTGTAATCTATCCCTGGAAATTAGGGGTGTGCACGGGACTTGGAGATCACCGAACCCGAACCGAAAAATATCTGAACCGAAAATATCCGTTGACTTTTTGACTTTCCCGAACCGAACCGTCCCGAAAATTTTCATGGTACGATTCTGGAGATTTTTTAAATATCCGTACCAAGAACCATACCGAACCGTACCGAACCGAATATCCGAAACTAGAACCGATTTTAAACTAATTTTTATATATACATATATAATATTTTTATCTTATTTATATTTTGATATTGAATTAACTAAACATTCATTTGAAATTCAATATTATATAATATTAAAAATTATCAAATTAAAACTTTGGCATATTTCATCAATATATGAAATGAAAATTTGAATATGTATTTAATTCACTAATAGTTACGTCACATTAATTTATTTAAATGAACCCAATAAATGAAATTAATTATAAAATCATATTTGATTTGTAGAAAATGTTTAAATTTGATGATACTTATTAAGGATTGTAACTAGATTCATCCTCTAACCAAGAAAATTAATTGAATCAATTTAGTTAAATGATCAGTACATTGCACATAAACTAGAGTAATCGCCTTACCAAGAACGTAAGACATAGAAACTTCAAATTTTTGTTTCATATACAAAATTGAAGCATGGAAATGTCTAGGTGGAGTTGGAATTGCATGGCTTACTAAATTATTTAATGTTAAAAACTAAGAAAATGCCTAATGAAAGGAGGAAAAGTATATTGATACCTATATATAAAAACAAAGGGGATATACAAAATTGTGCAAATTACATGGGAATTAAATTAATAAGTCATACAATGAAACTATGGGAAAGAGTTATAGAAGCAAGAATAAGATATGAAACTAGTATATTAGATAATGAATTTGGCTTCATGCCAGGAAGGTCCACAATTGAAGCTATACACTTAATTAGCGATTATGTGAACAATATAACGAGAGAAAACAAGATTTACATATGGTTTTTATTGACCTTGAAAAGGCATCCAATAGAGTCAACCGGGATATAATGTGGCGCATATTGGAAAAAAGAGGAATAAAAATAGCTTACATAGATGCCATAAAAGATATGTATGATGATATAACAACATGTATCAGGACACCAACATGAATATCTAGTGAATTCCCAAACACTATAGGTTTGCATCGGGATCCGCTCTAAGCCCTTACCTTTTATCCTAATAATTGATGAAATCACTAAACACTTACAAAAATCCATCCCGAATGTATGCTATTTGGGGGACGATATAGTTTTAATTGATGAAACAAGGGAAGGAGTAGATGCAAAATGGAAGTTTGGAGAGAAGCACTCGAATCAAAAGGTTTTACTATAAGTAGGGCTAAAACAGAATACATGGAATGCCACTTAAGTAAAAACAACAGAACAATGAGACGAAGGTTAAAATTGATGGGCATGAAGTGAGTATAACAAAGAGTTTTAAATATTTAGGATCTATAATTGAAGAGAACGGAGAAATCAATAAAGATGTCACACATAGGATCTGGGACGAGTTGGAATAAATGGAGGAGTGCATCTTCTATGCTTTCAGGACCGTAGAAATACCATTAAAATTAAAAGGAAAATTTTATAAAACGGCCATAAGGCCCGCAACGCTTATGGAGCGTAATGTTGGGCGACTAAATATGAACACGAACAAAAAATGAGGGTAGCAGAGATGAGATTGCTAAGATGGATGTGCGGACACACTAGATTAGATAGAATAAGAAATGAACACATTAGAAACAAAGTGGGAGTAGCACCAATAGATGAGAAAATTAGAGAAACACGATTAAGATGGTTTGAACATGTTTATAGGAGACCTTTAGATGCACCTGTGCGACGTTTAGAAGGTAGAGAATCACTCACACAAATCAAAAGAGGCAGAGGTAGGCCTAAAAAGACTTGGAAAGAAGCTATTAAACAAGACATGTTATACCTAGAAATAAATGAAAATATGGCTTATGACCGTAAACGATGGCGCGATATGATCCGTATAGCCGACCCCACGTAGTGGGATTAAGGCTTAATTGTTGTTGTTGTTGTAGTTTATCAAAGTTATTAGTCAATTATATGTTTCCTAAGTCAAGAGCACATGCCAATGCCAAGATTATAGAATATTATTGTGTAATAGAGGCTACTAAATTTATCATTCGTTGAGATTCTATACTTTTACTACTAACACGAATGACATAATATCTTAAACATATTATGTTATAATCCAAAAATAAAAGTCAATACTTTTACCTATAAATAGATAAAATCGATTTAAAAATTAAATTGATATTAAACTAATATGTAGTATAGTCTATATCATGAAAGAAAGATTAGAATTACAATATTAAAAATTTAGCACTTAAATATGAATTAATTTTTTTTATGTATAAGTTAAATATAAAATATTAAAAAGTTAAATTTGTATAGTACTAATAGTTTTAGTATATATGTTCGAAATTGCACTAAAAAAAAACTGAAAGTATAAATGTTAAATGATTTTTACATTGGTTTTTCTTTTCACATTTTTTGTGTGTTTTATTTGTGAAATATTTGAATCCCTGTTTCTCCGGACTGTTCCGTATCGTCCCGAACTTTCGGGATGGTTCAGGGCGGAGATTTTTTTCTTATTGTTCGGTTCTGGAGATTTAATTTTGGGATCTCCGAACTTCGGGGCGGTTCTGGAGATTTCTAAATCTCCGGACCGGAACGGACCGTGCACACCCCTGGAAACATTAGCCAGGATAGGAGGCTCGAAGGGTTATCCAATGAAATCATTATCTTTTTCAAAGTTTTTTTCTCTCTAATCTTAATACAGTGGTTTAAATTCTTCACAAATTCATTTGACATTTAAACCACAATGCAAATGAATGGTTCTTAGATCCTTGCATCTAAAAATGATGAATATCTATTATATCAAATAAACTCGCATTAGTGCTGTCTTGGTTAATTACATGGTTGTTATGTTTCTTCAGCCTTTTCGACATTTAAAATTAAACGGATTAGAAAGCTCCGGTCCTTGTCATATGCACTGATCTGTGGCTAAATCATTATCCTGCATGTTAGTGGCATTTTAATCTTTCTCTATTTTATATTGTTTTTAATTATGGTTTTCATTTCATCATGAATAGGTGGGGAATAAAGGGATAATTGCTATTGGTCAAAACTGTAAATTTCTCACAGACCTCAGTCTACGATTCTGTGACAGGTTGGCAACCCCCCTCTTTCCCCTCTTCAAATCATATACGCCAAAAATTAATTTACTTGGATGCGAATAAGTTTTTCATTGTAATCTGTTGGAATTAAGTGTCTTATGTTCAGCATAAATTTAGATTGCTCCATTTGATTACTTTTGGTTGTAATAGATGTTTATTTGATTATGTTAGATGAAGTTTTGGTGTTATGACATCATCGGGATTATCTTCAGATCATGGAGAGTTCTATAAATCTCATTTTTGTATTGCTATGTTCTGAAAGACTGCTGGCTACTATTGTTTTTGTGCATTTAGCTAGTTCTTGAGTTTGTTTTCAGTTCCTGGATCATTTGCAGTTTGAATCTCAACCCATTAATGACAAAGATGTGGCCCAAACATTCGTATCGTGTGATTCAAATAATGATTTGCTGGATATGTTTGTTCAGATACACCTGCTGCCTAAACCCTGCTCTCTTCTTCCCCCTTTTGTTTTTCCTTGTTTTATTTTAATGTGGTTTGAGCCTTTGAGGAGTTGCTTTGGTAACACATAATGTTCTTTCTCATCTGTAGAGCTCAATTTTCGTACTGCCTCCTACCTCTGTTAATTTTACACTGTTGCCCGAAGTATTATCCTGATGTAATATGACTTTCTGATCCCAATAAGTTGATAAATATTAATACTGGTAGATCATAAGATTTTGTTTTTGTAATATGCAACAAATCATGCAACTGAAATGGTTTTAGCATGAGCATGGCCAAATAACTTGGAAGAGTCCTACTTCGTGCATTTTTGCTTCTCTCTGGAATAATAAAATCAGACTAACAGGTACCAACTTTACATTTATCACTTTGATATCTGATTGAATCAATGATTATATTTTTGAAATATCATTAGCTTTATGGTGGTTTTCCAGGATCACTAGTTGATACTTCATAATTTACTTTATCTTAGATCTGATATGTTTTGCTGTATGATTACCAGGATAGGGGATGAGGCACTGATTTCAATAGGTCAAGGCTGCTCCTTACATCATTTGAATGTAAGTGGCTGCCACCAAATTGGGGATGCTGGAATAATAGCTATTGCTAGGGGTTGCCCTCAACTCAGTTATCTGGATGTTAGCGTTCTTCAGGTTTGGCTTTGAACTTTGTCTCTCATATCTATGCATACATGTTTAATGAAGTTGGTATTGCGGAAGAAAACGCTCTACTCTTAGCAATTAGACGAATTCACATGCACAAAAACAATATAATATATGCAGATTTGCTTTTGGTAGTACCGTGCAGTGTGATTGAAAACAAGAGCATCATGAATTTTTGGAATTCAAAATTCACGCATTAGAGTGGAGAGGTTTGCATTGCGAATATGCAATTGCACTATCGGTGGAACATAATATGGTTCTTCGACGTGTTGATGTGTCAATACAATTTTTCTTACTAGTTTGGAACTTTTTAGATCAAAATGTAATGTTAGATTCTCTGATTTTGGGAGACGGTACTACTCGATGTGCTTTAAAAATAAGGACTACAAACAACCATGAAACCTGAAAAATACCCTTTGCAATCATATGCCAGATAAATTAAAGGGATAATTTCAAAAAGTACCCCTAAGGTTTACCCTAATTACAGAAAAATCAGTTACCTTTCAAAATTACAAATACCCCCTTGAGACTTGTTTCCAGTTTCCAAATTGCACCCTCAGGAGGGAGGCATTTGTTAGCCAAATACAAACCTCAAGGGGGTGTTTGTAACACCTTGAGGAAATATTTGTAGTTTTTAAAGACAACTGGAGTTTTTTGTAGTTAGGCTAAACCTCAGGGGTAGATTTTGTTTGTGTGAAGTTATTAGACTTGTCTTGATGGCTAAAATTTCATTGCAAAAGGATTAAGGATTTTGTAAGGGCACACATAGCCAGCAACTAATGGTAGTCACATATGAATTTGTAAATAAACACATACATATATTAATTATCTCATGCACTCACATGATATCTCTTTCCCCAACAGTGAATTAGGAGCTGCCAATTCATTTGACATCCATGCATTCACTTTGCATGTCAAGAATTTGTTACCTTGCATCTGAAAACATGACATTTTCATACGAACAGATCTAATTAAACTTGTTTCCCGTGCCACAGAACTTGGGAGATGGGGCGTTGATGGAGTTAGGTGAAGGTTGTCCATCACTGAAAGATGTCGTGATATCACATTGTCGCCAAATAACAGACATAGGTCTTAACCATCTTGTGAGAAGATGCACATTAATGGAATCATGCCACATGGTTTATTGCCCTGGCATCACAGAAGCTGGAGTTGCAACCATGGTTACAACTTGTACCAGAATAAAGAAGATATTAGTTGAGAAGTGGAAGGTCAGTGCTAGGACCAAAAGACGAGCTGGGTCCGTTATCAACTACCTTTGCGTCGACCTTTGAATCATTAAAGCCGAGCTTGAAAAGCCAGATGTTGGAGAAAAGACGATGCGACTATGGACAGACCCATTCCTGCAAGTTTAAAATAAAGTGCGACTTATCTATGTACTTCTATTTCGTTGTTTCTTTAGACTATCAATAAAGGTTTTATTCATGTGGTGTTTTACCGGTTTGTGTAATATTCGTAACAATGTATGTATGATTGTTTATTTGATTGCCTTAAAGTTTGGTTTCGATGTCGTAGCATTGAGTTCTCTATTTTTTTTTCTTTTTCATGAAGAGTTCTCTATTTTAACTAATTCAAGTGGAGCCCTGATAAACTGAGATTGCATGAACCTTTCAATTGATCACAACAAAAAGGCAATCTAAAATTTGATATTCAATATATTCACCGTGTTTTATGTAAAATTGTGTTAACTGTAAAGCTTATACATGTCGATTGTCGAAGGCAACGTTAGCGTAACACCATTTTGAGTGATGGAAGGTGTTATGAGGGTTGAAATGGATAAAATTCAAATTGGACAAATTAATAAGACAAGAATGTTAAAACTTGTATAAAACGTATGAATGAGAAGACAACTAGACAAGTGACTTGTTGGTTTTCGAAAAGGAAAATTTATGAGTAAAAGAATTGGTTAACTTTTGTTAGTGGTATGGTCTCCCTCCTTAGTTGGGGAAGTCAGGGTTCGATCTTACTGTGTGTGTATTTGCAAAAAGGTCAAAAAAAGAGAAAAAACTATTGAGCAAAGATTTGTTTTTGAATTTTGAGTGTCAATAAACATTATTTTTCCCAAATTTAAATTTCTTATTTCTGTTTTAGATGCTCAAATATTTTCAAGTTAATGTTTTTATTTAAACACTTGAACACTTTCTTTCAAGTCAAAAAAACAATTCTAATTTACTTGGCAATTAGACTTATGGGGCAAAGGAAAAAAAACACAATTGAACATAAATGAATTTCCAACAAGTTAGAGGGGTCAAACTATAATTATATATATGAAATCATTCAGACCCCTTTTTATAATACAAATTAGAAAATGAAAATAGTGGGCAGACGTGACGTATTTAGTTTAATGTTTATTTGTTCTGGAAAATGTCTTTGGAATCAATTCAATTCACTGTCTTCATATCTCACCCGTCCTCAACCGAAATTTCTGAAGAAAAAATACAAGTACAAAAGCATATAAAATCAAAATAAAAAAGTGAAAATGCAGAGTGGTTGCTGCATCAGAGGTCTGTGGATTCTCAACAATCAAGACTTTGTTATTTTCTCCAGGTAATTTTATTGTACTGTTTTTGTGAGTATCTTTTGGCGTCAGATCGATGGATGAATGAGATGTTTATTATTTTTTTGGGGTAAAATTATCAGGAAGTTTCCAGTGGTGGAGAGACGGTGGCGCGTGGCTTGTGAGAAGGAAAGTGACGATAATTTTAAGTATCATTTGTTGCCTTATGATTCCGAATTGGCTTCTGCTTTCGCTGACCGCAAAAAAAGGTTTATTTATTTTCTAGAAATTGTGTTTGCTTGGCTTAATTTCACATTTTGTTCAAAATAATGTAAATCTGAACTCTCGACCAATTTTACTATGCTTGCTGGTACGCAATTTCAAGCTTTAGTAGTATGTTTAGTATTATTCAAATGCGTTAGTAATTAGCTCGTTTCCTATTGCATTCGGAAAGATAGTCAAGTTGACTACTTGAAAGCACCAATAATGGGACATTCATTTGATAGACGGAGTTTAAAAATGTTCTGATTCACAATTTTCTCCAAATGCTTAGACCTAGTTAATCTAGCTGAGATTCGGATGTATTATTAACAAACAAAATTATAAAGATGTTGAAGTTTTGGAAACTAGCACTAGTGTATTTGTTCATGTATTCTTAAGTTTGCTATGGTGGCTACCATATGCAAACTACCTTGTCAACTAGAAGGACTATTTAGGAAATGAGCTGATTTTGTGCTAAAATATTCTTGCTTTGCTTTTTACATGTTAAGATAGTTGACTGTTATTCTTAACATTAAATGTAACTACACATTGTTGGCGACGCGAAAGTTTGTGTTGTTTGTTGCATATTAAATTTGAGAAAGCAAGATAGTGCAACTAAAAAACACCCAGTCTCAGCTTGGAACTTGTAATAAGATTTACGTGGGTTGCTTTTATCTATTTTATTTACAGGTAGAGGACATAATTCCTAGTTTTATGTATTACCTTTTTCTATTTAGTAACTGGGGGCATAATTCCAGTATGTTTTGTATCTTTTTCATTCAATTTCACAATTGCCTGTGAGGTTGTAGCTATGCAAGAAGCTTTGTTGGATGTTGTTTGCATGTTTAAGGGGTATCTTTTGAATTTTTCTTTTTCTTCTTTTTCTTTTGGGGGTTGTTGGGGGGTGGGGGATTAAAATATATGTTGCCAGATTTTCTACAATGTATAATAGGATAATTATATGCAAGTGCTTGAGCATGTTTATCATTAGTTATCATGGTTGTAACAGGGAGGGGTCTGCTCGTGGGTTTGGCATTCGTGTAAGCCAGTCTGTTAAAGGATCGGATTCATGGGTTGATGATCCCATTACTCGTCATGTAATTAGTTTGCACATCAATAAAGAAGAGAAAGGGGAGAGTAATCTCTTGTGGCCTCTAATCTTACATATAAAGGGTCCATACTCTATCCTCGTCTTGCCTTTGGTTGAACCTCATCATTTGAAGTCCTATTCAAGGATGTGTAATAGATCAGACTGTGGGAGTGCAGTAGGAGCAGATGAGAATTTGTCTTCCCTCCTCCTTGATCTTCCGTCCATCACAGGGTATGGTAAGTTTTACTTTTACATGCTTGATGAGATTTTTTTCTTCACCCAAAGCTATCCATTTGATTTCATGATATGTGAATATGACATTCCATAGCTCTTCTCGAACTGTTATGCATGAATTTGTGGATCTATATTTTAGTAAATTTGTCTTTCTCAATAAACTAGAGCGTGTAGCCTTTTACGTTTGGTGTCGGGCTAGTTAGTCACTGTTAAGTAGTATAAAATATAAATACAGTATTTTATGCTGATACGTATCTCCTGGAATTTTCTGATTTGACATAATTGGCATCTGTCAGTATTTGGTTTATGTTTAGTCATCAAGCAGTTGAAAATTTATGGACTGGTTATCTTGCTCTCAACTTGCCTAGACTATTGGGCAATATGTGGCACTGAGGCTTCATTTTGAGGAATGTTTGAAAGATTTCTCCAAATGAATCCGTCATCTTCCCTTCCGTCTCACCAGCCCTGTCCTCAGTTGCAACTTTTTTACAGAGTTTTGTTAATTCAAGTAGCTTGGTTGTGCCAGTGCATGTATCCTGCTGTCTATATTATCTTCAATGTAAGAATTATGATGTTACAGGTGTCAACTATCTATCTTGAGATGTTCTTTGATTTAGAGCAAGATTGCTCCTTATTGAGGCCTATTACTTGTTCCAATTCTAATGCTGACTAGCCCTTCATGAATTTATTGAATTAGGGCGTTTATTGTGGCACACACAATTGGAGAAATTATACTTGGAGAAGCAGTGGAGCCGGAAGTTGTTGCTGCTTCATCTCCCTCAGTGGGAGGCTTGCTGGATTCCCTCACAGGTAGTATAGGAATTTCGGGTATCTCGGCCAGACCAAAGCCTGTAGCTGCACCTGTTGCAGCATCCACTTCTTCTGGGACTGCTGTTAGTGGAGCTGTGATGTCTGATGCTCCAAAAATGGGTTCCAGGCCCTTGGACAAGGATGTACTTCGGTCTTTCATCAGCAGTGCAATGCCCTTTGGTTGGTAATCTTTTTTGTGGTATTTCTCATCTTAAAACTGGTTTGCAGTTTTATAGTATGAATGCTCTATGCTGTTGTTTATTATTTCTTTTACTCATTTGGTGTAGGCACTCCACTGGATCTTAGCTACTCAAATATCTCTGCCATCAAGACTACTGGATTTTCTTCAGCAGATACGCCTCCTGCAGACCGCAAGCAGCCAGCTTGGAAGCCTTATCTTTACAGGGGGAAGCAAAGGATTCTGTTTACAATTCATGACACTGTCCATGCTGCGATGTATGATCGGGATGAGATCCCAGACAGCATAACAATTTCTGGTCAGGTGAACTGTAGAGCAGAGTTAGAAGGACTGCCTGATGTTTCTTTCCCATTGACCGGGTTGGACACCGCCCGTGTTCAGTCCTTAACCTTTCATCCTTGTGCTCAAGTTCCAGAGCATGGTGGTGATAAACAAGCAATTACCTTTTCGCCACCATTAGGGAATTTTGTGTTAATGCATTATCAGGCACTTTGTTCTGTTGGACCTCCAATAAAGGGGTTTTACCAGCTTTCAATGGTCTCAGAAAATGAAGGTGCATTTTTGTTTAAGTTGAGCCTCATGGAAGGATATAAAACTCCTCTAACAATAGAGTTCTGTGCGGTGACCATGCCTTTTCCAAGGAGAAGAGTGGTTTCTTTTGATGGCACACCTTCTATTGGAACAGTTTCAAATACCGACCACTCAGTAGAGTGGAAGATAATAACAAACACTCGAAGTGCTTCTGGGAAGAGCATTGAGGCGACTTTTCCTGGGACAGTTAGATTTGCTCCATGGCAAGCTCAAAGAATGCCTTCATTTGGATCAGCAATTGGAAGTGTGGCTGATGAAGACAGTGATCTTGAAACTGAGTCTAGTGGTAGCATGGTTAATGTTGAGGATCAAATAATGGAGAAAATGAGTAAGGATCTTCAAGCAGTTGATCTAGAGGATCCTTTTTGCTGGCAGGCATACAATTATGCAAAAGTATGTGTTTTCCTTATTACTTTACTAACATTTAAATTCTTTTTGAAAGCCATCCATAAGAATTTAAAAAAAAAAAAGAGAAAGAGAAAACATCTGGGCATGCAACGTCTTTCTGGTTTTTTGTGCTCCTAAAAGATTACTTGTTGCTTATTTTCCATTGATCAAATTTGTAAGTTTTAAGTAGCTGTGCAAGTATCTGCATTTTCTGAAACCGTGAATTTGTGAATCCCTGAGAGAATCAGCTCGACTTGGAGAAAAAAGTTAGATCGATGTTTTGACGAGCACGTTCGGCCAAGTTCTTTGAGGCACTATTTGTTTTCCTATATATTTTTTTTTCCTTTACACCTAAGACTTCTATGCCACGAAGAGGCAAAAGTTGTTCAGGAATTAACTTTAATATATTGTTGCTCTCACATTTTTTACGTTCATACAACCATCTTTATTTTTCTCATATTAGCGTTAATTCCTATGGATGCAGGTTTCTTTCAAGATGATCGGACCTTCATTGTCAGGAATGTCTATCGATCCTAAATCTGTAAGTCTTTTCAGTCACAGTTACCATTTAAAAGAAATACTAAACCAATACTGTCCTCGAGACATGCTCTGTTTCTATTTTAGCAGTTAAGTGTACTGGAAAATCCTGATTCTTTTTAAAGAAGTGTGAGATTGGAAGTCTTTTTACCATTGTTTTTGATAACCATCACATGTTATCTCACCTTGGATCAGTTCCTTTAACCAGAGCACTTCTGATTTCTGCTTTATTAGTTTCATGCACGTCTATTATAAATTATAGAAACGAAAGTGAAAAACTAAATAATCATACTTATTTCCCCTTCCAAATGAAGTCCACCCCACCCAAAAGCGTTGCAAAAAGGAACTGAGGGAGTATGTTTTGATACGATGATGAGAAGATGAGATGAAGTTCAGAATTTTGATAATACGAGAATGTTCACAATGCGACACTTTCCAGACCTCTTATTTATTATACGTTATTTGAAGGAGTTGCCAATTACTCCTAATATTTGACTTCTGTCGACATATAATGAAACCCCTGGATCTTTATGATAATAAATTTCAGGCTATTATGCGTTTGTTCTATTGATTTCTTTTATGAAGTTTGTGCAGTGTCTTAAACTCTCAGAGTTTAAACAATGCGAACATGAGGTTTTCTGTGTTGTTTTTTTCTTTCATTTTCTCACTTACAAACATGTTCTCCAAACTTATTTTGCCTCTCTTTTTAATATTGGGTACATCTGATTCGGAGTGCATAAAAAGAGTGGAGATATCTGCAAATTATGTCAATCTTTAAGCATAAATGTTTTCTGGAATCTCATAAAGCAAGAGACTGTCAGGGTACTTCCCGTAGGCAGAGGAATTGTGTTACGAGATCTAAAATTTGTTGATCTTTGTATGCAAATGCTATTTATATTACATTACAATCGAACCATCTGGTGATCAGTAATTGACACTATAATTTTTTGTTTGACCTCGTGTTTTTCTTTATTTTATTTAAATACAATAGAGCTTTCCGCATCAAGCTGTTTATAGTGTATGTGAAGTGTGAACTCTTTTTGTAGCTTTCCTTGCATGTCAAATTTTCAGGTTGGATTTTTACACTTTAGTGGTCTGTGCAGGTAAGCATATTTCCTGCAGTTAAGGCAACTGTGGAAATTTCAACTCAGGTATGCTTATCTTTAGTCACCACTGATTTTCTAATGGGTTGTTTTTCTCGGCAACATATTAATTTAAATTTAAATATAGTCTCATAGTCCGTTGCTAAACTCGGGATTTTCCCAATCATCTATGAACGCAATAGGTTACTTCTGGGGATTATATTTTGTGGAATACATTGGGAAAATGTCCTGTTGCAGCCACACCGGAAGCGTAGAAAATATTAATTTGCTCAAAACTTTGCAATTCGATGCACAAAAACCCCGTCTGTTGATCTGTTGAGCAGCGATATGTTGGATTGGATTAGTTTGCTAAGAGAAGTCGACCACTTGAGTGATCTATATCGTCTTTTTCCATACCCCACTGTTTCAACACATTCAAATCTATGGCTTGGATTGTATATCATGTGAAGGTGACTAGCTAGATAGGACCCTCATGATGCCATTTGTTAATTTGCTACAATAAGCTTTATAATTTATATGTTGCAGCTAATCAAAGATGATTGTTTATTAGTCTTCTCTGTTAAACAACTGTTGGGTTTTCAGAAATATTCTACAAAAGTTATTTCATCATGAAAGATGCTCAATTCGTAGAGTTTGAATAGTGTTTTACAAAGCAAATTGTTGCTACTTTTATTTTCTTAAGGTTAAGTCTGTGTTATGTGGAGTGTATCTTGGTATAAATGAATAACGTTTTGATTATTATATATAGAAATCCAAATCTTTCATTTCTTATGGTGTTTCATTATTTGGTGTTTAAATACCTGCTATGTGCATAATAATTATAGCATTTTATAAGTGTGACATTCAGGTAAATTGAAACAAGTCAGAGAAATTAGGAGATGCCAGTATGATTTTATGCCGATGAATGAAAAATGACTAATAAGTGAATCGAGCACTTTGATTGAAGTTTCTTAAATTTTATTTTTTCCAATTGATGTTGGACTTACTAAGGGTACATGGGTGTGTATTAGGGTAAGTAAGGATATTAACATCGATTTAGGAAGGAATAAGATGTATCTGACGTAGGGTCCCAAAAACGATGTGAGGTATTTTGCACGAGGTAACCTGACCTAGGATTCCAAAAAGCAAGGTGAAGTAATTTGTTCGAAGGTACCTGGAATAGAGCACACGTTAGGCTAGTCAGAGTGGCCCCCTGAAGCTTAAGTCGGGATCAGGTAATTGAGGTACTTAGATAGCTAAAGAGCGAGATAATTAGAATAATGACAAGTTACCTTTTACCTTAATTTTCGTGACCACCGTGAAATGCGGAACATAGTACACGTGGTGCTCCATCGACGCTGGAGAGCTCGTGGGCGACCCGACCCGGACCTTTGGGTTGGGACCCATATTAAAAAGTCGCGGATCCTGGGACATTTTGGTAATTTCCAGCAAGGCGAGGTTAGGATGGTAATTTCCATATCAAACATGTTAATTTATCTTAAAAAGTAGTGTAATAATCGTGTTTTGTGTGAGCTGAAGTAATACAAGGGAATGAATTAAGATAGATCCCAATAACTCGTCATTTTCATAAATGGCATCTGATCCCCCTATGACTCTTTTGCAAAAATGATGTTCATCAAACAAGGAAAGAAATGAGTCTTGAAGTTTTATTTTCCTATATCATCTTATATTATATGCCAAACATTCTTGTCACGTGTACATTCAATGTGCATGCATTATATACAATCTTGATGAAACATCATATTAAAATAGGAAAAAAGAAATATTCCGAAATGCAATTAATGCAGAATTCGACAAAGAGTAATATATACACGCAACAACAATAGGTTGCTAAAATTTCAGAAACTTTACAATTTCAAACAACTAGAATGTTCATATCCTAAGAGGAGAAAGCCAATAAATGAAAAATAAAATAAAAAAAATGAAACAAAACCAAAAAAAGCTAAGCTAAGTTTTGTGCCTAGGCCATGCATCAAAGTCCCCAGCTAGCTTCATACCACTAACATTGTGAGATGGCCAAATCTCTTTGTTCCTTACAAGAATTCCAATTGCATGGACCCAATTTTAGATAATTTTCATCGCAATTGCAACAACACTTTAATCCTTGCAATCCGAAGAAACCCCACTAACACCTTCTAATCATCCCCAAAATCTATCCATACAACAAACACAAACTAGAGGGTAAAAAAAAAAAAAAACTCCTACATGTAGATCACAAGAAAAACAAACACGAATTCTTTGACGATACGCGTCCGTCCGATGTGAAATCCATGCCTCACATGTCTTGCAACCTCCGATCGCTCAGATCTCCTCTAATCTGGTGTTTCATCTCGTATTTATTACGTATCGACCCTAATCAAATATTACATACGACAGACACACGTTGCTGATCAATATATCATGAAAATACAAAACGAAACACGAAATTAGAAACAATGAACGGATGACGCGATCGATCACTCCTCCAACGCAACCCTAGACGAGCGGTAGAGATCGTACGGGGCCCACAGATAGTCAACCGTGCACGGCCGCCTCGAGTCAAGTCTCAACCATGGTTTCCCCTTCCCACTCCAATGCAATAGACTGATTGGACCGGGGTGCAATCCTCTACACCTCCCTTCCAAGTTGTCCCCACCTAGACCATGCTGGTTCCACCTATGATCAACCGCCTTAATATCCCCTGCAAAAACAAGCAAAACAGGGGGCAATGACCCCAAGTGATAAATCCTCTTATTCTTTTGGACGACCATCCATTCTTCAACTTTCTGCGTGAACCCTCCTTTTCTCCATGCGTCAATGTCCACCACCATCACGCCCGTGTTGAAATAACACGGCCGGCGGCCCTCGAACGTCCTCGCCAGGTTCACGTCCGACCAAAAAGTATCCGTGAAATAGTTCGTGAAATTCGCGTGGCAATATTCGGGTGCGGCGAGGACCTTGCCCCCTAAATGCACCTTCCATAGCTTGGCGATGTCGTCGACCACGATTATGTCAGAATCCAAATATATCACGCGCTTGACGTTTTTCGGGAGAATGTCGGACATGTAGATCCGCGCGTAGTTTAGTGGCTGATCCAGGGCCTGTCTTATGGATTTAGATATTTTCCCGCGGACCCTGTCGGGGTCGAATTGGTACATCTTGAAGTTGAGGTAGGGGAAAGTGGATTTTATGAGGGAGATGATTTCGGGGTCGAGGTGGACGGAGAGGAAATGGAAGGAGACGTTTTCGGGGCACGTCGAATGTTGCAAAATCGATAAAACGGCGGCCATTGTCCCGCGGATGTAGTTGGCGTCGAGGGGCATGACGATGTGGATGATGTTGTCGTTGTCGTTGTCTCGAGTGTTGGAGGTGCACGTGTCGCCGTTACGGAAGGCGGGAGCCTCGCGGAAAGAAGGGATGACGGTGGTCGTCGGAGATTGGGTGATGTGGAGGCGGATGGCGGTGGTGGTGGGGTGGTGGAGGAGGAGGAGAATAGACGGAGGCCGAGGAGGGGAGGGAGAGAAGAAGGCCATCCTGTCCTGATAAAAAATTTAGAACTTTTTTTTTTTTTTTTTTGGTGTTTTTTGGATGTAAATAGAAGAGGCTTTTATTTGGAAGGATATTAAAAAATAGTGTTATGGAACCATTAGAGGTTGGAAAAAATGGAGTTTAGGAGAGGGATTTGATGGTTAGAGAGAGAGAAAAGGGCATTGGAATGTTTTGAGGGTTAGGAAAAAAAATCGGGACATTTTGGTTTGACTAAACAAGACTGGTTTACAATTTATTACAACAATTATAAGAGGAAGGATTATTATTATAACATGAAAAATAAAGAGTAGAAAAGATTGGACTCTTTTTGTTCTTGACCAGCCATTTTGTTGACAAGTAATTTTTTGTGGTGTTAACATGGTATGTACTTAGCAATCCTATTTATAGAAACACAAGTTGTTCTAAGGATTTTAGCCCTATTTGTGCATGGAACCTTAAACACAAGTTTGCAACATTAAAATAAGAAGTTTCAAGACAACTTTTGTTAGCAGATCTATAGTTATAGTAATATTCCCAAGCCCACACTTTGCTGGTGTTTTTGGGACTTTTCCCAATTAATGGACTTGGTGCCAATTGTATCAAGTCCATCACAATATATAGCAAGTTGACCAATTTCGATTCCTTTGTCCCTATTTCATATGTAAGGGAATCTTAGTATTTAATTTATTTTATGATATCATTATATACACATTAATAATTCTAAATTAAATTCATTTAGATAATAATTTGGTGGGTGGCATAATAATTTTTTGTCACTTTGAATCTTCTATCGTATTGTAGGTAACTGGAATGTTTGTCCTTAATTATAACTAACCACCTAGGATTCATTGGATTTAATCCTACATACCCGCATCGTTTCCTTTCGGATAAAGAGACGCTATTCACAATTTTTTTTCCTTCTCTAAATATACACTCACCATTTTTTTAAACCCTGCAATATATCTCAATTTACCAGTCCTCCAATTTATGTGGTACGATCATTATGTGGTACAATCGTGTGACACGACTATGTGACTATGTGGCAAGATCATGGATACATGATTTTATGGCATGATCGTGTGATACATGACTATGTGACATGACCATATGGTACGATCTTGTGGCACGATCATATGGCAAATGTTTTAGGTAGTATGTGCATTATAGTCTTTTAAATGCCATAAATATAAGAGGTGGATATATTAGAGGAAAAGATGGTGTGAATTTTGCCACCCTTCCAATAAATGCGAAGTGATAAGATGGTGTTTGGTAAACTTAAAAATTAGGGATAATTACAAGAAAACCGTTGAGGTTTGAGCTAATTAAAAAAAGACTAAGAGATAATTTAAAATTATAAAAAACCCCTTCATGTTTGATTCTGTCTAAAATTTTATGAGGTAATTGAAATAGTTATACAAATATTGGGGGGCGTATTTTGCTTATGAAAAAAGAAAATATAAGACCAAATCAAACGATGTTTTGCAAATTTTAATAAACCTGTTGATTCTTTTATAATTAGGCCGAACCTCAAGGGAGTTTTTGTAATTATCCCTAAAAAATATTTAAAATATGTTATAAAGATGTTTGAAAATTTTAAGTGGCCTTTCTTAATTTTTTTTTTTTTCAGGAAATGAGCTTAAAAGTTCCAAAATTAATATGTTGATATACTTTATAAGTTCTCTTTTACGTATTGTACATAGGAGTTTTAACTTATTTATATGATGCTAGCAACACCTTTAATTTCGATTATTTTACTTATATAATATCACTACTAATATTTTATAAGCTCTATAATTCATCACATCCAAATACTCAAGAGCTTAAATGATCTATCATTTTCTACATTAATCTCAATAATATTTTATAAGATGTTGAAACTTATTAAACTATTTAAATAAGTTTTAACACAATCTATAATACAATCCCGTCTCGATCTAAATTTCTCATATTATGCTGATGAATCGTACAATTTGTAGTAATTTCCTGAGGTGTTTTAACACTTCCAAAATTCGAAGAAAAAACACACACAGGGGCGGAACTACATACAATTGGAGGGGCCCCTGCCCTCCCCCCACCCAAATATTTAATCTTTTTTTTCTAATGGGTTTCAACCTTTCCCCCAACTGCCTTTGTTAAAAAAAAAGATTAATGGGCTTTGGCCGATCCCCCCATCTTATGTCAATTCACAGAAAACTATTGGCAAAGAAAGTTTGATTTTTTTTATATAAAAAAAAGATTAATGGGCTTTGTTTCACAATTAAATAATAGGGAAAAGGACATAAATACCCCATTTTCCATACCCAATCCCTGTACAATACCCATTTTCCGCTGATTTTGGACAAAAATACAATTTTCCGCTGAATTTGGACAAAAATACCCATTTTTCCGCTGATTTTTTTTTGCGTTGGTTTCTTTGTTGTTTCTTTGTTGTTCCAAACATGTTTGTTGTTTCTTTGTTGATTCATACTGTAGACAAATTAAATTTGCACCAATCAAATGGTGACACATGTGAAATTCTATATTAAATATCAATTTTATAATTTCTATTTATATTTGGGGATTTAATCAAATTTGATTCCTAATTTAAATAGTTAATTTATTGATATTTTTAATATATATTTATTGGCCAATTAAAGAATGCCAAATGTCAAATTCTTATTGATAATTAATTAATTTCTTGATTAATTAATTATTTCTTTGATAATTATCACAATTTGTGATTAAAGAAATAATATTAAATCTTGAAGGACCAATCAAATTAGAGTCCTCGCCATGTGAGTTATCCAAGAACCCCTCTCCTACAACTATAAATAGGGGTCATTCTCAAGGAATTAAATCACAATTCAAAGAGAAGAAATCCAAGCAAGAAGGCGGTGGAGGAAATTCTCTCAAGGCAAGAAGAATATATTCAAGGAGATCCACGGTGTTCAAGGCGAAAGGCAAGACGTTCATCGCGGAGTCCATTCAAATACGACGTTTGATTCGGGAATAAGCTTCCAAACCCTCGAATTAACGTTATTGAAGTCAGAACCATCTTAGAGGAAGATCAAAAGGTCAATTTCACCAAGAAGTTCATATATTCAACTCAAATATCATCATATATATTACGTTTGATTCGAGATCAGGTCGCCAACCCTCGAATTAACGTTATTGAAGTTCAAATTCAAGTTTGGAGAAGATCAAATTGAAGAGTTCAACTCCAAACTCTCAAATCTCGGATATTTTTCTTGGAGATTGAAGTTCAAATCCAAGTTTGGAGAAGATCAAATTGAAGAGTTCAACTCCAAACTCTCAAATCCCGGATATTTTTCTTGGAGAAAAGAATCAGAGGAGAAATAGGGATTGTAACCTATATATTTTTATTTTGATTCACATATATTTAATTTGTACCCTTTTTCTTGTTTGTTTATTCGCAGACAATAAAAATTTGTGTTACAAATTTTTGGCACGCCCAGTGGGACAATCTCTACCTCTCATCTCTTTTCCTCAACAAATCTTGAAGTATCACGATGGCTACCCGCAAAACCACATCAACAAAAGCTGTTTCTTCAAACTCTTCAGGTGACACAAGTAAAAGTGTTGGTATCACTACAAGGAGTATGTCCAAGAAACTGAGTACATCCTTTGAGAAGACTCCAGTGCGAGCTAAAGCAAATCTAACTCATCTCGAAGATGATGGAGACTTAAGAGATGATGCTTCATCCCCAATCTCCCGCTCAACATCAAGTTGCTCAAACATAGCACCCGCTATGATGACGAATGCTACATCACTTGAAGAACAAATCGCAAGTTTGACGAGGGCCATTGATGGACTCGTCAATCATGTCAAAGAACAAGACTCGCAAATTGCAAAGCTGATGAATGAAATAGATGGTGTTGATACAAGCCGTGCGATGGGCAAGCAAGTTGAAACACATGAGGAGGTCGAGACATCCATGAAGCAACGACCAAATGAAAAAGAGAAGTCTCGTAAAAAATGAGTTGCAAGCCTGTCAAATGCGATGGGGTGATTCGGTCGACCAACTTAAGGAGTTCATTATGGGGACTATTAAGGACAAGTTCGATGGAAGTTCCAAGTCGTCTATGACTTATGCCAAGCCATATACGCAAAGGATTGACAACTTGAAGATGATGCTTTGGTTACCAACCTCCGAAGTTCCAACAATTCGACTAGCGGCAAGGGCAAAACAAAGCGACATGTGGCTCATTTTGTCGAAACGCAATGATGCCGACTTATGGAGATCGCCTCGTAAAAACGTCTGTTCGATCCTTGAAGCGGCAACGATTCGATTGGTATATTGACTTGAAGCAAACTCGATTGATAGTTGGGAGCAATTAGAACATGAGTTTCTCAACCGATTTTACAGCACTCGGCGGACGGTTAGCATGATCGAGCTTACAAATACTCGTTAGTGGAAGGAAGAACCTGTCATTGACTACATCAACCGATGGAGGAATTTGAGCCTCAATTGTAAAGACCGGTTGTCGAAGCTTGCTATTGAGATGTGCATTCAAGGAATGCATTGGGGCCTCCGATACATCCTTGGGGATCCAACCAAGGACATTTGAAGAGTTGGCTACTCGGGCTCATGATATGGAGTTAAGCGCATGGCCGCAAGTGGAGTTGAAGGACCACCCATCCAAGAGCCTCAAAAAACCCAAAGAACGATATGAAGCAAGAAAGGGGAAAGTTCTCTTCTAAATCTCCAAGCAAAGAATCCATGGCGCTTAACACAACACCTATCAAGTTCAAGCGGGTCAAATGTGAAGACTAATGAGAAGAAAGACACTCCTCAAGAGATAGAGCAAAGAAAGTTGACTCGGGGAAATGCAAGCAAAACAATACCCGTTCCTCGACTCGATGTCTCCGGAATATTTGATGATCTACTTAAAGCAAACCTCATTGAGTTGCCCGAAATGAAGGCCCCGATTTAAGCCGGGCGAGTTGATGACTCGGCATCGCAAGTACCATCGTTTGGTAGACATCCAATTCACGATTGTTTTGTATTTAAAGACAAAGTCATGCGCTTAACTCGCCAAGGAAAGATATCGCCGAGGAAGATAGCGCGAACTAGCAATGTTATTACCATCACATCTGGATCCATGGATGATGGCAATGTTGCATGCAACGTGACGAATGAGCAACATATTTCACCTAGTGAAACGTGTTTGTTTGAAAAAGAAGTTGACAATATTACTGAAGATTGTGTTTCAACAATGACTTTCACCGATTTAAGACTTGCTACTTGGTTCCAAACCCCATAATGAGCCATTGTTCGTGACCGGCTATACTCGCGAGCAAAAGGTGAATAGGATTTTGATTGACGGAGGCTCAAGATAAATATCTTATCATCACAAGCACATTGAAAGAGTTAGAAATCCCCATGGATGAACTCGCAAATAGTCGTTTGATGATCCAAGGCTTCAACCAAGGGGGGCAAAGGGCTCTCGGCATCATAAGATTGAAATTGTTGATGGGCGAAATGGCCTCAACTGCACTGTTTCATGTCATAGACGCTAAAACTTCTTACAATATGCTTCTGGGACGTCCTTGGCTACATGAAAATGGGGTGGTTCCTTCTACTTGGCATCAATGCTTCAAGTATTGTAGAGACGGTGTGGTAAAGAAAGTTCTTGGAGATGATAAACCTTTCACCGAGGCAGAGTCACATTTTGCCGATGCCAAGTACTACCAAGACATTAAGCAATGAAAGGCTAAAGAAAATCCATCTAAGCCACAAGATGATGAAGCTAAAGAGGGCAAAATTGAGAGTACTTCCGCAAGTCACGATGACAATGGACCTTTGGAAGGATTGGTATTGCCTTTAACAAAACTCGATGATAAGAAACCATCTCCGCAACCACTCGAAAAGTTTGTCCGCCCAGCTGAGGGACCTAAGACTGAACACGGAGAAGGGCTCCAAAATGCGAAATGTTTTGATCCAAAAGCTTATGATCTTTCTTGTCAAAGCCGGATATGATCCGCAAGAAAATTCTACTTGGGAAGCTCCTTCCAAGCTACGAATACAGAAAAGATGTCAAAAGAAAGGGGACATGTGGCTAAAAATACTCGGATAGGTCTTGGGTTTGTGGCACCAACTCCCATTCATATCGCCATTAGAAGAGCCAATGTCAATAATGTGTCTGAGGGAGAACTTTCATCGACGGAGGATGCCATTGACGAAAATGGAAAGAAGGTCCGACGAATATCAGTCTTGATAGACTCGGACCCATTCAAAAATTGAAGAGCAAAGGAACCATCCATCGAGATTGGGCATCTCTACATCATCAAAATATTGGAAAAGATCTAGACATCCACGACTTTAACAAAAGCTTCAAGTCTTGTTCCATCTCGTATGAAGCGACAAATTACTTTGCTCATATCATGTGAAAGGGTGTTGAAAGCCAAATTTCAAACTGTTGTTTTCACGCAACCTCAAAATGATGAAGATGATAGAGAAAGTGTGGCGTCGACATATCATATCACCTTAAGCGATGAAGGAGAAGAGAAGAAGATCGAAGATGCTCCTCCCGAACTCGAAGAAGAGATCAAAGCCACGGTCGACGAGCTTAAAGAAATTAATTTGGGCGATAGTGATAATCACGACCAATCTACATCGGTGCATTGTTAATAAATCGATGAAGAAAAATCGTATATTGAATCGCCGGGAGTATAAAGATGTGTTCGCTTGGTCCTACAAAGAGATGCCTGGATTAGACCCAAAAAAATAGCGAGACATCACTTGTCCGTTAAGAAAGGAACTCGTCGATTAAGCAAGCTCAACGACGATTTCGGCCCGACTCCATTGATTGAAGTGAAGTAAACAAGCTCATCGGCCGGGTTTATTCGCGAAGTCAAGTACCTACATGGATCTCGAGCATTGTCCCCGTAAGAAAGAAGAATGATCAAATCGAGTTTGTGTTGACTTTAGAGATTTAAATGAGGCGTGTCTAAAGACGATTTTCCATAACCTATAATCGAACTCATGATTGATGCCACTACGGGCCATGAAACATTATCTTTCATGGATGGATCGCCTGGATATAATCAAATACGTATGGCTCCAGGAGGATGAAGAGTTGCGACGCCTTTAAATGTGACGCCAAAAGGTATATATTGTTACAAAGTGATGCCATTGATTTGAAGAATGCCGGAGCTACATATCAAAGAGCCATGCGAGAAAATCTTTGATGACATGCTTCATAAGAATATTGAGTGCTATGTCGATGATGTGGTTGTAAAGTCTAAGAAGCGAGAAGACCACATCCTTGATCCGAGGAAAGTTTTTGACCGATTAAGGAGATATCAACTTAAGATGAACCCACTGAAATGTGCATTCGGTGTCCGGTCTAGAAAGTTCTTGGGGTTTGTAGTTCGTCATCGAGGTATTGAGATTGAGCAAGCAAAGATCGATGCGATAGCAAGGATGCATGAACCTCGTGATATTCACGAACTCAAAAGTTTGCAAGGAAAAGCGCCTATCTTGAAGGTTCATTTCAAATCTAGCGGTCGATGCGGCCATTGATCGTCTTATGAAGAAAGCGTTCCATTTGAGTGGGGCGAATCTTGCCGAAATGCTTTCAAAAGTATCAAAGCATATTTGATGAAGTCTCATGTGTTGGTTGCACGAGTGCACCGGGGCGCCGTTGATCCTTTATATTCCGCTCAAGAACGTTAAGTTGGAGCTCTACTAGCGCAAGAAAATGATGGTGGAAAAGAGAGCGCTTTATACTACTTGAGTAGGATGATGACACCAAATGAGTTGAATTATTCACCAATTGAAAAGATTTGTTTGGCATTAATCTTCGCGATCCAAAAGTTTAAACACTATTTTCAAGCTCACACAATTCGTCTTGTCTCGAAAGCAAATCCACTAAAGTATGTTATGACAAAGCCGATCCTTTCGATAGACTTGCGAAGTGGTACCTTCAATTACTTGATTTGAAATCACATATGTCCCTCAAAAGCATAAAAGCGGCAAGTCTTGGCGGACTTCTTGGCGGATCATCCTATCCTGCCGAGTGGGAGTTATCGACGAATTACGATGAAGATGTGCTTGTAATCGAGATTTCCCCTCCATGGAAAATGTACTTTGATGGAGCTTCTCATAGAGAAGGAGCTGGAGCCGGAGTTATCTTCGTGATGTCCCGATAGAGAAGTGTTGCCTTACTCCTTTACTCTAACTCAAAATTGTTCAAACAACGTTCTTTGAATACCAAGCTCTCATCCTGGGTTGGAGATGGCGGTTGACATAAAGCAATGCGTCTTGAAGTTTATGGAGACTCTAAATTGGTGGTTAATCAACTACTTGGAGTATATAAAGTGAAGAAGCTCGAGCTACTCCCATACGTCAATTATGCGAAGAGTTTATTGGATGGCTTGGAGATGTAACAATTGAGCATATTCAAGGAAGGATAATAAACAAGTCGATGCTTTAGCAAAACTTGCTTCTACACTCGCCATGCCCAAAAGTGAAGCTCGTGTGCCAATTTGCGAAGTTGGGTAGTACCTCCAATCTTTGATGATGATGACTGCAATGAAGAAGAAGAAAATCATGTTGTAGAGGTATTTGAAATTGAGAAAGAAGATTGGCGTCAACCACTTGTGGATTATTTGAAGTATGAGAAGTTACCTGACGATCTACGACAAAGGGTAGATGTTCGACGTCGTGTGGCTCGCTTCATTTACTATAAAGGCACACTGTATAGACGGTCATTTGATGGAATCTTCTTGCGATGCTTAGGCGATCAGGAAGCTATTCAAGCCATGGAAGAAGCTCACTCGGGAGTTTGTGGCGCCATCGCCGTGCCCAAAATTACACTTTCGAATTAAAAGAATGGGCTACTATTGGCCGACAATGGTGAAGGACTACATGGATTACGCGCAAAGATGCCAAGCCTGTCAATTTCATGCAAATTTTATTCATCAACCACCTGAGCCATTGCACCCTACTGTTGCTTCATGGCCATTTGATGCTTGGGGGTTGGATGTGGTTGGACCTATGACAAAGTCATCCGGAGGACACTTGTATATCTTGGGCTGCGATGCATCATATTTTCTAAACGGGGCGAGGTAGACCTCAAAAAGTGAAGAAAGAAAATGTCGCCGACTTTATCCGCATAAACATTGTTTATTGCTATGGGATCCCTCGATACATAATAACGGATAACGGGAAGCCCTTCTCAAATAGCCTCATAGATAAACTTTGTCAAAAGTTCGGATTCAAACAAAGAAAGTCCTCTATGTATAACGCTGCGACTAATGGACTTCTTTCAAGCTTTTAACAAAACGTTGTGTAACTTGTTGAAGAAAGTGGTCTCAAAGTCAAAGCGAGAGGGCGCACGAAAGGATCGAAGCTTTATGGGCATACCGAACCACATATAGAACACCCACTCAAGCAACTCCGTATGCGCTTGTATATGGTGTTGAAGCGGTTGTTCCCCTTGAACAACAAATTCCGTCACTAAGGATAGCCTTGCAAGAAGACTAACTAAAGAAGAAAATGCACGATTACGCCTTGAGGAATTAGAGGATCTTGATGAGAAACGATTGGAAGCACAACAAAGACTTGAATGTTATCAAGCTCGTCTTTCTAGGGCTTTTAATAAAAAGTGCGATCACGCTCTTTTCAAGTTGGTGATTGGGTGCTTGTCGGAAGACCCATAATTACTACTCACCGAATCGAAATAAATTCACATCAAAATGGGATGGTCCTTATGTTATTAAAAAGTATACACCAATGACGCTTACAAATTGGTTCTTTGAAGACGGCTTAAGAATTGGCTCCATAAATGGCAAGTTCTTAAAACGATACTATCCTTAGAGAGCGGAATAAAGCTCCATGCGACGCATGAGCCTAAATCGCATGTTACTCGACCGCATGAGTATAAAATGTGAACGGTAACCACCAAAGGCAAAGTACGTGGTTAAAGCGCTAACTTCCCCACCTAGTCTAGGGTGGTTAAGCAATAGATACTCCTGGCCCGCACGAGTATAAACTGTGTACGGCACCCCCCCCAAAAAAAAAGAATATCCCTTGAACTACGTTATGACTTGATCCCTTTAGCACGTAGGCGGCTTAGAATTTTCTAAGTTCGGTCATGAGTTTGTGATAGTCATGGTTTGGTTCATGAATTATAGTTATTAAAAGAAAAAAAGAGAAAAAAAAAGACTTCATTAAAAAAAAAAGTACTTAATAGATTGCAAGATAGAAAATGATCAATTTCTATTACGTAATCTTCAAAAAAAAGTACTCATACATGAAGCAAAAAAAAAAAAAGAGAAAGAAACAAAAAAAAATAATATCTAATCAAAAGGACGCAAGCTCTTCAATTCTTCCTTGGCAGCCTCTAGATGCACCATCGAAAGCTCCAACTTTTCCAGCACTTTATCATTCGAAGGCGAAGTAGTCTGGATGGCGGCAATCTCATCTTCAATCTGTTGAACTTCGGTATGAGCAATGTGAAGAAGTTTTTCTTGTCGCTTTAATGAGGCGGTCAAATTCTTCTTTCGTTTCCTCAAATTGTCAAGCTCTCTGTTAATGGACTCTAACTCTTCCTTAGTGGATGAAATCCGGGCAGACTCTTTAGCTTCTTTCGTCTTGGCATCATGCAAACGATCTTCGACTTCGCTCAATTGTTTTGCAAGAAGTTCTTTAGACAATCTCTGAAGATGACGACCTTGCCTCAATATGCAACAACTTTGGCAAAAAGATCTTTCAAAGATCCCTCCACAAAAGAGATGTCAATAATATTAAAACTCTTCATAGATTCGAGCACAATCATCACTTCATCTTGAATAGAGGAAAGGGAGTCAATTGGAATGTTGGATATCTTCTCGCGGAGATCGCCCCATAACTTTTGAAGGTATTCTTGCTGGTGGTTACGAATAAATTTCTCACCTTGAAATACTGAAAAAACCGCACAAGGAGATGTCTTGGCCTCAATGGAGTTAGATGTAACCTTTTGATGATTCACGATTGGCAAGTTGGGCCCCATAATTGACCTGGCTATCTTGCGATCCATGCTCGTGACTCATTATCAAGTAGTTGTTTCTCCGGTGAAACATCACACCATCAAGAAACGGATTACCAACTAAAATGAAGAAAAAAAAAAAAAAAAAACGAAAAAAAAGTTATTGACCTCTTCAACAAAATTCTCCGTAAGCGGTTGATTACTCGCAACACCATTGGCTTCTTGTTGCTCTAGAGATTTGTCAGTCTTTTTAAGTCTCTTCCAATGATGATCCGCATCACTACTGCTACTTTCTTCGAAAGAAGGGATGGCTACTTTTCTCTTATTTGATTCGCAAACTTCAACACCTAAGACATCACACCTGTTAGAAAAAAAAACGCACAAGTAGAGAGGTTCGAATAGTCTCACCAAGCGGACCACGTTTAGGCTTTTTGTCCTTCGGCAAAACTTTCTTTGGCTTCGAGTTAATCAAGTTCTCTATGTTTTCTTCAAAGTAGTTTCCATGAACCCGAGCCCACCATTGTTTATATTCTCAAGAAAACGTCTTCGCACTGGGGGCATGCAAGGAAGCCAAGCTTTAGAAAAAGTCTTAGATGAAGTGCACACACGCCAATGGTAAACCCTTCTTCTAATGAAGCTCCATGCACGCGTCATCTTTGAGAACTCCGGCACCATTTGATAAAACCCGAATAGCGGTGAATCTATGAGGACTGTAAGGCTCAATCACAAAACGCCCACCTTGTCGCAGGAAAGATAACTTGAACGAATGGCGATGAAGTATTCTTGCTCAAACTTTTGTGCATTGCCATTATCAACATAGTGAAAATCCTTGTTCTTCGTAATCATAGTACAAGTCCAAGAAATCCAATCTCCTTTGTGGATTCGTCTGCGAGCTTCTTTGGGTTCATAGTATTTCGCGTGTCCCTCACCCGAAAAGATCGCCATCTTAGGGCCATTTGTCCCTTGCCAAACTTGATTATGAGTTTTGAAGTAATAAGCCAACCACCCATAGACAAAGTGGATGGGAAACGTTGAATACACCTTGGATGGCCTCGGAGAATTTGCGATCTTATTCAGACCTCCGAAGATTCTCGCTAAAACCGGAACAGCAAGGCCCACCGTTTGCCCATACGCCATGAGACTCGCCATCTTAAAAGTGCCAGGGCGTATTGAGTTGAGATCATTGTTTGGAAGAACAAATAAGCACAACCAACAAGCCAAATATGCCGCCAAGTATGTTTCCTCCATCGAGCTCTCCTTGACACTGAGTTTGGAAAATAAAGCTTTCTCGTGAGGGGACCATTCACCATGTACGCCGATGTCACCAAGTGGATTATGAGTCGACTCGGGATGTTCAGTTTGCTTCTCCTTACGTGGGGGGGCCTTCCTCTCCTTGCGCATGGGAGGTGGATCATACTTCGTAGCCTTCCTGAACCAAAAGTTGATCTAGTCATTAATAGAAACTTGCGAGTAGTGATCCCCATGAGCGCTCCCAAGAAGAAGTAGATGATACGCATGAAGTAAGCGGTTGCATGACGAGGGAGGAATCTAAGTCTCGCGTCGTCAACACCGTAAGCTTCTTGGCACTCGGGCACGTCATCATACAAAAACCCAGTCATAGGCAAGCCGGCTAGAGTATGCAGATCCCACAATGATATAGATAATTCACCATGGGAAGTCAACAATGTGTTGGTAGATGGACACCACGCCTCGCAAAACGCCTTGATGATATTGGAATTGCAATCATATGTGAAAGAAAGCATACACCGAATCATATATACGAGCCGCCCTGGAGTTTGTTCTTGCATCGACTAAGGACGTCTTCGGTCCACTCCCAATAGCCTTTGACATAATGGAATTCACCGCCAAACCGGATTGGATCTCCCCATTTGGCTTCACCTTCAATGATGCGCCGTCCCAAAGTTGGTAGTGAAATTGGCTCATCAGACTGTTGGTGATGGGTTGCTTCTAGGGCCCACATCTTGGATTTGGAGTCATTGAGTGGTGGAATCTCACGAGACCATTCCCTTATATGAAGTCGATTTGTCAACTTTGGCCATTGCTTTGCGTATCGACCAACAAGTGGATCATAAACCGCCAAAGTGGTACCTCGTTCTATGTCGTGACTCTCATCATCAAGAATAATCAAGTGGTGTATGCCGGGCGAAGAAGAAATATCTTTGAAGTATACCATCATAAAATCTGTCAAAAAAAAGGGTTATATTACTAGAACTGGATCCTACTGCTGCAATTTGGAATTCAATGTACAAATTCGAAGCAAATTGAAATTCTAACGATCAGAAATAGAAAAAAAGTTGCGAGAAAGATGTTCGTTCCAAAGTATTAACATGCATGTATATACACATGTGACTCTGGCATGTAACACAAACCGTGAAAAAAATTGATGATATACAATTGAAGCCTTGAAACCTGCAACCAAAAGGAAATTGTGAGAAACAGCTTTTGGAAGAATGCATGCAAACAAATTGCGAGAAATAGCTTTTGGAAGAATGAATGCAAGCAAATCATTCAATTTCATGTACAAATATGTATATAATTTTCCTCTGCCAATATCATGTTGATTTATGAATATGAGTTATCGCAAAATCATTCTCTGGAGATGGCTACGTAACGAATTCAGAGACTCGAGAAAAATATCCGAAAGTACTCGATGCATTTAAAAATCTCACAGACAATTCGTCGAGCACGCGGCAGGCGAATATTGCAAACCAAAAAAAAAAAATTGAAGACTTCTTGCATATAAAGCTCACCCAATTACCAAATCCGAAACAACAAACCAAGCAGATGAAACAATAAGTACGAACTCAAGCGCCGAAAAGAAGAAAATAAAACAAGCTACCCCAACCGATGAGTGATGCTACGAGATTTTTGATGTTTTCTCTTGTTTGATGTGCAAAAAATAGAACGTTGGGGTCCCTTTTTATAATTGCTGAGAAGACCCAAGTCCTAATAGGAGTAGGATTTTCAGATTGTATTCAAACAAATAAGCGGCCTGAGCCGAGCGAATTCCACGAGCAGTTGATTGGCAAAATTTCTAGAAGAACAGTTCTAATATGATTGCATTCTGACTTCTACTTGGACTGTGAGTTGTAAAGTTTAAAATCCACTTTGGGTTGAATACATGTTAATAAACCCAAAATATATATTGCTATGGTTTCTTTAGGAAAGGGCTTTAAAAATTACATGGGCCCTGTCAGAATTACAAAGAAAAAAAAAAGTAAACTTTGAGCTTGGTTGATGAATTAGTTTGCAGAAGGACGTCTGGGGGAAGAGTACTAGTATCTCCATTTCATAAGGATAAATGGGCCATGAAGTGTGAAGTTTAGTTTGGGCTTCTTCAAGAATTTTTGTGTGCTTTTACACATGGAATAGAATTCATATGGGCCTGCTTGAAAAAAAAAATAATTTTTGAAAATAAATTCTTGCAGATCAGCCATACATTTTGTTAGATGTATGGGCTTCAAGAGTTTTCAAGATTTATGTATGTGGGCCGAACTTGGAAGTATACGGGCTGCGTTTTTTTAAAAGAAAGTCCTTAGTCAATATAAACCCATTTAAATTGACGTCGAGACTTATACACTCCAAGACGCGTCGTCCGTGAACAAGTCTTGAGGGGCCATTTGTAGACAAATTAAATTTGCACCAATCAAATGGTGACACATGTGAAATTCTATATTAAATATCAATTTTATAATTTCTATTTATATTTGGGGATTTAATCAAATTTGATTTCTAATTTAAATAGTTAATTTATTGATATTTTTAATATATATTTATTGGCCAATTAAAGAATGTCAAATGTCAAATTCTTATTGATAATTAATTAATTTCTTGATTAATTAATTATTTCTTTTGATAATTATCACAATTTGTGATTAAAGAAATAATATTAAATCTTGAAGGACCAATCAAATTAGAGTCCTCGCCATGTGAGTTATCCAAGAACCCCTCTCCTACAACTATAAATAGGGGTCATTCTCAAGGAATTAAATCACAATTCAAAGAGAAGAAATCCAAGCAAGAAGGCGGTGGAGGAAATTTTCTCAAGGCAAGAAGAATATATTCAAGGAGATCCACGGTGTTCAAGGCGAAAGGCAAGGCGTTCATCGCGGAGTCCATTCAAATACGGCGTTTGATTCGGGAATAAGCTTCCAAGCCCTCGAATTAACGTTATTGAAGTCAGAACCATCTTGGAGGAAGATCAAAAGGTCAATTTCACCAAGAAGTTCATATATTCAACTCAAATATCATCATATATATTACGTTTGATTCGAGATCAAGCTGCCAAGCCCTCGAATTAACGTTATTGAAGTTCAAATTCAAGTTTGGAGAAGATCAAATTGAAGAGTTCAACTCCAAACTCTCAAATCTCGGATATTTTTCTTGGAGATTGAAGTTCAAATTCAAGTTTGGAGAAGATCAAATTGAAGAGTTCAACTCCAAACTCTCAAATCTCGGATATTTTTCTTGGAGAAAAGAATCAGAGGAGAAATAGGGATTGTAACCTATATATTTTTATTTTGATTCACATATATTTAATTTGTACGCTTTTTCTTGTTTGTTTATTCGCAGACAATAAAAATTTGTGTTACACATACATGTTTCATTTATGTTTTTTATATGTTTCACTTAGCCAACTTTTCATTGAATTCCACAGTTGCATAGAGAAAATCTCAGTTGTGGTATGCCACAATGGACAATGGGAAAAAAATAGAGAGTATACCAACTTTGAAATAACAAGAACATCGATTCCAATGGATCGCACATTCAAGACCCTAAACGAAATCTTGGAACAACAAATTCGATTCGTAAAATTTGAGCTTACTTGTCCATCATCGGCTACGAGAAATGGACACGACTTGTCGCAGACCAAAAAATACTTTGTATTGACTTCCAACATCGTAGAATTATTGAATGCATCAACTGTAGCGGGGAAAGACCTACTAGTAACAACTGTGCTAGAGTACGTGGGATCTTTAGTTCAAGATTAGACATGCATACATCGAAATGAAACAAATATCAACATTTACAAGGATGACAAAAAAAAAGCTGAATAGTATATGGGGAAAATACACTATTTCTCTAAATTTAAAAGCAATTTACTACAAATTTTTATCACATGATCCCCTGTTTCACAATTGTTTCTTACATGTTTCATTTATGTTTCTTACATGTTTCAACTAATTACATCATCATTAAGATTTACATAACAACAATTCTCTAAAATCATTAGGAAGTGGAGGTAGAAACTCAATGTCGTTGTCATCGTCATCACCATTTTGCAGCTTCAACTTAGCATGATTGTGAAACAGATGACTGTGTCTTGCTTGTTCATTCTCTATCTCAAATGCTTCGATGTCCATAGCCTTCCCATCAATAAAGTGCTCGGCATAACAAGCAACAAAAAATCCAACATTCACTACAAAAGAAATAAAAAAAGATACACAGTCAGATACATAACACAACAAATCAAAAACAATAAAAAAGAACAAATAAATGGAAATACGTAAACATAAAAGAAACAACTTGAAACAACATCGAAACAAACGAAAAACTTCAAATCACAAAATAATAAAAGAACACGTAAAATGGGTTTAACCTCTGAGTCTTCGCTCGACATTTCATCAAACAGTTGCAGAGCCTCACCCCGTCGGATGAAAACTCGAAATCAACCACAAAATCTTCACCCCAATCCTCGTCGCCCCATTCGAAACATTCATCATCTTCTTCGACATGACCGCGATTCCTAATCTGTGCTCGACATTTTGATTATTTTTAACATCACAAAATTTTCTATTGATGAACTTGTTGCAAGAGATCACAACTATTACCTAATCCAAAATTTGCTCAGAACAGAACATCAAAAATCAAGAAAAGGCATAAAACGACACTCAGTTTCTAAAACTAAAGAAACTTTACAAAAATCTAAAATCAATTCATCTGTCAAAATCCTAAAATCAAATTTCTATCATCTTCCCCTAAATCAGCTGATACCGATGCTTTTTCCCAATCTTCGCTCAAATCAAACGCAAAATCATCTCTAGAAGAGGCGGCACCGCCACTAACCACGGCGGAGCTACCACTAGCAACGAACAAGTCGTCAAAATCGCGATAGAATTGAGAGAGATGAGAAGGACTGGTCGGAGCACTAAAATAGTATTCGCCAAAGCGCTTAGGCATCGGCATGTAGCGGTGACGTGGTGCAAACAAGACATGACGCTCAAATCAAAATCTAAATTGTGGGAAGGTATAGAAACATAAGAAACTGGAGGAGGGTAAAAAACTGATAAGAAAAGTAACGGGGTGGGTATATTTGGGAAGTTTAGGACCGGATGGGGTAGATTAGTGATAGGGTGGTATTTTTGTCTTTTTTTAAAAAACAAATCAGGGTATTTTGTGTAATTTCCTCTAAATAATACCTAATGTAAAGACGATTGTTGTCCATTAAAGCATGCTACAGAGTAACCTTCAATTTGGGTGTTGGTACTTGGCAAAAGACTTCTGCTACATGTCATCTTGGTTGGCAATTTCAAAGAAAAATCTATTTTTCATAATTGGGCAGTCTTGGATTCTTTGTTTTAATTAGAATGGTAAGTTTATGTTGATTCATTGATTTTTGGCTTTTGTTTTTGATATTTTTGGTGCTATTTTTGTGATATGTGAACAATTTTAGGTTAAAATTTCAAGCCTTCGTTACTATTAATCAATTTTTATAGTTTTATTTCTAATAGGTTATTGATTAGATATTTAGATTAGTTATTAATTAGACATTGAGATTGAAGTAATTTTGATTTTTGGGTGAATCATTTGATTAGCCTATACTCCTCTGCAGACGAAGACACAAAATATCAACCCATTCTTCAAAGAAACAACATTGAAATTCCAACATCTCAACCACATCTATCTACAAATATTGATCCTGTGAATTCTGAGTATAGGATTGACGACAACCAATATGGGAGTATCCAATTAAAAAACGTGATGAAATACGAAGATCTTATATTACAGTCGGTACATATCAATGTATACTTTCAAAGTATCCAAGATATGGAGAAACCATCCTCGTCAGGCATCATGGTTCAGGCTTTTCCTATCTTAGTTGGAACATTTTCCTAGTGTTGATGCAATATTTTATCTTCCATGCTATGCATTTCACACTCAAGATGGACCTTCGGTGCTGGAAGCATTTACCACTACTGGATTTCGATCATGGAAGAAAGTAATAGATGGAAAAAATTGTTCCTTTCTAACACATTGGAAAATATCTCACTTTACCTCATCGAAATGCCGAGAAAGCATGTGCCATTGTACAAAGTATTGCAAAGTTCACATCTCAAAAAGTTGCTGAAAATAAAATTTGCTTGAAATCTTCAATTGAGGCAACTAGATGACTTGCATTTCAAGGATGCTCTTTTAGAAGTCATGACGAGTGTATAACATCAATCATCATGGAATTTTTTTGGAAGTATTGAGTTTCATTGCCTCTTATAATGACAAAGTAGCAGAAGTTTTGGATAAAGCTCCAAAAAATGTATCATATATATCACCAAAAATACAAAAATAATTTTGCATGTCTTGGCAATTAAAGTCAAAAATGTTATTTGAGAAGATATTGGTGATGTCAAATTTTGTATTATTGTAAATGAAGCTCGAGATGAATTTAAAAAGGAGCAAATATCAATTGTAATGTTCAACATATAAGTGAATCCACCATTTATATATAATATGGAAAGATCCTCCCTTGAAACACTGCATCGGTAACAATGCAAAGTATGTGCAAAAAAATCTCATAAATATTTTATACACTGAAAAGATTAATATATGCACATCACATATTTCGCAATTTATTAAAGATGAGGTTAATGGTTCAAATATTATCCCTCCTCTTGATCCCATAATGGTTTGAATTTTTTTTTAAAGTAAAAAGATTAAAAGTACTTGAGTAATAGGCCTTCTATTTTTTTGGGCCTCCAACAACCAACCAAATGGTTAAGTTAATTAGCCAACAAAAGAGCCCACAGGCTGGGACTGGACTCAATTCTGTTTTTTTTTTTTTTAAAGAAAATATTTGTTATCTTATTATTCACTTATAAGCTTAAATTATAATAAATCTCACTTTACGGTATCAATTAAGATCAGTAGTACTTTTCAAAGTCATAGTATAATAAAATCTTGTGTACTAGAGTAGTACACTACCAAGTATATAATGGGCATCATCCAACTTATAATTGAAAGCATATATTAACCAAATTAGAATAATAAAATTGTAATGATTGCTCCCATTTGTAATTCATGCATGCAAAAATTTGAGATCTAAGACTAAAGACCTTAATCATATGGGTTCTCACATAGTTTAGTTACTTAATCTTATTCGAAATCATAAATTAAATATATCTTATATTTCTATCAAGTGTTTACAAATATGGGATGTTGAATTTTATACTTCTATGGAATTCATGGGCGTTCTCATAAATTACTTATTGACTGAACATGTTCAAATAACTACAAAGTCAGCCCCCACCAACTTTTGAAAATTCTGATTTGGCCCCGCCCAATTAAGTTTTTACGGAATTATGGTAAATTACAGTCTAAACTCTTCAAGTTGGGATTTCCAAAATGTACGAAGGCTATTTTAGATTAGCAAAAAGGTCAACCAAAATAAGGAAGTAGTGGATCTGAATTCACAAACTAAAATTTAGGCTAATTACAAAAAAAATCCAAAGGGTTTCGAAATTAGAAAAAAAATCCCAATTTTGGTTTTGCCTTAAATTTAAGAGGTTCCTGTGTTTGAAATGTTTTTTTCTTATGTAGGGGAAAATGTAAGGCGGGATTTTTGCAATTTTAAAAGATCTCTAGTTTTTTTTTTTTTGTAATTAGCCGAACCTGAGGTTTAATTTATGTAATTATCCCTAATAAATAAAAGTAATAATTCATCTTCTATTCCATCTGTATGGATGATTGTCACTTTCCACATTAGTTTTCAAGCATACATAGTGAGATTTCAATATGGAAATTGTATACACTAGCAATCAATGTCCGGTGGAATAGGAGATGAAACACAATCTTGGAATAGAAAATCCCATCCAAAAGACAAAATGATTAAGAAAATATTAGCCCTTTTCATTTAGGGGTTTATTACTTAAGGTTTTAAATGACTATATAATAATAGAGTTTTAGTGACACACAAGTTTTTTGTTCTTAAACAAATTACTTATTGCTCAGAAATTAATACATGAAAAATAATTTTTGATTGAATAGAATGCTCAAATTCATACAAAAACACAAAGATAATCAAGATTAAAGTTTTCTCCAAATTTCTGAACATATATATATGTACAGTGAAAAAGCATGAAGAGAGAAAAAATACGACAAACATTTGTATACATATAGAGGGATAATTACAAAAACACCCTTGAGGTTTTGACTAATTACAGAAAACCCGAGAGACTTTTGAAAATTATAAAAAAACCTTGATTTTTTATTATGTCTTACATTTTCTCCCTTTATAAAGCAAAAAATATTTCAAAACCCTCCGATATTTATTAAACTATTACAACTATCCCTTTAAATTCAAGACAAAATCATACCTCAACGGGTTTTTTGTAATGTTAAAAAATCTCTGGATTTTTTTGTAATTAGTTCAATCATCAGGGTTGTTTTGTAATTATCCCATATATATTGGTACAAGAATGTTGATGGCTATGGTTAATGAATTTTGAATTAGGTTCTGAAAAAGTTGGGCAATAGATATTAAGGTAAGTTTTAAAACAGGGCAAAGGGTTTGGAGCAGAGGGAACATGATGGCCTCCATGCTTACATATCCATGCCAGCCCCAACCTTCTCATGTACATTTAATTATCAAACACTTTCAAGAAAAGTAACTCAATTGCCTCTTTCTTTAATTTCTTCTAAGCCCATGTATCTCTTGGAATTTGGACTTCTCTACATTGCAAATCTTGATATATAATATACATATATATGTACTCTCTCTCTCTCAAAGTTCATGATTAGAAGTGTACATTTTCTTGATTAGGTAAATGTAATTAACTTTATTTTTATGTAGCACCTATAAATTACCAGAGAATGACACCATGTTTATGTCAGCATAATGTGGTATTATAGATTGAGCAGTTAGGCTAGTTGAATATTAATGGCTTTTAAAGAAGGAAAAAAAGGAAAATTAGGTGTTGTATACCAAATTTTCTTCATTAATACTTAGTTTCCATGGATAATTTTAAGTATATATAACTTTTAAATTTTGGCACATTTTGTTGAGGGTAATTATGTTGTGTCCAGATCTATTTATTATATTTCCTTTTTCCCCTCCTTTTTACTTTGTGTGAATTTGTGGTGTAATAGGGATGACAATGGGATGGGAATGGTCCACCAGTCCTAGTCCGAATTAATTAAAAATAAATATAAAAATTTTAAAAAAATATTTATATTTAGAATATATTTATAACATATTCTTTATAAAATTGTTATTAATTTATAAATGATAAATGTAATATTGAAATATAAAATCATATTATAAAATATAGTATATATACAAAATATATTAAAAGAATAAATTTGATATGCAGGGTGGGCTGGGTAGGGCGGGTACACGCGGGGCGGGAGTAATACCTGACCCGGCCCGCCACTGGCGGATCCAGGGGTGGGCCAACCTGGGCCTAGCCTACCCCTTTTAAAAAAAATTAGTGAGAAATTTTAAAAATAAAAATATTTTTAGTGTTAATTTGTATGGTTTTTTTTGGGCTTTCTATCTGGCCCTCCCTATTTTCGTTTATCAACCAATCCTGTTAGGGTATCTTAGCTCCTCCATTGATCCCATCCTGCCTCGCATGGGTTATGGGGCCGGGTGATCCAAATGGGGCTAGATGAGTACCCATGAACCAGGGCAAAATTGCCATCCATAGGTGTGGGGATACAAGCTCTCAATAGTTGTTCAACTACATATTCTTCTTGAACAATTTCTAGTCCAATTTTAAGATTTTATTATGTATATATGAGATTAATTTATACATTTCACGTTGTCAAATACATATTGCGCGATCTGGTGTAAAAACACATTTTGAAATACGATGGACAAATAACTTTTAAAAACTTATTATTATGTTACGGGATAATTACAGAAACTATCCTTAAGGTTTAACCTATTTACAAAAACTTCCAATTATCTTTCAAAATTACAATACCATTAAAGTATTACAAACACATCTTTTGACGTCTGTAACTCTATTTACCTGACAAGTATCTCTCTTAAGGATACAAATTGTAAAGATAAACAAATGTCGATTGAGTATTTATAATTTTAAAAGATAACTGAGTGTTTTTTGAAACTATATATGCTAAACATCAGGATATATAACTTTTATAATTAACCCTTAATTTAATTTATACTCCATATACAATGTTGAAGTTGTAATGTATCCACTTATACTTGCCCAAATTGAAATTAATGTTGACATATTCCAACAAGTGAAAGTGAACATAACATTGGGTTTCAGCGACAGATAGGAAATAAATGATGGCTTGCGTGGAGCAATCAATATAGATTCTTGCTAAAACACATTTTAAGTTTAAAGAAAATGGGAAACAGAAAAAAGAAGTAAAAAAGGGCACGAGAGAATGATGTAGCGTGTAAGTTTTTGATACTTCGAGAGAGATTTGGTTGTGGCAGGGCTCGAGGAACAGTGATGAGTTGTGCAATGGATAAAAACACAGACACACATACGTATGTGTGTGTGTTTGTCTGTGGGGGCAGGCAAGACATTGGGGAAGGGAGTAGTGAAGGTTAGAAAAGGTGTGGAAGATTATAAGCACTTGAAAGTCTCTTAACATGTCTTGTTTGGTTCAAATTGCAACTATGAGCAATGATTAGCATATGGGGTCTCTTTAAATAATCCACAATCTATAGGATTGGCTTCTCTTTCTAAATGCACCAATTAGTGTGCTGAATAGATATATGGGGATAAGGATTACAAGAATTGACTACTGCCTAAGTAATGGATAGGGGTATAAACGATTCGAGTTGAGCCGAGTTTTAGACTGTTTGCCAAATATTTGGTTAATTTTATACGAACTCGAGCTCGAGCCAAGCTCTCTTCTGATTTGTTCGTGTTTGTTAGGGCGATAATTATTGGCTAAGGCAACTTTCCAACTTGCAAATATTATGTTTTTAATTGTTTTGCCTTTTCTAGACTTATGGTATGTTAGGATTTATTTAGATTAGGAAACAAATCATATTGATATGGTATTGATATATTAGGACTCTTTGATATTTATCTTGTTTCCTAACATAAGTGATTTACTTGTCATATATTTGATATATCTTCTTTCCTTGTGTATTAGGACTCCTTGAAGGTTTTGGACGGCTATCACGTGCTCAATCAGTACACAAGAAACACCCAGAGTTACAAGAGTCTTGAGAGAGTTAAGAGTCATACAAGCACAAGGAGTCTCACTGCTCTAAGCGATCTTGAATGTGACTTCTGAGATAACATTCAGTCCTGCAGTTGTATTTGTTAACTTTTTCATCCATTGTTTTTAGTATTGTGACGTAGTCCACACATGTTTATTGTTGGATGAGTTGAATTGCAGAGATCAGATCTACTCTAGATAGGAATTTTCGTTGATTTTCTACTTGTTGATTTTAGTATTGTTGTATACGGAATCAAAACGATTTAACTAGTGGAAAGTTTCGCTATATTGGCACATCTACAAGCTAGTTGGCTTGTAGATAATTTTTATATTTTGTGTCTTGTTTATGTTTTCAAAATTCTGCTGCATGTGATTGTAAATGTGATCATATCTACAGTCACATCTATACTCTGCGAAATTTTTGGTATTTATCCGTGCTATAATTCTTTCAGTGTCTGTTTGATAAAATTTTAAAGTGTTTCAATTTGTTCGTGAATATGTTCGTGAACGCGTTCATATTTGAGTTCGTGTTTATTGCATATTCGTGAACACTTAATAAATTTGTCCGTGAACAATAAAAAAACAAACTACAAAATTGCCTTTGATGAGTTCGTGTTCATTACATGTTCTTTAATAAATTCAACTTTAATTTATATGTTAATGATAAATGTCTAATATTGTGGTTTTAAATCTTTCTATATTCTATATAATTATAGATTACCTTAAAAGAATTACATATTTATAACTTTTCAATATTTATATTTAACTTATAAGGATAATTTCAATTTTATAATTAAGCTACATGAGTTTGTTCATGAATATTTTATAAACAAACACTAAACGAGTTTGTTCACGAGCTATTAATGAATGAGTATACAATTGTTCAAGCTTTGTTCATTTATTAGGCGAGCCCTAAAATTTGTTCATTATATATTTGTCAACTAAATAAACAAGCATAAATGAATGTTATCCGAGCTTGTTCACGTGTCGTTTGTCAAACGCTATGTTCATTTACAACCTAGTAATGGACAAGAGAAAAACATCATATGTGTGCCTATTAACTTTATGGTCTCAATCAATTTAATTCAAACATGTAATATTTTTTTAACATAATTTTACTCAATTTTTTTCCTACAAGGACTAGAAGAGGATTTTGTTTTGTATCAAACTACTCTAAAATTTGGGGTAGTTTAAAAAAAAAAAAATCAGAGAAGTTTTAAAATCAATGAAATTAACCTCCTTCAGGTTTTATTTTGTCTTTCATTTTACCTTTAACGTTAGTTGAACTGATGAAATTTGATGACATCATCAAATATCTTACAATTCTGTCCTTCAATTTTTCTAAATATTGCAAATTAATAGCCTCAACTTTTCGCTTAACTTTTTGTAATATGTATAAAGTTTAGAAATGTAACTGTAAAATGTACTAAGGGGGCTCTTTATGATTTTTAGAAAATTGAGAAATTTAATTATAAAATATTTGATAAAGTCAGCAAATTTCGTTAGTCCGACTATAGGGTAAAAATGTAAGACAAAGAAAACTTCAAGAGGTTTTTGCAAATTTGAAACTTGTTTGGGTTTTATTATAATTATCCCAAACTCAAGGATAATTTTTGTAATTATCCTTTGTATGCTCGTATATGGAATAAACTTGATCGAAATTGTATTTTCTTATTGAAGTCGGTTTTACATAAATATATATATATAATTATATATCAGTTTCATAAGTATTTATATATATAATTCAGGTACCATCTAAATTCTCATCTACATACATGTGAATTGGATAGCAGTGGCACACTGGCACTACAAGAAATCCGCTGAATAGTGACGGATTTTAGCGGCGAATGTTATCCGTCACTATTAGTGATGACTTTACGACGGAATAACGAGGATTTCTTCCCAAAATAATTTAAAAATATTTCACTATATAATAATCAAATAGCGGCGGAATACCGACGGAATTACAAATGGATAACTATCCGTCGTTAATCCGTAGCTAATAAGACGTGACTAAATTTGAAAAACTGGGAAAAAGATTTGCGAAGGATAAAATCCGTCGCTATTTTATTAAACTATTCAATTTAGCAACGGATAAATTATAAACGAATTTTAATCTAAAAAATTGGGGAAAAGATTTGCGATGGATATATTCCGTCGTTAAATAATTAAGACTAGGGGTGTCGAAATAGGTCTGGGCCGGAGTGTAGTTTTGAAGGCTGAAAAGGGACGTACCGAGTCTATTTGGCCTAAAATATCGCCACGACTCGGTCGATTTGGTTATTTCATGTGTATTTACATGGGTTTGAGACCGATGGAATCGGCCCAACCCAAAATTTCTCATTGACTCGACGGATGAGACCATACCAACTCAATTTACAGCTCTAGTTAAGACTCTGAAGCAAAGACAAAGGTTTGAGATTTGATTATCATCACCTCTTTCTTCCAAGATATCAATTTAAAACTTCTCATCACCTCTTTCTTCCAAGATATCAATTTAAAAAAAAAAAACCATATAAATACCCATTTTGAGTTCTATACACAAGTTTCGAATAAAATGAAAAGTAGAAGTGAAACATGCTAAGGTACCACAAAATAGTTTCTAAAAGTGACAAAAAAAAAAAAAATTGAACCTTGTGTGACAAATAGTTTAGCGATTTTTTTCTTTGTCATCCAAATTATTTGTTGTGTTCGACTTTGCCACCTAATTGTTTTTGGGATAATTTACCTCTTGAGGTTTACGGGTTTTGCATGAAGCCTCCTGAGACTCGGTGGAATATTCCACTGGAATCTTGTCTGTGTCATGTACATGGGGGCAAAATTGTCAATTGACTCAAATTATACTAAAGTTGTTACACTTTTTTATCTAAACTTTGCGGATTATTACTTTGTCATAGAACTTTGAGCGATTCATTGTCACTTGAGTTTTTTAAAAAAAAATTACATTAGTTTATGTGCACTAAATGGTCAAGTGCTATACTTCTCTTACATCAAACACTAATTCTCAACCAAGACCCTAATTATCATTATCATTAATTAGTCATATAAGCATGTGCGAAAGTGCTACATTAGTGACTTGGAAAATCATATAGTTCAAACTCTTGCCAATTAATTTTAGTTAATTATTGGGAAAAAAAATAAAAAATCAAAGAGTGGTGGGCACCTCTCATGCAATATTTTTGTGCGCATGGTACAGTGCCACTCACACTCTTAGCTAGTGCTCAAATTCCACACAAAAATGGCCTTTAATTTTTTTTTTCCAAAAAAATAACCAAGAAAAATTTTCACGTGTGTATATATAGATGTATGTGCGCGTGCAAGCATGTATGGCGGCTAAAATCACTTGTAACCTTCTCAAATTATGCATTTTGTCGACCTATGTGTCTTTAAGTGGGGACTTTATGTTTGCAAAATTGGTTCAAGTTTAGATTGTGTATGGGCCTTGCTTGTCATGAAGGTAGGTTACATACTAGATTATGTGTGTAGTTACATGGGACTTTGTCGGGCCACATCCAAGAATTAGTAACATTCATGGTTAAAAAAATTGTCTACTTTTTTTTTTTATTATATCTTTTGGCTTTACAATTAGATAACAAGTAACAAATTGTTAATTAATTTTCAGATGATGTCGGCACATTAGACTTAATGAGTTATGGTACTAAATGAGCATATGATATCTCATATTCTTTACAATGTTTCATTTTACGTTTCAATTCACCAGATGAATGTCGTTTTTATTATATACGTGGCATTCAAATGAGACTCGTTTGTGATTGTTGATTAAATTGATAAAGTAATTTGAAGAAGTTAGGATTGGATAACATAATTGAGTTCAACGACGTGTTCGGGAGGTATAATTTCAATATAATGTATGATTATTTTAGTGGGATAACAATATATTTGTTATTGACATGATGATAAAGTTGGATAAATTTTCAAAATGGCCAAATTACGTCAAAAGAAAAATAGAAATGTAATATTACCCACAACAATAAGGGACAAATTCTCCAATGACTGTTCACGGAAGGATTGGAAGTTGGATAAGATTATATAATTTCACCCCCATGTCTTAGACAAGTGCTCAACCCAGGACAAAAAAGGGGCCGAGATTAGTATAATTGGTTGTAGTTAAAGATCCCAAATAATTGATAAATCTGTATTAATTAATTTATTATAACCAATTAAATTTCCAAATTAAAACGAGTCAATGGGGTATAAAATACCAAATAAAACATCATAGAGAATAAGAGATTTGAATGAATAAAAGTGATTTGACTGGTTTAAGTGATTAATTAGTCGTACAATTAGATTAAATTTCTACTATAATCATATACAAACGGGATCTCTTATTCCCTAAATGTTCATTTGATGTTTCAAATATATCATATGGATGCCACTTGTATAGTAAGATGATGTCACAATTATATACGTGACATTCATTTGATGAATGTACTATCAAATAAAACAATGTAAAAAATAGGAGATTCAAATTATCACATACATGTTAAGTGATAGAGGATGTGACTAATAGTAGAGTTGACAATTAAAATTGTCCCCACTCGTATATAGAGCTAAATTGGGCTCATTTCCGAAGCTCGAAAAATATTGGGCCTTATTTTGCCCGATTCAAACGATCTGATGGAATTTATGTGTAAATATAGTTAATATGATGGATTGGACTACACAAAATTATGATCCGACAAAATTTTGGATGGGTCCAGTCAAATCGAATTTTATCAATTGGTCTGACAGGCTTGTACTGGTTAGTCTGGTCTGACCCATTATCAGCTCTAACTAAAAGAGACAAGTGGGGCCAAATGTCGATTAAGGTAAGTAGAGAGTTCTTTATTCTTCTATGCTTTGTCCCCGCAACTAATGATCCAAATTCAAACCCCTAGTAATCTTAGGGGGAAGATTTCTAACTATTTCACCTTTTAATGTGAAAAGTTGAGATTTTGTTATACTTTTGAAGTAAGATTTGGCTCAAAAAAATACTTACCTTTATCCTTAAAGTTCAAAGTAGTTGACCATTTTCCTAAGCCCTCACACTCACACACACATATGGGTTTGTGTGTTTTGTGTGTGGAGTTTGGTGGTGCGCGTGCAGCAGATGAGGGGGAGAGATGTGGTCATGATAATGTGATTGTGCCAGCCCACCATAAGAATATTGTCCATGACGCACACATTATCAAACTTACAACACTTCATTCAAATTAATAATCTTCCTATTTTACTGTCTTTTGTCCCTTTCAAATTATAAAAAAAAAAATTGATTCTCTTTCAAATTTCTGAATGGTACTCTAATATTATAAATAAAAGAAAAATTATCTTATTTCCCAAGATCACTGAGTTGTCTAAGTACTCACTAGAGATCATATTCTTGTATGATTTAGGTAAATGTTCATTGTTAGGTGTTGAAGTACTAAAAGTAACTTAAAAGCTAAGGGGAAATCTTTTGATGTGTGTATAAGTCTTGGAATTAGCACCCCTAGAGCTTGTAATAGCCTTCATAATCATTCTTGAATTAAAAGAAAGAATCAAACATGATAATATGTATATTGTTAGCCCACTTAAGTGGTTCACTAAATTGCTGGACAAAAAAAATCATTTAACTCTATTTCTTCAATGGAAGTGTTAATTCTTACTCCATAATTTTTGTAGCAGTTTTAATTTATACATTAATATATATTTCATAAAAATTGATGTGTATTCCTTGTGCTTCACTTAGGGGGCCCACCCCACATCCTCCCAAAATTCATGGATATTCTAATAATTTTAGCTGCCACGCCTGATTCCAATTATTTTTCTATTTTTTTTAATTTTCAATGGTTATGGAAAAACAATTGATGATTTTTGGTCACGACTAACATTCTATATATATGCACACTTCCACACTTGTGTAACGACATGGTTGTCCCTTTAGACCAGTTGTTTTCATCTCAATTTTCCAGACACTATCTAATTCTTTTTCACCATGATTATTAATTTGTAATGTCAGGGCTTCAAGAATCCTCCCTAATCATTTTAATTTGTTTTTCAGCAAGACCAAGACTTCGTTCTACAAAAGTAACTAGATATAAATGAATTTTATAGCTTAATAATTTTACCTCTTTTATATTATATATTAAGTATTTATCACTTCTCAATTCTCATATATGTTCTTGAAAAAGAAATAACACATTTAAATACTCCCAAAATAACCAGATAGTAAGTATTCACTACTATATTCCCAGCGGCGGAGGCAGGGGCAACTTGAGCCCCAACCCCACCCCCACCCCCTCCTTTTTTTTAAAAAAAAATTACTAAGATTTTTCTTAAAAGTATATTTTAGTTAGAATTTATATAATTTTTTTTAGTTTTTTATCCGGTCAACCAGCTGGCCACTAGCACATCCCAATATTTTTCCTAGCTCCACATTGTATATTCATAATGTTTATGTACTTCATCTGTACTCAAATTAAACTGAATGTCGTGTTTGTTAAAAATTAAAATAGTCTAGCTACTTGGTATTTTAACTAAATTATCATATATTGATGTTTTGTTAATTTTAATACCAATGGTATTCAACTAGTAATTTTGGATACATTCTTATCAGCGGCACCAAGCAAATCTGACATATCTAGGAAGGGTGATTGATGACATACGCGAACTCTGCTCCTCGTTTAGATCGTGCGTGATCCGATACATTCCTCGCTCCGCAAACTTGATGGCACATCATCTAGCTAGATTTGCTTTTTCAAATTTGAGTTGTAATGTTTACTCTGGTTTGTATCCCCCTGAACTACTACACCTCATCCCTGAAGATGAGCTTGTTTCGTCTTTTTAATAAAATTTGCTTTTTCCCTCAAAAAAAAACTAGTAATTTTGGATAAATCGCGGGAATCAATAAAAATTGAAAATATGGTACGTACACCCACAAAGCCAAGTAGCTAGCTAGTTGAAGTACTTACCACAAAGTCATAGGTGACGATAAACATGTCATATATATTGGGACCTCATTAAAACCAAAACAAAGAAAAACTCAATAGGGAATTTTTTTTGCTTGAGTATTCAACTAGTAATTAATATACCAAAATTATTAGAAATTGAATCAAAACATAGAATTAAAAACAAATACACATATATTTATAGCCATATATATATATATATATATATATATATATATATGTCATTGTTTTGTTTTTAAAGTGATGTACGCTTATGTGGCCACTTGAGAGCACCCCATACAAGGAAATCGGCCTGCCTCCGCTTAGGAACTCTCATAATTATTGTCATGCATTCAACCATCTAACTTTATTATTATGTCTCTACTTCTCTAAGCTACCACGTAAAAATATTACTATTATCATAATAATATTGCTCTATTCTCAATCATCTACAATATTTTTCCTCAAAAAAAAAATCATCTACAATATTGCCAGCACCAACCCCCCAATTTTTTTTCCAAAAAATATATACTCAAAACGAAATATGACTAATTAAAACCACAATATATATGCAGAAAACATAACAAGGAAAACAAAGAAAAGAAAAAATAAAAGTATAATAATTTGAAACTAATTAATTTGCATGGGTTTCCGTGTTCAAGTTTTGAATCATAACTTGGTAGAAATTTTTCTGAAAATGAACAAGATAATATATGTACGTACACCAAGAATATGGTGCTCGATATATAGTGGTACTGCACCTTTTGCGCAGCAAGAAATGATTCATAAACTTGAAAAAATTGGCAGTGTGCCATACAATTGCATCAATCCATCTATTGATATTTGTCATAAGTAAATTCATTGTACAAAAACAAAACTAATGTATCTTTTGTCCACTTCATAGATCTAATTACCATTAATTGGGAAAGATACATAGGATTTATTATAAAAAGTTTCCTGAGGTTTGGGGTTATTGCGAAAAAAACCAACAATGTTTTAAAGTTATAAATTAAGATACCCTTGTGCTTCGAGGGACTGCAGTAAAAATGTAAAATTAACGAAATTTGTGCAAAACCGACAATGCCCCTACGGAATTTAAAAATAAATGAAGGAAAAAAAATTCGACATACAAAATTATATCCCCATCTAGTTTGAAACTTGTTTGGACTTTTATGTAGTTTATGAAAAATCAAAGGGATGCATGAAAGATTTTCTTATGAAAAACTTTTCAATTTTCATTATGTACTAATTGTAAATATGAAAAATCAAAGGGATGCATGAAAGATTTTCTTATGAAAAACTTTTATTGGACATACAAGATTATTCACGATGAATATTGTAATTTACGTTGAAAATGCTGGATGTTTCTGTAAATTATAATAGTCGATCAAGTTTTTTGTACTGCATGGACATTTTTGGATTTTCAGGTCAATTTTTTGTATATATTACCAAATTCCGTTAAGTCAACTAGTTATCGGGAATGATAATCGGAAGCATGGGTGAAGCTACATTAGGACGAGTGCAGTCAGCGGACTACACTGGAAATTCAATCGACGGTCTAGTTGATACGAAAAATTGAGTTAAATTTAAAAAGTCAATAAACAGTTTATCTGGTTCAGTTAAGGTATATTAGTGTATAAATGATTGTCTTGTTTGTTATGAACATTATAATTGTTTGGTGGTTAATTTAGAATATATTTTTAGATAAGTCAAAACATTCATTCTAGAGAAACCATAATTGGAAATTATGAAAACCTGCAAGTACAACTTTCATATTTGTCTCCTTTTTATTTTTTTCAAATATCGGTCCAACATTCGTCGTGCCAAAATGAAAGAATTTCTGATTGCATTGGCATGAAATCCTGGCTACGCCCATGATCAGAAGGATTAATTACTTTTTATAATTTTAAAACTAATTAACTGTATTTTTTGTAATTACACCTCAACTCTCATGGGTACTTTTTGTAATTAGCCCAAAATATATATAATGAAAATTCAAAATTATATGAAATCTGAAGATCTTCATCTGAAGATCAGGAGAAGAGGTAGCACAAGAAGAACAAGCAAAATGTGGGCATGAATCCAGGTTCATGTTGTTGTCTTCATAAAGAGATCTCACAAACCCACAAAATTAACCATATATCATCCTCCACTCATTATGCTCTTCTGCTTGCCTCACCCGCATGCCCCTACCCCTACCCACCCCACCCCACCTCCCACAAAAAAAAAGGAAAAATTAAAATATATTTCAACCACCTATATATTCACACTCTCCTGTTACCACTCTCCACACCTCAACTTCTCACACACACTACACATACTATACCCAATTCTAAATCATTTAATTCCTTCTCTATTCTTCAATTCTTGAAAATTAATATATATTTCAATTTTGCATTTGTTTTTTCGTTTTATTTGATGGCGGTTTCTGGGTTTGAGGGGTTCGAAAAGAGGCTCGAGTTACAATTTTCCGGCGATGATCCGGCCACCGGAAAAGGCCTCCGGAGACTTGATTTCCTCCCACTGGAGAAAGTATTGCATGCGGTGCAGTGCACCGTAGTATCAGCCGTGGGGAACAAGTATTTCGACTCTTACGTCTTATCCGAGTCGAGTCTCTTCGTTTACCCAACCAAAATCATCATCAAGACATGTGGGACCACCCAGCTGCTCCAATCCGTCCGTCCACTGGTGGACCATGCTATCACCATGGGCCTCACTCTTTGCGGGTGCAGGTACACCCGCGGCAGCTTTATTTTCCCCAACGCACAGCCTTACCCACACACAAGCTTCAAGGATGAAGTTATCTACTTAGAAGAAAATCTGCCTAAAAATCTTTCTTACAAAAAGGCTAAGGTGATGAACTCCAAATCGTGTTACAAGTGGCATGTTTTCACGGCTGGCGATGAAGGCCACATGCTAGCTATGGAGGACGCGCATGCAGACGATTCGTACACGGTGGAAATCTGCATGACCGAGCTGGACCGGGTTTTGGCGAAGAAATTCTTCCGCCGGTTCAATGATGGGAAAACCGGTGACTCGGCCGGGAAGGAGATGACGGACGTGACGGGGATAAGAGACGTTAATAGAAAGGCTCTCATTTGTGACTACGCTTTCGATCCATGTGGGTATTCGATGAACGGAATTGACGGAAACCGTTACTCGACCGTCCACGTGACGCCAGAGGATGGGTTTAGTTATGCCAGCTTCGAGTGCGTTGGCTCGGTTTACGATGACAGGGAGGAGTTTTTCAAAACCTTGCAAAAGGTGGTGAAGATTTTCCGGCCGGCGAAGCTGTCGGTGTCGACGACTTGCGCCGCCGGACATGAGGTATGGAGAGGGGTGGCAAAGGCCATCGAGCCGTTAGGGATGCGGTTGAGGATCCGGGCGGCGGATGAGTTTCCGGCGGCCGGGAGCGTGGTTTTCCAAACGTTCGCCGCTCGCCGGAAGTAGGTGGCGCGTTGGGTGGTGGTGGTGGTTGAGAACAATCAGGATTTTCTATTTTATTTTATGTTTCATCTTATACTCCTACGAATTGTGTAAATGCCACGTGTACGAAAATGACGTTATCATGTACACGTGACATGTATTGATATTATTAAAATAGAAGATGAAACACTAAATGGAATAGATATGGTCGGGAAAGGATGCATGGGACATTGGTGGGAAACTTTTTAGGACTTAGGTGGATTTTTTTTTTTTTTGTGTTGGAGAATATGAATATTGGTTATGCATGCTAATTGATGTCATTACATTGGAAGATGATGATCAAATGTGGGGTTGAGTTTGTCAACAAGAGATAAAATTAAATTGGGGGGATCAAATGTGAGAATATTAATTATTATTATTAACGTAGATGTTGTTGGGTTCATCATAATATTGCACCCCACTGAAATTTGGCACGCCTGCAAAATTTTGAGATTGGAGTTACATGAAAATAGTTAGTGGGGGTTGGGGGGATCTATCAAAAGTGCTCATATATATGTTTTTGTTTTTTTCATGTTTATATGAACTTTTCTACCATTTCCTTTAATTTCTCATGCTTTTATACTTTTGGTTTTTGTCTTTGTTGCCATCCTGTTCTCATTTCAGATTAAAATGATACGCAAAAAGATATGGTAATAAGAGTGCAAAATATCATATTTTTTATTCTAGCTTATTTCCAATTTAATTAAATAAAATCAGCAGATTAAACTAATTTGATTCAAGGGAATCCTACCTTCCTAGAAATAATTTTAAAAAAAAGGGTCAACAAGCATGCCTAAAACAATATCAAAAGATCAAACATCAAAATCTTTAGCAGGTGAATTTGCAGATTTTATTAATCTAAATGGGCTCCCCATGATATGCCACTTGTTTATATAATTTGTACCTTAAATATTTTTAGGGAAAAAAAATGAGTTGCATGCATGCATGCATGCTTTTGGGGGCCCAAGTGTGCTTAAACATGTAATGAACTTATATTTAATCATACCCTCAGACAAGAAAGCCAGAATCACTATTATTTCTAATTAATTTAGAGAACATATATACATACATATATGCGTGTATGTGTGTGAATATTTTACATCAATAAATTCGAGTTTTACTTAATGTCGCATGAAATAATTCATGACGTAAGATATATATGGCAATAAAATATTTTCCAACTCATATGGACGGTCCTCTTTATTTGGGCTCTACAAAAGTCAAAATCTACTTTAGTTGTTTTTCCCATTTTTTTCTTTTTTTGATACCGAGGTTCCATATTCTCACATGACAAGTTTTTGGGAAACACTTCCAGCAGTCAGCTCCTCAGGAAGTGATTGTTTTCCAACCTCTCACACTGCCACTTGAAACCCTAAATATTAATTAATTGTTTCACCTTTAATTGTGTCGGTGGGCTTGAACCCTTGAACTCTCCAAAGAGATGCCAAAAGTTACCTCATATTGGCCACTAGCCCAAGGATCATTAGATTATTTTTTCCATTTGAGAGATTCAAATGATATATTTAATGATAGTTTGATGTAAAGACAACAATTTAATATTCATGTATAAGTATAATTTCCTTTTTTTTACCCCAACATCTTATATATGCCACTTTTAAATGAATAGCACTTTTTCCATTGATTAAGAAAATGTCAAATATTACAATTTGAATTGGAAAAGAAGAAAAAAGAAAGAGAATTAAAGAAAGTTGGCTGCTGTTTGTTGTCTTATTTAACTCCAAATAAAAAAGGCTTATTTTTTTAAATTAATTAGGTCAATTGACATTCGTCCAGTCGAAGTTGGGCATCTTGTCTGTTACTGTAGTTGGGCCTTATAGTGGGTTCATTCAAAAAGCTGGACCGATAAATAGGCCCAATCTGAATGCATATTTATGATTTATCAGTTTTTCACCTCATTTCGGTCGGCTATATATTGAGAATTAAAAGTATCGTAAGTAGGGTCAGTCCTATCAATTTTTTTGACATGAGTCGAAATTTAAATTTGGACTCCCTTTTTATACAAACTTAAATACATAGAATAATAAAATTAAAATAATATGCAATATATAAAACAGTTCTATACTTCTATTCTGGCTAAATTGCAAAAAGAGGACAATAACTTTTATTTTTTTTCGATCTGAGGACAATTGAACCCGAAATGCCCAAATTCAGGCTAATTTGATATGTGTTGAAAATAATTATTGATGTGGCGAAAAACAGTCTAAAAAATATTTTATAATTTACTAATTAGCAATTACTATATGGGTACATGGATTTTATCTGAAAATTATACATTTAAAAATTAATAATTAAAATTGGAATATAAGAAAATAAATTTGAAAAATACAAAAATAAAATTGTAAATATTATTTAATAAATCTAAAAAAAAAATAACTGAAGTATAATGTTAATGTTTGAATTTTCTCAAACATTATCTTTTTCTTCTTTCGAATTTTTCTTCCAGATTTCATTCTCTTTTGACAGTTAATATTTCGGTTTTTCCGGGTAGTTAAGTTAGAAGTTTATATTCGAGTTTTCTAACTCTACTAACTCCTTGGAAGTTTATTGTAGTGGGTGGTTTTTTCCTTAAAACTTGCGAGTAAGTTTTCTCCTACTTTCTTGCGGGAAGTTATTCAAGAAGATATCTCTTTAAGGATCGAAACCAACAAATTTCGTGGTATGATTTTAGGAGATTTGAGAGTTCATCTTCCAGACTTTTTCACACGAGAAAAAGTGCGAAGCTCGGTGATACGGGAATGTTGGCAACATTGTTGGCATCATTTTTAGAACTCGAGTTTTGAGTGTTTATGTGAGATAGATTCAGTGTAGTTTGAGTGTTTGGAGTGCACTAAATGTTTTCTCACGCTTTGTGAAGGAGTGTTGTTGCTTTTGGAGACACAAGAGGAGTTGTTCTTCTAGTTTCCTTATTTACTTTGTATTTTTGTATTTTGTAAACAACATTACCTTTTGGATAATTTTTGTTCTAATGAACACCGTACAAGTATTTTATACTTGTACAAAATTTTCAATCTCTTGTGTCTTGTATTTGATTCTGTCTTTATTTCATACTTTGTGAAAATTATATTTTTAATTAAGTCTTTCACTGTGTTTTGCAAAGTGTTGGCATCACTTTTGACTGCACACTGCATTTTCATTAGAATTGGACCCTCCAATTCTTTCAATTGGCATCAAGAGCCTTCACTAGACGATACTTAGTGTGATCCTGTTTTTTTTGCAGTGTTTTTTATGATGGAAGTTCAGAGTAGTTCCATTTTTCGACCTCCTGTTTTGAATGGAACGAACTATTCCTATTGGAAGGTGAAAATGAGGGCTTATATCAAGTTCATTGATGAAAGAGCATGGAAATCGTTCTTACGGGATGGACACCACCAAGAATCGTTTGACATGAAGGAGTTACAATAGACAAACCAGGAGATTGAGTGGCAAAATGATGAAATCAGTTGCAAGCTTTAATTCTAAAGCTTTAAATGCCATATTTTCTTTGTTGATATGTTTTTGTTCAAAATAATTTCTAATTGTGTTTCAAAGAAAAGATCTTGGGATGCATTGCAATTGCATTGTGAGGGAACACAAAGTGTTAGAAGAACAAAGCTAAGACTCTAGCAAGCAGATTCGAGAATCGAGAATGGAAGAAGAAGAGACCATTGCTTCGTATAATGCAAAAATGCGTGATATTGCTAATGAGGCACAATCACTTGGAGAGCCTATTAGCAATGAAAGATTGGTAAGCAAGGTAATGAGATCTCTTCCCGAAAGATACAATGTTAAGATCTATACTATTGAGGAAACCAAGGATCGATACTCTTAGACTTGATGAACTTATTGGTATTTTACAAACTTTTGAGTTAAACTTGGGGCAACAAAAAGAACATCATGTTGAAGACAAAAGTATTGCTTTTAAAACCCAAATGGTTTTGATTTTTGTGATGTTCAAAGTAATGCAATGGAACATTTTATGAAAAACATTCATGAATGTGATTTAAATGAAGAATCTATTGCATTATTGACCTTACGGTTTAATAGTTTACTCAAAAATCTTATTTGAATAGCAAATATTTCAAGTCTAAGAAACATTTTTCGGTAATTCTTCAAATTTCCTAAAAAGCTTGAACCAAATCAAGAGAACAATTCTTTAAAACCAAAAACCTTGATTTGATTCAATGTCGTGCTTGCAAAGGATTTGGTCATTATGCAAAACAATGTGCAAACACTTTTAGGGAAAGAGGTATGTATTTTACTGTATCTTTTAGTGATGAAGAATTTGAAGATGGTGAAGAAAACTGCAAGGGACTTGTAACGATTCTTGAAGAAGAGAAGCTCAAATCTGATGGATTCAGAAATGATGCAACAAATGATGCCCAATCGAGGCATCACAAGACAGTTTGTTGATTGAATATGATTTTGTTAATCATTTTGCATCATTTTTATGTCTGGATTCAGGGTCAAAGTCTGTTGATCTAGAAGATAAATGTCATAATGATTTGCAATTTAAATGTGAAGATCTTGTCAAAGAGAATGACATTTTAAGAGAATCTGTTGGGAGATTGGAAGTTCTTTTAACAAAGAAAGACAAAGATCTTGATCTGGTAAAATCTAAACTTATTAGTCTTAAAAAGACGTAAGTAAGTTTGATTCTAGCTCTCTTTGTTATTGATGATATATTTTTGAAAGCTAGATTTGATAGAACCGGATTAGGATATGTTCAAGCAAATAAAACAGATTCTTGTAAGAAGGCATGCCATTCTATGAAACAAGGGAATGCTGGGAAAAGTGGTAAATTATTTTTCAAAAACGATTTCAAGAAGTCTGGAAGTGTTTTGAGACGAATATATGTGTGTCATTACTGTTTTAAACCTGGGCATATCAAACCTTTTTGTTTTAAACTGAAGAAAGATAAGGCTTTAGGTAAGATGATGCCAGAAATGATACATGACACTTTGTTGAGGATACTTTCAATTTTCTTTGAGAATTCTTCAAAAAGCGATCCTAAATTGATTTGGGCTGATGATAATGATCGTTGTTGTACTCAACACATTGCCACTAAACATCGTTAGCCAGATATTTTCTCTAAATCTTTGGATTTTGAGAGGTTTTCTTGTCTAAGGAAATCTCTTGGTTTGTGTGTTCTTTAAAAGTGTGATGCTTCATGTGTTGCATCACTGTGTGACACATCCTGTTTGTATATATATATTTTTTTGTTTTTGTTGTTAGCTTGTATTCTTGAGTTTTTTCTGTACTGATGCATCATCTTTTGTAGGCATTTTTGTGCAACTCAAATTCTTAAAAGAAGTCAACAAACAGTTTTTTTTTTAAACTTGCTTTTTGGGCATATTTGTACATTTTGGCTCATTGATTGTGTAAATGGATTGAGCTATATTTTTGTGACTTTATTAAGTCTTTTTGTACTATTCTTATGCCCGTGGATCTGTTATGCAAGTAAAAAAAAAAAAATCTTTGTTTCTGTCATTTAAATTGAGTTTGCTGTTACAAAATGATCTTGCAAATGATGGCATCATTGTACATATCACCTCATGATACTGTTGTGTATTTGTTTTATATATATTTTTCGTTTTTGTTGTATTACTATTTCTTATATTTTTTTAAAAAAAAACAAAAAAAAATTGAAAAAATCTGCAAAACCTGATGTTTAGTAGTAATGAGTTGTTACATTTTATCTCCTTTCTCCTATGTTGGATAACTGATTCTAACTTCTTTTTAAATGGAGATAATGGGGTATCAAATGCTCTCAGTGAGCTTGTAATTGGTTATTTTCTCTCTTTATGCAAGGGCTGATTTCAGTCCAAAAAAGGGGAGAAGGTGACACAAAAAACAGGTTGGAAGCAAAGGCTGTGGAAATGGTGATTATGAGAATGATGCCAACATCTGAGGCATCATTTATTAACAGCTGAACTTACTTATTTTAAGAGTATTTGATGTTTTTTGGTATTTCTTGTTTCAGGCTTATATTCACGGGGAGATTTGACTTCTTATATTCAGGGGGAGTTTATCTCTGTTGTTGATTTGTTTCTTGAATTCAGGGGGAGAATATTAACTGTTTTTTTTTGAAAAGGTTTTGTCCAGAAATCTATAAGAAAGAGGGAGATTGTTAATGTTTGAATTTTCTCAAACATTATCTTTTTCTTCTTTCGAATTTTTCTTCGGATTTGATTCTCTTTTGATGATTAATATTTCGCTTTTTCAGGTAGTTAAGTTAGAAGTTTATATTGATTTTATAACTCTACTAACTCCTTGGAAGTTTATTGTAGTGGGTGGTTTTTTCCTTAAAACTTGCATGAAGTTTTTCTCCTACTTTCTTGCAGGAAGTTATTCAAGAAGATAGCTATTTAAGGATCGAAACCAAAGCCAAATTTCGTGGGTACTGATTTTAGGAGATTTGAGAGTTCATCTTCCAGCCTTTTTCACACTAAAAAGTGCGAAGCTCGATGATACAGGAATGTTGGCAACATTGTTGGCATCATTTTTAGAACTCGAGTTTTGAATGTTTATGTGAGATAGATTCGAGTGTAGTTTGAGTGTTTGGAGTGCACTAAATGTTTTCTCACGCTTTGTGAAGGAGTGTTGTTGCTTTTGGAGACACTGAGGGGAGTTGTTCTTCTAGTTTCCTTATTTACTTTGTATTTTTGTATTTTGTAAACAACATTACCTTTTGGATAATTTTTGTTCTAATGAACACCGTACAAGTATTTTATACTTGTACAAAATTTTCAATCTCTTGTGTCTTGTATTTGATTCTGTCTTTATTTCATACTTTGTGAAATTGTATTTTTAATTAAGTCTTTCGCTGTGTTTTGCAAAGTGTTGGCATCACTTTTGACTGCACACTGCATTTTTATTAGAATTGGACCCTCCAATTCTTTCATATAAAAACATGAAATAGTATTTAAATGATTATTTCCTATACCTAAAAATTATTGAGTAAATCTTTAAAACTATTTGGAAAAAAAACATAAGAACTATAAAGATAAAATCTAAACATTATTTAGTAAACCTAAGATGTATTTTTAAATGTAAATATAATTTAAAGTAATTTCTAATTACAAATTAAAATTTGAAAATACTTAAAATAATAAAAAATATATATTTAAAATGTAATTAAAATAATTTTTAAATTCAGTTATAATTTCATATTTATTTAAGTATTTTTGAAATTTTAGTTTGTAAATTTAAATTACTTTAAATAATGTTTCATTTTTTAAATAAAATTTAGATATTTATTGAATGATGCTTAGATATTATTTTATACTTTGTTTGGATTTTTTCAAATAATTTTCAGAATTTATTCAGTAAATTTTAGATGTTCTAGTTATTTTTAAATTTATTAAATAAATTGTACAATTTTATTTTTTGTATTTTTCAGATTTCTTTTTTATATTAAAATTTTAATTGTTAATTTTTACATTCTTAAAATAATTATCAATTTTATTTTCACATATTCAGATTTTGAATTGTTAATTTGTAAATTTTTAGAATACATTTTTGACTTTTTTTCACCACATATGTAATTATCCCTAATTTGGGAAACCCGGGCTCAATATTAAGGCAATTAGCCCAAATTGGGGCTATTCGGGCTCAATTTCTCCTCAATCCGCAAAAATCTGAAAGTTATTGTCCTAAATTTAAAGTCCGTAAACTTAGTGTCCTCTTTTTGCCGATGGGATATAGTTAGTGTCCCCTTTTTTGCAATTTAGCCCTTCTATTCTAGTTAAAATAATAGGACATCCATGTTAAAAAATTCAAATAATTATTTAAATACAACTCGCCTTATAATTTAACGGCAAAAATATTTATCAAGTTTGTATATAAATACTAATTTCGGAAGGCTCCCTGTGATTTTATTGCCCTTTTAATTTGAGAAATTTAATTTAAGGCCTTAACAAAAAATAAATATTATAATTTTTTTAGCAATTAGCAAGGCTACAAGGCCAGAGAATATGGGTCCTTCATTCTTGGCGTGAGAACTTTTAATTTTTTTATCCAATCATAAAATATATAAAAAAAATTGCAATTATGGGGGCTCAAACCCAGGTGCGTGAACTTTAAAAACTTTTAGATGGGAGGCATAACCACTATGCAAGACTCATATTTTGTTTAAATATAGTAGTTATTTTGTACATGCAATACTTATAAAAGGTATCCAAAAAAATTTGACGCCTTCTAACTAATAGAAGGAGCAACCCTAATAGTAAGGTTCTTATTCCTGGAATGTCATTGTCGCCTTCTGATCCAAGACTTCCAATATTCAAATTTCAACGATGGTAGTTTTCACTGGTGGTGTCTTACGCAATATCCATCAACAAAAGTCAGGGTCAATCATTGTCTAATGTAGGACTTCTCTTCAAAAAGCATGTTTAATAATCATGGTCAGTTGTAGTTGTTGTTTCTAGAATTACGAATCCAAAAGGGCTTACAATTTTGATACGTGATAGTGACAATAAGTGTATCGATTCAATGAATAATGTTGTATTTAAAAAGGGTTTTCAGAATTTATAAAAAAATTGTTACTGTGATCATGTACCTATAAATTCCATATTTATTTAAAATATTCTCTTATTTTGTGATTTATTTTGAAAAATAAAATTGATTTGATTAATTGTTTCTTCGCATAACACAAAATAAAGAAATTGTATTTACCATATTATTTTAACTACATCTTAAAAATTTTCTTTATGATTATTTGTTTCGTAATATAATACAAAATCAACTTGTTATTGATTCTAATATTAATTTTAATTATTTGTTGAATTTTTTTAATGATTAATTATTTCGTATTATATTCCATAAAAAATATTTGTTTATAATTTTTCATTTTTTTATTAAAACAAATAATACATTAATTTCTAACAATTTTTTAATATACACACCGTGCATCGCACAAGTGGATTACTAGTATGCGAAATGGCTACAAAGCTCTAAAACTAAATTGAAATAATTATCCATAATATCCTCTATTTCTTTATTTATTTAAAAAAAATTCCCATATGTGAAATAAAAATAGTGCCAACTTTCTCTTCTTTTTTTATAAATAATATTTTTAACTATGTTCTATATTTATGATTTACAACAACTACATATTATGTGTTCTATTTTTCGATTTTATTATACACTAAATCTTGTTAACAATTTTGATATTGTTTGTACATTATTTATATTTCTTATAAGAAAAATACTTTGGTCTGATCGTCTAACTGGTCTTTTGCGTTAGACGGATCCAATCCGGCCCGAGTTTTTTTGTAATTTCATGCACTTGTGGTATTTTTGTAATATTCTGGGGCGGTGTCATAGGATCTCCGGACCGATGATATTTTTGTAATATTTGGGGTCGTTAAAAGTATTAGTTTTTATGCTGAAAAGTATTAGTATTACATCTTAAAGTATTAGTAGTGCATTTGAAAAGTATTAGTAATCCCCTTGAACCTATTTTTTAGTAGCCCTCGTGAAAAGTATTGTTTCCCCCCCCCCAAAAAAGTATTAGTAATCCACCTAAAATATATTAATTGTCCCCTTGAAAAGTACTAGCTAGCCAGTGACATTAGGCAACCCTCAAAAGTATTAATATTTCCCTTGAAAAGCATTATCAATCCATCGGAAAGTATTAGTAATCCCTTTGAACAGTTTTTTAGTAATCCTAATGAAAAGTATTAATTTTTTTGCCGCAAATTAGTATTCCCCCTAAAACATTTTAATAGTGTTATCGAAAAATATTAGGCTTTATAATTAAAGTTATTTTAGTATTTATTCTGAAAAGTAGTAATAGTCATCTCAAAAAGTATTAATAGCCCTCCTACAAGGTATTAGCAGCGGATATGCTTGTTGTGGTATTAGTGATTAATGTGCAAGTTGTCAATGGGAGGATTGACCGCGAATCGGATATTTGGATCCATCTAACAAATTAGGAGACTTATCCTTTACTTTTTTTGTGGGCAATCTGGCCCCCCTTTCTCCCACACCATTTTAAGGAAGAAAAAAATTACACTATAAATTTTTGAAAAAAATTTAATTATAATTTATATGATTTTCGTGTATCGGTCCATCCCGTTTTCGTGTATCTGCCCATCCTATTATTATTCCTGGCTCGGCCGTTGTGCAGTATCTTCGAAAAATTCAATTGAGAGCTAGACTTGCATTCTCTACGTTAGTGCAATTACTTTATCTTTTATAATTCAGATATTCAATGTGTCCTCCGACTATGCCCGAGAGCGGATGGTCTTCCCTCTCTAGTGTACAATTTCAAAGTGCGGGACAGTGGTAATGTGGTATACATGAAGTCGATCATAGGAAGAACCATTATCCTAAATCTTGGTAAATCATGGCCAACAAATAATTAATGGCTCACAAATTTCCATGAAAAAAAAAACCAACATTATTTATAGAAGATAACTTGGTTGAGGTTACAACAAGATTCTCACACCAAGGAAACTTGTGTAGCACAACAAGACAATTCAAACTTTGGGGGAACATGTTAACACAACATGACAACCTATGTAAAAACCTAGATGCTCTTAGAGACATGAAGACAAAGAAGTTTGACACTTCAACCGTAGATGCAACGGATTCATAAGTTTGATGGAAATAAATTTTTCTAGGATATGGTATCAATGGTCAAGACTCATAATTTTAGAAAGTGAATGTGCATCGAATAATGGAATTAAGAAGTTTATCAAGCGAACAACCCCCCCTTTCTCTCTCTTCTTCCATTCTCTCTACCTTCTCTCTACATCTTCTCAACCACATACCCTATTTTTCCCCCATTCCTCCAATAAGGAGGATGGAGAACAACTAAAATGCTCTAGTTTTTTGGTTTCTTGCGTTTTCTCCCGATTTGAGAGTGTATTTTTCCCCTTGTGGGACTTTAGTCTCTCTTAATGGGAGTATTTGGTTTCCCCTTTGTGGGAATTTATTTTTGTTTTTTATTTTTTGTTTTCGTTTGTTTGTTTGGATGTCTATTTGGGTTCAAGATCCAGTGCTTTTTGGATGTAGATCCGCAAAGCCGATGAATTTGAGATCCGGTGACTTTGGTGGTTGATATTTAGGAAGGTGGTTTCATAATGGTTTCATCGAAGAAAGACACGAGATGGAGTTGGATCCGAGCATTTTGATGATTGAAGGAAGGTTTTGTGACGGATTTGGAACTACTAGCCATTTGATGGAGTTTTGGTTTTTTCTCTTGTTACAAAATTTTTCATTTGTTATTTTTCCAAGCCCTGTATTTTTCCTTTCATTTGAGATTGTGACCACCTTTTGTGAGTTTATCTTGCAATTTTCAGTCTTTCAGTTTGAATCTAGAAAATTGCTTTCCATACGGATCGCTCTATGTAATCTTATGGATTGGGCTATTTAGCCTTTTTGTATGTTTTTCTTCAGTTATATATAAAACTATCGTTTCAGAAAAAAAAAAAGAATGTGCATCGAATAAAATTTCTTTAATGCAATATTTAAAAATTGGATTGGACCAACCGATTTGACTGCAATTTGATAATTGGTCGAGTCCAGGTTGTCTCTAAATATTTTTGCATTCAAATCGATCACCAACTACACTCTAATCAGAGGTGGATGTGGGCGATGTTTATTTTTTCTTGAAACTAATATATAAAGAAGGATTTTCATTTTTTTTAGGGGGCAAAATTATCAAATTTTATAATTTTATAACACAAAATTATAATAACTATGAAGAAAAATCGAAGTTGGAGGGGGGGGGGGCGAAATCAGTTAAAAATCTATTTTATTTATTTTTCATTTTTTTAGAAGGTTTAAAGTCGTAAACTTGATAGTTTGTTACATATTTATTTAAATCTCAATCTTTTTGTGTATATTTTTTAGTTGATTGTTTAATAAGTAAGTTACAAATATTCTCGCGGTGATTGCTCCTGAGGTAATATTATAGAAATGCAAGTATAACATTTTGGCCCGCAGCTTAATATTATAGTTCAATTTATATCATTTCAAATTCAAATTTGAAATTTGAAATGATATTAATTTTATTAAAACTAAGAAATGGAATCACCAACTCCTAGGTTGCATTTTGACGAAAGGGGATTTCCATCCACAAAAATTTAAAGGGTTAAAAAGATAAAATTGGAAAATGATGTTTTCTAGTGTCTAATGAAACGTGTTCGATAAAACTAAAAAACCAAGGACTTTTCAGAGAATTCCACCCCTTACGCGTACTATAAAACAACGTGAAACCAAAAACCTGTCGACATTCGAAAAGTTCAATATCATACAATTTCAACCAAATTTTCCTTCTTTTTTTTTTTTTTAAATTCACAGTTATATATAATATATTTATGGGATGATTACAAAAACACCCCTGATGTTTGGGCTAATTACAAAAAAATCCAGAGATGTTTCAGTATTACAAAAAAGTCCCTCAGGTTTGATTATGCTTTAAATTTAAGGGAGTAAGTGTAATATTTTTGTAAATGTCAGGGTCTTTTTGGAATATTTTCGAAAATCACAGGGAAAAATGTAAGACGAAATCAAACCTTAAGGGGATTTTTGTAATTTTCAAAGAACTCTGGGTTTTTTTGTAATTAGCCCAAACCTTAGGGGTGTTTTTGTAATTATCCCTATATTTATTTCCTCCAAAAATTGTGTAATATATTATTAGTATTAGTATATTTAATAAAGTACAAATGGTGATAGATATGCACTTTGAATATTTCATTGAATAGATAAAGTATTAGAACAATAATACTTTTAACAGATACAGTTGGTAGTAGTACTGTGTCACACTACTATATCATAGGATGAAACTAAAAAATTAAAATTTGAAAAGTATTTTCAGCAGAAAATTAAAATAATAAAATGAATAATGTATGATAAAATTGAATCAAACAAATAAATTTATACTTTACAAATAATAATAAGGAAAAATACAATTTTAGCCTGTAAATATAGTAGGTGACAATAATTGTTCTGCAGAAATCAAAATTTGCAAAAAAATCCTGTAATTTGGACAAAAAAAAAAAACTCACTCCGAAAAAACCCATGTGTCCACATTTCCACATTAACATGCTGACGCGGAACCAATTTCACTTATATGAACATTGTTTGATGGGTTGACGTGTTGATCGGAACAAAAACTCAGTAAAGAAAAAATCATATGGAGGATATCTGCCTAAGTAAATTTGACCTTTATATCAACATTATTTGTTAAAAATGTGGTCACGTGGTTTTATCAGCAATTTTTTCAATTTTCATCGACCAAATGGTTGAAATTGAGAATTTTTCAGAAATTATTGGAATTTTTACAAATCCTTATTTCTCGTGATTGTTATTGTAAATTCTCTTTAGTTACATGACTATAATTGAAATTTGCCTCATTAATAATAATAATAATACTTGTTCTCTTTACCTGGAAAGATCTGATTGTACGTGTTCAATTAGGGAGGAAATCAACTATAATTAAATTTGGGGGCGAGCATACTTGTTCTCTTACCTGACCTATCTGACATTGGCCAGTTCGTGCACATCCATGTGAGTTTGATTAAGAGGAAATCAACTATGATTAGATTTGGGAGGTTTCGAGCATTGGCCAGTTCGTTCGTGCACTTCCATATGAATTTGATTCGAGGAGAGATCAACTATGATTAATTTTGTTGGGATCAAACATACTTATTCTCTTTATTTTGATTTATTTGGTTGCACATCAACAGATTCAGGACATTCAAGAGTAGAAGTTGAGATATAAAAAAATAAAAATAAAAAACATGGCGTGAGGCTTTCCGGCAAAAGTACAATCTTTCTTTCTGCGGGACCCACAGAACGTACCCCACCTCCCCTTCTTTCTGTGCTAATTTGAGAAAAAAGCCATTTCTATTGTTTGATCAAGCGATTCAAAACCAAAAAGTTGTACCTTTGCTTGTTTATTAGGGTTGATTTTTGGGACTTTATTATTTCCCTTTTTCTGCAAGCACGAGTCTTCTCCATGTCAACTCAAAATTCCTTTTCCTCTGTGATCATTTCTTGTTGATTGGTTTATTCCAGTCCCGATTGAAAATTCCAATTGAAAGAAAATAAAAACAAAGAAAGAAGAAGCCCTTGTTTTCGTTCGTTCAAGAAATACAGAGCCTCGTCGTTTAATAATAGTATTCAATTTCAAGAAACCGCCATTGGGGTTTCTTTTTTCTCCTTATATGGGAAAGCCCATTTGATATATTTCATCAGAACATGATAATGTTGGATTTAGAGAAGCCATTTTTGCCATTTTTCTGCAAGAATCGCATCACTTTGTGGGTTTAGTTGTTATCTTCATGCCTAAATTTCTTTCGGGCCTTTTGCCAAGCAATTGGTGTGCAAGTGCGAATTTCTTTTCTAAGTTCTTTAATTTCCGTTGTAAAATGGGTTGTATTCAGGCCAAGTGTTGCAGAAGATACCCATCATCATCGGATGGCGATGACAAGGATGAATCGGGTCTGTATCCCGGTCAGAATACTCATATTCCTGCAAATATGTCTTTAGATGTTGTTGATGTTCCTTCTCACAATTTTAGTTTATCTTATTCTGTGCTAACCCACCGCGGTTATTACCCTGAAACCCTGATAAGGAAAACCAAGATAGTTATTGTATCAGAACAAACATTCAGGGTAACCCAAATGTGCATTTCTTTGGTGTGTTTGATGGGCACGGTCTATGTGGCACGCAATGCTCGAATTTCGTTAAGGATAGGCTTGTTGAGAAATTGATGGATGATGCTGCATTGTTGGATGATCCTATTAAAGCTTATAGTGCTGCATTTTTGGCAACAAATGATGAACTTCATCATAATAGTGATATAGATGATTCCATGAGTGGCACTACAGCAATTACGGCTCTCGTAATTGGGGATAAGCTCTATGTCGCGAACGTTGGGGATTCTAGAGCGGTTTTAGCCGTTAAGGAAGGAAATAGAGTTGTTGCTCAAGATTTGTCGTGTGATCAAACTCCGTTTAGAAAAGATGAATGTGAAAGAGTAAAGGGTTGTGGTGCTAGGGTTTTGAGTGTGGATCAAGTGGAAGGGCTTAAGGATCCTAGAATTCAATCTTGGGGGGATGAGGAGACGGAGGGTGGTGATCCACCGAGATTGTGGGTTCAAGACGGGATGTATCCTGGGACTGCATTTACGCGAAGTGTTGGTGATAGCACGGCTGAGAAGATTGGTGTGGTTGCTGATCCAGAGGTGTCCACGGTGCAGCTTACGCCTAACCATCCGTTCTTCGTTGTTGCGAGTGATGGGGTATTTGAGTTCCTATCCAGCCAAACAGTCGTAGACATGGTATGTCTACTTGTAGCTAGAATTTCATTCGTTTGTTTCACATTGTCGATCTGCAGCACGGATGGAAGTTAATTTATTGCACCACTACCCTTTGAGGCTTTTACCTTCATCCCTTTATTTAAAAACCTTAATTAGTAATGGACTACTCTTGTTTTGCTCCTATGCTTAGAGAAATTGATTCGAAATAAATTATGTGTTGCTTCAAGTTATGTTGAAAGCAATAAATACGCTTGCATTTAAGGTTGATATTTAGATAGAGATGCGTGTTGTCTATGCATTTTTAGTTGTTACCGCTCGTTAAGACGTCGGGTCCTTGTTTTTAGTACCATTTTGTGTTCATCCACCTTAAAGAATTACTTTTGGCATGCCCAGGTTGGATTATCTTAGCAACTACTATATGTATCTTATGGTTACCGATAAAATGGCATGTTTCCGTTGGCCACTTACACATCCGAAGTGATGGTGTTATGGCTTGTCCTCTGTATTAATCTTAGTAAGTGCAGAGTTAGTGCATTTGCTGCATAATCTGTTTTTAAAGAAAAATATTTAATGGCTGTGACCTGAAGAATAATGGATTGATTTCACTTTGATTACTATCATATGCATTAAACTCCTCTGTCTGCAGTATTTGTAATGCATTTAAAGTGATGATGAATTTGATTACTTGCTTTTCCTCCACGTATTCATGGATGAAGGGGGCTGAGAGATTACAGTTTTTACTCGTAAAAGCACAATGACATACTGATACTATATTTAAAAGTTAAAACCCACGTGTGACTATTATCAGTTATGCAATCTTTATCTCCTTTGTTATATTAAATTTTTTTCTTTGTTACGTCCATCCATGCAGGTTAATAAGTATGCTGATCCGGGATGCCTGTGCTGCCATTGCCGATGAATCATACAAACTATGGTTAGAGCATGAAAATCGGACAGATGACATAACGATCATCATTGTACACATTAAAGACTTGAATAATGTATAAATCATTGGGTTCTTACTTTTAGTAGCTCATGGATTTTCTCATTCTTAATACCAGATTTACATTTTGATGATCATCCAGAAAGTTTTAGAAATATTTGTGATGGTTATAATGCCAACTTCTTAGATATATGGTTTTGCTTGTGGTTTGGTTTATTTAGTGATGTTCTTTATGGAGAATCATCTTTATTTCTCATGTGTTACATAATTATTTAAAAAGCTATATGTTTTGTTGTTGAAGCCGACACATTGACAAGTATTTATGCTACTCGGGAACCGATGGGCAAGTACTGAATGCACCCGGTCACTATTAGCCAGTTCAAGTCCTCCTGACTTTTAGTTTTCTTTTTCATTTTTCTTTTTTGTTCTGTTCATTTGAATTTCTGATACTTTTCTCAATTGCAATAGCCAAGCGTCGATGTCAGGAAATTTGATGCAATGAAGATGGAGGATCTCCAGATTTTTTTTGTTCAGTAGGAAGCGATTACACAGGTGTTTTCATCCCATTTTGCTTTTGCATTGAAGGCCACATGCATGTTAGTTTCTTATGCAACAGTAACTGGGAAAAAACTGACTATTTCTGTTTATATATATATATATATATAGATGATAAGCAACACTTTAAATTTTCCTTGTGGCGGTCTGATTTGAAAGTCTGTAGCAGTTAGTTGAAGGAAAGCAGGTTCATGGGTATAAACTATAAAGACGACAGAGTATCAATTTTCTTCTGTTTTATTAATGAGAGCGGTTGGTGAAAATGAATTTTCATGGCATAAACTCCAATAATATGAAGAGCTTTAAAAATTACCTGGAATGTAATATGCAACAACTATACTTGAATTGCAATATTGCATAGACTGATAAGACCGAATGTCATTGGCATCTATTTCTCCAAACTGAGTCAATTCTATATTACCCCAATAACCGACTAATTCTAAGAAATGAAAAATTGAAAACTAGCACTTAAGTGTGAAATGAGACATCACAGACAAGGGGCAAACATCTAAAGCTGATGCTGTCTGGAGATGCACAAGCTATTTCCTTGCAAAGTACGAGTACGTTCTTCATATGATTCACATATATGCCACAAAATATAAGGAAAAAACATACGCTACATCAAAAATAGATTGACAACTTCTCATCAATCATGTTTTGCACAATATTACACTTCTCCAACAATTCACTTAATCTATCGGCTTCTTTAGTAGCTTTAGTGGCGTTCATCAGCGGACCATCGTTTTCTCCTGTTGCTGAATGGTCATAACTTTTCAATACTATGCTATCTTGGGAACTCTTCTCTTCATTCTCCATCAAGATGACATCATTATTGGATGTCCGAACATCAACACCATCAGAAGCCTTAGGTGACCACATTCGAAAGGCTTCATATTTCATTCGATTCGACTCCAATCCTGGATCTGGGCAACGTCCAACTTCAACCAATTCATCGAGCGATGGATGGGTAAAATAAGGAGGCAAAAATGTAATAACTTTTGATTCTGAGTTATCCAGAGCTTCAGAACAATGCTGCACCAAGACATAAGTTGAAGACACGTCCCCTCTACTTAAATTCATTAGCCGCCAACTGAATATCCTTGAAAAATGGAAACCCACTTTGGAATGATGTAATAGCTAGTATTTTGAAGCTCAAGCCGGGTAAACTTTTGAAGCACTATACCCGCTTCTTTCTGGGCCAAGGCTACTCCCATCATCTGACTAGTCTTTGTTAAATATTCGATTAAGCAATTTTCAAGGCGTAATTTCTGGTTCTCAATATCATGACCAATATTAAATAACCAACACAAGTCATCCTCCAAAGCAGGAAGCTTGGAATCATTCAACACACGCATTAGCACTTCGGTTTTCGAAGCTGAGCTCCATCCTATGCTCGGCAAATACCAAGCTGTGGCCCTGTATTCGTCACTTGACTCCTCAAGGAGGTTGATTTCAGGACAAGGCCAACCGGTGGGATTTGCATGGGCTGCATCAGCCACTTGCTTCATGGATCGATCCAAAGCTTCATTAAAAGCCGAAACGCAGTCGTTAGGACCAACTGTCTGAGTATCCATCTCGTCAAAAATCTCCAACGTAGAATTTAAGTGGGATAGAACTAATTCACGGGTTTTTATCCCTCTAACAACAATCTGTGGTGGTGATTCACTAGCCAGCCATTCTAGTCCTTTTCTTAGATGTTTGTCACTGAGAAATCCATCCAACTTTTCCGTATCTCTGTCTTTAAGATAAGTGATGTGAAAAATAATTACCCTCGATTTGTCAATGTCGTCAAGCCCTAAGACTTTAGCTAACTCACCCTTGTTAGAAGCACTCAATATAAGAAGAGGCAAGCGAGAACCAGAAGGTAGCAACATAATGAGGTCGTGAAGGCGTTTCTTCTGATGCTCTATGGGAATGTGTTCTGATAAAAGGAAGAGAACTGCACTTGCTCCTGTTATTGGCTTATTTTGATCTTTGAATGTGGTGCTCTTGATAACTGATAAACAACAGGTAGGGTCAACACCAGATTGACTAGGAACCCATTTTGTCCAAATTGCAAGGTCGGGAGATGATACAAGCAGATCGCTATCGCTGTCATTGTTGGGAGGTATAAGTTTAGAATGCAACCATGAACCTGCAGCTGAAAGGGCAGTTTCATTCGGCAGCTCTATATTGTCTTCATGCAGAGTCTCCTTCTGAGAAAATAAAACCAACTTCCAGCAAAGACATTTGGCATCTGGATTTTTCTCGACAAGTTTAGGAGCTACCACTTCTGAAGGATTCAACACCGACCATGATCTTTCTTGAATTTCATGTCTCTCGCTCATGACACGATCAATGTTGAACATGCCAAGACTGCCTGATTGCTTTAGAGGGAGGAGCAAATGAGAAAAACTTAGTAAAAATAGGGCACAAGTATTTTAAATGTGAATCAAAAGAAATAGATGTGTTCCTCTTAATATAACAACCTATGTATAATTGTAACAGATGCAGGAGCTATGTCATACTTTTCACTTCAACGATTCACATAATTGAGATTGCAAAAACCTAATCGACATCCTTTCAAATATCCTTCACAAGTAGGCATATTCTAAAACTCAAGGAAAACTTCCATGGAATAGAACAACTAAGTTCACAAGAAAAGGAGAAAATTTTACAAGTATAATTTAGCTCCTAAAAGCCCAAAGTCCTGATGAACCAGGAAGCTCAGAACATAATAACATAACAAGGCAGAGAAGAACTATCGCCAAAATAAATCCCATAAAACAGACAACAATGCAGGAGTCTAATCAACTATCAGAACAAAAGAAAATGGGACATACATCTAGTACAATATTCAATTTATCAAGAGAAAAAACAGAGCTTTTATAGAATACTCACAACTTCAAATTGCCAAATTGGCGGGCCCATCGACAGCGTATTCAATGCCGCATTCGCTGTTAACTGTTTGCGTTCACGCAATTCCCTTTTCTTTGCTGCACGGCGCTTCCATATCCTGAAAAGTGCGTGACGTAAGGACAACATCCAATAAAACAATTATCATAAAAGCCAAAAACACAATCTACAACCTCAGTATCAGCTTAAGTTTGGCTTCCGCAACTTCTTCGTCATAATAAATTGTTGTCACTTCATCAAATTTATCTTCTTCCATGATACCTGTATCTTCTTCATCTTCTTCATCTTCAGAAAACATGCACTGTGGTATTGGAGTATGAACAACAGAATCAAAGGGCATAACAGGATATTTATTTTCCTCAGTTGTTTCTAGTGTGATTGATGGCGTTGATTCCAAGTCAGGTTTCGATCTACCAAAAGAGTTCCTAAAAACAGGATCATATTTTGGTTTATGTGCAAATTCAGCTCTACTTTGATGATGTTCAGATGAACTATTGGCGAAACCCAATACCAATGGACTAGCTGGAGCCAGCTGAACCTCATGTTCGACCATTTTTTGTTCCGGTGTGGTTAGAGCAATGGATGCTTTATCCATGTGCTTTTGCATGCTACCTTTTGGGGATAATATGATACCCAAATCATGCATTTCCTCATCATGGAGCTGGGTAGTACTTACAGGCAGAACAGATTGTTTAGGTGAAGGTATTGGCTCAGGATCCTTCTTAGGCTGGAGTTCTTTTACTTCATCAGCATACAATTCAGACTTTGAAGGAGATGATACATCTCTGACTATCACCCCTGACCTTTTACGATTGACGAGTTTAGAACGCTTGACAGGAAAGTCACTATCGACATTAATAAAAGCATTTTCCTTCACCATGTAAGGTTCTTCAAAATCCTTCACTGAGAAACCATAGTATTCCAGAACGTTTCCTATGTCCTCTTCCTGATTTGAACAAAGACAGTATAAAAAACTGAAGAAACCTCAAGATATTTTAACAATAGCAATTCACAAAAATCTCAACAAATTTACCTCCATCCCAAGCCATTTAGCAACAAGAGTGACAGGAATCCCCTGGTTGATCTGCAGACCACAATGCAATGAAGCAAGGGCCTGAGTGCGTAACTGGCCAAAACAGCAAAGAAAGGAAACAGCATCACTATAAAATCCCTCAGCGTAACTGCAAGCGATTTTCAGTGACGGACAACCGATTTCTCAGCGAATATAAAATAAAGTAAGGCCAGATCTAATAATTGATAGAACAAAAGAATACATTGATGATAACAAACTGTTTAATTAGGGCAACTGTTTACAACTACTACATGTACCCTGTTCTTCCAACCATATACCTCCAAACTTCCACCTATCAAGGAGAAATCTTGGAGAGACACTAAGCAATGGAAAAGATGAGCAAAGGCATGATTTGTGAGTCTGTAGACTCAGTTGATGAAATAATTTAAGAAACGCTAATTATGAGCAGTCAAGCCCATACCTTAGAGAAATGAGCATGCATTAGACATGCTTGAAGATAGCTGGCTTTGCGGGCAAGTCTAAAGAAGGCTATAAAATTGCCTGTTCTGCAGGCTCTGCAAAAAGTCAAAAAATGGTTAATGTTAGAGAATAACAATCACTAGCACAAAATTATGATTAAAAAATCACACATTCGGGTCGAATAAACCTGGCTACATCACGAGCAAATAAAACTTCTGGAGTTTGCCTCATTTCTGGGGTCATCTTAGCCAGATCAAGTGACAGCTCTGCAGGTTCAACCTGGCATGATTTTCTTATTTCATAGACAAAATCAACAAGGGAGTTCTAGAACCAGTTTCCATCTTAGATGACTTACTTTATACCCTGGATGCTTGTCAAGCTTAAGGAGTGCATAATAGCCTCTAAATTCTCTTTCTGATGGCACATGTATTCCTTTTTTCCTGTGATCATCGTATAACTGAAACAATTCAACAGAAGTTTTGTTCATCTGCTCAATATTAAGATGTGCATCAAAACCCTCAGAGAATCCCTCTCCTTTGGTGTATTCACATAACTCGTGCATGGCTATTATGTGAAGTCTTATCTGCCAGAATAAATATTAGCAACGCGTGTTAGTTTCTTTTAAATGTTTCAAAATACAAAATCATCAAAACCATAAAAGGAGACTATGAGATGGAGGAAAATGGAGGTGGACACACGTAGAGTACTTTGTGGGAGTTTTTTGTGATAAAAACTCAAAGCAAAATGACAAAAGGCTGTCATATATATATATATATATATATATATATATATATATGTGTGTGTGTGTGTGTGTGTATAAATATAAACTAATCAAAATGTCGTACGATTAAAAATATTGAAAAACATCATTTTCCTCATCATTAAGTACTTGGCAAGTAGCGAAAAAGGATATTCTGGTTTCAGTATAAGAAAAAGTTTCAGTATCTACGACAACTCCATCATGCAATTTGAGATGCTAGTCCTCTAACGAAAATCAGTATTATTAAAAAGTGAAGTTACTTATGTTTCATATGTGGACTAGAAAATACTACCTGGGCACCAATATTTGCTCATTGGTATAACACATCCACCAACAGAATGTCAATTGATCAAAACATTTGTTTTGAGATAGAATTATTAGCACGGCATGCAGGTTCTTGTTTCTATATACGAAAACAATCAGAAAGAGAAAACATACCATTTGCTCCAGCATAACGATGGCTTCAAGATTGAAAATATGTTGCATCCTCAAATCCATACGGATGGCCCGCATTCTATCCCACAAGAAGTTATACAAGCCAAGAAATCTATCATCATAAGGCTCATCTAGCAAATTCAGAAGATAGTTCATTGTCATTTGCAAGATCGGCATTGGACGAATAAGCTCTGCTTCCCTCTCTGCAGTCCTAGTGTACTGGAGAATCACAAGACAACATCCATCAGTATGTTCAAGTTTATTTTAAATATTTCTCCCACTAACCATATTCTGTATTTGTTGGTGAACAGATCCAAATATATACCTTTTTTACAGCAAGAAATTCACTTGTCAGATTTCTATCCCCATCCAAGCGTTCATATTGATCAAGATCTCCTTTTCTTTCGCGTTCGGCTCTTTCAGTCTCTGCCAATGACAACTTAGAAGGTCAGACTGCTTGGAACTATAATATACCAGAAGAGAATTCATTAGAGATGAAAGCTGATGTCTTGGTTGGATCATTACATATTCATCTATTCGAATGGGGGGAATTGAAAGAAGCAAGAGACGAGTGAGTGCATGCACGAAGAAGTGGAGGAAAAAAAACATAATCTTTGGTCAATAAAGAAAAATCTCTTCCAACAAACTCCCTGGAAATGACATTACATAATTCTCTCTGTGTCTCATTTTGCAACATTCATGACAGGTACATGCATATTGATCTAAAACATATTTTCATTCGATATGGGTAAATGCAATGCTGATTAGAAAATAGCAGCATGTTGCAGCTTAGTGTCTGCTTAGTCCTTCTGTTAAAAGAATGTACACGATGATAATTTGATAATGGTACCTGGACACATATCTGGACATAACCCAACTATACTTTCATGTTCTGAGGAAACATTGCCACCAGCAGAATCCCCCATCCTATCCGTTGTTGGATCCTCATAATTTTTTGTCTCTCGGACGCAAATGGATGCTGTCTTTTGGCAGGAACCTTTTCGTTTCTAACAGTAGAATGACTTTGCACAGGTTGGCTTAGTTCATCCTTAAAAACGGGCCAAACGCTTTGCTTTGGCAAGTAGTTCTCTACACAACAAGAACAGCTCAAAACAATCAAGTTTCCATTGTAACACAGTTATTACACTACAAAACACATAAAGGAGAAAGTTTTACCGCTCAATCTCTTGCGAAGGATCCAAATTCTCTTCAAAAACTTGATCAATTGATGATCGAATTGGTATCTTTGTTCTTTTGAGAGCTGGAAAGTGCATTTGACTGTCCGCAGCAACTTCAGAATTGTTGGTTTGTCCAGGCATTGAAGACTGACTTTGACTTTGAAAATCAGAAGCTCTGGAAGGAAAGGAGCCCTCAATTTATGTAGAGATATAAGATACAAGCAAAGAATTATAGCAACAGCATTAGCCCAAATGAAATGTCATTGAATTCACATTCTCCATATGAACAAATTATGGTTTTATCATGTAACCTTTGGAGCATATACGAACTCATGAGGCAAAAGACTACATTTACGATTCAATGACACCCAGCATTAGCCTTCCTCTAAGAGGAAAGAAGGCTGAATACAAAGTTATGCAAAAAAAAACGACAAGTTCCACATCAAAGTATCATCTCCCATCTCTGCTTGGTCCAAAATGTGACCCACTGCAAGTCGGCATGATTTACCTTCTAGACCAGCAGAAGCCTAACTACACATTCTTCAAAAAGGACTATAAATTTGGGGAGCATATAAAGCCGGGAGAAGTAGGGGCTACTGCTGTACTTGAGGGAATACAACTGCGGTGATATACCAGTAGACCTCAGCCCAATTCATCTCATGCTTCATAAACAACAGAGAGATTGATGAGCCCAGACACAAAATGCAACCACCAAACAGCCAACCACAGGAGCACTTCAGCAATATTATCAAATAGCAAGCTCAAATCATAATGCACATCATTCACACGGCACACCAAGGCACGATAAAATTTCAATCCAACTAGAATCAAATTACAGACATCATATCAGATTCCATTTCATGTATTATGTCAATTGCAAAATGGAAAGTTGAAAATTCTAAGCAGACATAGGTCAAAACTTCTCTCACACCTTTTCTGACCATCCAAAGCAATAGCAGGATTCTGTGGGACACCTCCACTGGTAGATGGATTTGTTGGAGACCTCGTCCGCTTTGGAAGTGGAACATCTGCATGCTTGGTCTGAAATGTTCTTCCAGATTGATAAGCACCTGTCGTTGTCAAGACTGTGGACATATCTTCTTGAACAAGTGGACTGGTATTATTGATAGAGTGTTTTGATTGACTAGCCCGCACACGGGAGGGAGAAGGCCTGCATAACAATCTCAAGTATTAGACATCAATATTTAGTATAGTTCAATCCAAATGACACATTTTTCCAGGACACCCTTGAGATTTAGACCTCACTCTAAATTTGCACATCATAGAAGGTTTGTTTGAAAATTTATTAACTTACAAAAATAACCGAAAATAGATTTTCCTCACGAGTTTTTGAGTAATGGCTCCAAAATTCCAAATAAGATCCAAAGCTACTTCACATTAGCTTTCCTGGGAGATTAATAGGATGTATAGAAACTCAATTCCAACTTCAACACATGCCGAAGCATCATTTTTAATATAAATTAGGATAATTACAAAAGTTACCACCGAGTTTTCAGTTATCTTTTAATATTACAAATACCTCCTTGAGGTTTGTGTTTGTTTCACGAGTACACCCCACCCCCACCCCCAGGAATGGATGCATTTGTAAAATATAAACATATGTCAAGGGGTATTTGTCATTTGAAAGATAACTGAGTTTTTTGGTAATTATGTTCAACCTTAAGGGTAGTATTTGTAAACTATCCCTATAAATTACTATTTTTACAAAACCAAACTTAAACATAAACTATGCCCAAGATAGATACAACTCATGATAGGAGCAATGAGAAATTTATATTCATTTATAGTAAGGAGAAAAGAGAGAGATGACATGATGTCTTGCGAAATATTTGTTTAAAGTTATTACGATAAGAGTAATGTTGATACTGCAGCCAATAGCAGAAAGACAGAAAGCATGAACAGTATGTTATTTTGGACCAAATTGAACAATTAAATTTTCAGATTTAAAGCTTTACAATGTCGCGGAAAATACAGGGTGATCCCACTGCTTTTAGCTGTAAATTTTAATATATAGACTTCAGCAAAGAAAATAAGAAATAATTTGAGCATACAAATTGAAGTGAAAGGAAATTTGTAGTGCAAAGTGTGAGGTGCACACATATATTAGATGTACGCTACCATTACCAGCTTGTGAAGTGATAATAATATATTGAAAAAGTTTGCTCAAATAAGACTGCATGAATAATTACTTTTGGTTTCCTGCAAAAGACCGAGAAGAATCCCTACTAGACAAGTTGCTTTCGAAACCCAAAGGCGGTGGTGATGGCAATGCTTCAGGAGCATCCAGGTCCCCATAGTGAATTAATGATCTAGAAGAAATGCCAAATATTAGACAGAATGAAAAACTCAAACATAAACTACTAGTACTTATTTGAAAAAGGAGTAGATAAATGAATATGTGAAAATGTACCTTCAAATATATATATATATATATATATATATATAATATATGTGTGCGTGAAAATGTGTCATCTCAGCCATGTCAGCTTCAAATATCATTGGTTATATATATATATATATATATATATATATATATATATATTGTTTCTCACTAGTAATTCTGAGGTGCAATTGGGAACAATCTATTTCTCATGAACTACTTTTCAAAACTTAACTTGCAAAAATTGGGATATAGCACCGCTAAAAAGTTAATAGGATGTTAAACATAATGGGCTCCCAGCGTCACCATTTACAGATCCATAAATTATGTCATAATGGGTGTGTTTGCAATCACTAAAAAAGCACTGCTTAGTTTTTGGCTGAAAAAGATCACTTTGTAGTGTTTGCAAATGGCAACTTCTGCTTCTGATTCTGTTTTATTTAATCAAAATTTAAAAAGTAAGGAGAGATGTGCTTTAGATTTCTGCTTCTACTTCTAGTTTGATTTTTACAAACAAATGGGCACTTTTCCAACTTCTTCACCAAACACTCAACTTCTGATTCTATTTTCAAATACTACCAACTTCTGATTCTCAACTACTTTTACTTCTACTTCAATAAATCACTTCTTCTAAAAGCAGAAGTTTTTACAAGCACTCCCAATGTCTTAACTTACTCCTAACATGCTAGAAGCAATTATTTATGCGGGCAGATCACACCAGAGATCATGCTTAGACTCAGCACAATAATTTACACCAAATGACCACAGTTTATGCTATTTCTCTTTAGGGCATTCAAACTAAAATTAAGTACAGACTACTTGAAATTCACTCTCAGTATCAGAACGATGAAAATCGTCCCTTTTGTGGTCTTCCAGCACCCAGTAAACAAGCTGTCAACTCAGGCAAATTGTTCAACCTTACAAGAACATTAGCTCTTTTTCTCACTATTTCCTTTCTTAACGTTGAACTTTCACTGCATGCTTATGGTGAAGCAATATGATTGTATGGGGCACACCAGAAAGAATAAGAATCCAGCAACAAATTTGCTTTTAATTAATTGAGGCTTGTTTAGTATTCTGATGTTAGGGGGCAAGTTTATGACAGAGAATAACACAATAAATTTGTCACCTTTTAGCCAATTCGGCAGTTTTGATGAAAATGATGTAAAACTACAATAGTCAAAATATACTGTACTTCGACGAAAAATAATAAATGGCCTACGACATGATTCATTTCACAAACTACAGTCGTTGTAAGAGTCAAATTTTCATGTATACCTTTTGTGACCATCTGAGTGAGAAACGGTATTTTCTGGGAAACCCCACCAGTAGAGGGAAGTGTTGGAGATCTTGTTCTTTTTGGAAGCGGATCATCTGTATACCGTTTGAAACATTGGTCCGGATTGATTAGTGCCTCCTGTTTTCAACACCGAGCTGGATGCCTTTGATTGATTAGCCCAAATGGAGGAAGAGAAAGGACGTCTGTAAAACAAACCCTCAATTGTAAACATGGAGATTAACCTGTAAATCTACACAACTCACCAACAAGTGAAGACCAAAAAAAGAATAGTTTCCTTGGAACTTTGAGGTAAACAGCTCGAAATAGGACATAAATCTCATCTACACAAATCTTCCTATTGACATTGAATAACCCATGTCAGATGCTCAACACCAAGTCATGGGAAAGTTATGCAGGTCCTTCTTTTCAAGAATAAAATGGTATCTCTTGTACAGACCAACATTTAACCGGTGTCTGAAACCCATTCCCCACTCAAGAGAGAGAGAAGGCACCACGAATTCAGAAACTCAAATACCAGTTCTCACCACAAATTAGAATCCAGATGATGGGTCGCGGCAAACAGGGAGCACAAGAGTTCAATTTGATTTGCTTTAAGGGCCAAATAAGACAATAAAAACAAGGTGAATGGTTCAATTGAGGCTAAAACTTACTGCTGAACTTCTTCACTACGGGATGCTGGGCACCAACATATAGATTGTTCTGAAAAACCGGGAGGTGACCGACCTCTGTAAGGTACCAAGTAGCTCTTATCACTGGAAGGTAAATCTAGCGGGCTACCAAAAGCAAGAAAAAAAATATTAGTAAAAGGAAAAAATGTAAAATTGAAAACTGATGAAAATGCCACTAGATTTTCAGAAAAATTCAAATAAACAGAAATTAGAATTAATGCTATGTTCCAATAATTTGGTATGAAGAAAGAACTCCAAGTCAATCATCAATCAACTTATTTGGTGTATACTACATTGTAGGGGACCCACAATTCACACCTGGTAAAAAAAAAAAACAAAACAAAAAAATGAAGTATATTTATATGGTATTACACTAGTAAAGTGCTATGACTATAGGCTATAAAACAAGTGAATATCTGGAGTTTCTATTTATGTACATTATGCACACACAGAACAGGAGGTCAGTATTGAGGGGGCGAAAGAAAGACTTAAAGATTAAGCAACATGCCTTTCTATGACACTCCTGGAGTTCCTTGAAATTTCATTTGGAGATTGAGAATAAGGTGAATTGGCCCTTTCCATATATTTAACTTCAGCAGTTTTTGTGAAGGAGACAGTTTTTGAATTACTTGAAGCAAGTTGTGGCAGAAGGCCAGGAGGCCTTTGATAAGTTTGGGCACCCTGATCTTTAAAAGGCAATGCTAGCAAGATCGGCCCATCTTAGAGGAGGCTCATTGCTTCTGCAGGAAGACTCAAGCCATCAATAATAAATGTTTACAATTCAATGTTCAGACTATGCAATTGGAATTCAATACACCAAGAATCCACATTGACATGCTCTTATATCCTCTCCGAAATATCCATAAACAATGCTCCCTCTTCTAGTATTTTTCTTAAAAAGATCAATTATCAACAGTACAAGATGTGACTAACAAGGATTCCTAACTACTACACTAGGTTTTACTTTTGGTGTAAATACATAAAGATGCAATAGATTCTCAAGTTATGAACTTCAACCAAAAATCAGGTATAATTGATGACGAATAGATATTACAGGAATTCCATCTGAAAAGAATGTAAAAGTTCCGTGCCTCCCTTAAGTCAAGAAACAAAGACAATATTTTTATATGTAGAGAGGAAAATTTATAACATTACAAATGAAAGATTCTATTTTTTCTAATTTGGAAAACCAAAGGAATATAACAGAAACATAAATCACCCCAATCGCCAAGAGAACAATAATGAACAACTGGATGAAAAATAACATAAGATTTCACAGATAATTACTTAAGTGTGCCTGGAAAAGGGCGAGAAGAAGCCAAACGTGGCGCGGCTATGCCCACAGAAGCATCAAGGTCACTATATTCAATTGAGGACCTAAACAAGTAATATCAGTAAATAACCAGAAACATGAGAAGTCAGTCACATATTACTTGTATAAATATGAAAAAGAAAATTGTGGCCACACGACATGATTATCAGAACCGTGTCAGCTGTAAATGGTTCGTATATATAAAATGGAGTTAATGCCTCCAACCATTCAACATTAGTCTTATGTCCAATTGGTAATTAATCAAATTGTGATTACCACTAGTTAAAGTAGTTTATCCCATTATGCACCATAACTCATACAGATAAATAAGTCTGAGCAAAATTAATCAGCAGAATTTTATGCCCAATGGCCAACCATGATAAGGATCCATCGATAGTGCAATAATATTTAAATTGTGAAACCTGAACCATCAGAAGAAATTCCTATACAACAATCAAACCATAAATCAAGCCTTCACTGACTAAAGCTCAATCTAACAATCAGTTACCCAACTCATAAGTCATAACACTTTTATTCCTTTCCCAACAGGTCCTCCAAGCTACAAGAAAAACAGAATCATTGCCACGTTGACAACCAGAACCAGCAAAGACATTCATTTCAAAGACCTCAGCACGTACATATTCCGACTAGATCTAAGATTGCTACCTAGTTGAATTTTTCTTCACATTTTCCCTTTCCTTCTTACATTCGAGTTCTTAAATGCAAAAGTTAAGCCATACAATCAGTGATGGGTCATAACCTAAAACGTGAAGCCCAAGCCTGATATGATAACCTTCACTTCGTAATGAGTTTTCAGTTTACAACACAATGAGTCCCACCAAAATCATTATCACTCTATATAAGTGACACATTAAGTTTCTGAGATTCTTCAAACATTTAGTACAGTTTGTCTAGTTATTCACAAACCAATATAATAACGAGGGGGCTGTCAAGGTAAAAACTATTACTTCGTGTGCTAGCAGACTCATTAAGTCTCATTTTCCCAGTACATATACTTTAATATACTTTAACACATTACTAAGACTTTTTAATGTGTTGTAACCTTAATGAAAAGGCTGCAAAATTTTGGTCCGGTAATTGAAAACTTAAATTTCAAATTTAAAAAGACAACTAACTCACCTTTTTAGTACTTATTTTGTTAAACAACTATCTTAATACTTACATCAAAAACTTTATTTGAAAATTATATACTTTTTCGTAACCTGACACAGGATAAGAGCTAGTTCACACCATGATTTACAGTATGAATAACAACAAATGAATGTCCCTTCCAGCCCCGCTAAAATAATTGAGAGTACGGCCAGCATAGAGTGAAAAACCTAATTTTAGGAAAGGATACACAGCTCCAAACGATAACAAATATACGCGGGCAGGCAACATATAAAATCTTTAACCTCTTAGTTTCGTAATACTGCTTGACATACCATGGATACAGTAGAATAAATGTAAACTACTCCGGTGATCTGTTTGGATCCAGGGCTTAAGCGGAGAAATGTGCAAAAGAAAACAAAAACAACGAATATATGTAATCATATACATAAGTATAAATACATATATACCTGGGGGATATCGGACGAGGGGGAGACGGAGAAGGAGCGCGAGGAAACTGGCCAAAAGGGGTCTGATCTCTAAGCGGAGTATTTGGACCTGGACTCTTCCCAAATCCACCAAAACTCATGTTTCTTTTTGAGTTTCAAATCTTCTCCTCCCACATAAGTCTACGTGTACTCTCTGCGTGTGAAATCCAGAAAGATGTAAATTAGACACAGAAAGGAAGGCAATATGTATTCTTCAGGAGGTCCCTTGGGGTTGAGTAATTTTCATTATTAGGGGCTTTTTGGGGGAAGATTTATGGAATTGAAGACGACACGACACCGTATACTAATAAGTGTTTTAACTTTTTTTGACTTTAATATATTAACATACTAACTAGTTTTTTTAAGTGCGACGACGTATACGTCTGTTAAAGAATGTATTATTACATGTACATTTTCTCTAATAGTTAAATGAACTATATCTCTTGCATCTCCCGCGAGGAACCATCCTCGTTGATAACCGAATAAAATGGGTCGGACAATCCCTAGTTAGTTTGGGGATGTGAGTTGGGATGAAGAATCTCTGCTTCTTTAGAATCGGGAATGGAACATGGACATTATTTATATGTCCGTCCCATTTCCTATTCCGATTAGATAAAACGGGAATTCTCTGTTTTCATCCCTATTCCCGAATATATATAGTATATATTAATAATATTAAATATATTTATAAGTTATTATTTTATTAATTCTAAAAATTAAACCTGAAAATGTTTTTATTTTTTCTTGTTCTTATTCTTTATTTCACAAATTATGGATTTATGTTATTTTAGTTTTAAAGGAATACTGATTGTAAAAAGTTCAAAATTTCAAAAAATAATTAAATTATAAAGATAACTAATTTGATTATAAATCATATGATTAAACAATAAAAATAAATTATTATAGACTATAAGAAAATCTCTTTAAATATAAATATTTTATTGTGTAAACATAAATTGTATCTATTTATGAAACATGTTTATCTATGAGAAAGTAAAAGTTTGAAAAATATTTAACTGCCTAATGTTGAATCTTATTTACAACCCTAATCCTGAATATTTAATAAATTGTATTTTCAATAAAATTAATAATAAAACTTTTCAAATTATAATATTTCTTGAGGTTTAGAAAACTGATCAATTATCAGAATTGTTAAAGGAATTAAACAAAAATCATGTTTATATTTAGCAACACAATTTTAAGGGAAAACAAAATATTTCAAAAAAACAAATTTTTTATCTTCATATATACACATATATTAAAAAATTATCAAACATACAAACTCATATCTACTTGAGTATCAAAATACGTTGATAAATATAAAAAATAATTTCAATCAACATTATAAAAAAGGTAACTTTCTATATAAAAAATACTATTATGAGTATAATTTAATATTAAATAAATCTTAATTTTCTTCTTACATAAATATACATAGTGTTATGCACAGATACATGTGATATATAAAACTTGGATACATATTTTGAGATATTTTCTTTAGTTAAATTTTTTAATTGAATTTAATCAATTTAAATATAATTCCAAATAATTATTAAGCAATGGGCTAAACCCCATTAACAACTATATATAGAGATCACAAATAGCAAAAAAAATACATGAATATACAAATTGATGTCCAGTAGCTCAAATGCATAACTTTTAAAAACCATTACGAATTACAAAATGATGAGTATATATATTTTTAATATTTTTTTATTATGTTTTTATAATTTATATTTTATATATGTAATATGGATGTCAAACCGAAGGTCATAAAAAATGATTAATTTGATATAATTTACGTAAAAATGGATCAAAAATAAAAAAGTTATTAAATTCTTTTAAAAAGAAAAATATAAATATAATAATTAATGCAGTACACACAGATTTGGAAAGTTAATTTTAAATAATTCTAGTTTTCATATTATTTTAAAAAGTGGTTATTTAAAGAAAGTTGACTACCAAAAATAATAAAATGCCAAATATTTATCACTTTTATTTTTACACAAATCTTTTTTACTTTTTATAGTAACTACAAAAGGGCGGGAAAAATTTCTCATACTATTTCCAGAAGCGGCTGTTATTATATATATATATATATATAGATTTAGAATATCGTGGACATATCTGCTTAAGTGACATTATATTGGGATCAACCTTGTGTTCCAGTAGTTGAGACGTGTGTTGAAAGGGTGAATGACCCGGGTTCGATCTCATACGAGTGCGTGTGTCCCCTCCCCAAGTTTCCCCAATTGTACTCAGAAAAAAAGTGACATTATATTTTTTCAACTATTATTAATCTGCGCCATGATTCACGAGAGCGAATACAATATTAACGTTGTATAACAACATTCGACCATATGTACGGAAAATGCAAATTTATATTGATTAAAAAGAAAAACACCCCGTATCACGCAACCTATTTACACATTATATGTGTATTACCCACATATCGTCCTTCAATGACAACATCAGGATCAATAAACGTATGTTTGGAATTATGTGTTTTTATATGTAGAATTATGTGTTTTTAGTTATGTAATAATATTTGTTTAGTAATAGCACACTGTTTTTTGTTATTTTGTGCGAGCATGTATATTTTTTTTGGAATCATGTGTATTTAGCTATAGAATAATGTGTGTTTAGTTATATAGCAATGTGTATATAGTTTTGGGTTAATGGACAGTTAACTGTACATAATTTTGTACGTAAGTACACACAATGTAGTAACTACGAATACAATATTAACGTTGTATAACAACATTCCGACCATATGTACGTGAAAAATACAAATTTATATTGATTAAAAAGAAAGCACCCCATGTCTGAACCATTCATATCCACAATTCAAGAAATCATCTAAGTCACATACAAATGGCTCCCAAAGACAAAAAGCACCAACAATAGTAAACTAACTATACAAAAAGATGAGCACAAATCTGCATACTATGTTGTCTATTTAAAACAAAACTACAATACTATCTTCCCCGTTCAAAACTTTCTGGCTTCTTCCAAACATCTATCCTTTAGCTCATTGCTATGGTGGAGGATTATTGCAGCTGAGTACTTCGTGCGTAAGTTAGACAGTTGAGACACATTATTCTTCTCCAAGCCATAATCCCATCCCTTGGTGCCACCGCCCATGTAGCTCTCCATATGCCTCATGGCATATATACCACAATCAACTTTGTTTGTGGTATCTCTCCAAGGCATGCATAGTCTGCAAGACGGGGTGAATTTCCAGGACAACACTAGCCATTTGCGGATGACCTTTAGTCTCCAAGTAGTTTCAAAACATCCGAACCTGCAAATATACCATGGAAAACAACTTCAAACTTCATAGACTATATATTACAATTAACCATATCATACGAACTAACTACACATAATTTCATACTTAACTACACACAATTACATACCTATTTAAACACACCCATTCTGCACTCAAAAATTATCTCCCAATAGCTTAAGTTTAAGTGTTTTTCTTTCCATAGATGGATGCATAACTAAGGAGATTTTTTGCCATGCAATGGTGTTTGGAAATTTTGAGGGCAAGCATGTCCCCACATTATATACCTAAACGCACATTATTCTGAGACAATATACATGCTCGCATAAAGTAACAAAAAATAATGTGCTATTACTAAATAAACATTATTACAAAATTAAAAACACAGAATTCTACAACTAAAACACATAATTCCATATCAAGTATGATATCCAAGACATATAGATCTTTGAATAAACATAAGTAGGGACAAATGTTTAAGCACATCTTGTACAAATTCTAATACCTAACAACACAATTTAGAACTGATAAAAACACAACATGCATAATTGATTGAACAAAAATAAAAAAGCTCACCAACTTGTCCGACAAATCTCCATATTTCTCTGGCCGCTTCCCACCAGGATGAGTTGTCGATAATATGGCGATTAAACCTCTTGACATCAAAGGTCACCAGAAAGATGTGCTCGCTCTTACAAATCGGGAAGAAAAACTGAAACAACAGTTTACATTAGGTTCTTGGTAATTAACAAAAAAGATTTGAAAAAACAATGAGATTAATTACCAGTACTTACCATGTCAAAGTTGTTTAATTTATCGGAGCTCGGGTCACCAAGCTCTGTGTCAAGTCCTTGCACAAACGATTGATACACATTTTTCTCATCTAAGTCATCCCCTGGACTAGCGACCGTGAACAACTACAACACATAAAATAGAACCAATTATTTACAAAAGCATACAACTAACTGTCCATTATTAGAAAACTATATACACATTATTATATACCTAAACACACATTATTCTATAGCTAAATACACATGATTCCAAAACAAATATACATGTCCACACCAAAATAACAAAAAACAGTTTAACATCATACAAAAGGGCAAACGACACACTAAGGCCTAGCACATAGGCGGGACATGGACGAAGTATATTTAGATTAAAGTAAGGCATAGTCGGAAGAAAAACGTAGACGGAGTAATTACAGATCAAGACAAGAATATAACTACATGATAAGTGTCTATAATTTGGAATTATAATTCTGCAATAAAAATCAATCGGAGTTCAAGCAAACCCCATTAAAAGAAAAATCAATCAGAGTTCAAGCATGCACATGCTACTCACACTTCTACTTTTCTCTCTCCCAACCCAACTGATCGAGGGACGCAATAATATCCTAAGCTAAATAGATTATTCAAATTTTATAACGAATGTAACATGTAAACTTAATTCTGATAATTGTAAATCAAAATAAGCAGTCTTCAGCAGTATCAATTAAGAAATAAGATGCACAAGCGTAATGAAAGAAGAAAAACGGAGAGCACCAAACAACATTCAGAATCTGATTTGCACATCCCTTCATTTAGTTTCTTCTTCTTAAAACCACTACAGCGTAAATTCAACAAACCCCCAAAATTAAAACCTACATAATGTATATACATCGCATTATCAAGCTTCAAAAATTTTGCAAATCTCTTATACCTAAAAGATTATTCCCTAAAATTAAACAAATAAGAACAATAGAAATCGATAATAAAAACCCAAATTGGAACCCTAACATCAACAAACACCAAAATCAAAAAGAAAATAAAAATCACGAGAAAACTTACAATGATTTGTGCGAGACCGACCGTGATGAAGATAGGAAGAAGATTCGTGTCGATTTGAGATGGAGCCCGACCGTGGTGAAGAGATGAAGAAGACTCGATGCAATGGCTTCAAGATTTTGAAGATGGAACGATGGAGATGAAAGAAAGAAGAAGAAACGTATATCTGGAAAATAGGGAGAGAAAAAATCGCGGGATATTGATAATAAGATTCAGTTACCAAATTCAAAAATTAGGGATTTACAATTATATCTTTTGAATAAAAAGACAGATTACTTTCCTACCCTTGCTTGCCACCACCATGACTAAAATAGATGGGTAAAATATGGACCATTGATTATTAAATCAAATGGTCTAGATGTGGTCTCATATTCTTACCTAAAGGTCCTGGTCTCATTTGATCATATCCCTATATATATATATATGGAGAAGATCCTATGAGACCATAGTTATAGGTAAGAACATAAGACCCAATCCACACCATCCAACAAAATAAAATAAAAAGCTAGGATTTAATGGGATTTTTTAGTAATAAAAAAATAGTAGGGACCAAATAGGGGTACAATAGGAACATCAATTTCAGACTAAAAAATTGTTTCCCTGAAATCAGGGAATTGGATCTTACCATTAATAACCGTTTTCCTGAAATCAGGGAATGAGATCTTACCATCAATAATATATACGACATTGGCAAACTAAACACGCATAATCAGATGCTGAAATATACATATCATATACACTATGGCAATTTATAGGTGTTGTACATAAGTCTATGCCTAAACCCACAATATCTGCAACTATGTGTTTACACTATACATCATTTCTATGTGACAATAGCAGAATCAATATATGCACAAGTGTTTAAATAACATATTCTTATGTGTAAATGAACAAATTTTTATAACTATTTATACAATTTTATTGACTATTTGTACAAAACACATCTAATATACATTGTACGGATTTTATACATAATTCTATGCGTAAATATACGGAATTTAATAACTACTTAACCAAAATATATAGCCTACTTGACTATACATAATTTTATTCGTAAGCACATAAAACATTGTAACTACATATACAATATTAAAGTTAAATAACAACATACGGACCAAGTGTACCTAAAAAATGCAAAGTTATATTGATTAAAAAGAAAACAACACATGTCGCGATCCATTCATATCCATAATTCAACGAAACATCTAAGCCATATACAAAAAAAAAACACCAAACATTGAACACTAATTGTACAAAAAGATGAGCAGAAATATACATTGTACATTGTCTATTAAAACAACAATATAATATTTTCTTCCCAGTCCAAAACTTTCTGGCTTCTTCCAAATACCTGTCCTTTTGCTCATTGTTGTGGTGGGGGATTATTGCATCAACATACTTCGTGCGCAACACAGACAATTGAGAAGAATTGTTTTTCTCCAAACCATATTCTCGTCCATTGGTGTCACTGCCCATGTAGCTCTCCATATGCCTCATAGCATATATACCACCCTCATATCATATATACCACAGTCAATTTTGTTTCTGGTGTCTCTCCAAGGCGTGCACAGTCTAGACGGGGTGCATTTATGGACAACGCTCGCCATTTGTGGACATCCTTTTTCACATTGTTATTTGCCATTTAGTTGATCAAACAAACCTACAAAAAATATAACACCAATTATTATACAAAAAATACAACTAACAATACATTTTAACAAAACTAAATATACATTATTCTATAGCCAAATATACATAATTCCATAACATATATACATGTTCGCACAAGTAACAAAATAAAGTGCTCCACAACTAAATACACATCATTACATAACTAAACACACATTATTATACACCTAAACGCATATAATTTCATAACTGTCCATTATCACAAAACTAACTACATATTATAACAATACTAAATATACATTATTCTATAGCTAAATATACATAATTCCATAACATAAATACATGCCCGCACAAATAACAAAATAAAGTGTTATATAACTAAATACACATTATTACATAACTAAACACACATTATTAACACTTAAGTGCACATAATTTCATAACTAAACACACATTATTATAACTTATAAATACACATTATTACATAACTAAACATACATTATTATACAACTAAACGCACATAATTTCATAACTGAATATACATAATTACTCAACTATATATATATATACACAACTAACATCACAGTGCACGAAGGTGCGAAATCGCCCAAGATAAATCGGAACTGAGAAGTCGAAAGAAATCAAAACTACAAGCACACAACATAAGAACAACAAAAAGCCCAAGAAAAAAACATTCATCAAACCTATCGGCAAGATCGAATAATGTAATATATGTTTAAACCTAAACTTGAACAGAATTAAAACAATAAAAACGACCATAAAAACACAAAATAGAACCTTATTATCAAGAACATCAAAATCGAACAAAAACACTTACATTGAAATTGAGCCCTAGAAGCTTATGTTGAACCCTATCAACGAGTTGCACCAAAAATCAGAGATATTTGAACCCTAGAAGCTTCAGTAATCGATTTTTTGAAAAGAGATGGATAGAGACGACAGTTTCGGTAGGATAGATAAAGAACTCTCTCGATTTATTTCACAGGCTGAGAAGGAGATGTAGGAGAGTTGGAGAAAAGGTTTCTAATTTTTTGAAAAGAGAAAGGGGAGAAAATCGTGGGATGATGGATATCAGTTTTGATTTCCAAATTCGAAAAAAATAGAGATTTATAAATATATCCCTTAACTAAACGCACAAAATTACTTTCCTACCCATACCCTCAACAACCATGCCTTAAATATAGAGTAAAATATGGACCATTGATTATTAAATCAAATGGTCTAGCTGTGGTCTCATGTTCTTACCTAAAGGGTTTGGTCTCATTTGATCATATCCACATATATATATATATATATATATATAAAGAGATTTTTCTTAGAATAGTAACTCATAGTTTTCCTGCCCATTTTTCAGTTTTTAAAAAAATAATAAAAATTCTTTAAGAAAAAAAAGCAATAAAAATCTATGAAAAAATAAGAAGTAATAACTATTTGTGATTTCATTATTTTTGGTAGTTAATTTTATTTTAATAGATCATTTTTTAAAGTTATATTTAATTGTTCAATATATATGTATATATATATATTAAATATAAAGTTTTTTAAACAAGTTTTACAAATCTGTGCGTGTAATGCATTAATTATTATACACATAAAGATATATTTTTATTTTTCTTTTTTAAAAATTTAATAACTTTTTTTTTATTTTAGATCCATTTTTAATGTATAAAATATATAATTAATTATCTTTTTACGATCTCTATTTTCACATCTTTATTGCATGTATACAATAAAAATAAATATAATAAATAAAATTTTATAAGATTATATTTTCTCATTGTTTCATAAAGTACTTTATAAATTATGTATTCGGGCTATTGGACATTAATGTGTAGTTGAATAAATTCAATCAAAAATATACTTATTTTAATTGAAGAAATATCTCAAACTATGTATCCAAGTATTATATATATAATATATCCATACATAGCATTTGATATATTCATGTAAGAAGAAATTAAATTTTTATTAATATAAATTTTTATTTATAATAGTTTTTTTATATATGCAAAATTATTTTATTATATTTTTAAAGTATTTTTGATGTTAATAGAAATTATTTTTTATATTTATTAGTGTGTTTTGGTATTCAACTTCAAAGTTGTACATTTGGACTATTAGATATGAATTTGTCTGTTTGATATTATTTTGATATATGTGTATATATAAAAATAAAATAACTTTTATTTTTTTGAAATATTTTATTTTCCCATAAAAAATTATGTTGCTAAATATAAACTTGATTTTTGTTTAATTTCTTTAATAATTCTAACTCAACTTTCTAAACTCTAAAAAAATATTAGAATTTGAAATGACTTTTATTATTGATTGCATTGAAAAAAATACATTAAATATTAAACATTTGCAATTATGCTTTTTTTCAAACTTTTACTTTCTTATAGTAAACATGTTCAATATATAGATATGATTTACATTCACAAAATATTTAATATCAACCAGATATATTGTATTTAGAAAGTCTTTTTCATAGTTTAGAATAATTCATTTGATATTATTTAATTGTATGATTTATAATTAATTCACTTATTTTTTATATTTTAATTATTTATCGAAATTCTAAATTTTTGGTAGTTATTAAAAAATATTAAAATATATTTCATGCATCACACGATTTGAAAATACTAAATATGAGAACCCGAATAGAACCTAATAATTGAAAATTCCAAATACGACAATACAAACCTCCACAATAAATTTTCAAAGGTTTAAAATGATTTAACAACGTGAATAAATAAAATACATGACAAAATCCGCAAAAAATAAAAATATCCCAAAAATAATTCATATAATAAAATCAGTAATATTACCAAAACTATATTTTAATGTTTCTATTTTCTTAACTAATATACTTAGTTCTCGTATACATACAAAAAGACTTTGGAGAATAATTTTGCATCCTTATTTACTACTACAACCTTTGGGAAAAAATGACACATATTATCACACTTATTAGGAATCTAACATGACTAAAACGAAATGAGCAATGAAGGTACACCTATGCGGTTTTATGAATAAATAGCTTTCAAATATTGAACACGCATATATAGACTTGATTGTATTTTTTTATGATTCTGTGGTATAATAAATTTTTATTTTTGATTTTTATCAATAAAAAACATTAAATATCATTTTTCTGCTTATTATTTGACGCTATATTAAAATTATCACAATACAGGAGATATAATTCGTAAAACTATTAGGAAAAATGCACATGTCACAATACAAAATAGATGTCTCATAGATATATAACCGTGCATCGCACAGACAAAAGACTAGTTTGAATCTAAAAAGAAAAGGAAACGAGCTTTGAATCCTCACGGTTCAGTACACTTAATTCAATTCTTTTTGTCCATTTGATTTATATTAGCTTCATAGGGGGGGGGGGGTTTGATGCTACCCAAGTGGGTTGTGCCCAACCCCCTTGTGATTTTGCCAAGTGTCCCACTATGACATATACATGTATTTTTTTCCGAAAAAAGAAAATTAAAATGGGACATATGTCACAATCCGACGGGAGTTGGGCACTACCCACTTGGGTAGCATCTACTTACCCCTTGGTAGGAAAGTTTTTCTTTAATACAATTATACAAGTGCATAGTAAGAAAAGGGCACACACATTCATATGAGATCGAACTCGGATTAATAGCTCTTATTACACAAAACTTTGCTATTAGAGCACATGGTGATCCCAACTTGGTAGGAAAATTAGGAAGTGCTTGCTTGTCAAATAAATTTGCAATTTCCATTCTCAAAAAATGCTTTTGTGCCAACATAGGATTGTATGTGAAATTTTTTTAAAAAAAAAAACAAATACATTATTATTTATTCTCACTTTTTCAATCATCAATCGCATCAAATTATAATTTTACCAAAATAAATCACATCAATTAATATTAGTATACAATCATATCACAATTATACTATTCACTATCTCTTATTTTTCAAACCACCAATCACATCTAATCACTATTACACACAAAAAAAAAAAATTCATCACATCAACTATCATTATCATATTTTCATCTTATATCCAATCACACACTCAAAATTCATTCTCATTTTTTTAAAATAAAACTTTCATACTATTGTCTCTGAAAATAGAAATAAACGGAACAAAAGATCAATCAATCACTACATTAATTTTCAGAATTCCCTTATTTTTTATTACATATGAGCAACTAATTTGACATCTTTCAAAATGCAACATCAAATCACAATAAAACTTTTTTTTGGCATTTTTCCTTATCAAATGAGATTTTTTCATTTTTTTTTGGCAATTTCGTTAAAACGCTAGGGAAATAAATTGCACAAATGAAAAATACAGCTATCTTTTCATCCATCATTTTTGGGGTCTCGTAAATCCTTACAAGTAATCTGAAGTTTCAAAAGAGGAAAAAATAGAAGTAACAAGTCAATGTCAAAATGTTTATACACCCAAAATTGTGAGTCTTTTAGTCGGGCAAAATTGTTTTTTTCGTCCTCTAAGTAGACATACTCGGAGATTTGGTCCTTTTTCTTCTTCAATTTTGGATTTAGTCCGTTAAGTGACAAAAAGTCGGACTTTTAGTCCTATGACCTCCTATAGCAAGTCAAAATGATCTTCTGCTGATGTGGAATTCTTCTTTCCCAAAAAACTTAATAATTTAATCCAAATTGTGTCCTAGTTGGCATTACACTTGGCATGTAGGCAAAAAACAAAATACTATACTATATTTAGCAAATATTAATATTTAAAAAATAGTATAACTCATTAATTAAATCAATTTTTAAGTAAATTTATAAAAATAACAGAATATTATTGATTGATAAAAAAATAATTTAAATTTATTGTTTTTATCTACTTTAAGTTTGAATTTTGATAATTGCATATCCAATAAAAAAAACGTAAAGTTCAACCTTAAAATTAAAATAAAAATAACAAATTATATAGTAACATAATGTAATAATTAGGAAAATTAATTTACTTAAAATACTTAGAAAAAACGAATACTTTTTCAATTTCTTTTTATTCTATTATTAATTTTGTTTTTCTCATTTTTTAAATACTACGTCTTATTTCGAAAAATATATAGGTCTTTTATTTAAAAAATATAATATAATTCGATTTTTTATTATATAATTATAATTATATAATATATAAGATACACACATATATGTGTATATATATATATATATATAGGTGGTGGAGGTGGCTTGATGGTGGCGGCTGAGCTGCCGGCGGTCCCTGGCCGGAGAAAAAAAAAAGGATTTTTGGCAACAGTCATCCGACGAATTTCTGCAACAAACCCAAATCCCAGATTCCATGCTCATCACGTTCTTGGCCTTGAAAAGCATACATCATCAGTATATTCCTTCATCTGAATTCAAATCATCCTTGAGTTGCGGTTGGAGGCATTTCAATTGCAGCTTAGACCATCTCCAGTAGTTTGCACTACTTTGCTGCAAAGTTTGCACTATTTTAGTGCAAAATCTGCATTTCATCTCCAGCAGTTTGCACTATTTTTTGCACTAAAAAAGTATTTTATAAAATTCCTTCTTTTATTCATTAAATATTAATTTTTATTACATTATAATTGATAAAAATATTACATAAGTAATTTTATTTAATATAATATTTATCAAATATTTTATTTTTAAATTAAACAAATTCCCAAAAAAATGTAAATTTAATGAAATTAATACAAAATTAAAATAACAATTCATAAAATCATTATATTATATTATTTTTAAAATCATCACATATGATAAGAAACAGACCACCCTATGAAATTCTCAACGGAGGTAGTGGTTTTTTGGTGAAAAACAGCAAAAAGAAGAAGGTGCAGTGCTGACCGACAACGGCGGGATGGGAGAAAGAAGAAGAGGGAAAATAAAGATAAGAATTGAGAAAAAATAAAGAAAAGTGTCTTGTGACACATATGCCCTAAATTAACGTCCAATTGGCAATTTTTTTCTATCTCAAATGCCATACAAGCTGCCACTAAACAAAAGTCAGTTTTTCCCCAAATAAAAATGACATGTCAGCTTAGCAGGTTGAAATTACTTGCTATAGGAGGTCATGGGACTACATGGGACTAAAAGTCTGATTTTTTGTCACTTAACGGACTAAATCCAAAATCAAAAAAGAAAAAGGACTAAATATCCGAGTAGGCCTACTTAGAGGACGAAATAAACGGAACAAAAGATCAATCAATCACTACATTAATTTTCAGAATTCCCTTATTTTTTATTACATATGAGCAACTAATTTGACATCTTTCAAAATGCAACATCAAATCACAATAAAACTTTTTTTTGGCATTTTTCCTTATCAAATGAGATTTTTTCATTTTTTTTTTTGGCAATTTCGTTAAAACGCTAGGGAAATAAATTGCACAAATGAAAAATACAGCTATCTTTTCATCCATCATTTTTGGGGTCTCGTAAATCCTTACAAGTAATCTGAAGTTTCAAAAGAGGAAAAAATAGAAGTAACAAGTCAATGTCAAAATGTTTATACACCCAAAATTGTGAGTCTTTTAGTCGCAAACTCGCAATTCGCAAATTGCAGTTCTACCAAGAATTTAAGCACATAAACAAATTATTCAAGACTGACTTTCACCGTGTGTGATTAGAAAAAGGAAATAAATCAGCAAATGCTTCTCATAATTAATTTTTACCATTACTCCTTTCAGGTTTGTTTCCAAAACCTTTTTCACTGGAATCTGTGATCCGAATGAAGCCAAAAAAAAAAAAATCAATAATTACAAGGGGAGAAAAAATTATTACTCTTACAATTATTATTTAAAAAAAAAGGGTCAGAGACCACCTAAGTCCATCACAATTCTCTGGTCATTTCTTTCTTCTATCATTGCATGCCTTCAAAGCTTGAACTTCTGCATCCGATCAAGAACAAAAAAATTAGCAATAATTACATAAACAGAAAAGTTCAAACACTCTAACCAGATATTCCTTTTGCCAATAACCGAGTGAAAGGCACTGAAAAATTTTACAAAATATATAAAAAAAAAGCAACAACGAATATCAGGCATATAAAAGTATTTTCAAATAATAACAATAATAATAATAATAATAATAATACCGTTTTGGCAAGATTTCCAATTCCTGTTGGAATTGACCAAACAATCCTGCAATATGGAGTTCGATGTTATGAATTGGTTTAGGGCTTAAGCTACCATTTCATAGAAACATATTTATTTTGTCTCTGTGGATATACGTATATATACCTGTAATGCTAGGTAGACAGAAGAGCATTCTCGAAGCTGCTTGACGTTCTCGTCGTCCTCGTCTGCATCGCTTTGGTGCATTTCCGCCACTGGTGGTGATGGGTGGCTTTGGCTTGGGTTAGGTTTCGGTGGTTGGTCCATCTTTCTGGTGATCCTTTACCGAGGATTGGCACTCTATCAAAATATGGTACTCGGTATATGGCAAAAAATTTTTTTTGGTACTTTATTGAGGTTACTTTGAGATTTGATCTTTTTTCTTTTTACTTTTTACAAATAGTCCTTTTTCTGTATAAAAAATTGAGATTTGGTCCTATTACCGCCTATAGCAGGTAATCTTGACCTGCTACGCTGACGTGGCATTTTTATTTTCAAAAATTTTAATTTAATCATATTTTTTGCTGACTTGGAAGACTTGTGGGTTGTTTTGGAGGGAAAATTAATACTACATGGCAAAATGGAGGGAACTTAAAGTTATTAATGTATTTTGAAAATTACAAAAAATAAATCAGAAAATTGTTAAAAACACAATACACTATTTTAATTTTTTTAAAAATTGAAATTTATTTAAAATATTTTAGAATACTAAAATAAAAAAAAAGTTGTTTTTGAAACTAAAGGATGTTTTAAAAATCTGAAATCTTGTTTATAAAACTAAAAGTTGTGTTAAAATCTTAGAATTACTTCAAATATTATATATATATTCAATATAAAATTAAAAATCTGGAAAATAATTTAAAATATGGAAATTAATCTAAAAATGAATTAAAAACTATCGAAATATTTTGAAAAAAAAAAAATCTAAAAATCTGAATTTTCATATAAACTCCAAAATGGGTAAAAGCATAGAACTTTTTTTGCAAAATAAAAAATATTTAAAAAAATCTAAAAATGAAAGAAAATACTGAAATTTGTTTTTGAAAAATCCTTTGTTTTAAATTCTAAAAATTGCCCCAAAACCGGGATATTAAAATCTGAATATTTTTAGAAAGTACAGAATTTTTAAAACAATTTTCAAAATTTTAAAAAAGAGTTTTGAGTTTTTTTATTTTGGAATTAAAATATTTTAAAATATTTTAAATAAATGTATTTTTTTTTAAAAATGATTTATAGTTTTTCAATAATTTTCATATTTTATTATTATAATTTTTGGATAAAATAATTTTGATTTTTATTACTTTTTTAGTTTTAAACAAATGATCAGATTTTATATATTTTAACTTTTAGATTTTTCAATAATTTTGGATATTTTTATAATTTTTTAATTAATTGAAAATAATTTTAAATTTTATTGAAATAATTTTCAAATTTATTAGATAATTTTTCAGTTTTTTCAAAAACTTTAAATTTCCCTCCATTTTGCCATGTAGGATTAATTTTCATCCAAAACAATCCACATGTCTGCCAAGTCAACAAAAAATGTGATTAAATTAAAATTTTCGAAAATAAAAATGCCACGTCATCGTAGCGCAGTCAAGATTACCTACTATAGGGGTAATAGGATGAATCTCAAATTTTTATACGAGAAAAAGGACTAATTGTAAAAAGTAAGAAGAAAAAGGACCAAATCTCAAAGTAGCCTCAGATAAAGGACGAAACAAAATTTTTTGCCCTCGGTATATTAATAGAAATGAAATGGAAAAGGCGTGAATAAAAGCAGATTTTCTTTAGAGTCTTCCTATTATTTCCTTTCTCCTTCTCTTTAGAGGTAAAGTGAGGAAAATAGCAAGTAAAGAAGTAAAGAGGATTTATAATATGTGTGTGTTGTGTGGTGTTTTTGGAAAAAAATAATAGTCGGAATTATAACTCCACCGTTTTTCTCCTCTTTACAAAAAGTAGCAAAACTGTTCATCGTGGGAACTTTTGGCCCATTAATTTAGTGTGTTAGTTGTTTAGATTAATGTGGGACAGGGGGAGCCTTGTGTTTTTTGATAGCCCTCATCAATTTGTATCTACCTAACAGTATTTCATTTCAGTTTTAATAATACACATAATAAGCTACATCTAATCTTCTGCTCCAATCATTGTTTCAATATACTAAGTGGATGTCAGTATTATACATGTGATGTCTATCTATTGCATTTAAACACCAGATGAAGCACACAACGATACCAAGTCAAGTTGGAGTGTTGGACTCAAGTTGTTTTCTCAGTTTAAAAGCATGTAAACCTTCCGCTCCTCAACTCAAAAGATAAAATTCCAATACTTTGCAAGAAAAATCAAATGGCTTCAATCATTTCGATTCGTAAATAGGAATGGCGGGCCATTCTCACTCTGAGCAATTTCATGTTCTCCGTCAAAAAGTACACCGTAGTCCGCATCGACCAACCATTTTTTTGCGTTTGTTACTTTGTTTTACCAGCAATTCTTTCCCCCTCCCCCTTTTTTTTTGTGTGTGTATGGAAAAGATATTTCATGTTTTCCGAAAATTTGGAGTTTTTGTGTGGGGGTAAAGATCTTAATTTCGTCCTGGTGAGGATTTGTGGATTGCACTTAATTGGTTAGTCAGATTTTATGCATTTTGGGGGGTATCGTGAAGAGCTTGTTGACTGTTAAAAAATCTTGATTATTGCATTGTTTTCTCATCGCCACAAATCATATGCGTGCATGCACCCTGATTACTAATTTGGTTTTTCTCTTCTTGAATCCTGCTAAAGCCTAAACCTAACAATAAATGAACTTTTATTAACTAATTTTTTTCTCTTCATTTAGTGAGTAAATGGATGATAAATGCAGTATATGCCTTTCTCCTACAGCTCCTCTAAGCTACAAGAAAACCAGAACCATTGCCAAGTTGACAACCAGAACCAGTAAAGACATAACTTTCATAGACCTTCAGCATTTACCAGCTTTTTCACTAAAATAGCTAAGAGTAAGAAGGTCAACACGGAAAACTTATACTTAGGAAAGGGTTCACAGCTAAGAACAATGACAAATAAGCCTGGGCAGACAACATATTAAAATCTTTAATCGCCCAGTTTCTTAATTCTGCTGACATATAGACAAGGTAAAATAAAATCAAACAACTCTAATGCAATTCATAGATTAATTTACACTATAGTGAAAAAAGAAAAAGAAAACACATACCTCGTTGATATCGGACGAGGAGGAGAGGGAGAAGGAGGGCGAAACATGTCTGAGCTCTAATCGGAGTACTTAGAACCGGAGTATTGGATCTTGAGTTCTTCCCGTATCCACGGAATGCAATGTTTCTTTTGAAATTCAAATTTCCTATTCCCACTTTCGCCACGTGTATTGTAGCGTGAAATGCGAAAACATGCATACATGGACACGAAAAGAAAGTGTGTATTCTTCAGGTCCTTTCGGCTTGAGTAATTTTCATTATTAGGGTTTTGTTTTGGGGAAAAGGGTTTTTGGGGGTTGAAGACGAGGGGTGAAGCAAACGACACCGTATACTAGTAATAAATTACTTTCGTAAATCGTTATAAGCGAGTTTTCTACAAATTGGAATGGGTGATGAATTGTCGTTGAAAGAGTCGTCCAAAAATGGTTGTAGATTTTTTTCGATATATTTTTGTAAGGGTGGCGCTATTTGCCCCAAGATTTGATTAATACACCCCACTTCCAATATTTACAAAAATATCATAAGTTAAAAGACTATGTAAATACATCCTATTAAACGCTGGAAACAGTTTTTTTCCCAAAAAAAGTTGTTTCTCTTTTTTCTCCAAAAAAAACTAATTTTTTCCAGAATTTTTTTCGAGAAAAGCTGATTTTCTCCAGCTGATTTTTTCCGGAAAAAAGCAGTTTTTTTCCCAAAAAACGCTGGAAACAAGTTTTTTTCCCCAAAAAAAGTTGTCTCTCTTTTTTCCCAAAAAATGCTGATTTTTTCCAGCTTTTTTTTTCGAAAAAAGCTGTTTTTTCCAAAAAAACGCTGGAAACAGCTGTTTTTTCCCCAAAAAAGCTGATTTTTTCCAGCTTTTTTTCCGAAAAAACGCTGGAAACAACTTTTCTTTTCCCGAAAAAACTGATTTTTCCAGTTTTTTTCCCCCAAAAAAAACTGAATTTTTCCCAAAAAAGAAATGATTTTTTCCAGCTTTTTTCCCCAAAAAAACTGTTTTTCTCCAAAAACGCTGGAAACAGCTTTTTCCCCCCAAAAAAAGTTGTTTCTCTTTTTTCCCGAAAAAAGCTGATTTTTTAAGTCAGGGTTTTTTAGTTTGGAGGGTAAAATTGGAAATATAGGTATTGTGTATTTAGTAATTAGATGGGTTTGTAAAATAGGGATGGGGGTGTATGTAGAAATGTGGTATATTAATCAAATATTGGGGTGCAAATAGCGCCACCCTTTTTGTAATTAAATTATTACTAATTATTTATTTATTTATTTATTTGTACATATAGGGAAGGGTGATGGGAACTGAATAGAGACGTCAATTTGTACACTACACGATAACCCGATACAAATTTAACACGGATTTAACAGGTATATGTACAATCCTTCGCAAGTTCGGATCAAATTTGGGTCCGACACGGTTAACACGGGTGTTTTGCATGTTTTTGTGAGTGTTTTGTGGGATGATTTGTGCATATTTTTTTGTGTGTTTTATTTGCATGTGCATGTTTTAGTGTAATGTTGTGTTATTTTATTGTTTTCTAAGTTTTGGTGGAAAAAACAAGTTTTGGGGCAATAAATGTTAAAAAGTCATTTCGCGCAACTGCAGAAGTTGTCATATTTTGGACATAATATTTTCATATGAAGTCCAATTGACATGATTCTTATACCATCGGAAAGCTAAGACAAAGTTCTACAAGATTTATTTCTGGTACTAAATGTAAATGAAGACGTTTGGATTGACTAAAATCATGTGCAAGTGGAAATAATATGTTAAAATTTTGGAAATGACATGTCTTAGTATTTTGGCCATAACTTTCTCTAGAAATTGATATTGAGGTCATTCAAGTGGCTATGGAAAGCTAAGAGATAAATCTACAATTCATATGAAGGACCATAGAGCAAATTCCAAAGTTTTGAGGGTGAGCGACCACGCACAAACTGGCAGCAGACATCGCGATCTTGCACGGGGAAGTGCGCGGTCGCGCACGATGACTTCCTGAGCACGAAATTCATGATTTTTTCCGTTTTTTGCTCTTTCACACTATATAAAACTCTAGACTTATAAATAGGACTTGGGGAGCTCATATTTTCGAACATCTTTACTTCTTAGCACTTTTAAACCTTAGTTTTTGTTATTTTCTCTTTCATTCAACATCGGGATTGCTCGAGTTCTTCCCATCGAAGTTATTGTGCGACTTAATCAAAGCGTAATATTTTTTCATCTTCTTTATCTGATTTCAATTGTTTGGTGATTATTATTGTTGCGTGATGATATTTATGATTGTTTTCTTTCCTTCAATTGAAATTATGATCCCATCCCCAAGCATGAACTAATTTCTTTGTTCCAGAATTAGGATGATTTGATCCAAACAAATAAGCATGAATATGAACTAATTGATTTGCTTTCCTGAATGAATTGCTTTATTTGATAATTGATTGTTTGGCCAAGTTTGATTATTTTGAGGGAATAATTGAGATTGAAAGAAGATATTATTTCTGGACTAAATTTATTTAGGGGGTCAGATATGAATCAAAGATATATTATCTAACTTGGTAATGAAAATGGCAAATTAGTTATGGATAGACTTAATCTGTAAATACGTGAGTTATCATATTTAGGCCTAGTTTATATTTGTTTGCTTTAATTGTTAATCGCATAATCAATTGGTTGATTCTGCTTGCAAGTTTGATGACATGATTCTGAAATCCTAAACATATTATCCATATCGTTTTTACCAGGTTTATTTGTGTTCAGTTTTAATTGGTCTTTTATTATTTTCCTTAGTTAAAATCAAAAATCTGGTTAGAGTGTTTATGAATTATTTTCTGTTAATTGTGTTGCATAATAATTATTTGTCGACTAAGTCTTCCGCGAGGGGCGACTTTGGTCAACTTGCTACCCTACAATTGACCTCGTGCTCTTGCGAGCGTCGCTAGATTTATTTGGGTGTTTAGCGGTCAAACAAATTTTGGCGCCGTTGCCGGGGAAGACTTTAGGCGTAATAATTATTGTGTTTATTTTTCGTATGTTAGTTTAGGATTCTTTTTATTTGTTTCTAGTTTAGGTTTCTTTCGTCAGGTGCATTTGATCTATTTTCTAGTGTTGTTTACACAAACACCAAAAATGGCAACTAATCAAGAGCAATCACCATGACTCGCATTAGAAGAGAGAATGAATTCTTATATTTAAGTTAGCCAGCAAACACAAGAGTGAAAATAACATACGGCTTAAATCCTTGGAGGCCTCTATTAAGCAAATTGAGACTCAAGTCAGCCAATTGGCTAAGCAAGTTGGTGAGATAGCTCGACATCTTGTCAAAAAAGACATGTTGCCTAATCAACCAGCGCAAGCTCAAGCCGTCACTGATCTTGAAATTGGTGAGATTCATGAAATTGAATTTCCATATTCTACTGTCTCGTCTAATCTTATAGGTATTGCCAAAATGAAAAAGAAGGATGATGCAAGTGAATAAAGCACGAATGAGGAGGCAAGTAAGGGATTGCCTTACACAAAATTGATAATCCTTACAAATCTCTTAATCTATCCCCAAGCCCACTCCCAAAATCACAAGATCCAAGTAGTTTTATCATTAATATTGCTTTTGGAAATGGTAAGAAAGTCGCAAGGTATACTTGATCTAGGAGCTAGAATTAACCTTATGTCTTATTCTATATTTAAACAATAAAATTAAGGGAAATTGAAGTCTACCAGATTATGTTTGAAACTTGTTGATAGGTCACTTGGGTATCCTAAAGGTATTGTTGAAGATATTTTGGTCCAAGTAGGTGGTCTTAAAATTCTCATGGATCTTGTTGTCTTCGATATGGGGAAGGATAAAGGTAATATTAAGGATCATACTATTTTGTTGGGTAGACCATTCATTTAGTTAACAAATTTAATTCATTTAGTTATATAGTGGTAGAGATGTTAAACGGGCCGGGTGGGCTAGCCCGTTTAAACCGAAAAAAAAATAGGGTTAGGGCCTTTGTATGCTGGCCCATTTAAAATCCGGGCTTTTTGGCCCGGACCTATTAACCCGAGGGCCAAACGGGCGGGTCACCGGGCCAAACGGGCTGGCGCCGAGGACCTGTTGTATTTTTTTTTTATATTTTTGTTTTAAAAATAAAAGAGTGTAAACTGAAAAATAACACAAAAGTGACAAAACTGAAACGTAAAACCTAATGAAATTGAAACTGAAAGTTTGAAACCCTTTTCAACTCTCAGTTCGCCGCCCGCCGTAGGACATCGCTACTGAGTCGCGCCGCTGCTCAAGCCTGCCTCACCACTACCAGTCGCTGCCTGATAAATTCGATCGGCTGTTTCAGGCTTTCAGCTATTCCGCGCTCTATGCACCCTAATTTCTTAATTCTTCCTTCAGATAACTTCTCGATGTTTACCTTTCTACCATAGCATTAAATTTTCAATTTCAATCAGTTTTTCTTCGGTCTTAAGTAAGGATTTGCGTTTAGAGATACGGATATTGGTTTGTGGCATTTGTTTAATAGCTGAATCGGTGGGGTTGTTAATTTGTGGCAATTAAATTAACTTCAATTTGTGGGGGATCTATTTTTCTAGCTGATTTTTGTTTATTATGTGCGCTATTTATTGGAGAAGTATGTGTAGTGTGTTATTGATGATTTGGATTAGTTTTTTTTTTTCTTGGAATTGGATTTTTGCTTTTATATTTAGTTTAAAGATTGAGGATTCACTACTCACTAGCTTATTGTTTTGCTTATATATAGATATATATCTGAAATAGGTTTATGGGTGATGTTAAGATGAAATTTATATGTTAAGTGGATTTCCTACATGATGCTTTGATGTTGTTTTATTTACTAAAATGAGTTTTAATTCTTGTGGCAGTAAAGATGGATTCTCAAAGTTATTACAATGATGAAGTGGAAGTTTTAAAATCCGTTGCTCCTTCCGATAATGTGAGCTCCGAGAAACCCTCAAAAAAGTCTAGAACAAATACCTCGAAGGTATGGAGCAATTTCTCTAAACCTAAAAATGGTAGAGTGAAGTGCAATGGGCGTGGAAAAGATTATGCTTGGAACGGCTCTAGTTACGGAACTTCTACTCTTACACGTCATATAAATAACTGTAAGAGTGTCAAATATATTGATGTGGGTTTGATGTTAAACGATGAAGGGAAATTAAGATCTAAGAAGATTGATCCAAAACATGTACGTGACCTTTTGTCTAAGGCGATTATTTCACATGATCTCCCACTTTCTTTTGTGAATACAAATGAATAAGAGAGTTAATCAAGTATTTGAATCCTAATGCCAAAAACATTAGTAGATTAACAACTACTATTGATATTTTAAAGTTGTATCATGTTGAAAAGGAGAAGTTGAATCGTGATATGCTTGATAGTCCTAGTAGAATATGTTTAACATCTGATTGTTGGACTGCTTGTACTAGTGAAGGCTATATTTGTTTGACGACTCACTTTGTTGATTCTAATTGGAAATTGAATAGTAAGATTCTTTCTTTCTGCAAAATGGAGCCTCCACATTCTGGGTATAATTTGGCAAATAAGGTGTATGAGTGCTTGAAAGAATGGGGTATTGATCACAAGATATTTTCTCTTACATTGGACAATGCTTCAACCAATGATTCTATGCAAAATTTCTTGAAAGAAAGACTTTATCTGCAAAATAGTCTTCTTTGCAATGGTCAATTTTTCCATGTAAGATGTTGTGCTCATATCTTGAATCTTATTGTCCAAGATGGTTTGAAAGTGGCTAATGAAGCTTTAAACAAAATCAGAGATAGTATTAAATATGTTAAGGGATCGGATGGGAGGATGAAAAGCTTTCTTCAATGTGTTAATCAAGTTGGTGGTATTGATACTAAAGTTGGTTTGCGGTTGGATGTACCTACTAGATGGAATTCTACTTATACTATGCTTGAAAGTGGAATTAAATACAAGCGTGCCTTTAGTAGTCTTCAATTGATTGATAGAAATTATAAGTTTGCCCCGACAAATGAGGAGTGGACAAGAGGGGAGAAAATGTGTGAGTTCTTGCGCCCATTTTATGTGATTACAAACTTGATTTCTGGAACTTCTTACCCGACCTCCAACTTGTATTTCATGCAAATATGGAATATAAAGTGTTTTTTGGAAGCAAATGTGGAGAGCGAAGATGAAGACATTAGGAACTCATCTTTGAAAATGAAAGAAAAAATTGATAAGTATTGGAGTAATTACAGCGTGGTGCTTGCATTTGGGGCGGTGCTTGATCCTCGGGCAAAATTGGGAATGATAAAATATTGTTACTCCCAACTTGATCAACATTCTTGCCAAGAGAAGATTGATAATATTAGAAGCAACTTGCAAATGCTTTTTGGTGAGTATACGAAGTGGATGTCCTCTACTCAACCAAGTGAAAGTAGCTTCCAAAGTACTCCAATTTTATCATCTTTTGCTTCGGGTTCAGCTGATGAGAAAGGAAGGGAACAAGTTGATGATAATTTGTATGATGTGAGTATTTATTTTGACTTATATTTATATGACATATTCATTATTTGTTTATTTCATTAATTATTTCTTTTTTCTTATTTGTTTATTTCATTTTGTTTAGGTTATGCAAGATTGGCAGAGTAAAGCATCAAATTGCCAAAATGAAAAGTCTGCATTGGATCAATATTTGGATGAGCCCCACTTGAATTTCAGTATTTTCCAAATTTAGATATTTTAGAATTTTGGAAAAATTATAAGAAACGATGTCCATCATTATCAATTATGGCATGTGATATATTAAGTATTCCTATCACCACTGTAGCATCTGAGTCTGCATTTAGCATAGGGGCTCGTGTTCTCACTAAATATAGAAATCAACTTCTTGGTAATAATGTGGAGGCTATTCTTTATACCCGTAGTTGGTTACAAGGTTTTGTTGATGGTAAGATTCTTAAAGTTTTATTTTACTATTTGTTTTCAATTATATATACATATAGATAAATTGCTTACTAACAATTTGTTTTTTTGTTGTTGTTTTATATATTTTAGATGAAGAAGAATTAGAAGATGATACTTTGTCCAAGGAAGGATCAAATGTTATTGATGATGATGTTTGAATTGTATTTGAATTTTTGTAATTTGAACTTTTAACACTTTATCCATGTATGCAACTATAAACTTTATGTCACTTTTATTATTGTGGATCATTTAGTTTTGCATATTAAATTTGAATGTTAATGTTATACATGCTTAATTTAAAATTTTAGGTTTATATATAATTTGTTTTTTATTTTTTTGGCTTCTAGCCCGATAGTGACCCGTTTAGCCCGAAGCCCGCTAGAGTTAGGGTTAGGTTCACATTTTACAGCCCGTATAAAAGTGGCCCGTTTAGTATAAACTTCTTCAATATTAAATGCAAATAAAATTTTAAAAACCAATTCATGCAACAATACTAATTTATACATTCTTGACAACCCCCCCAAACTTAATATATGTTTCATTTCAAACTTAAAATATGCTTCTTCGACCGGCCGTGCGACCCTCTGTGTCCTGCTGTCTGTCCTCTCGCACGGTCTGGTCGTGTGGCCTCATACGGCCGTATGAGGTGATTTTCATTTTTTTAACCCCCGGGGTTTGTCACGACGTCATTTTGGTTGCCTCCCACGAAACGCTAAGTTTTCCGTCTTCAGTCAGACTCAGATTTATAGCATCACTTTTATTGAACCGTGTCGGTTGAAATCCTTGAGCCCTTATATTATGTACCATCCATCAAACGAATAACATTGCACTGTTTTCTCGGGTTAAGTTCAGTATCGCTTGGGAATTTGTCCTTTTTTTATAAAATTTGATTTTCGTAATTCATTAGTTTAACATTAACTATTTCATGTGATCGTTCATTAGGTTATCATTAAATTTCGTTTCTATTATATTATTTTTAAATATAATAATTTGATTAAAAATTAAATGTTAATAAACATCATTGTGATTATAATTTTGGTATATTTTTGTAAGTGTTAAAGAGATTTGTATTCAATACATGTAACATATTCAAAAATTATTATTTCTACAACATAGAACGAAAGAACTTTAGCATAAAAATCAGAATGACATATTTATAACATGCAGTTAAGAACCAAAATACCAACAAGATTCCACTATACTCAAGGTGTAGGGTCAAATGGCTTTTTAGCTAAGGATCTTTTTTTTGGGTAACTTAAAACCAAATTGCAATTTAAAATATATGATAGATTTTTCTCAAATTCTCAAATGGATTAGTATTTGACTTATTTGTAACAGATTTTTCTTTTGTTCTTTGTTCTTTTACTGGGATTGTTCTGTTCATCACGAAACACAAGAAATATATATATATTAGTATTATATTAAAAAATAACATTTCATGTTCTTTTAATGTAAAAATAATAGCATAATATAGAGGCATATATCTTATCTTTTTGTGTGCTATTGTTTTTCCATGTTAAATTTCATTCAACACCCTTTTGCATAACCTGAACACAATATAAGCAGAACATATTCATATGTGATTACAATATAAAAACGTATATATATATATATATATATATATATATAGGGATGTGATCTCATGTGGCAGTCTCTTACCATGTGGCAGTGTGGACAAATCTCATCCATCCTAATTAATCAATGGTTCAGATTATGCCTAAAAATACACCATTTTGTAATTATTTTATATGTAATAAGGGAAAATCGGTAACTATCAAAATGGTGTAAAATTAATACCATATTTAATTACCTAAAATCAAGGGATATATTCAATATCACCTTTCCATAACAGATACACCTAATCATGAGCAAACAAATCGGTGTCACCTTCTTCTTCACTATGCATTGACGAAAAATACAGTAGGGGAAAAAAATCTGGACCAAAATCACGAAAACAATCTTGTCCGCCACTTTTGAACAACAAAGAAGGTATACGAAATGGGCAATCAGTACGCTCAGTCATACCAAACTGACATGTTGATAGACGAACCAGATGAAGGCTGCGATTCATGGGCGTTTGTCCAGGTATGTGTGTATCTGTTGCGAAAAATAAAAAAAAATTCGTTGTTCATCCTATCAACATTATGTGACAAAAACATACATCGTAATTTTTTGTTTATTTTGGTGTATAAAATGAAAAAGATTGTGTATGCAGTTAGTGTAATGTTGGTGTATATATATGTATATTATTGTGCACATATAAGCATGCAATACGGAGTGGGATAAATACTTATCTGATGGTAAGTTGTTATGCGTAATTTGGTAAACAAAGGTTTGTAATATTGTGCCATGGAAGCATTATTTGGTGTATATATATGTATGTTTTGTGCTAATATAAAATTAACTTTGGCATGCTTGGATGTATAATTGAGAGTAAACATTGAAACTTGAATTGGTATAAAAATATCTACAATATTGTACATTGGAAGCTTATGTTGGTATATACATGTGCATAATTCAGTGTTTTATAAGCATAAAAATATGTATAGATTAATTCCATTATAGTATCCTCAAATCATATGTTGGTGTACAATTGTCCAATATTTTGGTTATAATATAAGCATTCATTACTGCATTGTTAGATGTTTAATTGATAATATTGTATCTAATATTGAGAATATTGTATAATTTAAAAATTGTTTTATGATACATTTAACTGATTTGGTGTACAAATATGCAGAATCTAATGATGAAAGTATCCAACGCGTTGAAGTTCAAGAGCGCCTAAAAGCACGTAACAAGGACAACAGGAGTCGGATTAAAAGCAGGATACAGAGTCAGAAGGAAAAGGCAATACGTGCAAGCACCAAACTAAAGAGAAAGTATGGCACGTGTGGCAAAATTGCATCACACAACAGCCGTACATGTCCCGAACAACCAACATAATGAGAAAACCCATTTTCAACAATTTTCAGTATTATACTATGCAAAGACTCAAAACAAAAATGTGCTTTTATTAATTGTATACCATTTATTGTCTAATTGTATATCATTTCCTTGCTAAATGTGCATCATTTTATGTACAAAAGTTAATAAACAATAATTGCGCAAAAACCATAAATGCTTCGACAAATAAATGTTATATGTGTGTCAAGTTACTATTAAGTATTCACAACTTCATCATTAATTATGCACCAAAATAAATTGTCTTTAATTTTTGGGTATTTTTATACCATTCTCAATTCATCACTATCTGCGTGCCAAATTACTATTAAATGTCTACCACTACGTCGTTAATTGTACACCCAAAATTAGATTGTCTTTCAAATTTGTGTATTTTTAAACGATTCCGCATTGTATTCCAAAAATATGTATAATGTTAGTACTAACAGTGTACATAATGCTTAAAAAGTATGCACTAAAAAAAAGTCATTAACACATGTAAATAAAACAAAAAGCTTGAGGATAACATATATACACCAAAAAGTGCTAAAAAAATATACCACAATGTTGTTAACTGTGCACTATTTCTTCACTAACTATACACCAGAAATAATCACAACCGAAAACATAAAAATATATTTGCATCAATTCACTGGTAATAATTCACCAAAATGATATTAAATTAGCATTGAAATATCACAGTCTAATCTAATATACTACGCTAAAAATGTATGTAAATCACCCCATCTAAAAAACCACACAAAATGTCCCTGTCAATTCTACTTGTCATTGAATTTTTTTAGCCAAATCAAAAAATCCTGTCTTTCTCTTGGTTCATGTCATGCATTAGAATTGCATGGAAGTATAATATCCTCAATCGTGCAAATTCATCGGCATCAGCCTTGTCAAATCCACATTTTTATTTCTTCAATGCTCCCCCCATGTAAGTCTCCATGTGACGCATGACAGAGACCTCACAGTGGACTTTGTTTTGCGCATCCCTCCACGACATAGCAAGTCTAGTTGGGGAACATTTTTCAATATTGCGTGCTGCTTGGTAACACCCACGTGCTTGCAAATATCGAGAGAAAACACCCAACTGAAACACATACAAACAAAAGTGCCAAAACAAATCTCTGTTAACAGCAAAACAGTAAAAAAAAATAAATAAATAAACCAACAGGTGCAGCAGAAGCATCTGTGCATCATATAATAACTAATTGTATACCATTTATTGTGTAATTGTATACCATTTCCTAGCAAAATGTGCATTATTTTTATGTCCAGAAGTAAATAAATATTACACCACCCAATAACTAAAATTACATCGTTTTTATCAAATTTTACACCAAAAAAATCCCCCAACAAAGATGCCCTGATTCGCACAAAAATATTCCCAAAAACAGAAAAAGAACCTATAAAATCATCTGGACAATCGAAAAATCAAACCCTATATACTCCAAAATAAAAAAACAAACAAGAATGCCTAATCTCTTACTAAAATATACTTCAGATATCCAAAATCAACAGTTGAATGGTTAAAAGAAAAAGCCAAAACATGTAAAGTAAAAACCCTTACTATCAAAATTTTTGAACCAAAACTGAAAGAAAAGGCAACCAAACACTTACCTTAACCAACTATTTGAAGAATCAGAATCACCCTCTTTGCGGAATGTGTGTCTCTGTCGACAGTTTGTGAAGAACTTCCGAAAGAAAATAAACTGAGATGGATGAGGAGGTTCAGTCAACGAAACAGAGAGAAAAAAAGAAGATAGAAATAAAATTGGGAGTTTTTGTTTTTGAGGAAACTGTTGGTAAGTGAAAATGAGAATCAATCTAATCGAAATCCCGAAAAAAATGGTGTGATGGGGAGTTACCAAATGTAACTGATTTGATTTGTGTAAAAAATGACATTTATGCCCTTAATTGGGCGAAATTAAATTAAAACAAAAAAAAATTCGAAAAATACAGGGCGGTTAGATTTGTCAAAATAATGGATTAGATTGATCCACACCGCCACACGGTAAGCTCTCTGCCACACTTGATCCTATACCTATATATATATATATATATATATATATTAGACATTTGAAAATAATAAACTTAAAAAAGGCTTTCGAAACTTATCTGTTTTAAAATTTACGAACCAATTGGATTTTGTATTTGTAATCTGGGACATATTGAGTAACAATATCACGAAGATAAAAAATGTTTGTATTACAAAACTAATGTCGATGACATATATTAATGCAATATTTTAAAAACAAACAAAAATGATATGAATTTAGTTTTGTTTCTTTGTGTCGATACAGTTAAAATCATTATATAGGTGTTATAATTTTTTAATGAGAGATAATTTTAAACCAATAAAATGAACTGGATCAGTTAGAAATTCATATATATATATATATATATAATATAGAAAAAATGAACATCAAGCCATTTAAAAATTATGTCATTATTTAGGGTTGTACATAGATTAATGTCATTATAATTTGCAAGAAAATGTCAAAATAAATTGAATTTTAAAAAATGTAAACTGAATAACACATTTACATATTGTTGAGGTGCATTTTCACCCAACCACAACCATTTAAAAATTATGTGTAAAATTAAGTAGTATAACATCAAACAAAAAATTAAAATTTTCAAGAAACAATTGGGAATAATTTCTTTTTGAGAATGGACGACAATCTTCTATCCTATTGAATAGCAAAATAACCAAAAATTATTCAATGAATATTGAAATAATGTTTTAAATATAATAATAACAAACAGATCAAATAACAGTAGCCTATTTATCAAAAATGTACCTAAATTGTTGTTCTTCCAAATATAAAAAATTATAGATCTGCAAAAAAATTAATGAAAAGATTTGTTAAAAAATAATATAATAATATAATATTTAAGAATAATATTAAGACAAAAATTGTAAAAGCTTACCGTTTTTGTTGTCAGTACTGTTAAAATCGAGTACGATTTTTGCAAATATCATCCAAGATGGCTACAAAATAATTTTATCACCATAGATCTGTTAAAAATAATACACCTTTTTCTTCTCCCAGAACTAGGGTTTCATGAAAAGATTATTATGTTTCAGATCTGGTGAAATATAAGGTAAATAGATTCTTTAGTTTGAAAATATCTAGTTATATTGAAAAAAAATTTGATACGGCAAAAAGACAAGGGTCTTGAGAAGATCATATAGAAATGATGATCTTTTCTAATCAGAAATTTTTAAAAAATAATAATATCGTCAGAATATATATTTACCAAAGAATTTATACTTTTATGTTCAAAAATTAGCTGCAAAAAATTAAAAAAAGTCAGAAAGATTGTTAATAATAAGAAAAAATAATTTTTTTAAAAAAAATTATTTTTACCGTGGATTTCACCGGCGCCGTGAAGAGCTTAGCTCTATTCTTTTTTCCGATTCAGGTGGAACACAAAAAGTCTAGAACTATTGACTCAGATTTAGGTTTAAAAATACATGCAAACAATGAAGCCATGTTCGATTTATTTAAATATATGTTGTGTATTTTCACAATCTTGAAAAAACATGCGACACCAAGTGTAAAAAACTGAAACTATACGGGATGATTTTTGGAAGATAAAAACACGCCTAACAATTTTTTCATTTAAAAAACATAAAATGAGATGATTGACGAAATCGTTTGACGAAAAAAATAAATATTGATACGGTCCTGATGATACCCGAGCCGAGCTGGAAGAAATTAATCTAAGTCATCAGTCCAACACACATCCGAGTAAGCGACCTGCGAGTGACGTCAGCAATGGTGCGCGACAAACACGTCACGAACTAGGCTCGCCCATTACCGAGCCCAACCGCAACACGGCCGCCGAGCCCCGAGCCCCGAGCCCAAATTTCGGCTGGAAACGCATGCGCGACAGATTCATAGAAGTAATCACTTGCCCATACTTAACACTTTATTGATATCGAAAACGCCACATGTTAGAAAGTTATAAAGAGAAGTCGACAAGTGGCAAGATTTTGACTGACATGCACAGTTAGAGAGGGACATGTGTCTTTCTTTAATTATTTTACTAATTAATGAATAGTTAGTGAAAAGATGACTATTGTAAACCCACTTACTCGAAGGGGTATAAAAAGGCTGATAGAGACAGAAAAAAAAAGAGAGAAAAAAGGAGATAAAAAAGATTGTAAGAAAGACCGACCCCAATAGTTCGGCTCGGCATTATGCAAAAAAGGCAGAATTAGCCAAAAATAAATATACGTTACGCACGTTTATATTTCCACGTGTTAAATCCTTTACATATTTTTGCTTGTTGACCAAAACGCACGCGTCAACAAATCGGGCGCTAGAAGGAGGGCCCGTATTGGTCGGTCGAGTTCGATCAAAAGCAAGTGAAACAAAAACCAGGTAAAGTTTAACGCTTAACCTTTTCATAATAGACAAAAATGAGTCAAGCCGAGAAATGCCCGTTTGATGAAGAGCAACATTTGAACAACCAACCTGGCGGACTACGAATGGCCAAAATATGCTCCAAACGAAACATGGAGCACTACTTTATTTCCTTTTGCTCGCCTAATTGCCAACCCAACTTTTGTCTGACAAATGAACCAACTTATATCACAAACTCTCGCTACCACAAACTCTCAAGCACCTCCTCCACTCCTTGCAAATACTAACTCACTCAACCCACAACTAAATGTTAACATTAATCCTCAAATTCGGGCTTCTCATCACGAAGCCCGAAGCGATTCGGGTAATGAACAACATGTCCGTCGTGTGACGAAGCGCGGCGAGAAGATGAGGAGGAGCAAAGTCGTATAGCGAGTCATTATCGAGCCAACGCGACATCGTCATGCCCACTCGGTGTTCGTCGGACGACCGGGAGTTGATCCTTTTCGCCAACTCGATCGATAAGTTCCCGGCTCGGGTTTAGGATGAGTGGGAGAAACTCGTGGTCAATCAGGTCCAAGGCCCTAGCTTATGGCAAGAACGGGATATAGAAATACACCGCCTGCGTCGTCGTCTAAACGAATTGGAAGGCGGTCCGGATGGCGAACAGTCTCGAAGACCGCCCCAAGTAATGAACCGGCCACTGTTTGTTCCATCGCCATTTTCCCCTGGAATTCTGGCAACCCCATTACCGCCAAAGTTGAAAATCCCCGTGTCGGTCTCTACAATGGGGAAACCGACCCGACCACTCACGTTCACAAGTACTTAGCATGGATGGAACCCATGCGGTCCAAGTGATGCCATCTCTCCGGGCAGGCCTTCCTCGACTTTGGGCGACCGAGCCCACCGTTGGTTTAGGACCTACCACAGGGATCCATTCAGGCATGGGGGGATCTGGCCTCCGCCTTTACGACGCATTTCTTAACGTCCAAAGTCCAAGCCGCACCTAAGGACTCCCTCGTAAACATTAAACAAGGGAAGGACGAGCGGCGAAAAAAGTTATATTTCTCGGTTCAATAAACAAGTTCGAGAGATGGAACCGGTGTCGGACGCCATTTTGATCGCGACCATGGCCGGACTAGCCCCGAGACTTGGTTTAATTACTCCATCCACGAATCGGGGCGACCTCGCATCAAGAATTTACGGTCCGCGCGTAACGCCATATTTGTGCGGAAGAAGCCATGGCAAGTAACCGCCCGAGCACCGGCAAGGGGGCGTAAGAAAGGACGGAAGGAAAAAACCGGCCCGGTTGGGCGGGTCGGGATTCGGCCGTTCTCGGAAAACCCGACCACCGGATTTAGGGCTCGCCAAAAGGCGAGAGCCGAAGTCCTTGTGCCCGAGGAGTACTTTGACCCACACTCCATCACCCATATGGAATGAATCTGGTCTGAATTTGTTGCCTCGCTCCCGGCCTTTGAAAATTGAGCCGGCAAAAAATTAGATTCGCGTCGATTCTCTTGCCTATCATAAATCGATAGTCACGATACTAATGAGTGCCGAGATCGATTAGGGAAATTATGCGTGTTGTTCGGCAGGCGGTCTCAAAGGTACGTTCATGAGCACGCCCCAACCGGCATGGCTCGAGTGTCAATCCGGAGCGCGTAATCAATCCGGCTCTCCGCCACCCCGGCCGAAAACCGGGAGGGAGATCCTCATGATGTCGAGTGTCATCCGAATCAATACTAACACGAAGAGGATAGACGCTCCAACAGGAAAAGAAAAGCCGATGTTAGGACAGGCAACCAATGCCGAAAAGACAAGTTCGGGTGGCGGAAATCAGGAAGGCCAACCCACCGGCCACTTTGTCTTCCGGATGCGGATGCCGACCAGGTGGTCCATCCTCATTTCGACCTCCGGTCATTACTCCACCGATTTTGGGTATTAGGTCCCGCAAATTTTGATCGACACCGGAAGCTATTCGTCATCATTTATGTATTGAACGTGGACAATAGTTATATCCGTCCATGCAATGATAGCATTCTGGGGTTTGGAGGAGGAAAGATAGTCCCGCTCGGGGAAGTTGATTTGCCCATCCAAATGGGACAAGGTTTGCATAAACGGACCGTCATGACAACATTCAAAATAATCAATGCCGATTCGGACTACAATGCTATCATTGGGAGGCCATTGCTTTATCATATAAAAACAGCCGTTTCAATATATCATTTTTGTATAAAATTCCCAACATCTGATGGCGAAGCTATACACAAAGGGAATCACGAGAATGCTCTCTTAAACTCCGACCGGTAGAGATTAACGTGGCGGAATGAGGACAAACCAGTGGAACCACACAAGATAATCCCCTGCCCAAGGAGGAGTCCGAGCGAAAAGTGGTGATCGTTCAGGAGGATAATCCAGGTCGTCGGCCCGGGAAGGAGCCAATGATGGAAGAAGGCGAGCCGGCAGTCGAGAACGAGCCGGCCGCTGAAGACGAATTGCCCCTACAAATCAAGGAGGGGCAAAGCAAGAAAAGAAAATGGGCGGAACCAGTAGAACAGGTTGATACAATCAATGTCGGAAGGCCAAGCGAGGGGCGCCAACTACGTATTGGTCATGATCTCCCAGAACCATATCGAAGCGAGCTGATCGAGTTTTTGGGAAATAATCTTGATGTCTTCGCATGGACTCATGCGGACATGCCCGGAATTGACCCTAAGTATGCATGCTACCGCCTCAATATTGATCTAACATTCCGCCCAGTTATCCAGAAAAGGCGCAAACTCGACCCTGACAGACAGGCAGCACTCGAGGCCGAGGTTAACAAGCTACTAGACAATCAATTCATCAGGGAAGCCCTCTATCCCCGATGGGTCGCCAATCCTATTTTGGTAAAAAAAAGCAATGGCCAGTGGCGCCTGTGCGTAGATTTTACCGACCTCAATAAAGCATGCCCTAAGGACAGTTATCCATTGCCAAATATTGAATACATGGTGGATACCACGGCAGGACACGAACTGATGAGCTTCATGGATGCATACTCGGGTTACAACCAAATACGGATGCACCCAGAAGATGAAGAAAATACATCATTCTTCTCTGCTCGAGGAATTCACTGTTACAAAATGATGCCCTTTGGATTGAAGAATGCTGGTGCGACCTATCAAAGGTTAGTAAATAAGATGTTTGAGAAAATGATAGGTCACACTATGGAAGTCTATGTAGATGACATGTTGGTAAAGTCATGTACATATCCGATCATCTAAACGATCTTAATAAAATGTTTCTGTTTTGAGAGAGTACAAGATGATGTTAAACCCGAGAAAGTATACATTTGGGGTCGGTTCGGGTAAATTTTTGGGGTATATGGTCACCAAAGGGGAATAGAAGCCAACCCGATAAAATAAAAGCCATCATTGATCTAGAACCCCGAACTCGTAAAAAAGGTACAAAGCCTAACAGCCGATTGGCGCCCTTAACCGATTTGTTTCACGATCCACAGACAAGTGCAAGCCTTTCTTTGAAATTATAAAGAAAAGCAAAATTTCGAGTGGACCGAGCCAAAGACAGATTGCCTTTGAATCCCTCAAACAAAGACCTCTCTTCAATCCCTATATTGCAAAAACCGACCCAAGGCGGGATGACTTGTATTTGTACTTGGCGGTATCCGAATACGCCATCACTCGGTGTTAATCGGCTAGATGGCTCTATTCAACATCCGATTTATTACACCAGTCAAGCGTTACATGACGCCGAGCTCCGTACCCACCAATGGAAAAGTTGGCTTATTCATTAATCATCAAGGGGCGCGGAAACTCCGTCCATATTTCCTAGAACACAAGATTATAGTATTGACAAACTACCCACTGAAACAAGTATTACACCGACCGATACTTACGGCCGGATGATTAAGTGGGCGTCGAACTCGGTCAATTTGACATTATATACGAACCACGCACCGCAATAAAAGGACAAGCTTTAGCCGATTTTGTGGCGAATTCACACCTTCCATACGATTGGAAGTTATGGAAGACCAAGAATGGAAATTATTCGTTGACGGCTCTTCCACCGCAGGCCGAGCAGGGGACGGAATCATGATAATCGATCCAAATGAAAAATGCTATTGCTCGGCCGTACGATTTCGATTCCCGCAACGAACAACGGCCGAATATGAGGCGCTCTGGCAGCTTAGATATGGCGGCCTCTATGGGCCTAAAAACTATTGGTGCACAGCGATTCTCGGTTGGTCGCTCATCAAATCAACGGCGAAGTACGGCGAAAGAGAAAAAATTGCACAATATTTGGATTTGGTCAAGAAGAGATTATCACACTTTAAGACAAAAAGTCTTACATGTGCCCCGAGCCGAGAACATGCAAGCAGATGCCTTAGCTCGGCTCGGCTCGATCCAGGGGACGGATGCCATCACGGATGTCACTTGTCACACAACCGTATGCCCCGTCACTTGGTGCAAAGAAAATATATACAATCAAAACCGCGAATGACTTGGATGACCCCAATCGTTCGGTATTTAGAGAAAGGAGTTCAACTCGAAAACAAAGCCGAGGCCGAACACTACGAACTCAAGCGGCTCGGTTCACACTAGTAGACGGCATCCTATACAAACGAGGATACTCCGTCCCACTCCTACGCTTTCCGAGACGGATGCGCAGATTATGCACTTCGAGAGGTTCATGAGGGAATATGCGGCAACCACGCTGGGGCCAAACGTGGCCTATAAATTGATACGGCAAGGGTACTACCGCCATCCCTAAGAAAAGATGCGACCGACCTCGTCAAAAGATGCGAGAGATGCAAAGGTTCGCGCCGCAGTCGACATCATCCCGAGCAACTTACCTCCGTATTTAGCCCATGGCCGATTTTGCCAAATGGGGAATGGACCTCATCGGACCACTCCCCACCTGGCAAAGGGGCGTCAAATATGCCATGGTGGTGGTGGATTATTTCACAAAATGGGCGAGGTGGAGCTCCGCAAAAATATATGAGGAAAAGATTGTGAGCTTTGTATGGAAATCCATTATCTGTAGATTCGGAATACCACATTCGATCGTTACAGACAACGGGAAACAGTTCGATAACCGAAGGTTTCGAAATTTTTGTGAAAGTTTCCGCATAAAAAACCATTTCTCAACTCCATACCATCCCCAGTCGAACGGACAAGTTGAGGCCGTTAACAAAATACTCAAGTATACCTTGAAGGCGAGATTGGAGGAATCTAAAGGTAATTGGCCGGAGGAACTACCTGGTGTACTATGGTCATACAGAACGACACATCGAGCGGCCACAGGAGAAACACCTTTTTCTTTAGCTTATGGAGCTGAAGCGGTGATTCCTGTTGAGATTGGAGCCCCTACCTTCAGAATTGCAAATTTTTCTGAAGACTGTAATGAGGCCGCGCTCCGAGCCGAGCTAGACCTCGCTCGAAGAAGAAAAAGGTGCGATCTTGAGATGAAAATGCAAGATATAAACAAAGGAGCGAAAGGTACTACAATTGAAAGTAAAGGAAAGAAGATTTCGTGTCGGCGATCTTGTGTTGAAAAAGATAATAGGCGTTCAACCCATTGAAGCCAACAACCAGGAGGCCCATTTCGGGTCACCACGTCTTATCTCAAGGGCGTCACCTGTAGAATATTTGAGTGGAGAAAAATTTATGCATCCATGGAATGTAGCATACCCGAAACGGTATTATCAATAAAGATTTCAAAGATGTGATCCGGATAGATTCCTTGGAATTATTCTTTCATCCGATATTCCGTGAGCTCTCTAAAGGAAACGAAGTTTTTACTCACCTTGGCTATCCTTACAAAATAAAGACTCGGTTACGCACGAGCACAATACCAAAGCTCCTCGATTCGACCGAGCACCAAAATCAAGACTTGGTTACGCACCGAGCACAAAATCAAGACTTGGTTACGCACCGAGCACAAAATCAAGACTTGGTTACGCACCGAGCACAAAATCAAGACTTGGTTACGCACCGAGCACCAAAATCAAGACTTGGTTACGCATCGAGCACAAAATCAAGACTTGGTTACGCACCGAGCACAAAATCAAGACTTGGTTACGCACCGAGCACCAAAATCAAGACTTGGTTACGCACCAAGCACAAAATAAAGACTTGGTTACGCACCGAGCACCAAAATCAAGACTTGGTTACGCACCGAGCACAAAATCAAGACTTGGTTACGCACCGAGCACAAAATCAAGACTTGGTTACGCACCGAGCACAAAATCAAGACTTGGTTACGCACAGAGCACAAAATAAAGACTTGGCCACGCACCAAGCACAAAATAAAGACTCAATGTACATAACGAGCACAAGACAAAGACTTGGTTTATACACCAAATTTCAAATATAAAATAAAGGCCAGGTTTATATACCGAGTACAAGAATCAATTAAGGCGAGCAAAGCCCCTTATTCAAGACGGGAACCGAGCCCGTCTTGGGAATATAAAAGGAAAAAGAAGACAGTGCAACAATCTTACAAAAAGGAAAAGAGCCGAAAGCATCTACAAAAAGCTTGAAACACATACACAGTGAGGAAAATAACAATTCATTTCTACTTCAAAAGTATTTACATAAGGAGGCCGGAGCCCATTACATCTCGAGGCACTAAGCTAAATTACCTACCTATGGGTACATATGAAAGCATCAAGATCGAGCAGGGGCGGAATTTCGACGCACCGCTAGAGGCGACTTCTTCCACGTCCGGAGGAGGAGAGCCTGCGCATTAGGAGCCTCCGCAATGTTCGGCCGAAGGGTATCGAGATCAGCCTCCGGGAGGGCGATCTTCCCAAGCCGAGCAACAAGACGCCCGCCTTAACTAAATCAAGAATTTCTCGCAGGTGGTCGCGTGGCGCAGGTTAACATGAATGCATACTCCTGAGTCTTTGTAAGCTTCAACGGCCTCTCTACGAACTTCCTCAATTTGCCGACGGGCGGTTTCTTCACCTCTCTCGCAAGACATCGGCTAGACGCCTCTCCATTTCCCGGACCCGGCGGTGGCAACACGTTCCCGGCTCGACGACCTTAGCCCTAAGCTCTTCTTCACCTGCGGCCCGATCCGATCTCGCTCGCCTCGCAGCAGTTTCTCTCTCGTAGTTGGCCCGAGCCGTATCCTCATCCGCTTGAGTCTTGAACGATTCTTGTACCCCCTTGGAGGGTAGCATAGGCCTCCTGCAGATCCGTCTGCCGCTTTCCAGGTCGGCATATTTTTCTCTAGCTCGCGAGTTCCCCAACCGCATGCCATAAGAGCCCAATCATCCGCCCGGACATTGCCATGGCATACTTGAATTTGTTCTTGGCTTGATCTCCGAGCATTGCTCGATGCCTTTGTCCGGCACGAGCCGGGACACTCATCGCGGCCCGACTCGCCTCCGGTAAGACTCTCGTTTGCTCCTCCGTCGGCGTGGCACATCGAACGAATTCCACAAACCATCGAGGCGTAGTCCAATCATTCCCTCGCAATATTCATCCCTCACTTGACTTGGAGGAATGAAGTGACCTTCCCTGCCGAGGTCATCCGAGAAAGTTCGCGGACCTCCCTCTTCTGGGGGCTGTTCAGGATGCTCGGGTACGGTTCGACCAACCCCTTCAGTCTGATCAGGCTCCTCAATCACAATTTCTCTTCTTCTCCTTTGAAGAGGAGGCTGCACCGCCTCTGGCACTCCATCAGCAGGATGTTTACCGGCCCGTATATCTTCTCTCCGAGCCGCCTCCACATCCGCAGGTTGATCGGCAGCCGCCCGAGTTCGCCGCGCGGCCGTGTTCCTCACGCTGCGAAGACGTGCACGCAAATCCAAGCCGCGCCCTACATAAAGCAACCACAGTTAGAAGATTAAAAGAAAACAAAATGACATTCCAAAAGGAAGTGTGAAAAATACAATGTTTACTCGACAAAGAACCGACTTTCTGGCGCTCACAGAGTCTGCGTTTGCCCTACGGCGCGAGATGATCGCTTGCCAGGGCTAGCGTCGCAGGAACGGCGTAGCTCGCTCTGTTCTTTCGCCGCCGCTCCCCGGAGAATGGGTTCGTACTTGTTCATTACAGGAGGATCTCGCCGAGTCTCTCTCTCAACCTCCACCTCCGCTCACCGCTCATCCCGAGCCGCCCTCGGTCTCGGTCGGGCGGGCGAAGCAGCCTTGCCGCCGCGGCCAAATTGGCCTCGGTGGCCGTCTCTCAGTCGCTTATATCTCGGCACCTCGGCCTCGGATATTTTCGGCCTGCGGATGATGAAGGTGGCCGACAAAGGCCCTTTTGATGCGCGGTTCTCTATAAAGGTAAAAAGACAAAAGTCAATCACAAAAAGAAACGATAAATAGCAAAAGCGAGAGAAAGGAGAAAGGATATAGACTTACTATAACCAAAAACAAAATCGAAGGAGGATAAAGGAGTCTCCCTTCCTTCGCCCGTCCTCCACGCGAGCTTGCCACGCCGCTCACCCAGAGCCATTTTTCTTTTCGATCCTTCAACGATGAAGGAAGACCTTCTACTAAACTATCCGGATACCCAATCTGGTCTCAGTACATAATACCATCCGGACGATCGACCTTTGATGAAGGAGTTGCTCGCCAGGATTTAAAAGTTCATTCATTTCTTTGAACTTAGGGCGAGGGTACTTCTCAGGTGGAACATCACCAAGAGGCCAATAATCCCGCCCCACGTAATGGGATGCACTTGGGTCGGATGCATACCCCAATTGCAAAGCCACCGCGTGAGAAAAATCGGCGCAAGCGGAACCGCAGTCGAATAGAAAGTTGGCGATATGAATACCCACGCAACCCACGGGCGGCATCGGGGACTCAAGTGCCGCCTGGTACCCGTAAATGGATACCATTTGGAATACGATACCTTCGCTGGAGCTCTCCTATCTCCCGGGATCATCGGCAAGATGCTTGGGATATCATTTATATCGCTCGGCGTCCACCGAGACTCAACACGGGGCGAGGGCCTCCTCCTTGCCGGCCGCCGCCATTACGATGACCCATAGGACCTTGTGGCCTCTCCGCCTCGAATCACCGGAGGGTTCGTTTACCCGCTCCACGTTATCACGCTCCGGCTCACGATGGGTCCATATTTTCTTCTTCTTGCCGTCACGCTAAAATCAACACTTGGGGATTCTTCGTGAACTCTCTTGTGCGGTCGGTGATACATCGTTCCTCTCTAAAGACGGTCATCGGGCGCGTCGGATTAAAGATAGTATGAGTCCGCCCCAAAGACGTTCACTTGCCGTGGAGAATCCGGAGAAGATATCGAATAATGCTCGGGCTATGAGACGGAGATCGCCGTCTTTGGTGAGAAATAAACGAGAAGGTTGAGGAGGGAGGATCTTCAATTTCAACCTCTACACTATAACTACGACTCCTACTATCCTCAAAAGAAGACATTTATAGGTAAAGGGAGAGTATTTCGAAAAAATACCTAAGTTCGAAGTCTCTGAACTTGGAAAGCCGACCCGAAATTTCTGCTCGGTTTTAGTTACTTTAGCTCAAAGGTTAATGGTTGCGAAAGTGAATAATGAGGGGAAACGAAGGTATTTATAGATGGGGTTCCTCGATAAACGAGACGTTTATTCGAAAAGACACGCCTTTTAAAAACTCAAAAGTCGTCAAACATGTCAGAAAACGTCGCGTCCCCACGCCATCGAGCGTAATCGCACCGATCTTTTCTGCCTCGCGCAAGATTGGTCCAACCACAAGATGCCACGTGTGCCGTCATTATGGCAACCCAATTAATCGCGTTTGAGGCATTAATCACTACGCTGAGATGCCAGGAAAGAACAAAACCTTTGAGAAATCCGTTTCCCCATTAAATGTTCATCATTAGCATTAAAGTTTAACTCCGACTTCAGAAATTCTTCTCTCGGAATCAAACTTGGGGGCTTTTGATGATACCCGAGCCGAGCTGGAAGAAATTAATCCAAGTCATCAGTCCAACACACATCCGAGTAAGCGACCTGCGAGTGACGTCGGAATGGTGCGCGACAAACACGTCACGAACTAGGCTCGCCCATTACCGAGCCCAACCGCAAACACGGCCGCCGAGCCCCGAGCCCCGAGCCCAAATTTCGGGGGGAAACGCATGCGCGACATTCATAGAAGTAATCACTTGCCCATACTTAACACTTTATTGATATCGAAACCGCCACATGTCGAAAGTTATAAAAGAAGTCGACAAGTGACAAGATTTGACCGACATGCACGATTAGAGAGGACATGTGTCTTTCTTTAATTATTTTACTAATTAATGAATAGTTAGTGAAAAGATGACTATTGTAAACCCACTTACTCGAAAGGGTATAAAAAGGCTGATAGAGAGAAAGAAAAAAAAGAGAGAAAAAAAGGAGATAAAAAAGATTGTAAGAAAGACCGACCCCAATAGTTCGTCTCGACATTATGCAAAAAAGGCAGAATTAGCCAAAAATAAATATACGTTACGCACGTTTATATTTCCACGTGTTAAATCCTTTACATATTTTTGCTTGTTGAACAAAACGCACGTCAACAGGTCCAAACGGAGAATATGAATTTTGTTTGTTATTGAAGATGGGATAATTGTTGTGGAGAAGATGAGAAATGGTGGAGATGGTTTTTTTGGAAATGATGGGCGCCGACTGGATTGTTTCAACTCAACCCTATAAATGTGTTGGTGATGTTTGGTAAGAGAAGCAAAATCTAGAATGTTTTTTTCGCTCTTGGTGGACACACGTTGTGATCTTGTGCAGCGTGAGTGAACCGTACATGTCAAGAATTCTGAAACTTATAACTTTGGGCACCTATTAAACAATTGTAACACCTTTGTTGGGCCTTATTTTGGATTTGAGATAAATAATTATCTTGATTTGTGTAGGGTTGGGCTTTTTTCGGTAGTGGATTTCGAAAATAATTGTCTAGTTGTCAACTTATAATTTTTTTTTCTTTTTAAATAGATTGAGTTTATTTATTGTAAATAAGTTAGCATAATAAGTATTTAAATATGGAAAAAATGTTTCAAAAAATAGACTTTATTTGAATTCGAAAAAAAAATATATTAGTTATCTTTTTTTTATAAATTAATTGAATGTTTAAAGTGAAATTCATTAATTGTATATATTACTATGTAAATTTATATATATTATTTATTTATATATTTCTAAAATTCATTAATTATATAAATAGATTGATTTTTTTTAATAATAAATTTTTCGTTAATATTTTGTATTAAAATTGTAAGCTATTTTATGAATTCCATATTTTCTCAAACTCATTTAATATTTATACAAATCATATGACTATTAGTTTATGGAGACAATAAATCAAAAAACAAACAGACAAATAATGTTGTGTATAAGAAAGTATAAAATTTATAATTATTGAATGTAGTTATTTAGCTTGATCTTTTTCCTCGAGTTTCTGTTGTTCAGTTATACATTATTTTATATTGTAATTCTTATATCAATGCAATTACATTTAACAACACAATTCATCCCATCCCGTGCGTCGCACAGGTGAAATAATAGTTATTCTATAACTAGAAGTGATGCTTAAGGACAAAAATACACAGTAATTGAAATTTAAAAGAGTTAGGAATAATACCTTATATATGTTGTCTCTAAGGTGTGCCGCAATATTCTAGCAATATCTTTTAATTTATTATTCATCACAAACTTAAATTTATATATTTCATATTAATATTAAAGATGTGATATATTTTTAGCAAATTTTCAATTATTGATTGAAGAATCACAATTTAATAAAAAAAATATGTTAAATAGTAAAAATAGTCATTTTAATAGTTAAACTTTTAGAAATATATTAAGAAAATATTTTAGATATTATTTGAAGAAAGTTTGTAGAAATTTCTAGGAAGCTAGATATTCTTGAAAATAATTCTAATGGATGAATAATAATCATTAGATCAAATAAATCCTAGCCATTGATTAGGAAATTGTCTTAGTATAAATAAAGGTGTCATGCTCTTTTTATACCCAGCAAAATATACTTTGCATTACATCATATTTTGTGTAATTCTGAAAAAACCAAGACTAGCGGCATACAAATTAATTTGGACAAAAACCAAGACTAGCGGCATACAAATTAATTTGAACTAGATTGGTAGATAAGGTATGCTAGCAACTTCAAAATACGACGTCTGTAAAAGGGTGCTTCTATCTCTGGACATTTCACCAAATACAATGCTATCGTGTGTGCATAATGAATGCATAAAAGATAGTTTTCTTGTACTTTAGCCATTGTAGTTAGAAATTGACATCCTTTTTGAAATAAGGAGAGCTTCTATAAGACATCAACAAATTGAGTCATAACAATTCATAGTAAGAGTTTAAGGGTTATACTTTGACAAACCTAACAAAAGTACCTAAATATACGTTGTAGATCTATTGCTCCTGAAAACTCTGTAATTGGCTCCCAAATTCTGACATTATTGTTAAGATGACCGCCAGAATCATCAACCATCTGCATATTATTCTATAACTAGAAGTGATGCTTAAGGACAAAAATACATAGTACTTGAAATTTAAAAGAATTAGTAATAATACCTTATACATGTTGTCTCTGAGGTGTGCCGTCATATTCCATCAAAATTTTAATAAGCTTTGATTTACTTTAAAATAATCACCACTACCCAATTACTTTCCATTAATAAAGTGTACATATATTGGACTGACTTGAAGAGGGCTTATCACTCGGAATCTTCTGTCGCAGTGTCATACTTGTCTCATCCCCACAACCACATTCTCATACAATGAATGCAAGTTGGAATGTAGTGACGGTTCTTTTTCTGTAGTATTCTTTATAAATGCAAATCTTTCTGGAGTCGGTAAAATTGTCAAATGCTTAGACAACAAACGGTGCTTACTTATGCTAAAGATAACATATAAATTTAGATAAGATAAAAAAATAAAATCAAAATAAATAATATTTGAGTTTAATTAGTAAATAATTACTAGTTAGATCTCTTCAATCTGTTAATAAGAACAAAAAGAAGAGGAATACTTGTGTGATTCTAACACTGGCCTATCACAATTGTGATGAAACCATAATTATTCCTTTTGCTAGTGTTAGTAGCGCTGAACATCTTTGACCGCTAAATTATCAATATCGAATTTATTCATTGACATACCTAACCTATGTATGTAGCCAACAAAATGGATCATTAACTTAAATAATTCTCTAAATTGGTCAAAGATGTCAAAATAGGTAACAGGGGCAATTTTGGGGTTGAAAACGAATTCACGATATTATGATTGTTAGAGTATGCTAAAAATGTAAAATCATAAAGTTGATAGATCATACATAATTTACTATCTTCTTTCCGCAGCTCCTTTCAAGCATAAAACAGTGTAGATAATTTTCGTGGGATAGTGACATAGTAAAATCGAAGCTATCAGTGAATTCATTTTGACAATCTACAAAAAAATTCGTGCGGGTATTAGGTAATATTCCAAAATTTCATGCGAGTATCATACAATTGAATGAAAAGCGGGATTGCTTTTGATGATTGACTCAACTTATTTGGCTTAACTTCTGTTTAAGTTATTGATTATGTCATGGTCCCATTTGGGGCATCACAGTTGTGGTATCAGAGCTCGGTTTGTAAGTAGGAGACTTACACCGAGTTGAACCAGGATAAGTTCCTCTACCTTGGATTGGGTACCACTACTAGATGACCTAAGTTAAATCTTGGACGACTATTTGAACTCTTTGGGTTGTCATGATATTAAAATATACAAATATTTCTCAATTTGGACATTTGGTGGTTTAGAAATCTCATGATTTTGAAGGCTATAATACCCCAACATGATGAGACTTGAAGGATATAAGACTATCTCTTGATGGTATATGATTTGGCTATGTGAAGCATTATGGGATCTAGATGCCTAGTGATATTACTTCGAAAAGTGATAACATAGGAATCATTCGATATATATGATTTACAGAGGGTAGTGCCATTGAGTTATTCAATCTTAAATACTTGGACAGCCTTAAGTAAGGAATTAGACTTGTGTTTTAGGTATCACCATTAAGATATGTTAAGGATGTGAATACTGCATGATCACGACTAGTTGTCGCCACTAAGTATTTCGTAAGTTATAATGTCTAAGTTACGAACTGTGTATGGATGATGATTATCTAGGATTATTCAGACTACTATTGTGATTCAGTCACTTATCCGATATTTAAATTGGTTGATTAATTGAGTTGGTTGATTGTGACTTAGTTGTCGATTATTTAAATATTGATTAACTAATGATGAGATGGACACTAGTACTTTACATAAGGTATTTAATAAGCGTGACTTTATCCGGAATAAAGAAGGTCCTTATGGATATGGGAAGTTTATATTGTTATCAGGATTTTAGTAGGAACAACTCCTATGATTACGACTTTGGAAATGACTTATTAAAGATTAATGAGGTCTCAACTATTATATGGTGATGGGTGGAAATGTTGGGTTGACCTTACACTTTTAGCGATGAAATCTACTATCAATTGTTCAAGAAAATATACGACGATAATTATGAGTACCAATTTCTTAAGTGAATGGAATATTGACTGGCTGCGACAAGCAATGATATATTTAAGATTGGGTTATAAGAGGTATGTTTCGAGCTAATAATTATAAGAATAGTACATTAGAGCGATATGTGGAGTATATGTGTATGTGGAGAATAGTACAAGCAATGATAGGTAAGGTTCGGTATGGTTCTCGGTATGTGTATTTGAAAAATCTCTAGAACCATACCATAAATATTTTCGGTATGATACTGTTCAGGAAAAGTAAAAAAGTCAATGAATATTTTTGGTTCGAAGATCTTTCGGTCCGGATATCGGTAATCTCCAAGTCCCGTGCACAACCCTATTTTTGAGCTAGCCAAAGACTAGTCAAAATTGACTTGGTCCACTAGGGTGTACCATAAGGAGCTCCACATGATTACTCCTTGTTAGTGGTGAAACTATTTATAAACTAGTCAAACATTTAATATGTTTCCTATGTGGGATATGGTTTTCCATATTCACACTCTTTTATATTTCATATATAAAAGGTATTTTAAGTGGCTAACTTCATGCATTTATTTTTCATTCACCCGACATTGTTTTGAAAAATTCGAAATGTTAAACTCATCTACCAGCGGTGTAGATTATGTTTATCTCATTTATTTCAAATATCGAATAAATGAACCCACTTAAATAATTAGTCAAAATCCAATTTCTTAAAAGTTTAAAACCAATTTCAACAAAAACTATCTAAAAACAAAGAGAAACTAAAACACTGTGAAAAAAGAAATGACAACAAAATAAAGCAGCCCACTAGGAAGGCAACCCCTCCCTCTCTTACATCGCAATCGTCCATCAGCCGACCTCGTCGAACACCACACAACTGCCACAGCCACACCCCAAATAAGGACACACCACCATAGATCTGAAACTCGATCCTCCAAAGCTCCACCATCACTGACATCCATGAAGATCGAGGAAAAATCAAAGGTTTGGGGCAAAAAGAAACAGCCCAATCCAGATCTGGACAAGAAAAACATGGGGATGGGGGAAAGGGCCGGTGGCAGGGGAGGGCTGAAAGGGAAGGTGTACTGCGGTAGAGAGAGAGAGAGCAAGACCATTGATATTTTCTTTGGTTTACAGAGAAGATTTTTCTGGTTTTAGAGAGAGAATTTTTTCTAATCCCAGAGTCTCATAGATATAGAAAGCCACGATTAGCCATTGCACAAATAGAAACCAACTTCATAAAGGAGTAGAACATGAAATGATAGACAAGAGAATGTGGAGTGTGCATAAAACATGTTCTATTCCATCATAGGTAAATTCCATCACGACTTTGCTAAATTTCAATAACTCTAAAGAACTCAAAGGCATCCAAATATAATACTTGCTTAAAAACTAAACATACGAGAAAAATGAGGTCAACACAAAATGAAACATATTTCTGATTAATAATAATCAGATCAAATACGCAGCACAAAACCGTCATTACAAAAGTATCGATCTGAACAAAAAAGATGTTGATCCTCTAATGGACAGTTTGAATACTTTTACCCCAAAATAAAATAGGTGACCCCAAAAACAAAAAGGGTGACGGCTGCAAGCATTAGCACTCAAAAGGAAAACAAAATTGAAGCCATGAATGTCCCGTAATTTTATCAGAAATTTCGAAACAAATTACACCAGAGAATAACATAAGTCGCACTTTGATAAATCAATTGTGTATACGGACTTCCGTTCAGGACCATTATCTCTATCATTTGACTCAACAATGTAGAGCGTCAAACCTAAAAGACAAAAACCCTTTGAATCGTCATATACTTCAAATCAAAATGTTGGAGCGATCGATTCTGGAGAACGGAAATGGTTCCCGCAGAAATATTGTCATCCCCAAATGTGGGAGATAAAATTCATAGTTATAATAAAAAAACTACATATGTAATAGTATAAAACAGAGATATATACGTCGCACGGGTAAAATATTATTTATTATAATGTTCATCACGATTCCTCCAATAGTCACAGTTCCTTGATGATTTTTGGGTTCGTATCTCGTTGGTCCTCTCCTCGGGGTTCTTTCTTCGTCAGATATCCCCGATTTTACTTGTCTGTTAAGAGCCTCTGGTTTAGTTGGGGGTTTCACCTTTTAGAAAAACCTTAAAAAAAAAAAAGAATTGCAATCTTCAATTTCCAGCAAGATGCAATAAATTGCTTTTTGTTTTATTCAATTTTATTTTCATTTCAAAATCTTACCCTGCAAATACCTCTGCCCCTCAACCATAAACCCGTCCATATTCATAGGGTCAAACTCCATTTCATAGATTCCATCGACTATCCTGCCCATAATACAGTCGAATCCAAGTTCTTTCTCCCACTATAAAACCCCGTAAACCTTTCACCCTCAAATCAAAAGACAAATTTTTTTCAGGATTTTGCAAAAAAAATTCTAAAATGGCTTCAACACCCATTTCAGTTCAGAAATCTGAGGAGGAATGGCGGGCCATTCTCACTCCTGAGCAGTTTCATATTCTCCGTGAAAAGGGCACCGAGTCCGTACTCTGACCAACACTTTTTTTTTGGCTTTTGTTGTTCCAGCAATTTTTTTGGTTTGTTTGGATATTTGGAGTTTTTGTGTGGGTAAAGATCCGCGAGAATTTGTGGTTTGGTTGGTTTGATTTTATGCAATTTTTGGGGTGTGATGAAATTGTTAGCTGTTAATAAATCTTGATTTTTGCATTGTTTTTCATTGTAAACTGTTTCTGAAGAAGCTACAAGATATAGTTTTGCTTGTTATTTGTACGATAAGGCAATTTCACATTTCTTTGATTTTGTGTGATTTGTGATTTTCAACTAAAATCATAATCATCAGGCATATGTTAGTAGGAACATATAATCATAAAATTTTGATTATGATCTATTTCCTTACTAACTTCAGACATTCGTGGAATGTAATCTGGAATCATTTAGGTCTAATTTAGATGGGAGAATTCGAAGCTAAGGATTTCAAATACATCGAACTTGTTTCGGAACTCATGTTTCAAATCCTTAGTCCCTATTTTGGAACGAGGATTTCAAGTCCATCTTATATAGAGCTATTTGAAATATTTTCCACATGCTCCCCTCAAATCCAAATCATTCCATCCAGATGCAAACTTACAGATTCTTAGGATATTTATCATTTGAATTTTGATTTGATTTGTTACAGACATGCTGATGCTTTTCATTTACACAGGCCTAGGGGCACCGGGCACTACGACAAGTTTTACAACGAAGGGGTCTATAACTGTGCTGGTTGTGGAACACCTCTCTACAAATCGACAACCAAATTCAACTCCGGCTGCGGTTGGCCTGCCTTCTTCGAAGGTCTACCCGGGGCTATCAACCGCTCCGTTAGTATCCTATCTTTTCCATAATCTTATCGTTCATTTATCTCAACTCTTAGAGGTTGTTTGGTTGAGCTTATTTAAAAGATCTTATAAGCTCATACATGTCATAAGACGTTTTAGAGCTTTTAAGATGTTTAGATCTTATTTCAAAAATAAGCTATTGAAATGTTTGAATAAAATAAGACATTTTTGTAATTAAAATGGTCGAAGTCAAATGACGTTAAAATAAAATCATATTTTGAAAAATTAGTTGGAGTCCGTGCTTTTTCTAAAAACAGGTTATAATCTCCTCACACTTTATCTTAGGAGTTTATAAGATCTTTTTCTTTAAAAAATAACCAACAGTTATAAGTTGTCAAAAATGTTATAAGATGTTTTGAATAGCTTATAGCTCAGCCAACCAAACACCCTCTTGGTACACCCACTCAACGACATTTTGCGATGTGCATGTTATTTCAGCCGGATCCTGACGGCAGGAGGACCGAGATAACTTGTGCCGCTTGTGGTGGGCATTTGGGGCATGTCTTCAAAGGCGAGGGGCATCCCGTGCCAACGGATGAGAGACATTGTGTTAACAGCGTGTCGATAAAGTTTGTGGAGGCCCCTGTTCCTCCAGTTGCCTCTGCTCCAAAGTGTGGTTCTTGTGCTTGCAGTTCTAGGAATCAAAACTGAGATAATTTAGGAATGTTGTCAAGGAGAGTTGGTTTTAGCTCCTTTGATATCTTGATTTTCACTTTGTTTTGATGGAGATATTTAGTTTATTTATGGTTAGTCCATTGGGAATAAAATGTGTAGAATATAAGTATATCTTTGGTTTTCACTTGTATGCGTCCTATTTGTTTTTTGTTTTGTTCATGGCCTAATTTATAGCAGCGAAGCGCTTTAATGGAATGGAAATGGGGTTGCAGGTGCAATGATAAGTTTTACTTATAAATCGTGCTTCCACAGTTCCACATATGGTTTGATTAGTTTTTATAAAGGCAACTCAACTAGGGATTTTTTTAAGTTTATTTTGTTTGTCAGTTTTAACTTTGAAATTAATATTTTGTTGTCAAATTTATCGTCAGTAAATATGCTAATAGGCATTACTAAATGAGCAAAAGATCCTTATGATTGTTAAAAAATGTGTAAACACATTTTGACGTGTGAAAAATGCACCAAAACCTTCATAAATTGGTGTACTTCCTTATCACATCACATGAGGGGTTTTATTTATACCAAGAATTAACGCACATAAACAAATTAATCAAAACTATGATATTCATTGCATAATGTCAGAAGAAAAAGAACTAGAAATAAATCAGCTCATTCTTCTTACAATTAATTTTTACCACAATCCCTTTCAGGTTTGTTATTAAAACCTAAAAGCCTAATAGAAAAAAAAATGATTCTCCTAGTTTATTTATTTCACTGAAATATAATGATCCAAATCAATATTCCAAAATTTTAGATGGAAATAAAAAAAGTCGGAAATCACCAAACTCCATCATAAATCTCAGGTCGTCGATCTGTTATTTTTTTCTTCTCTCACTGCACGCCTTCAGAGCTTGAACTTCTGCTCCAAATCAATAACAAAACAATCACCAAATAATTACCTCAAAAGAAAATTTTCAAACGCTCTACCGATATATTCCTTTTGCTAAAAAAACCAAGAACAAATACCAAACGTATAACAAATTTGCCACAAATTAATAATAATAATAATACCCTTTTGGCAAGATTTCCAATTCCTGTTGGAATTGACCAGACAATCCTGCGATTTGGAATTGGATTTTATGAGCGGATTTAGGGTTTTAAGCTACCAATTCGTTGAAACACGTGTACTGTGTGTTTGTGGATATATATATATATATATATATATATATACCTGTAATGCAAGGTAGGGAGAAGAGCATTCCCGAAGCTGCTTGACGTTCTCATCGTCCTCGTCTGCATCGCTTTGATGCAGTTCCGCCGGCGGCGGCGGGTGGTTTGGGTTTGGGCTGGGTTTAGACATTTGGTCCATCGTTATTGGTTTACAAGGATCAGCGCTTATATCAAACAATGGAAAATTATTAACTTAATAGAAATGAAATGGAGAGTTCGTGAATAATAACGTATACATTTTTTTTTTTTTTGAGAAGGAATAACGTATACATTTTGGGTCTTCCCAATAGGGATTGGATAGTTGGATCAAATGAAACCACATTCTTAGGTAAGACAATATGGATTAATTCTGTCTATTATTTAATTTTTTCAAAGACTGAGATTTAATTGAGTTTTAAGTGTTTTTTTTTTAAATTCGAATAAGGGTAAATTAGTCATTTGACATATAACTGATTCATTAACTCACTGTCCACACGTGCTTTTATTTGACAATTTTAATATGTAGTACATATATGTTGAATATGCAGTGTAATAGTATTAGATATGCAGTAAATATATGAATTTATTTATGAAAATAATACAAAATAAATGTTAATTTTATTAAAGATGACTAAGCGGAGCAATTCTCAATCCAAACATTTTTAATGAAAACTCGTTATAATTATATGATAAAATATAATAACATGGATCATATATTACTAGGGGTGCTCGCAGCGGCAGATCTATGTGGACATATGTGTACCCCAAATTAAAAATATCCAACTATAATTTTTAGTAAAAAAATAATAATTATAAATTTGTACCCCCTATTTTTATAAAAATAATTAGAAAATCCAAATAAAACAATACAAATCCCCATAATAAAATTTCAAAAATCAAAAAATTGATTTAACAAGAATAAATAAATCATGGCAAAAGCTAAAACCTAAAAAAATAAAAATAAAAAAAGGCTAATAATATCAATATTGTTACCAAAATTATATTTTGTTGTCTCTAGTTTTCTTAATTATGCTAATTATTTTTTATATATATATATATATATATATATATATATATATATATATATATATATAGGTATTGGATCATATGTGGCAAGCCCTTAATATGTGGCGATGTAATGATGAGATCTAGACCATTAACATGTTTGATCCAAAGGCCCGATTTTTTCCTATTTTTTTAAATCGAAATCACCCCATTTAAGGGCAAAATAGGCAAATTACAAACATTATGTAACGTCATATATGGTAACTGCACACATTTCCTATTTTTTTGGGATTCAATCACCAAAAATTTCTCCCACTTATTTGCCTAGTTTTTTTTTCTCACAATATTCTCAAAGATTTCGTCCCCCCACAAACCCCACTATCACACGTCTTCAATTAGTTCATCTCTCCCAAAATTCCTTCTCAAACCGCCGACCACACCATTTTTTCTCTCGAAAAAATCGTCCCGCAGGGACTCATAAATGTACTGGGCGCAATTGTGTTGGGCATAAAACCTCCAAAAAGCTTCCGCAAATCTACATCAAGGTATGTCATGCTTCCATTTTTGTGTGACCTAGTTGTATTTCACATTTTTTTAGTTTTTTTAGTTTTTAGTTATATCAATTGAAGAGGTTTATTTATGGGTTTTCTTTAGTTTTTGTGTGACCTAGTTGTGCTTTTGGTATATACATAATCAATTTGTTGTGCATATTTTGTCACAATGTCTGCAGATTTGTATTTTTTCATTCATATTTTGGTGTTTTTTTTGTTAAATTTGGTATATAAGTACACATGGTATTGTGTTATTGCACTAGTACACATTAAGTTTACATTTGGTTTTCATAAATCAATTTTGTTGTGCATATTTTGCATAATGACTGAAGTTTTGTGTTTTTTCATTCATATTTTGGTGTTTTGTTTGTTAATTTTGGCATATAAGTACACAGGGTATTGTGTTTTTGTGCCATGATATTCTATCCATTTCGTATTATGTACGTCATGTGATGTGTTATTTAACTTTTGTAAATTACAGGTTAGATGGCAAGAGGAAATAGGAAGAGACCTGCCTCCCCAGTCCCGAATGAGGGTCCGAGTGATGTTAACCCGAGGAGAAAGCGCGCAAAATCTGCGCTCAAAGATTCGTTGCCCAAACTGAGGACCAGATCCGTCCCCAATGTGATATTGGGCGCATTGGTTCGACTCAATAATTATCGACAAGAGCGATTATTGAAATGGGATTCGGAGCTCTTTGGGATAAACATTGAAGAACTTCCGCGGAGATTTATCAGTTGATGTTTTAACGAATCGTGTGCATGCATAATTATTAAGCAGTTTGTGTTCAAGTACTATAATTACTTTTTATTTTGGAACTCAATGTAACAATGTACTTTTGAATGTCACACTTATCATGAAATGTCAAACCAATGTATACCAAAATAAGAGTTTATTATACTATAATATAATTATGTGTACACCATAATTTACTGCTTATAAACCACCAAAATATTCATATATATACACCACAATATGCCACAAATTTACTATATTTTTCGATTTTTAGTTGAAGCACTACAATTATTTTTACTATTTGGAAGTCATTGTAATCCTTTGAAAAGTTGTGTATCATCAACAGATAGCGATTACAACATAAAAGTGTTTAGGTTACAGGGTATTTTTTTTATTTAAAGTCAAATGGACTAAAAAACGGTGTAAAACTAGAATATAAATGGCATTCAGTTATAATATAAATGACATTCAATTACAATATAAATGACGTTCATTTAATATAAGTCAAATCTGATAACAGTGTTTTGGACTCTACGAAATTTGAAAATGCTGGGAAAAGTGTAGTTGTATTATGTAGGTTGTTCTGGACATGTTCGACTATTGTGAGATGCAATTTTGCCATACGTTCCACACTTCCGCTTTAGTTTCTTGCTTGCACAGATTGCCTATAAAACTCCACACCCTTGCCCCAACTCGCAAATTGCATGCCCACTCACGGTATTTTATCTTGTTCAACTTCAGGTATCCAATATTTGGTGTTGCCGAATAATATTACCAGGCGCTCTAGTATTTCAACGTGCTGGAATGTTTCATCACTTGTATCTGCAAAGTATATGCACACCAAATAAGTTAAACGTATAAAAAAAAAAATTCAAAATGCACAATAATTTCAATATTAGCGTACATTTTCATAAATAAAAAATCTTACAATTTACATTGAATGTTTATACTAATCACACCAATATTGAAGCATATGTATACGAAAATAAGATGTTTTTACACTACTACGAATTATTCGAACACCATTGTTTGTTCTCATTCTGAATCACCAAAGTTTTCGTATATATACACCATAATATGTTGCAAATACACAAGTTTGTCGATTGTTGTACACAACTATATATGTTAATGTATAGCTTCAAATAAACATTCAAACACATATCACATTTTAAATTAACACAAAAACATAAATATCTATACACCAAACATTGCTATACAGGCATATATTTTGCAATATGTGTATACAACGATTTCACATAAAAGATTCATCATCACCCCAGCCATCCCACAACATATACTGCATGCTTACATGTACACAATATTAAATATATGTGTACACCAATCTTATATCTAATGTGTACATCTCTGTACATTTCTTTACACTAACATAACCATCAATTATGATTCCATATTTCTAAATAAAACATCTACAGGATGAATAAGGATATTGCGCGATTATTCAAACATAAACACACATACCAGGGAAAAAAGCGTCTCAAACCCGCTTTTCATCGTGTTGTCCGCCAACACTTCATCATGTTGTGATTCATCGAACTCGTCGCCCATTTTCGAAAGGTTTTTGTGCTCTTTTTTTTTTTCGATTTGTAGGTTTTTTTTCTGTGTTTTTGGGACGTCAAAATTGGTGCAGTTCTTGAATTTTGGATGGAGGAAGAATGAGGAAGATGATAGGAAACGCGCTGTTTGTTCCTAAATTAACGTTTAGTTTGTTTTGGCAAGATTGCAATCAAGAGGATCCCTTGATTTTAGGTTCTTAATTATGGTATTAATTTAGGCGTTTTTTATAGATTACTGAAATGCCCTTTTGGTATTAAAATTAATTATAAAATGGTGTTTTGAAGGGCTAATCTAAGCCATTGATTTTTTAGGATGTAGGGATGGGATCTGTCCACACTGCCACATGGTAAGAGGCTGCCACATGAGATCTCATCCCTATATATATATATATGTGTGTATTAATTTTTTACGTATGGTTACATGATCAACATTTACAAAATTTTAAACAGTATTTTATTGTAGGACTTTAAATATTAAAGAATATTTATATGCACATTTTATTTAATATCTATGTACCCCCATTTTCAAAATCCTGGATCCGTCACTGGGTGCTCGCATTGATACTTACAAGTTAGCCCCTAGTTTTAGTGTGATTTTAGGAGACTTCCTAGTATCGTGGAAGACTATGAACAATTAACTATTGCTCACCCATCTAATAGACAGAATTTAGGGCTATGACCATATTTACTTGTGAACTCATTTTGGCTCGTCAATTTGCTCTGGGATCTTCATGTATTTTCTTCTTCCATAGTCTTGGTTTTCTGTGATAGTCAGGTCACCATAAAAATCACTTCAAATCCCTTATTTCATGAGCGTACCAACCATAATAATATGGATTGTCACTAGATTCAGGACAATCTAACTGGCAAAAAATATCAAACTACAATTGATTCGTTCACAACATCAACTTGCAGACCTGATCACAAAGCATTTGTGCTCCTATCCTAAATCCATTTTTATCCGAGATGACCACACACACACACACACACACACACACACACACACATATATATATATATATATATATAGGGATGGGATCTCATATGGCAGCCTCTTACCATGTGGCAGTGTGGACAGATCCCATCCCTACATCCGAAACAATCAATGGTCTAGATTGGTCTTGCAAAACACCATTTTTTAATTATTTTTAATTCTAAAAGGGCATTTCAGTAATCCACTAAAATCGTCTGATTTAATACCATAATGAACCACCTAAAATCAAGGGATCCTTTTGATTGCAATCTTATCATAACAGAATACTCTTTAATTTGGCAACCAAAAAGAAACGTTTTCCTGTCATCTTCTCCATTGTTCATCCATCCAGAATTCTTCAGCAAAAATAACGAGCTTGACGTCAAAAAAACACAGAAAAAAAAAGCTACAATCAGGAAAAAATATCACAAAAACCTTGAAAAATGGGCGATGAGATCGACGATGGACAACATGAAAAATATTTGTCGGACAAACATAATGAGAACTGTGTTTCAGGCACTTTTTTCCCTGGTATGTGTGTTTTTTTCGGAAAATCGCGCAATATCCTTATTCATCCTGTTGGTGTTTTTGTTACGGAACATGGAATCATAATTGATGTTTGTGTTAATGTAAAGATATATACAGAAGCGTATACGTTATACATTAGGATGGTATACACTTATATTCAGTATTGTATACATGTAAGCATGCATTATATGTTGTGGGCTGGCTGGGGTAATTATGAATGTTTTATGTGAAATCGTTGTATACAAGTAGTGCAATATATGTGACTGTAAAGCAATTTTTCGTGTATAGATATGTATAATATTGTGTTAATTTAAAATGTGATATTATGTGTTAGAATGTTTATTTGAAGCGATACATTAAAACGTATAGTTGTATACAATATTCGATAAACTTGTGTTTTTGCAACATATTATGGTGTATATATGTGAATACTTTGGTGATTTAGATTGTGAACAACAATGGTGTTCAAATAGTTGAATAATAGTATACCAACGTTTCATTTTGGTATATATTTGCCCGAAAATTGGTGACATGATTGTAACACTTTCCTTATTTTTTGTGTACATGTGTGTACAGATAGTAGTGATGAAACAATCCAGCACGTCGAAATACGAGAGCGTCTGGTAATATCACCCGAAAACACCAAATATTGGATACCTGAGGTTGAACAGGATAAAATACCGCGGGTGGGCATGCATTTTGGGAGTTTGGACAAGGGTGTGGAGTTTTATAGGGAGTATGGTAAACAATGCGGCTTTGACATACGAATAAGCACGTCAAGGAAATTTAGGAACAAAGAGATCTGTCTCCAATATATTGTTTGTAACAGAGAAGGTCACAAACAAACATCGTATGTGGTAGATGTCGAAGCAAGCAATTCACACACCAAACGACGAACAAGAGTGTCGAACCGCTGTGGATGCAACGCCCACTTTGCGCATACTAGAATACACAACGAACGGTGCATATGCTATAAAAATTTCAAGAGCGCCACACACGTTCATTCAATTGAGAATCTTGCGACATTTTCTTAAGGTGAATCGAATTTGAATTTTGGGCACAAACAATTCATCTTCAATTGTTCAAGGCCAACATCGGTAGTTCAAAGACACACCACCTATACAGAGAAATGGTTGGTGGTTTTTCTCAAGCGGGGGCGTTGCCAATCGATTTCAAGAATTTCAAGAGAGATTTAAAGGCATACATACGAGGTGCAGACGCACAGTTAATAATAAACCGGTACTTGAAAAAAAAGGAGACATGTCCAGGAATGGCCTTCACTTATGCCGTTGTGAACAAGACCAATTAACAAGACTTTTAGGCGGACCATATTTGGTGAGAAATTACACAATGTTCGGGGGCGTTGTATCATTCGATGCTACTTACAACACAAACAGGTTAGCTTTTTTGGTATGCATTTGGCATGTATGGACGAATGTATTCTTATAATAAGAGAAAGAAATATACTATTGTGGTATATATATATATATATATAAATATGTATGTGTTCAAATAGAGTAGTAATTGTGAATTTTTTAATTAACTTTCTGCTTAAATTTTTTTGATAGAATGTACTCTGCATTTAATGATTGTAGTATACACATAAAATACTTTTGGTAGTTATTGATGCATTACATGGTGTACATTTAATGCAATAATGATGTATCTACAAAAACATTGCGCACAGTACAAAATGGTGTTTGCGCCATTCACGGGCATTGACAACCATCAACGGTGTGTAACATTTGGTTGTGGATTGCTATTGAAGGAGGATGAGGAATCATATTTGTGGTTATTCAGACAATTTTTGGATACCATGGGCAAGGAACCGTACTACATTGTGACCGATCAGGATCCGGCGATGAAGAACGCAGCGTTTGGTGTAGTTTTTAAGACCGCAAGACACCGCTTATGCATGTGGCACATAATGGAAAAAGTTAGCACAAAAGTGGGGCATGCATTGTTCAAGAATGAGGATTTCTTGCGCCGTCTTAACGCAGCGGTTTGGGATGAAAAACATGAACCCAATGAGTTTGAAAATTTATGGCATTCTGTTATGAAAGATTTCGAACTAGAAAATCATCCGTGGTTTACTAAAATGTTTGAAATCCGAGAGAGCTGGATCCCTGCTTATTTTCGGGATGTACCCATGGGAGGTTTGATGCGTACTACATCACGGTCTGAGAGTACAAATAGTTGGTTTGGCGGTTATACGAATCCACAAGTAAATTTGGTCGAGTTCTTCATGCATTTTGATAGCGCAATGGAGTCACAACGACACGCCGTACACAAACTAAACAACGACAGTGACACTCTTGTTCCTCATTGCCAAACACCATTGGGGATTGAGAAACATGCTTCAACGTTGTACACGCCTGCTGTTTTCAAGAAAATAAGCCTAGAGATTGCAAATGCGTGTTACAAATGTTCAGTGCACATGGTGGCCCGGTCTGATGGTAGTACATGTTCCTACTCAATAAAGGACGAATTTGATGATGAATTCAAAGTACATTACTGCAAGGAAGAGACAGTTGCAATGTGCAGTTGCAAAATGTTTGAAATGCACGGTATTTTGTGTCAACACATTTTCGTTGTTTTCAAGGACCTCAATCATATTCCCAGGAAATACGTGCCTAATCGATGGATGAGGCTATCATCCATACATCCGTCAACAACAAGCGGCCAACTGTACAAATTCAACGGCGGCCAAGAAGCAACCACAACCCTAAATGAATTGTGGTCCACCTTCCACAACTGCATACGACTCGCAAATGATAAAGTGGAAAAATTGGCTGACTTAGCACGCTTATTGTCTGAACATAAGAACAAGTTAGGCCACGAAAAAGACGGACGGCTTAACGGGGGCATTGAAGAACTATTTGAGAATTATTGCGGCTCTACTTCTCAATTGGAGATCTCAGTATTGCCACCGCAACAAGCTCGTAACAAAGGCAGTGGTAGCCGGATTAAAAGCAGGCTACAAAGCCAAAGGGAGAAGGCAATTCGTGTAAGCACAAAACTGAAGAGGAAGTGTGGCACATGTGGAAAAATTGCATCTCACAATAGCCGAACATGTCCCGATCAACCTACATAATTCAAATACACTTTCTCAGTCATTTCCAAATTTCGCCCAGTAACAACGCGGTTGTCTGAATGTTGGTTTTTGTTAAATTAAACATTATTTATATTATAATTGAATGTCATTTGCATTATAACTGAATGCCATTTGTATTGTAATCTTACATCGTTTTTTTAGTCATTCTGACTACACTTTCTAAGTCATTTCCAAATTTCGCCCAGTCACAACGCGGTTGTCTGAATGTTGGTTTTTGTTAAATTAAACATCATTTATATTCTAATTGAATGTCATTTGCATTATAACTGAATGCCATTTGTATTGTAATCTTACATCGTTTTTTAGTCATTCTGACTATTACTTAAAAAAATTCCTTGTAACACGAACACAAAGCGCTTAGGAAGACTTGAATGAGTAAAAATAATTGTAGTACTTCAACAAAAAATCGAAAAAATATAGTGAATTTGGGGATTATTGTGGTGTATATATATCAATACTTTGGTGGTTTATACTTAGTATATAATTATGTTTAAATAATTATATTTTAGTATCTTCATCTATTATTTTTGGTATACATTTGCTGTCGTTTAGTGATTAGTGTAACATCCAAGAATACATTTCTTACATGAAGTTCCAAAAATAAAAAGCAATACTAGTACACGAACACAAATCGCTTAGGTATTGTGCATACACGTGATTCGTTAAAAACATCTTCAAAAGCTGGAAAAAACCAAAGATTTTGCATATGAACGTGCATATACCAAAGCAAGAAGGAACATATTTTGCATATTGACGAAATGTGCACTTTTTACACACTAACAATACGCATAACACACGGAAACATGTTTGCTTGAATATTGTTCATAAATAAGTAACACATAATGTTGATAGAAATGCACGGGGTGAAAGAAAAGGTTCTACTTTGAAGTAATAAATAAAGTGTACTTAGAAGCTCCGTCTAAATGAACTTCTCAATCGATAAACCAACTACTTTCCCCTAACAAACTTTTTGGCCAAACCAAGCACCTTGTTCTTCTCTTGGTTCAAGTCATACATCGAGGATTTCGTGGCGATCTGGCGTCTCAAACGTGCAAACTCCGAGGCGTCGGCCTTGTCAAATCCACAGTTTCATTTCTTCAATGGCCCCCCCATGTAGGTCTCCATGTGACGCATGGCATAGATCCCACAGTCGACTGTGTTTTCCGCCACCCTCCACGGCATGACGAGTCTTATTGGGCGACATTTTTCAACATTGACAGCTGACTGGTGGCACCCACGTGCTTGGAGGTATCTAGAAAATAGCTCCAACTACAAGATGAAAAATGAAAAAAAAAAGAATTAAATCACCAAATCAATAAATCTTACCATCAACTAAGACAACCAAAATAAATAGCAAACAGGTTTCAATCATATCCGTCTGTATGTTATACTACTACTAATTGTACACCACACAAAACGTATGTGTGCACCAATTCATATCTATGTTTTCATCAAAATAACATGCCAATTTAAAAAATGTAAAAATTAAACTAACCATATATCAAGTAATTTCTATCTGTATACAAAGTTAATAATATTCTATCACCATATATTATCCATGTGTAAGAACAAAAAATATACAGGAAAATTAAAAATGTAAATGTGTTTTACCAATTTCTCCTAAGCATCCTTGCGTACTTTGCACCCGGTACCACCATCCAAGAAATTTGTCTAAAATGTGACAAGATTTCTTCTTTATGTTGACGCAAATCACGATCAAGTGCCATCCGTTTATAATAGGGAAGAAGAACTAGGTAGCGAGGAAAATGTATACTCGTTAAAATTTAGATAGGAACAACAAACACGACGTATATATTCTACAAAGGTTATACCATCTCAATGGCTGCAGATTACCGGAGTTGGGTCCACAATCTCCGGTCAAAAGCTTCCGAAAATAACGCCCACCTCCTTTCTTTTAGGCAATTCTTGTGCGAAGACGCAAGAGTATAAGCGTATGTCGTTAAAAAATATTTTTAACAAATTCCACACAAAGACACGCACGACATCAATGCTTATAAAATATTACGACATTCCATAATTTTTCGTATGCCAAAATATAATAAATTAGCTTCACATTAATAAAAATTGAATGGCAATGACTAGTCCCCACTAAATTCAATGACAAATATTCAAGAACACATCTAGAATCATTATCCAAAACACCCCTGCAGTTAATTATGCGTGGTAATGTAAATAAATAGGCGTCATGGTGTTCAACACCACAATTAAAAGATGGGACATACCGTCACCAAATTAAATCAGAAAAAACCTCGGGGGAATTGGCATCCCTTGATTCCTCCATTTCGTTCAACATTTTGGCCCACACGCCAATGAGCGTTTCTAAATGTACTCCCCAGGCCTCAGGGTCTCCAAATCTTCTCTCGTCAAGACATTGTCTCCCATCCTAAATAAAACATCGGTTTTGTGTACATTGAACGAAAAACAAATAAACACAATTAATAATAACAAAAGATTATAGAGAAATCTTGTTGAAAACCACATATTAAAGAAATTCTTAACCTTGTAGCGCCAGCGTTGTCAAAAACCCACTTCGACACAGCATTGTGGATCTTATTCATCTTCTGGGCGAAGTCGACCCGTCTCAAACGGAATGGAGAAGACAACTTGACTGTTTTACGCTGCTTCCTAGTGCTCTTACGCGTTTGAGTAGCTGCAGCGGTCTGCTCGGTCGCATATCCTTCCACCGGCTCCTCAGCCCCCACGACATCGTCACCTGTGCCAACCCCAATCACATCCTCCTGCCCTTCAACACCTTGCCCCACGCCAACATGCCCCTGACAAAAACTCGTGAAAAATAAAAAAAGAGTGTCAAATCTACCACACACAGGTAACCAATACAAAATATGCCAAATTGTAACTATCTGGACATTTATCTTTCACTACTGTTATACCATTTTGCAAACAAGAAAATCATGACAGCTTTTATGAACTAAAACAAAGAATTAATAAGTTAATCAATATACCATTTAATAGCTAATATTATGCACCTTTGTTGTCATGTTATACCAAACAAAATGATACAGTACCGTAAATATTACAAACTAAAAAAATGAGTATTCTTACACCCTCTTCCTGCGGCTCCCCCCCACCGGGTGTTCCTCTGAGTATTGATGTGATGTCTCAAGAACATCTGTCCAATTCGCAACATTGGGATCCTGCGTCAACCCAATACTGAAATTCGGCATATCCTCAGATACTTTCTGGAACTCCTCTCGGCGACGTGTAGCCTCTTCAACCTTCTCAAGAGCGGCTATGTTTTCGGGTTACTCTGCACGCGTTCATCCACGCGATTCGGCCGACAATAGTGTCCCCGACATGAGTGTCTTCCTGGCTTGTCCTCGGGAAAACATATGAACTTCCTAGCCAGTTCTTGGATTTTCCCAAAATTGGGGTTCGAAGCCAACTCCCTTGGTGCATTGTCAAGCAGTGTGCAAGGATATCCATAACTTCAGTTGCAAAGCCGCCTGACTTGGCTGAACACTCCCAACAATACCTGCACCAAAAAAGCATAAGTATTTGTCAATTGTTTCATACTCATTTCAATGAATCTTTGAGCTTAAAAATAACTATCAAAATAATTAAGACAAGAAAAATTGTGCACGGTATGTATTTGGGATTAATATGATGCCAAATTGTATCTATCGAACATTTATCTTTCACTACTTTTATACCATTTTTCAAACCAAAAATCATGACAATGACTTTTATGGACTAGAACAAAAAATTAATTAGTTAATCAACATACCATTTAACAACTAATACTATGCACCTTTGTTGTCATGTTATACCAAACAAAATGATACAAAGATAATGAATATTAAAAACTAACATTATAACATGTCCCGCATAACTACCACATACTATGTTTGTTTGTGGCCTTCCTATTACAAACAAAGTATATGGAGACTAATATGATGCCAAATCAGAACTATCGAACACCTATCATCACTAATTTTGTACCATTTGCAAAAACAAAAATCGTGACAGATGTTATGAAACTAAAACCCAAAAATTAATTAGTTAATCAATATACCATTTAATAACTAATATTATGCACCTTTGTTGTCATATTATGCCAAACAAGACCATACAAGAAGACTCTAAATATTAAAATCTGTCATGATAACCTATCCCATAAACCTACATCTCCATGTATAAAATGAAAAAAACTAAAATCGAAAAAGGAATTGTGCACTGCACACCACCAAAGAACGAATGTCGGGGCCGCACCGGGGAATGTTTTGCTCCCATGTGGCTGCATAACAACATGATTAATTGACGGTGGCGTATGTTGTGTATTGCGTGAACCAGCGGGTACGACCTCATCAGCTGGGCAATCAATCCAGCCAAGCCCATATCTGCCGCGCTTCATTTCGTCGTTATTCCTATCTCGGATATTTTCGGTGGTAAGTTAACGCACACACGGACCACCCTTGGGAAGGCACGAATGGCCAATACAACTCGGTCCATGTATAAACCCGTGATACAAAAAAAAAGGTTAATTATTTGTTGATTTTGATTAAGCGAACATAATTGATATGTACTTACAATCAAAAAAATGAGGGGCCGTTAAAACTCTTCTTCTTTGTTGACGTCCATCTCTCTTTGCTCTCTAGCAATGTCATCAAGGTGTGCTTGCACCAGTTCATTTTCGGAATGTCGTCGACATTCTCCATGCTTTTCATTACAATCGCATTTACGTATCCGCCCGCATATTCCCGATAATTTGCGCATCCACCAACGCAATAAAGTTCCTCCCGAACCATATACCACCTTCCACGCCCTCCAACATCTTTTGGACACCTCATTGCCCGTAGATTGAATATGAATCATCCGGATTAGGCTCAAACGGGATCGCCATTCAACATATGCTTGGCTTGTTTCGGATTTTGTTTTTTCTCGGACTCTAATTCCACCTCTAGGGAACCCCAAAACATGCTCGACATCCTTTTCACCAACACGAATTGACCTCCCGTCCCGACGTAATCAACTCACATCCGAGAGAGTTGAAGTTATCCACCAACCAATAGATAAATCTCCCGGGAGTTCTTCAATGTTTATCCCAAAGAAGCAAGCCCGAATCCCATTTCAACAACAGCTCTTGTCTGGTGATTATTGAGCCGAATCAATGCGCCGGATAAAATATTGGGGACGGATCTGGTCTTGAGTTTGGGCAACGAAGCTTTGATCACAGATTTAGCGCTCTTTCTCCTGGGGTTAACGTCACTCGGACCTCGCTTGGGGGATCGGGAAGCGAGTCTCTTCCTATTACCTCTTGCCATTTAACCTGGAATTTAGAAAAGACAAATAACATCACATTACGTACATAATACGAAAATGGAGAAAATAGCAGGGCACAAAAACACAAAATTCATACATTGTGCAAAAACACTGTTAAAAAACAAAAAAAACCACAATACCCTATGCACCGTTCACCATACTAGTGCAAAAAACACAATAACATATGTATATATACACCAAAATTAATAAACAAAACACCAAAGTTGAATGAAAAACACAAACTTCATGCATTCTACAAAAATATGCATCTCGATTTCAAACCATAGCTCACTTTGGTGAGTTTAATTGGTTGTTGTTTCAAATTAAATTCAGAGAAAATATTATCTATTGGACCAATATTAAGTTTTTTTGAACTTTCAAGTTATTTTCATGAAGTAAAATGTTATTCCGGATAGAATTGTGAGAGAGAATCCATGAAATTAAAGAGTCCCGAGGCAGTAACTCGATCACCGGGCCTTTTGAAATATTATTTCCTCTTATTTAATGAAAAATACAAGATAATACTACCAAACTTAGTAAATGGATATGCATGTAGTACTAACACACAGTGAACCTACCCCATATTCATAGTTATGCCATAAACACAAGATTACCAACCAAGCACATAATAAGCCATGCTTTCTGAAATGGCATATTGTATTCCTGAACCACAATACCCCCATGCACAGTTCACCATATTAGCGCAAAAACCACAATAACCTATGTATATATAGACCAAAATTAACAAACAAAATACCAAAATATGAATGAAAAAAACAAACTTCATACATTGTGCAAAAAGATGCACAGTAGTACCTGAACCACATTACCCCTATGCACAGTTCACCATACTAGTGCAAAAACCACAATACCTATGTATATACACACCAAAATTAACAAACAAAAACACCAAAATATGAATGAAAAAAACAAATTTCGTACATTGTGCAAAAATATGCACAATAGTACCTGAACCACATTACCCCTATGCACAGTTCACCATACTAGTGCAAAACCACAATACCCTATGTATATATACACCAAAATTAACAAACAAAACACCAAAATATGAATGAAAAAACACACACTTCATACATTATGCAAAAATATGCACATCAAATGGGTTATGTATATACCAAAAGCACAAAGAAAAATGTCATGCTTGCGTAAGATTACACCAAAAATATGAATGAAAAAGCACAAATTAACGGATGGATTATACAATTCGTTATCTATGTGTATATCATTTTGTCGTAAACTTATACTATATGTATTGCAGTCAAATACATTCATTGTTGTAATTTCACATACCCAAAATGCATAAAAGGACGTGTGTAGAAAAATTGATTGCAAGAACCCTAGAAAATTAAAAAAAAATATATATGAAATTGAACTAGGTCACACAAAAACTAAAGAAAACCCATAACAAAACCTCTTCAAATGGTATAAAACATGTAGTCGATGTAGGGGAAAAAAGACCTTGCACTGTTATCTTCGTCCACCCCCAAAATAAATTGAAAGAATGGAATCAGGGCATACCTCTGTGACAATTTGCAGAAACTTTTTGGAGGGTTTATGCCCAAAAAAATTGCGCGCCGTGACCGATGACTCTCTGCGGGTCGCTTTTTGGAGAAGAAGTGTTGTGGCGGCGGTTTGTGGGTCGATTTTTCCAGAGAAGAAATGTTGTGGCCGGCGGTTTGGGAGAAGTAATTTTGAGAGAGATGAACAAAGTGAAACGTGTGATAGTGGGGTTTGTGGGGGTGGACGAAATCTTTGAGAATATTGTGAGAAAAAAACGGGCAAAAAAGCGGGAGACTTATTTGGTGATTGAATCCCTAAAAAATAGGAACAATGTTTGCAGTTACCATTTTAAACGTTACACACAAATTGTAATTTGTCTAATTTGCCCTTAAATGAGCTGGTTTCGATTTTATTAAAAAAAATGGAAAAAAATCAGGCCTTTGGATTAAACATGTTAGTGGTCTAGATCTGTCCACACTGCCACATATTAAGGGGCTTGCCACATATGATCCAATACCTATATATATATATATATTATATAATCTTGAGAGGGAGTATTAGATAATATTCAAAGTTAGTTAGGGAAAGTTAATAAGTTAGCTTTCTAGTTAGTTTTATGTTAGTTGATTAGTTAATCTTTGTTCATTATCTTTAGCCAGTTTGACGGTGGTCATGCTTATATAAAATGGTAGGAGTTGTACAAATTATTCATCAAATTATAATAAAAATTTTAGTTTCCTTCGTCTCTCAATTCTCTATAGGTTAATATGATATCAATAGATATTCTCTCAGCTTCTGTCTAACTTCACGTATTTCAGCTTGCATTTTTTCTGATGAGAATCCATGGACGAAGGATCCAGTAACGGTGCCGGTTGGTCCGATAACAAGGGCTCGAGCAAGAAAGTTCAAGGATCCGCTCAATGGGTTGATTCAAGTCAGGCAGAAGGAGACCGAGAGTGCATTGCCGACGGCAGATGAAGTTCGGGTGGTCTAGTTGATTGGCGTCATCAACGTCCCAGAGTCCACTTCAGACTGAGCAAATGAATGATGCCAAGAATACGAGTCATTTTGTGTCTTGAAGACTTTGTAGTCAAGTTCCCAATAGTGTCTTGTAATCATCTATCTTAGCGTTAGTTGTAATTTCGAGTTGTTTAAGTCATTTTGATGTTTTGGAGGCCAAGTAAAACTTTAAGGCCGCGTCTTAAGTAGTTATTTCAAGTTCGGGATGAAAAGGGGTTGAAACAGGGCGTGTGCAGGGCGACACGGCCTGCCCGTGCTCACGGACACGACCGTGCTCGGCAACACCGCCTGGCCGTGTCAAGCAACACGGTCGTGTTGCAATTTATGGTTTTGTTCCAAATTCCAGCGAGGAACACGGTCTGGCCATGTCATACGACACTGCCGTGCCAGGATCCGCGGATTTGACTTTTTCGAGTTTTTTTCAGTTTTTTTGGTTTCCTTTTTTGGTTTAAGTTGTTCCTAGTATGGTTAGAGTTTGGATCCCTTATAAGGGTGAACACTTATTGTTTTTCATTAGTTATCAATAAAATTATTCTCTTACTCTCATATTGAGTGTTTTCTCCAAATGCTTCAAGATTTACGTTTCTTGTTGCAATTACCGACTTATCAGACAATAATCCATAATTGCTTGTGGCGTCTTCGCATACCAAGGTTCTTGCTTTGCTAAGCAACGGTCGAGGTTTCCACCAAATTAACCGAACTAGTGAAGATTTTGGGTTAACAATATCTTGTTGTTGGGTCGTATGCACAATTGTTGTTGCGGTTCACATCAGTGCTCGATCTTACATTCCAGACAAATCTGCATTTTCAACCTCTTTCCACATCTCATGGCCGTTCCACCATTAATGATCTTTCAAGCCTTCACTTTCTGCATTATTATGATAGTCCAGTGCTTGTCCTAGTGTAGCAGCATTTAACCGATGACAATTAAGCTTCATGGGGCAGATCTATGGCGATTGCACTTTTCGTGAAAAATAAACTAGGTTTCATTGATGGTCCAATCATTCGTCCTACAGATTCTGATCATACTATTCTCAACTCCTAGATTAAAAACATCATCACTGTCATTTCATCGATTCTCAATTATGTTTCCAAAGAAATCCCAACGAGCATAATTTTCACGAAATCAACTTATGAAATTTGGATCGATCTCAATGATATTTTTTAGCAGAACCACAATCATCGCTTTTTTCAGCTTCTCTATAACTTAATCAATCTCAAACATGATCAACAATTTATTGGCTTCTGTTTCACAAAGCTTAAAGTACTATGGGAGAAACTCAACAATTTCAGGCTTTCCTAGTTGTAGCAAGTGTAGATGTGGTGGAGTAAAAGCTCTTAATTATCACTACCAAATGGGATACATTATGTTCTTCCTCATTAGTTTGAATGACTAATTTTCTCATATCTGTGGCCAAATGGTGCTCATTGATCCTATTTCTTCTATTAATAATGTTTTCTCCCTTGTTTATCAAGAACAACAACAACGTAAGATTGTATCTTATCATTTTCTATCATTGATTCAAACAATGGCTTTGCCTTTATTATCGCCAAATATGTACTTACAAGTTTTCTGATAAAGGTTATATATTTTAGAAGAAAGATCATCCTTTCTGCACACATTATAATTTTCATGATCATAATATTGATAAAATGTTACAAACAACTATTGTTATCCTCTTGGTTTTTGTTAACGTCGGAAACCTCCTTCTAGTGGATCCAGTCAATCAAGTTTCTAATCCACCTCTTTCTTTTGATTCTGTTGGTCATGCTCCACATCATATGAATATTTTTTTTACAACACAATGAATGTTTCTCAATTGTCAGCATTTCAAGATAGCATCATTGGTCACCTATCATCCATTGGTACCGCCATTAACCCCATAAGTGTTTTAAAATACAAGTGTTTATTTTTCAATTGCCTCAAGTTCATCAGTTTGTTCTCTGTCTGTTTGGCTCATTTATTCCGGCGCTTCAAAACATGTATGATGTTCTACACTTTTATTAATATGAGCTCAACGCACCATGCAATTATTATATTGCCTAGTCACATTTATCTTCATGTCCATTTTTGTGGTGATACTCAACTTGAGCCTATTTTAATGGATGTCTTATTTGTGACCCAATTTATATTCAATTTCATTTATATTAGTGCCTTGACCACAACATCCAGTCTCGCTATTTTTTTATATTATGACTATTGTACTATTCTGGACTTAGCACCTAGACGATGCTTGATATTGGTATGCGTCTTGAAGACCTATATGTGCTTCATACATATATTCGGCTATACATCTACAACAAGCTCGGACTATCGGAATAATGTAGAAAGCAGAGGTTTGAAGGATCGTCATTGGTGAAATTACCATGAGATGCGAGGTTGAAAAGGAAGATTCTCCATGGAAGAGAAGACCTAGCTTGAAAAATGCAATCTCAAAGACGTGAAGTTATAAGGAAACTGAGATGATGTCTACAGATACCATATTAACATAGAGAAAATTTTATTATCAATTGATAAATGATCTGTACAAGACTTCTACCCTTTTATATATGTATAACAACCATCAAGCTGGCTAAAGAGCATATAAAAAAGATTAACTAATCAATTAACATAAAACTACACTAGATAGCTAACTTGTTAACTAACCTTAATTAACTAATTGTGAATATTCTTCTCAAGTTGAAATTATCTCTCATTTATTTCTTGTTAACGCTCAGGTTAAGAAGACGTGGTGCCATTTTCAAAGTTGGTTAGGGATATCCCCTCCTCCCACTGATCGTATTCACATTTTTTATCTGACAAAACAACACACCTTATGCACACACAATGCACATTTTCTTTCTTGTACCCTGTTTAGTTTTCCGGTTTAGTTGGAGAGCAAGAAATGCCTACAAACATGATGATATTCCTTTCCGTTACAAAAGCATCGTTATTCAAATTGAACATCGTCTGCATTTATTAGCTCGAGTTCTCTTTTTCAAAAAAAGCACTGGTTTGGATTCCTGAGCATTGCAAGTACACTTGGTCTCTGAAGTTTAGGTTGCCTTCTTCCATGCATTTCTTCCCAATTTTATGGTTAAAACCTCCATTACATTTGTTGAGCTTAGTATAGCTTGATAGCTAGAAGTTGTCATTTGCATCTTTATGTTTCGATTAGTATAGTCCTTATGCTTTTTCAGTTTTTCCTCCTAACAGACTTGACATATGTCATGTTCTGATTGGGGCTTTTGAATCTGGCGCCCTCCCTCACGTGTATAAAGCTGCTGCTGCAACTTTTTCTTCATTTGAGTTTTACAGTTCAAATAAAAATGGATCCCAAAATTTCTCTGTTCCAATACTCAGATGAGAATTGATTTTATCTTCATGGTACCAGAGCATGGTATGATTCATGGCTCAACTTGATACATAAATTATCAACAGTGAAAACACACCTGCAAAAATGATGTCGGTATATACAAAGGACCTCGATCCATTATCGCTACATGGATCGGATCATCCTGGGATGGTGTTGGTCACGAATCCACTCAATGGCGCGAACTACTTGCACTGGAGTCGAGCAATGAGGCTAGCACTTGGAGTGAAGTTGAAACTCGGATTCATCTATGGCACTGTCACAATTCCGGATTTGAACACTAAGGCATACACACAATACCAGAAGGTTGACTGCATGGTCTCATGGCTACTTAATGCAATATCCAAGGAAATTGTGGAGGCATTTATATATGTAAAAAGTTCGAAGCAACTCTGGGATGAGTTGGCTGAAAGATACGGGGAAAGCAACAGACCTCTCAAATATCAATTGCAGAAGGAAATAGCAAATTTCATCCAAGGTACATCCACTGTTACTACCTATTATACCAAATTGAAATGTTTGTGGGATGAGTACGCCTGTGTAGTGCAACTTCCTGAGTGTACATGTGGTGTTGGACAAGCTATTTGTGAGAATGACAGGGACATTAAACTAATCCAGTTTCTAATGGGGCTAAATGAAGTTTTTGAACCGGTGAAAAATCAGATATTGTTAATGGATCCATTGCCTCCCGTTAATAGAGCATATTCCATGATCTTAAAGGTTGAGAAACAGAATGTTGTACACACTAAAGTTTTAGATCCACTTGACACCACATCACTGATGGTTAAAGGAAACTATGGTAGAGGAAACAGTGGCATGACAGCTGGCAGGGGAATGGTGAGGAATCTGCATGGATCAAACAGTATTGGCAGAGGCAGAGGTGGTGGTCCACCAAGAAAAACAAAGGAGAAACGAGCAAAATTGTTGTGTAGTCATTGTGGTTATAATGGTCATGAGATGAAAGAGTGCTTCAAACTAAACGGATATCCAGACTGGTACAAGGAATTGAAGGAACAAAGAGCTAACCAATCTATTAATATGGTGGAGAATACAGAACTTGGATCTGCCAATTTCAAGGGTGAACAGGAGTTACAGAAAAGTGATCCACCTGACTTTGCTGCAATGATTCAAAAGGAAGTGGCTAAGTACTTGGCTGGGCAGAGCTTAACTTCACAAGGAGATACACATTCCTTATCTCACCTTGTGGACTATTCAGGTATAAAACAGAACACACACTTTGCTTTATCCTTGTTGAATGTGCTTGGTAAGGAAAATTGGATATTGGACACAGGAGCTAGCAGACATATCTGCTCTTTTCCAGAATTGATTGTTGAACTAAAACTTGTGTTGAATCATGTTATTGTACACTTACCTGATGGTACTTGTGAAGCCCCGATTTTTCCGAGCTATTAATTGATCCTTATTGTCGTCTATACTTTTGATCGACTATTTTACCGCGTCATTTTGACGGGTAATTATTAATAATATATACATTTTGTATTTTATTTCATTTTATTTAATTACTTGTGATCATGATCATCATTAATTCCATTCCTCATTTATGATCACTTGATTGATCACTATTACTATTTTTGTATTTATTAGTCACCTTAGAATTTTAAGAGACTATTTATTTTAGAGACTTTTACCTTATAGAATTAAGATTTTGATTTAGATTAAGTGATCATGAGACTTACAAGTGATCAAGGCAATCACTAAATATTTTGGAGATTTATATATTTCATCTATTATCATCAAATTTGGGACAAAAAAAAAATATGGAATTACCATATTGCCCTCATAGTGGACGGCCATGGTGGTATTTTTGGGATAAAAATATCATCCAACTCTTGTACACCTACACCATATATTAGTCATCTTGTGTATAATTATATCATTAATTCAAACATTATACACATCATCTTATACACCAATTCTTTATTACTATTTTTCCCAACTTATTCCATTCTTCCCAACATTCTTCTTATTCCTCTCAACATTCCAATTTGACCCATACTTTGACTTGCATTTTGTCTCCATGCAAGAGACAAATTACAAGACACAATTTGAACAAAATCCTCTCCCCCTCTCTCCATGAAGTGGACGACCATATGGCCAAATTTTGTCAAAAATTCATCTCATTTTCATCTAACACATTTACTCTCTAGCAAAAATCCTCCTCCTTCTCTCTAAAAACTCTCAACTTCTCTCTATTCTTCCTTTCATTTTCTTCTTCTATACTTAGAAAATTTTTCAACATTTTCCTCCTATTCTTCACTAAAAATCGAACCATCATCATACAAGGTAAGAAATTTTAACTTCAATCCATTTTTGGATATCACATTGTTCATCTCTTCCACCTTCTTAACTTAAGTTTGAATTTGGTTTGGAGGTACAATTAGAAGACCTTGAAAAATAGAGCTTGACAACATTTTTGAAGAAGGACCTCAAGCTTGAAGAAGAAAATAGTAGAGAAATTAGACTACAAGGTAAATTGAGTTAGACCCCTTCTTTCCTACTTTTCCTATTTTTTCAAATTTTAACACCCCTTTTTCATTTTAGAGAAATAGGGGCTGACCTTAGGAGATTTTGGAGTTGAGCCAAAATTTCCAATTTTTGAGCTTCAACTAGTCTCCAAACATCTACTACACAAGGTAAAGTGTAGTCCTTTCATTTCCTTATTTCCTTCTTTTCTCCTTAATTTTTCTCTCATTTTTCTAACTCCAAATTTTGATATTTTCTTGACTTAGGGGCTGACCTAAGAAGCCTCATCCAAAAATTGTAAAATTATCCCTTTTATTTCACAATTTCCAAATTTAAGGTGGGTGGAAAAATATTTTCCAACTTTTAGGTGTTTTGATTAAATGCATGTAGAAAATTTGATCATGAGCCTTGAGATATATATGATCTATGTATTGCATGTCAATTTTATATATCAAATCATGAAAATTCTCAAGAGTTGCTCAAAATTATTATTTATTGAATTTTAGGTGCATGCATGTACACTTTAATGTTTTAATTGATGAATTCTTGTATGTATTGGACATGCATGTGTATGATCTTTAAAATCTATGTTTTGGATGACTCATAACCTGGAAAATTCGAGCATAATTGATTAAATTTCAATTTTGGACTTAAAAATACAAAATTGGAAAGTTGGTGGACTAAATTGCAAGAAAATAAAAGTTAAAGGACCCCTCTGCAAATTTCGAAATTTGGGACTGTACTCAGGTTCAAAAATGACTTTTGGACATTTTAATAAAGTTTTAAGAGTTTTAAGATAAATAAAACCAACTTTTAAAAGCCCAAGGACTAGATTGTAAAATTTTGAAAGTTTAAGGGCTACTTTGCAATTTTTAAAACTGCACCAGACCTAAACTTTAAAATTTGAAATTTTTACTCTTAAGGTACTGGGAATTACATATTTTAAAAGTATTCCAAAAATCCAAGTGTTTAAGGCTTGGAAAGTAATTTTTCTAAAATTGAGGGACTAATGTGTAAAATACTAAACTTGAGGACCCAAATGAAATTTCCAGGACTTATGCAGCCCATGCACCTGGAAATACTAACTTAACTATAACTTAATTATATTTTGGACCCAAGGTTCAAATTTCATAACAATTGGACCCCTAAAAGCCTTAAAAGCAATTATTTCAAAATGGGATAAAAATGATATTTTCAAAAGTTAAAGGACCTATACATATTTCTTTTAAAAACTGCTTTTGTCCCAATATCCTACTAATTTTAGTGATATTTTCCAACTGGAATCACATTAAAAGCCCTTCGGTTTGTGAGTTCCGAATTTTTAAAACTTAAGGTCCGAATTGGCAATTTTTACAAATTTGGGGCCAATGTGAGAATTTTACAAAATCTCGACCTCAAAATTTTAAAAACCTGAATCTCTGGACAATTTGGAGAATTTAGGAACTGACCTCTTAATTTTTCAAGGTCGGGTTATTTATTTATTCAATTTTTAACCCCAAAAGTGTTGGTTTTTACAAAATGGGGCTAAATTGCAAATTTTCTTTTATAAAGGACCTAACTCAAATTATTTTATCTTTTACTAAAATAGCCCTGGACCCTCTGACTTGGAGATTTAATTAAAGTATTTTACTTTCCCAAAAACCCTTGACTTATCGGATCAATTTGACCGATTAATACCCGATCGCGGAGCGCTTCCCGCCTTGCGGGTGAATCTATAACGGGACTTATGTCCCACCTAATCTTTCAAGATATCGAAGGTTGCTTATCCTTCCGATATTCATCTTCATCCAAAAACTCCACTAACGCCAAAATTGCTACTCGCGAATTTTCAAAAATTTTCCTAAATCGCTTCCCTGAATCAATAATACTCATTGCTGGTTGATTGCCTGTAATTGTAATTACTTTCTGCTGAGTCAACTTGGTGTGTCGAGCTCACGTCGGAATGGATACGTGGGGGATGGGAAGGCGACAGGCCGCTATTCCACTCTTCCCCATCGTCCCTAATCCCGCAATCGAGGGACGGAGTTTGTCCGAGGAAGCGGGTCGTAGTGATCGAGGTATAATCATGATTATGACAGATCCGAGCCTCGCCCAGCTCCACTTTGTGGATTTTATCTTTGCCTACGGAGCGATAAGGTGCCGGTCTTGGACCATACCGACCGGGAGTTACAAGGAAGAACGAAGGAATTGATGTCCGATCCACACGATTCCGGAGTTATCGGACCCGTTTAGTTGGCGTTACATTTTCCGCACGCAACCGCTACCTGTTTTGCATTGGTTGGCGCTACAAATCCGTACGCAACCATTATTTGCCTTGCATAGGATTGGCGTTACACTTCCGCATACGCAAATCTACATGTCTTGATTTGAATCACATAGTGCTGTGTGACCATGAATTTTCTTGAATCGTATAAATATCTTATTGTATTATTTTATCACGACGCTTACGCGTGTGCGAATTCATGCATCATACTCGCGTTTTCATATAAGCTGTTTTCTCACATTAACTATAATCGCCACACTCGCATTACGATCACCCCATCCATCGAGATTTTTGTCTCATCCCCACCTGTTTTCTAACCTTAGATGAGGATTTCGTTGGAGATGTTGAACCGAAGCTCTGGATTGAGACCTTGTACTTGTACTACGTTTGTTGGATTTTACTATTTCTTTTGTTGATTGGACTCTTTTCTTATGTTGTTGTCGGACTTTTGTATTTCGTTCCATTCGGGTTTGTAATTGAGGGGCGTAGGACCCCTTGACTTTAAGTTGCTATTTTGTTGATTTTCGGGTTGTAATTTGGATGATGGATTGTAGACTTTAAGTTGTAACTCGTATCATTATTTATTTCATTGCTATTTAGACTCTGTCTCATTGGGTTCCCATTGATATTTGTCCGGATTTGTTTGGTTGTGGTATTTAAGTTGTGGATCGTCGTCGCGTCCCGTTTGGGGCGTGACAGTACTAGTGTTTCAGTGACACATGTTGGAGATGTTAAGTTGTCTGCTGAACTTGCTCTAAAAATGTCTTGATTGTGCCAAGCTTCAAATACAATTTGCTTTCTATAAGTCAGTTGCTTGAAGGTAGTGACCTTGAATGCAAATTTTCTCAGAGAAAATGTTGGTTGCAGGACCCTAAGGATGGAAGTATTAAAGCTGTGGGAAAGGCTTTTGCAGAATTATATGTTTTCTGAGGTTCAGAATTTAGTGGTTCTGTAGGACATCATGTTGTTGATCTGGAAGTTTGGTATAAAATATTGGGCCACTCTTCACCTACTTGTTTGTAGCACATTGCTTTTTTGAAGTCTTTTTGTAATAAAACCGACTTGGATGTTTGTACAACTTGTCATGAAGAAAAACAGTGCAGGTTGAATTTTCCTTTGAGCTCAATTAAAACTGGTCATGCTTTTGAACTAATTCATATTGATATATGGGGGCCCTACCATGAAGCATCTGTTACAAATACTTCCTACATGTTAACTATAGTAGATGACTATACTAGAGGCACATGGATTTACTTGATGAAACACAAGTCTGAGGTAGCCACACACTTGAATCAGTTCTTTGTATTTGTTGAGAACTAATTTCAGAAGCATGTACAGAAGGTGAGAACTGATAATGGTTTGGAGTTTGTGGGAAAGGAGACTCAGGCTCTGTTTGCCAGCAGAGGAATATTACATTAGAAGGCTTGTCCTTACTCTCCACAACAGAATGGGGTAGTGGAGAGAAAGCACAGACACATTCTTGAAATTGCTAGAGCTCTGCTACTTCAATCACATGTCCCTAAAAGATTCGGCCATATACTCTACTTGTAAATTTGTTCACATTCTAAACTCTCTTCCTACTGCTGTTTTGAAGTGGAAGTTACCTTATGAAATGCTACACAATACAACCCCCAACTACACTAGATTCAGAGTTTTTGGATGCTTGTGCTTTGCATCCAAGGTTGGGCCACACAAAGGTAAATTTGATGCCATTTCGCACCATGTTTTCCTTGGATATGTGACAGGTGTCAAAGGATTCAGACTCTTTAACCTACATTCTAAAGAGATCTAGGGATGTAAATTTTTATGAGACAAGGTTCTCTTTTCTGGAGCAATCCCCTACTCCTTCAGAAATTCCTCTCCCATGCAATCCGGACGATTGTGAAGATACTATCACTAGTGATTCTATTGATCCAGATGCAGAGTGCCTTCCTCCATCTCAGCCTACAGAACTTCTTGGGAGAGGTCACAGACAGAAGCACCAGCCAGCTTGGATGAAAGACTATGTCACTAACTCAGTGTCCATGGATATTGTACCCTACAGAACCTCCACCTATCATCAAGCCCTCAGCCTATCAGTTGGATTGTTTCCCTTATGTCTCTCACTCCATGATGTCATCATCTTATCATGTGTTTTTTACTAACATTATTGAGTCAAGTAGTGAGCCTGCCAGCTACACTCAAGCATCTAAAGATAAAGCCTGGGTGGAGGCCATGAATAAGGAATTGCAAACACTTGAAGAGAATGAAACTTGGGAATTGACTATGCTTCCCCCTGGTAAGAGAGCCATAGGTTCAAAGTGGGTATATAAAGTCAAGAGGAACCCTGATGGAAGTGTAGACAGATACAAGGCTAGATTGGTGGCAAAGGGGTACCTTCAAGTGGAAGGGATTGATTTTCTAGAGAGTTTTTCCCCAGTTGCAAAATTGGTATCTGTCAGACTGCTCATTGCTCTGGCCACACAACACCGTTGGCCACTCCACCACATTGACATAAACAATGCTTTTCTCCACGGTTATCTAGATGAGGAAGTATACATGTTGCCTCCTGAAGGATACTTTAAAGCTAAAAAGGGTGAAGTCTGTCTCCTTAAAAGGAGTTTGTATGGGTTGAAACAAGCTTCTAGGCAATGGAACCTAGAATTTTCTGCTAAATTGTTAGCTTTTGGATTTATTCAGTCCACTACTGACAATTGCTTGTTTGTGAAGAATGATGCTACTTCATTTTTAGCACTTATCATTTATGTTGATGATGTTTTAATCACTGGTACTTCAGAATCTTTGATTAAAGGGCTCAAGGATTACTTGCATGGATTGTTCACTATTAAAGATCTTGGTTCAACTAAGTATTTCCTGGGATTGGAATTGTTGAGAAATGATAAAGGAACTCATCTCTGTCAGCGAAAATACATCCTTGACTTATTGACTGATGCTGGTTTACTAGGGTGCAAACCTACTTCCACTCCTTTTCCTCAAGCGGTACAATGTTTGACCCACTATAATGCACTTGATTGACTAAGTATAGACGACTCGTTGGGCGCCTTTTATACCTGAATCTCTCAAGGCTTGATATCTCATTCGATGTTCAACAGCTCAGTCAACATGTTAATGGCCCTACACAATCTCACTGGGACATGGATGTCCATTTGCTCAAGTATTTAAAAGGTACTGTCTCCCTGGGCTTGTTTTATCCGGTTGGCTCTCAGCCTAAATTCGATGCCTATTGTGATGCTGACTGGGGGACTTGTTTGATCACTCGGAAATCTCTTACTGGGTTCTGTATATTCTTTGGTGATTCTCTTATTTCTTGGAAGACCAAGAAATAGAAAAAATCTCTAAATCCTCCTCTGAAGCAGAGTACCGCTCCATGGCAGACCTATCGTTTGCAAACTACAGTGGCTACATAACCTAAGTCAAGAGTTACATATTCCTCTCTCCTTGCCTATTCCACTTAGTTGTGATAACAAAGCTGCCTTTCATATCACTGCCAATCCCGTCTTCCACGAACGTATCAAGCATCTTGACATCGACTGTCACATTGTCCGGAACCAATACAAGGCTAGCTTGATTTCACCTCAGCACATTTCTACGCTCCTCCAGCCCACCGATCTCTTTACTAAGGCTCTTGGTGGTCCTGCATTCCGCAGATTTTTGCTCAAGTTGGGCATGTGCTCTTCCTCCCACATTCCCACTTGAGGGGGGGTGTTGAGCTTAGTATAGCTTGATAGCTAGAAGTTGTCATTTGCATCTTTACGTTTCTATTAGTATAGTCCTTATGCTTTTTCAATTTTTCCTCCTAACAGACTTGACACGTGTTAATGTTCTGATTGGGGCTTTTGAATCTGGCGTCCTCCCTCATGTGTATAAAGCTACTGCTGCAGCTTCTTCTTCATTTGAGTTTTGCAGTTCAAATAAAAATGGTTCCCAAAGTTTCTCTGTTCCAATACTCAGATGAGAATTGATTTTATCTTCAACATTATTATAAACTGAATGCGGATGGCTCATATAATGCTAATGGTGCATTTTCTCGTATTGGAGGGATGTTAAGAGATTGGAATGTGTAATATGGGCCTGATGTGGTGGCAACACTATATTCTTCAAAATCCTGAGCTGGAAGTCTACAAGTAAATTGGGTTACTGCCTGCAACACAACAAGTCGTTAGGGCAACCCTCTGACGCTCAAGTCAGATTAGAGAGCCAAAGAATAACTAGAATTCACAAGACTAGATATTGTGAAAATGAATTTCATACCTTGGAAATAGAATTGGAGGTGATACTTATAGTATCTCAAAGCCTGAGTTATTATCTGGTGGTATATGGTGCATGGACCATATGGGTCCATTGAGCCCATAAGTAAAATTCTTTGTTGGACTTCATTATATTTGGACATTTGGGCCTTTTTAATATATATATATATATATATATAGGATATGGATCAAATAGGTCCTCCTACTTGGGGTGAGTCGATGATCATACTATATTTTTCCAAATATTTATTGTACCAAATGAGTGTTAGATTTTAATTTTCACCAGTTTTAGAGTTATTGAAATGTTTAATAGCATATGTTAGTAGATATAATTTCATTCATCAATTATATACATTTGAGATTTATAATTTTTGCACTATGAAATGCCGGTTTTCTACCACATGATGTAATGAGATAAAATATATAAACTTTAGAAGTTGTAGATCTGTAAAGTTGTCAAAATGGGCTGGAGGGGCAGGTTGGCCCATAGACCCCCCCAGAGCCTACCATTTGATGGGGCTGGACGGGCTAGAAAAATATCAACCCAATCCAAACCGCATTGGGTCGCGTGTAGGGTGGGCCCGCCAACCCATAAATGAAAAAGAAATATATAAAAACAATTCAGAGTATTACCTTGTAAAATTTACTTTACGTGGAAATTTATGGAGAAATGCCCTTCCCAAGAACTTTTGAATGAGATTGAGGAAACTTTATGAAGCTACTCACCATTTGATGTTAAGATAAACATAACATTGCTCCCTTGTGCCCTGGCAGATGATCCTTTTGTCATTGTGGATATGATTCTTGCGGCGGATTTTCCATAAGTGAACCCAATACTATAAAGAACATGTAAAATCTAACAATTTCCATATCACCATTGAAGAAACCATAAGCAACGACATAAGGTGCTAGATGATTTTCAGATATAACAACCGAAAAATATACTAGTTGACCTCATCGGTCAGTGACATGTGTCACTTACATGTGATGCATTACTTTTCAATGGATTCATCTTATCTTATCGATCATGATTGTTCCTTATTCAAGATCATCATTCATCATGCAATACCTTAATATTGTGGAAATTGGTTTATGAAAAATTAGGTTTTGGCCCAATTTTGACCAATTTTATTAAGTAAGTTCATTTATTTGTTGAATGAAATAAATGAGATAAACATAATGTGCAAGTGGGTAGATGAGTTTATTATTTTGAATTTCTCAAAACGATATGGGGTGAATGAAATAAATGCATAAAACAAGCCACTTAAAATGCATTTTATTTGAAAATGTGATAAGGTGGGAATGTGAAGAGACACATCCCACATAGGAAACAAGGAGCAAAGTTAGCTGCCATATATAGAACTTCACCAATAATAAGGAGTAATGAAGTGAAACTCCTTATGGTACACTCTAGTGGACCAAACCAATTTTGACTAGCCTTTGGCGAGCTCAAAGAACACCAAGGATGGTGCGGAGCATCGTCCAAGCGGGAGTGGCTCGGTGACGTGGCGGCGCTTAGGTCATTGATCACAAAATGCAATGCACCCGAAGTTTTATAGATATGAGTCCTCAGAACTCATTTTTGCATCTGAAAAATCCGAAATTCATCATATATTCTGCACAAGTTCTGAGAGTTTAAAAACACCAAAACGGTCAAAGTATCTTGTGATTTGTAATGTTGCTATCACAAGACATAAGTCGTTGTATCTTGGGAGGCGACGGATTAAGGTGCTTAAACCGTGAGTGGGGCAATTTCATGTTAAAGACAAAGAGTCCAACTGTTGCCTCCACTTTCATACTGTTACTCTGCTTGAATTATTTTCACCCATTCGATATACACCAACCATTTTTTCCAACAAATATTTCTATTTTTCAAATGAAGAGTTTCAATTGCCTCAATCAGCGGCCCAAATGGATTGACCCATTTAAGCCCATTTTCTGGTGGACTACTAAATCCTCAACTCACTTCGTATTTTTGAGATAGTGTGGACTACTAAATCCTCAACTCACTTTGTATTTTTGATGGGATTAACTGATCCATTTTAACAGCTCTATTGATTCGTTTAAAAATTATGTTGAATGAGAACTACTTAAATTCATGAATTTAAATCCTCACTTAGCCCACTATATAATAGTTATGATTCTTGGAGGCCTAAAATTTCTATAGAGCTCTCTAGAATAACTAATCCATTCACCAATTAAAAAAAGTGAAATATGTATGTCAAAAACAAAATTAAAATTGTATAACTTAAATTCCCTAATATGCCCCTTAACCCAAAGAGAGAGGAATTGCTGGTCCCTAACTATGGTTACCTACCACGTGATCTAACTCACACACTTGGTCATGTCTGAACCCTGGTCACATGCATTGGTTAACACCTAAACCAAACCAAGACATAAATTAGGAAAAAGAAAAATATGGAAAAAGACAATCTTTTTTTTTTCTTCCCAAAATCAGAGAATAAGAGGGGAGAGAGAAAACAATTCAATGCTCTAAGGCTGATGGAATTTTAAATAGTAAAAAAAAAGAATAAGAAAAAGAAAAGGGTGAAAAAACAAACAAACAAAACAACTATCCATAATCTCTCTACTTTCATCTCATGCTTTTAGATTTGTCCAACGTTTGATCGCCCCAAAAATCATAAGCTCGAAATCGGTATGAATCGATGATTGAATTATCCAAGAATTATTAGAAATCTCCCAATTTTATTACCCTTTTCTGGGATCTTCACCCATATTAATAACGATGCATCTTTTTTTTGATGATTTTTGTTATCTGGGGCTTTTCGCAATTTTGATTATGTTGATCTGTCGATTGGGCTGAATTGGAAAGTTGTTAATTTGCATTGACTATCCGATTGTTGTTTCTGGGTTGTATTCCAGTTTCATTGTTCGTGTGTTTTCTGATGCAGAAAAAAATTGGTTGTTTTTTCTGGGTAATGTTAGTGAGTGAAACAGTGGTATGTTCTGTAAATGTTCTACTTTCCTTATTATTTGTCGTCAAGTTTATATTTAATTCATTTGGATTGAATGTTAGTGAATCTATATTGATTGAGCTGGTTTACTAATTTAAAGATAATTGTATTCTTGTTCCTTTGCCTTTTCTCTTATGTCATTGATTTATTTTGGAGTTGGATTTTTCAGCTCATATTAATGTATGTAAAGTTGGGAGTATTAGATAATCTCAGTTGTGTGAGATGGAATTTATTGAATTTGGCAAGGTGCTGAAAACATTTGCTATGCAGATTAAATATGGCATCAATGGTTGCGAAGGCTTGTAGCAGCACATCCAGTCAAATGCGGTTATGACAATCCAAGAAAAAGGAAGCAGGAATAAGAGAAAATTCCGGGCTGATCCACCATTAGCTGATCCCAGTAAGGTCATCCCTTTACCTTCAAACGAATGCACCAGTTTTGAATTCTCAGCCGAAAAGTTTGAAACTCATGCACATACGAATGCGTGCAATATGTGTTGTGTAAATGAAGATAGTTCTGATGCTTTGAAACTCGACCTCGGTTTGTCTTGCACTGTGGGGACATCTGACATAGGTGTGAGCCGACCAAGAGACGAGATAGAGGCATCAGGACGAGTTTCATGATGCTGATTGGAGTGACCTAACGGAATCCGAGCTAGAAGAACTTGTTTTGAGCAATTTAGACACGATTTTCAAGAGTGCAATTAAGAAAATAATCGCTAGTGGTTACAGCGAAGAAGTTGCTACTAAGGCTATTTTGAGGTCTGGCCTTTGGTACGGGTGCAAAGACACCGTATCAAATGTAGTGGACAACACCCTAGCATTTCTCAGGAGTGGCCAAGAAATTGACCCCTCAAGAGAGCACTATTTTGAGGATTTGCAACAGATGGAAAAGTATATATTGGCCGAGTTGGTTTGCCTTTTAAGAGAAGTTAGACCTTTCTTTAGCACTGGGGATGCAATGTGGTGTTTGTTGATATGTGATATGAATGTATCGCATGCTTGTGCAATGGATAGTGATCCTTTGGGTAGTTTCTTGGGTGATGCACCTTCAAATGTGAATTCGTCCGTTTCTGCTCAATCTCAGTTGAGAACAGAGCTAAAAAGTTCTGAATCTAATATTGTAGTTCCTTGTAAACCAAATGTATCAGTTTCTTATACTAATAATTGCCCATCTGAATCTGAGGCACCTAAAGTAACCAATGGCTCTAACTTGAAATCGAAACCTTCGTTTGTTCCGAATGGGCTAGTTCCAGATAAGGATTGTCGAAATTCAATTTCTGATATCAATGAAAAACCCTTTACCGCTACAGGTGCGGAAGAGAAGTTTGTTGGTAGTAGAAAGGTTTCTGGAATTAGCAAAAGGGAGTACATATTACGTCAAAAGTCAATGCATTTCGAGAAACATTACCGCACATACGGTTCTAAAGGCTCATCTAGAACCGGTAAACTTAGCACTTTTAGTGGCCTAGTCTTGGATAAGAAACTTAAAGGCGTTGCAGATTCTACAGGCGTAAATACCAAGAACTCCCCCTTCAAGATTAACAAGGCAATCGGATTTGACGTGCCTCCGGAAAATGTGAATCATAATCTTTCGACAAACACCGGATTCACTTCAGTGCCAGCTTTTGGTCAGGAAACTATTGATCACAATTCTTCATTGCCTAAATCGAGTGTCTCAATCAACTCTTTACCATCCTTACCCGTTGCTGATACCGAGCTTTCTCTTTCATTTCCTTCCAAAAGCATTGCTAATCCGATGCCCATCAGCTACAGTGTTGAGGCTGCCAATTGTAGCTATCTCGGTTCTTCAAATGATAAGTCTCTTGGGCAGTGGGCCCGCAAGATAGAAAAGATGAGATGATTATGAAGCTGGTTCCAAGAGTGAGGGAATTGCAAAATCAGCTCCAAGAATGGACGGAGTGGGCGAATCAGAAGGTCATGCAAGCTGCACGAAGACTGAGTAAGGACAAATCCGAGCTTAAAACGCTTAGGCAAGAGAAGGAAGAAGTGGAGAGGCTGAAGAAGGAAAAGCAAACGTTAGAAGAGAGCACCATGAAAAAACTTTCCGAGATGGAAAATGCGTTGTGCAAGGCTAGTGGCCAGGTGGAGCGGGCTAACGGTGCTGTACGCAGGCTTGAAGTTGAGAATGTGGCGTTGAGGCGGGAAATGGAAGCTGCTAAATTACGGGCTGCTGAGTCGGCTGCCAGCTGTCAAGAGGTGTCGAAGAGGGAAAAGAAGACTCTGATGAAGTTTCAGACGTGGGAGAAGCAGAAGATTATTTTTCAAGAGGAGCTTTCGGTTGAGAAATTGAAGTTAATGCAGATACAACAGAAACTACACCAGGCTAAAGATGTAAAGGATCAAGTTGAGGTATGTTTAGCTCTTAATATAATGGAATTTGTCTATTGCATGTAGATTGCTCTGTAACATGTTTGGTACGAATAAAAATAACGGTCTTGAGAAGATACCACAATTGTCTGATTAAGAGGTACAGGTGTGTCGTGGCGTGCACATATTTACCAGTTAGCTATATGCATGTGTTTAACAACTATTAATCTATTCTGAAAAAAACAACTATTTTTAATCTCCATGTCTATCTATTTACAGTTTTGCTCTTCTGCGTTGATATACGTGACTGGAGGGCCTGTTGATCAATACGCAGCTACTGATAGTTGCATGTTTTTATGTGAAGGACAGATATATAATCAAATGTAGGACCATATAACTTAGTGAGCCATATGTGAGCCATGGTTATGACAAGTTCTTGTTCATTGTCTAGAAAGATTGAAAACAAGGGCGAATGGAATAGGCATCCGAAATTCCATTAAGACGAAAGTGAACCCATATTCTGCCACGTTGTTATACTGAGACACTGGAAATAAGTAATAATTGGCGGCTTACTTATCTTGGTGACACAAATACTTATAGTATGAAGCCACTGAATATTTGGGATCTACATATGGTTCGCATAATGTTAAATTATAATGAAGAAAGACGAAAAAGGTTATATCAAATTATGACTACTTCAAGTTATGTTGTCAAATTCTGATGGGCTGAAATTGCATGCACTCTTCCATGTTTCTCTGTCGGCGTGTTCATGCATAGTGTTGGGTCTTGGACTAATTTTTTTTTTTTTTGAGAATAAATACTTGAAGACTTTCATGAGTTCGTCTCTCTGATAATAATTTTATTCACTCTAGCCCTCGGAAAATATTTTTGCTGGAAGTGGTTTCTACATTGATTTGTGAAAGCATAAAACTGTAACAAATGAAGGGTTAAATCTAATTTATAGGGATAAAAATGAGGTCTTTGTTCTGCTGTTTGTTGTGAAAGTTTTGGTTTCTATATATTTGAATTTATCTTGGGTCCCTGGATTTCATTTGTTTTTATTGGTGCTTTAACAATGAAAGATGTGAAAATCACAGGCCAAATTGAATGAGGAAGAGAAGTCGAAGAACGAGTTGCTTACACAGACCAGTTCGTTTAAAAAGAACGCGAACAAATCGAAGTCTCCACTCAATCCAAAGAGGATACGATCAAATCAAGAGCTCAAGCCAATCTACACAAGTACAAAGACGATATCGAGAGGCTCGAAAAAGAAATTTCTCAGCTGAGGTTGAAAACCGACTCGTCAAAAATAGCTGCCCTTAGAAGAGGCATAGACGGGAGCTACGCCAGTAAACTCACCGACTTACCAAATACTCCGCCCCTCAAAGATTCGGCCATTTCTTACATTTCAAGAATGGCGATCTCGGACTTTACCGGGAATGGGGGTGTGAAACGGGAGAGAGAATGCGTGATGTGCCTATCCGAGGAGATGTCTGTTGTTTTCCTCCCGTGTGCACATCAAGTGGTGTGTAAAACTTGCAACGAGTTACACGAGAAGCAGGGGATGAAGGACTGCCCATCTTGTCGGAGCCCAATACAGCGACGTGTCTGTGTACGTTATGCTCACCCTTAAGTAATTTTCGGAGATGAGACTATATATTTTTTTAATAATGTCGTGTGGGACTGATTCACAATAAATAGTGCATGTGGATGCTTTCTTTCATCTTATGAGTGCAACCAAAATGAAGAGAGACAAGAAAAAAAAAAAGATTGGTTTGTGTGGAGACTGGGTTTGTATATGCTGGTTCCTTTTTTACATCGAATAAATAGTGTGGCGTCGTTCTTATGTTTGTCTATATGTGCGTTTTTATTTAAGCCCGGTGGTTTTAATAACTCGACTGGAGATACAATAGGTTCGATATATTTGGGTAACTTTGGTCTTGAACTCAGACGTCTTGCGCGCGGCAAGACGTCTGAGTTTTTGATTGTTGATGACCTGATACAATACTATGCATTATGCATTGAGTTGCTAAAAACACTCCTGTGCATTTGAAGAAGATGGGTTTTGTGTTGCTTACTCATTTTAATGTTGAGGAGGTAATTGAAATGAGTAAACTATTTTTGTACTATAATATGCAAATTGTATTTAAACACTGACACTACTATATTTCTTTGTTCTTTCTGAATTTGTTTACTCATATTTAGCTCTAATATGAGGGATTGACTCTCCTTGACCTAAAAGTAATACTAATAAATATTGTCATCTGTATATTGGCTTTCAGCAAATTTGAACTGTCTCCTTTGTTTCTCTCTTGTTCTTGAATATTACATGGGTTACATACAGTTTACAGCCATGAGGTATAGTGCCTATATGAAATACAGTTTTCATTTTCTTTCAAGGTTTAGCCTAATTACAAAGAAACTCTAGTTATTTTTCAAAATTACAAGTACTCCTTTATGGTGTTACAAAGACCCTCTTGAAATTTGTATTAACCTAACAAATACCCCATTTTGGGGGTAATTTGTAAGAGAAACAAATGTCAAGGGGTATTTGTAATTTTGAAAGATAGCTGGGTTTTTTGTAATTAGACTAAACCTCATGGATGTTTTTGTAATTATCCATTCTTATAAATCTGTTGTCGTCCCAAGTTTGATTTTGAATGTATCTTTTAATCTGACTTTGAATTTCAATGTTGAGGAGGTGACTGATAAAGAATCCAATTGAGTAAAGTTTTTTTGTACTATAAATCTATAATAATGCGAATTTTATTTAACCCTGTCACTATCACGCATGTTATTTTATTTATATTTTAATATCAAGAATTGCTCCCCATCAACCTAAAGGTGATATGGTGGCCGGTGGGATAGGGTGGGTTCTGGAGGTTAAAAGTTTTCAAGTTCAAATTTTCAACTTTGTACCACTTGGTTGAGTCTCTCAGGCTTGCCACTCGTGTGGTTTACCTAGTTTGCAGGCTATTGATGGAAGGGTAATTATTGTGGCATGAATCCTCACATGAGTCACATCTGCAGATTCTGCACCACTTGGTCAAGCAGTGCCGCACAAGATTTGTCTAGTGCGGTTTACCTGATTGGCCTAGTTTGCATGCTATTGCATCAAGCACTACCCGAAGGGTAATAGTTGCAGTCGAGTACCCTCATTAAAAATTAAATAGTAAAAGAAAATCTCGTTTTAGGTAGCTCCAATATTCGAACAACATATAGAAAGAACATTCGAGAGTTTTTCAATCTTGAAACAGTGGAAAAATATTGGGGTCATTGCGAAAGGAAGTCCACTCCAACAAATCATATTGTAGTGGTTCCTCTTAATTGAAAAGACACCTACGGCTAAATGAAGCACAACCTTATCTTATTTTTTTCTCCAATAATTAGGGAAAAGAAAAACAAGAACAGCCATATAAACTAATTAATTTTCCCTTCAATTCAAACGTGGAAACATGACAATGAAAGTATGGTTCATGTGACACACAATTACGAAAAATCTATGCTTTATTTTTGTGCACTTTTAAATAAATTCGCTTACCACGAAAATATATTTTTGCACATAATTCAATTGTGGTAATATGTATAATTTTTGAATGCTAAATTGTTTTCTCTTGACTTTTCATTTTTTAACGTGTTTCTAGTTAAGCAATATTTATATAAATCCATTATTCTTTTTTATTGGTAAGACTTAATATATAAAATTATTTGTTTACCCCATCGAAAAGTAATGTTACTTTTTGAAAGAATAAAATAAAAAATGCCATGTTACTTAAAGCAATGATGTGATGCATTAATTAAGCTAGTGCTATTGGAAGCAATTATGCAAATATACTCAAAACTTTTGGCTACATTAGAGATTTGCGATAAATATTTTGAAAAGATGCATTTGGGGAAGATATTGTCATTGGGGTGTAAATGAACCAAACCGTCCGTAAATTATTCAGAGCTCGACTCGATAAAAACTAATTTGGGTTTGCATAATGAGTCTCGTTAAAAATTGATGAACCAAACTCAAACTTAAATAAATTAGTTTTTTTAGCTCATGTATAGGCTCGTTAGCAAGCTCGTTTAAATTAAATTAATAGTTCGACTTTAACTTAATTTATACGTTTACTAATGACAAATATAAACATATTTGAATAAACTTAATTGTTGAATAAAATAATAGATTTTGATAGATCTATTATGCTTTTTAGATACATATAATGTTATTTTTATAACAAATTAAAGAATAATTTAATTTATAATTAATATTTATTAAATTCGAAAAAGTTCGTAAGTCATCAATATATTTACGTTCGAATTCGATTCGATAATAAAGAAGTTAAATTTAAATTCTCAAAAATTAATTTTCGATTGATTTGATTGCAACCCTTTATCACTATGGATATGGTGTTATGTAAGTCTCGTTTATTAATGATGTCAAGGAAAGAAATTATTTGTGACGAAAAAGCAATATGTGATAGATAAGATAGGAGAAAAGATGGGCTTGCACACCTCTCCCCTGTGTCCTAAACTAAGCCACGCGTCGTCAATTTCTTGGACAAAAGAGTATATTAGTAGGATGGGATCTTCGATACAAAATCGTGTTTCATCTCCTATTCCAAGTGTGGATGATTGACACGTGTATTACACTTACCATATTAGAACCCCATAATTTCGCTTGATTTATGCTTGAAATTAAAATGGTAAGTGTAATACTGGCGTGTCAATCATCGCGTAGTTAGAATAGGAGATGGCTTTTAAAACACGAATAGAAAGATCCCATCCGTATTCCAACACCAAGAGAAAGGCCCCACTTAACACTTTCCTGTTACAACCCTTTTACTTGGAAAACCATCACCACCCGTTAACCCATGTCCCATAATAGAGGAAAATAACACTTTTTTTTAATCCAGAGTATCTCATTTAGTCGGAACATATTCTTACACTTCTTTTGTACTATAGGATATCCATCTTTCACATGGATGATCATAATTTCTTGGGGAATAGAGACAACCCCAACCCATCACTCCGTGCTAGGACCTTGAGGTTGCAATTGTAACTTTAAGGCCGCTAGGCCATCCCTTCCTTCGGATTATGGGACATCCGTCCTTCACAGGAATGGTGTTAATCTCTAGGAGAGGAGGGATAACACCAAACCTCACTCCGCTCTAATTAAGATTTGAAATTTGGACCTTGAGGTTTAAATGCCGCTAGGCCAATCCTGGGGTTTATACATAGCATTTTCATCTTAATAAACAATGCAAAGTTTTTTGTCTTTTGTTTTTTTCAACCAAAAAAAAAAACACGAACCAATTTTTGCCAAATCCATTTTCTAAACTGATTTAAGAAAAAACAAATCATTCCGTCCCAAAATTACAGGTCTATTGTTGGTGGTAATCGATCCACTCAACTTATTTTAAAAGTATAGAAATTATTTAGTCAAAATTTCATTCAAACTTCAATATTCACAATGAATATATTTAATAAATTATTAAAAATAATCTGATAACTAATTGAACGTCAAAAAAATTTAATTTCATGTTTGTGTTGCAAATGGAACAATAATTTTTGGGGTCGAGCTGTATGTTGAAAACTTGAAATTTTTGTGTCAACAATTTCGAAACATAGTTATGTGTTTTATTTCAATTTATCCTCGTGACAGCACCTAAGATCTGGTCTTGAAATGCGTGCCGTAAGAGACATTTGAATCCAAAGAGGGGCTTCAAATTGCCAATAATTCAATTATTTGTTAGTGAAAATAAATAAACACAATTGATTGGACTTTATTATTTCCAAGTCAAATTATAGTTTACAAGAAAGTAACTTAGCGCCATAAATCTGTCAATATGAGTCGAGGACCACTCATTTTGGCACCATATAAATCAAACCCAAAATCATCTGCCGCCATCTTTTGGGCTTCATCATCTTCAACAGATACACACACTAACACACGCAGTGACCGTGTTTTCCATCCAATCATTTCATCAGAATTAATAAGGTGACTAATCATTAATATCATTTATTCACATGCTAAATAATTCCTATTATATGCTCAAACTAGATTTTTATGTTGTCTCCTTGTGATCAAATGGTGTGTTTGTGTGTAGCATATTTTTGCTTTTAAAAAAAAACGCACAAACACACATCAGTGCGTGAAATAATCTGACATGCTACTTTATATCAATCAATACATTCATATGAAAATATGATCAAGAGTTCTTGATTCTTGGCTAATGAATTAGTACAGATTATTATTTCTTGTATTTTTTTTAAAGTTGAGATTTTAATTGATTAATTGTATTTTTTTGCAGGGAGTTAAATTAAATTACATATAGCAAATTAAAGTGGTCACAAGATGTCTTCAGTAGTGAAAGACATTTTGATAAGGTCCACTTTAAATGATGTGTGCACGAGAAGAATATTACTGAAGGAGAAATATGCAGATCAAATTGATCTCCTCAGGGCTCACCCTTCTCCCTCTCGAGCGAGCCGGTGGTCGAGCCGGGTTCGAGCCACACGGGACCGTGGTTCGAGAATCGAGCCAAGTGGGTTCGAGAAACCAGAGCCCAGGAGAAGAGAGACCCCTGTCCCTGTTCAAGCCTTGCTCACTCCAGTTTCAGATCACCCCACCCCAGCTACTAAAAAGGTTTGAAACATGTACCTATATATGCTATTTCTGATTGCATTTGTGTTGAGAAAAATATTGCAATTTAGATATGAATCCATGCTATATTTGATAGTTGGATAAGAGAAGTCTCAAGTGGATATGGTTTAATTTCATGGCCAAATGGTTATTATTGTGCTCTGTTATAGCAATGATGTGACATATCATGAAATAGTTTGCTCTTAACAGATTATATTCAAATTTTAAGTTCAAAAATAATAATTACTGTTATTGATATGGTGGGATTTATTATAAAACCCAAAACCTTCTCCTAAATGTCACACAAATATGATCCAAAGGAAAGTGTTTGTTTAATTCACATAAATATTCAATATACTATCAATGAAGTACTAGTAATTTTGAAAGCTAACTAATTTTTTTTTTATTTACAATTAGATTGAACCTCAAGGGCCTTTTTCTGTAAATAACCTAATGGACAAAATCGTAGATTGTACAAGTAGATAATTAAGGTTGGGTTAAATTGCAATCTTAATCATGTAGCTATAGGGAGTTGCCAATAATTGTGTTATGCAGAAATCAAGATTTGTAAAAAAATCTAGTAAGTTTTTGGAAAAACTCTATATTTCAGTTATTTGATAGTCAATTTGCCTGAAAAATTCATGTGTCCACATTTCCGGTCAAACCCACTTATGCGATACCAATTTTGTTTTCCTAGATATTCTTAAATTTTATTTTACTAGATTGTTGTCTCAATTAATATGCCAACACACATGAATGATGTTCAAATAAAACTGTCGACACATAGATTTTCCGTAAATGTATCTATTATCAGCTACCAAATAAATGAAATCGAGAATTTTTGAAAATCACACAACTCTTTTTGCAAATTACGTAGGCCCATTACTACCACTGTTATAGGCTAATTTGGCCTGTAAATGACAAGAAATTAGATCTCAAACTCTTATAGATAACTACAAGACACGTCAGAGATTGTTGGCTATATCAATGGATTCCTGCTATATTTTCAGGATGCAAAAATATAGACTAAAAAGTCAAATTGGCCTAGTCATCAGCTCAACTTTAACTAAATAGACTGTTCCATCTGGCAGTGGTAATGACACGTGTCTTCTTGTGCATGATTTTTGTCACTCACTTACTCTTGCATATATACCAGCTTGAATGAGAAAAAAATTGCATCTTGAAATTCTTTGTTTCATTTCTTAGATATCTGCATTTCCCAGAAATTAATTGGTTTTTGTTCATTTGAGGGCACCATGAAGCTTATTCGTGAGGTGATTTTCAATTTTCGGTTTGCATGAAACTGAAATATGGATTATTTCTGATATTGGTATTTGATTTTTGGTTTGCCAATGAACATTTATATATTGATTAATTTTGATTTTTTTTTTGTGTGTGAAGAGGGTTTTCACTTTTGGCAAGGGAAGGAGTGAGGGGAATAAGAGCATGAAATCCTTGGTAAGTCTGTAAAATTTAATTTCAACTCTGTCTTTTTTTTTTCTTTTTTGATCGTTAATGATCGAATTTTTATGGCTCGAATAATAATCAGTTGGATTTTTGGCCTTTTCTCTATAGTAAAAATGTATTTTAGGCATGTTTTTAGCCATTTTTGATTTCAAATATCCAGTTTACCCTTTTTCTCGTTTTTCTCGTTTATGTGAATCGGTACATAACTTGGTCATGTAACTCGGTATACCGACTTATATACCACATTAATTTTTTGAAAAATGGCTAAGTACCTCATCACTAGAATACACGAAGGGTGTGACCATTAGTTTTCGGTTAAAATGACTATAAAAACATGTTTTTAAAAACAATGACTATTTTTTATTTTCACACAACATACGTGACCAATTTGACCTATTACTACCTCGAATAAAGTGCTTCATAGGATGACAATAAATGGTTATTTATACATTTCTAATTCTTTAACCCTGATATGCTCTGAGTAATATACATAATTTGTCAAGGCAATTATATGTAATTTATGTGGTAATGCGTTTTGTGAAAATGAAAAGTAGGCATGTTTTTCAAAAGAGAAGGTCTTATGTGAGACGTCTCATGAAATTAAGTTTGTGAGACGGATCTTATAATACGAAAAAATCATGGGTCATTTACATGGATTTGGTTTTGGGTTCAAATCTTATTTATATATATGATCCGTCTCATGAAAAATGTCCATAGGACCGTCTCATACAAGCTTTTGTCTTTTCAAAAATATATTTTTAGCCATTCTCATTTAAAAACTAACGGTCATACATTTCTTGTATTCTTTGGTAGGTATTTGGCCATTTTTAAAAAAATTGATATGGTACATTTCTCGTTGAAAATAGGGGCAAAGTGGACAATTGAACTAAAAAATGGCTAAAAACATTACAAAAAAACATTTTTGTTTTGGAGAAGAGGCTAAAAAACCGACGGACTGTTAATTTATTCATCCGAATAAATAAATCAGAATTTCATGCTAGTTATCTAAATAAGCCGTCAAATTGTCATTCATGAGCATAATAAACCATTACAAGAATTTAAAAGATGTGTTTGTTGTATGATCAGCTGGGAGGAAAAGGTGCAAACCTTGCTGAAATGGCGAGCATTGGTTTATCTGTGCCACCTGGACTCACCATCTCTACAGAGGCTTGTCAAGAGTATCAGCAAGTAGGCAAAAAGTTACCACAGGGATTATGGGAAGAGATAATTGAAGGTTTAAAAATAGTCGAGGACGATATGGGAGCTTTTCTCGGTGACCCCTCGAGGCCTCTCCTCCTTTCCGTTCGATCCGGTGCTGCGGTTAGTCTAATTCGTCCGTGAATGTGGCTTTCGTATATAGTTTGAAAAAGATAAAAACAATAGTGGATGAAATTTTAGATAATTATGATTTTCATTCTTTGAATGTTATCGATATATAGCATTATGATTATGATCCGTTTGGAATAACTGTGAAATTATAAGTTAATTTGATTTCATTCATAATTGAAAATGTGTGTGTAAGAACATATGCTGAAATTGTGGTGACTATTAGATTATGTATGTACTAATCTACAGAAGACGAGATTACGTAAACTCAAACCTTTAGGAATGTGACTCTTGAAATGAAGTTTTCTGTGGAAAAGAGCTTTTTCAGTCCCACAAACTCAAAATTATGTTTAAGATATATTTACATGTAGCTTTTGGTCTCGGGTATAGATTAGTAATTAAGCTTCTGGAATGATAAAAAGGTTGGCCTAATTGATTTTGGTCTTAATCACACATTACTGGATTCATGTTGTTATATATAGATTTCTATGCCTGGAATGATGGACACGGTTCTGAATCTCGGGCTCAATGATGAAGTAGTTGCCGGTTTGGCTGCGAAAAGTGGGGAGCGGTTTGCATATGACTCATATAGACGGTTCCTTGACATGTTTGGAAATGTGGTAAGTTGTTTGCTTTAACAAAAGCAGATTCTGTGAGCAGTGCTAAATGGATACAAATTATGCCAAGAAAATAAATGTAATCTTGAAGTTTGCCGATGTTGGGTTTTATTGAAGGTTATGGACATTCCACATTCACTGTTTGAGGAAAAACTGGAAAGTATGAAAAATGCGAAAGGCGTAAAGCTTGATACCGATCTAACAGCCTCTGATCTGAGAGAGTTGGTGGAAGAATACAAGGGTGTTTATCTTGAAGCTAAGGGTGAAAAGTTCCCATCAGGTGAATGATCTAACAGCCCTTATCACACGTATCCGATATTATCATGTCTAAGGGAGTTTTTGCTAAACTCGAACGCGATTTGTTGCAGTAGAAGAGAAAATTAATTGAGAATCAAAAGTTGGTAGTGTTTGTAGATTGTAGTCAAAAATTGAATAAGTTGGTGAATAAGTGCTTTATTTGTGTATAAAAATCACACCAGAAGCACTTATTTCCTACTTTTCGATTCTCATTAAATTACCCTGAATCAAAAGCAGAAATTGACATTTGAAAAATACTAAAAATTAACTTTCTCCAGCCAAAAGCTGACAATCACTTTTTTGAAGTGTTTGCAAACACTCCCTAAGTGTGTTATCTGCCTTGATTTCCTTTTAGCAATTAAGTTTTGTTTTTGTTCTATCGCGTCCATTTTTAGATCCAAAAGCAGCTGGAATTGGCCGTGAAAGCAGTTTTCAATTCATGGGACAGTCCGAGGGCCATAAAGTATCGGAGCATTAACCAAATAACTGGTCTGAAGGGAACTGCTGTAAACATTCAGTGCATGGTATTTGGAAACATGGGAAACACGTCCGGGACAGGTGTTCTCTTTACTAGGAATCCAAGTACCGGGAAAAGAAGCTCTACGGAGAATTTCTAGTTAACGCTCAGGTCTTAACGACTCTTGTCTTTTCCGTTTAATTTAATTGGGATAATTACAAAAATTACCCCTGAGGTTTGGGTTAATTACAAAAAACCCAGAGATGTTTTAAAATTACAAAATTGATTGTGTTAAATATAAGGTGGTAATTGCAATATTTTAACAAATGTAAGGGGGTGTTTGGGATTCGTTTTGCTTATGAAGGGGGTAAAAGAGTAATACATAGTCAAACCTCACGGAGTTTTTCTAATTTTCAAAATCTCTGGGTCTTTTCGTAATTATCCCAAACCTGAGGGGTAGTTTTGTAATTATCCCTTTATAATTTGCATTTTTATATGGCGATTTATATAGACTGATTGGCATCTCTGTTTAGGGAGAAGATGTTGTTGCTGGAATTAGGACACCACAGGACTTGGATACCATGAAGAATTGTATGCCTGAAGCTTACAAGGAACTGGTTGAAAATTGTGAGATATTAGAGCAACATTACAAAGATATGATGGTAATAATATATTTATATCATTTTTCATACTCGTTTCCCTGTTATGTCTTGAGCTTTTTCCGTATTTTTGTAACATTACGCAGCAGAAAGGTAATAATATGCCGTTGTCTATACAGGATATTGAATTTACGGTACAAGAAAACAGGCTATGGATGTTACAATGTAGAACCGGAAAACGTACGGGTAAAGGTGCTGTGAAGATTGCCGTGGACATGGTAAATGAAGGGCTTATTGATTCTCGCACGGCAGTGAAAATGGTGGAGCCTCAGCATCTTGACCAGCTTCTTCACCCGCAGGTACATGCCTGCTTGTAAAAGTTGCTCGGAAGTATTTCTATTTGATTCTTTCGTTGATTGTTTTGAGTTGCTTCAAGAATTAAATTATAAGTAATGCAATAAATCGATATGAGAACTTAATATGATGAAATATATTTTTCTGTTTTGTATTTGTAAATTTTTCTATGAGAAACATTCAAGTTTTCTGCTGGATTATTGAAAATATAATTAACTCAAATGTCAGGGGTAGTTTAATATTTGAAAATATATATTAAGGTAAGTTTCTAGCTAAACTATTTATAGGGTTCTAGCAATTATAGTACATTCCCGATACTTGGCATATCCACCTAATATTACCTATAAATATCAATCGATTTTTTTACATTTCAAAGTATTGCATGCATTACTCTACGTAACTTCAATCACTATTTTTCTTGTAGTTTGAGGATCCATCTTCGTACAAAGACTGTGTAATAGCTAAGGGCTTGCCAGCTTCCCCTGGTGCAGCAGTCGGACAAGTTGTGTTCAATGCTGAAGATGCTGAGACATGGCATGCACAAGGAAAGAGTGTAATCTTGGTAAGATCATCCAATGTCTTATTTCTTACATTTGATATCGTACGAGAATACTTCTATCCACGCCTCATTGAGGAAAAGTATTCCCTTCATTTATCGATTTGTTAGATTTTTACTGTAGCTCTGGCCGGTCGTGTTCAGTAGACTATCCTTTAGTCTGTATTTGGTCTCTATCAGCCCTTTTAAGATGTGCATTGCCCGATCTCTTCAAAATTTTAGAACTTTGTCTGAGTAGAATATCTGATAAGGATCTATCAGATAGAAAGACATCGTGAGAACAGCCTATAGATATTATGGCTGATTCGATTTACCTAATAAATCAGGCGAAATAGTGTTTCGAGCAGTTTTCAGGCATGAGAATTTAATGTTCTTCTTGATAGTGCATTTTCTCTCCTAGTATGTAGACATCGGCTACTAATCGAAAAGTCTCCCTAGATTGGCCTGACATATTTGATCTTCCTTTGTTCATATGATTTTACTCTTTGCTCTTGCTTTGCTCGTGAAAACTGATTTTTCGTGATTTTTGTATCTCTAAAGGTAAGAACTGAAACGAGCCCAGAGGATGTTGGGGGCATGCATGCGGCTGTCGGAATTTTGACAGCTAGAGGTGGCATGACATCTCATGCGGCTGTTGTAGCCCGTGGATGGGGAAAATGCTGCATTTCTGGTTGCTCGGAGATACGTGTGAACGATTCTGAAAAGGTTGCCTGAAAATCAACCCTGGTGTTACGGTTTCCTTGTTAGAAATATTGACTATTCGTTATTGGTGGTGCAGGTGGTCTTGATCGGAGACAAAGTAGTACGAGAAGGAGAATGGATATCGCTTAATGGCTCAACAGGTGAAGTGATCTTGGGTAAACAGTCGCTCGCTCCTCCAGCTTTGACCGGGGATTTGGAGATTTTCATGTCGTGGGCCGATGAGATTAGACGACTTAAGGTGTTTTAATGATTCATGAAGTAGAATTTTCATTCCTTCTGTAATATCTCGAAAAAATGCAAGTGTGTCGCTAATTTCTGTTTGGAGACAATTACAGGTAATGGCAAATGCTGATACACCTGAAGATGCACTCACCGCTCGGAAAAATGGAGCTCAAGGGATTGGTTTGTGTAGGACAGAGCACATGGTAATGTTTTGCTGTCTTTTCAAACCTTCATAATCGATTTTCTTCTAGTTCTTAATTTTCATATTGCAACAAATATATAAATAACCGGATAATGTATTAGTGTGGAATGATGAAAGTTCTTGATGTATATTCTGCTGATTTTTAGCATTTGAATCTAGCTTTCTTGCTAATAATTAAAATCTGCATGCTTTGTTTTGATAAATCATTTTTACCAACTTTCACCTTTGCATTTCTATGAATGCCAGCCAATTTGCAGTTTTGAGGTCTTAACGAAATGCGTGTGACATTATGTATACCTTATTTGTCTCAGTTCTTTGCTTCTGATGAGAGGATTAAGGCTGTACGAAAGATGATAATGGCAGTTACACCAGAACAGAGGAAGGCAGCTCTAGACTTGTTGTTGCCTTACCAACGAGCTGATTTCGAGGGAATTTTCCGTGCAATGGATGGTATTTCTCATGTCCACTTTACAAATTACCTGTCTTTTTTAGGGATAATTACAAAAAACTCTCTAGGGTTTGGGTTAATTACAAAAAGATCTAGAGATGTTTCAAAATTACAAAAAATCCCTTCAGATTTCATTTTGACTTTATGTTAAGGAAGTAACTGTAATATTTGTATACACACCATAAAGTGACTTAACAAGTTTACACAGTTGAGTTTTTTTTTTTTTTGCAATTTTCAAAAATCTGTGGATTTTTTTTGTGATTAGACCGAACCTCAAGGTGTTTTTTGCAATTATCCCATTTTTTTTATGAGGCAGAACAAAAAATTGAAGCTAATAATACAATTATGGAATACAAATAGAATAAACCTTTTCAACATCTTTTAAGAGTGTATATTTCTCAGGTCTGCCAGTGACAATCCGACTTCTAGACCCTCCACTCCATGAATTTCTACCAGAAGGTGACATCGAGCAGATTGTCGGAGAACTAACTGTTGACACTGGCATGAGCGAAGATGAAGTTTACTCGAGGATTGAAAAATTGTCCGAAGTGAATCCCATGCTTGGGTTTCGAGGATGCAGGTATAGTTTTCACTAAACATCATGTATATAAGTAGTAATAACAATATGACTGCAAGAGATCCAATGCATTATTTTCGAGTCATCGTATAAATATGTTTACAGAAGGATAAAGATTTATGTAACTGTATTTAATAAAACACACACTTGTAGTGAAATTTGAGGCTTTTAATAGCATGTTTTCTTAACACCAGCAAGAAGCATTCTTACATTCTTACTCATTTGTTCATTTTCATGAATGGTTTTGGATAAAATTTGGCAGGCTTGGAATATCGTACCCCGAGCTGTCAGAAATGCAGGTTCGTGCAATATTTCAGGCGGCCATCTCTTTGAGCAACCAGGGCGTCACAGTCCTCCCTGAGATTATGGTTCCTCTTATCGGCACACCTCAGGCATGTCATGATCATATTTTCGTATTTTAAGGTTCCTCTCTGTTACAAATAGGGATATTTACAAAAACTACCCTTGAGGTTTGGCTTAATTACAGAAAAATCCAATCTTTCAAAACTACAAATACTCCCTTGTGAGGTTTGTATCTATTTAATAATTACCGGATACCCCACTATTGAGGCTGCAATTTGTGAAATAAAAACAAATATCAAGGGGTAATTGTAATTTTGAAAGATAGTTGGATTTTTTTCGTAATTAGACTAAACTCAAGGATGTTTTTAGCCCTTACAAATAATATGACCAAGTGTCCGTTAATATTTTTGAGTTTATTCGGTAGCAGGAGTTGAGTCATCAGGTGAGTTTAATTCGTGGGGTCGCAAAGAAAGTGTTCTCGGAGATGGGATCCTCAGTGAGCTATAAAGTTGGAACCATGATAGAAATTCCTAGAGCTGCTTTAGTTGCAGATGAGGTAAATGTGAATTTAAGCTTAACATTGCATTGAGGTCTTTCTATCTCGAAGTGTTTCTCGACTTATTTGCTATGGTTTTGGTCTGAAGATTGCAAAGGAAGCCGAGTTTTTCTCTTTCGGGACAAACGACCTGACACAAATGACATTCGGATATAGCAGAGATGATGTAGGCAAGTTTCTTCCTATATACTTGGCCAAGGGCATTCTCCAACACGATCCATTCGAGGTTGGTTATTTTCTTCGTACTTTAATCATTTTGAAGTAACTGGAAATCTATTCTCGAGTATATTACAACGATTTATTGTTTTCAAATCCAGGTTCTTGATCAGAAAGGTGTTGGTCAACTTATTAAGATGGCAACGGAAAGAGGCCGTGCAGCTAGACCAAGCTTAAAGGTTAGTTATTCTTGAATTGTCGATCATGTAAATATAGAGCAGAGTACCCTCTTGACTACGGCTGAAAATGAATCCTAATATTCGACATTCGACTAGAGATTGATCAATAAAAGCTCATTTGAGCCGGTTCGTCATGGTAACGAACCAAGGTTAAACGTATTTTTTCCGTTTGGTAAGATGTGAAGTTTCCCTTGAGATTGACTTGATTGGTAAAGAAAATAATGAAATATGTGTAACAGAACTCGATTCTTGTTCAGTTCGACTAAAGTTTCAATATGAATTTCCAATACAATTTCTAAAGCTCGATAAAGTTTCAAAATGCTTAATCATTATCATATGTTCGGCGCTATTCGATTCGTTTTACATCCTACTCTTCTTTGAGGACTCAGAATTCGGTGGAATTGAACGGCATTTGTGACAAAAATAATTGCATCCATCTTGCAAACCTGATATATATGTGTGTATATATATGCTGCATCGTTGCGAGCGCTTTTACCAATTTTGAAGACGGTTTCGCCCTTTTTGTTGTTGTTGTTGTTGTTGATAACAAGTAGCTTGAATAACGAAGCGAAAATCGACAGGTCGGGATTTGTGGAGAGCATGGGGGAGAGCCTTCTTCCGTTGCCTTCTTTGCAGAAGCTGGACTTGATTACGTTTCGTGCTCGCCTTTCAGGTACAATTTTATAATGTTGTTTTCTATCATGAAATGAAGTTTTTACAAAGAGTTTATTTGTCTAATTATTTTTCTCTCTTTTGCCAGGGTGCCTATTGCAAGGCTAGCTGCAGCCCAGGTTGCAGTATGATTTGATAACATAAATAAGGAGGGCCGTCTTGGCATTCTTTCTGAATGAGCACTTTTGTATATAAACTAGTAAGGTGCACGTGCGTTGCACGTGAACCATATAATTTTTGCTAATTTAATTAAAATTAAGTTATTAAAATTAAATAAATTATATTATATTATAAATATTGATCATATTATAGAATGCAATTCGACTTGAAAAGAAATCTGCCAAATTAAAATAATTTTTCATGGATTGTATTTAACATATATCTTTGTTTGATATGGACGTAAAGAACCCTCCCATTGGGTATTATGCAACTCATTTTATTAATATCAAATGTACATCTTGAAGAAATTAAAAAAAGGCCTAATTCCACCGCCAAATTATTAAGCCTTGTGCTAATTATAATCATGATCTTTTACTTGAATTTGATGATCTCTTTATAATTTGTTGTTGCTTTTGTTTGCTTCTTTTGACCATCTCATTTCTCCATGTCATCTATATTATTCGCTCAAGAATTTCACGAAATGCATATTTTTTATAGTATGTTTAGTACTGTACATTAAGAGCAAGCCTAGAAAAGGTTTCATTGTTTCAAAGAACATAATTAAGATCTGGTAGAAAAATAAATATAAAGAAAATGTGTGCAAAACACATGTGTAGATACTAATTCCCAAGAATAATAAGGAATAAAATCATGTCCAATTTGCAGTTGAAAATTCTTTATGAATCATGAAATGTTCCTAGAGTTTTACATAGGCTACTGATTGAGAAAGAATAACATAAGGCTCCAATTGGATTGATGAATTTGGAGCTAAGGACTTCAAATTTATAATAACAGGTCCATGAGGTTGTTTGGATGAAGTCATTCTATAATTTTCAAATCCTCAAAAGTGACTTGTGGGGTCATTTTGGAGGATTTCAAATCCATCTTAAATGGACTTATTTGAAATTATTCTCAAATTCTCCCATCCAAATGTAACCTAAGTGAACATGCTCAACTCAAAATTTCTATTATATATTTAATACTTAATAGGTGGTTATCCAGACACTTTTACCAATTGATTTATAAACCTTTTAAAGTATTTTACAGTGATGATCTTGTAACTGATTACGTAAGCAACTCGTTCCGAAATACAACAATCCCTTCATTTCTAATAGTATTATGCCTTTGCTACACCACCAAAAAAATCACAATCTCCCTATTCCTCTTAACATATTCACTTTTGCCAAAAATAAAATTTCACTCCTTTTTTTTTTTTTGAGGAAAAAATAAATTTCACTCCTTAGTACGTACTATATAGTCTATCATGCCATCATACATTTATTCACCACTGTGGCCCCTAACACAATTAAATAGCAAAATGGAATAAAAATGAATGAAATTTTCATCCTAGGTTTGTAAATTGCATCGTTGTTTTCCACTCAATGGAGCCTTTGGATTACATAATAGCTTCTTAATTACAAAAGCTCCTACAGAACAAACAAAAATATTGCACAAATTCGAATTCAAACATCTAGAAATTTATGAGCCAAGTGAAAATTAAAGTGGAATCTACCATTTGTTGGTGTCTTGCAGAGGAGAAAATAATTCTGTGGGAGCGCTGGATTCTTAGCTAAATTGCGGCTTGTGATATAATCCGACGGTAAATCAGGCCCTGAGAGAGAAGTATCACATGACTGGTCATTTATTTACATATCAATAAAGAACATGAAAAGCCGAGCCCAATGAGCTAAGTTGGTTACTGAAATATATATCACAAACCAATAATATTTTTTTTTATGTTTTTCGCACAAAGAGAGCCAAATCATCAAAGAAAGAGAGAGAATAAAATCAAAGCATTGGAATCAAATAAAGAAGAAAAGAAGCCGATTATTCAAACGTTCCAAACATTAAACAAAATTTAAGTAGAAAAAAATTCTAATAATGATAATAGCTTTCACATATCTGCAGATCAATCTCAGGATATGAGTAAGCCATGGGGAATCAGTTTGTTCTTACCTAGAGTCCAAAAGATGCATTTCGTAAACTTAGTTGTCTAAGTAATGAAATGTTCCAACATCATTTTAGCAAAGACTCAAGTCATTATAAACCCCAATACAAGATAAAGGAAACCAATTCAGAATATTAACTTCTTATCACTCAAAATATCAAGAAGTTTCCCCCATATAATCTCAAAACAGCTTAGCTACATTTTGAATCCTTGATTAAGATAAACTGACTGATGTACCTATTTAACAAGGTATTATGTTACTCTAAGAGGTAATAGTTGCATTGTGTAGGTCTTCCCCTTCCGTGCGGATGAAGAGAAAACAAAGGAAAAAGGTGACAACTGATTCAATAACCTACAGAACTTATAGGATCTACATCATAGTAAGATAAACATACAAAAAGAATTTGAAGAAATTCACACAGTTCGGTTTCTAACTACAAAAAGTTGCGCCTCGGCCAAAATAAATTTTACAAAAAAAATCAATAAAATTGCTCATTGTTGTTAGTACAGAAACAACAATTTTACAAATCTCATGCTCTTGTGAGATATATCAATTCCAGTTCTAAAGCATAATCAACAAATACATAGTGTCGTTGGAATTGTGTTTCTTACTAAGACCAGGGTCAATTATGCATTCAATTACTTCCAGAAAATACAATAAAGAAACATAAAAGTAATGGGATCATAATATTGTTTTGGGAAATAAAAAACCTTTGGATTCGCAAAATTTACTGTTGTGCCCCTTTTAAATCAGGAAGACAATAAATTACTTGAGATCAAAATGAGTTATCACTATATACAATATGAAAAATCCATAATCAAGTCAATTTCTTTGGACAGTTGCAGAAGAGAACTTTTTTTTGATATGTGCTTGTCTTGAGCACCAATACAAGAACTAAATTCTGCCTTCTCCTTCTGTCCAGACTGCTTCTACTCTTATATTGGAACTCTTGATAATAGAAGAACAAAGAGGGAAAATGAATAAAAACATGAACGTATGTGAACTGTATTATTTTAATACTATTGAGCAAGAGGGCGAGGAAGACCACTAAATATACAAATTGGTTTCCTGCTGGCCTTTTGGTATGCTCAACTTTATCGGAACCACTTTATGGATCACTTTGTGTTTGTTTTGTCAGCCTTCTCGAACTTAAAAAATTTCCTACTTATATGAATTTGCATTTTTGTGATCGTGATACTTTTGTTGTTTCTTATTTCATGAAATTAATAAGGTAAAAAGAATATAAAAAGGCTAGAAAATGGTATTGAAGGCCGGTCGGCAATGTGAAGTAGTTTGGGTCCTATTTTCTGTCTCCTCGTGCCTTTTATATCTTTTGAGATCACGCCGTTCAAACTTCTTCAGATATCCCTTTCATGTACCTCTAAAAATTAACCCAATTTGTAAATTATATTTTTTCACATTAAAAAAATTAATTCAGTTAAAGGGTATTTTAATCCAATCAAATTTTTACACAAATATTCAACTTATAGAGTAGTATGTCAAAGCACATCATTTTGTTGTCTCCTATGAATAAACTTAAGTTATATATAATTTTGTTTCTGTAGAACATCACTGAGTGCACATTTTTAATATTTTCATATTCAGAGCATCACTAACAACCAATAATTTTGCATAAAAGTTGAAGATAAAGTGCTAGTAGGAACGTCGAATTCTTGTTTAGTATACTCGTGCTATGAATATGATCAGAGCCCGCTAAAGACAAAAGCAAGGTATACAACATAATATTTTCATAAACACAACCGTAAGTAATACTGATAATAGAAGCAATAATTAGAACTAACATTGAATCCCAAAAGCATCAAACATTGATTGCGGGTGAGTTTCTAATAGCCAGTAATCATGTAGATTCCAAGCCCACAGGAGAAAACAAAGCAAAGAGGGTTTTCTTGAGGAAAATAGCAATGGCTACTACTTTACAACAGTTTTCAATTTTATGCTCAAGCAAAAGTTGAATTGTCTACCTATGTTTCCTTTGCTGTTAAATTAAACTGTCATTTCTTTATCAGTAATTACTATAATCATGTTTTGAGCTTGAACTCTGTTATTTAAATGTCAACCTCTAATTTATTCATATAGTTCTTAGATCACCTAACAAATTTTAATAGTTTATAAGCTCTAAATCAACGTGATGTTTTGAAGAGCTTAAAGGCATTGCCAAACACCCTATAAGTTTTAGGTTAACAGTCTATATCAATACAAAGACCAAGAAAATATTAGAAAAAATATACCATGGAAATGGTTGAAGGCAATAGTCATCAGAGAGACTGAAATGGAGTAAATAACATCAAAATAATAAATCATTTCAGTTAAGTTTTTACCTTTTCGACTAAAACCTCGATGTTTCATATTCAGCTAGACGCCTAGACATCTACCGGGACGTCCTCTAGATTATTAGACACACTTTTATATTCCCCTCTCAATTAACACATATTTATCCAAATGCATTCTAGCAATATTGAGTCTTCCTTCATTGTTGCATAATATTCACCTGCATAGTAAGTGAATAGAAAAGTACTTCTCTAAGAAAAATGCAAAATAAGAAAGTAAAGAACAAAGACATGCAATATTGTTCATAAAATAGGAGCACACTAACCTCAAATTCTTCTTGATTTAATTTCACTGTTTGTTCCCTTCACTTTGAGAAAGAGAACAAACATTATTGTAAAGAAGAACTGCATCCAAAAGTGTCTGCAAATAAATACATTACAAATAATTGAAAAGCACATCATCTACAGCCTTAGGGCTATGGTACAACTGTGTGATAGTGAATATTTCACTAAACCCCATAATTTTGGCTGCAATTTCTAAATTATGTAATACACTCTCACACAATATCTCATAATATTCCCAATGAATATACACCATAAAAAGATGTTTAACACTGATAAATATGATGGATCATGACCTAAGGTTTACAAGTACAACAATTTTAGTTGTAAATTGTCAGCAAACAACAATGCTTACTTGTTGAACCAATACTCGGATGCATGCAAGGACGACGGGCGATCAGTGTTGTCACTGAATTTTTATGAAAAATATCTCACTTTACATTGCTAGAAGAAAATATTAATGCAAATCTTGGATTAAATTTTGTGTACCACATAATCAAAGTTCAGAATGATAAGATTGTATATCCAATATCAATATGTCCCTCCCTAGTCTACCTTATACCCAAATGCAACAATACAAATGACTTGGAAGTATAGGAAGCTTCGATCATGTCAGTCTAGTATAGAATTAACCATTAAGGGGAAGAGGTAGATTGGGCAATGACATTCATATGCCCAGACTTTATAGAATAACATCTTTTGGCATTAAAATGTCAAATCAATCTATCTTCCACATGAGTTGTATGATCAACTTGTATACTTAAATACAAGTAATATGATTACCCTAGAGACACCACTTAAGAATTAGTCTAGCTAATTAAATTTATCATATTACCACTATTTGACAGTGATAATCAATGGCCCTGAACTTGAGTTAGTTTAGAATTTCAAAAAACACCATCAAACTCAAGTATAAATTGTAGTATATATATATAATTCTTTCTTTTTCGTGTTGTTAACAAAATTTGTTGGATCAAGATTGTCATGAAACTCTTTAAATAATTACCATTAAATATGATCTTGTCATGGATAAACTTTATATCATTGAGTTTTGTTTTCTCAACTGATGAAAACAAAGCTAAGAGTTAAGAAAAGTTACTAGATTCTCATTTTAAATTCTAAACTAAAATATCGAACAAACATAAAACCTGAAATTTCTTTGTAACTCTTAACTTTTTTTAGAGTAAATTATATGCATAAAGAAATAGAAAAATCTAATTTAATTAGAAACAGAAAAAATGTAATAAGCTTCAAATACTCTTAACCCTTGAACTCTAAACCTTTAAACCAGGATTTGAATAACAACCATATGCATAAATAAACAGAAAATTCTTATTTAAATTAGAAACAGGAAAAATCTAATAAGCTTCAAACCTGGATTTGAGTAAAAACCCTTGAACTCTAAAGCTTCAAACCAGGATTTGAATAACAACCCTATGCATAAATAAACAGAAAAATCTCATGTAAATTAGAAACAGAAAAAAATCTAATGATCTTCAAACCTGAATTTGAGTCACAACCCTTGAACTCTAAAGCTTCAAACCAGGATTTGAATAACGATCCCTTGAAATCCAAATTCTCGTATGATGGAATCACACCACGGGCAGACCTTTTTTGTGCCGAGCAAAATAAAGAGGAAAACAGATGTGCGATTTTTTTGTGTATCTAACTTTCTACTGAACAGACGCGGGAGTGTTCTGTTTTTTCAACTGAAGAGACGCTAGAGTAGTTTTGTTTTGTATTAGGTTTTGTCTTACCCTGTGTAATTCCAATTTTAACATTATTTTTATAGATAGTAGGGGTATTTTAGGCAGTTCAATTTTTACAGAAATATTCGCCATTTTAGAATAGTAGTAGATAGTAGATAGTAGATAGATAGTAGATAGTAGATAGATAAACTTAGTGTATATGTCTTGAAAACATTTTTCATAGAGAGGGTCCTCAGTTTTAGATGTTATCGAAAATTTAATGTAAATGATAAGTTCAAACCAATAAAGAGAACATAGTGAATTTTATGTAAATGTAAAATGTTTTTTTTAACTCCTTTCTTTTTGGGTTCTTCATCCACCGTGCATCTTCATTATCAGGCATTCTTTAACATTCTCGTCAACACAAAATGTTTAACTTTTTGAATATCTATTATAATCTTTACAAATTCCTGCAAATTTTGATCCAACAGGAGGAAAATAGATAATGACAAAAGGAGAGTTTGGTAGATGATTTAAATCATAATGTGATGAAAAAATTATTTATTTTTATTTCCTCATGTAAACAAAAACACAATAGGAGAAATTGAAGTTAATAATAGAAAAAAATAATATTAAGAGCATTTGAATTTTTAATTTCATGTTGAATATTTATGATTATAAAATCTTGTGTCTACCTATTGTTATATAATGTTGATTTTAGGAAAAGTTTGTAAAAAAGTGTTGGTTATTATCAATAAGAAGAAATGATGATTGGAGATGTCAACAACGGTCGACCCTAAAAATGTCAATATTAAACTTAGGGATGACAATGGGGAGGAGTGGGTATCTCAATACCCAGACCCACTCCGTGCCCTCCACGGGGCAGGGCGAGGCGACCCGCCACGAGTCGCAGAGGCGAGTCGGGCCATGTTAATTTTTTTTACTTTTTTATCTTATATTTTATATTACTAACAATTTTTTAATATTAGATTTTGTATTATAGATACATATTATTTATAATTTGTCATTATATATGTTAAATATAATATTAAATACATAAAACTATATTATTTTATATAATATACATTAAATATATTAAAAAAATAAAAAAATAGCACGGGGTGGGGTATGGTGGGTACCCATAGGGCGGAGGTGATACCCAGACCTGCCTCGCCCCGGTCACGGGGCGGGTACCCGTCGGGGCGGATCATCTTGCCATCCCTAATTAAACTTTAAATTTGAGAGTTTGTAATATGCCCATAGAGCTTTTTAGTGGGTCCAAATTAGACGTACGTTAGCTAGGGCTTTGGCTAGGCCGGCCCTTTGGGGTTTTTTTTAATAAAATTTTTTAAAATTTTTATACCTGTAAAACTATCAAATCAAATATTTCATCTCATTCATCAATTACCATTAAATTTTAACAAATTATCAAATTTGATCTTTGATCTGGATGACACATAACCTTTGGGGGTATTTAACGGTTTATAGTGTTTGTGAGAAATTATAGCAAATATATGGTAAAAATTGTGGCCGTTAATATATTAAGCATAGGCGCTAATTGAAATAGCGCCTAAAGAGAAAGTGTCACTTCGATTAGCGTCAGGCTGCTTTTTTAAATTTGTTTTTCTTTAGTTGGGCGCTAGTTTGACCAAAGCCCATTTTGAATTTTTTTCTCGTTTGATAATTATTTATTTAATAATTAATTAATTTATGAATTTGCAAATTAATCAATAAAACAAAAAGATTAAAAACGTTCAATTAATCACATCCGTGCGGTTTGAATCAATACAAAAAAATGATACACAAAATTATAATCGATAAAAGTCCAGATTAATTCCAAACCCTATGTCCCCCGGTACCACATATAGGTGTTACCCTCTGCCTAACACTCCCTCGCCTACCAAAGATCCCATTTGAACCTCCTGTGGTGGCGGATCATCATCCTCTTGATCATTTGTTGTATGATGACTAGATCTGTTGATGATGTCTACTCTGCAGTCAAATTGTTAAGTTGGTATTTTATCAACTTAATAATGTATTTTAGACTAGGATTTTATATTAATTTTGGATGTTTTAGAGTCGCTAGAGTCCATTTTATTTCATTGAGTGTCATTGAAGAGTTAATCTGATTTTGGTAGCCGAAAATTGATGAAAACAAATAAAAACGTGTTTGGGTGGAAGAAATCGCATTTGAAGAAAAAGAAGAAAAAAAGAGGAAAATCGCACTTTTGGGCTTGAGTAAAGCCGATAGCAGACCCCAGCTGTGCCTGCGAGGGGTGAAAACTGGCAAAGCGTGCGAGGTTTTGAAGTAGCGTGCAGCGCCCCGTCTTAGCGCCCAGCGCCAGACGGTTAAACGATTGAAATAATGACTAGCCCCCATTTAGCGCCCAGCCGCCGAGTGGAAAATTGAGACAGGCGAGCAGCCCAGGCGGAAATTACAATGTAACTTATTCCTTTTCTTGGACTTTTGTGGGGTATAAATACAAGTCTTGGGGCGTGAAATGGGGGATCTTGGACCATTTGGAAGACAACAAAAAATGAAGACAAGGAAGAAGAATAGAAACATTTTGGGACAAGCTTGGAGAACAAGATTGAAGGCTCTTATCATCTAAAAATAGAGAAGATCCCTCAACTCTTGTTCTTATTTTGTTACTTTCTCCATATTTTGTAAGATGTATTGTTGTATTCTTATGGATTCATTTTCTTTAATCATGAGCTAAACTCTATAATTCTAGAGGGATGATGTAATCTATGTTTGAACTTATGTTTTGAAATTGTGGTTTGTCAATCTAGATCTATCAATTTATTTGTGCTATTTGGATCTATTGCTTCTAAATTACTTGATCAATAATTTAGAGTGTTTGGTGTATTTGATTTGACACTTGAGAGAGGTAATTGAATACATGACCTTGGAATAGCATAACCTAGGATTGCATACAATTGAGAGATTTGTGAATCCTTTGAAGTCATTTATCAAGATTCATAGTTTTTATTGAGATTTTAATTGGTGATGTTTATAGAGATATTGATTTCCCAATTGAATCTAAAATCATTTGGCACTTGAGAGAGGAATGATTATTGTAGAAATCTTGACTTATAAATTGGTAATTGATGATTGATAAACCATATTGACAACATAAGGGATAACTAGATTTATCATACCTCTAGAATTCATTTAATCATTTGGATAAACTCATTGATATTTTCATATTCTTGATTTATTTTTGGTATTTTTAGTATAATCAACTCCATCAAATATTGAATTTCTAAATAAAGTTAGACTACTATATTATAGTACTTAGTGATAATTCGATAATTATTCCATGTGGATTCGACAACCTTACTACTCTATATTAAAACTTGACACGTAGACTTGCGATTTACAAAAAAAATATCTAACAAGTTTTTGCGCGCCATTCTTAGGGAGTAATTCATCTTATTTGCGCTAATATTATTACTTAGTGGTTTTACTTTAATTTAGATTGGGTTTTTTTTTATTACAATAGGGTCATTGTCATTTTTGTGTTTTCTTGTTGATGCGAAAAAATAAAAGTGCTAATTTAATCTTATTTGATCCAGAAATTGAAAGAACGCTTCGAAAGATTAGAGCCGCACGAAGAATCGAATTCGCAAAAATGGCAGGAATCGGTAATGATGAAGACCGCATACCTATTGTTGCACCACCGGAAAGGGCCATTCGGGACTATTTTCGACCAACCACGAATCAAAACTATTCGGGCATTGTTCGCCAACCTATCAATGCGAATAATTTTGAATTGAGGCCGCCCTAATAAACATGGTGCAACAAAATCAGTTTGGGGTAGTCGTAGGCGACCGAATCCTCATTTGGCTATTTTTCTTGAGATATGTGACACTATCAAAATGAATGGGGTTCCGATGAAGCTATTCGGTTGAGGTTATTTCCGTTTTCACTTCGTGATAAAAAGCTAGACAGTGGCTTCAAACCTTTCCACTGGAAGTATCACTAGTTGGAATGATCTCTTTGAAAAATTCATGGCAAAATTCTTTCCACCTAGCAAGACACTTCAATTTGAAAAGTGAGATTGCTCAATTTCATCAACTCGACTTTGAGCCACTCTACGAAGCTTGGGAGCGATTCAAAGAATTATTGAGGAGGTGTCCACAACACGGGATGCCTTGATTGGCAAAAAGTTGATATTTCTACAATGGTATGAATGGGCATTCAAGAACTATTATAGATCTTTGCATGGGAGGTACATTGATGGTTAAAACTCCAAGTGAAGCCATGCTTTTACTCGAAGAAATGGCTGCCAATAGTTATCAATGGCCTTCGAAAGATCACGCCAAGAAAAGTTGTCGGTGTTCTTGAACTTGATACTATGTCCGCATTGGCCTCTCAAATTTCCGCTTTGTCAAAGCAAATTGCTACTCTAAACTCGGGTGGAAAACAACAAGCGATCATGGAGATAAGTCAAGAAATTGTGAATCCCGATCGGAGCAAGCGAATTATGTGAACAATCGGGGTTTCAACAATCGGGAATCAATTACCGACGCATTATCATCAGGGACTTCGCAATCATGAAAATTTCTCGTATAGCAATACGAGAAATGTGTTGCAACCACCTCAGGGATATCGAGAATCAAGCAAATGCGAGTACACATGTGGGAGAACAAAAGCCATCTTTGGAGGAATTACTTAATTCATTCCTTGTAGAATCAAGAGCAAGGATGAACAAGGCCGATTCTAACATAGAAAATTTGGGTTCAAGGGTTACAACAATTGAAAGTCATCTCAAATCTTTGGGGACACATGTGGGTCAATTGGCCCGGCTATTAATTCACAAATGAAAATTGATACGTTTCCAAGTAACACCGAGGTGAACCACGGGGAGCATTGCAAGGCCATTAAGTTGAGAAGTGGAACGGAATATGATGAACCAAAGATGCCTACTCACGCCACCAATGAACCAGGAGCAAGCTCTGAAACACTCCACAATGAAGAGGGCGTTGACAAGCCATCAGAAAGCGCGAAAAATGAGGTAAAACCAATTTCCAATTCTGATAATGTGTTACCAAATTCTCTTCCTTTTCCACAGAGATTTCGAGAAGAAAAAAGTTGACGCTCAATTTTCCAAGTTTTTGGAAATATTCAAGAAAATTCACATCAACATCCCTTTTTGCCGATGCACTTGAGCAAATGCCAAACTATGCAAAATTCATGAAGGATGTGATGTCGAGAAAAAGAAGAAGGTTGGAGGCATATGAGACGGTCAATCTCACAAGAGGGGTGTACCGCCTTTTTCAAAAAAAAGCACCACAAAAAATAAGGGGTTCCGGGAGTTTCACTATCCCTTGCACTATTGGTGATTCTTATTTTAAAAAAGCTCTTTGTGATTTAGGTGCTAGCATTAATCTTATGCCGTTATCATTTTTCGTGAAACTTGGCCTTGGAGAAATAACACCGTCCACCATCACATTGCAATTAGCCGATAGATCACTCACCTACCCAAGAGGAGTGATTGAAGATGTGTTGATCAAAGTGGATAAATTCATATTTCCGGCGGACTTTGTGGTGTTGGATATGGAGGAAGATTATGAAATGCCATTGATTCTTGGAAGACCTTTTCTAGCAACGGGACGAGCTCTAATTGATGTGCAACAAGGAGAGTTGACATTACTGGTAAATGATGATGAGGTACTATTTAACATTTATAAAGCAATGAAATTTCAAGAAGAACCTCACACATGTCATTTTATTGATAAGATCGAACAATGTGATCAAACGGAAGTTATAAAACAAGATTTAAAAGATCCGTTAGAACATTGTTTGATTAATTCAATAATGAAATGTGATGAGGAAGATAGTGATGATATTGATTTGCTTGAGTTTATTCTTTCTCTTGAGGCTAAAGAAATTGTAAAAGAAAAACAAAAGGAAGCGTTAGAAAATGCCAATATTAAAAATATTCGAAAGGTACTTTAGAACTAAAGGAACTTAGGAACATCTTCAATATGCATTTTTGGGAAAAGATAAAACTTACCCGGTAATTGTTTTTCGCTTCATTATCTTCATCCGAATTAGATAAGTTGTTGCGTGTGCTTCGTGAACATAAGTCGGCTTTGGGTTGGTATATTTACGATCCGAAGGTATATGTCCTTCCATTGTAATGCACAAAATTTTAATGGAAGAATCTTATAAACCATCTATTGAACATCAAAGACGACTTAATCCCGCAATGAAAGAAGTTGTGAGAAATGAGGTTTTAAAGTGGTCAAGGCGGTATTATTTATGCCATTTACGATAGTTCATGGGTGAGTCCGAGACAGGTTGTTCCTAAAAGGGAGGTATGATGATTGTGAAAAATGATAACAATGAATTAATTTCTACACGAACGTCATCAGAGGATGGCGCAGTATGTATTGATTATAGGAAATTGAATAAAGCTACTCGTAAGGATCATTTTCCCCTCCCCTTTATTGATCAAATGTTGACGGAGTTGGCGATTACGAATACTATTGTTTTCTTGATGGCTATTCGAGGTACAATCAAATCGCCATTGCCCCGAAGATCAAGAAAAGACTACTTTTACATGTCCATATAGTCTTACGCATTTCGCGCAGATGCCATTTGGATTATGTAATGCACCGCTACTTTTCGAGAGGTGTATGATGGCGATTTTTCATGGTATGGTTGAGGAAATCATGGAGATTTTTATGGACGATTTTTCCATTTTTGGTACTTCTTTTGACCATTGTTTGCATAACTTATCTACGGTTTTGCAACGTTGTGAGGAAACTAATCTTGTACTTAATTGGGAAAAATGTCACTTTATGGTCAAAGAAGGGATTGTACTTGGGCATCGTATTTTTGTACATGGGTTTGGAAGTTGACAGGGCAAAAGTTGTGGCTATTGAAAAGCTACCCCCACCTTCAAATGTGAAAGGCATAAGAGCTTTCTTAGGGCATGCGAGATTTTATAGGTGATTTATAAAAGATTTTTCAAAAATTGTTAAACCACTTTGTAATCTCCTTGAAAAAGATGCTATCTTTTGCTTTGATGAGTTGTGTTTGCGAGGCATTTGAGCAGGATAAAAAAGGCACTCGTTTGGCTCCAATTATGATAGTCTTGCGGATTGGACTCAACCATTTGAGCTTTATGCGATGCAAGTGATTATGCAAAGAGGTGATGTTCTTGGTCAAAGGCGAGACATAATTTTTAAAGCTATTTACTACGCAAACGGGACCATGGATTAACGCCCAACAAAACTACACCACCACGAGAAAAAGAGATGTTGGCGGTAGTTTTTGCATTTGATAAATTCGAGCTTACTTGGTGGGTACAAAGGTGATTGTTTATACGGATCATGCAAAGCAATCCGATATCTTTTCTCCAAAAAGGATGCAAAACCTCGGTTAATTCGATGGATTTTGCTCTTGCAAGAATTTGATATTGAGATTAAGGATAAAAAAGGAAGTGAAAATGTGGTTGCCAACCATCTATCCCGCCTTGAGCAACCTCACGAGGTGATTGAGAGTCCAATAAAAGAATCATTTCTGATGAACAAATTATGCGTCTGCGAGACATCATTACCTTGGTACGCAGATTTTGTTAATTACCTCGCGGGAGTTTTGCCACGGACTTGACTTCACACCAAAAGAAAAAATTCCTACATGATGTTAAGTCTTATTTGTGGGATGATCTGTTACTGTTCAAACGATGCGCTGACTCTATTATTCGCCGTTGTGTTCCTAAGGAATAAATTGGAGAGATTCTTCAACATTGTCATTCCTCATCTTATGGGGGACATTTCGAGCCAACCCAATTGCAAAGGTACTACAACTGGTTTTTATTGGCCAACATTATTCAAAGATTGTTATGCTTTTGTAAAGACTTGTGATCGATGCCAAAGGGTTGGTAATATTTCAAGGCGTCATGAGCTTCCTTTGACAAACATAATGGAGGTGGAGTTGTTTGATGTATGGGGTATTGACTTTATGGGGCCATTTCCCGCGTCCTATGGAAATTTGTACATTTTGCTTGTGGTTGATTACGTCTCCAAGTGGGTTGAGGCGATTGCTACACCAACGAATGATGCTAAGGTAGTACTCAAATTCTTGCACAAGCATATTTTCACCCGGTTTGGTACTCCTCGAGCTATTGTAAGTGATGAAGGTACGCATTTTTGTAATAAATTATTTAATAACCTTCTTGCTAAATTTGGTGTGTGTCATAAGATTGCGCTTGGTTACCGTCCTCAATCTAATGGTCAAGCTGAAATTTCCAATCGTGAAGTGAAACAAATTCTTGAAAACACGGTGAGTTTTAATCGAAAGGATTGGGCACAAAAGCTTGATGATGCTTTGTGGGCTTATCGCACGGCTTATAAAACACCCATTTGTATGTCACCATATCGATTGGTGTTTGGTAAAGCGTGCCATTTGCGGTTGAACTTGAGCATCGAGCTTATTGGGCAATTAAGTTGAATTTTAACTTGAAAGAGGGGTGAAAACCGATTACTTTAATTGAACGAAATGGAAGAATTTCGTCATGAATCATATGAAAATGCCAAAATGTATAAAGAAAAAATAAAAAAATGGCATGATCAAATGATTTTGCGACGTGAATTCTTACCCGGCCAACAAGTGTCATTGTTCAATTCGAGATTGAAACTATTTCGGAAAATCGAAATCACGATGGTCGGGCCATTTGTGGTGGAACGTGTGTTTCCTATGGTGCCGTCGAGTTGAGAGGAAACGATGGGAATTCATTCCAAGTGAACGGACAACGATTGAAACATTATTTTGGAAATGAAACAAGGAAGGTTTTAAATCTTCCACTTGGTGATGACATTTCGTGAGCCCGAGTAGTCAAGTCCGGCTAACGACTATAAATTTAGCGCTTCTTGGGAGGCAACCCAAGTGATTTTTGTGTGATTGCATTTTATTGTGATTTTATTTTCTTTAATTTTGGCTTATTTTTATTTATTTGGATTTGGTGTGATTTTTTTTATTTTTATTTGTGTGAATTAAATTTTGTGTGGTTTTAATTTGTTTTTATTAATTTTTATATTTATATATATATATATATATATATATATATATATATATATATAAAAAGGGGTTGTGCAGATGCCGGATTAATCATGTTATGCAGCGAGTGCAAAATAAAGCGATCACGCAAGTCTGCGTGGCGCTGCAGCAGCCGGGATCTTAGGGCCACTGCACGCTGCACCCAAGGTCTTTGGTCTTTAAGTGCTCAACGTGAATTCTTCCTTTCACTTCTTTCTCAACAAAACACATCCCCTCATCCTCTCCCATCTTCTCTACACATAAGCACACACAAACCCTCAATCTTGCACCACTCAAGGGAGCACTTAAGCATCTTAATCCTCATCTTCATCCTCTCTATCATCTAGGTAAGGTGGTTTAATTTGTACATCCCTTTTTCCCCAATTATTAACCTAATATGAAGAACATGTCAATATTCCTTTCAATTTCGAAATTCATGTTTAATTGTTGGATAAATTGTTGGGATATATGATTGATGTAAGTTAGAATTAGGTTGGTATTCATGATTGGGCATGAATTATTCTATGAATTTGGTGTTAATCTCTTGTCATCACTATGCTCACAAGGTGTTTGTCAAAATGCTCCAATGAAAAATCTTACACATATGCATTCCATTCTTGTCTTCATTGTTATTCAAGTACAATTTGATCATTAATTGATGACACGGATGCATATTTTTGGGATATTGCGAGAATTCCTAACCCCTAATCCATATTGCTTGTTTCTACGTGTTGTCTTGGTTATTTACTCTTCCAGGATATTAAACGATCAATTAAATGTGAAAGTCAAATAAACAAGCAAAAGCAAAGGCAAAAGCAAAGCGAGTACCTCCGAGGAATATGATACTAGCCGTTTCACAAGCTTAGAGGCACAAAATCTTTTTTTGATAAATTAAGCACAAAAGAGCATAATCTTGGGAGCGGGGTTGCAACCGAGTTCGAGTGATGGTGATCTTGCACAAATGATAAACCAAAGGCGATGGAAAAAATTATGTGCTCAACCCGGACCGTATGCACCAAATGTGGTTCGAGAATTCTTTGCAAATGCGAATGTCACACTCGATAACCCTAACGATATTTATGTGTGTGGTGACTACGTGTATATTGATCCATCAGAAATACGACAGTATTATGGATTACCTGAGGTGGATCACTCACCTTATACCGAGTTCATTTCTCAGCCACCGGATTTAGAGATGATTTGTCGTGCTCTTTGCCGCCCGGGTACAGAATTGCATCCAACAAAGGTCTCTGGCGGATCCCTTGCCTTCTCCCACACTACGTTGAGTCGGTACGGACGTGCTTGGTTTCATTTCATATGTCACAATTTAATGCCGACCAAGCATATCAGCGATGTCACGAAGCATCGAGCTTATCTGTTATACGCGATTATTAAGCATCCGATTCGATCAAGATAATTATCGCACAATCCATTCGCTACACCATCCGACATTGTAAATTCGGGAGATTGATTATGCCGGCTTTGATTTGTGGTCTGTGCAAAAAGGAGAAAATTACGTGGGACAAGAACGAACCATTGGAGCGCCTAAAGGGCCTATTGATTCTACCATTATTGCTTCTTATGACGAATGGGCGGGCGGTGTACCTAACCCGGCGGTGCGGGCTATATACTTGATCGATTTTGTCCTTCCACCCGTTGAGCCTGAGGCTCAGGCCCAATCACACGATGTTGGTGCTACATCTGGTTCCGTGGCGGGTCATTCTCGTCACACGAGCTCTCATCATGATGACGACCCTTCAGATGCATTAATGCGTGAGGTACAAGAGTTGCGAAGGGCTCATCGCCGCTAGCCGTAGCTTTTGTAGCCGAGCAACGTCATCGAGCGCGAGGAAGAGTATATTAATGAGCTGTGAGTTAGTTCTTGCTCAAATTTATGGCCGTAAGACCCACAATTCCAATTTCCGACACCACCACCACCGGGTCCTATTGCTCATCTTCCACTGCACGATTCTGATAGGGATTCCGATGCGGAGTCCTAATCACTTTGGCTACCAGGAAAGTTTTTCTCACTCTCCATTGGGGACAATGTTCATTTTAAGTTTGGGGGAGTGTAATCTGTTTTAATCTGTTTTTGTGCTTCATTTTGTGTCTTTTGAGTGATTAAAAAAAATCGAGTCTTGTCGTTTGTAAAAGCGTGAAACCGCATGACTAAGTGAATTTGTCGAATATGAGTTGAACGGCCAAGAGAGCATGTGTTTAAACTGTGATTTATTCTTCTTTCCATTAATTCCATCTATGTGCTTAACTCTGTTGATTTATTTGGAGATGAATTATGCGATTGAGTGTTTCCTTTATGATCCCACCGGATTCTAGAACTTGTCCGATCACTAGTCGAGGCGAAATCTAGGTGAAGTAACATTAAGGAAATGATTTAGGCCATCTTTGAACAAGCCGAGCCTAAAAGCCTACCTTTGTAGTATATTTTCCTAGTGTCCCCCTTTGAGCCGTATAAACCCGTTTCTTTGGCAAACCATCTAATACCCTGAGCCTATATGTGAATATCCTAATTACCCATCACTCATACACACAAAGTATAGAAAAATAATGGAAGTTGAGGAGGGTATGATGAGAAGGGTGTGAACTTAATTGAATGAAGTTGCCCGAGAAAATAAAATATGAAACCCCATGTACGCAAAAGAATAAGTTTGGGGGTTCCAAAAAAAAAATGAGAAAAATCAGCGGATTGAAGGTTCATAAACATTGGGGATGTCAAAAAGTGAAGGGTAGGGCTAATTGATGATTCGAAGTGCTAATTGTGTGTTTGGGTGATTTGAGCCACTTTTTCCTATATTTTCCTACCTTACCCTAAGCCCACATTACAAGCTTTAAAATTCCTATTGATCCTTGTGTTACATTAGCCTACATTAGTGGAGATTAGTGTGAAAGACAAGCCTATGGAGTCCGGTAAGCATCTCATCTCTATATTCAAAAAGTGGATCATTTTGAAAACACTTGATTGCGTGAATCTATTTGAATAATGTAAACGGAGTTGGCATGTACATTCCACACTTTTGATCACAATGTTAAAACGCATGCTTGATTGATAGTGAAATGAGTATTGAGACAAATGTTATTGGTTGTGAAGTTTTGCGATTGTTTATGTCATTGTTGTCTGTAGTTTTATTTTAGAGTTTGTTTGAGGACAAACAATAATTTAAGTTTGGGGGTATTTGTTAAATTGGTATTTTATCAACTTAATAATGTATTTTAGACTAGGATTTTATATTAATTTTGGATGTTTTAGAGTCATTTAGAGTCCATTTTATTTCATTGGTGTCATTGAAGAGTTAATACTGATTTTGGTAGCCGAAAATTGATGAAAACAATAAAAACGTATTTGGGTGGAAGAAATCGCATTTTGAAGAAGAAAAAGAGGAAAATCGCACTTTTGGGCTTGAGTCGGCCAGCGTTAGCAAGTTAAGCACCCGCATTGCACACAAAGACGGGGTGAAAAATAGGCGAGGCGAGGTTTTGAAGTGGCCACGCCAGTCATAGCGCCCTCAGCCTTTAGCCAGCTAGATTTGATTCGAAATGAGCTATAGCCGCCCATTTTAGCGCCGTAGCGCCGGGTGGAAAAATTGAGACGGGCCTGGGGCGTGAAATGGGGGATCTTGGACCATTTGGAAGACAACAAAACAGCAAGAAGACAAGGAAGAAGAATAGAAACATTTTGGGAAAAGCTTGGAGAACAAGATTGAAGGCTCTTATCATCTAGAAATAGAGAAGATCCCTCAACTCTTGTTCTTATTTTGTTACTTTCTCCATATTTTGTAAGATGTATTGTTGTATTCTTATGGATTCATTTTCTTTAATCATGAGCTAAACTCTATAATTCTAGAGGGATGATGTAATCTATGTTTGAACTTATGTTTTGAAATTATGGTTTGTCAATCTAGATCTATCAATTTATTTGTGCTATTTGGATCTATTGCTTCTAAATTACTTGATCAATAATTTAGAGTGTTTGGTGTATTTGATTTGACACTTGAGAGAGGTAATTGAATACATGACATTGGAATAGCATAACCTAGGATTGCATAGAATTGAGAGATTTGTGAATCCTTTGAAGTCATTTATCAAGATTCATAGTTTTTATTGAGATTTTAATTGGTGATGTTTATAGAGATATTGATTTCCCAATTGAATCTAAAATCATTTGGCACTTGAGAGAGGGAATGATTATTGTAGAAATCTTGACTTATAAATTGGTAATTGATGATTGATAAACCATATTGACAACATAAGGGATAACTAGATTTATCATACCTCTAGAATTCATTTAATCATTTGGATAAACTCATTGATATTTTCATATTCTTGATTTATTTTTGGTATTTTTAGTATAATCAACTCCATCAAATATTGAATTTCTAAATAAAGTTAGACTACTATATTATAGTACTTAGTGATAATTCGATAATTATTCCCTGTGGATTCGACAACCTTACTACTCTATATTAAAACTTGACACCGTAGACTTGCGGTTACAAAAAACATATCTAACACAAATCACGATACTCACTGAGCGTAGGTGGAAATGAAACAAGTGATATGTTGAAATGTGGACGTATCATGACCACCATATGGAACTCCCATAGCACCTAAATAAGTCTGTAATTGAGATGTAAATGATTTTTCACTCTGGTGTGTTATAATCAGTTTGTACTGGCTGAGGGACATAACAACCAGGAGTAGATGCAGATGGATCTGTCATATATAATGAAAAGTTATCAATAGAAAGAACTTATGTATTTTTTTTTCAATTTATAATTTTAAAGAATTTCATAAAATTCATACTATGGTGCATCTGGGGTGTATAAGTAGAAGGTCCCACTATATCAACATGGGGTACCGGTGGAGAAACATCACGAGATGTGAAAGCACCGTCTATAAATGATCGTGACCGATGTTGTCGTCCTCTGCCACGTGTGCTACGACCTGTATGGGCTCTCGGGGCTATCTCGATAGATATATCACCTGCTGGCAGACCCGTGTGGTATGGTGGCCTGTGTAGCATCCACTCAATGTCATTGCTAACATCAGTAGCAACACATCGTAAACGTGTATATGACTCAACTTCCTCGAATGACGATTCAACTAAACTAAGCCTAAGTTGTTCCATCAACGAGAACTGAAAAACAAAACAAATAACATGCCTATTATTTTGTCTATTGATGCTTATAATTCACTTTAAAAAATCAAGTCAGAGAGCAGTAAATATATCATAGCATCACGTGCTACTGTGTCTGATGGCTTGAACCCTGGCTGCTGAGGCAAGTGACCAGGTGTTATCAATCGTCTTGTAATCCTGCCATACCAACGCATATATCCATCGACCGTACTATCACATCTAGCAATCGGCTGAACATCGAGTATCGATGAATGTCTCAGATTCCATAACTCGACCCAGTCCTGATGACGTTGTCCCCAATCAGTGGTCTTCTGACCTCTACGATCCATTTCATGCAGGTCCATATGAGTACGGTGTTGTTCGCCTTATTTTTAGCTTCACCGCAAGTGTACGGTGTAGTTTATAGAATAGGGTAAGCAAGGTCATATCCACGGAGACTAATAAATTAATATGTTAAGTATTGATCTAAGATAGTCTTATTTTTATTTAGACGATCGAAATTTCATGATTGTTGTATTGAGATAAGACAATTTAAATCACTAAAACACAAGATTAAGATAATACAAATAATAGAAGTATCAAGATGATGAAATGGATTTCCGAGTTAAGGTTTCGATTAATAATCCTCTTGTTATCCGGTTTAATCAAGTCACGTTATTATCAATATTCCTATAAGACGATCACAAAGCTATTTTATCCTCCCTCTCGAGATGCATATAAAACGTAGATTGAAATACTTATGCTAGCATCTCTACTCAACATGAAGCATTCAACTCCCAGAAGTTTAAAAGATCAAATATCCTCACAAATATTTACAAACCTCTCGATTCATGCAAATATTTGTGTCGAGTATTCAAGATCTAATATTGAAACTCATCTCTCGAATTATGAATCAATATATCAAACAAGTTAAATCATTGATCAAGTGATAAAACAAGAATAAGCTCAAAATACTCAAATAGGCTTCAAGATAATAACTTCAACTAAGATTAAAACATCCAACAAGAGTTCATTAATCTACTTCCAAAACCCGGAAATCTCAAGAGTTTAGCTACACATGATTTCTAAACAACTTATAAACAAAGTGTTCAAAGCCATTACAAATGAAAATGAAAGATTGAAACTAAAAGAGAAGCAAGAAAAACTTAGGAACGTCGACAATCTCTCGATATATCTCCGTTCTTCAAGCTCCGATGCAACCCGATTGTCTCCTTGATATCTTCTTCCAAGAGTTGACCCTTGTCTTGTGTTGTAGATCCCAAAAATGCCAGAATATCCTTGTGTGTGCCCCCCAAAAAACCTTTTTATACCCACAAATCAGTTTAGGGCATAATGCTGCAGATTATGGGATTCCAGCGTAGACGCACGGGTGGTGCATCGGAGCACGGGTTACCCGTGCGCCACCCTGTTGAAATAATCCAAGGCTCTATAGAGCTCACGGGTGGTGCATCGGAGCACGGGCTACCCGTGCGTTATCCCGGTGAAATCATCCCTTCTCTGTAGAGCGCACGGGTGGTGCGTAGGAGCGCGGCCTACCCGTGCGCCATGCAGAGACTCAAAGTTTCTTTATTCAGGGGTGCACGGGTGGTGCCTGAGGCACGCCCAACCCGTGTGCCCCCTGTCTTTTCCTTAGACGCTCAACTTTCGCTCTTTTTGGCTTCACTTTTCGTATACTCACTCAGTTCTCCGTGTTTCCACTTTGCTATCTCGTATTCGTATTCAATTTGCTTCAAATATCATGAAATTCCTACAAAATAAGCAAAGTGTAATATCGTTTCCACAAGGAGTGAATGTGTAACATTTAACGCGAGTATGTGCATGTTTACCCATCATTATAGCCAGAAATACGCCTCAAAATACATGCAAAACTCACACCTATCAGGTGTATATGTTGTGGAATACCCTACACAACCAAATTGTCTGAGCACTCGATCGGGATGGTATATCTCCACAATTGCATAATTAATAAGTGGACATCGTGATAGCCAATGTATAGTCAAGCAACGAGGTCCAAGATCTCTGATATCTGGGTCCGCTAGATCATAGGGCTCCCATAGAAACTGCCAAAAATAGTCGTTAATTAAAATATATTGTTGTATTTATTTATATTAATGAATAATGTAAAAGGGTATTACCTCATCAGGTAATAGTCGGTCAAACAACTTTCCATAATGTCAGCGTAGACTCCACAACCCTATACTCACGTCTGCCATGACGCACAGAAAAATCCTTAACTGCGGATTGCACATGTTTTTTTATCTACGAAAATCATACCCTTTTTCAACCCACCTCTCTCAGAGTTATAATACATAGTCGTTAACGGGGCATCAATAGAATCACCAGAAATATCTATGTACCCCGTCCCGACTCTGTTCGCCTTATTTTTAGCTTCACCGCAAATGTACGGTTTAGGTTATAGAATAGGGTAGCAAGGTCGTATCCACGGAGACTAATAAATTAATGTGCTAAGTATCGAACTGAGATAGCCTTATTTTTATTTAGACGATCAAACTTGGATGATTGTTGTGAGATTAAGAAAAATAAGACTACTAAAAACACAAGATCAAGACGATGAAAAATAATAGAAGTATCAAGATAATAAAATGGATTCCCGGGTTAAGGTTTCGATTAATATCCCTCTTGTTGTCCAATTTAATCAAAGTCGAAGTTATTATCAATATTCCTATAAGACGATCACAAAAGTATTTTATCCTCCCTCTCGAGATGCATATAAAATGTGGATTGAAATATATATAAAGCATCTCTACTCAACATGAGATATTCAACTCCCAAAAGTTTAAAAGATCAAATGTCTTCACAAATATTGCAAATCTCTCGATTCTTGCAAATATTCACGTTGAGTACTCAAGATCTAATATTGAAGCTCATCTCTCGAATTATGAATCAATATATCAAACATGTTAAATCATAGGCCAAAGTGCTCAAGAATCAAATATTGAAACTCATCTCTCGAATTATGAATCAATATATCAAGCATGTCATCTATAGACCCAATGACAAAACAAGAATAAGCATAAAGTACTCAAATAGGCTTCAAGACAATAACTTCAACTAAGATTAAAATATTCAACAAGAGTTCAATTAATTTACCTCCAAAACCCGGAAATCTCTAGAAGTTTAGCTACACATGATGTCTAAACAACTCATATACAAATTGTTCAAAGCCATGACAAGCTAAAATGAAAGATGAAACAACAGGAAAAGCAAAGAAAACTTAGGAAAGTTGACAATCTCTCGATGTATCTTCGTTCCTCAATCTCTGATGCGACCCGATTGTCTTCTTGATGTCTTCTTGGAAGAATAAGAATTTGTCTTATGTTCTTAGGCCAAAATATGTGAGAATGCCCTTGGTGTGCGCCCCAAAAAGAGTTTATATACCTTTTAGAAACTTTAGGGCACATTGTTATCATGATACTGCATTACAGCAGGGACGCAAGGTCGTGCGTGGATGCACGGGTTACCCGTGCGTCATGCCGTAGGCCAAGTCCTGTTTTTCACCAACCAAGACGGGTGGTGCGTTCACGCACGGGTTACCCGTGCGTATTCCCATGGGCAGCTTCAAAATCTCCAGTGGTGCACGGGTGGTGCGTTTACGCATGGGTTACCTGTGTGCCTTGCCGTAACCACATTTCTTCCTTCCTAGGGACGCACGGGTCGCGCCCAGGTGCGCGCCCTACCCGTGCGTTCTCTATTTTGGCCTTATTTGTTTAACTTTTTCTCATTGTGGCTTCTAATCTCGTACGTTCACTCGATTCTTAGTGTTTCTACTTTGCGATGCTCGTATTTGTCTCCAAATTACTTCAAATATCATTAAATTCCTACAAAACGAGCAAAGCATAATATCTTTCCCACAAAGAGTGAATACAAACCATTTCATATGAGTTTATGCATGTCTAATCACCATTTTTGTCATAATTATACCTCAAAATACATGCAAAACTCACACCTATCAAAAACCCCCAAACTTAAACTGTTGACCGTCCCAGTCAATAATTTTGAAAATGAGATAAAGCACAACATGGAGCAATGAAAGATGGCGCACACAAAGACTCCAAAAGAAAATCCATATTATTCGGCATGGGTGTCAAGCAACAAATCAATCAAGCCTCAAATATCTAATCATGGAGCACGTATCAAATAAAACATGGTAAATGCTATGAATCACATCTCTCAAGATCAAGTGTATGCTCTCATCTCACATGAATATAGGACGTGTTTACGCTCCAATCAAGTCAATGTTGCAGAATTACCATAAGCTTGCAAATTGTCTCATATCTCCGCCATTAGAGTGTATGCAACTTGTGAATCAAAAAGGACTTTTTATTTTGGTTGTAATGAAGGTTCTTTGGTTAGGGTAGGAAAATATGGATATAGTGACTCAAACTCGAGCGTATAGACCAATGAACATATAGATCATCTACATTAAAGCTCAATATGCTCTTAAATTCTTCTCTCGTTTTCATCAATTCTTCCTATCTTCATCCCCTTTTCTTTGTAAACATTTCCACCTCACATTACAATTTTTAGCCTCTAAGTTCATTCAATGAAAACTCACATCATAACGTCGATTTTTTTTCCGACTCTTTTGTGAATTTTCAACATCTCTTTTCAACTCTTTTTCTTCCTCTTTTGTTCCCATCAACCAACTTTGCCCAATTATCCAACTTTTCAATTCCCACTCATTCAACCTCATTCACTCCCTTTACTCAATGTTATACGCTCGAGTGTAGGGTAACAAATATATCAAGTTAAGGCTTGAATTTGTGGCTTATCAAAGAAATAGGCAATAGGCTTAAATTGGCTAACTAGGAATTTCAACAACGTTAGGTAAGCAAAAGGCTTGAAAGGCTAACAAAGATGGCCTTTAATCATATTCACGATTCGCATACAACATGTGGCCTTGACAGAGATACCAGAGCAAGTTCTAGAATTCTAACAACATGAATGATACACTCAAATCACAAACAAGACGCAAAAAAATAGAAGCGAGAAAGGCTCAAAAGCTCACAAAGCTTGTAAATACGCAATTCAAAGCATCAAACCATGTTCTCAATATCCACATGCTCAATATCATCTATTCATCGCTCAATTAACTCATACTCAACATCCAATCCCAATAATACAAATTTTCAGCAACACACAAACATCAAGTTGCATCATGCCCGGTCAACTCACTATCTAACATCTATGAAAGCGGGAAACGTGCTAAAATAATAAACGTGCTTCTAATGCAAATGCAACCTAAAATGTTCAACATGAAAATATATGAAAACACACAAAATGCAAAAAAAAAAAAATTATTTTATTTTATCCACACATTTCATATCAAAATAATATCCCTCCCCCAAACTTAAATGAAATTATATCGCACGTAAGAGAAGATAGAATTTCAATATAAAATTGTGTGGATTTACCTGATTCACTGTGGAGGCGGTGGCTGAAAGTGGCCCCAACGTCTACCCGACGTTGTGGTCGCTTTATGAGCGATCTCTGTAGCATCCTTCTGCACTTCTTCTTTCAGCCATTACTTAAGTTTTGTACCTGGGCGCGACCTATTTACGCCTCTGCTGATGGATGCACGGGTCGTGCGTGGGCGCACGGGCTGCCCGTGCATGGTGCCGTAGAAATATCTCTAATTCTTTAATCACGCACGGGTTGTGCGTTCACGCATGCCCCGCCTGTGTGGTCGCAAGTAAAATCGGTATTTTTCCTTTTTTTTAAAGAAAACAAACAAAAACAAAAATCACACCACAAACCGTTAGGTTTGTTTGATAAATGGTTTTATCATGATTTTGATAATTTTGTTTTTATACCAAAACAATGGTTTTAAAGGTTGTCCAAATACTCCTAAATGATTTAAAATGGTTTTAATATTTTCCGGAGTATTTCTCCAAGTTTTATTTTAGATACAATTGGACAACATTTTTAATGATTTTGTGTTAATGTGTTTTTACATCAAAACAATATTTCTAAATGTTGTCCTAATACTCCCGATCGGTCTAAAATGTTTTTACTATTTTTCCAGAGTATTTCTTGAAGTTTATTTCCAACACAAATTAGACAACTCCTCTGTTTTGAGGTCAACTGGTCGCCCTATAGGGCAACCCGTACCTGAAAGTTGTGCAAAACAGAAAACTTCATGTTTGCGAGAAAATGGTGAGGTGACGGTCACCCTATAGGCGACCGGTGACGCCAACCGGTCGACTATAGGCGGCAGTACCTGAAGGTTGGTTCGATTTTGCATAATTTCTCTGTATTGGTTTTTTGAAGAGGGCAACCGGTTGGACCCTAGGGTGACCGGTCAGACCCCCCGTCGACCGGTCGCCCTATGTAAAATTATGTTCTTATTTTCAAACGTCTATTTACGCGACCGGCCGCCCTATGGTTTGACAAAGAAAATTCTAATCGTTGTCAGGCGTGACAGATGACCTTTTCCCTAATTTGTGGGATTGATTTCTAACAGCTATAATCTTGATTTTAATTGCAATTGTTTTGTAGATATCAGATTCCAAGAGGAGCCTATCAAGTATCAATCATCTCATATAAATAGAGGAAGATTTGAAGCACAACAACAAGAGAGAACAATACAACACGACAAGAAATACTCAAGCAAACACTTGGTCTTATATTGTCATTATTCTTATTGTAATTTGCCTAGCTTATCACTTTCACATTCTTGAGGTCTAGGCTATTCTTGATTACACTTGCACTCAATTGTATAATTCATTATCGAGTTGTTATCTTGAATTTTTGGGCAATCATTCAACACAAGATATCCTTGTGAGTGTTCTTGTGGTAAGAACACACTTGGGTGATCTAGGTGTTAGGTGTAAGAAGATTGTGGCAATCTTCTTGTCGAGGTGTTGAAGAATTTGGTATTCTTCAAGGTTGAAGATTGTGGTAATCTTCACAATGTGCCGTTGGAGATTGTGGTAATCTTCAAGAAAGATTGTGGTAATCTCAAAGGTGGTGTTGAAGAAGAGTGTGGTGCTCTTCAAGGTGTTGTTGTAAGTTGAATTTGTATTAATTGTGGTAATTAATAAAATTCTTTTTCTTTTTCGAAACCCATCCTGGATATACTGGGGTGGTAGAGCACATAGTCCCTAGGTGGGGTGAAGCTCTATAAATCGACGCGTGTTGTTTACATTCCGCACCTTTATTATTGTCTTGGCTTGTTTTGTTTGAAAAGAGGGCATAATCGAAAAGATAGAGATAATCTATTCACCCCCCTCTAAATTATCGTAGCCGCTTGGACTTACAGGGTTGTCTCCCAACAAGCGCTATATTTAACGTCTTTAGCTCGACGCCTGTTAATTTCAATTCGTACCACCTTTGAGTGCATATATTAGCTACTTTGGGTCGTGGTCGAGAACCATTTTTGCATTGTTTGCATCTAGTAATGCATAATTAGGATTTCTAAGAAAGTAGTGGAGTCCTGGTGTTGGAACACTTTTATTTGAATTACGCGCATATTATTCGTGTGCATACACATAGTTCGTGCTCGTCTCATTCTGGAATAGTTTTCTTATGATATATTGCACGCGTTGCACGGGCGTACACATATGGTTCGTGTGTTTTTTGTCCTATTTTTGCTCCTTTTCGGTACCACACACGGGTTGAAAGTGCATAGACACACAATCCGTGTTTGGTTCCGAACTTTCTTGCTTTTCCAGGATCTTCAGCTCCTCGTATTCGGTACCACTCCTTTGATGAATGGCACTACATTGTTCCTTCGAGTGGCTTCAGTGGTGCTTGAAAATTGGCTCTTTTGTTGTTGCCCACCAATAATTGTAGCTAATTGGTCCATTTGAGTCTCAAGATTTTTCATCGTACTGGCCAACTGTGTCAATTGTAGCTCCATCTTGTCCATCCTTGCGTCTTGCCTTGTGAAGCGGCTCCTAGTTTCACTCATGAATGAACTTGATTGATTTATGAACGAGGTGAGGGCATCTTCCAAAGATAATTTTGCCTCTGCATTGGTAAACCCATTCGTTACATTGAAGCTTGATGGTGGTGGAATCACATTCTCCGTGTTAGCATATGCAAAATCTTCGTAATTCCCCCAATCTGGATAATAGCACGTAGGAGTAGGATTATTCCAATAACTGTAAGAATTCTAGTTATTGAAGTAATTGACTTTCTCCATCCGAGCGAGTGTTCGTGTACTATCTGCACCAACTCAAAGAAACAAATCAAACATTGTAGAGATAGAATTTACAAAAGAAAAATGAAATAAAAAAATGTCTAAATTAAAAATAATTCTATCTATCGCAATATTAGCACCAAAAATTGTATTAATCCCCGGCAACGGCGCCAAAAACTTGTTCGCCTTATTTTTAGCTTCACCGCAAGTGTATGGTATAGTTTATAGAATAGGGTAGCAAGGTCGTATCCATGGAGACTAATAAATTAATGTGCTAAGTATCGAACTAAGATAGCCTTATTTTTATTTATACGATCAAACTTGGATGATTGTTGTGAGATTAAGACAAATAAGACTGCTAAAAACACAAGATCAAGACGATGAAAAATAATAGAAGTATCAAGATAATAAAATGGATTCCCGGGTTAAGGTTTCGATTAATATCCCTCTTGTTCTCCAATTTAATCAAAGTAGAAGTTATTATCAATATTCTTATAAGACGGTCACAAAAGTATTTTATCCTCCCTCTCGAGATGCATATAAAACATGGATTGAAATATATATGCTAGCATCTCTATTTAACATGAGATATTCAACTCCCAAAAGTTTAAAAGATCAAATGTCTTCACAAATATTGCAAATCTCTCGATTCTTGCACATATTCACGTTGAGTACTAAAGATCTAATATTGAAGCTCATCTCTCGAATTATGAATCAATATATCAAACATGTTAAATCATAGGCCAAAGTGTTCAAGAATCAAATATTGAAACTCATCTCTCGAATTATGAATCAATATATCAAGCATGTCATCTATAGACCCAATGATAAAACAAGAATAAGCATAAAGTACTCAAATAGGCTTCAAGACAATAACTTCAACTAAGATTAAAACATTCAACAAGAGTTCAATTAATCTACTTCCAAAACCCGGAAATCTCTAGAAGTTTAGCTACACATGATGTCTAAACAACTCATATACAAATTGTTCAAAGCCATGGCAAGCTAAAATGAAAGATGAAACAACAAGAAAAGCAAAGAAAACTTAGGAAAGTCGACAATCTCTCGATGTATCTTCGTTCCTCAATCTCCGATGCGACCCGATTGTCTCTTTGATGTCTTCTTGGAAGAATAAAAATTTGTCTTGTGTTCTTAGACCAAAATATGTCAGAATGCCCTTGGTGTGCGCCCCAAAAAAGAGTTTATATACCCTTTAGAAAGTTTAGGGCACATTCTTTGTCATGATATGATTGCAGACATGGCAGGGGATGCACAGGTCGTGCGTGGATGCACGGGTTACCCGTGCGTCATGCCGTAGGCCAAGTCCTGCTTTTCACCAACCAGCGCACGGGTTACTCGTGCGCATTCCCATGGGCAGCTTCAAAATCTCCAGTGGCGCACGGGTGGTGCATTTACGTACGGGTTACCCATGCGCCTTGCATAACCACATATCTTCCTTCCCAGGGACGCACGGGTCGCGCCCAGGCGCGTGCCCTACCCATGTGTTCTCTATTTTGGCCTTATTTGTTCAACTTCTTCTCATTGTGGCTTCTAATCTCGTTTGTTCACTCGATTCTTAGTGTTTCTACTTCGCGATGCTCGTATTTGTCTCCAAATTACTTCAAATATCATTAAATTCCTACAAAACAAGCAAAGCATAATATCTTTCCCACAAAGAGTGAATACAAACCATTTCATATGAGTTTATGCATGTCTAATCACCATTTTTGTCATAATTATACCTCAAAATACATGCAAAACTCACACCTATCAGACTCCCGACTCAAAAAAAAGGATCTTGATAAATTAGGATGAGGAGGAACTACCAAAGGAACATGACGTTGGGCAGGATGATCATCTTCATGATCTTGTACATCATTATGCTCAACATGGTTATCACTATTATCATCATGCTCGCTATTATCACTAGGTTCCAAGTTTTCCGTTATGTCCCCAAGAAAAAAAATCACTCCTAAATGTAGGTCGCTTCTCAACATGCACATTTGATCCATCTAAATTCCCCTGATTAGGTCTACAAGTACTACCCAAACCCATGTCCGTCATATTCTCAAAAAAAAAAAAACCATGTCTGTCATGTTTGATACATGTTTTTATCTTAATTTTGATGATTTTATTTTGTCACCAAAACAATGCTTTTAAAGGTTGTCCAAATACTCCTAAATGATTTAAAATGGTTTTTAATATTTTCCGGAGTATTTCCTCAAGTTTATTTTTGATAATAATGGACAACACTTTTAATGATTTTATTTCAATGGATTTTTCACTCCTTAACAAGGTTCCTAAATGTTGTCTAAATACTCTCGATTGGTTTAAAATGTTTTACTAAATTTTCGGAGTATTTCTTGGGTTTTATTTTTGACAAAAATTGGACAACATTTGCCTCGTGGTCGACCTGGTCGCCCTATAGGGCAACCGTGCACTGAAGATGTTTTTAGAAAGAAAATGAGACGGAAGGAAAAACAAGAAGTCGGCCGTGCTTCTGGCAAGGCGTCGACCGGTCCGGTCGATCGGCCGCCAATGATCGGCCAGACTGCAAGTTTCATGTTGAAAGCAGAACTTAACCCCTTCGTTTTTGTGCCTAGGGGACCGGTTGAAGCAGTGGTCGACCGGTCGAAGCCTACGTCGGCCGACGGCCGCCCTATTGTAATTTTCAAAGTGTTCTCCTTTTCTCTTATCTCTGTGCGACGGCCGATGCATAATGTGTATTAATGACAAAAAAATATGTCCGTTTGGCCAATGAGACACATTTCCTTAAATTGTGGGATTGATTTCTAACAGCTATATTCTTGATTTTAATTGTATTTTTCAGAGATTTTCAATCCCCAAGAGGAGCCTATGCTTGATCAATCATCTCCTATAAATAGAGGAAGTTTTGGAGCAACCAACACAACAATTGAGACACAACACAACAAGATACACTTCAAGCAAACACTTGGTCTTTCATTGTTATTATTCTTGTTGTAAAATTGCCTAGCTTATCACTTTCACATCTTTGAGGTCTAGGCTATTCTTGATTACACTTTGCACTCAAATTGTATTATTCATTATTGAGTTGTAATCTTGATTTTTGGTTATCATTCAAACACAAGATATCCTTGTGAGTGTTCTTGTGGTAAGAGCACACTTGGATGATCTAGGTGATAGGTACAAGAAGATTGTGGTAATCTTCTTATTGAGGTGTTGAAGAATTTGGTATTCTTCAAGGTTGAAGATTGTGGTAATCTTCACAAGGTGCCGTTGAAGGAAGATTGTGGTAATCTTCAAAGGGAGATTGTGGTAATCTCCAAAGGTGGTGTTGAAGAAGAGTGTGGTGCTCTTCAAGGTGTTGTAAGTTGAATTTGTATTAATTTTGGTAATTAATAAAATTCTTTTTCTTTCGAAATCCATCCAGGATATCTTTGGGGTGGTAGAGGATTAGGCCCTGGTGGGTTGAACCTCTTTAAATCGACGTGTGTTGTCTATATTCCGCACCTTTATTATTGTATTTGAGCATTCGGTTTTAAATAGAGGGCGAAATCGAAAAGATGGAGATAATCTATTCACCCCCTCTAGATTATCGTGAGCGCTTGACTTACATGTCATTCCTCGAGTAACCAAAGGATTCAGAGTCACCAATAATGTAAGATACATATTGGTAAAACTCATTTTCCAATGGAATTGGTGGTGGTGCGGTATGAAATAGATCAACAAACCTTAAACCAGTTATTAGATCCAAAAAAAAAATCTAAGTTCCCGATCCTTTTTAATTGGAACCACTCGTGAATTATCATTATCAAAATATTTAGCAGAAACTGTCAACTTATCTGATCCAAATCCGTCATTTCATACAAAAGTCCTAATAAATTTGATTGGTCGATACTACGATCAATATGTGTTGCTCCAATAACTTCTCCTCCATAGTGCACAAATACTCCAATTTTGTCTGACATATCTTCAAAAATTAAATATAACTATTACTTTTACTAATAATTAATTAATTAATTATTCTATCATTTTACTAATAAATTAAAAAATACCAACTATAGAATCTATAAACCTAACGTCTACAAACAATTAAAATTATATTAATCTATCATTTTACTAACTTTTCCAAAAATACCTACCTACCATATTATTCAACAATTTCTTCTAACAATTTGTAAAAATGTGTAAAAATAACATCTACAGAAAGTTATCTACAAGCAAATAAAATTATATTAATCTATTATTTTACTAATTTTTTTAAAATTCATACCTACCATATTATTAAACAATTTATTCTAACAATTTGTAAAAATGTTAAAAAATAACATCTAGTAAAAATTATCTACAATTACATACCAACAAACAATATAATTTCAACAACTTTAACAATTAACAAAATAAATTACAAATATTAAAAATTATTCAATGTGTGTAAAAAAATTACTTGAAAATTCGAAAAATAATCGGAATCACTCCATCCGCCGTCGTACACCGACGTCCATTGCCGCGTGGTCGCTTCGATGCCCGCCATCGCGAGTGTTTGTGGAATGGGAAAAGGACTTTTGTATTGTGTATTTTAAAGGGGCAATGTGAGATGGATAAAATGAGAGGGATCGGGTATATTTATAAAAAGGAAGAGAAAATTTAAAAAAAAAATGGGTCAGGCGCTAGTCAAACTAGCGCCCAGTTTTTTGCAACAGGCGCTAGTATGACTAGCGCCCGACAATGTCAGAAAAATATATAAAAAAACAGCTGAATTTGAAAGTTGGCGCTATTGGTATCAGCGCCTGACTTATTGGCGCTAGTTCCAATAGCACCAATACCTATATTAATAACACGCGAAAAAGCCACTATATATCTGCAACAAATTCTCACAAACACAACAAACTGTTAAATAACCCTAACCTTTGGGGTATTCCTAAAAGTTAAACACCAGGTCTCCTGTGAGACGGTGTCAGACCGTGAGACGGTGATACTTTTAGTGTAAAAAGTGATACTTTTAGTGTAAAAAGTGATACTTGTCACTTTTTACACTAAAAGTATCACCGTCTCACGGTCTCACGGACTTTTACCATCTCACATAAGTTTTTGCGAAAGTTAAATGGGTTGAAAAGGATATTGTTGTGGGTGCAGTTTGGGAACGGCAAGAGTTCCAATCCATTTCATGTACTCTCTTGGGAACTTAGTGGAAGCAAGTCTACTTGGGATCGACAAGTTCAAGATTTTGCTGACATGGGGCTTCTGATTCAAATACGGATAGATGATGAGGATATTGTGCACAAGCTCAACAACAAAGTCAAGTTCACCAATGGAGCCGCAACAATAGCCAAAAACATCTACTTGTTGATTTTCCTTTTTGATTCATGTGCTGTTTTCTATTTTTGCATTTTGAGTTTGAGAGAGACACTTTTGCGATTGATTACCTCTCTTGGCCTGTAATAGTGAAACTAATTTGAGTTCCAAGTTGGACCTTAGCCAGTCCGCTACAAATTTGATTGTAATTTTTCTCCGAGTTCTATGCTATAAATCTATTGTTTGGGAAAAAAATGATCTTAGTTAACATTTATTCTTAGCAAACAACTTAGTAAATATTAATTTAAAAATTGTATATAATTGGTAATGATTTCACAACAAATTAATAATCAATTAAAGAATTGAAACGTGTATCGTAATAATGTATGGATAACACTTGCTTTCAAAAAAATATTTGTATTCAATTATCTATGTGCGACCGGTCGCCCTGTGTATTGACAGCAAAAATATGACCGTTTGACAGCAGACACATTTCCTTAAATTGTGGGATTGATTTCTAACAGCTATATTCTTGATTTTAATTGTATTTTTCTGTAGATTTTCAATCCCCAAGAGGAGCCTATGTTTGATCAATCATCTCCTATAAATAGAGGAAGTTTTGGAGCAACCAACACAACAATTGAGACACAACACAACAAGATACACTTCAAGCAAACACTTGGTCTTTCATTGTTATTATTCTTGTTGTAAAATTGCCTAGCTTATCACTTTCACATCTTTGAGGTCTAGGCTATTCTTGATTACACTTTGCACTCAAATTGTATTATTCATTATTGAGTTGTAATCTTGATTTTTGGTTATCATTCAAACACAAGATATCCTTGTGAGTGTTCTTGTGGTAAGAACACACTTGGATGATCTAGGTGATAGGTACAAGAAGATTGTGGTAATCTTCTTATTGAGGTGTTGAAGAATTTGGTATTCTTCAAGGTTGAAGATTGTGGTAATCTTCACAAGGTGCCGTTGAAGGAAGATTGTGGTAATCTTCAAAGGAGATTGTGGTAATCTCCAAAGGTGGTGTTGAAGAAGAGTGTGGTGCTCTTCAAGGTGTTGTAAGTTGAATTTGTATTAATTTTGGTAATTAATAAAATTCTTTTTCTTTCGAAATCCATCCAGGATATCTTGGGGTGGTAGAGGATTAGGCCCTAGGTGGGTTGAACCTCTTTAAATCGACGTGGTTGTCTATATTCCGCACCTTTATTATGTATTTGAGCATTCGATTTTAAATAGAGGGCGAAATCGAAAAGATGGAGATAATCTATTCACCCCTCTCTAGATTATCGTAGCGCTTGGACTTACAAGTGGTATCAAAGCCAAACTCTTTGGCAAGCTCGTTTCACATCGCGAGTGAAGAGAAACGATCGATGGCTACGAACGAAGCTCATCTATCCGGCACCTCCACCACCAAGCCACCACTATTTGATTCCAAGAACTTTAATTTTTGGAAAGAAAGAATGGAATGCTATCTACAAGGTTGCGGGTTCGACATTTGGAACACCGTCATTAATGGAGAATCCATTCCGACGAAAGATACACCTTACACCTCAAAAGGCTTCAAAAAGCTCAATGATGAAGAAAAGAAAATCATCTCCTTAAACGGTAAGGCTTTAAATATTTTGTATTGTTCATTTACTAATTTAGAATATGAACATATTGTAGGAATAAAGTCCGCACATGAAGTATGGCAAAATTAGAAGCCATCTATGGAGTATTTGCAAATGAAAGGAGTCAAACAAAAGCATCTACTTCTCAAGATCATACAAGCTCAAATCTAAGGAATAAGCCTCCTACAACTTCCAATTATGAAGAAGTTGAATATTGTTTTATGGGCATCAATGAAGAAAATGAGGTATGTTCTAAACCCTCTACTTCTTATGACAATGAATTGCAAAATGAATATAGTGATTTGCAAAATGATTATGATGAACTTCAAAATGAATTCCAAAGCCTACTTGTTAATACAAAAATTTGAAAAAGGAATTCAATGTTTTGAAAAATGATAAGGATAGTTTATTTACTTCCTATGAATCACTATCATGTGCTCACACCACCACACTTGATAAGGTGAGAAACCTTGAGAAAGAAAATAGTACTCTTGTTGAGAATATTGATTGCATGAAAAAGGATTTATTAAAATCCAACTTGAGTACCAATAAAATGTCCAATATTGTTGATATTCATAATTGTGATAAGGAACTTGATCATAAGCCTAATGTTGTTAATCATATGAAAAAGGATCAAGTCACTATGCATATTGGTCATTATGCTCCTAGAATTATTACTTGTTTTTATTGTGGCAAAAAGGGTCATACGGCTAATTCTTGTCGGGCTAGAAATAGCTCTAAATATTGTTGGAGACCTAAAAGTCTCAAAGCTAATCTTAAAGGACCCAAACACATGAGGGTACCACAAAACAATGTGCTATTAGGTACCCGCAAAGCAAAAATCGGAGAAAATTCATGCCACCAAGAAAACATCAAATGAACGTTTCATTTGATCAAAGAAGGAGAAACTACTCTCAACAAAGCCAATTTCCAAGAAGAGCGTATAATCAAAAATGGGAAGAACACAATCCTTGAAATGGCAAAGACATCATCAACAAGATGATTTTCAAAGAAGAAGAAACCATCAACCATGGGAAGGTAACCAAACTTGGAAATGGAGAAGTCATCATCAACAAAGTGACTTCTCAATGGGAAGATATCATCAACAATGGGAAAGACACAACCCATGGAAACGGCGTAATTGGTAAACCGTATCTCCCCATTTGTATATGCATTTTTTTCATACTTTTAATTGTGTCTTAATTGCAAAATGAATCTTCAAGTATTTATTTTTAAAATAGGTCTCTTATATATTTATGAGTTTCAAATTTTTTTTAAAAAAAGGGACCTTGCATGATTTTCTAAAACTCTTGAGCATTTTATTAGACTTATGTGGCTTATTATCTCTTATGAAATCTTATAGCATAAGCTCTTTTTGTTATCTCATATTATTTGCCTACACTTGAATTTTCTATGAAAATGTTGTCTAAGAATTGTGTAGGATACATATTTCATACTCATTGGCTATTACGTCATCAAGTTTCTTAAACCATCGAGGTATGTCTACTCGTATTTTTCTTTAAACTCGATATTATGCTTATGCACATATCTTTCAAGATATTTCATTTTGATCCCTTAAGTGCCCCAAATTGATCTTGCAAATATTTTCTTTTAAAAGGCACTACGTGTTTAGTCTCGATTTTATCGTTTATATGTTTTCCCATAACCCATATTTGTTGGATATAGTCCAAACTTATATTTTTGCAAAGTTTTAAAACTTTTGGGGTGATAAATCGAATTTTGGAAAAACGGGAAATAGAAAAATCACCAGGGCGCCAGTCACGGGGGCGACCGGTCGCCCTGCACCTCGACCGGTCGCACCCCACCCCGACCGGTCGCCCAGGGTTATTTTTCAAGCTTAAAACGGTCTGTTCTTCACTTTCAGAAACAGAACAAAAATCCCCCCAAACCCTTATCAGCGTATATCATCCCCTTTTCTTTAAAATCTTCAATTCTTCATCATTTTTCACGATTCTTGTTGCTAATCTTCTTATTTTCACAAGAATCTTACATATATGGCTCCTCCAAGAAATTCCACGGTCGAAATCCCATCTCCAAGCGTAGAAGGGGAGAGGGTTCGTCAAGAAATCGGCAAGAGGAAGCCGAACAAAGGGATATTCGAGCCGCTCAAAGAAACGTGGCTCAAGAAGGTGATGATGTTCAAAATCCCATTCTCTCTCGGGCCCAAATTACCGAGCTACGCGGAACGATTTCGCTCCAAAATTGCCGTTGGGCGAAAGGTAAAAAATCCTTTGTTACTCAAGCCCCTAATTCCCACAATGTTCTTAATTTCATTCATAAATATGCGGAATGGTATTATGAGGACTCGGGAATGGGTGGAAAGTCGATTGCTCGGACTAAAATGTGTCGTTTACAAATGAGTACCTACGATTAGAGGATTTTTCGAGGAGCAAGGTTGGATGTATTTATGGGAACATGCTTATGTGTTGTATGATGATGATATTATCCAACTCTTTTATGCCATATGTGGGTCGAATATGATAATGATAGAAAGCCGATTGCCGTTAATTCGCTTATAAAGGGTCGTCATTTTAGATGGACTCCCAATGATATTTGCGGCTTTTACATGTTAGAGAAGGTGGTTGGGATTATTTCTCTTGTGGGACTTGGAATGATGAAATGTTGGGGGTGTCGATGAAAGAAGTCAAGACGATTTGGGAGTATGGCCAAAGTATTCTTTGTTGGCAATGACACTTGAGCATCGTATTTTATCGGTCATTTGTCGCATATTGCATTTGTGGTAAGTCGGGAAAGATGCCTAGCAACATGGATTATTTTTGACGTATAAGATTGCTAGGAGGGAACCACTTAACTTTGGTGCCATACTTATTCAATGTCTAATCGAGTCCATCACTCAAGGTAATAAGAAGTTAGTTATGGGAAATTGGATTTGTAAACTTCTTATTCAATCGGGACTTCCTTCGTCGGAGTTTAACTCGGAAGTTTTTCAAAATGACTTCGACATTGATAATATCACCCAAATAGTCACTATGCGCAAGAACATGGAAATCCGACCAACCAAAATGGCGAGAGGAAGAGGTCAAGAGTCTCCGATCCTAATGACGTCTTTGATGACGCCGGGCCGCAAGATTGGTGGAAGAGGGCGAACCGAGCAATCCGGAGGGTAATATCGGTGCTCAACCGCCAGAGGTATACTCAAGCCGAATTTGATGAGATGAGGGCTTTTCATGAGACGAGGTATGAGGCTTTGGAGCAAAAGACCTCCAAAATGCAAAAGTCTATCGGCAAGTTAAAGAAATTCATCAAGGACTTAATTCCGGATCTTGCTTCTCCTCGGATGAGGAATGATGTTACCCCACCCCTTTACTTTCTAGCATTTTCATTTAAGTTGCTTTGTACTTTTATGAACTTTTGTAAAACTCATTTGTACTAATGATATTTGCTTGTTTTTCTTAAAAAGGTTAATATTGCAAGTTGATAATGACTTGTGGATGATCATGATTTTGATGGAGTATTTGATGGTAAAAATACTCTAATTCAAGCATTGTTTGATAATTGGTGTGAAGTACTTGATGGTAAAAGTGCTTCTCTTAATGCTTTGTTCATTTTGCTTAGTTGGGACATTTGATACATGTATTGTTGAAAGCATGACTTATTACTTGATGGATGCTCTAATTTTTGGCATTTGTAATGCCTTGATCATTCTTAGCTTATCTCAATGGGTTGAACCCTTGAGAATCTACTTTGAGCTTCTTAATTAATGAACAAATTATTGCATATGGTGCATATGATTTTTTTTAGCTTTGTAATGAGGTTGATTGATGATATGAAAATTTTTGGCTTGAACCATTTACAAAGGTTATATACAACCTCTTCTATTTTTCACGCACACAAGGTGTTTGTTAAAATGTCGCAATGAAACTTTCAACTTCTACATGATTCTCTTGCTTCAAAATGTCTTAAAATCTTTTTGAAATCATGTTTTTAGCATACTAATGAGCTTATGGATCTTTTATGTTTCAATTCTCTCATTTTCCTTGGATGATTATGCTTTAAATTGCTCAAACGGTTTTTACCGTCCTTTTGGCATGCTTTGATATTATTGTATGGTGTTTTCACCATCCTAACATTCTTTTTGATGATTCCAAAGGGGGAGAAACAGGATATTGGCTCATTAGCTCAAAGAAGCTAAATAAAGCTTGTCATAAAAGCTATAAGCTATGGCTCATAAAAGCCATAAGTTGTGATTTGTTCTTAGTCCAATTGTTGCTTGATGGACTTATATTATTGTTTAATGTTGTTTTGTGACAGGGGGAGCTTATAAGCTCTTGAGCAAATTGTAAAAGCTAAAGCTTTTACCTTATGGATAATTGCTTTTACATTATTCTTGATATGCTTGTTGATAGGGGGAGCTTGTGCTTATTTTTGATAAATATTTACTCCCTACTTGGTTGCTTTAATATTTTTGGAAATTTTGGTTGCTTCCAAACGGTCAAATGTTTTTACCGGAAAATCATTCTCTTAGTTTGTGTAAAAATTGTTTTGGTTTGTAATCATCAAAAAGGGGAGATTGTTTGATACATGTTTTTATCTTAATTTTGATGATTTTATTTTGTCACCAAAACAATGCTTTTAAAGGTTGTCCAAATACTCCTAAATGATTTAAAATAGTTTTTAATATTTTAGGAGTATTTCCTCAAGTTTATTTTTGATAATAATGGACAACACTTTTAATGATTTTATTTCAATGGATTTTTCACTCCTTAACAAGGTTCCTAAATGTTGTCTAAATACTCGATTGGTTTAAAATGTTTTACTAAATTTTGAGTATTTCTTGGGTTTTATTTTTGACAAAAATTGGACAACATTTGCCTCGTGGTCGACCTGGCCGCTCTATAGGGCAACCCGTGACCAAGATGTTTTTAGAAACAGAAAATGAGACGGAAGGAAAAACAAGCAGGTCGGCCGTCGCTGGCGTCGGCCGGTCCGGTCGGCCGGCACTGCAAGTTTCATCTTTGAAAAGAACTTAACCCCTTTTTTTGTGCCTGGGGACCGGTTGAAGCAGGGTCGACCGGTCAAAGCCTCGTCGGCCGCCTGTTGTAATTTTCAAAGTGTTCTCCTTTTCTCTTATCTCACGTGCGACCGTCGCTGCTGTGTATTGACAAAAAAATATGTCCGTTTGACAACAGACACATTTCCTTAAATTGTGGGATTGATTTCTAATGACTATATTCTTGATTTTAATTGTATTTTTTCGTAGATTTTCAATCCCCAAGAGGAGCCTATGCTTGATCAATCATCTCCTATAAATAGAGGAAGTTTTGGAGCAACCAACACAACAATTGAGACACAACACAACAAGATATACTCAAGCAAACACTTGGTCTTTCATTGTTATTATTCTTGTTGTAAAATTGCCTAGCTTATCACTTTCACATCTTTGAGGTCTAGGCTATTCTTGATTACACTTTGCACTCAAATTGTATTATTCATTATTGAGTTGTAATCTTGATTTTTGGTTATCATTCAAACACAAGATATCCTTGTGAGTGTTCTTGTGGTAAGAGCACACTTGGATGATCTAGGTGATAGGTACAAGAAGATTGTGGTAATCTTCTTATTGAGGTGTTGAAGAATTTGGTATTCTTCAAGGTTGAAGATTGTGGTAATCTTCACAAGGTGTCGTTGAAGGAAGATTGTGGTAATCTTCAAAGGGAGATTGTGGTAATCTCCAAAGGTGGTGTTGAAGAAGAGTGTGGTGCTCTTCAAGGTGTTGTAAGTTGAATTTGTATTAATTTTGGTAATTAATAAAATTCTTTTTCTTTTCAAATCCATCCCAGGATATCTTTGGGGTGGTAGAGGATTAGGCCCAGGTGGGTTGAACCTCTTTAAATCGACGTGTGTTGTCTATATTCCGCACCTTTATTATTGTATTTGAGCATTCGGTTTTAAATAGAGGGCGAAATCGAAAAGATGGAGATAATCTATTCACCCCCCCCCCTCTAGATTATCGTAGCCGCTTGGACTTACATGTCATTCCTTGAGTAACCAAAGGCAATTCAGAGTCACCAATAATGTAAGATACATATTGGTAAAACTCATTTTCCAATGGAATTGGTGGTGGTGCGGTATGAAATAGATCAACAGACCTTAAACCAGTTATTAGATCCAAAAAAAAAAATCTAAGTTCCCGATCCTTTTTAATTGGAACCACTCGTGAATTATCATTATCAAAATATTTAGCAGAAACTGTCAACTTATCTGATCCAAATCCGTCATTTCATACAAAAGTCCTAATAAATTTGATTGGTCGATACTACGATCAATATGTGTTGCTCCAATAACTTCTCCTCCATAGTGCACAAATACTCCAATTTTGTCTGACATATCTTCAAAAATTAAATATAACTATTACTTTTACTAATAATTAATTAATTAATTATTCTATCATTTTACTAATAAATTAAAAAATACCAACTATAGAATCTATAAACCTAACGTCTACAAACAATTAAAATTATATTAATCTATCATTTTACTAACTTTTCCAAAAATACCTACCTACCATATTATTCAACAATTTCTTCTAACAATTTGTAAAAATGTGTAAAAATAACATCTACAGAAAGTTATCTACAAGCAAATAAAATTATATTAATCTATTATTTTACTAATTTTTTTAAAATTCATACCTACCATATTATTAAACAATTTATTCTAACAATTTGTAAAAATGTTAAAAAATAACATCTAGTAAAAGTTATCTACAATTACATACCAACAAACAATATAATTTCAACAACTTTAACAATTAACAAAATAAATTACAAATATTAAAAATTATTCAATGTGTGTAAAAAAATTACTTGAAAATTCGAAAAATAATCGGAATCACTCCATCCGCCGTCGTACACCGACGTCCGCTGCCTGCGTGGTCGCCTGATGCCTGCCATCGCCGAGTGTTTGTGGAATGGGAAAAGGACTTTTGTATTGTGTATTTTAAAGGGGCAATGTGAGATGGATAAAATGAGAGGGATCGGGTATATTTATAAAAAGGAAGAGAAAATTTAAAAAAAAAATGGGTCAGGCGCTAGTCAAACTAGCGCCCAGTTTTTTGCAACAGGCGCTAGTATGACTAGCGCCCGACAATGTCAGAAAAATATATAAAAAACAGCTGAATTTGAAAGTTGGCGCTATTGGTATCAGCGTCTGACTTATTGGCGCTAGTTCCAATAGCACCAATACCTATATTAATAACACGCGAAAAAGCCACTATATATCTGCAACAAATTCTCACAAACACAACAAACTGTTAAATAACCCTAACCTTTGGGGTATTCCTAAAAGTTAAACACCAGGTCTCCTGTGAGACGGTGTCAGACCGTGAGACGGTGATACTTTTAGTGTAAAAAGTGATACTTTTAGTGTAAAAAGTGATACTTGTCACTTTTTACACTAAAAGTATCACCGTCTCACGGTCTCACGGACTTTTACCATCTCACATAAGTTTTTGCGAAAGTTAAATGGGTTGAAAAGGATATTGTTGTGGGTGCAGTTTGGGAACGGCAAGAGTTCCAATCCATTTCATGTACTCCTCTTGGGAACTTAGTGGAAGCAAGTCTACTTGGGATCAGACAAGTTCAAGATACTGTTTTCAGACATGGGGCTTCACAGATTCAAATACGGATAGATGATGAGGATATTGTGCACAAGCTCAACAACAAAGTCAAGTTCACCAATGGAGCTGCAACAATAGCCAAAAACATCTACTTGTTGATTTTCCTTTTTGATTCATGTCTGTTTTCTATTTTCTGTTTTGAGTTTGAGAGAGACACTTTTGCGATTGATTACCTCTCTTGGCCTGTAATAGTGAAACTAATTTGAGTTCCAAGTTGGACCTTAGCCAGTCCGCTACAAATTTGATTGTAATTTTTCTCACTGAGTTCTATGCTATAAATCTATTGTTTGGGAAAAAAATGATCTTAGTTAACATTTATTCTTAGCAAACAACTTAGTAAATATTAATTTAAAAATTGTATATAATTGGTAATGATTTCACAACAAATTAATAATCAATTAAAGAATTGAAACGTGTATCGTAATAATGTATGGATAACACTTGCTTTCAAAAAAATATTTGTATTCAATTATTTTTTTTATATTTAATCTTTACAACTTAATATGATTTGATTAATTTATCTGGTTTAAACTATTTATTTTATTTTGTTTGTATATTATAAATGAAAAGAAAGCAGTGATACTAACGTGGTTTCACCCATGTCATCCAAATGAGAGTCTAATATTATAATTGATGCAGATGAAGGACTGTGATATTATGATCCATGATTCTATTGTTAGAATATTAGGTTGCTGATGTTTTGAATTAATTCGTAAAATTATTTAAAAAAAATCTCATTTCTTATTACATAATCTTTATTACATTTATTATAATACTATGTGGTTAGGAATTTTAAACTTATAAGTGCATGACTTTACCAACAAAAAAAAAAAAAGTAAAGGGTCAATTTTGACCCGGTAGGTCTAGGGGGCGGAGGAGTGGACAAGAAGAGATGAAAAAATTAAAAGACTCTAGTTTGAGCCCTAATCAATACTTTTTTGTGTGGGTGAGCAGTGCAATTGGCCTATAACCTTTAATATTTCATTGATTATTATGTGATCAATTAATGCATCACATTTCATTGATGATATATTTCATTAAATTCTTTACAATCCGAACATCGCCTGATTTTTATTTTAAATGAGCTTCGTAATATAATTTTTTTTTAATAAAGTGAAATTAGGGCTAATTTGACCTGATAGCCCTATGGCCTGTGGTGGGGTTGACACGGACTCAAACATCAGCAGCCCGATTAAAAATCCTAACTGACCGAGTCTGACCGATTTCATCCATTGGCCACTGGGCCGGCCAAACCCAGCCCGGTCATTTTGACAGGTCTAGGTGACAAATAGGATTTTCGGTTAGTTTTCCACTAATCAATACCCAACCCGATTATCCAACATTTTTAATCAGTTACCCCTTATCCAATTTTTCTCACTAAAAAAAAAAAAGGCTCGGTCGGGTCGAAATCCGAAAAACCAAAGCCAAATGCCCACCCCCAAACCCATATATAATGATTTGATAAGGGGATAGATTAATTTTCAGAACCCCCGGCGATATTACCTTTTGTCGTTTGAGCAACTTTTCTTACATACCATTATTAACACACCTCTTTTCCGGACACAGTTTTGCAGTTCTCCCTGGTTGAGATGTCTAGTTGAACCTAGAGCAGCTAATTAACTAAAATAAGCAACTTAACAACACAAATGTAAATGGATGCATCATTTTTTGGTTTCATATTTTTCGCGCAAGACGGTAGAAAATTTCACGAAGCTGCAAATGCATGGAGCAGATCGCCCGAACGGCGCATTCAAAATCTTCAGCCCTGTGCAAGCACAGAAAATAAAAATGCACACTCCCTACGCAGGCATTATCCTGTTCAGGTTCAAAGGGACTTTCTCAGCCTGACCTGCTCGAGTCCTGGCCCAAAGGCCAGCACTGGAGCAGACACAGACACCCGGTGCGTTTTTCCATCAATAAACGAGTAAACGAGCATTTAACATTAAAAACCATCCAAAGAAGAGCATTTTGTATTCTGTCGATCGAGGCTATTTAAACATGATCGAATAAAGATGTTTCTTATCTTAAGCTGTTCAACAAACTTGAAGCTACTTATTTTATTTACCTAGCTAGTGCCTCTCGACTTGGCCAACCATGCATCATTGTAGCTCGGAGATTCTAGACCATATCTCGGAGATTATTATGTTTTTGCCTCGAAGAAAGGCCTGCCATAAATGACAAAAACACAACCAAGGAGTTAGAGGTTAATAGTAGAGATTGGTGGCAAAAATGCTAAAGCGTAATACTTTTTGATCCTAATGTAATGAAATGGTTTCTTGACCTAATGTTTGGGTCTTGGGTTTTAGAAGAAAACACGAGAAATCTCGCTCCAAAGGATATATTTAAGTTAACCACAAAATTACAATTGATGTTCAATCTAATTACAAAAAAGTACCTATGGATCTTTCAAAATTACTCAACCCCCTTGATATTTGTTTCAATTTCACAAATTACATCCTCAAGAGGGGGACATCTGTTAAATATATGCAAACCCCATGGGCAGGGCCGACAATGAGTGATAAGGCATGAACACGACAAGATTACAAACACGAACTGCATAGAAAAATGATACGATAAGGCACGATATAACATGAAAGCAAGAACCTCTCAAAAAAAAAAAAAAAACATGAAAGCAAGAAATTGTAAATTATGTTTAAATTACAATTATTGTTATATTTAAGATCAAATAGGATAGATAACATGAAAACACGACGAGCACAACGATGACACAAATTGCAACCCGTACCCATGGGTAATACCTTAAGGAGATACTTATAATTTTGAAAGATAACTGAATTTTTTTTGTACTTAAGCTAAACCTCAGGGTTATATTTCGTAATTTACCCTGTATTTTCCACTTCATATTTCAATGTTTTTTCTGTATTTTTCACTTCATATTCCAATGTTTTTTCTTTTACATTTCCTTTTATCACCGAACTCTAAGGAATAGCCTTAACTTTTCCACTCAAGCTATATAGCAATAGGAGCTAATTTCTCTTACACAATCCATAAGTTAGAAAATATCCCAAGAACTGAAAAGAATATAAATTTGTACTCACCTTCAACTCCTCATCGATTTTACGTACTCCTCCGGCAAGTAAATTTCACCTCCAACCTCACCGTGTTGTTCCCCGCTGACAGTTTTCTTCGCAGCCAAAAACTCCGCACTCATAGCATCCATACCCTGCTGGATAACTTCCTCCGCATTTCCATACCCATGCTCCTCCGCATATTTCCTTACATCCTCGGTAATCTTCATCGAACAAAACTTAGGCCCGCACATCGAGCAGAAATGCGCCACTTTGGCACCATCGGAAGGTAACGTCTCGTCATGAAACGACATAGCGGTTGTGGGGTCCAGCGACAAAGCAAATTGATCCATCCACCGGAACTCAAATCTCGCCTTGCTTAGCGCATCATCCCACGCTTGAGCGTGCGGGTGACGTTTCGCTAAATCGGCAGCGTGCGCGGCTATCTTGTACGCGATAACGCCGGCCTTCACGTCGTCTCGGTTAGGCAAACCGAGATGTTCTTTAGGGGTCACGTAACAGAGAAGTGCTGTGCCGAGAGCGCCGATGTTGGCAGCCCCAATGGCTGAGGTGATGTGATCGTATCCAGGAGCGATATCGGTCGTCAATGGTCCGAGAGTATAGAAAGGTGCTTCGTTGCACCATTCCAATTGTTTTTGCATGTTTTCGGGGATTTTGTGTAGTGGAATATGCCCTGGCCCTTCATTCATTACCTGCATGTATATAATACAACCACCTTAGGTCAATAAAGAAGTAACATTTTAAGTGCAATTCACAAATACTATGCCACAAGAACTTAAAGTGAGAGTTTGTAAAAACTTTTGCTTTTAGAATAAGTGATTTATTGTAGAAGTTAAAGTAGTTGAAAATTAGAAGTTGGTAGTGTTTGCAAATAAAATCGGAAGTTGAGAATCTGAAGTTGAAAGTTTTTGGTGAAAAAGTTGTAAAAGTGCTTATTTGTTTGTAAAAGTCAAACCAGATAATACTCAAGAGTGTTTTTTCAGTACCTGCACATCCTTTTCCCAAGCTCTGCGAGTCAACTCTCCTTGAGTTAAGAGCTCCGCAAACTGAGCCGAATCATTTGCATCATATATGGATCCGGGCCTCAACCCATCACCAATCGACAAAGATATATCATATTGATTACAAATGTCTAGTATATCATCCCAGTGTTCATACGCAAAATTCTCCTTGTGATAAGCTAAGCACCACTTTGCATGAATCGATCCACCACGAGAAACAATCCCCGTCATTCGCTTAGCCGTTAGCGGGATGTAACGGAGCAGTACTCCCGCATGTATCGTAAAATAATCGACACCCTGCTCAGCTTGTTCGATCAACGTGTCCCTAAAAACTTCCCAAGTGAGATTCTCCGCAATTCCGTTCACCTTTTCCAGGGCTTGGTAGATGGGCACAGTTCCAACTGCACGGCTGAGTTACGGAGGATCCATTCCCGAGTTTCATGTATGTGACGTCCGGTCGAAAGATCCATTATAGTGTCGGCACCCCACATTGTTGCCCATTGAAGTTTGTGGACTTCTTCTTCGATGGAGCTAACAACGGCCGAGTTACCAATATTAGCGTTTACTTTCACCAAGAAATTGCGGCCGACTATCATAGGCTCTAACTCGAGGTGCTTTTTGTTTGAGGGGATGATCGCACGACCACGAGCAACCTCGGACCGAACGAATTCGGGTCGAGTTTTCACGTGCAGCACAGTATGCCATCTCCTCGGTTATGATTCCCTGCTTTGCGTAGAACATCTGAGTATACCGTGGTCCACCCAACTTTTCTCTTCTGTCAATCCATTCCTTACGCAACTTGGGAAGTCCTGTTTGAATAACCATTTCTCAAAATATAAGCAGCAGAGAAAATGCAATGCTAAGCTTAACAAGAAAGGATATTCATGCAGCCATAACCTTAAAAGACATTAATAACATAAATAAAAGGGATAATTACAACCAAAAAAAAAAAAAAAAAAACTGAGGTTCGGGCACAAAAACTTCAAGGTTTTTGAAAATTGCAAAAACCCTTGAGGTTTGTTTCCGTCTTACTTTCATAAGCAAAAACATTTCAAAACCTCTTGATATTTATAGAAATATTACAGTTACCCCCTTAAATTAAAGACATAATCAAACCATAGGGTTTTTTTGTAACTTTGAAACATCTCTGGGTTTTTTGGTAATTAGCCCAAACCTCAGGGTGTATTTTGTATTTATCCATAAATAAAAAACAAGAATGTCAAATAAATGAGGATTTTAACACCATTCTTTGTAAGGATCAATGTTGAAGATATGAAAGTTTGATACAGGAACTTTCTGACTCATCATTCTAATACTCAGCAGCAAACATATGAAAACAATTTAATCCAAGAAAAGAATAAAGTATGTCATAGATAACAAATTTTGAACTATGTGGAATGCTAATAAGCTTACCATTGCGTGGGCTGATATTTTGCGGACCACTGGTGTCATAGGTGTCGAAATGTGGTTCGTCCCCTGAGAGGTGGATGCGCCTAAATGGAACTCGCAGCAAATGACCAGATTGCTCATGAACGACTTCCCTGTAAGCAATCTCACCAAATCAGACAACTCCAAACGATCAAAAAAGTTTACAGCACAAACTATGCCGAAGATTGCACATAGCATAATGTATGACGGTGATATCAACAACACTAAGAAGGCATTTTAGAAAAACTACGTACGTGTATTCTTTAGAGCTTTTGGGAAAGCATTCCTCAAAAGACGGAAGCGGAAGAAAATCAGGGGCATTAGGATCTGCTGTGTGCTTCCGCTGTTTAACTTTCTCTTGGTCGGTAGTCGGGGATCAAAGGTTAATGTAGCTTTCGGGCCTGAAGAAAAAAGCAGGGCAAATTTCCTTTCTCCTTAGGTTAGAAACCTGTCCATTAAGATCAATGCCGTGGAGGAAAGTGCTGTTCAAAGATTTCAGGGAAGAAGAGTTGTTTCTGTTGTTGCATATGGCCGACGCCAGACTAGTTTGCATAGATGCCATCTCTGGAATAGCTATTACAGAATGACAGAACAAAATTGCAGATTAGTGACAAATTAAATTACATAAACATGAAGAACAGTGAGGATAAGATTAAGTAAATTAGACGAACAAAGCTGATTGGAAATGAAGATGATTGCTTGATAATATAGTGCACACTCATTGTAGTTCATCACCAAACAATAGTAGTAAAAGACCCTTCTCTTTTTTAATTGTTTAGCTATTTGTACAACAAAAAATGTAATCCTTGTAGATTTGAATAGAAATATTATTTACACCTTGGACTTTAAGGAAATAACAAATACCTCAGAAGTGATACTCAATAACTGATGACACCTATAAAAGATATGGATCCATATAATCAGATTAATTTTCTTGAAATTATTAAAAGTGCAAGATATATTTCTGATACTTAAATGTGACTAGATATTTCATTTTTTTTAAACAGAGAAAAAATGTTATAGAAGCACAAAATGTTCTCAGCCCTTGGTCCTGAATCTGATGATAAAGAAAGCCCTGTAACAATTGTTCATAAGATGTAAAAATATCATATTTCTCCCCTCTTTAAATTTTTGAGTTTTTAGATGAGGCGGACATTTAACACGGAATATGTTTTTTTTTTTATGTCTCGAGTTCCCGGCTTTGCTGGACTAATCCTCGGCCCCAGATTTTGAGGCATGAAGCAGAAGCCATTAGTGTCTGAGATAAATGTTTTCTCCAGAAAAATTTTTCAGAATCTAATTATAAGCACTGTTTTAAAAATCTCCACCTAGCCCCGATTAGTCCCACCTAGGCGCTAGGCCCCCCTTGTCCGCCCACGTTATTTTTCCGATTAGGCCCCCCTAACCCCGCCCAGGTCCCGTCTAACCCCGATTAGGCCCCGCCTAAGCGCTAAGCCCCCGTTTGCCGCCCGACCAACGCATACCGCTTTTTAGAACAGTGATTATAAAAAGATCATCACTTGTCCAAACAGCTTGTACCACATAAAAAAATGTTAATACAACCATGAAAAAGTGCTGCAAAAGCTTAAAATTCTTTAAATGCGATATCACCCCATTTCTGACTGATTATATGAGCTGGCTCAACCAAACACTAAACAAAAAAAAATCCATTGTGTGAATTTGAAAACACAAACATTAACAATTTAACATGCAGTATAATCACATTGAAAAATCAGCTGAAGAAGATGAACAAAGGCATAAAAAGAAAAGGGAAACACACGAACCTGAACCTCAATTGATGAATCTTATCTGATCAGATATTTGTGTTTGAATGAAGCAAAATGAGTGACCCAACAGATTTTTCTATACTGCTTGTGGGTTTTTATATCCGAGCAAAGTGGCACCAAAATGTGGGACTGAGTCAGACAAAAAATTGAAGCTTTTTAGATGAAAAATATCTCCAACCCAAGGACAACGATAAAAGGCGATGTCTACTTGACCCCACAACTTTTCATATTCACAAATTGGTCCAGTATGTAACATCACATCGAAAAAAAAAAATATCAGTTGTATTATTGTATACTTGGTCTTGACTCTCGAAGGGCATAAATAGTTTGGCCCCATAAGTTTGTTTGCTTTCAATTTATAACGTACCTCTCAATTTTGTTTTAGCCTCGAAAAAATAAATAAATAAAATTTAAAAGGCATAAAGACTGTCAAGTGCTATGGATGAGGATCGTGATTATGAAGGATAATTGCGATAAATAAATAAAAAAAACTCAATTAATAACCTAATTAATAGTATCAACAATGAGTTTCGTCTTCGTCTCAAAAAAAATGAGCCAAATCTATTCTGTAACATAGATTTAGTTTGACATTTAAATTGTTCTCTTTTATCTAATTTTTTAACAGTAAAATAAAATCTCATGTAAGTTCAATGCAAATGACATGTTAGTTCTTTCTAACCCATATGACCGTTTCCTTTAGTTTTATTTTGTAACGCCACCTTTAAATTAGATGTCTTTTTTTTTATTTAAAAGGTTTTTCCCGAAGGCGAAACCTCTCACCTGAACCAGAGGTCCCTAGCCAGACAGGATGTAAATCGAGGAGATATGCACGAGTAGTAGCCCTGCAAGAGAGGACCAACAAGATACTTTAATCCGCAATGCACTTGCAGATTCAAAGAAAGAAGCGCCAGAAGAAGACTACACTCTTGTCACCTTACCACTTACAAATTCGTTTATGCCCTTAGAGGCTAGATGTCTTTTTTAAGAGGACATAAACTGTCCTCACCATCCAAAGGTAAATTAAAAAAGTGTAAATAAGATTTTACCCCCCTCAGATCTTTTCTTCTCTTGTCACAATTTACCCCTCTACTCTCAAATCAATCCCTTTACCCCATCTACTTTAATCTAGTCTCACTTTACCCCTATTCATTAACTCTTAATAACACTAAAAAAACATTATTTTTAGTATTACCTTTGATTAACCCTATTTCTTTATGGTTCCAAAAAAAAAGATATCTTATTTCTATACAATTACCAAAAAGCCCATGATAATGCATAACAAACCAATATTCTTCAAGTTTTCTCACATGATCAATTGGTCTCTTCTCTCACATGGATTCGGCTTGCATAAATATGATGGATTTAGTATATATTAATTTGGATATAGTTTGATGGAATTTTTGGTGTACTTTCTAATTGATATATAGCAGCTTTAATATATAAATTGTGTTATAAAGAACTTTATATTAGCAAAGTTATTCTTAAGTTTATGTGATTTACACCATGTTTGTAAACCGGAAAAAAAGAGATTTTTTTATCAACGTAGTTTATATATATATATATATATATATATATATATATAGTTAGATTGATTATTTACAAGTACTCTATGTTAGCAAAATATTGTTTAAGTTTTTAACGATAAAAAAAGAAAATAAAATTGGCAATTACATCAATAATGCTTGTAAAAAAAACGTTCTCATATAGTCATGTTCATAGAAATAAAAGTAATTTTTTGTGCACGTATATTTTTATGTCTAAGAATGGAGTTGATTGTTTGAGGTAACACTGTACGTAACAGGTGTTGGAGAAAAAGAATATCTTAGATAAATAATAAAATATAGTAGATCTGCTAAAAAATAATGAAGCCAGAGTACTTCTAGGTGTAATATATGTTTAACAGAAATGAGGGTAATTTAGACATTTAATAATGTTAACTATAGAATTACGCTAGAGTTGATGAACATAGGGGTAAAGTGATACTAGATTAAAGTAGGGAGGGGATAAAGTGATTGATTTGAGAGTATAGGGAGGTAAAATGTGACAAGAAAAGAGTAGTAAAAATTCCATATTTTTATTAAAAAGGGAAGGTTATTAATACCCCTAAAACCAATTAATGCATCTCCTCTTTTTAATATTATAAAAATACATGAAAAGATTAAAATGCACTTAGTAACAAACCAATTATCTAAATACAACTTTGTCTTTTTAAACCTTATAACCCCCACCAACCCACATTCTTCTTCTTAACAAGGCAATGCTTCATACTTCATTTGAAAGTCTTTTGCGTCCCGTTGTAGTCTATGCCACCCACTTGGGTGGCACCCAAGTGGGTGGATCTACTCTTGATTTTACACACACTCATGTGGGTGTGTGTGTGTATGTGTGAATTAAGGGTAGATCCACCCACTTGGGTATGTGTGAAATCAAGGATAGATCCACCCACTTGGGTGCCACCCAAGTGGGTGGCCGTCCCAAGAAGTTGCCTGGGGTATTGGCAGTAAATTACTGTTTAATCTACTGTAGAGAAAAATAGTACTTCTTTATGATTTTATCCCACATGCGTCAATTGCTTATTATCCATTTTTCAGATTTTGAAATCTCATCACAGTATATGCAATAATAATTATTGTTTCCTCCAAAATTGAGCAAGTATTGTAAGAGAATTCAAAGGGCACAAAGTATGACGGCATGAATGATAAAATTGTGGACAATATAAATCACTATTAGTCTATTATACTTAGGGCTGCAAACGAGTCGAACCGAGCCGAATAGGAATAAGCTCAAATTTGGCTCATTTAGTTTTTGGATCGGCTCGAGTTCGATTCGAGCTTTCATAATTGAGTTCGAGTTCGTCTCATTTGAAAATTATATGGTTCGTGAACAGTTCGAGCTCGACTCGTAAAAAGCTCGTTTAATATATTTAACTTGCTTAGCTCGAGTTTGGCTCGTAAAAAGGCTCGTTTAAGCTTCAACGAGCTTAGTTCAATTAACAAACTGAACTCGAGCCTAGGCTTGCGAGCCTGTAAACGAACATGTTCGCGAGCCGAAATCGAATATAGGCTCGCGAGCCTGTAAACGAACATGTTCGCGAACTTTTGAGCCGAATATCTGTAAGCTCGAGTTCGGCTTGTTTAAAAATTCGAGCTTGAATTTTAGGCTCGAGTTCAGCTCGTTAAGCCTGACGAACGATCTCAAACGAATATTTTTTCGAACCGAAACCCGAATAGCTCGCGAGCGGGTTGGTTCATTTGCATCCCTAATTATACTGTCGACTTCCATATCTCATACTTATCTTTTTTATATTTGTTGTGTACATGAGGGAAATAGAATGTCAGGACTCGAAATCTTTCACGATCTCAAAATTATTTTATGTAAACCCATTGAGTTCAATTTTTTACTCTAATTTTTAAATGATTCGACAGGGCACGTAGAATAATAGGTCAAATTGGGTAGGCTTTTGTTTTGGGGAAGAGAATTGGATTTTAATTTTTTTTTTTTTTTGGCAACAGAATTGAAATTTAGTCGGAGGAATGGTAATTGGAGAATGTTAGGGGTATACTAAGTGCATGTTTTGGATCATTTATGAAAAAGTTCATTCTAAATTAACCAACAAACATTAATTATTATTGAAATGGACTTTTTTGATCCCAAAGTTCATCTCAGGACAACTACAATGGTAAGGATTTTGAAGGGATTTTTCACAAAAAACCGTGCCATGGAAAATCCTTACCATTGTAAAGGGAGATTTTGGGTTTTAGGGAAACACCGGTTTGTAGCTACAAACTGGTTCATGGGGGAGATAATGGGGCAAAAAGTTGGTGGTATGGGGCCTACGTGTAGAGAAATAGGTTGAAATTGATTTTTTTTACTTTTTTATTATTTTGTAAATTGTATGGTGGGACCATTAAAAAGTTGTAAATAGGTTTAACCATTGTGGGAAAATATTTTTAAGATGGTGGAATTTTTGCTTTTGATGTCGGGTGACAAGACACAAAAAGCGTGGAAAAACCTTTGAAGGGTTTTTCCACTGGAGATGCCCTCAAAAATGCTCTCAAACAAGCACTAAGTAAATAAATTATTTTTAAAAATGAGGTGGAGTGTAGTAAGAGATGGGGTGTATTGATATGTTTTGGGAGTGTTAATAGCGCCCCCTTTCTAAAATTCAATACATTAATTTATATGTTATTTTAATTTTTTTAAATTTTGCAACAAATTAACAAAAAAAAAAGTTTATGGTGAATTCGTCCTCATAAAATAATATTTGACTAAGAATGTTATAAATGCTAAGCTTATAACTTATTGTCATAAGTGAAGGAAAAAAAAAACTAAGTGGGAGTCAAGAGATAGAGAAGAGGTTCTTAAAATATCGATTCCTCACTGTGATGTTGAAGGTAAAATTATTTGGCATTATGATTCAAAAGGGCATTACTCTGTTCACTCTGACTATTAGGTGGCGGAGGATCTAGAAAAACATGAAGAAATTTCTTATTGTGTTGCGACGAAGCGTTGGTGGAAGCGTATTTGGGCAACTTCTCACATTTTGTTGCAGAAGCTCTACTTGTGAGAGGGATTAGGGTTTACTTGCTCCGGGGGCCTTCTTATCGATACAATTGAATCAGATGCACTTAGATTGCATTTGGATACGAGGATTTGTATTTGGGGAAAATATTTGGGGGAATGATTTCAAATGACCCAATCTAACAAGAATTTGAAATCTACCAAAATGACTCCAAAAATAATTTCCAATTATTTGAAATCCAATATAGAATGAGTTTATCCAAGCAATCTTAATTGATTTGTTATTATAGATTTAAAATCATTAGCTCTAAATCCACCAATCCAAATGGAGCAATAATGTAATTGATTCCATTTCCAGACCATTCTTCTTATATAAATGACTCACATAACGTGTTTGCTGACATTAGGAGAATTATTGATATGCAACATCGACCTTTGGTGTGTGTACACACACGACGTGAAAATAATATGGTTGCTCATTTGTTAGCTTCTTCAGCGTTTCCACGTTGTAACGTTGTTTGGTTAGACAACTATCCCTCATTGGATTGGTTATGTTGTGTTAGCCGTTTTGGCTCCTTTATAAAATATTCTCATTCCCAAAAAAAATGTATGTGAACCATGTTTGGCGGGAAAATTCTATCGGAAGCCTTTTGGAAAGGCAATAAAGACTACTCATCTTCTAAAGTTAATCCACCGGACATACGTGGACTCGTGAATGTGATAGCATGACATGATGCATCATTTTCTCACTTTTATTGATGACTAGTAAGGTGCATGTGCGTTGCACGTGAACTATATAAATTTATTAATGTAATTAACGAAATATTTTTTTACTATTTCACTATCTTACATAGTGAAGACAATGTAGAATTGAAAATTAATGCCAAAGAATGAAATGAGTTGCCTTAGAACTGTATCTATAAGAGCTTTATGAGTTAAAAAGTAATGTCAAATTTACGACACAAAAAAAGAGGAAGTGAAAGGCGGAGTGATTCCAATGCCAAATATATGTCTCATGCCAATTCGGGAAATATATCAATAAACGATTATGACCAAAAATTCGTATCCTTAACAAATCTATTGGTGAAAATAGCCTCCAAAAATGTTGTGTAACATTGTTAATTGAGAAAATAGTATAAAGTGATTAACAGAAGAACAAACATAGCATTAAGATAGAGGAAAAAGAAAACCAAATAATAAGACAAAATAGTAGATCTAGCAACACAAGGTAAATGAGAGACACCATTGACTCTATGAGAAAAATCAAAAGCAACACTTTTACATTGTTGGGATACTTGAGCAAATGAAAATATCATTAAGATAGGATTAACTAATCATACTCAAATAAAAACTTCAAAAAGACCCTCATTAATCGAAGTTCCACCAACAATTTTTCATGGCAAATTTCACAAGATAAATCCGATCATTAAGGCCGATCTTTTTAATCCCAGGAGGAATCCCTTTAAAAATCGGAGGAAGCTCAGGTGCCTTTATCGTTCTTCTACTGGCACCCTTCTACATATTAGTCCATTTACACAACCCAACTTTTGACTGGAGTAATATAAGAAACCCTGTCTCGTTATCATAATCATAACAGGGTATCCAACACCAAAATAGTTGACTCGCTAAGAATATAAAAAGTGATAAATTGATATCAAAGCCAAGAAAAACGCACCAAATGGATGTTCAAGCATTGGCCACCATCGATTCTTGGAAATCAGTATGAGAACTTTCGTCTTCACCCCTAGAAACTCCTTCCCACCTTCACCAATATCTAGTCCATATTTTGTCGGGTCTTGTTTTGAAGTTGAACGATACATTTTTCTTCTTTTCCAATTTGAATCCGTTGAATTGTTTTTCAAAGTTGGCCTCATCCTCAGGAGAAAAGAAAACCACCTCCACCTCCGTAAGGTCTTCATACATCTTCTCAATCTTAGTTTTCCAGCAAAGGCCCATTTCAAAGTCCATCTTATGCTAAGCTGTCTTAAATATTAATTAATTCTGCCAGCCTTGTCTATGTAACAAAACGCAGGAGTAGTTACTTTAACACGCATGTGACGATCCAAAATATAGCTGAAAAGTTTCTTCTCCTCCACATTAGGTTTCCAAGTCCTCCTTGCCCTGAAATAGGCATAGTAAATTAGAAGCATGAGAGTGGAATTATTCTTTCAGAAAATATATGAACAACATATGCGAAGTGGAGAGACAACATAATAATTTAACAGGACAAAAAACTTACTCAAAATGTATACATATAACTACAATACTTTACCCTTAAATATGATCAATCGATGTCAAATCATATGCATTAATCGCTACAACTTAAGGATAACAAGATCCAATCAAAAAATGCAAAATAAGCAGCAACATGGTAAGCATGAATCAGATAAAAGGTTATGTTATACTCGCATTTACTTCTCGTATCCATACAGGTAGTGGCAGTTTTAAAGCTAAGAGTGTCAATTTCTCCTGGTGACACTATGCCAAGAAACAATGATCTACAACCACTCATTCTATGAGCTCGCAAATGCATCCAACAACCTGACAATCTCCATGAATTGATGAAATAATCAAGTGAAGATAACATTCCAAATCTATAGAGCACAATAGCAGATCAGTTACTCCTAACAAACACCACCCACGCATTTCCAAGAAAATTTCCTTCAACTTTCTGAAGATTTTCTACTATCTTGGAATCACTAACTCGCAAAATCAGAAAGAAAAAATGTTTCAACAGTTCTTCACTGTCTATGATTCAGTATACCACAATTAGCCATCTTTAAATCAGAGTATCCACTTCATGTTACTACACATGTGCAAAAGGTTAACTAAATAAGACAAATGACAAGATTAATAAGGTCGCAGATTATGAAATTTCCATAGCATTTACAGTTCCAAGCTAACAACATCATGAAACAAACAAAGAGTTAATCATAATTTGCGACAATTATTAATATACTCGGCACCCATCTACAAATTGGATATTAATCATTTTCGTACTTTCAAACCTATATAAAACTCATTTTCATTCTCTCATCCAAACATAATTCCAGTTTTCACACGAAAACCAATAAATTCTCAAAATTCTATTTCCAACACTAGAAACTGGAAATGATCCATGGAAACATAACCATACAAGGCCTTAGTCTCCTAAAATCATCCAAATTTACATTTATGCCACTAAATTTATTATGTGGAAGGGGTATTTTAGTCTGTTCAAAAATTTACAGAAATATTCAGACTTTTAAAGAAGTAATATATAATAAAAATAAAATAATAATAATAATAATAATAATATATATAATATATATAGGGAGAGGGTTATATGAGACCACCTCATAGGGTAAGTCCATAGGGACCAATCCTAGCCACATATCTAGATTTTTCAATGGTTGTGATTTTAGAGCTAAAAATTCAGATTAAATGTTGGTAATTAGAGAAAGGGGTAAATTAGTCATCCTACAAAATTACCCAATATTCATGGGATTCTGTTCACATTATGATCACACAATCTATCCAAATCTCACATCAAATTCAACATGAACAAATCTCATCTTCCTTAACTATCCTCCTTCTTCTTCAACTAACTACTGTGAGAAATTATTCATCCTTCTTCTTCAACGCACTATTGTGTGAAAAAAGTTGCAGACAATTTGCCATAGTTGCTAGAGCTTGACTTCAGTTCGAAGTTTGCTTATGAAGATGTAATTTGTTGCTTGTGTAGATGTGTCATTGTGTTTTTACTTTTTATATACCATTAACTACATAGGCAAGTCATAAGCAACAAATCCATACTACATAAGCAACAATCCTATATTACATAAGTAACAAATATACACTACGTATGCACAACGAATATATTAGCTACATAAGCAAGTTATAGCAACAAACCCATACTACATAAGCAACAAGCCTATACTACATAAGCAACGAATATATACTACGTATGCACCACGGATACATTAACTACATAAGCAAGTCATAAGCAACAAACTCATACTACATAAGCAATAAGTCTAAATTAGATAAGCAACAAATATACACTACGTATGCACCACGAATACATTAACTACATAAGCAAGTCATAAGCAACGAATATACACTACACATGCATCACAGATACATTAACTACATAAGCAAGTAATGAGCAGCAATCCTATACTACATAAGCAACAGATAAATTTTTTTGAAGCTGAAACGCTGGAGAGAGAGTATGCGTGAAGAGTGGGTGAAATCACGTGAAAGAGGGAATGAAATCTTAGTAACTGATTCTAAAGTGTCAAATTACCACCCTACCCTTTTTAATTCTTTGAAACAAAAAATAAACATAAAAAGCCCTAAAAACTGGACCACCCAAAATTGTTGATCTATGGTTAGGATGTGTCCCCATAGACTCACCCCAAGTAGGAGGACCTATTTGATCCATATCCTATATATATATATATATATATAATATAATATAATATAATATAATATATAGTAGATAGTATATTATTCGTGTTATGGATCAATATAACTCTTGTCTAATCAGTCGTAAGCGCTTGATTATTCTAAGTGATTCTTGGGTGAGGTTGAGAACTAAAATGAGAAGAACCTCAAAATTCTATGTACTACTGGGAGTGAGAATATTTGTCTGATCAGTTTAGACAAATATGTGGGGAAAAGAGAATCGTAAGACAATTAATGATTCCACGCATTCCACAAGAAAATGGTATTACAGAAAGAACGAATCACACACATTTAGGTATGGCTAGATTGATGATTGTGCAAGCTAATCATTCTATATTTTTTTAGGAAGATGTAATTTGACGGCTGCCTACATATTGTGTGCCTTCTAAGTCAGTTGGTTTAACTCATTGTGAGTTATGACATGACAAAAAGTCTAATTTAGAAGGTTTGTGCTATTGGGTCGGCATGGTTTGTTCACAACATTCTCATAAGCATCAGAAGTTTGATCCTAAAATGGTCAAATATATCTTTATAAAGTATTGTGATCACTCAAATGGTTATGTGATGTATGCCGAACACCCTAATAGATGAATGGCGGAGATAGAATCTAGAGATGTGAATTTTCTCAAAGAGAATTTTCTGGACATTGGTAAAGTCAAAAGGGACCTTGAACTCTTCGAGTTGCGAGATCCTCAAGGACTCATCCGGTTATTGATGGAGATTAGGGGTGTCAATTTTGGACGCGACACGCAAATCCAACATGAATCTAACACAAAATTAATGGGTATGGGTCCAGGCATCGTGGTTCCGGGTCAAAAATAGGTCGAACCAGAATAACCTGTCAATTAAACAGGTCAGGTTCGGGTCAACTTACTATGACTCATTTAACCCGTCTAACCCATTAGTGAATCTAAAAGAAATTTAGGTTAATAATGAATTGTAAGAAAAAACAACAAACAAGACATATCCTTAAGACTTAAATGATAAAACCTCTTTAATTATATATTAATTATTATTATGCATGTCTTTTTGAATATTATCCTTAAAATGTGATTAATATGTTATGTTATATTATTTATGCAATTATGTTATTTCTTTTTGTATGTTGTGAATTGTGATATCTTTTATTTATTGAATAATGTATGAGAGTGATTGATTTTAAAAAACATTATTCAGTTAAAATTATTAAATGTATACAAAAATAAATTTATTATACGGGTTACGCGGGTCGGGTCTTGGTCGGTTATTTCTGACACACGAACCTGCGAACTCGGACCCACAAGCTCGGACCCAGCCCAAATTGACACCCCTAATGGAGATAATGTAAGTGATCCCAAGTTCAGTGGCAGTGACCTACTGAAGAAAGACTTTCAAAATCCACGGACTCGGCAAATCAAATGTGGAATAATACCTCATTGGCATTTTGAGATTGGAGTGAGTCTCCTGCAATACCATCTCACGGATCCAAATCCATGAGACGGAGCTCCAAACCCAATCCCAACCCAAATTAAAAAAAAAAAACACAAATAAAAAAACAAATTCTATCAGATTGCGATACGCGCATTGTGGTGGATTGGGTGAGCTTGCCAACCAGTTACAATGGCTACAGATCCGAAAGAAGCTACTGTTGTTGTAAACGTTGCTCATACAGGCACCGAGAATTTTGTCGGCGTGCATGTGGCTCTTGTGTGTGAGAGACAAAGAGAGAGGTAAAGAAACAATTACTCTCATTTCTTCTTGCATGTTGCAACCTTTAGATGGGTCCATTCTCCATCTCTCCATGTATATACACATGTATGTATGTATGCATGTCCTCTCTCGTGTGGTTCTCCTCTCTCGTGTGGTTCTCCACGATGCTATGTTTGTTTCACTTTTGATCACTCATCTCTCTCAGTCACTTTCTCCAATCATCAATCAAACATACATTACGCTTCCCGATGCATTTCTATACTAATACACACATTTCTCAATACATCACATCAAACCCCCTTCCCCCAATCACTTCCCAAAAACTTCTCTCAATCACTCTCAATCACTAAACAAACACTAGAAGGTGAAAATGAATTACCTTGTGTTTTTAAAGCAGCAGTTTTTAAAGGTATAATAAATAATGTTTTTCAAGTAAAAAACAACATTTCTTGTTTAAAAAAATAAATTTTTAAATAAAATAATAAATAATTTTAATAAATATAGTAAGTAAATAGTTTAAAGTAAATATTATTATTTTTCAAGTAAAAAGTAACAATTTTATACATAATTCTAAAAGATTTAGAAGTAATACATTTCGATTAATAAATGATACTTTTCAAGAAAATGTTAATACTTTTAAAGGGATTAGAGTATTAGTTTTTAGTAAAAAGTTATAGATTTAAAGGAAATAATATATAATTTTAAATTATGTAGTAAGTATACTTTTATTAAAAAAAGTAATACTTTTCGATTAATAAATGATACTTTTCAAGAAAATGTTAATACTTTTAAAAAGTAACAGTTTTAAAAGAAATAGTATTTAATTTTAAATTATGTAGTAAGTAATACTTTTATTAAAAAAAATAGTACTTTTCGGCCAATAAATGATACTTTTCAAGAAAATGGTAATACTTTTAAAGGGATTAGTAAGTAACAGTTTTTAAGTAAAAAGTATTACTTTTTAGGTAAAAAGTAACAATTTTAAAGGAAATGGAATATAATTTTAAATATATAGTAAGTGATACTTTTCGAGTAAAAAATGATACTTTTAAAGTAAAACACTAACACTTCTAATGAGATTAGCAAGGAGTAAAATTTAGGTAAAATTTAAGTAAAAAGTATTACTTTTCAAATAAAAAATATTAGTTTTAAAGGAAATAGTATATGAGTTTAAAGATCAATGTATTGTAATAAATAATACTTCAAAAATTAAAAATAATACTTAACAAATTATACTTTTCAAGCAAACATTAGTACTTCTAAATGGAGTAATAAGTAATAATTTTTTAACAAAATGTATTCCTTTTCAAGTAAAAAACAATAGTTTTAAACGAAAATAGTATATAGGTTTAAAGGATATAGTAAATAGTACTTGTTTCGTAAAAGTAATATTTTAAATAATACATTATTGTTTTCAAGTATAAAGTAGTAATATTTGAAGGAATAGTAAGTAATATTTTTAAAGCAAAAGGTGACAATTTTAAAGGAAATAGTAAATGATTTTTAAAATTTTAAATTATATATAGATGTTTTTGATAGATATCTTAGTTAATATATTTAATTTAATATTTTCAACTAATTTGATGTTGAAAGTATATCTATTTCGAATATTATTGAGAATGTGTAAAAACAAAATGATTAAGTAAATTTACTTTTGTATTAATGTATAAAACTACCTTAGCAGCATATGGACCACATAGCTATTTTAATATTTAAAGAAACTCAAAGAGAAATCAAAAAACAAATATAATCAAAATGGTAATTTAGCATGTAGACACTCGACATGCCCAGAGCCAAATGTGGGCCAAGATTCTATATTTTTTTAATGTTTTAATATTTGAAATTACGGTGGTGGTTTTTGTATTTCGACCATGTCTCAACAAGTAGTGTGCAATGTCGTATGAGTCAACAACAACGATGAGACTATCGTTCCCCCATATTACTAAATTGCCACCGTTAATTTATAAAATTGCCACATAGGTCTTTGTCTTGAGATTGAAAGGAATCTTTCATGTGTGCTCATGTGGATATTGGTGAGTCAGCTATTTATGAAGAATTTGTGACTTCTCTAAATGAAAACGAACGGATAGTTGTTGTGGAAGAAGAGTTGAGCTTAATGACTGATATTCAAGTCCTATAGTTGGTTGATCTTCCGTCTGGACGTAAAACTATTGGGATCAAGTTGATTTTTAAGGTCAAACATAAGGGAGATGATTTCTCGACAACTATAAGGCTCGACTTGTAGCGAAGGATTATACCCAAAGACAATGTGTAGATTATGATAAAATGTTCTCCGCACTGGTGAGGTTTGCCTCCATTCACCTTATTCTAGCCCTTATAGCCCATAAAGGTCTAGAATTATTTCAGGGACGTTAAGACAACATTACTCAATGGATAGTTGGATGAGAATATCTATATGAATCAGCCTATGGGATTTGAGGAAATGGGGCAAGAGTGCAAAGTATGTCGCTTGAAACATTCCATTTACGAGCTGAGACAATCATTCAAATAGTGGTACCATCAATTTCGTTGAACCATCGGACATTTTGGTGAAACTCGGCTAGAGGAATATCCGATGGTTCATTTTCATGAGACATGGTCAGAGCTTAAGAAAGAAAGAGCTAAGGGCTCACCTTGGTTAGATTCCAAGAATAAAAATGTCCCAGGGAACAAACTCTCCAACCTGAAAGTAACACGAAAAAGGTTTAAGCAAAACTCCAGTTGATGAGTATCAAATTGAAAAGAGTTGAAAGGGTTATCAGAGGCTTGGCTCTAAGAATATAAGGTTAGCCATTGGCATAAATAACAAGGTCTACCAAGAGTTTGTCCAAAAAACTTTTGGTGAATTCACGTGAGCATATTTTGCTATTTTAAGGTCTTGTGACACATGTTAACTTATTTGCCAAAGGCGGACAAGCTAAGGACAATAACTATTGGAGTCTAAGGGAGACCAAGCATTCATGTGAATGCATAAAAATCCAAAGGCATCACCACATCATGTCTTTCATTTCGGGGGGAAAAAAGGCCAGGCTTTCAGGAGTCCAAGACGATAATGGCTATAATTCTTCCGCCAAGGTTTGCAGATGGTTATTAAGGATAATGTTTGATACATGTTTTTATCTTAATTTTGATGATTTTATTTTTACACCAAAACAATGTTTTTAATTGTTGTCCAAATACTCCTAAATGAATAAAAATATTTTTACTATTTACTCGGAGTATTTCTTCAAGTTTTATTTTAGATAAAATTGGACAACACTTTTAATGATTTTATGTTAATATGTTTTTACATCAAAACAAGGCTCCTAAATGTTGTCTAAATACTCCCGATCGGTTTAAAAAGTTTTTACTAAATTTTTGGAGTATTTCTTGAGGTTTATTTTCGACAAAAATTGGACAATATTTTTGTCTCGAGGTCAACTGGTCGCCCTATAAGGCAACCCGTACCTGAAGATGAAATTTGGAAACAGAAAATGAGACGGAAGAATATTTAACCAGGTCGACCGGTCGACCAGGGTGTCGACCGGTTCATTCATTTTCTTTCTTTTAGTTGTGGTAGCTTCCGTGCCAGCAAGATAGGGCGAAGCCAACCGGGCATTTCTTTGAAACATAACTTCTCATCCTTGTTTTATCAATAAGAGGGACCGGTCATACAAGGGGTCGACCGGTCGAAGACCCCTTGGAACGGTCACCCTATGTAATTTTAGCAGCGTCTCTTTTTAATCTCTATCAGTGTGCGACAGGTCGCCCTCATGTTTGACAGCAAAATTCTAACCGTTGTGCAGCAGACAAACTTTTCTTAAATTGTGGGATTGATTTCTAACAGCTATATTCTTAATTTTAATTGTATTTTTCTGTAGATTTTCAATCTCCAAGAGGAGCCTATGCTTGATCAATCATCTCCTATAAATAGAGGAAGTTTTGGAGCAACTAATATAACAATTGAGATACAACACAACAAGATACATTCCAAGCAAACACTTGTTCTTCATAGTTATTATTCTTGTTGTAATTTTGTCTAACTTATCACTTTCACATCTTGAGGTCTAGGCTTTCATTTCTTGATTACACTTGCACTCAAATTGTATTATTCATTATTGAGTTGTAATCTTGATTTTGGTCATCATTCAACACAAGACATCCTTGTGAGTATTCTTGTGGAAAGAATACACTTGGGTGATCTAGGTGATAGGTATTTCAAGAGTGTGGTGCTCTTGAGGTGTTGAAGAATTTGGTATTCTTCAAGATTGAAGATTGTGGTGATCTTCAAAGGTGTCGTTGAAGGAAGATTGTGGTAATCTTCAAAGGGAGATTGTGGTAATCTCCAAAGGTGGTGTTGAAGAAGAGTGTGGTGCTCTTCAAGGTGTTGTAAGATGAATTTGTATTAATTTTGTTAATTAATAAAATTCTTTTTCTTTTTCGAAACCCATCCCGGATATACTAGGGTGGTAGAGCACGTAGTCCCTAGGTGGGGTGAAGCTCTATAAATCGACGCGTGTTGTTTACATTCCGCACCTTTATTATTGTCTTGCCTTGTTTTGTTCGAAAAAGAGGGCATAATCAAAAAGATGGAGATAATCTATTCACCCCCCCTCTAGATTATCGTAGCCACTTGGACTTACAGATAAGTCCAAGGACAAATTTGAGGTCCTTGGACTATTGTCAAGGTCTCCCAAGCTCAAGTTTGTTAGCCAATGACTTTGCCTAGGTCCTAGGACTATTGCCAAGGTCTCCCAAGTTCAAGTTACTTCTCAAGCTTATTAGCCAAGGACTTTGCCAAGATCCAAGGACTTTGCCAAGATCCAAGGACTATTGCCAAGGTCTCCAAGCTCAAGTTTGTTAGCGAAGGACATTGCCAAGGTCTCCCAAGCTCAAGTTGCTTCTCAAGTTTGTTGGCTAAGGACTTTGTCAAAGTCCTAGGACCTTTGCGAAGGTCTCCCAAGTTCAAGTTACCACTCAAGGTTATTAGCGAAGGACTTTGCTAAGGTCCTAGGATTATTCTCAAAGTCTCGCAAAGTTAAATTTTGGCTAAGTTAAGTGGCAAACGACTTTGCCAGGGTCTCCCAAATTGAGTTTATGACAAGCTCATTTCCTAAAGACTTGGGCAAGGTCTACTCCAAGAGTCTCCACTAATATTTGCTAAGGTCGACTCCAAGATCTACATGCCAAGGATTTTAGCTTGCTAAAATTTTCTAAAATGGAGGTGAAATATTCTACCAAGCATTTGTCAAGGACTACGTATGCACAGAGTATTTAATACCAAGGAGCAAATCATTGGCTACAAAAATTAAGATGACATGAAAAAGTAGGACATGCCTTGAACTAAAGAAATTGCCAAGGATTTTGACTTCTACCAAATGCCGAGGTACAGAGGTCTGAGTTGCTTTAGCCAGGGAATAACAATCAACCTTTTTTCTCTCCACTCATTTTATCTGAAACTCTCAAATGAAAAATGAGAGAATTTTCTTATTACAGACTATTTATAGAAGCTAGAAAAAAATTTCTAGACGACAAAAGCTCTTTATCGCGATATGAGATATTGCCAAGAGTAATAATTTATCCGGATATGCATCTCAAAATACTTCTTATACGCGCCATAACTTACGCGCACAAGAGTGGGGGCAAGTGATGAGGATAATCTTGACATTGAAACGTGACATACTGAGGACGTGTCCCACTAAGATGCTAATTATCTTGTGATAAAACTTATCTTAATTGACTAAAAAGTCAGACCTCGGGAAAATTCCTAAGGAGTCCGACCTCGGGAGAAGTCCTCGTCCAGATAGGTAACCAAGGTCTATAAAAGAGGACCTTGACTCTAAGTAAAAGAGATACGAAAAATTAAAATACTCACAGTCTCTCTACAAGCAAACACTGACTTAAGCATCCGAGTATCTACTCCTGGGAACGACCCCGGGGGTCTGTTTTGCAGATTCACGTCAACGTTTGGTCAACCTCTGATCTTTGACTCCAAATTGTTCAACTCTTTGATCGACCTCGGATCTCCACATTGGCATTGTAAGTCCTCAGATTAGTCTCTAGATTTTTACACATCATCACTAACTATGGCTCAAAGGCCGACCAACTAAGTCACAAACACGTTTGATATAATCACGAATATAGATACATTACTGAGAATCAAGCATGATCTAGTTATTATATGAGGGAACAAATGTCCATGATTTGGTATGACCACAATATTTGGGGAATATAGCGAGTTTTTTGTTTTAATAATCATCAAACTCTAAAATTTCAACTAAGTTTAAATAATATCTTACTCGACAATATTACGGCTAATTTACCTAAATATTGTTAATTGAGCAAGTCTCCTATCAGACCGTCTGACGGATCTAATCCGTCAGACGGATTCTCAATCCCTACCCGTTTTGGGTATATGGGTTAAATTACAATAGCCTCTTCTCCCATCCTTGTCCCTCTCTCTCTTAGTCTCTTTCTCTCCATCCATGGGCGGAGCCATGTGCTCCCAGCACTGGGCTCAAGCCCAGTGCAAAGTTTTCGAAAAATCTATTTTTAGTATTATAATTTTAACAATATTCAAAATTAGCCCACCTAAAATTTATTGTAAAATTTAAATCCACTCCAAAGTCTAAATTCAATTTAAAAATCAAGAATAAAAAATGTAAAAATTTTCGTGTTATTATGAGATTGATGTTATATTTAATATATTCGTGATTTTTTACTATTTTAGTGATCCTTATTTATCATTTGTATATTTATCATGTCATTACTTTTAAAATGTACCTAACTATTTATTGGTAATTTATTAGAATATCTAAGTATCAAATATATTAAGGAAGTCGTATATTTTATTAGTTAATGGTCTAACGATCCTAACTAAATCAACTTAACAGTTTTGCTTATTGTGTTTATCATGTCGTACCATGTTTTTCTCGTATTTTTAGTGCCTCGTGTTTGAGTTTAAATAATTTTAGGCCCAATAAGGTCATTGTGTTGTGTTTGACTTGAGCTTATCGTGTTGAGTTGTTATTTATTGGGCCAACACGAGCGATTTGTCACCCCTAAGTGACATCATCAAGCATGAAATTAAAAAGTTATCTATTTTTTAGTTTTTTTATATTTATTTATTGGCTTCTTGTTATTTTGCCCCCCTGCTCCGCCCCATTGTCATCCCTATATATAGATAATTTTCTTAGTGAAATTTTTACTTTTTAGCCCACCCTACTACTAATTCCTGGATCCGCCCCTGTCTCCATCCCATTCGTTTTGTATCTGTTTCGAAGAAGTCTATTTCACAAACATCTTGTATTTCTGAAAGATTCAGACGAAGAAGAATGCACTCGATGATATTAATTAAAATCAACATGTAAAGTAATTAATATCTTAGCACTAGCAGAACCCACTTCGACGGATCGTGCAACTCCAAAAATGTGATTGTGTGTTCCATGGGTAACAAGCCAATGCTCTTCTTTTTCATTCAATTAATCGTGTAACTTTCTCACTTGCTGAATTCTACTTAATTCCATGATCAATTTGTTTTTTGCTGCACAAACACCATTTCTCTCCAGAAGCAGCTTCACAAGTTGCCTCTGTTCTAACCCGCATCAAAAACCCGGAAAAATCCGTGATGACAAGTGTACAAATTTATACCCGAGAAGAGGTATAAGCCGCGGCTAGAAGTGTTGGAAATGTTGGAAAGTAAGAATATGATTGAAAGTTGGCCTGGTGTTGCAACAAGTTCTATGACAAGTATTAATATCGGCCTAATACTTTTATAGAGTAAATACTTAATACATTTTATAAGAAAAACCAATACTTTATGGGATAACTACTAAAATACTATCTAGAAAATTACTAATACTTTTTCGAGAAACTACTAATACTTTTTCGAGGGACATCTAATATATTTTGGGAAAAAAATTAATTATATTTAGGGAAACTACTAAAAATACTCCAGGGAACTACTAATACTTTTTCGAGGAACTACTAATACTTTTTTGAGGGACTGCTAATACATTTCGGGAGTATATTCATGAGAAATACTAAAAAACTTTTCAAATTTAATTACTAATACATTTCGGAAAAAAAGCTAATACTTTTTAGAAGGATGGTGATACATTTTGAAAGACTATTAATACATTTCGGGAGAAAAATTTAATTATATTTAGGGAAACTACTAAAATATTCTCTAGGGAACTACTAATACTTTTTCGAGGAACTACTAATACTTTTTTGAGAGACTGCTAATACATTTTGGAGTATATTTAGGAGAAATATTAAAAATTTCTTGGGAACTACTAATACATTTTAAAATCGCTAATACTTTTTAGAAGGACGACTAATACTTTTCGAAGATTATTATCTAGGTGGTCAATGAAAACTACTAAAACACCACTGCTAATATTACGGAAATGCCATCGGGTCCGCGGGTCAGACCGTCTAACGGGTCTGACCCGTTAGACGGCCTGACAGGAGTTTTTGTGTTGTTAATTTAAATAAACGTTACTTTGTTACCGTGGAATTTGTTATGTCTAACTATCTATTGTGAAAACAGCTTTCAGGGATTTTTAATTTTTTGTTTTTTAAAATTTCTGCCAAAGACAGCTTTCTTCATTTTTATTTTTTTTAAAAAAAAAACTAGCCAAAATAGAGATGTTAAACGGGTTGACTCTGGCTTCGGGCTAAATGATCTTTGGGCTAAACCGGCCAGTGTTAAACGGGCTGGAAATATTGGAACATAACCCAAACTCTAGCGGGTTTCGGGCTAAAGGGACCACTATCGGGCTATAAGTCAAAAAATTAAAAATTATATATTTAAATTTAAAATTTTAAACTCGAATATATATAACATTTAAGTTAACATTTTATGTTAAACTATTCGTCATAAATAAAATCCATGCAAAGTTTCTAATTACATTGCATTAACAAACTCATAAAATTAAATATTTTATGATCTAAATTTTGAAAATAAAGTAATCATAACTAAAGTTGCCCAACATTAACACTTTTTCTGTAATTACTCATATGCCTATAAATTTCTGTAATCTATTCAAAGGTCATGCATAGTTTGAAAAACAAAAATAGCGGGCTAGCCTGTTAACCTTCGCGTTAGCCTTAACGGACTTCGGTTTAAACGGTCTGGGCTAAAAAGATCTGGATTTAAACGGGCCAAAATAATTTGGCCATAACCCTCTTTTTTTTCGGTTTAAACGGTCGGGGCCACACATTTGTGAGTTAACGAAAATTACACCGAATTATTATAAAACTACTCATTTTAGGGGGGGGGGGGAAATAATAAGCATTATAAAGACAAAAACTACAAAATAAAAAATTTAAAAAAATTCCGAAATTTTTTAAAAAAAACATTTGTTTTTACTGAAAACAGCTTTGTTAAAGCTGTTTTTCAAATGTTAAAAAAAATAGAAAAAAGTCTTCAAAATCTGATTTATATATATATAAAAAAAAATGAAAACTAAAGACAGCTTTTCAAAAGCTGTTTTCAAATGTCATTAGAAAAAAAAATTAAAAATTAACAGTATTTGGATAAATTAGCCCAAAATTACATGTTCAACTACACTGGCGGAGCTAGGGGCATACTAGGTCCTTGTTCAGGCCTCTTTTAGCCTTTAGGTCAGTGTTAAAAACTAAAAAAAATTAGAATTTATATGCGATTTTCTTTTTTTAGTTTTCTACCCGCTCAAACTGGGATTAGTAAAAATTATCATATTTATAATTGACTCGGAAATTCATTTTGTATTCGAACTATTAGCATTATTACATAGCCCAACCAAAGAAAGGAGTATGAGTGTATGACCTTTCATTTCATTGAAAACCTACCACTGATGTTTTTACACGCAACAGCTGAGAGCCCAGCAGGAAACAGCCACGCAAAGCAATAGGACGGTGGTGGGTCTAACCCATGGAAAAAGGCTAATTTATTATTAGGTCATTCATTTCTGGCAGGCAGGAGAATATTTATTAAAGTTGTGGTGTACAAATTTGAAATTGACATTTCTTATAACTTTATTTCCCAACCTACCTTTTACCCACCGCCTCAAACCTACTCTCCTTTTCTTCCTCATTACTTTCCACCCACCATTTAGGGTTTCCTGCAAATTCGTTCAACTGCTCGACCAAAATTCAAATTGCAGTTTAATTTCGTAATTAAACAAGAAAGCTTGAATTCAGAAATTAAACTTTATAGATAAAAGAAACAAGGAAAAACAGAACACGAAGAGGTTTATCTATCTAAATATACATAATTTATTACTACTAAATTATTTCATTGATGATACAACTTACAAAATCCCACATAATCATCATCAATGTTAAGACTGAAGCTACAACAACAGCATACCATATTACTAATATGGATGACCATTTTTTGCAGCTTTTAACCGAAATTCTAACATATACCAAAACCAAACCCAACCCAAGAACCCTATTTTTACATATCTAAATTATAGTGAAAGAAGTTAGAAATCTTCCACCAGGTTTACAAACCCATGACGATCTAAGAAATAGATTACAAAAGACACCAACATAAAAAGAGAGAATAAAAAAAATAGAAAAAAAGAAGTATATAAAAAACCTAGAAATTAAACCAACTTATGATAAAATCGCTTTCTTGGTATGCTCTTGAGTTCCAGATCTCGAAAGTCCCATAGCCCGTATTCTGAAAAAATATCTACGGGTGGAATAATTGGAGATGGCCGGAAAATTCAGAGCCAAACTGCGAATATGGAACGTAGAACTGGGAATATGGTACGTAGAACTGAGATTGAAGGTCAATCAAGGCGAAGCAAACGCCTCAAATCCCTTGTTGCCGTATTATCCAATGGCTTGCTTTCGCCATCGATTTGGTGTTTCTTGTTGAAAAACGATGGTAGAGGCAGAGAACGAGGAGATGGTGATAAGGAAAACGCCGATCCGGCGTACACATCGGGTAAGGACGGCGGAGAGAGACGGATCTGCTTCGGAACCATCTCCGGCGAGGCCGGTCCGATTCTTTGGATCCCTAAAACCGCCATATCGTCGACCGGTTTAGGTTTTGGAGACTTCGCCTTGGCGTTTCCGCCCTTGATTTTAGAGGTGAACGAATCCAAGGACTCGCCTCTCCTCAACAACGTTACCTGACCCATGGCGAGGCCGTCGTCCTTCCGCCGTGTCTCCGCCGCGCCACCGTGGGATCCCTTCTTCGTTCCACCGGTATCCGCCGTGGCGTTGGATCTTTTCTTGTCGGGTTTGGGAGAGGTCCTTCTGTGGACCGTATAGTTGTTAGGTTTCCTGTTGACGATTAAGTTAGTCAGGTTTCCGTTTCCGGGAAAATTTCTCCGGCGATGAAACGACGCCGGAGGGGCACGGAACTTATCGGCTAGTAAATCTTGCGGCGGCAAAACCTCCGTTCCCATATTTCACCCGATTAAAAAAAAACTAATCAACAAAAAGGATGAAACCCTAGAAAATATTTGGCAAAACCAGAAAAAATTTCTCCCCCAAACTCTTAAAAACTGAAGATGGACGAAAGGAGAAAATACCCCTTTGTTATCCTTTTCTTTTCTTAACAAACTACACTGTTTATCCTTCCCCCTTAACAAAAAAACTCCTCTTCCTCAAATAGGGAGGGAGATAATTTTCCTTCTAAATTTTTGTGTAATGATAATATGACTGGTAATATTGTGATGTATTTTGGAAGAGAAGAGAGATGGGTTATATATAGAAAAGTAGAGAGAGATAATCTTGAAGAAAGAAAGTTGTGGGGATGCTTCAAACCGACCTTCGCTAGGACGCGTGAACAAATCAAAGAAGAGAGAGAAAAAAGATTAAAACTTTTTTGGATATTTCGTATAATATATAATTCTAGACTATATTATAAAAATTAAATAATAACAAGTTTATACGAAAGAATTTTAATAGTCATTTTCACATAATAAATTACAATTATATTAGAACATATCAAAAATTACTTAACTGTTATAAAAAAAAAGGGATAATAACAAATAACCCTTGAAGTTTGGCCTAATTAAAAAAATCCAGAAATTTTTGAAAATTCAAAGAACCATCTAAGGTTTAACGTTGTATTAAATTTAAGGAGATAACCGTGATATTTGTATAAAAGTAGGAGTTTTAAATGTATGTTGCTTATTAAAGGGAAAACATAAATTGGAATCAAACCTCAACTAGAGGGGTATTTTGTAATTTTTAAAAATTTCTGAATTTTTTTACAATTATCCCAAACTTTAGGGGCTTTTGTAATTAACCCTAAAAAAATTAGGTTTATATATGAATATCGTCATCCAGAAATATTTATGTATCAAGAAAAAGTAAAAGGTGGCTTAATCATAATCCTATTTGAATTAAAATAGATTAATTGTATTAATGAAAATTGGACCGGGTCATGTGTGGGACCTACAGTTAAAGAATTGACGGTGTTTGGTGTTTCCGTCCGGTTTGTCGTATTGCGGATAATGAGGGGATGGTTTTTGGTGGGGTGCAGTTGTGTCTCATGCTTTTGTGTAGTGGATTTCTCTCATCAAATAATTCAGTTACACTCAACTATTTCTTCTCTTATTTAAAGCATATAATATATAATGTTAGATATTTGAAATTTATACAGATAATATTACCAAACCTAATATTTGATCTCATTTATCAATTACCATTTAATTTTAGCAAATTATCAAATTTTATATTTGATCTAGCTATCAAAAAAAAATTGATCTTTAATCTCATTTATCATTTAGTTTTAGTAAACAACTTAGCAAATACTAAATTAAAGTTTGTATATAATTGATCGTGATTACACAATAAATTAGTAAACAATTAAAATTGAAATATGATAAAAAAAATTATTAATTAATTTTTATCAGATTATAATATATTAATATTTGAATAGGTTGAGAATATCAAATTCATAAATACATGATTTCATTAAAAATAAACAAGTTATAAGATAAGCCATTGAGAAACCCTAGTTCTAGATTTTTTAACCCTTACACGACTTTAGGGCCTTTTAGTCCTAAAGGGCTAAAGTTTTTTTAGGGCAAGAGCAAAGTTGCCAAACTGGAAGGGGTAGGCCTTAATTGACTTCTCTAAGAGCAACTCCACTTGAGACTTTTAGAGGTAGTGCAGACAAAATTGCTTCAACACGGCGCCAATCTAAGCGCTATTTTCTTGATGATATGAGCAGTGCGGCGCCATGTTCATACTTTTTGTTTTTTTTTTTTTTTGTTTTTTTTTTGCTTAATTTTAATTCTCTTTTCTTAATTTAAAACTAGTAGAAAATAATATTAAAATTAATTTAATAACATGTGATCATAATTTTAAATAATAAGGTGTGTAATTGAATAATACTATGATATTTAAAATACTACACACAAAATTATAAATTTTACATAAAATACATAAAAATTTTGGAACAATTAAATTTTCTATTTTTTTATCAATTTGATTAATTTTGAGATGAAAAATTAATAAATTTCATATTAAATAAAATTACTTATATAATATTTTTATCAATTATTAAGTAATAAAAAGTAAAATAAAAGAAAGAATCTTATGGAATATTCTTTTTTAGTGCAAAAAATAGTGCAGATCTTTGGAGATAAAATGTAGATTTTCTAAAGCAAAGTAGTCTGCAAACTCTACACCAAAGTAGTGCAGAGTCTTTGGAGATGGTCTAAGTATGTAACAAAGAGTATCGATTATATTTAAATTAATTCTCATGACTTGTAAGGTAAAAAACTGTAGATATGCATAATTAAATCATGAATCTTTTCATGATACACAAGAAAACCAATTGTATAAGCTTTATAACTTTAGTCATGATGTATGTATTAAAGGTGCGACTGCAGTGGCGGACCTAGCTTATGCTTCAGGCCCCCCCCCCAAACTTTTCATTCTTTACACTTATAACCCCCAAACTTTTCATCTTTTACACTTATACCCCCAAACTTTTCATTTTTACACTTATATATATACTATATATGTGTGTGTATGTGTACGTATATGTATCAATATATGTATATGTACGATATAGTATCTCCAACCCAACTTATTGATCAATAACATTTATTGTAAATCAGACAAGCCCATGATTATTATCATTAAATTTGAATAAACTATTGTGTTGATCTTGATATTTATATCATACCATTTAAAATTACGGAGTATACATCTTGATTAGAATTTAGTTATGTATTTTGAAATATTTAATTTAACTACGAATATTGATGCAATTTTTTGATATAATGATAATATATTTAAATATAATTATCATATATATATATATGTGTGTGTGTGTGTGTGTGTGTGGTTGATAATTCATTATTTAACTGCTAGCGCTCGAGTATCTCTACAAAAAAAATTGTGATATTAATACTATTTGTACTCATCTCAAACCCTATTAAGATATCATATATATTACTCGTATCTAAAACCTAGAAAAAGTTACTCGTACCATTCCTTTAGGATCCGAACATGTGTGGTACTCGTTCTACCGATCCTTGTTACCCCAAGTTGGCCCCCCTCAGTGTAAATCCTGGGTCCGCCCCTGTGCGACTGGATATGATTTCATTTTGAAAATATTTTTTCGCTAGAAAATAGTGAAGAAAAAAATCTGATGAAAGTTTTTGGAAATTTTAAGAGTGTGAATGGATATGTAATGATAAAAGTTGATTTGATTTTAAAATAGTAAAATAATGATTGAATGTGATTGGTAGTTAGAAATATGTAAATGAGTGAATAGTGAAACTTGTGGCATAATGATTAGTTTTTTGTGGAAAAAATGTGTAGATGTGATTGGTGAAAGAAAAAATGAGAAAAAGTGAAAGTGAGAGAATAGTATATTTTCTGAAATTTTTTATAAACAATCGCATGTTTGGTCAAAAAAAATTCTCTAACGGAACGAAAATAAAATCTCGCTCATATCCAATCGTATCCTTAGCTTTTAGTAAGTTCAAGATTCCTTTTTTTTTTTTGGCTATATCGTGAATTTTCCGGATTATGTAATATTTCTCCATTATTTACTATTTGTTTTTTCTATTTTCTTTCTCAAACAACTTTTTCTTGATTTTCGACTAATAATTTGAGGTAAATATTTTAGAATATATAATTTATTTTTCTGACATCTTTATTTTTTTTTTAAAAAAACTCACATATATTGACATCATCTAGAACATGATTAAATTGGTTAAATCAAATAAGGCACTGTTCATTTATAAATATTTTGTTATCAAGTCAAACTTAATCTTGAATATAAATTCGTCCAAGACAAGAGATGTTCATAATTAACTATTACCTATAGTGAAAAAGAAAGTGGTCTCCAATGTCAAATCAATGTTGAGTTTTGTTGCAGGAGATACAAATTACAATATTGAGTTTATTATTTTTTGGGTTTTAAATATTTTATAATTTAGATAGTGATTTTAGTGTTTAAGAATTTTGTATTATAAATTATCTTCTAATGCATCATAATTAAGTTAAAAAGTGTTATTATAGTAGGAGCTTGATATTATAAAGAGTGGTTTTAATATTATATTTTTAAGTAGTTGAGTTGAATTTTCGATAAAAAAAATTGATATTTAAAATTTGAGATTTATTATTTTTTGAAATGGAATATGCATTTTTCGAGAAATTTGGTTTTGTTTTTATTCGTTGTTCGTTTATTCGTAGCTTTCGCCTGCATCAATAACTACACTGGACTTGTAGTCATGATATATAATACTATAGATTGTAAGTAGAATAAATTTTGGGGCAAAATACAATAATACTCCCTGAACTTGCCCTATTGTCTCATTTACTCCCATTAATATGTCAATGTAGCACTTACCCCTCTTTAATCGAAATAGAATTTAATGTATGGACAAAATTGCCCTTAATAACAGTTGTTTTTAGTATATTTTAATAATTGTATCTCAATTTGTGATTTCATGATCATTATTAAATCATTCTTTTAGAAAACACAATTAGTAACTTAACTAGTTTAAATATTAAAAATATTTTAATAATAGATCGTACAAATATACAAAATTATTGAAGGTAGAAATTGTTTTGATTATTTGAGTTTAATGTAAAAATAATTTCAATTTATAAACTCTTTCAAATAATATGAATAAATATTTTTGTATATTGAATATACATACATATTCTTTTTAAATTATTGATAATTTATATTTAAGATATAATTATATATGTAATAATTCAGTTAAAAAGAAGATATAAGTCATATTTACTTTGGTAATATTTAAATTATTTTGAATAATATTTTCTCAGTAGTAAGATTTAATGTCTAATAGTTTAAAGAACTTATTGGGTGTGCTTTCAATTCGTTTCATCAATAATATCGATAATTTATTAAAAATAATAATTTATTAATGCTACACTTTGGATTATGAATCATATTGAATAAACAATAAATAAATGAAGAAGTGTGGAATATATACTAAATTAGGTTTAAGAAAATATATTTATTCATATTTTTATAGTATTAAAAGTTTATTTAAATTAAATAGTTAATACTTTATTTTTTTCATTCATCTTTCATATTTAATTTTTTTGTGTATTTATTGTACCTTTGCTTTAGTTTTTTAAAATTTAAATTTAATGTACTATTTAAAAAAACCACCTTTTGCATTTATTAACAATGTAAATCAAATAGGACAAAAAAATCCAAAAATTTACTAAAAAATATTTAGTTTCATTTCTATTAAGGGTAGTTTTATCTATAAATTATATTTTAATTTTATTGAGGGGGATAATTGTTACATTTGTAAATTTAGGGGGGTAAATGATATACATGGCCAAGTTCAGGGGGTAAATGAGATATATGGCCAAGTTCAGGGGGTTATTGCATTTACCCTAGAATACAAAATTAATCCCAATTATGATTTTCCTTTTCCTAATTTGTCTCGGAACGGTGAGCGACAAAAGTGACCGACCCAACTGGAGGGGAAAAACTCTGTATGGGAAAGAGATGACCCGACCCATATTTGATTTTAATAACGGCGTGAATTGCAAATTAACGGCGAACTGTCGTGTCTCATTTGTGGGCAATTAATAATTTTAGTGGGATCGGAAATTATGCATGTTCATCTTTATCTGTAATTTGTCCGTGGGCTGTGCTTGTGTTACTTGTCGGTCATGTTATACCATACTCGACTACTACAATTCCGCCACGTTGCAGGTAGTATTGATTTAGGTACTACTGCTACGAGAAATAAGTAGGAAGTCTTTGTCCATTATCTTAGTTTATTACTGAGTCTTCCTAAAGCGCGTCATGGAAACATGAAAATATTACATTCGTCTACTTGGATGTAGGGGTGTCAAATCGTGTTATCGTGTGCCGTGTTTCGTGTCGACAGCGATAACGACACGACGCGATAAACCAACGAACACGAACACGACACGATAAGGATGCTCCGATCTGACACGAACATGAAAATTTTCGTGTCGCTATACCTATTACACACGATAGTGACACGATAAGTCAAAAATAAAAAGAAAATGATTTACACGTTAATACACGATAGCAAATTACACGATTTTACACGAAAATACACTACATAAATATACAAAATATCAGGTTATCGTGTCACTAACAGGTAAATGTGTCATTATCGTATCCTTATCGTGCTCGTGCCGTGTCATTATCGTGTCTTTATCGTGTTCGTGTCGTGTCATTATCGTGTCACTATCGTGTTCGTGTCACTATCGTGTAACCACGATAAAACATGAAAATATTACATTCGTCTACTTGGATGTAGGGGTGTCAAATCGTGTTATCGTGTCGTGTTTCGTGTCGACGCGATAGCGACCACGACACGATAAGGGCAAACACGAACACGCGACGATAAGGATGCGCTCCGATACGACCACTAACACTAAAATTTTTCGTGTCGACCACGACCTGACACGATAGTGACACGATAAGTCAAAAATAAAAAGAAAATGATTTACACGTTAATACACGATAGCAAATTACACGATTTTACACGAAAATACACTACATAAATATACAAAATATCGAGGTTATCGTGTCATTAGCAGGTAAATGTGTCATTATCGTATCCTTATCGTCTTTCGTCTTGCGTGTCATTATCGTGTCTTTATCGTGTTAGGTGTCGTATCATTATCGTATCATTATCGTGTTCGTGTCACTATCGTGTAACCACGATAAAACACGAACACGACCACGAAATTTTCGTGTCCTTATCGTGTCGACACGATAAGGCGACACGAACTGCGTTAAACACTAACCCGCATTATTTTCGTGTCGTTTTAGGTATTCGTCTTTATCGTGTCGTGTGTCGAAAAATCACCCCTACTTAGATGCTACTTGTGTGAGTAGTGTCCAACTCCTATTAAATATTGACGTGCGTCTATTGTAGATATTTATCTTTTTTTATTTCGGAACAAAAATACTGTCATATTTTATAAAGTAGGACACATATCAATATCTAATTAGGGTCGGGCACCGCGTAGACATGGGCAACATCAGGTTACCCATTAAATCCTAATCCTTCATTTAAATCCAAAATGTATTATTTTGTTGTTCTTGAAAGTTAAAACAACTACTATGATATTATGATTTTTTTGAGTGCAAATCCTGGGAAAAGGAGTTAGATGAGAATCAAAACTATACACATGTCTGAGTTTTACAAACGTCTTAACGATTCTCATTTTTCCATATAATTGGAGATTATTGAGTTGCATCACGTTTAATGTTTGTTTCTAGTTATTTTTATTCAGAAATTTATTTACATATTATTTCCTTGTTTCTTTGTGGTCACAATAAGAATTAAACATAAGTAATAAAGAGAAATGACTATGTATCATGTATGTGTGTGGGCGCACGCGTTGTATTGCAACTTGCAAGCCATATGGAGCTGGTCAACATTCTCCAACTCAATTCCATCATATATTTCATAAAAATATGATATTTATCAATCATATAAATAATTAATAAACAAATAATTAGTAGTATTATAAGATTCGGTGTGTCACGATCCATAAAAGCCAACGGGTACGTTCAAATTATCAACATGAATTATGTACCAAAATTCCTGTAAGATGGACTATAGAGCTGACAATTTGGTTCCGGTCCATAGATTGGTCCGATAATAAAACCTAATTGGGCTCTAAATTTAGAGTCACGAAAAAGACCAAGTCTATTAGGCTAGGTCTAATGGGCCCAATGACCTTGTTGGACCGAAGCGAAATATACCATAAAAAAATATCGATTCAAAGGAATTACGGGGAGGCTTGGTCGGGCCCAATTTTGCTTTCTGGCTTGGCGGGCCAGTATTGGGCCGGCCCAACCCGGCATAATTGGCAACTCTAATGGATTGGGATTCAATTCCTACCACTTTCTCTCGTCTGAGGCTATGTACTAAAAATGCATAGAGATCAGAATACAAAGTTCATAAGGCCGATAAAAACATATCAAATACGGCAATTCTATGAATGTAATTTCACGATTAAAAATAATAATAATAACCATCTTTTTTTAAGCTCCATGCTAACCTGAACATTGGAAAGATATACTCATATTAACCATGAGAAGCTCAAAAGAATCAATTTCAATTTTTGAGGTAAGTTAAAAAGTGTCATCACTAATTTTAAGCACATTAAAATAAACTTATTTTTTTTTGCAAGTTGTACGAAATTATAGCTCTCATTGTTTTTTGGTAACTCAACTTTCGATGACAAGAGCTCCAGCTCCTCATCACTGTCACCAAGGTAAACCGCAGAATGTGAACACACTGACCAGTGTTACGGGAAGTACAACCAGATCTTCCCGGGTAAAGAAAATAATTATGTTCGACCCCCAAATCTAGTAACAGTTGATCTCTCCTTTCTGAATTGAACTCACACGGATGCTATTCAATATGATTTCCCACCAAATCTTCACTAACTCGGATATGACTCGAGGAGCAATTTGATAGAGTAAGGGTTTGAACCCCTCACCTCCGTGGTGGATAGTTGGGCTAACCCACCTTGACCTGGTTATAGCTCTCATTTATCAATTGGTCAAAAATTGAAATCAGAACTGTCATTTATCAGTTTGTCAGAAAATTTAATTAAAATTTGAGTTAATCTGTATAACATACTGGGTAAGGTATAGATATGAAATTATGAATGACTGAATGTACATACACACGTGTGATGCACGACCATAAAGTCATAAATAGCAAAGAATAACACTAAAGATGAATCATTAAGTGCCTGTCCAAAAATTTAGAATCTTATTGTTAATATATTCATTAATTTAGTTAATTATTATTATAGAGTCCACCCAAAGCAACAAAAGATTTCAGCATTTATTTTTAATTCTTGGTTTGATTCATTTGTTAAAGACTTGAACGCCAACTGGCCCTCTCTTTAATTAAATTATTCAAATTATATATTTAAACCCCATTTGCAAGTATTTTATTCATTCAAAACCTAATGATTCATGATAAAATATATAAACAGTTATTAGAAATGATTGAAAAAGACGGCACGAGTAATCCCATTATATTCTAAAGTTTACTTTTTACTAGCTTATGATTTAGTCAAGGATCCTTACCTGTGTGTTGTTCTAATTTAAAGAGGCAAGGAAACATCACCTTATTTTTTCTAATATCATTTTAGTCCCACAATATACCTAATCCTACAATTCTGAATTGTCCAATTTCTTCATAAAAACTTTTGGATTGGAATAATTGCACGTACAAGTGGATATTAATCTATTTTCACTAATTGTTACTTGTCACAATATTTTCAACTAATAATTATCCTATATTTATTTTTTATTGAGCTAAAAAAATAGCTTATATTTCTTATAAGCTCTCTAAAAAGGTTTGATATTTTTTTACTGAAAAACATATTATAAACTTCAAAAATAAGATGTTAGCTATGAGCTAAAATGTTTTTAAAGAATTTGGGGAATCCCGTCTTATTTTAACAACCTCTATTGACTTTGATCATTTTAATTACAAAAAATGTCAATATTACTTAACAACTTATAAGTTATTTAGTCTTACTAGTCTTTTGTCAGTGCAATGCACGGGGTGTGTTGTGTCAAGGCACATAAATTGCATTCATATAAGAGTTACAATGTTAATGAATATAAAATCGTACAATACAAAATTCAAACAAATCAAGGTAAATGACTACACTTGAAAATTATAAATTTTAGAATATTTTTTTTGTACACAACATTATTCGTCTATTTGGTTTTATATTAACATCGTCACAAACTAATATTTTCAAACTCTTATGATATGTGACTCATAAAAACAATATATAATTGACAATGATTGAAAATTGGGTTCTTTATAGGAGAATTGATGATAATAAATAAGAAAATTAATTATTCTCATTATTTGCTACGTTTTGTAATATTATTAGATGATTTTACTCTCCGATATTTGCTTTGGGATATGTTTGTTTCTTGAATAATTCAGTGTTCAATGGTGTAGTAATTTTGTATTTTTATATTACTTTTTACTTTTAATTTGAGAATTTATTATCCATCTTTTATGATAATTCAATTCAGTATTTGAGAAGATGATATATTATTATTCAGTTTAATAAAACGCAACATCAATATGTATATTAATTTTTTTCTCATTATCAATATTTATATGTTATACTTTTTGAAAGTTTTGTATATTTGAAACACTATAATTACACATCGACGAGTCACTATAAATTTAAAACCCATCACTATTAAATTTACAGAATTCTCGACATAAATTATTTAATGGTTGATTTTATTTTTGTATTTGCATAACTGTTTGATAAATGGTTTTATCATGATTTTGATTATTTTGTTTTTATACCAAAACAATGTTTTGAATGTTGTTCAAATACTCCTAAATGATTTAAATTGTTTGTACTAAATTATTGGAGTATTTCTTCGAATTTATTTTAGACAAAAATTGGACAAGACTTTCAATGATTTTGTGTTAATATATTTTTACATTAAAAACAATATTTATAATGTTGTCCAAATATTCCTGAGCGGTTTAAAATATTTTTACTAATTTTTCGGAGTATTTCTTGAAGGTTATGTTCGACAAAATATTGGATAATATTTTTATCTCGTGTTCAACCAGACAACCCGTGTCTGAAAGATTGGTTTTGAAACAGAAACAAGACGTTTTGGAAACCCTGGAGGTTGACCGGTTGCACAAACGGGCGACCGGTACCTGAAGAGAAACATGACGCACTATCTCTCAAATATTGAGCAGGGTGACCGGTCCCTATGGGGGGCGACCGGTCGGACCCCCCTGGACCGGTCGAGTAGTGTTAATTTTGCTGTATTGTTTTTCAACGTCTATTAGTGCGCGACCGGTCGCCCTAATGGTTTGACAGCAAAATGCTAACCGTTGTGCAGCAGACAACTTTTCCCTAATTTATGGGGTTGATTTCTAACAGCTATAATCTTGATTTTAATTATTTTTTTGTAGAAATCAGTTCGCAAGAGGAGCGTATCAATGATCAATCATCTCCTATAAATAGAGGAAGATTTGAAGCACAACAACAAGAGAAAATACTACAACACAACAAGATACACTCAAGCAAACATATTTGTTCTTCATCGTTATTATTCTTGTTGTAATAGCCTAAGGTCTTTCACTTTCACATCTTGAGGTCTAGGCTTATTTCTTGATTACACTTGCACTCAAATTTGTATCATTTATTATCGAGTTGTAATCTTGAATTTTTGGGTTATCATTCAACACAAGACATCCTTGTGAGTATTCTTTTGGAAGGAATACACTTGGGTGATCTAGGTGATAGGTATTTCAAGAGTGTGGTGCTATTGATGTGTTGAAGAATTTGGTGTTCTTCAAGGGTGAAGATTGTGGTAATCTTCACAAGGTGCCGTTGGAGATTGCGGTAATCTTCAAGAGAGATTGTGGTAATCTAAAAGGTGGTGTTGAAGAAAAGTGTGGTGCTCTTCAAGGTGATGTTGTAAGGCGTTGTATTAATTTTGGTAATTAATAAAATATTTTTTCTTTTTGAAATCCATCCCGGATATACTGGGGTGGTAGAGGATTAGGCCCTAGGTGGGTTGAACCTCTATAAATCGACGCGTGTTATTTACTTCCCGCACCTTTACTATTTGTCTTGGCGTATTTGTTTAGAAAAATAGGGCTGAATCGAGAAAATTGAGATAATCTATTCACCCTCCCTCTAGATTATCGTAGCCGCTTGGACTTACAAGTGGTATCAGAGCCAAACTCTTTGGCAAGCTCATTCCACATCGCGAGTAAAGAGGAACGATCATTGGCTATGAATGAAGTCTACCTTACCGGCGCCTCCACCACCAAGCCACCACTATTTGACTCCAAAAATTATATATTTGGAAAGAAAGAATGGAATGCTATCTACAAGGTTGGGGGTTTGATATTTAGAACACGGTCGTCAATGGAGAATTTATTCCGATAAAAGATACACCACACACCTCCAAAGTCCTCAAGGAGCTCAATGATGAAGAGAAGAAAATCATCTCCTTAAATGGTAAAGCTCTAAATATTTTGTATTGTTCACTTACCACTTTGAAATTTGATCATATCGTAGGAATTCGATCGGCACATGAAGTATGACAAAAATTAGAAGCCATCTATGAAGTATATGGAAATGAAAGGAGCAACTCAAAAGCATCTACTTCTCAAGTGGATACAAAATCAAATCCAAGGAAACAAGCCTCTTACAACTTCCAACTATGAAGAAGTTGAACAATGTCTTATGGGCTTCGAAGAAGAAAATGAGGTAAGTTCTAAACCCTCTACTTCTTATGATAATGAATTTCATAATGATTATAATGATTTGCAAAATGATTTTGATGAGCTTCAAAATGAATTCCAAAACTTACTTGTTAAATACAAAAATTTGAAAAAGGAATTCAATGTTTTGAAAAATGAAAAATATAGTTTATTTACTTCCTATGAATCACTTTCATGTACTCACATCACCACACTTGATAAGGTCAGAAACCTTGAAAAAGAAAATAGTACTCTTGTTGAGAATATTAATTGCATGAAAAATGATTTATCAAAATCCAACTTGAGTACCGATAAAATGACTGATATTGTTGATGTTCATAGTTGTGATAAATTGAAACAAGGACTTGATCATAAGCCTAGTGTTGTTAATCATATGAAAAAGAATCAAGTCTCTATGCATGTTGGTCATTATGCTCCTCGAATTATTACTTGTTTTTATTGTGGTAAAAAGGGTCACATGGTTAATACTTGTCGGGCTAGAAATAGCTCTAATTATTGTTGAAGACCTAAAAGTCTCAAAGCTAATCTCAAAGGACCCAAACACTTGAGGGTACCACAAAACAATGTTATATTAGGTACCCGGCGAAATAAAAATCAAGGAAAATTCATACCGCCTATAAGACACCACCACAATGAATTTCCAAGAGAAAGACATTATCAACAATGGGAATGACATAATCCTTGGAAATGGAGCAATTGGAGAAGCTATCATCTACAAGATGATTTTCAAAGAGGAAGATACCATCAACAACGGGTGATCGCGAAATTCTTACCGCAAGCGTACGGTGTCAAGTTTTAGTATAGGTTTTGAAAGTAGACTCTTTTTTTTTTGTTTTTTTTAACTCAAGACTTGACTCGAAGAATAAAAACAGACTGCACCCCCCCAAACTTAAAACGACATTGTCCCCAATGGAGAGGTGGGAAAAAGGACTTTCTTGGTAGCCGAGGAGCGAAGGCTCCTTAAGTCATGTGGTACTACTACATGTATGAGGTGTCTCGTATAAGCTCACAATGCATCTTAGCGCACAAGCCCGTGGGTGTTGTATGCCTCCGATGTGTGGTCTTGGTCTTCCCATTGGCCTTAGCTCGGGTCCTTTTTGGTTTCGCATCTTTGTAACCTAGCAAGGTAGACAAGAAAACAAAACTCGTGGAACCAAGGAATTCGGTGATGGGTGAGAAATCGAAAATTAAAGCACATACATAATGCACCCAAGTAGAAGATGTAGTGCCATGTCAAAAAGATAAGCATAGATATGCAAGATAGCACTAAACAATGTGAAATTATCATTGGGGCATTTTATCAAACACCTCATATGCATGAATTTGGGCAAAGATAATCAATGCAATGGATAACTCAATTCAATCCCAAAAATCAACACCAATCCTAAGTCTAGCATGAGCAACCAATCCACAATCCACAATCCACAAATCAACAACAATTATCCTAGCACTACTACAATCCAACCACACAACAATCACAAGATGGGGAAAATGGGGTGGGGTTTGGAAAGTTGCAAACTTACCAAATAATGAGTGAATGAGATGAATATGGTGTGGGTGGTGTCATAATGCTCCTTTGTGAGGATGGAGTGGGATATATGGGATTTACACAAATAAAAGGGGTGGGGTATGATGCAACTTACTACTCCTAAAAATGCAAGAAATTCAGAAAAACAAAAACAATTACTAAACTAAATTAAAACTAAGAAAGCAATAAAAGGGGTTTGGGTTGCCTCCCAAGAAGCGCTAAGTTTACAGTCTTCAGCCAGACTATGTCAGATTATCCTCAAGTTGGGGCTCCAATAGCCATGTTATCCACATTGCCCTTAGAAACTTCCCAACCTCCAATGTCTTCAGTTATATCCCCAACCATCTGCTTACCATTATTTATGTCAGATTTTAGCTTATTGGCTGGATGGATGGTGAATACAACTTTCTCCTTATTTGCCCGCAGAGTTAGCTCCCCCGTTTCTACATCGATCAAAGCCCGTGTTGTAGCTAAAAACGGCCGCCAAAAGATTATGGGTATTTTCTTGTCCTCGTTCACGTCCAACACCACAAAATCCACAGGAAAACCAATTTATTAATTCTTACCAACACGTCTTCAATGATTCCCCATGGATAAGCGATGGATCGATCAACAAACTGCAAAGTGATGTTGGACGGCTTCACCTCCCCGAGCCCATACTTCGTCACATCATAAAGAGATATCAGATTCACACTGGACCCTTCATTTTCTGAGGTAGTTTACTTTGGACTATTGCACTGCACTCCTCTGTCAAATAGACAGTCTCAAAATCTTACAACTTTATTTTCTTAGATTCCATTGGTTTCGCATAAATAGGTGATTCTTCGGGGCCGGGCTGAATTTTTAGTTCACTTTTCACATAAACTGCATCGCAATGTTCTCTCAGATTAACCTATGTATCACTCGGGAACTTTCCCTTCTGCTGCAATGAATTCACGGCTGTACCCAACTGACCCATTTGTGTATCGATCGACCTAATATGCGTCTCCATTGTGCTCATCTTATTATTCAGACCATCAATATGCGCCTCACTCCTATTTATTCGATTCCTGGTCTCCCCGATGAATGAGCCGAGCATCTCCTCAAGCGGCTGCTTCTTTTCACCTTCGAGTGCATTGGAACTGATGGGTTTGGATAACCCAGAGGTGGATTCAATACGTTCCTGTTGTTGCTATAAGAGAGATTCTCATGATTGCGAAGTCCCGGATGGTAGTGAGTTGGTAATGAATTACCTCTATTATTAAAATCCCGGTTATTCACATAATTGACTTGCTCGGCCTCGTAAGTGGCAGCTGCGTGAATGACGACGGGTGGGAGTACGGCTTGCTGTGGTGTGTTGCCAGTATTCATGATTGCTAATTGCTTCATCAGACTCGAGATTTGAGCCGCCAAAGCCGACATTGTATCAAGCTCAAGAACACCTAAGAATCGGCCGGTCTTGATCTCTCGGAGGGCCATTGATAGTTGTTTGTGGCCATTTCTTCAAGAAGAAGTAAGGCCTCGATCGGTGTTTTAGCCATCAATGTACCTCCGATGCGCGTCTAGTATCGTCCTCGTATGCCCATTGACCCATTATAGAAATATTGAACCTCTCGTCGATCTGCATATCCATGTTGCGGGAATCTCCGCAACAGATCTTTAAATCTCTCCCAAGCTTCGTATAACGGCTCAAAATCAATCTGTTGGAATTGGGCTATCTCGCTCTTTAGTTGGTGTCTTCTTTGGGAGGGAAGAATTTTGCTAAAAACTTTTGAGTCGAGATCATCCCACTCGTAATACTCCCAGGGGCGAACGTCAACCATGCCGGCCTTATCCGAAGTGAAAGCGGGAAAAGCCTCAATCGAATGGCCTTATCGGTCACACCATTCATCTTGATGGTGTCGCAAATTTCAAGAATGTGGCGGATGTGTATTCGGATCATCCCTGGACTCCCAAACCGATTCTGTTGAACCATGCTTATGAGGCCCATTTTCAATTGAAATTATTTGCATTAATGGGTGCGCACAATTCCGGAGTAGTTACGGTTCACATTAGAAAGTAATCCCGGATTGCCATTTTTGGTGCCTCATTTTTGTGGTGGCACATTTACGACCCGATTCATTATTCTTATCATCCCCGCCTTCCGCCATTGTTCGATTCTGCCTTTCGCTTTCTTTGCTTTCGAATTGCTCAAGTGTCCTTTCAATCTCGGATCAAAATGAAGCAAATTAATATCTTGAGTCTCGCATAAACATACAAGTCAAATGAGAACAACGAAATTATAATTCTATACTAGTTTAGATTAGGATTAAGACTACATGGTAATAGTATTAGTTTAAAATAGGATAAAACAATCCCCCTGAACAACGCGCCAAAAAACTTGATCGCGAAATTCTTACATAGCGTACGGTGTCAAGTTTTAGTATAGGTTTTGAAAGTAGGGTTATCGTCTCCACGAGGATTGTTATCGAATTTTATACTAAGTACAATAATTAAAATAGCTTAATTCTATCTAGAAATCGAAAAGAGATGGATTGTTTTTAAACTAAAAATAAAACTAAAATTAAACTAAGAATTGGTTCAGACAATTTATCAAACACGTAGAAGTTGAATTCTAGAGGGTTGATTTCACCTAGTTATCCCCAATGTTTTCAATCCAGTTTATTAATCACAAGTTATTAATCTATAAGCCAATATTCCTACCATTTATCACTTCCTCTCTCGAGTGCCAAGTGATTCTAGGTTTCAATTTCTGATTTCTATATCTCTATAAAAATCATAAATTAAACTCTAATTTGCTCAATGAATATTCTATCACATGCTTCAAAAGATTCATAAACCTCTCAGTTCTATGAAACCCTAGGTTGTGCTATTCTATGGCCAGGCGTTCAATTACCTCTCTCGAGCGTCAAATCAAACACACCAAACAACCATAATTATTGATCAGATAATCCAGATGCAATCAAATCAAATAGCACAAATAGAATAAATAATATGCGAGTTTCATAAACTGGGAATCAAAACATAGGTTCAAACGTAAGTTACATCAATCCCCTAGAAATATAGGTTTAGCTTATAATGGATGTACAAAAACTCATGAAGAAATAATTATACATCTCAAAAATCGACAAAGAAAAACAAAGAAAGAATTGAGAAGAAAAGAGAAGGAATTCTCTCTGTGTCCAGACGAGAAGTGCCTCCAATTGTCGTCCCGAACTCTAGCTCCGTGTCTCTTGCCTTGCGTTGTGCTCAAAATAATGTCTGACCCCTTGTTTGCACGTCACCGTTGTTTATTTATAAGTTGAAACCCTCGAATTCGCGTCAAAACGGCCCAAAAAATAGCTCAGCCCACATTCAGGCCCGTCGCGCGTTGTGGCGCTTGGAACGCGCGCTACTCATCTACTACTGGTCGTTGGATGGCCGTCGCGCGCTGCAGCGCTGCATATGGGCGTTGCAGCGCGCCCTACCCTGCTAGTCGTCGTCTGCTGCTTTTCACGCTGGGCGCTGCAGCCCCTTGGCCTGGGCGCTGCAACGCCCCTGCACTTCGTCCCAGCTGCTGCATGTCACTGGCCTGCTGCTCTATTCCAATCGTTGCTGCTATAGTTGGGGCACTGCAACCCTTGTGTATGGGCGTTGCAGCGCCCCTCCGTGCTATGCTTACTATACTCTTTTCTACCCCCGCACTGTGCGGGGGGTTTTGGCGTTGCGGCGCTCGTGCTCCATCGATAATTTTCCTTTTTTTAGCTTTTAAAATGTGATCTTTACCGTCCAAACACGTTTTTCATCATTCTTGGTCATTTCGGCTACCAAAATTAGTCCCGACTCACAAACGACAACTAATGACACAAAACTCGACTCAAACGACACTAAAATACTCGAAAACACCGAAAAATCTTAGTCTAGAATATTCAATACATTGGTATAAAAACCAACTTAACAACGGGAAAGACATAACCCATGGAAATGGCGTAATTGGTAAACAATATCTCTTCATTTAAATATGCATTTTATTTTGTCATTATGCATGCTTGCAATTGTGCCTAATTTTTCAAAATGAGTTTTCAAAAATTTATTTTGAAATTAAGGTATTCAATATATTTGGGTGCTTTTAAATTTTTTTGAAAAAGAAGACCTTGTATGATGTTTTTAAAACTCTTGTGTATTTATAATGATTTGTATGTTCATCATCTCTTATGGACTTATTATGCATAATATACTTATGATATCTTTTATTGCTTTAGTCTATACTTCTATTGTTATGTTTTTGGGCAATATCTGTTTTAAGAATTATGTAGGATTTATATATCTTCGTCAATGGTTATCTACTCATTATTTAACAAGAGAGACATAAACTATCGAGGTACGCTCATCATTGTTATTCATCTCTTGGTGATTTGTTTGGAAGCATAGTATGTGTTACTTGTTATTGTATCTCTACTATTCAATATTACTATGCTCTTGTGCAAAGATATCTTGTTAAGATTTTGCAGAAATTGTTTGATATTTTGGAACAAGTTTAATGATCAAAGGGAGGTTAATATCTCAAAGGTAATGTCAAGAAGAAGGTAATGAATTTTGATGACACATTTGCATCCGTAGCATGTTTTTGAAGCTATTCGCATTTTACTTGCATATTCTTGTTTAAAGAAAATTTCAAGCTTTACCAAATGGATGTTAAATCCAATTTTCTAAATGGTTTTATTCAAATAGAAGTCTATATAAAACAACCGGGGTTTGGAAATTTTTTTAGGCCAAATAATTTTTATAAAAGGCCTTGTATGTTTAAAACAAGCACCCCGCGTACGGTTTGATAGACTTAGATATTTTTTTGCAAAATGATTTTATAAGAGCTAAAGTTGACACTACTCTCTTTGTTATTGAAAAAAGGCAAGATTGCTTATTAGTGCAAATTTGAGTTGATTTGGTGTTACTAATGAATGTTTGTGCAAGATGTTTTCTAAGTTGATGTTAGGTGTATTTGAGATGAGCATGATGGGGGAGCTAAATTTCTTCCTTGGACTTCAAGTTAAACAATGCCAAGAAGATGACTCTATTTCACAATCAAAGTATACATAAGTACCTTTGAAGTAGTTAGGCATTGAAGAAGGAAGAATCATCTCAACCTCTATGGCTACCAATGTAAAGATTAACAGAGGTTGAGGAAGGCATATCGGGTGACAAACAAATTCGATGTATGTTTATCTTCGTTTATTACTCTTTTAGACTCGACATTCTCTATGTCTTATGTCTATATGCTCGACTTCAAAACTATCCCAACGAATCTCATTAAAGTGTCGTTAAAAGAAATTTTCAAATATTGAAAGGCACTTCTTCTTATGGCTTGTATATCCAAAATTTCAAAAACGTTCATATTTTTTGGGATAACAAGTCCAGTGATTAAAATATGGTTCGTCATAATCGAACTAAACATATTGAGATTCGATATTCTTTTAATGGATTGCGTTTCTTAAACAAAAATTTGAGATGTGTTTAATTAGTCTCAAAAATAACTCATGGACATTTGTTCATTTTCACGAAGTCTTTTACCTCATTTAGAGCTTTATTATGACATAATGTATATTGAATGAAGTCTACTTTTGCATTTTGCACGTTTTTAAAACTTAGGGGCAAAAAATCGGATTTTTTGTTCAAACTTCGGATTTTGCAAAATCAAAACGGACAGTGGGCTGACTAGGCTAAGGCTGACCGGTCGCCCAAGCCTCCGACCGGTCGCTCTAGCCTCCAACCGGTCGCCCACAACAAGTTTCTGGCTTAAATGCCTTCTGTCTCCAGACTTGGCCATTTTGGCGTTTTTCCTCTATATTTCGTCCCCTTTGCAAATTTCACACACAATTCACTTCAAATGAGTTTTGTTGCATAAATTACATATTTTGGGGATTATATTGCTCGTTTATCATCATTGTTACTCATCCTCACCGATTAAATGGTAAGAATTCTACTCCCTTATCTCAATTGGGTGGAACCCTTGTGAAAATGCTTATGTATTGATTTTTTGTTGGAATTCTTGCATAATTGTGTTGTGAATGATGATTGTTGATGAATGATATTTGTAAAATTGCTTTTGGTGATGAAAAACTTGGTTTGGTTTCATTTACAAGGGTTATATATATCTTCTTCTATTTTTGACGCCCACCAAGTGTTTGATAAAACGTTTCAATGAAAAATTCATCACCTACATGATTCTCTCGATTTCAAAAGTCTTATATATTTATAGAGATCATGTTTTGCAAACCAAATGAGTTTTCATAAGCTTCTACAAGTCATATGATCGACTTTTCCCGCCTATTTGGTTTATAAGCTTCAATGTTCAAATAGCTCGATACATCGGATAAGTTGCGTACTTTAATATGATATTATGATGTTTTTATCGTGCTAATATTCTTTTTGATGATTCCAAAGGGGGAGAAACATGTTATAAGCTTATTAGCTCAAAGAAGCTAAAATAAGCTCGAGAAAAGAAGCTATAAGCTGGGCTATTAGAAGCCATAAGTTGTGGATTATACTTATTCTTTTTGATGTATTATGGACTCATATTCATGTCTAATGATGTTTTGTTGACGGGGAGAGCTTATAAGCTCTTGATTCTTAAGCTCAATATGTAAAAGCTGAGCTTTTAGCTTTTGGTTGATTGCTTCTATATTACTCTTGTTGTGCATGTTAATAGGGGGAGCTTTTGGTTAAATGTTTTGTATATCTATACCCCCATCTTTGTGTTTAATGTTGCGTGGAATGTTGTCGCTCACAACAGATAGTTCATTTTTAACCGGTAAAATTATTTTGTTTTCAAAACCGACATTGTTAAATTGTTTTAGTTTGTAATCATAAAAAAGGGGGAGATTGGTAAAACAGGTTATAAGCTTATTAGCTCAAAGAAGCTAAAATAAGCTCGAGAAAAGAAGCTATAAGTTGTGGCTATTAGAAGCCATAAGTTGTGGATTATTCTTAGTCCATTTGATGTATTATGGACTCATATTCATGTCTAATGATGTTTTGTTGACAGGGGAAGCTTATAAGCTCTTGATTCTTAAGCTCAATATGTAAAAGCTGAGCTTTTAGCTTTTGGTTGATTGTTTCTATATTACTCTTGTTGTGCATGTTGATAGGGGAGCTTTTGGATAAATGTTTTGTATATCTATACTCCCATCTTTGTATTTAATGTTGCGTGGAATGTTGTCGCTCACAATGGATAGTTCATTTTTAACCGGTAAAATTGTTTTGTTTTCAAAATCGACCTTGTTAAATTGTTTTGGTTTGTAATCATCAAAAAAGGGGAGATTATTTGATAAATGGTTTTATCATGATTTAGATGATTTTGTTTTTATACCAAAACAATGTTTTGAATGTTGTCCAAATACTCCTAAATGATTTAAATTGTTTGTACTAATTTTCCGGAGTATTTCTTCGAATTTATATTAGACAAAAAATGGACAACACTTTCAATGATTTTGTGTTAATATGTTTTTACATCAAAAACAATATTTCTAATGTTGTCAAAATACTCCCGATCGGTTTAAAATGTTTTTACTAATTTTTCGGAGTATTTCTTGAAGGTTATTTTCGACAAAATATTGGACAACATTTTTGTCTCGTGTTCAACCGAACAACCCGTGTCTGAAAGATTGGTTTTGAAACAGAAATGAGACATTTTGGAAAACCATGGAGGTCGACCGATCGCACAAAAGGGCAACCGCTTCCTGAAGAGAAACAGAACGCATTGTCTTTCAAATATTGAGCAGGGTGACCGGTCCCTATGGGGGGTGACCGGTCGGACCCCCCTGGACCGGTCGAGTAGTGTTAATTTCGTTGTATTGTTTTTCAACATCTATCGGTCTTGCGACCGGCCGCATCTAATGGTTTAGCGAGAAAATTTAATGTTGTGCGGCAGATGACTTTTCCCTAATTTATGGGGTTGATTTCTAATGACTAAAATCTTGATTTTAATTGCAATTTTTGGTAGAAATCAGTTCCCAAAGAGTGAGCCTATCAATAATCAATCATTTCCTATAAAAGAGGAAGATTTGAAGCACAACAACAAGAGAAAATACTACAACACAACAAGATACTCTCAAGCAAACATATTTGTTCTTCATTGTTATTATTCTTGTTGTAATAGCCTAAGGTCTTTCACTTTCACATCTTGAGGTCTAGGTTTATTTCTTGATTACACTTGCACTCAAATTTGTATCATTCATTATCGAGTTGTAATCTTGAATTTTTGGGTTATCATTCAACACAAGACATCCTTGTGAGTATTCTTTTGGAAGGAATACACTTGGGTGATCTAGGTGATAGGTATTTCTAGAGTGTGGTGCTCTTGATGTGTTGAAGAATTTGGTGTTCTTCAAGGGTGAAGATTGTGGTAATCTTCACAAGGTGCCGTTGGAGATTGCGGTAATCTTCAAGAGAGATTGTGGTAATCTCAAAGGTGGTGTTGAAGAAAAGTGTGGTGCTCTTCAAGGTGATGTTGTAAGGCGTTGTATTAATTTTGGTAATTAATAAAATATTTTTTCTTTTTGAAATCCATCCCGGATATACTGGGGTGGTAGAGGATTAGGCCCTAGGTGGGTTGAACCTCTATAAATCGACGCGTGTTATTTACTTCCCGCACCTTTACTATTTGTCTTGGCGTATTTGTTTAGAAAAAGAGGGCTGAATCGAGAAAATTGAGATAATCTATTCACCCTCCCTCTAGATTATCGTAGCCTCTTGGACTTACAATAACTGGATTGCAATCAATCAAATTTTTTTTTAAGGTCAATCAATCAAATATTCAGAGTGTAAACAAATAGATTATAAATTTACCATAATAAAATACTTGTTCCAACAGATGTAATTAAAGATTAATATTTTAACAAAATTACTTTGATCGGGAGCTTATAAGTGCTGGTCTAATTTTTAATCATATATTTCTCAGTATTACTTCACTAATTACCAAATTTAACGTTACAAGTTGCAATTATATTTTTACTATTTTTATATATACACATATGTCAAAACAACTATCACACAGATAAATTCATATATAATAGTCTAATTATACAACTTTAAAAATTGAATATCAAAAAACATTGATAAATTTAAAAATAATCTATCAACATAAAAAAGTACGTTAATAAATATTAAAAATAACTTATATATATAAAATACTATTATGAATATAATTTTATTTGAAATATAAATTTAATTTATTATTTATAAAGATATATAATGTCATGTACGGATATATGTAATATATATAATATTTGAATACATATTATGATATTTTTTTCAATTAAAATAAGTATTCTTAATTGAATTTAATAAACTTAAATATAATTTATATAATTATGAAAAAATGGGTTAAACCCTTATAACAACTATACGTATATCACAAATGCCATAATACATGAATTTACAAATTGACGTCTAATAACACAAATGTATAACTATTGTAGCCCATTACAAAATAAGATTTTTAGTAAATATATCATATATTTTTATATTTTAATGCTTATTTTTTATTTTATATATGCAATATGAATGTCAAACTGATGATCGTAAAAAAGACAATTAATTTGATACATTACATGTCAAAAAGGGATCACAAACAAAAAACATTATTAAATTTTACAAATAAAGTTAAAAAAAAACAAAAATAATAATTAATGGGGCACACAACATATTTAGAGAGCTTATTTTTATATAATACTTTGTTATTATATATACATATAGATTTTCTAGAGTTAATTTACTAACTATCAAACTTAATATTACATGTAATTACATTTTACTAATTCTTTTTTTTTCGAAACAATATTTTACTAATTCTAGAAAGGTGTTTTAGGCGGGAATTTTTTTGATTAGTATTTATAAGTTACTTGATTATATATATATATATATATATATATATATATATATATTAACCAAACACTTCAACAACTTAATTTCAAATTAACCCATCTAGCATCTTTTTTTTTTAATAATTTGGGAGTAGCGGTTGGAGTAGATGAGGTAAATTTCAAAGAAATTGAAAGATAAATGGTTCGAACCCTGGTGAACACTCTTACGAATGGTGAGCGGTACCACTTGAGCTAAAAGCTTGTGGTCAAAGCCATCTAGCATCTAATAAGCTCTAAAACATCTTCTTTATAAAATTTTTGTAAAAAAATAAATAGAATCTTTTAAATAAAGCATAGCTAAATACCCTTTAAATCTAGTTGATATATTTCTTTTTTAGCATTTTCTTATTGGTCTGATTTATACAATAATCCTAATTAATTTATTTCCTGATCACAAATTGCTTCCGCTTCGCAATAATGTGAGTGCGTCAACGATTGTGTTTGACAATTGATAATTCAATACTTCGTTATAATTTTTTAATTTCTTTTAAAAAATATAAGAAAATGAAAGAAGCGTTTCTAAGAAATTTCTTAAAACCGTGGGTTCCAGAGGAGAAAAGGTTTATAAGCCCAAAACCATGTTTAAAGGAGTGAATATTAAGGAGAACTATTGTTTATTGCCTCTAAGGCTCTAACCTTCTTTTCATAAACTAACAATATTCTAGTAAGGCTTAATGGGAGACATCTTCCTCAAAAGAAACAAGTTGAAAATATTCTAATTCCCTAGATAAGATGAAATTAAAAATTAACAATAACATTTGAGATTTGCAATGATTCTTGAATTTTATTTATTGATTTTGTTGGAATATTTGATCATTTTGACATATTTTATTTAAAGTAAGTAGTGGCCTACACAAGTTAGCACAACGAAATTAAGATTGAAATTGTAAAATAAATCTTGAAACTTGAATTTTCTTTTTAAACACTTGTGGCCATTATTCATTTCTATTTTGGTAGAAAATAGTATGAAAAAACTGTTTGGAAAAATGAAATAGGTTTTTGACGGTGTAGTAGGATATGAGATGAGAATGTAACAGTAAAAGCGAATGTGATCATATGGGATGTTTGGAAAAATGAAATTGATTCTTAATAAAATAGTGGTTGAATGTAAATGGTGATTTGTAAAGATAAGATAATTTGGACGTATTTGTTATGAAAGTATAACAATGATAGTTGGTGTGATGTTTTTTTTTTTATGAAAGTATAACAATGATAGTTGGTGTGATGTTTTTTCTATTTATTTATTGAAATTATAAATAGATGTAATTGATGCTTGAATAAATAAGAATGGTCGAATAGTGTATTTATTGAAAAACTTCCCATTTCCATTTTGGCCATAGCTGAAAATTTCTCTAAATTGAACATGTATTATTTTTAACATAAGCTATGCCATTTTATTTAATGCGTATTACCCGTTATTTTAGTCAAAAATTAAATACACATATTTATTTTATCATTGGGTATGGAAACAACCAAATTTCAAAGATAAAAGAGTACGTACTCTAAAAAATATCTCGAAAATAGAACCCCAAACAAGAGCCAAAAATCGACTGAATATAACAAAATTATAGAAAGGATATCATTTCAAAAAAATGCCAAGGATGGAATTTAATAGAAATCCATTCAATATTGGATTTCAAATTTATGGGTCCACAAGTTAATTTGCTCTCTTATTTGTCTAGCGAGTAGTTGTTAGGGAAATGGATCCTCTACATTTCCATTTGGTAAATTTTGTGTAAATTTCGGAGAGAGAAAGACACAAGAATAAAAAATGTGTGGAACCTGTTTTTTTATTCAAACATTTTTTTATCATTGTGTGTCTTTCTCTCTCCGAAATTTACACAAAATTTACCAAATGGAAATGTAGAAGATCCATTTCCTAGTTGTTAGACCCTCTAAATATATGACGCTTGGCTCGATGGGTTCGCAAGTCAGTGTGCTAACTGTGTTGGCAGGGTGAGGCTGCCAAAGGTCACACGACTTGTAGGTTTTTTGGGACAAGTATTGGGAAAATGTTTGACTTCATTTGGGTGGTTTCTAAGGCTTCACAAAGTGGTTTAAGCTGGTTTTGAGTTGATTTCGAGTTGGAGGAGAAAGTGGTGCTTTCTCAGTTTTTCAATGTCAATACCATCACAATGGAAAATATTTTTAAGCATATTATAGGGGCATAGTTTGAGAGACCCCTCCCGCAGGGTGACTCGTGGTGGGCTGCTAAGGGGTGAGACGTCTCTTGGCGACTCGACCAAGCCTGGTCCCACGGGTTTGGTGGGTTGTTGGCGGGTTCAATGGAGCTCCGACAACCAGAAAAATGTGCATGGGGCAGTTTGGTCATGTAGACAAGCGGGGAAGGATGTCGGTGTTGGCATAAGAATATACGGGCTTCGTTGATGGGAATAATATACTGGCAAAAATATTTTTTAGTGGACTACTTAGATATTTAATCTACTTTCTTAAATTTATTTGAAATTAGTCCACTAATTGAATAAAAATCAGATTTTTAGTCACTCACTTGCTATTCCAGGTTGTAATCCTATGTGGATTTTTTTTTTGGCCTTAAAGTATGAATTGTTTTTGTTGATAGGGCATATTATGTGGCATTTTGAAGGAAAATATATTATTTTTAATATAAATTAGATAAAATATATATAAGATTTATTATGAATAAAATAAAAATAATTTACATAATATATTTAAATTATTTATTAATTTGAAAAACAAATATTAATTTAAAAAACCATGAAAAATAAAAATAATGTGAATAAAATTTAAGATATTTTAATTTTTTCAAACTAATAAATAATTTAAATATAGTATATAAACTAATTTAAATATTTTTTTTATTTTATAAATTTGAATATATCTATCCAACTAAAATATCTTAAATTTTATTAATATTATTTCTAATTTTCATGGATATTTTTAAATTATTTTTTTCAAATTAATAAATTACTTAAATATATTATGTAAACTATTTTCATTTTATTCATAATAAATCTTATATATTTATATTTATCTAATTTACATTGAAAATAATATATTTCCCTCCAAAATGCTACATAATATGCCCTATCAGCAAAAATAATTCATATTTTAAGGCCAAAAGAAAAGCAAAAGAAAAAAAAAATTCCATATAGGATTGCAACCTGCAAATGCAATAGTAGGTGAGTGGACTAAAAATTCTTATTCGTAAGTTAGAGGATTAATTTCAAATAAACTTAAGAAAGTGGATGTTTGGGGAGGCGTGAAGAAACTTGCAGGCATGTGTGGGCAAATGTGATGGGCATGTGTTGGAAATGCCTTATGTTGCTAGACGGTGTGCTCGATGCTTGCGAGTGAGCTCGATGTCGATGGGACGACATTCAGGCAAGTGCGGACATTATGGAGACGATGGTTGGTAGTGTGCGTACGGGGATGGGTCTTGGGCACATGTTACACAAAGTGACTCAGTATCAATGGCTTGATGTGCGGGTTCACACGGCAAATGGTAGCCCGTGACAGTCTTGGCTTTGCGCAAGAGTTATGCCGAGCACGCGCAAGAATGCTAGATTGTAGAACAAGTTGGTATGAGATGGGTGCATTGGGGGGGCCCGTCCTGTTGGCACAAACTATTGATGATGTTTAATAGAGTTGTCAAAATGGTCGGATTGAGCTATTGATGATGTTTACTAGAGCTATCAAAATGCCCGGGTCGGGATAGCCTAACCCAATCCACCAGGCCAAAAGCAAAATTCGAGTGGGGCCAGGTGGGCCAAATAGTAGTCGGGTCGCTAAAATTGGAGTAGAGTCTGTCCCTCCCCCTTTAAATTATACTATAAAATTCAAGCCAATTGGAACGGCCCCATTTTTTGGGCTTAATGGGCTGGGCCGAGTATGCCCAATTTTTCTGGGCATAAAATACGTAGCCCAACCCTGTAAAAATACCGGGTCGGATCGGCATTGACAACTCTAATGTTTACCAACAATTGTGGGCTTTGCCTATTTCATGGGCAGTTCCAAACGGTTGTGGCAGCAGTTGCGCGACAATTATGGATAGTTCCTAACGAGGGTTACTGGTAGGGATGTCAACGGGGCGGGGCGGGATGGGACGGAGGCGGGGGAGCAATCCCCATCCATATCCCCGCGGTTAAGGGGAATCCACGTCCCTGTCCCCACGAGAGAAAAGGGGAAAAACTCCCCCATCCCCGTCCCCCAAATTTTATTAATTTTTTTTTTTTGCAAAAGAATGGTAATTTTTTGAAAACAAATATTTTTTTCAACATTTAAAAAATATATGAATTATATAAAAAAGATTAATAAAGCACTGATTATACAAAATAAATAAAATAATTTAAAGATTATTTGATTTATATATTTAATGTGGATATATTTATATATAATATTTATATATAATATTATATATTTAAAATATTATATTATATATTTAATATCCAGGTTCCCAGCGGGAACAGGCGATGGATCCCCACGGGACGGGGAATATGATCCCCGTCCCCGCCAACAGGGAGAAAAAAATCCCCGTCCCCGTCTCCAAGGGGAGAATTTTCGGGGATTTCCCGCCACGTTCGGGGCGGTTCCCCGCGGGGAATTGGGAATCCCCACCCTGTTCGGGGCGGTTTCCCGCGGGAATGGGGAATCTCTGCCCAACGCCATCTCTAGTTGTTGGACGAGTTTGAAGACCTTGTGCTTGGCATATGCAACAAGTGTAAGGCATGTGACGACGGTCGGTTTGGTAACTGCCCGACACTTGGCAGCATGTGTACATGACCATTGGCGTAGCTCGGGGGCCAACCCAGTCCCTGCCCTCCCATTTTTAAAAAAAAATATGTAAATTTTTTTTGAAAAAAAATGTTTTTAAATTTTGTTATAGTTTTTCTTTTAATTTTTTATGTGGCCCAGCCCAATTTCGTGTATCGGCTCACCCCCATCTTTTTTCGGCTACGCCAGCATGGCATATGCCACTTGGCAAGCTGGTTCCTTGCCACATTCAACCTAGCAGTTGGGGATATCATCTGCATAGGTGTAGGCTACTTTTAGGGATGTGGGCTGCAGAATTTTGTAACATATGTTGAGTTGTGTACAAACCAGCCAGCTAGGCCTTACTTGTATTGTAATTTCTGTGGGATTTCAACAGCAAGGTTGAGGAGTGTTTTTCCTGTAATTCTGTGGTGTGCCTTTGGTTCTGCATTGTGTGCTTTTGAATGCTTTGTGTGCTTGGGCTTAAGATTTCAACTTAACCCAAACACGAATATCAGTAAGGGTTAATTACAAGTGTTGTCAGGTGTGTGAGGTTGGTTGATTGTGGTGTGCACAATTAGGCCGCACACTGGCCGGAAAACAACGGAAAATTTTGTTGATTTCGTTACCCCTATGACAGTAGGTGTGGTATATTGGCGTAGGTATGGTGTATTTGGACAAATTTCCAAAACTAATCCATCCAAATATATAAACGTAATATTTTTGACTCGGCCATATGAACTTTATGTTCGATAATTAAATTTATAGCCACTTGCATTTTGTGATTATTTTTCATAATTATGAAGCCCTATTTACATGAAAATATATTTCATTAATTGGCTTTATAACCAAAAGTTGGAATACAATAGTATTTGTAATGCACCTAATCTTAAGTTTTAGCAGCAAAAAAAAAAAAGGTTTTTGAATACCCATGCAGATAAGTTGCCTTTAAAATATTAAATTGGGCCAAACACGATCCTGGAAAATCCTTTTTTGGGCCTTATCAATGGTTATGGTTTTTATTTTATTTATTTCATTTTTATTTTTGAGATTGTATTTCTTGCTTTCTGGAATTTAACTAAATAAAACAAACACAATGTCTGTCGTTTTGCTTTTAGATAGAGTGAAGTCAAAAGCACCGAAAAATTATAAGTTGGTAGTATATTAGTGATGTAGGAATTGAAAATTACAATTAAACATGTGGATGATGGACACATGTACCAATTTTTTGTGTACCAATTTCCGTTCACTATATTGGATGATGGACATGTGTTTAGATGTATATACACTAGTACATCTTTCAATGTTGTAGAATAAGATGCAGAGTATGAAATTTCATTTCGTAATAATCGACCCTAACCAAACTTAGTAAATATCAATTATAGATTAAATTTTTCTCCAATTTATTACAAAAACAAAACTATATATTTCTAAAATGCATAATAGGTCTCCAAGCAAATAAGTGTATTTAAATATTCTTATACTTATTTATAAGTAAATATATAACAATTAAAAATATAGACAAACTATTATTATCATTTATACGAACTTACTAACGAACAAGCTCACGAGCTTACCACAAGCTCCCTCACGAGCTAACAAGTTGAATATCTCTAAGCTTGAGTTCGATTCATTTATTTTAACAAACCTCATTAAACGAACTCAAACAAACTTTTATCGAGTCGAGCTCCAAATAGCTCACGAGCGGCTTGAAATATTGTAATCCTAGCTAAACCCAAGAATTATATAATACTACGGACTCGTTTGGGAATGATGATTGGCGTTGATAAGCCCATATATCATGATATATCCTTTGCTTGGGAAATCTTATTTAAGCTCTTTATAACTTTTCGGGCTAGGATTATTATACCTAATTTAATTGATTGTTAATACCACCCCAATATGTGGTGTTATACAATCACAACTAATCATTCGGCTGGAAATGTCCAGTTTGCCACTTAAATCCCTTGTAACATGACTTGGTGGAAGACAACATAATTATGGATAAAAATCAAAAAGTAAATGGAGGGTAATAACAACATTGTATAAATTTATCCCACTAAATCAGTTTTGCCAAATAAAGTTTGTGATTACCTAATAAAAAAATCTTATATCACAATCACACATCTCAAACGTAATATTAAAGATCATTATATAATACATGAATGATGCATTTGGGAAATCAGATCAGATAATCAGGATATGCAAGATAAGGAAAAGTTGTACTGTTCACACACTAAATAATCTTAGGTAATCTTAGGTAATATTATGTTTGGGGTTTAAGATAGTATAATTGACTGGTCAAATATAATTCTTTTGGTAAAAGTTTGTTTGGCATTTAAGATTAGGTGTGATAAACTGAAAAATTACAAATAAACCCCTGGAAACTATCCAAATAAAAAAAAAAAATTACCTTCCTCAACCAGCCAAAACATGAGAGAAAAGCCACTGAAATTCTTCATCTTCTTCGAATGTTCATGTAAAAAACTGAGAGAGTCGGTTTATCATTCGATCTGGATGCCGTGTAGCCCAGTAAAATACCGAGAAAGTTGCGGTTTCTTGAATTTCTGATAAGATTTTCTTTAATACTGCTAACTTGGAATTTAAAATCAAATTGGGAGAATTCACAAAAGGCAGTTGTGATTTTCAGTAGGCCATTTTAACATAAGATTAAACTGATATTATTTTCAAAATCAAAAGGATTTTCATATGTGTGGATATTTTTATTGCAAATTTGTACATTTGCCTATTTTTTGGGTATGAGATTAGGGTTTATTTCACAAAATTTACACCAATTCTAGGATGTGGTGTTATGTGAAGCTGTAAATTGTTAAGGGTTCATATCTAGGGATGTAAAAAAATCAAATATTCTTTATTCGATTCGCGATTCGAATTCGAATATCATGATTCGAATTCGACAAATTCAAATAAGAATTCAAATAAGAATATATTTTTTGATTCGTATTATTTTCTAATTCAAATTCGAATAACACAATATTCGATTCGATATTCGAATCGAATATTCGAATAATATATATTTATATTATATATTACTAATAAATACACATATATATTAGTATTGATATTATATATATGTATATATATTCATAATTACTATGTTAATTTAATTTGTTACCAACTAGTACTTATTTGATAATTTTTTATTATTCAGATTTTAATTTATATTATAAATTAGTCACAATTTAAAGAAAAATATATATAAAATAATTAAAAAAATTCGAATACGAATATTCGAATCGAATCGAATATATTCGAACATATTGGTCGAATCGAGTACGAATATATTTTTCAATTCGAATAATAAACGAATACGAATACGAATATTCGAATATTAGTCGAATTCGAATCGAATACTGTGAATATTCGGTTCGATTCGATTCTTTTACAACCCTATTCATATCGAATATGCAACTTTTGATTTTGAATTTTATGATTTTATAGAAATCATAGTTGTTACTGAAATAAGAATCCTAATTAAACCAAAAATTTTATTACTTTGTTATGCTGAAATTGACGACAGAGTAATGTACCTAAACTTATATTGGTTTCATATGAGCAGAGTAACTGAGTTTAAAGTTTAGATGTTAAAAAAATATGCACTTTACATGCATATATTTTGTTTATTTAGTAGTAATAGATGTACCAACTTATTATAATGCAGTTTAATAAGAAAAATGAGCAGTAGTAACAACAACTCCTTTTCCGGTGGAAGCAACGACACTTCTTGTTACGATAGCTTTGCTGGATATGCACCTATGCACTGCCATTGTGGCTTTCAGTTGAATATTAAAACTTCGGGCGAAGAAACCCCATCGGACAACAATTCATGTCTTGCCCACAAAGAGGTGTAAGTATTAGAAAGCTCATCTAAAATTAGGGATGTATAATTGAATCTTTAATTCATCGCTCTAATTGATTCAAGATTTCTTATTTTGATGGATGTCTTAATAAGCGAATAAGTGTGGGTTCTTTCATTGGTGTGAACCACCATTTGCGGACCGATCAAAGGACATTATTAGTGGCTTGTTTGACAACCTTGAAATTGTGAGGGCTGAATTGGCATCCTCCAAACATAGGCAGGAACAACTAATGAGGATGACCAAGATCTCATGTGTTATAACATTTTTCATTCTGGCTTTTGCGTACTTTAATCGTCAATGGATGTGTTCATAGAAGTGGTGTGGTTATGTGGACGTTTGGAAACAACACAAGATGTACATTAGAAGTGGTACGTCTGTTTAATATTTGTAATAGACTGGATATATTATTTTCAGTAATTTGTAATGTAGTAGCTATGAATGTACACCAATTTTCTGACTTGGGTGTCTATTTGGTATGGATGTTTTGTCATATGTTGTGAGTTTTAATATTAAAAGAACTTGTTGGGAACACTTGTCTATGTTACTAATTTTTTAGATGGTGTATGACCAAAATATGAATGTATGGTTTTATATATTGTAAATTAATGTTCAATTTTTTAAAGTGCTGTTATTAGCGAATTATGTAAGATGTTGTATTCTTTTGATATCAGGTTCTTATGTGGGTTCTTTTATGAATTAATTTGATTGGAACACTATTTTTAAGTTTTGTTAAGTAGATAGTTAAGTTATTAGTGTCATTAGAAGTACTTATGTGCAGTTTTTTTTCCAGTTTTTGGAATTCTTATTTGGCTAATTGGCTGAGGCAATGATGCATACAACAGTTGATTTGATCTTTCTGGAATTTATAAAGCCACTACAAGATATGGAAATAAACCTTTAGATACTATTGCAGTTTATAAAAGATACACTATTGGGTATACTAGTGAGGCACCTTATCTTTCTTGGGAGTAAAAAAAAAAAAGATGGGTCTGTATGCAAAAAGCTAAGTGCAGAAGTTTGACATAACACTTCAAGATATGCTCTGAGATCTTAACAAAATATTTCTTAAGTGTAATCATTCATCAACCAGCTTTCAATATCTGTTAAGTCAATGCATGTACCTCTGTATCAGACTGTTGTGTATGGCTCTATAAATTGAGAACTTCATGAAGGACTTATTTGTGATATCCCAGCAATTGAAGTTGTAAAGTGTAGTTCACCCCTATATTTTACAACTTAACTGAAATCCATCCCCACAATGTCTCCAAATTGGCAACTAATCCAAGATGACTACATATATGATCTTGAATGGATGGGTGTAGCCGATAACCTATTCATTGAGGTGTTGGTCGATCAACAATTGATTGGGAATTTCAAAGCTGAATGTGTAAATGCTCATGCATTGCTCATTGCACAAGATGCCATCAACAAAGAAATGAACAAATCATTCACCTACGGTTACATTGAAGAAAGACTTCGGGTTTTGAAGAAACGGTACCAAGTTTTCTATTGGGTCCTTAGGAAGCATGGTGTGAGATACGATGAAATCACAAATAGAGTGTCTGCTCCTGATCATGTCTGGGATGAAATTTTGCGGGTTAGTTTTATTTTCATTTTTATGTATTTTCTGTTAAATAACTCAAATTGAACAATATCCAAATAACATTATATTTTTTTTGGACTTGTAGGAGGATGAATTTGGACTTGCTTACCAGGAATATGGTGATCCGAAGTGGCCAGAACTACAACAACTCTTTGGCTCCTTATCAACCAACTTCCCTCAACCGGAGATTGAAATCATTAAAATTTTGTTTGATGGCGAATCAGACAATATTGGTAATGTTGACGGTCTGCCAAAGCCTCCTAATGATAACGGTGTCATCAACATCTCATCATCGCGGTCTTCAAAGGATCGCTCTTTTTGGGAGTACTTAGAGCAATTTGGGCCATGTGCTTCTTCGGGCTCTGAAGGTTCTGTTAACCAACCCGTGAAACCACGTTCGCCAAGTCCGTACCCTGGACCGCCATTCTATCATAGCCCAGCCCGTGTGCCTCGCCCTCCACGCCCCTATGTCCCATCACCAAACAAGAGTGTCGATACTAGTGGTTCGTCTGCCCCTCTGAGCTAAATGATGTTCGGTGCGTTGTTTCATTTTGCAGCTGGTAAACATCTATAAGGATCACCCCATTTTCAAGTTTCAGGGTGTCTTTCACGGCATATGATTAAGTTTCTAGTTTGTATATTTTTTTTATGTTTAAGTGTGGTATTATGGAATTAAATCTCCAGGTTGTAGGTACTTTGGAATGTAGTTTATTATATTATGTTGTTATTAAGAATATTGTTGTTGCTTTCACCATTTGAAATTTCTAAATTATCGGTTGGGCCATTTTTTGTTCTATTGAAAATTTGTCTTCTTGTGGCTGATTTTTTAGGGTTGCTTGGAAATATGTTAAAGGGCTTTTGGCATAAAAACCTCAGACTTCTTTGAACTGCCTGAGAAGGACTTTTCTAATATCGATACTTTGTTCAGCTAAATGTCATCTTTCTAATGTCTACATTTTAACAAGTGATACCACACCTTAAAAAAATAAATAAAGGGCACTTTCAGTTCCAGCATTACATAATCTACTTGCTGGATCAATGTGCAGCCTACCATGTAGCCAAGATTTTCATGAAGGTTTCCAAGAACAAAATTCCCTCTGGCTAGTCTTAAAAAAATTACAAACAGTCTTGTACCAACTATTTTAACTTAAAAAACATCAAAAAATTTAAACATAAATTACCCCATGAATTATCTATTATCAACTATCGTAAAAGTGAAATGTAGATAAAACACACTGATGCCCATATATTATAATTTCAAAATTTGGACAATACATAAAACATAAATATTCATATCAAAATAGATACAACCTATCCGAAATTGCCAACCGAAAACAAAATACAGGATATAGTCTAAAAACTTCAAAATAACATACATAAGTTTATAATTCAACAGATATCACTCCCGAACATTCTCATCGCCACTGATTCTCCTCATCCGACTCATCCGGCGAGCTAAAGTCAAACTCCAAAGGGTTGTCGCGGTTGTAACCCGGCAGGCCCTCGAAATCAATCTCTGCAGCCCCTCGAGTGTAGAATATTTCCATACAGTCATGATACCTCAGGAAACCATTTGTTCGAAAGTAACGCTGCATGTTACTCTCCTTCAAAAAAAAAAGAGAGAAAAACAAAAAATAGAAGTTCAGATTTAGATAATATATATATCAACATGAACAAAAAACTGAACAACTCTTATTTTACATATTTATAAGAATCGACTAATCGTTCCAATTTGCTGAAAGTAAAATGGATTGATGTAGAACTTGTTGGTAAACTTGTTGAATCTAACACCTGGTAATGCAGTGAATCGCACGTAGTCACGAAAATGAGTACGCAACATATTGATCTTCATCTTCACTTAAGGATCGAGAATTCCTTATGCATAGTAACAGTCATCAACCGAGCTAATTCAACAAAGATGTCATTGAATACGGCAGGGTCATGGATGTTAACATGAGTTCGACAAAGTAAGAAAAAGTGCTCGTAGCAAGCTTCTTCCTCCATAGAGGACCAGCTAACACCACGAAAATTCATCCTAGCAACTCATTTCTAGTTCTCACCATTTTCCTGAAACACAAAGAAGAACACACTACATATTAGAAAACTGCATGGTCTTATAGATGAAAAAAATTGTCAGAACATGCATTAATGTAGTAGGTACAACCATTCTGCAATTCAACTATGCATTTGACTAATGGAACTGTCTAAAATCTATGTTGAAATTACCATACATTTGCTATTTAATGCAAGATCTGAAAAGATGAATTAAATATGCCCAACTACCATTTTTGATCAAACTACACATACACATTAATTGCAATGAACCTGAAAATACAAGCTAAAAAACTGAACAATATAGATAAAATAGGCCTAAAATTAAATACTGCAGTCCTCATGTGTACTTCATTGCAAGATATGAAAAGATAAATTAAATGATGCTTGTATGCATTTCCTCTATTTTTCTGCAGCCAACTAGATATTAATCTCCATGACACATTGCTCAAATGTAAAAATTATATAAATTAAGCATCAGAGATTACATAAACCATTTTGTAATTCAGATCATGATCAAATGAACATATTATTGAACAACCATAAAGACGGGAAATAGTATTTTGTATGAGGCACTGTTCAAATGAAAAAGTTGATAAAATAAGCAACAACACTTCCATAATTCATTGCTCTAATTCAACCATTACTGAAATGAGTTAAGTACTTTGACAAAACAACAGTAACATATATCATTCTTGAAGATTAGCGTATATAATAGTCAATCACCACCCTAAACATGATTCAAAAATAATTACATATACATATTGTTATTCAAGCAATTACATGCCAACAAAAGTGTCATATTGTCGTTTAGGTTACAAAATGCATTTATATTATGGCAAGTATAGATGTCCAAAAGCTTGAAGTCTGATGTAGAGTGGTGATTGCACTGCAACTTAGATTTTTCCATCAAGCATCATCCTAACCATGACAACTTTATTTTCAGTGGAGAGACTGAAAAAGAGATCAAGATCTTTAGAATCACTGCACAAACATTTTTCAATGGCGATTTTGTCTTCAATAGACAGAAAATGCTTCTCACTCAATGCATCAAAGACAGATTTCCTTGAGGAGGAAGTTGTTCAAATCCTATACGTGCAGCAAGTTCACCTAGTCTGGATTCAACTTTTGCAAAGAATGAATTCATTGATTCCAAGAAGCGGTCATCAACATCCTGACTAGTCTTTTGTTTTTAGAAGAACTTGTTTTTCGGTAGCAGTGCACTCGCTTTCATTAATCGATCGGTAAGTGGTAAATCAGTATCACCATTGGCAGTTGGTGTGTCAGGGATTTGTTCACGCGTGTTTTTTTCCTGATTGTTTGTTTGGCCACCAATTAGAATATCTTGGACAACATCATCAAAAGCTTCAACATTCGCACCAGTTGCCCGATCTTTACCAAATATCTCACACCAATCTTTGTAATAAGGCCAAGATTTGTAGCGCATGGTTTTTGCATTGCCATCTGCCTGTTTGATAATTATATATATTTTAGTGGGCAATATATGGAAAAATTGTTACCAATTAATAAGATTTTGTACAACAAAACGATCTCATAACAATTTACCTTCACATATTCATTCCATTTTTCCTCTTCTTTGACTATCAAAGTGTTAAAGTTGTCATTCCAAGCAAATCCAGACCTGCACAACATGGAACTCAAAGAACCATAATCTTTCTTCCACACAGTTATTTTAGAGTTAATGTGTGGAGATGCTCTAAGATCAGTTCCTGGAAATGCCTGGGTCATTGACTGCTCTAAAATAAATTGATAACCCACTTTGAACCCATTGTCACATTTATACCCTCTAACAACAAGCTATTTCAAAGCATGCAAAAACACATATTCTTCTTGTGTTGTCCACGAACATCTGCTATTAGTACCTTTGCGAGAAGAGGCACAATTTGGTACACTAGCAGACGACGAAATTATCCCTGAAATTACCAATATTACATTACCCAAACTCAGTTTTAATAGGCCAAATCACCATGAAATATTGCTAATCATCGTAACAAATCAGTAATAAAATTAGATACTTGAAATTTAACAACAAATATCCAAATATAAAACCGCCATAAACAATACGGGTTATATATATAATATTGCAACAAATAAAGACTTAGTCTTGCATTACAATTGTCCAAATTACACGAAAAACAAACTTAGTTTTGCAAATATAGAATTACAATTACATAGAATTATCATAAGTGATACACAGTGAGAGCACATTCATAGACAGTAAAATTGTGTTAGCGCCTTCATTCATTGAACATGGTTTGTGCAAGATTGTCACGCCAATTTGACCAAATTTGTGATGATTCGACGACGTCAACAAATTCAGACTCCGCATGTGCATTTGAATGGTCTACAACATATTCAAGAATTTCTTGTTCAAGTGGATCAACAACCATTACAGTCTGAATAAAATTATGTAGTAGACAACATGCCATTATGATGCGGTTCTGTGTCTTTATGGGAAAAACGGAATTAATCCTTAAAATAGCCCATTTGCCTTTCAACAAACCAAATGCCCTCTCAATGATGTTTCGTGCTTTAGAATGTCTTAAGTTGAATAATTTCCTATAGTTTTGCGGTGAGTTAGATCCTGTACCAAAGTCGTCCAAATGGTATCTAACACCTCGGTAAGGTGCTAGGAAACTAGGTCCATTTGTATACCCATAGTCACAAAGGTAATAATTACCTGAAATTGGAAAAGAGATGTTTATTTTACAAATTCAAAGTTGTACTTTTTTTTTATAAATATTCTAAAAAATTTTGACTCATACCATGGGATACTCTGAATCTATTTGGCCTACTAATAGCATCACGTAAAACACGATTATCAACAGCAGAACCCTCCCAACAACTTAATATGAATACAAACTTCATGGTGGGGTCACAAACACGAAGAACATTAACAGATATATCTTCTTTTCGGTTCTTATATCGCGCCTTCTCACTTAAAGGAACTCGTACTTCAATATAAGTTCCATCTAGCGTACTTAGACACCCCTAAAGAAAAACAAACACATATATGAAGTTAAGTATTGAGCATGAGTTTTTTTAGATAATTAACCATAAGTTTTTAAACTTGACTTGAACCACTTCCACTTATCATCTGTGCTATCATCATTGACAGGTTCTGGAGTTACTAGAAGGATGGAATGGAGCCTAAGCAATGCTTGGAGAACCAAATTGAAGTTTCTGCTAATTGTATAACCCCATCGTTTGAAGTCAAACTTCACTACAACATTCTTCTTGTGATGTGCCAATACACTCAAAAAAATAGCAACTTGTTCACTTATTTGTACATGTCTTGTAAGTTCTAGCCCACCAACATTCTCTAAGAGAAAACACAACTTACCAAATGCATTTATATCCATTCGTAGTTGTTGGATACAAGTCAGATCACTTATATCAATTAGAGAACACATATATTTGATTTGATCATCTAAGCGATCAATCATTCTATATGGAGCACCCCTGATTCTTTGTCTACGACGACGACGTCTCAACATAAGATGTCTTCGAAAAAAATGAATGAAGAAGAAGATCATTTTCAACAACATCATGATTTCTTCAATAATGACAATGACATGCAATTCTTCTTGATCCATCTATAGATAACAAACCAAAATGTAGGAAAAACAAGTATACCGACTTGGTTAATGTTAAAAAAACATTATTCAGCGCATATACTACATCATAACATAACTCCAACATAATATTACTCTAAAGTTTACCAACAAATATGACCCAAATCATAGCATAACACTAAAATATCTTCAGTTAATTTACATAACATACGAAAAAATATGTAAGCAAAATAGGGGAGCAATCAATGAAGATTTAAATTTATTGATCAATAAAATATTTCATAAGACAATAAGTTACCAATAAAACACTACATAAAGCAGTAATTCAGGTAATCGAAATAGAAACTAAAATCGACAAGTGAAAGAATGGCCAGATATTTGCAGGAAATCACAAAACATATTGTTCATAAAGAACGACCAGATATTTGCAGGAAAAAACAAAAAAAAAATAAATTATTCTCCTAAAATTCGTAACTTACCTCAACAATCTTCTTGGTTCTTCAGATACTAGTTATCGAGGTAGGTCAGTCGCTGAATGGCAAAAAAAAAAATGATTCCATTAAAAGTAGATGATGGAAAAGAAAATCAAATAAAAGACCCATATTTGAAACAATAAATCCCCAGCCCTAGTTCATCAATAAGACAATATATCGAATTACTTTAAACCAAACAAACTCAAAAATAATTATTTGTACAACAAATACCCAGTTGCTGAGTTCTTGCAACGCCAGAAATAATTGATATTTCAAAACCGAAAAATCAACTAAGATTTATTGTTTCGATTTTCAAATGAAAAACATTAATTTGTTGGACGAAATGGAAAAATGGCAGAAGCTCGTACATGAGAATCGCCGGGCGGAAGAGTAGGGTTTACTGTGGGGAAGATTTCGTTTTTATGTGTTTAGATACCGCCCACCTAATTGTCATCTCTAGCCAAATTATTGTGAACCGGCTCATGAGACCCAACTCATTACACAAAAACCCACGAGCCCACCATGTTAGGTATAAATAGTTCATCCTTATTTATAAGTTAATTACAAATTACGTACTAAATTCTTTGGCACTTTGGATCATCTTTTGGACAATTGCTTGTAGGCGAGCTCCCTCCACATGGATTAACATTTAACACCCGTAATTGACTACCTGAACGTTTGGTCTTACCTTGACTAACAACGAGCTACAGTTTGAACATCCATATTTATTTGTAAGTTAATTACAAATTACGTACTAAATTCCTTGGCACTTTGGGTTATCCTTCGGACACTTGTTTGCAGGCGAACTCCCTCCACGTGGGTTAACATTGACTCCCGTAATTGACTACTTGAAAGTATATATTTACTTTGGCTGGAAGCGAGCTGCACTTTGAGCAGTATCAAATAATAAAAAATAAAAAAATAACATACACTATGCATATATGTGATGGTGTAATATAATATTTAGCGGTAGTGTCTCATCCCTTTCCTAGCCAACCAAAATACCTTCGCTCAGAAACACAACCAACCACTCATTTATTTATTCACATCAATTAAAAACATTATATTATTGTTTATTCAATTGTCCCAACACGCGCCAATTCCTTATCCTGATATTGGGCCTCCAAAAAACACGTTAGTGGCTGCTGTATATTCACACACAGACTATAAAACCCTAAATAATATATAAAAAAAGAAACAAAATTATTTAGCAGAAAAAGGAAAAAGTAAAAATAAAAAGTTATGATGGCGAAATTATCGCCGAGGTTCGATATCCCCGAGGAATTACTGGAGGTTTTGCCGTCGGACCCATTCGAACAGCTTGATGTCGCCCGGAAAATCACCTCCATTGCCCTCTCGACACGTGTCGACGCCCTCGAATCGGAGGTGTCTGTCCTCCGGGAGCAGCTGGCCGACAGGGACGATATCATTTCCGGACTGGAGTCGCAGCTGGAGTCGCTCGACGCCTCTCTGAACGAGGCCTCCGATAAGCTCGCCGTAGCTCAGCAGGAAAAGGTCCGAATACCCGTTTGCAGAACCCGAACCCGTATCCGTTTTCACTTTAATTGCATCAAGTTACTGAAAGATGAACTATGAAAGTAGAATTGAGTTAATAATGTAACTTTAGCTTGGTTAGTAGATGGGTTTTAATTTATTCAAAGAGCATTTTAATAATAATATATGAAACTGAATTTCGGGATATTGAAGGTATTAAAATTGGACATTGTGCTATTGGGAGTTGGAATACGACATGTATCTTGGAATGGAGGGAAAATGTGAGAGTTTTTTTTTTTTGTGAATTTAATTTGTAAATGATTGACTATTCTTTTCTTGCATTTTTCTTTTAAATATTTTTTTTGATTAATTTAGTTTTCAATTATTATAATTTTTTGATTTTTTTTTTTTCGGGTTTGTGAATGGTAGGAAAGCTTGATGAGGGAGAATGCTCAGCTGAGCAATACTGTGAAGAAGCTGAACAGGGATGTCACCAAGGTATATTGGTTGGTCGAATTCTTGGTGGTCGATGGTTGTGAATTTTGTGTTTTTCTAGGATGTTAAAAAATAAATTATGAGTTTTACAATATTGTTGTTTTATGGTTCAAATATGGAAGTGGATCTTGGTCACATTTCTATAAATGGGCTAATTAACCTCAGGTTCAATTCATGGTCCTGCAATGAATTGTATGCATTATTTTTAGGGTTAATTAGAAAAACCAACCCTGAGGTTTACCCTACTTACATTATCTTTCAAAATTACAAACACTCTATTGATATATGTTTCTTTTACAAATTGTATTCTGGGATATTGTTAGGTAAATACAAACTTCAAGGGGATGTTTGTAACATTTTAAGGGGTATTTGTAATTTTGAAACATAACTGGAGTTTGTAATTAGGCAAATTATCCTTCGTTTTTAATGCAATCAAATTTGAATTTTTTCCACAATATGTGTCGGACCATTAAGTTAAACTAGAACTATATTGCATCTTATGTATTGGGACCGTATCTGAAGCACCAAGGAATATGAATATATGGTTGCCATGTATGTCTTTGTTTTATGCCTTAATGATGCTGATATTACTCGTACACAAGTTCAGAAGTACTAGATGAATTGGTCTCGATAACAAGGGTATTTTGTGTAAACTTGACAAGCTGGTTTCCTAATGTCGATGTCTAATTGACACGTTCACGTTCTTTGTAGTCATTTGACGATGCATGTCCTCTTTTCAAAATATGCATGCATCAGAGTTTTAATGCTAAATGTCAAAATTGTGTTTGTTTAGAGTCTCTTACAGTGTTAGTCTTTGCAGTTAGAAGCCTTCAGAAAGACACTCATGCGATCACTTCAAGAGGACGAAGACAACCCTGTAAGTGAATAAGTTCCTCACATCTTTACAGGTGTCCTCGTATGCATCTCTGATATGAATGCATATCTGGACTTAGATTATGCCTTATTAGTCTAATTATTTAGGTTGCTCATTTTTCAATTTCTTTTCTTTTTTCCTGATATATAGGGAAGTGCTCCTAAGGCTGCTGCCCCGAATCTGCCAAGCAATAATGGTTTGCAATTTTGATTTCCTACTGATTGCGATCATGTCGTTTACATCCTAACTCTTTCGTCTAATTAATTTATTATCTTAGGGAAGTCCAATTTATCTAACGTGATGTACCTTGTAAAACTTTTAATCTCTAAGCTATTGTTTATTCCAATTAATCAACATAGTCTCCACAAAGTTTTAAAATTGTTGATGCCAGATTATTTACGTTAGGGTTAACGAAGAATACCCTTGAGGTTTAGTCTAATTACAATAGAACCTATATATCTTTCATATAATATTTGTTAAGTAAATACAAAGCTCAAGGTGTTGTTTGTAATACCTTAAGGGGGTAATTGTAATTTTGAAAGATAATTGAGTTTTTTTGTAATGCGGCCAAGCCTCAAGGATAGTTTATGTAATTATCACTTTATAAATAGTTCATTTGATTATGTTATTTGAATTCTTTCAGAAGATGATGTTGCCTTGCCACCTAATGCCGGGGGTACTGAGACTGAAGGTATAATTCACGGTTTTTTTTTTCTGCATTATGAAGAAATGCCGTCCAGCTTAGTGTTTTTCTTTTCTTATTTTCGTACCTCCTAGTACACACTCAAGCTGTTAAGTGCAAGAGTTTCTGGTTTCTAACCATTATTTTCTCGTCATGACAGCCATGAAGCCCCGTGCATCGCATGGTCTGTTGCTAGCATCCCAAACTAGCACTCCTCGGCTTACTCCTCCCGGTTCTCCTCCAAGTCTATCCGCATCTGTTTCTCCATCTAGGACACCCAAACCATTGTCTCCAAGGAGACACTCGATTTCATTTTCAACCACTAGAGGTCTTTTTGATGATAGGTCTTCTGTGTTTTCTTCTATGCCTTCGAGCCAGTTCAGTTCGATGTCAAGCTTGGAGTCAGGATCACAACCAGGTTAGTTATCAGAACTTCATATGTAGTCTGTAAATTCTCGTCTCATTATATGGAGTGTTTGCAAACACTTACGAAAAGTGATTGTCAACTTTTGTTCGGAAAAAAACGAAAAACAAAAAGGTAGTTTTAGTGTTTTAAAATGTTAACTTCTGAATTTGATTGTGTAATTTAGTTAGAATCTAAAAGTAGGGAGATGAGTGCTTTAGGTTGTGAAATATTTTCCAAAATTTTCATTTTGGAGTGAAAAAATTTTAGGATGTGATTGTTTGTGAAAAAAATGAAAAATTTCAAAGAAAATCTCATTTCTCTCCAAAATTAACTCATTTTTCTCTTTTTCTCTTTTTCTATTTCACATTTCTCAATACCCAATTATACTATCTATTTCTTTCTCCTCTCCCTATTTATATAAAGAATTTCGATAATTTCTTTAATTTATTATTATTTTTATTATTTTTCTCTTAATCTTGTTAACAGAAGGTATAAACTGAGATGAGATCCATATTGCCTATTTTTGGATCAATGTTTATTTTTGTTCAATTTTCTTACATTATATTATATTTTACACTATTATTTTATAATTTTTCATAAACAATCAACATCTCTAAGAGATTCTCTACCACATCAACATAATCATCACTTTTTCTCTACACATCCAACTTTCACTTTTAAAAAAAATTTCACCACTATTCTCTCAGAAAAAAAAAAGGATGGAATAAAAGATTCTCATTTTGCTTCTGGTTTGATTTTTGAAATATTTAAAAGCACTTTTACAACCTATTCACCAGGCACTCTCCATTAACTTAATCAACTTTCAATTACTACCAACTTTCGATTGTTAACTGCTTTCCACTTTTACTACAATAAACCACTTCTTTTAAAAGGTGAAGTTTTTGCAAAAACTCCTTAGTAGCAGCTGTAAGTTAAATATTGGTGAATGCCACTCTGATCACACTAACAACATTTCTGTTTGTTCAAGCATATTCCAGCTATGGTCTTTCTTTTGATGGTTCAAGCATATTCTAGCTATGGTCTTTCTTTTGTTGGTTCAAGCATATTATGGCTGCGGTCTTTCTTTTGTTGGAAAAGACACGCTAAGAGCTGATATGTTGCTAGCGGTGCCTAAGATCGTGATTTTGCTGCTTTTGTTTGTCAATAATTGGTAGATGGCATGGGTACTAATATTTTACAACAAATGTGTTCTTACATCAGGGAAAACCCGAGTTGATGGAAAAGAATTCTTCCGCCTAGTCAGGTATATTATGCTTCTCGCGAAAATTCTGAAAAAGTGGATCGTATTAACAATTAGTTTTATGAAACTGAATTGCACCGAACAACAAAAAGGAAACAAGTCCGTTTTACGTCATTAAATTTAAATTTGCAATTTACCATTATGAGTTATGATCAATGGCGGAAGTAAGGGGCGGCTAGTTGGGGCTGCCCCCACCCCCCTCTCCAAAAAAATTCAAAATTTATTCTTCTTCTTTAGTTTAGTTGTTATTTATTATATAACTATGTATAAACTAATGGAAAAATTACATTTGCCCCTCAATTTTTTTTGAGAAAATATTCTTTCTATAGGTCTTCATAAATAGGTCCCCTCCAAGTCTCGAGTCGTGCGTCCACTACTGGTTATGATGAATATGTTCCTCCAAATTTATGTTCAATTTCCATGTGAATTTCTCCAGAGCTGTTCCTCAAACTTGTGAAAAAAAAAAAATTACTTCCGTCGCTTGATTACTTCTATGCATGCTCCGCTGTCGATATTTCTTTCGACGTGGTTCTTTATAGTCATTAATGTGCTGAATTCTAGCCGAATCCATCCATATTTCTTTCGACATGGTTCATCTCTTGCAAATGTGCCTTATCTGATTTCTTATTTTCTTCATCAGAACTAGGTTGTCATATGAGCAGTTCGGGGCGTTTCTATCAAATGTAAAGGAACTTAATTCCCACAAGCAAACAAAAGAGGTATGTGATTAGATAAGGGTAAATTATATTTTTCGCCCCCTATGTTATAAGCCCCCCAAAATGCCAATGCCCCATCTCAGCTTTTATCATGTATTAAGTTGAAAAATGACCATCTTTCTGTTATTCATATGCTAATGAGTTTTTTACTTTATTGTTTATGGTCATAATCATTTAAAATAATTATTACTAAATAAACATATATAGAATATATATTGAATAATAATATGCAAGTTATTCGGAATATATAAATACATTGGAATACCAAACTTCAATATGTTTATGTAGTATATAGATTTATGGAATTCATTTTATATGTTCTTTTATGATGTCATGAGTGAAATTATGACATTGCATATTTTATTTAATTTACTCAGATTATCTTGAAGAAAATGATATAAAAAAGAAAGAATTCACGTTTTACGAAATAATTTGCATATGTTCTATATACTTGTATTGAATAATATCACCTAATATTTATTAAAACCAAAAGATTTTAAAAATAAGCCCGTTTTCAATAGCTTAATGGGACCCGGTGCATTAGTGCTGGTTCGAATCATTTATCTTGTTGCATTATATCCAGCCTATCTTGATTGTTTTGCTTAACTTGGCTGTGTTAGGACACCTTACGGAAGGCGGATGAAATCCTTGGCCCAGATAACAAAGATCTTTATGCCATTTTTGAGGGGTTAATTACGCGTAATGTCCAGTGATGCGCTTTTAAAGTTTTTAGCATTTCTTTCTCAATGCTAGATTTTCATGTGTAAAATTATCCTTGTAAAGTAACTTATAATCATATCCATTGTAAATGGAAATTTGTAATTGATTTGTATCAAATTGCAATATTTCTTTGTCAATCTTCAATAAATGAGTGGCCTGTAAATTGGTGGAGATTGTTAATTATTATTTGTTGACCACCATGTAAAGATATAATTTATCATTCAGTTAACAAAAAAAAGGGAAACTGGCTTGTAAATTTGTACCAAATATATTCCAATAATTTTGTACCATTACTATATGTTATTATTTCCAAAATAAACTCTAACACTAATTATACCTCAAAAGTTTCAAATTTGTTCTCCGCATGTTTACTCTTGAACAAGTATCTTCATGGGAGATGAGTTCACAAAATTTGAAGATTAGGAAAGTGAAGTGCTAGTTTGTTTCATTAAATTAGAAACAATTGATTATATGATGCAAATCATGTGCAATTTTGGTAATTAAAGTATGATTTTGCCATTTTGGCAATCTTTAATCGTTATTAGACTTAATTAGTTTTTGCAGTTATGGGTCCACTTATCCTATTGGCCAGGCTTGTATTAAATAACTATCTTCCCAATAAATGTATGAATATGTTTCATTTGCTTTAATGACGATTATATCGTTATTCATTTCAATTCCATGTTCTTAAATAATGTGTTCCCTAAATGAAGATTTCTCAATCTAACAATATTTTTTTCTTGTTTTTTTTTATTTAGTTGTTTATCCCTCTCCATTACTGAAGTTTTCGAGTCTCTTCTATAAGAGTCCATGTCCCTTAATAAATGGAGTTTTTTTTCCTCTTAATAAGTGGTGTTTTGTCCCACATGGTGGTTTGAATATCAATCTCATTACATCATCGGATCATCATTGCATTCCTACTATCGACATTTTGTGGAGAAGATTCAGAGAACCTAATTATGGAGTTGTCAAAACCAATTCGACCCGATGAAAAGGCCGGACTAGGCTGCAATTTCATATACTCGAAAGGGACCGAGCCTATTTGGACCAAAACTCGGGTCAACACGATTGGCCCAATGCATCTTACATGCATTCCCAAAGCATGGGCCAGGCTAGGCTCCAAACATGACATCCTAATGGATTTACGGCTCGATTCGGCTCGATCTGGATTTTCACTTTGGCGCGGCAGACCAGCACTCACTCGGATCGAGTAGGCCCATTTGACAACTCTACCAATCTGCTAGATCACTTATGTCTATATAGATTTATAATATGTTTGTGTTAGAAAATTTATACTGAATGAAATCAATTCATTGAAAAAAAAAACTCTTTTGCGCTCTATTTGTTACATGATTGGCAGTGGGGCCATGCCGGTACGACTGAATATGCGTTAGAAAGGTCAATCCCTCCCCTACGACACCAAAAAAATCGGGCCGCTTTAGGAATTTTTGACTTGTCTGATCTTTCACTAACTAATAAGCTGGAGCAATGCTTGAAGTGTCTCAGTCTCTAGTTAATGCATCAAGCGCATTGTTTAGGTTCTCTTGAGTCCAAACATAACAATTTTTAGAATTCATTATGTAAATACACGTAATTCAAAAATTGGCAACATGTTATGCATATATTTTATGTCCATGCTAACTGTCACTTTTTTTAATAAAAAAAAAAGATGAATTCCCATCCCGAGGGCTTCTACTTCTTACCTTAAGCTTTGTGGATGAGCTGAATTGCGGGATGTGCCTCAACAAGTCAGGATCCTTAGCGGCCATAACTGAGTGACCACATACAGCAGCGTAAAGCCCCTCCAATTTTTAAAAATCAATTAGTTCTCTGTAAATTTTATTTTAAAAAAATTAATTTTTAGTACTAAATATTTTTTTTAATCGATTTAGCTTCCTTAAAATTACAAGGTTACACGTCTAGCGCCGCCCCTAATCACATAAGTCACGGGTGCCAACAAACAAACAATACGTCACTCAAATTATTTACTATGCCCGGAGGCGTCAATTTTTTTTAATCACTTTACATGTAGATGACTCATTATCCGTGTTAACAATGTGTTAATAACAAATATGTGAGGTGATATTGTATTCCGTGTTTGCTTCGTGTTTTTAACTTGTTCCCGCAGTAACATTTTGGATGGAATTAAATTTCGTGAAGCCGATTTTTAAGCATGGTGATTTTCCATATATGGTGGACAATACATGCAAACCACTATTCCCATTTTTCATTTTTCTCTCTTGTTCTCTCTCTTTCTCTCTCTCTCATTCTGAATTGGAAATTTGCAGACCTCAAAATTGGTTCCTGAGGCACCTTTTTTTTTTTTTGCTGCCGTTTAAGGAACCATGGAAAATGCTCTTGAACCTTCCCCGGCTTCCCCACGGTAATACCATAATCTGTGTTGATCTCATTATGTTTTTATTTTTTATTTTTAGTTTGTTTTTTTCTGTAAAAAGTTAATTAGTTTTATGATTTTCTCTGTTTACGGAAGAAATTCAAAGTGTTTTTCGTTTTGTAGAAATTGTTTGAAGATTCTGATTGTAATTGTTCCCATGCAATAAAATCCTAACAAATGACCAATGTGGATATATTGATTTCAGATTATTTTACGCCTTTTTAGGTTGGTGAAATGTTAATTTGGGGGAAAATCAATACCTGAAACATTGTTTTTAAGTTTGTCCGACTGTTGCCTAAATTTGCATTATTTCTGTAATTTGACGTGGTTTTCTTATGGGCATTCTGCACAATTTATTTGTTATGTATCCTATGGCCCTTCCATAAATTTTTCAATTGTATGTATGGTGAAGGAAATGTAGATGCAAAAATTGGTTTAAATGTATATTCTCTGAGAGCTTTTTGAATTACAGGGAAAGTGAGAATGCATGCGATATTGCTGCAGAAAGTTCTGAAGGACAGTTTTTTGTAATTGGACAGAAATTGCTTTTTTCTACTTCCTCCATTTCTCTTTCTGCTGAAGGTAGGTGATCTTTTGATTTTTTTCACTATTTTATTTTCATATATAGGCATATGCATATATCAAATTTCACTCTCTAAATAAATTTGCAATTTTGTATTATTCCTCAGATTTAAGATCTTTTGATATGGAGGTGGACACATTAGAAGGGTGCTCACCTAGAGGAGAAAATGAAGATGAGGCAAAGCTCGAAGCAACGAGCTCAATGGTGAGTACTTCAGATACAGAACAAGCTAAAATAAACGGGAAACCCGATTCTCAATGGAAAGGGTTCCTTCGCAAACTGAAAAAGGGCCGACAATGCATTCATTTCATCCTAACCTACCTCACCTTCTTTCGATAAAGAAGCTTTCGAGGAAAAGAACCAACAGGAGTACACAGAGTTTACCAGCACTTCCTCCCCACATAGAAGCAGACTTGTATTATTGCTTTGAAACTTCATGGAAAAATTTCACTCTCTCAGACCTCGAAGAAGCAACTGACAACTTTAGCCATGGTACATAATTTCCTCAAATCTTTTGAATGTTGATGATTGAGGAACTATTATGCATAAACTGCAAAGCTCTGATTTCAAATGCATGATCGACAGTAAAAAACGGGAAATGATTTTTTATTTTTTTGCTTCCTGCTAAATCAAAATGCATTAATGATGTAGAGAATATTATGATTAGAGCAGATTTTCATTTATGTCTATTGTGTTTGGTTAGAAAACTTGATTGGAGAGGGGGGCTATTCTGAGGTTTACAAGGGACACCTTGAAGATGGACAACTAATAGCAGTCAAAAGGTTGATTAGGGAACCCCAGAGGAGATGACAGCAGACTACTTATCGGAGCTTGGCATTTTAGTGCATGTAAACCATCCAAACATTGCTGGGGTTATTGGCTATGGGGTTGAAGGAGGGATGCACCTTGTTCTCCCTTTGTCTCCTAATGGGAGCTTGTCATCTTTGCTAAAAGGTTCATTACTCAATCTCGTTTTCCAACAAAGTGATTCTTTGTTTTTTCGTTTTGCAACAACCACCAAGAATCTGAATTTTGTATTGGTTTATATGCTACCCAGGCAAAAGGGAGAAACTAACATGGAGTCTCAGATATAATATTGCTTTAGGCATTGCCTCTGGTCTTTCTTATCTTCACGAGGGGTGTCAACGAAGAATCATCCACAGGGATATCAAGTCTGCCAATATTTTGCTCACTGAGGATTTTGAACCTCAGGTAGAGATCAAAAGACTCAAAATTCTTCGGCAGCCTCGCATAGTTATGATTAATACTTTGTGGTGAACATTTGATAATAAACTCTTTGTACGATAATATATGGTTTCTGTCAAGTTGTAGTGGTTGGTTCATCTAGTTTGAAGATATTAATATCACCAAAGTGGCAGAATAGATAAAGCTAAGTAGCTTTTTTTACTTGATAGATGATGTGCAAATTTTAGACGGAGGTTACTGTTCGTTTTTTTAATAAGTTGGGAGCACTGGTTGGAGGAGGGGATAAATTTTAAAGAAACTTAAAGATACCGGGTTCGAACCCGGTCAATACCCCTTACATAGGGTGAATGATACCATTTGAGCTACAAGCTAGTTGTTGGAGGTTATTGTTCTTATTCTGGTTTCGCTCCAATTTTCACTTTACATACTTGTCAGTCACAAATCTATACACGCATTTTGCTATACTGTACATATCTTTTTGTTGATACTTAAAGTAGCATTGGTTTGTGCAGATTTCAGATTTTGGGCTTGCAAAATGGCTTCCTGATCAATGGACTCACCTTACTGTTTCACAGTTTGAAGGCACATTCGGGTACGTCAACTAATTATATTTAGAACAGAAACTGTTAAAATCCTCAACTCTTAATCAACTGTCATTCTTAGCATTTTTTTTTCTTTCCATTGCAGCTATCTCCCTCCTGAGTTTTTCATGCATGGTACAGTTGATGAAAAGACTGATGTTTATGCATTTGGAGTGCTATTGTTGGAGCTCATTAGTGGCCGCGCAGCTCTAGACGAGTCACATAATAGTGTTGTGATGTGGGTAAGTTAACTTCTTTCTATATGATAACCATTAAGTAAGTTCTTTAGGCGAGGTCTGTTGATGTGACTCGTAGTTTTTGAAAATATTAAATGCGCTTTTAAGGAGCTTTTATTGTGGATTTGCGTATGCTAAAACTTGATTAAAACTTTTCAGGCCAAACCTCTGCTACTCAGTAAAAGTATTACAGAGATAGTTGATCCATCACTTGATGGTGTTTATGATTGGGAACAGCTGAGTCGTGTGGTTATGGTTGCTTCTTTATGTATTCATCAAAATTCATCAGAAAGGCCTCAAATGAGCCAGGTACATTTTTATTTTAGAACGTTTTTGTGACGCTTATGTACAATACTATATAATAAGATTCCTTATAACATGCATAGACAAGATTGCTTCGGAGTACTAAGTTTTTACTAGTTCCCCTTAAATTTCCAAGAACCATAAGCATCTTTTAGGTTTAGCCTAATTACACAAAACCAGTTCTCTTTCAAAATTACAAATATCCCCTTAATGTGTTAAACACCCCCTTGCTGTTTGTATTCACCTAACAAATATCCCTCTCATGAGGGTGGAATTTGTAAAACATAAACAAATGTCAAGGGGATATTTGTAATTTTGAAAGATAACTGTTTTTTTTGGTAATTAGACTAATCTTTGGGGTAGTTTTTGAAATATCCCTATAAGTTTTAACATACCTTGGTTTTTGGCCAAATATATCTGAAAACCTTCATTCATCCATCAAACATCTTGGTGTGTTAGCATGCATGAAAATTGAAAATTAACCAACGGTTCAATTAAAACCGACGTCATTACTAAACCTTTTCAGTCACTTATCTTTTCTCCCCTGGTTGATGTTGAATAATTCTTGTGCACCACACAGGCTGTGAGGATGTTACAAGGAGATGAAGGCATATTGCAGAGCAAGAAAAAGTTCCAAAAAAGGCCTGCACTCAGAAGAACATACCCCTTGGAGGTGATCAACGAAGAAGAATGCAACTCAACCAAACCTTTATGAAACCATAGAAACGCAACGTAAAAAGGCGAGCATATTGGAATGTACAGCCTTCTTCCAAGTTGCTCGAACCCCAATTCTTCCAAATTTTTCCCTCGAATATTTAAGTTAATAGTTTTCGATGAATTAGGTGACTGGCTAGTAGTTCAAATGAAGAAGAGCTCTAGTTGCAGTGAAACAGCTTGTGTTGTGAATACTGTACGAATGAGCTATCAGCTCTTGTATGGGAAAAAAAGACAAGAGATGGAAACAAGCATAGATGACATTTTTGTTTCTTCAATTTTTCTAGTCAATACTTTAGTACATAACATTTTATGTTTGATTCCTTTAATATACTTATTGAAAGTTCTTGTAAACTTTAGTACATAAATTTCCTCTCAAGTTCATGTTTCACACATTGTTCTTGTAATTATCTTAATGTATGTAATTTTTGTTAGATTAATCATATTTGGGCATAGTCCAAAGGAAAAAAACAAGAGAGAAGGATGAAGAAAACTTGATAAAGTTCTGGGATAAAAGCATATCAAGTTTTGGGATAAAAGCACAAAGTAAAGGGTCTTGTAAGATGTAGAGGAATACTCTAGCTTAGTATCTACTGTAGATCTTTACACAATACACGTCAGTATTATGTGAATTTTTACACATCTATAATAAATATACGGTTATTATTTACTTGGAGTACTCGTCCACGTGTAACATGGAATAAACCCAAAGTAAAGTATGGTAAGAAGATAAAATACCTTGGGCGGCAATGCAAAATAGAAAGATTATTATACCGTTACTGATACAAGATAATAACAATAAACTCTAACAATACTTTGGAACTGGGAGGTTAAAGGGCAATAAGATACGTGTATTTGAAAGTGCAACATAAAATACAGTACCGAATTTTAATACAAGATTTCAAATGGGGTCAAAGCTTTGGACTAATTTGCAAATTAAAAAAAATCACATATAGGATAGGAGGAATAGGAGCCACCAAAATTTTGGATCTGAGGGTAAAATTGTCAATAACAGTAGGGTGCTAAATGCAACATCTGTGTTTCTAGGGCTGTATATGCGAGATTAATTAATTATCAGGCTGTAATTTGTAAACTACCAAACCTCAAGAGTCAAGAATCAACATAATACGCCGTCGTTCCGTGTGTCGCCTAATCGTATATATGTTCCTCGTCAACTCCCTTTGAGTGATCTACCAAAATCTCACTCTCAGCTGGAAAACTTATCAGATTCAAATAGCTTACTTTTCTCCTTAAAAAAAATTTAAAGAAATAAAATAAAAACTTTAGCCTGATGATTAAATTTCTTCACATTCCACTGTTTTTCCTGCTGTTGATCGCATCGATCGCGCAGAAATCCTTGTGCAGTTTGATAATCAATCCATCCAAAGTCAAAACCATCTCATGGAAACCCAGGTATTTGATTCGGTGATTTCTTCTAGTTAATTTATTTGATATGTTTCATGAAATTGTGTTTTTTTGGGGTGTTAAATTGACTATTTGTATGATTGAGCTACATTTTTGCGTTGTTATTTTAGAGCATTTGTGTACGAAGGTTTTTTAACGGATGAAGAATGCAACCATTTAATTTCTCTGGTGAGTTTAGATTGATTTGTTGCCTTGTTGAGTCTTTTCTTTCTAATTATTTTGTTCAATTTTTAAGGGAATTATTTGAATTTTGTGATTAAATTTAGGCGAAATCAGAGTTAAAGAGGTCAGCGGTGGCGGACAATGTCTCTGGGAAGAGTAAGCTAAGTGAGGTTCGGACTAGCTCAGGAATGTTTATTAGGAAAGGAAAGGTTTGATTTTCTATTTCCCAATATCTTTGGGTAATTGTTGCTAATTTTGCTACGATATGACTGCTTTGAAGTGTTTAATATTGGTTCGTGAAACTCATCGTATTCAAAATTAAACTAATCCAGCATCTGGTTAGCAGCATATTTGTTTTTTATATTGATTGTGATGCAAGTGAATGGCTGGAAATCGGCTTTTATGAATGCTTATGATTATGAATAATTAGACTTGCATTGTTATTGGTGAATATACACATTAGTTGTGTGTAATTTAATAATTGCAGTTGGCAGCTTCCTAACTTATACATCATATGATTCAATAGTGGCTCAGATAGAATAAGAACTTCAATATGTATTTTGGCAGGCTTATATGATCTCACAGGCTGGTATTAAGTGTTTATTTGTTTGAAAGATTATCATTGATTTTTGTTTGTGAATTCCGTTTGATGGAATGTATAATTTTAGGCACACATGTAAAATTGGGTGTTAGATGTTGAAACAAACAAATCATGGACAAAAATTGATTGATTTGTTTCATGATCTTTTACCACACTTATGGCATCTTACTTTTGGGAACATTGTTTCTGCCATGTTCTTAACTCTTTTTCTTTCCATCTGGTGCTCATAGGATCCTATTGTTGCTGGCATAGAAGACAAGATTGCTACATGGACATTTTTACCAAAAGGTAACATTTTTAATTAACTCTGAATTTTGAACATTTTTTCTCACTTTGATATGAAATGCAGTTATCACCAGTCGTGCATGACACTCCTGTTCTTGAACCTCTTCAAATTCGTATTTTCTTTAGGAAACAAAAGAACAGATTTGCCCCTTGTGGCCACGGCTAATATAAAAATATTTTTTGGCTAGATCTCGTAATGACTGTCAAATTCAAATTACATGAATTAAACATTAAACATGAACTTATATAGATTACACCAGATGGGCAGTAGCATCTATTTAGCATGGTAAACTGACAGTTACCTATTACTTCAAAGTTTCATTAATGATGTATGAGTTGCTTGCTTTTCTTATTCTTATTTGCTTTTATCTGTCTATTGTTTCCTTTCCTTTCCTTTCATTTCTGCAACAAGTGTAGCAATTCTGTAAATTGGTAATATTTTTATTATCACCATATTATGTGATTTCATTGATTATCATATAGAAGCCCCTATAATTTATTTGATGTCTTAGATATTGTGAGTTATTTATTTTATGGCACATTCTGGAATGATATGTGGGCATAGAGAATGATGATTTCTAGTACTCTAATTGCAATGTCTGATTTCTGTTTCTCTTTATAGAAAATGGAGAAGATATACAAGTATTGCGTTATGAACCTGGACAGAAATATGACCCTCATTACGACTATTTCACGGACAAGGTCAATATAGCTCGTGGCGGGCACCGGATAGCCACCGTGCTAATGTATCTTACTGATGTTGAAAAAGGAGGTGAAACTGTGTTCCCCTCTGCAGAGGTTAGTCATGTCTCCACTTTCTTAAGTTTCCATATAAATCACTTTGTGGATGGTCACATTTTGATATAGTTAAGGTCCTTTTTTTTCAATGGTCATGTCTGAAAGGTCCATCGGGCCTGATGACTATTATGAATTACATTTTCATTCTTGTCCTATTCATTTGGCAAGTCACTTATACAATCATGCAGGAGTCGCCTCATCGCAGGTCTGTCTCAACAGATGAAAATTTGTCCGAATGCGGAAGGCAAGGTCCTTCAGGTGAGACAATAACTTCAAGTCGTAATTGCTTTAAGGGATAATTACAACAACTACCCCTAACGTTTGGGTTAATTACAAAAGAACCTAGAGCTCTTTGAAACTACAAAAAAACCCGGTGAAGTTTGATTATGTATTACACTTTACTCCATTAATAAGTAAAAACATTTCAAATACCCCCTCACATTTGTAAAAATATTGCAATTTTCCCCTTACATTTAACACCTCAAGTTTTTTCTTTCTTCATAATTTTGAAACATCTGCCTTTGCCTTTGTTGTTGTTGTTGTTGTCGTTGTCTTTTTTTTTTTGTAATTAACCCAAACCTCATGGTTGTTTCTGTAATTATCCCATTGCTTTAATTAACGTTTTCACGATGTGAGCAACAACTCGTCCTTTTTGGTTTCTTATATTTCTTTCTGTACATTTCTCAGTAAAGCCACGCAAAGGAGATGCACTCCTTTTTTTCAGTCTTTACCCAAATGCAGTTCCAGATCCCGCGAGTCTACATGCTGGCTGCCCTGTGGATGAAGGCGAAAAGTGGTCCGCAACAAAGTGGATTCATGTCGATTCTTTCGACAAAATTGTGGGACCTGGTGGAAATTGCACGGATGCGGAAGAAAATTGCGAGAGATGGGCTTCGCTTGGGGAATGCACTAAGAATCCAGAGTATATGATCGGATCTTCAGATCTTCCAGGTTACTGCAGGAAGAGTTGCAAAGTATGTTAAACTGTTAACATCCTGCTTTCCACTGAAACATTTACTTGTTGAATCACTAGTTCTCGTTGATATCAAGACGTTTACTAAGTTGAATCACTAATTCTCGTTGGTTTTACTTTTCTGTATCTTCGCTGTGGGGTTTTCTGGTTGTATTAATCATTCTTCATGCTGTTCACCAAATTTTGTAGTCCTTTTTTACTTGGAGGGTGCTAAAATTTCTCAGTATGATATGCACATTTTCACTATTTATCTTCCTTCTTTTTGTATTGTTCGCGCTTTTTTCTCCTCCACTATCCGTTCGTACCTTAAATTTGATTTGGATTTATATGGAGTTTATTTTTGTACATTAATCTGTTGTTCGACCAGCGAACGCCTTATTATTTTCAGTTTCAGGATCATACAAGTATCTAAATTTGTTGATTTATCCATTTTTTTCTGAAATGAAATTTGATAGTATTAAGGGGCCTGGGATTTGAGCAGCTTTGTTAGGGACTGGGCCAAGTTATGAGATCCCACATTTTGGCTTGCCCACTTATAGTTCTATGACCTCCATGTGGATTTCATTGTTAAAGCTTATCATCAGATTGTAGCACTCTCTATGAACTGAATGTAATAATTTGTCAGTTTCCGCACATAGTAACACACATATGAGTAAGATAGAATTGATTATGCCCCTTCGAGCAAGGTATAAACAATAAAACAAATCGAGTGGAGTCGAACATGTTATTGTACGAGCCTCTTTGACTTTTCGAGTTTTGAAAGTTGTGTTTGAGTTTGGTATGATGATTAACCGAATAGAGCTTTAACATAATATGTAGAGACGAACACAAATCAAATTTAAGTAGCTTGATATTTTTATATATAATTTATTATTTATCGAACTTTAATAGTGGTGTTTGAGTTTATTAATTGAATCGAATCTGAACTAGCTTTGCCCGATTTGATCTTTAAGTAGTTTGATTTTTTATATATAGTTTATTATTTTTTAATAATCGAGTCGAGCTCAAAGCCTCAAATTGAATTCAGAAATGTGTTCAAGTTACGGTTAATCAAAAGAGTTTTTAATGATTGATGTTGAGTTAAGTATCGTGATTTGATTTGTTTTTACTCTAGATTCGCTTCATACATCTATAGGAACAGTTTTTGTGGGCTCACTGGGCACCTCACCTTAAAGTCACTTTGATTTGATGGAACTATATATATGTGTACACACACATACACATACATATGTGTGTGTGTGTGAGTTTGTCGAAATGGTAGTGGAGGATAAAGAGATTCCGTTTGGTCATATCATAAATACAATAATTGAAAGCAATAAGGTGGTCCTCTGATAAGATGCTTAAAATATTTCTTTGTTCAAAAGTTACCCCAAGGAAGCATATATACGCCAATTCTTATTTACACTGCGAATATGAACTTTGAATCATAATTAAATAATTTGGCTTGTAGTTGTAGGTGATGATTTTCAAAACCATTGTTAAATTTGAGAGTGATTGTTTGGCCTTTCGTTCCGTTCAATTTTACTTTTAGAAAGAATAGTGTGAAACAATTATTTTAAAAATTGAGAATGAATTTTGAGAGTGTGATTGGATATAAGATGAAAATGTGATGATGATAGTTGATGTGATAGTTCTTTTAGTATAATAGTGATTAGATTTGATTGATGATTTGAAAAATAAGAGAAAGTGAATAATATATTTGTGATATGATTGTATAATAATGATAGTTGATGTGATTTTTTTTGTTTAATTTATACTTGGATGTGATTGATGAGTTAAAAAATAAGAAAAGTAAATAGTGTATTTTTTGAAAAATTTCACAAGCAATCACATGTTCATGCAAAATTTTGTCCAAAAAGTGAAAGGGGTGAAAAATATTCCACAAGCAAGCACTCTCTCTCTCTCTCTCTCTCTCACACACACACACACACAGTCTTCTAATTCATGAAGAAACTGATAAATGAAATCTTATTAAAAACAAGAAGTAAAATACTAGGAGGTGGTCTTATACACTGTCTTATGGACTTAAGTTAATGAAACCGGATCCTACCAAACACAAAAATATGAGGTTTTTTTTAATGGGTTTGAGTTTAAGTTCGAATTTTATTCACGTATAGGATTAATCTCATGTACAATGCCCATAAAACCATCTCATATAAGTTTTTCCAGATACTATAATCCCAAATTCATATATTTGTTATGTAAAAGCTTTTTATATGAACTAGTAAAAAACATGTGCGTTGCACGTGATCCACATGACTTTACTAAAATAATTTTATTATTTAATAATTTTATTGATTAATATTAAAATATTAAAAAGTGAAATAAATATTAATTAATATTACACAATATTTAATATATATTTTGCTTTACTTTAATTATAGATCGATATGAATTGTTAAATAATTATTTTAAAGAACTCAATCCCACAAAAATTTTACAATTAGTATAACAACGAAATAAGTTTTATATTAGCTTACAATCACATTCATCGGTCTTTTATTATAGTGTTATGGCTAGAAAAGTCTTTTCTCTTACATACATTTTACATAATCAAACAAATAATTTAGCTTATAAATCATAAGCTAATGATTAGTAAATCATATGCAAGTTATCGCATTAATAAAAAAAATAATTAATTAAATATTATACCAAAATTCATCATAATATCATCATTTTATTTGTTATTGTTATTCAATTAAAATAAAATAAAATAAAGGTTAGTCAAATTCTTATACTTCATATACTTACTTCTTTTATTCTATCTCAGTTCTTTGATTAAAGAAATATAAAAAAAATACAATATAATATATATGTAAAAAAAATTCATATATTATTTTAATTCTAGTAACGAAGTCAATATTTTATCATTAACACTTAAACTTAAAGTTTGTGGTCCTCCTATTTCTAGTGTCTTAAAAATAATAAACATTAACCTAATATATAAAAAAAATTAATCCATTATTTTCATCGAGAGTCGTATTGATAAAACTATAAAAAAGTGATAAGTCGAAATCTGAGTTTTGAAACTCTATTCAATTGGATACAAAATATCTTTATTTAATAAATAATAAAACCAAAAACAGTCTTATGAAAGAAAAAATAAGTTAACAATTTTCACGTGTCAATCCTCAATAATTAAATATACATATTAATTAACTTTTATGTTTGAATTTCTTTTTGCATCCACTTATGTTTTTAAAAGTTATACATAATAACTTAAAAACTAATATAGTTTTTTAAATTTCATAAAGTTTTAGAAAGATACGTTATACTATTAGAGTTTGTACTTACAATTAAATTTGGCTATTTTGGTTATATTAAAATTTACATAGTTGTAAATTTTGTGAGCTGTATAGTTATGAAAATTGCAATTATTCTTAATATACTGAAACTAATCTATATTTGTTTGAAGCGACTGTAATTTAAAATTGATCTCATTTAATCTCATTACAAAATCATATTATTTGTTATAAAATATAATTATCAATCCATTTTTAGTGTCTTTTATTGAGAAAATGGTATATAGTAATTTAATCTTTATTTAAAATTTTGATCGAATTTTTGATCAAATAAGAAAATATAGCTACCTAAAATTTAGATATCAAGTGTTAAAAATCTCCCTTAACTATTCTCTTCCGCCTCCTTATGCCCGGAATAATCATATTACTTAGCACTAAACATGGACACTTCACTCTAATTTATAATTATATATAGTTTAACACAATAAGTTTGATACATAAACATTATTTTGAATATTTTGATTATTATATTGGTACCTAAATCAACATGTAATTTAAGAAAAATTAATCTTTGACATAAATATCAAACTATTTCATATTAAATAAGTTTAGTTTATTTATTTATTTGTTTGCAATTTCATATACACACAATGACTTTCCATTTCTAATTCTTGTTTTCAAGTTTTTCATAATATTTGATTTTGTAAGAATTAGAATAATCTGTACCCAATTTTATAATAATTATCTTTGTGGTTGAATATTTATAAGTCATAAAGGTGTGCTTTTAAAATGAACTGAGATTTTATCGAAATTATCAAATTCACACCATTTTACTAAAATTTAATTATTTTGGTATACGTTTTTATTATAAATATGTATCATATTGATATTTTAAACTTATAATTTCTAAAGGTGTAATTTTTAAACGACATTCAAGTTTTATCACAAATATCAATTTAATACATATGGATTTGTTTTAGTAAGTTTGTCTTCTTTATTTGTTTTATAAATTTGTATATACAACTTTTAACATTTTTTTGCACTTGTTCTTAAAATTTATAGGATATAAAATAATCGAAAGATTGAAATTATAATATTAAAAAATGATAAATTAGAAACTTAAACTTATAATGTTATATATAGAAAATTAAGTAAAAATCATATAACACATATAGTGAAAATTTAAAAGGTAACTTTCTGGCCGCGACAAACTTGTTTTGGTTTTTGTTCGCTTTTTTTTCATGTTAATCTTATTCCTTTTATTTTGTACTTTTTATTTTACTGATACGGCTAATTAAAATAAAATATACATGAAATTGCAATAAGAATAAAATATGAAACTCTCTTGTTTTCAATATTATTTCTTTAACAACCATCAATAAATTAATTATTAAATTGTATATTACTAATTGAGGGAGAATTTTTTGACCATAAAGGAATTATGTATTTTCTTTACTTTTTATTTAGCATCAAAACCATCTAAAATATTTTTTATTTTATTTTTTCTTATCGTGTATATTGTAATTTCATCTTTTTCTTATAAATTATAATAGACATATTTAATTATTGAGAAAATTTAAAAGAGTATAAGAAATATACAATTTTGCATCATACTAAAAGTTAAATAATTAAAACTTTCTTCTATAACGACTTGTATTTATGTTTAGAACATAAGTTGAAGGTTTTGAATGAAACCTAGCTAGTTTAAATTTGAAATTGATTTTGTAAGAAATTTAAAGTATTCTTAGTGTTATGATTAAAAAAAATATTTTCAGATTTTGATTTTTTTTTTTTTGCTATAATGAACATCTCTCATATAATTGAACAAAAAATATTAAATAAATAACAAAACTACATAAAACATAAATTCTTAATTTTTACATAGTGTTGAACTTTATAATGTTAAAATTTTCTCATGTGAAGTCCTTATATATGCTTATGACATATGGTTAGAAAGCTCTAGAAATCTTGTTTAATATGAAGCTAGTATTATTTTAAAATTCAAAATATTTTAAGAGATATAGCTGAAAGAATAAATACTTTTAAAATATATAATATAAAAGGTCACATTGTCTTATAATTGAACAAATAGAAGCTAAATAAATATCAAATTACTTAGTTGTCCTAAAATTTTACTGTCTAAAGGATATTTTTGTCCAATCAAATATTGCAAGAAACATTCACACTTTTAATATAGTATAAATAGATATAGATATAGATAGATAAGTAAATACAGTAAGAAGAAAACTAAACTTAAAATTGAATAACAATATATAAAAGATTGACAATGTTAAGAGTAATTTGGTCTAAATATAGAATTAATGATTGGGCAATAGAAAATTGCGGGGTTTGACTGACTTTAAGGGATTCCTATTATTTTTCTATTGAAAATTATATTCTCTAATATAATTATGTTTCTTATAATTTTTTGGCATATTAATGAGAATCTGTTATTTTATGCACTACCTTATTTATCATAGCACATTAATTACAAAAATACCCTCCACCCTTTTTTCATTACCAGCTTATTTAATTAAGGATACTATTATTTGATGATACCCGAGCCGAGCTGGTCAAAATACTTCCACGTGGCCATCCAAGACTCGATGACGTGGATCGACAAGTGACGTGGACCGACCAAAACCACCTTCACCCGAGCCGAGTTCCACCCAGTGGAGGGTGGCAATTCAATATTCCCCCACTCAACATCCCTCCACTAAGTCGATTCAACCCTCCAGTGGCCGACCAAGGGGCCACCTGTCAACACATCCATATGACCAGCCAATAAGCACTTTCCAATACATGGTCACCATGCGCCGCACGACAAAAGGAGGACAACTATCCCACTAATATTTGAGATATAGTAATTATTACCCACTAATTGTATTAGTATAAATAGATGTCATTTATGAGGAAAAGGACAAGGAGAAAACAAGAGAGAAAAACGTCTATATAGCTTAGAGAATTCAAATCCAGTGTACAAAACCGACCAGAAACGGCCTACTCGGCTTTATCAGTAAAAAAGGTAGTTCAGCCACTTTAATTATTTTTCAAGTGTTTGATTTTCTTTTTATAGTCACGCGCTTTTTTTCAAGTGTTTTATTTTCTTTTTAGAGTCACGCACTTTTATCTTTTTGGCTTGTTGATCGGATAAAGACATCAACATTATTAAACTTAGGAATAATTATAAAAACTACCCATGAGGTTTAGCCTAATTACAAAAAAAATTCAATTATCTTTCAAAATTACAAATACCCCTTGGCATTTGTTTCTTTATTTCAAATTGTAACTTCAACAGGGAGTGTTTGTAGATAAATACAAACCTCAAGGGGTGCTTGTAACTGATCATTTTTTTCTGTAAGTAGGCTAAATCATTGGACTGGTATTTGTAAATATCCCTTAAATTTATTGCATTATTGAGTTCTTTTTGGATTCTGACCAGTACCACATTATTATTATGTAGTTTGGTGGATTATTTTGTACTTAGGAAGTATTTAACAAATAGATTAGCCAGCATTACACTCACATGGCACCACCCAATCCATTATTCTAAGGGTACAACTACAACTATTCACAATTGTACATCTTCACTCTATTATTAATCAACAATTTTTTTGTGTGATATTGTTAAAGCATTTATATTGCTGAACTTTTTTTATTAATAAATTTTTCCTCCCCCTTTGATTGATTATATTTCTTAAGAAAAAAGGGTCTGAACCGACCACACACATAAGCAAGGACAGACATCAGCCATTGAATCTGATCTTGTGGTCTCCTCCTAGTTTACGTGTTAGGAATTTGTAGAAATATAGTTTTTTATAAGATATGAATCTTAACAATGTTTGTAATGCTATTATTGTTCCGTTTGTAATAATTACATATTGTGTTGTTATTCTAGAAAGATCTGTGTCTGAAGTAAATTTATGCAACTAAATGTTGAAGAGAATTAAGTGAGGAAAATTCTTTCCCTTGGGCTAAAAATATTATTCCTTGACGATGAAGATGGGTTCACTAGAATTTTATGCATAAACCATTTGAAATGCGACGTAGAACGAGTTGAGGAAGATCAACATAGGGGTGCAAATAGGGATGTAAACGAACAGAGCTTTCGACAAACAATTTGTGAACGAGCTCAGTTATCGTTTATTAAGCTTAATGAACATAAACGAACAAGAAAATTTGTTCTCTTATGTTCATAAAGTTCGCGAACATGCATGTTCATTTGGTGTTCGTTTGATGTTTGTTTATCATTCAATTTTTAATTATTAATTATACATTTACAGCTTAATATTCATTACTGGTTTCTCCCAAAAATGTCCTCCTCTCGCCGATCAACCTCCAAGCTGAACTCCTCCGTGAAACCTGCACAAGGGGAGCCGGAGGGGGGCTCCGGCGTACCCTCTCCGATGCTTAAGTCAGTAACTTGGAAGAGAAGAAAGAGGCAAGAGAAAACAATGTAACAGTAGAAATGAGATTAGGTCTAGAATGAACCTGGACTTGGGCTTTTATACCTTAGCTAAGATTAGGGTTTCCATAAAATCCGGGATTCCGTTACGATTTGGTGTCAGAGTCATCATTAGGTTAGGATCGGATCTCCTAAAACCCTAATTTTACGCCTTTAAGACCTCAGTTCTGACCTGTCTTGAGACACGTCGGACCAATGTATTAAGACTTGCCCGAGAGCTCTCAAAAGCATCTTCAAAACCCTTTACACGTGTCGATCTTGAGCTCGCAGATCGGCCTCCTTTGTCATGACTCCACGGTTGCCCAAGTGCGGCAGATTAGTAAGACCCTTTAAGCGCATAACAAATCAGTCCAATGCTTAGGCTTAATACTCGGCCGATTAACCCAGGCCTTCGGATCGCCCAATGCTTAGACTTAACAGTTGCCCCAATAAGCTAGTAGGCCTTTTCAGACGCCCTAATGCTTAATGCTTAACAGTCGGCCCAATACCCTGGCCTCCTGATCAACCCCATGCTTAAGGTTTAACAGCTTGGCCCAATAACCAGGCCTTCTCGGATCATCCCAATGCTTAGGGCTTAACAACTCGACCCAATGACCTAGGCCTTCTCAGATCAGCCCAATGCTTAGGGCTTAATACTCGCCCAATGAGCTAGGCCATACCAAATGAGCTCATACTATGTAAAGTCAACCTGCACCATCTTTTACCCTTATCAATTCCTCCCCCAACTATGGGTAAATCTCCGTTTCGACCATAGTTGCCGATAGGTCGAGCGCCCTATTCTTTAGGGTTTAGGCCTTTCAAATTCCCGCCCTTTGGCTTTTCAAATTCTCGCCGTCTTTTGCCTTTTCAAGTGTCGACACGTCGATGTGATGAAAATACGTCTTTTCGCTCATCGATACCTCGTGGATCGTGAGACGCCTCAAAAATCTAAACACCCTTTTCCTTCCCCTTTCTTATAAAAGGGGATCCTCATTACCCGTCCACCATTTTCCAAATCCCTCATTCCTCTCTCGAAATTTTCCGGTCACCTTCTCCGACAAGGTTCTCCAAATTCCGGTGCGTCCCATACTCAGTGTTTCATCACCAGCCACTAAATCCCTCACCACTAGGTAATTTTCTTTTCCCTTTTCTCTGGTTTCTTTTTCTTTGGTTCATCTTCCTGCATTTACATGGCATCATCCTCTTCACTTTCAACACCCTTAGACCCATATATCACTGAACTGGAGCGGTGGTCTACCGAGGTAGGCTCAACTTCCCAGCCTCTTCCTATCTCTTCCATTCCTCCCTCCGATCCGGATGCTACTAAATCAAGCTCTGATTCAGACCTGGACTCTAGAGTAATAGAGATCCGAGCTCCGAGCTCAGGTCCATTACCCGAATTACCCTTCGATTTTAAAGCCACCAGCCTAAATGCCCATGCACTGCTCAGTGATTCCCTTTTCCGAACTCATAATTCAGGGAAGCAAATCATTTCATTCAAAACGAGTAATTCCATTACATCAAATATTCCTCTATTCTAGGAATGATATTTCTTTAAATTGCAACTGTTCCATGCTCTCGGAAGCTTTCGCCCATCAAGTTCCTCCAGCTCATATGCACCTCATGCCAGCACCTTCGCCACCCAAAGTGGCCCTTCCCAATTTGCATCTAACTTCCCCTTATTCTTGCTAGCGTCCGACCTTCTCAGAACCAAGTCCCCGACCTGGAAGGCCCTCCTCCTCACCTTTTTGCCATAGGCTGCCTTGATCCTTCCTCGTGTTCATTCCATTTGCAAAAATGCCATCTCTCTTTTCTCATTAATAGTATCCAGTGCTTCTCGAATCATCATCTCATTAGCATTTTCATCAAAATTTTGAACCCGATGAGCTTCCATCCCGATCTCCGCCGGTATCACAGCATCCATTCCATACACTAAACTGAACGAAGTTTCACCCGTTGCTTTCTTTGGATTAGTTCGGTAAGCCCACAATACCGAACTGAGCTCTCGCACCCATGCTCATCCTGCCATCTCAAACCGAGCTTTCAGTCCTTGGACAATGATTCTATTGGTCACCTCCACCTGCCCATTGGCTTGTGGATGAGCCACCGACGTGAAATTTTGCTTAATCTTCAACTCCTCACACCAAGCTCGGATCCCTGCCCCCGCGATCTACGTTCCATTATCTGATATCAAGATCTGAGGTGTTCCATATCGAGACACAATATTCTGCCAGATGAATTTCATCACTGTATCCTCATTTATTTTAGAAAGGGCTCTGCTTCCACCCATTTGCTAAACTAATCAATCGCTACAATCAAGAATTTCCTCTGACCTGAAGCCGGAGGAAAAGGACCGACAATGTCAATCCCCCACTTTGCAAAAGGACATGCTGAGCTCATAGTCATGATCTCATCTGCCGGCCGATGTACCAAAGGTGCATGAATCTGGCACTTCTCACATGCTCTCACCAGCTTCTTTGCTTCCTCTTTCAAGTAAGGCCAAAAATACCCTGCCCTCAACACTTTTTTCATCAAAATTCTTGCTCCAAATGATTTCCGCAACACCCTTCGTGCACCTCTCTCAGCACATACATACCTTCTTCTCCGCTCAAACACCTCGGCAGGGGCATGGAAAAGCCTCTCTTATATAACTTGTCCCCAATAATGCAAAAACGTGTCTCTCGGATTTTCAGCCGAGCTGCTTCACGCCTATCTCCCGGCAAGACCCCCTCTTTTAGATAGGCTATGATAGCCGACCTCCAATTCTCTTTCTTTTTGATCTCTCCGACCTCCATACCTAGCACAGTTTTTTTTTGCTATCAAAAGCGTGATTTGCTTAGATTGATTCTCCATGGCCGAGTTGGCCATCTTTGCTAAGAAATCCGCCCGACCATTTTCCGCCCTCGGGACCTGACAGATCTTGATATCTTTCACTTTTCCTTCTAAAGCTCGGTATTCTTCAACATACCTCTTCATCCTTTCCTCCCTAACTTCAAACTCCTCAATAACTTGCTTATGAACGAGCTGAGAATCCATGTAAATAACCATTCTAGTAGCCCCCATCTTAATGGCCATTTGTATCCCTCTGATAAATGCTTCATACTCCGCCTCATTATTGGATAGTTTGAACTCCAATCTCACAGCAAAATCATTTCCGACCCCTTGCGGGCTGATTAGGACAATACCAACACCACAACCCGAGCTTCCTACTGAACCATCCACATAAATCACCCAAGCTCCTTCTCTACTATCATCCCTTATTGATTCTTGAACAAAGTTTGCCAAAGCCTGAGCTTTAATGGCCGACCTGTTCTCGAACTCGATATCATACTCACTCAATTCAATGGCCCACTTCACTAGTCTTCCCGCCACTTCGGGCTTACCCATCACATTTCTCAACGGATGATTAGTTCGGACGATTACCTTGTGCGAGAGGAAATACGGCCGGAGTCTCCTTGCAGTCACCACCAAGGCCAAACCTGTCTTCTCTATCTCCACATACCGTAGCTCGGCGTTCCTCAATACCTTACTGACATAATATATCGGCCTCTAAACCGATCTCTCCTCCCTGATCAGGACCGTGTTGACCCCTTGTTCTCCCACCGAAAGGTACAGGTACAAGGGCTCTCATGGCAATGGCTTAGTTAGTAGTGACAAATCGGCCAAATAATTTTTCAAATCCTCGAAAGCTCTCTGACAATCCTCATCCCAAACAAACTTTTTGGCCTTTCTCAACGCCTTGAAGAAGGGAAAACTCCTCTCCACGAGGTGCGAAATAAACCGATTCAGAGCTGCCAGCCGACCTGTCAAACACTGCACATCCTTGGCATCCCGAGGTGGTGCCATCTCTCTAATGGCTCTGACCTTCTCCGGATTAGCTTCTATTCCTTTATCCATCACCATATACCCCAAGAACTTTCCCGACCTCACACCAAAAGCACATTTCTTGGGGTTGAGCTTCATCCGGTACTTTCTCAAAGTGTAAAATGTCTCAGCTAGGTCACGCACATGATCCACAACCTTCATACTTTTAACTAACATATCATCCACGTATATTTCCATGTTCCTCCCGAGCTGCCCCTCAAACATCTTATCCACCAACCTCTGGTACGTGGCTCCCGCGTTCTTCAACCCAAACGGCATTACTACATAACAAAAGGTGCCAAAAGAGGTGGTGAAGCTCACCCTCTTTTGGTCCTATTTTGCCAGCTTATCTGGTGATAGCCCTGCGATGCATCCATCATACTAAACAGTTCACACCCCAACGTCGAATCCACAAGTTGATCAATTCGGGGCAATGGATAGTAATCCTTTGGGCAAGCCTGGTTCAAGTCCCTAAAATCCACACACATGCGCCAATCATCTTCTGTTTTTGGTACCAACACTGCATTGGATAGCCATTCTGGAAATTGGATTTCTTTGATATGCCCCGCATTCAACAACCTCTGCACCTCCGCTCGAATTATAGCATCCTTCTTGGGACCGAAATTTCTTTTCTTTTGTTTCACCGGCTTGTATGACGGATTGACATTGAGTCTGTGCTCAGCAATGCTCGGATCAATCCCCACCAAGTCTTTCGTTGTCCAAGCAAACACATCCACATGGCTCCTTAGGAACTTCACCGGCTCCTCCCTCAACTCATCTGCTAATCCTTTCCCGATATTAGTGACCTTATCGGGGTCACCTGGCACCAGCTCAACCATCATCATTTCCTCATTAGGTTGAACATGCTCTACCGGCTCGTCCAACCTAATCAACTTGTCTCTATTTCTATCATCATCAAAAGTATTCCCCCTCTCCGCCTTTTGAATGCTCTCCACGTACAATTTTCTAGCCATATACTGATCTCCACCGACCTCACCTACCTCTTCCCCCACAGGGAACTTCATTTTCAAATGGTAGAACGACACCACAGCTTGAAAACCATTTAATGACGGTCTACCCAACATAGCATTGTACGAACAAGGTGCATCTACTATCAAAAATCGAATCATCCTAGTTTTGCGATTAAGCTCCTTACCCAAAGAGACATGTAAAGTAATCATACCTATTGGTTGGATCATTCCTCCAGCAAATCCGACCAACGCCGTGTCCACCGTCTCCAACCCGACCTGGAGGTCCATCTTCCTGTAGCAATCATAGAATAGGATGTCCGCCGAGCTCCCCGTATCTACAAATACTCGCTGCATATCATAATTAGAGATCGTCGCCGTGATCACAAGAGCATCACTATGAGGTGTTACGATACCCTTACTATCCTCCGACCCAAATTGGATATTTGACCCTGGTTCGACCTGTTCCACTTTCAGCTGCTCTTGCACCCGATCTGGTGTCGTTGCCCTCACATAATTTTTCCGAGCTCTCCTAGAATCTCTTTCCGTCGGCCCTCCAACAATCATCTGGATGACCTCTCGCCGAGGTGGGGGCGAAGGTGGAGGTAGCTCCTCCCTTTCCTTCCTCCTACGCTCCGGCTCCCGCCGAGGTTGATGATAACCCCGGTTGTCCCTCTTATACTCCCATTTTTTCTCCTTTTTGTAGATGTACACAAATTCCCTGAGATGACCTGCCTGAATGAGCCTCTCAATTTCATCCCTGAGGTGCGTGCACCGATCTGTTGTGTGTCCATACTCATTATGGAACCTTATCAATTGCTTTATTACGAAAATAAGTATATTTTAATTTAATATTACAACCTATTTATATTTGCAATCATCATAATATTTATTTATTTTGAGTGGAGTGTCTATGAATAAGATGTATTTAACTTTTTTATACACATATAATTGTTGATGAACAATTTATTTCGATTTTGTTTCCTTCTCACTTTCGGGTTTGTTTAAGTTATTTTCTTCCTTTAAATACACTTTTTTGACGTTTATTTTGAGAGTTGAAGCATTTTTTTTAATAAGTTGGGAATACTGGTTGGAGATGAGGGGTTAAATTTCAAATAAACTGAAAGATACCGGGTTTGAACCCCGGTCAATACCCTTACAAAGAATGAATGATACCACTGATTTCTGTTTCTAATTGGCCTTGAGAGTTGAAGCATTGACAATAGAGTTTTTTTTTTGGAATTTGCGGTCTTACGAAAATTGTTTGTCTTCCAATTATCCCATGTCAAAATATTCCAAATGTGATAATTTTGTGTGCAAGAAATTTGATCCAATGGGAATCTTGAAAACTATGATAATTGTACAGTGGTACTATATATTCATTTTATCCGTCGCTGATTCAAAGAAAAAATCACCATTAATGCTCATATCTTTTGAGCTTAATTGCACAAATGATCCCATAACCATTGGGGGTTAGCAATGTTGGTCCTATAAATATTTTTATGTAGCAATTTTGATCCCATAAAATTTATATTATGTGCAATTTTGATTCCTTAAGTTCTAAATTGTTCAATTTTGGTCCTATAAGTTCTGATCATGTGTAATTTTAGTTCCAACTAGGTATTTCAATATTTCATTCGTTCCCACAAAACCCTTGCCCTTTAGCCAAAATAACCAAAATACATATAGCCCATAAAAATTATAGGACTTGAACTCTGCTACTTTTACTAAGGGATAAAATCATCAAGGACCGAAAGTGCTACATCAAGAAGCTATATAATTAATTTTGTCAATAATTAAGAGCTACAGGACTAAAAGTGCAATTAAGCTTATCTTTTGTAACAGTATATATTTTGACTTGCAAAACTTAGTCAATTTTTTTGCAGTACTAATAAAACTGCCCATAGGGGTCTTCTTTAATAAAAAAAAGATCATGATTTTTCTTTCTGTAATCTGCACTGTAGGAAATACTGCAATCTTGTGATTGTTACCATTAAATTAAGTTAAAGGCCATAAAACTTACAAGTCATTGGATGCATAAAACAAGATAAATTAAACAAAGGGGTTGCTTGAATTGTCTTACATAAATTATGTCAACATAAATGCAAGGGGGGGACAATGAGATGCTGCAAACACAAAATGGGGCATCTACAATATGAATGCACACATCCTCTTTTTGTTAATTTATTGCAAGAAATGTACCCACACTTTTATAGTCAGTGGTGGAATAATATTAAAAAGAAAGAATAATGAAAATTAAAGCTTTATAAGAAAATTTACTTAGATAAGAAAATATATGGCTAGTAACAAAAAATAAAACCCAACTATTTTTCAAAATTACAAATACTCCATTGATTTTTATTTTTATTTTATAAATTGCATCATCAAGAGGATGACATTTGTTAAGCAAATACAAATCTCAAGAGGTGTTTGTAGGGAATCATATAGTGGCCGAGTGATTAAACATTCAAGCCCAGACTAGAAGTCTGTGTTCGATTCCCATCACCCTTCCCATCCCAGATATGTACTCAAAAAAAAATTGTTTTAAAAAATAAGAAAAAGGGGTGTTTGTAATACTTTGAAAATTTATTACTAATTTTGTAATTTCTTGTCATTAAGCCAAATCTCAAAGGTAGTTTTGTAATTTACCCAAAAATACATGTAAACTCGCTTCTTAAAAGAGGGAATATTAAAATGAGATCAGCATCCTAATCAATATCTAGTAATGAGCAATTGCGTTTGCACATCATCTTATACACGTTCAATACTCTGTCGATTGTGTCGGTTGTACAAAAACCTTATGCCAAGTTGAATATATTGTTCCATTTTCTAACAATACTAAGTTGATCATGAAATATTTATGTTATGGGTGGCGCTATTTGCACCCCAATATTTGATTAATACACCACATTTCTACATACACCCCATCCTTATTTTACAAATCCATTTAATTACTAAATACACCACACTTATATTTCCAATTTTACCCTCCAAACTAAAAAACCCTAACTTAGAAAATCATTTTTTTCCAGGAAAAAAGAGAAATAACTTTTTTAGGAAAAAAAGAAGCTGGAAAATATCAGCTTTTTTTGGGGAAAAAAAAGCTGTTTCCAGCATTTTTTGGAAAAAAAATAGCTTTTTCTCGGGAAAAAAAGCTGGAAAAAAATCAGCTTTTCTCGAAAAAAAAAGCTGGAAAAAATCAATTTTTTTTGGGAAAAAAGATAAACAACTTTTTTTTGGGAAAAAAACAGCTTTTTTTCGGAAAAAATCAGCTGGAAAAAATCAGTTTTTTCTCGAAAAAAAAGCTGAAAAAAATCAGTTTTTTTTTGGGAAAAAACTGTTTCCAGCGTTTAAATAAGTGTATTTACACTGTTTTATTTTATTAATGGTATCATAGTCTTTTTAACTTATGGCATTTTTGTAAATATTGGGAGTTGGGTGTATTAATCAAATCTTATGGGCAAATAGCGCCACCCTTATTTTATAAGTTCAGTAATACTGCAAATTTAATTAGCTTTAGGAGCAACAATATCGAACACTATTAAAGCTTATTTTATTAAGTAAGAAATTAAACAAGCTTTTCTGTTACGTAGGTGCAAGAATTAACCAATGCCCTCCACTAATTAAACACAGAGAGTGAATAGAATAGTGAAAGTCAATGTCCATTATCCAATGCAACTTTTTACATAACATTAATTAACTATATTTGTTTTTACTTTCTTTTTTGTTTTAGGCCTTGGTGTGTGTGTTGTGTGTGTGTTTCAACACAGCCCATCAGTTGACAGGTACAGATTCTGCCCCTGCAAGTTTTAAATATTAAAAGGAGACAAACACATATAATTGGAAGTGACATTTATTAAATAAAAATTATGTGTATTAAAATATTTTTATAGAAAAAAGTGGGTTGGCAAAAAAGATGGAAAAGATGCAGCTAGGGGGGCCGTATATAGAGATTTTGTAGATGCTCAAAAAGGATGCCAGAGTAGCAAAATATATTCCGTCCAATCACAATTAGTTCTCATCTAGTTTCCCTTATTTGTTTATACTATTTTCTCGATTAGACCTTGCCTAATCCCACCTAAGTCCATCTAACCCTGTCCAATCTCCGCTTAAGCGGACACTAGGCCCCAATCGGCCGCCCGACTAGCCTAGCACTTTTTAGAACTGTTGTGGTAGGGGCTGTAATTTTTCCTTTTTTAGTGTGTGTGACAACACAAACATAACACAAATCCAGAGGAAAAAAATAATAAAATATAAAAAATAAAAAGGAAAGAGTATAGACTCCAAATTTGTAGTACAAATCAGTCTAAAGCAGGCAAAAATTTGGATCCTTTTCATTTGCTGCAGTCTGTCTGCTACACATTTAATTCACCAAATCCCCTTTCAAGCATTTATATCCCTCCCTCTATTTATTGTACGATTTGTTCCTCAAGATCTGCCAATCCCAACTAAACGGTTAATCTTTAATCATTATTTTTTGTCATACCAAACAAGCCCTTTGGGCCTTTTTGATTTGAGTAGCCAAAAAAATGGAGGTGGATCAGTTGCAGAGGAGTTTTCTTGAATATACTAATTCTTTATTTCGTGAGGTAAAACAAAAAAAAGAAATCCAATGTATTCTATTATGTAGTTTTTTTCATTTTATGTTGATTTATTTGGATATAAGTAATTTATTTAATTTTTGAAGGATTTTTGGATGGTCAATTTGGTCAATTGCAACTACTTCAAGATGAGAGCAACCCTGAATTTGTGTTTGAAGTGGTGTCACTTTTCTTTGAGGATTCTGAAAGAATTCTCAATGATCTCACCTTAGCTTTGTAAATATTATTCTTTAATTTCTCTTTGTGTGTATTTTTTTTTTAAATTTTAGTTGTATGTGATTTTATAATTTCTCTTTGGATTTATGCAGGGATCAGCAGAATGTGGATTTTAAGAAGATTGATGCTCATGTTCACCAGTTCAAAGGTAGCAGTTCCAGGTAAGAAAACAGTGTTATTTTGTTTTGATTTTATCAAACAAAAAACAAAATATTGTTGGGATCTTTGTCTTGTTTTGTTTTGATGCATATCAGACAACATAACACTTTTAAGGTTGTTATTTCACTGCAGAGCCTAATGGGATATTGAAATTTAATCCATTATGTGAAAATGTAGTGGGCTAACTTTGGATTTTCTTGATCTTGTTACTGATTAAGTGAAATCCCATTTATGTTCAGCATATCTATTTTGGAACCATCATTTAATTTCTTGTAGCATCTGCATCATTTTTATACTACTGTAGAATTAAAATAAGGTTAATTACAAAAATACGCTTGAGCTTCAGTCTAATTAAAAAAAAAAAGAGTTATCTTTTAAAAAACCAAATATATTCATTTGACACATGTTTCTATTTTACAAATTACAATTTACACCTTCAAGATGGGGTATTTATTAGGTGTTTGTAATATCTTAGGAGTTTTTATAATTTTTTGAAAGATAACCGGATTTTTTTATGGTGATTTAGTTAAACCTCTCGATTTTATGATTTAGAGGGTGTTTGGTTGAGCTTATAAGCTCTTCAAAACATCTTATCAGATGTTTGAGTTATCATATGTTTGAGAGCTTATAAGTTGTTTAAATTTGTTAGTTATTTTTTCCGGAAAAGATCTTATAAGCTCCCAAAATAAGATGTCGGGGAGCTTATAAGCTATTTTTAAAAAGTAGGGGAACCCCAATTTTTTTCGAAATAAAATCTTATTTCAACAACCTCCTTTAATTTTGACTATTTTAATTACAAAATTGTCATTACTAACATCTTAAAAGCTACACCATCTTATTTTATCCAAATACTTCAACAAGTTATTATTAAAATAAGATCTATAAGCTCTAAAAACAACTTATAAGATGTAGGAGCTTATACTTTTACCCTGTAAAAGTATCACAATAAGCTAATTTGACTTAATCGACATAAAAAAGGATAGTTACAAAAACTATCCCGAAAATTTGGGTTAATTACAAAAAAAATGTTTGAAAATTCCAAAAAACAAACAGGTTTGATTATGTGTTAAATATAAAGTGATAATTACAATATTTTTTACAAATATAAGGGGAGTTTTTGAGTGTTTTTTGCTTCACAGAATCAAACTCCATAGAGTTTCTTGTAATTTTCAAAAACATGTGGGTTTTTTTTAACTACCCCAAACTTCGGTTTGTAATTATCCCTAAAAAAAAGAGAAACAAAAGAAAAGTTGTTGAGACTCTAGTTGATATAATTATTTTCTTCTTGATGGTTGTTTTTCTTGCATAACAGCATTGGGGCTCAGAGAGTCAGAAATGCGTGCATTGCTTTCCGCAACTTCTGTGAAGGGCAAAATGTCGAAGCGTAAGATTTTTGTATTTTTCTCCTCCTTTTTCGCCGTCTTGTTTCCAAATTAAGCATCTAAAATTAAAAAAATCAGATAAATATAACTGAAACCATCTGTAGTTCACATCTAACATGGTGCAATTTTTCGAGTCATAGGTGTCGTAGATGCTTGCAACAAGTTAAGCAAGAGTACCTGCTAGTCAAGACCAAGCTCGAGGCACTATTACGTGTATGTATTCTGCGATCTTTCTTTCCTTGTCAAAGTATTTTAACGACCGATGATAATTACAAAAACTACCCCTATGGTTTGGAGTAATTACAAACAAACCCAGAGAAATTTCAAAATTGCAAAAAGGCCCATGAGGTTTGATTCTGTCTCAAATGTAAGTAAGGGTAACTGTAATATTTTTACAAATGTAAAAGAGGGTGTTTGAAATGTTTTTGTTTATGAAGAGGACAAAGTGTAATAAAAAATCAAATATCAAGGGGATTTTTGTAATTTGGAAAAATCTCTGGGTTTTTTTTGCTATTAGCTCAAACATCAAAGGTAGTTTTTGTAATTATCCCTTTTAGCAATTTCAAAGAACATATATCTTGAAGTTGCAGTGCACCCTGAATCCTGTTTTGTTACACTCTTGAACAGTCTTTATTTTGGAATTTTGTAATGCTTTCTTTAATTGGTAATAATAAGATACATGTTCGACACACATATGTAAGTTTAACACCAACAAAGAATGATTAAGAAAAGGGATAATTACCACCAAAAAAGAAGCATGAGATTTGGGCTAATTAATTACAGAAGAAAAATCCATTTTTTTTAAAGTACAAAAAAAAACCTTCAGATTTGATTCCATTATACATTTTTTCATTCATGAGAAAAAATATTTCAAAAATCCTTCTAACAGTTATCCTTTAAATTTAAGACAAAATCAACATTAAGGGATTTTTGTAAATTTTCAAAAATATCTGGGCCTTTTTGTAATCAGCCCAAACCTCAGTTTTCTATAATTATCCCTTAAGAACAGGGTAAATTAGAAACACTAACTACCCTACGATTTAGACTAAATACAAAAAGATCCATTTATCTCAAAAAATAGCAAATATCTCCTTAAGGTTTGTATTTACATAACAAATACCCCTCGTGAGATCTGTAATTTTGAAGATGTCTTGAATTTTTTGTAATTAGACTGAACCTTATGTTTTGTAATTATCCGCAAAAAAATTCTCCGCAACTTAATTTCTGCTCTTCGTTGCAGCTGGAGCAGCAGATATTGGCAGCTGGTGGAGTGATTCCAATGCTGGACTCCTAAAACGAACGCAAAATTTGTCGATGCAACTATGTTAGAGATGCCGTTTGGTGGTGAAACTTTTGTGAGTTTTTTTTTTGTTAGAATCACTTTGCTAAGATTAAGGTTATGCAAGCTTTGAGTTTCTTCTACTTGTATGAAACTTATATCCAAAAAGCACTTCCTGCTTCTTGTTCTGTACTTGGATAACTCCTGTGTTAATAATGCATTTTCTGATTAGCTGTGGCTGTATCGATGCGCTTATACTACATAATTTCTTTTTCGCAAAGAAATTGAAAGCAAAATAAATCATTTGATGACATTGATGCCTGCCTGACCGGCCCAAGGAAAAGGCTGGGCAGGGCGGCAATCCTGAAAATTTGAGCTCCAAAAATAGTGACCGAATGAATTTTAGGCTGGATCTACCAGGGCCGATTTTTCCTTTGGTCCACCCCCATTTGACTCTTCCAGCCACAGGCCCAGATGCGATTTTAGCAAGAAAAAGGGACACTATTTAACAGAAGTTTCACATTCGCGGTTTTGGAACACCAGAAAATCGAAAGTGGATGGAGGAACCTCTATGTCGAAATTTTCGACTACTCTTGGCACTCGCAGTCTGCAAAATGGATAGTAGGGATAATTACAAAAATTACCCCTGAGGTTTTGCCAAATTATAAAAACCTCTAGTTATCTTTCAGAATAACAAAAACTCTCTTAAAGTGTTCAAATTTTGTTGAAGTTTATATTTACCTAACAAATATCCCCTCTCCAGGTTCAATTATGTAAATAGAAACAAATGTCAATGAATAATTTGTTACTTTGAAAGATAACTTGTTTTTTTCTGGTAATTAAGCTAAACATCAGAGGTTGTTTTTTGTAATTGATCCTAGATAATATCAAAAAAGGAAAACCATAAAGAACTCATAATACTTATGTATATACATTTCCAAAAGATGACTTGAGTACTTTTATTGTTGGATCTGAAGCACATGGGACTTTAACATCTTTTGATTTTTAATATGTTTATATGTGGCGACATAAAATAAGGAAGAACTGGCATGGAAGTGTTGACCGAATTCGTTAATAAGAAGTCATATAACAATCTATTCATTGTCAGCATCTTCATATTTTTCTATGAAGATGGCCTGCTTCGACACCTACCTCTAGGGCAGGGGCGGAGCTAGATGTCTAACTTTGGAGCTAAATAATTTTTGCAAAGGCTTAAATCAATAAAAAGATAATTATTTAAGATTAAAAATTAATATTTTAAAATTAAATATACATAGGAAATTATTAATTTTCAAAAAAATTGGGGGTTTTACGCCCTTGCTCTAGGGTGTAAGTGAATAGAATTGAACATAATACTGTTTATAAAGATAACATATTTGGTCCCCTAACTTCACTGGATTGGCAGTCTGTGGACTATAAACCTTTTGTTTTTACCCAAAATAACCCTCAGTACCAAGAAGTAGGTATAATCGGGTACCAAAAATGAAATTATGCCTTTTTTAAAAAAATATTAGTTGCTAATGAATGAACTCAAGATCATAAAATCTCAATAGGAGAGCTACGAGGATAGGTATGTTTGAATATTATTTGTCCATTATTGGGATAATTACAAGAGACTCCTGAGGTTTGACCTAATTACGAAAAAAACCCAGAGACATTTTAAAATTACAAAGAGTCCCCTAAAGTTTGATTACGTCTTAAATTAGGGCATAACTGTAATAATTCTTGAAATATCAGGGCATTTTTGAAATATTTTTTACATATGAAGGGGAAAATGTAAACAAATCAAACCTCAAAGGTCATTTTCGCCATTTTCAAAAATCTCTGGTTTTGTTGTAATTAGCCCGAACCTCAGGAGTTTTATTGTAATTATCCCATAATCATTTTCATACAAGGGGTAAAATGAAAAGGGTTAATTACAAAAATACCCTTCAGTTTGACCTAACTACAAAAACCCATTTAACTTTCAAAATTACAAAAATACCATTTGGTCTAACATTTAAACCCTTTATAACCAAAAACATTTCAAAATCCCCTTCATATTTAAAAAACATTGCACTTTACCCCTTAAGTTTAACACTGAATCAAACCTTAGGGTACTTTTTGTACGTTTAAAATTTAGCTTGGTTTTTTGGTAATTAGGTCAAACCTAGGGGTACTTTTTGTAATTACCCCAAATGAAAATGGAAAACAGTCAGGATATACAAAAACAAAAACTTTTGACATTTCCATTGTATTTCTATATCTGTTTGTTCTGAAAACTGTACACACTCTCTATAATGGTATGTGTTGTTTGCTGATTACTAGCAAAAAAAAAGAAGAATCACAAAACATGTTAAAAGTGAATAAGACCTTTCTATACAAACAATGGCTTCTTTGAGGCCATTTTCATTTCATTTATGTGGGACACTCCATATTCTTCTCTGCTCTTCAAAACTTCCAATTACAGCTGATTGCTTTTCATCACCAAGTTGATTTGCAAAACTATCATAACATGCCATAGGATCAACATTTTCTAATACTTTCACATAACTTCCTCTTTTTTGATCGATAATTATCCGTCCATCTTCAGATTCGGCGCCAGTCGCTAAAACTTCAACGTTATTCGCTGCGTATGTTGTCTTCAGAAACGAATTATTACCGGCTAAGATCACCGCACCAAGAATTTCCCCCAGAAATATATCCTGCATTAGAGAAAATGCAACAACATTTTTAAACGACGAGTAAAAAATCTCAGCAAGTCATCGAATTCCTATTTATTTATATACCACATGTTGATATCTATGATGAGTCATTTTTAGCCGATGCAATCTTGAAAGCAAACGCCTGGCGAATAAAGCTTCAGGTGTCTTCTTTGTGAGATGTAGACTTTCTAGAACTTTCTTGAATCGACAAACTTTACGTTGAACGTTGAGTGGGATTAGCGTGATATTGTGGCTTGAATCGAAAACTGTCTTTGCGGCCAAAGGGTCGAGAAACAAATTGAGTTCTGAGTATTCGTTCGAAGGAATAATGTTGATGACATTTCCTTTATCTGTTTTCTGGTTGCTGATATGTCCTCCTACTATGAATATATCCTGCACCAAAATGGAAAAAAATCGAAAAATCCTTCAAAAAACACCTAATGCTATATATATGAGGAGCAGGTATCTTGTAAGACGGTTGCACGGTGCGATGGATAAAAAATGATACTTTTAGAGTAAAAAATGATACGTTTAGTGTAAAAAGTGATACTTTGCTTGAATACACTTAATTTTAGTTTATTTAGACAAGGTATCACTTTTTACACTAAAAGTATCATCCATCGCACGTGCAAACCGTCTTACACAAGTTTTTGCCATATATCAGATATTAATTTAAATGTTTTTGCACTTAGCAACACACCTCAATGGGAGAACTCAAGTTTCTGTGTGAAAGAATAATGTTTGCAACATTTGTCAACGGCCCGTTTGTCAAAATTGTAACTTTTGATCCTGTTTCAAGGGATTTTATTACAGATTGCCATATCTCAAGAGCTAGTGGCTGTCTAAGTTCGGGATGATCGGTGTCTCGAGGAGCTCCATATTTCACAGAGTTCTCTGCTGTATACCTATAATAATACTCACCAGTCATAATATATACACAGTTTATGAGTAAGAAATGAATAACCAATAATAATACAAAAACTACCCTGGGGTTTAGCCTAATTACAGAAAACCCTGTTATCTTTTAACATTTCAAAAACTCACTGGCATTTGTTTCTATATATTACAAATTGCATATCATTAAGAGGGGGTGTTTGTAAAATCGTAAAGAGTATTTGTATATCTGAAAGATAAGTGGAGTTTTTACAATTAGGCTAAATCTCAGGGCAGTATTTGCAATTACCCCATTGAGTTAAAGAACAAGTATGGAAAACTCGAGCAAGTTATAAGCAAATGAGTATGGAAAACTTCCAAGTTGTAAAGATGAAACTCAATAAAATATGAACAACTTGAAAAATATGTGTAGTTTCTTGTAGTTAGGCTAAACATCAGGGGAAGTATTTGTAATTATCCACCACTGAGGAAAAACAAGTATGGAAAACATGATCAAGTATTCAGGACAAAACATGAGCAGTGAAAATATAAGCAAATGAGACTACAAGTATGGAAAACTTTATATCGTGGTAATAAAATTCAAAAAAATATAAAAAACTTGAATAATTAATTGAAAAACCTCCGAGGGCTTCGAGGCAAATCACGAGCCAGCCCGTATAATGTATCCGAGTCGAGAAATCCACCACTGCCTTGTGGGATGGCTTTGTTGTACTTGCAATCTCCAACAGCTGCGAAAATAGGATCAGACTGATTAAGTGCAAACACGTCGCCTAGACCAACCGGGATATCGTCACGCCCCATCATATGTAGCAAATCATAGATAACATCAATAGTTGCTGCATTTGCCCATCCAGTTGGAGTTACTAATATTGCCTGGATTGAAAAGAGCTAGGTTACAGTGTTGCTCTTTGCTTAATAATGTAGTGTAAAATAAGCCATGTTAATAATTTGAATAGCTTATGAGTTGAACTCAAATAACATCTATTACTGTATTACATGAGTTTTTTTCCGGCACAAATGTTCTCTGAAAGTAAACTTCTTACTCGTTTATCGATTTTGTGCAGCACTACCAATCCAAGATCATGACATAGTATTTTTAACAAAAGAAACTGTCAAGTGAATAACAATGTGTGTAGAACATAAAAAAGGAACAGCAAATTTGACAAACAGATAAACAAACACTACAAAAAAAAAAACATTCAGTTTACCAATTGTCACTAAATTTTACTGTTACCTACACTACATAATACCGACATAACATAAAAAATATTGTTTTCCCCCAAACTACACTGCCAATTAATTGCAAATCGCCAACATTTTTTAAATTACCGACATAAATATTATAGGTATTACCTACAATTGTAGATTTTATTGATAAATATTTACCTAGAACGATTTTATCTGTACTTTATAGCTATCTTAATAGTTATCTACATATTTTTCGTAGGTCAATTGGTTTTTCTTGTAGTGAAAATGAGTAACTTTACCGTAAAAGTGGAAAAACGCATTAAAGTTATTAGTTCACCTTGAGATTTATTACTTCTACAGGTACTTTGAGGAGATAAAAGAGGGCTAAAAAATCTCCAGCACTCATATCCATGTCGAAAACAACATTCTTGCCAAGTTTTCTTCCCTTAAAATCGGGCGTGTAGATGACTTCTCTGTAATGAGGAAACTGTGTCGTCAAATTGAACTTTCCCGTTTGTTCTTGGCGGTTCAGAACCTGAAATCATCATGATAATGTAAAAGTAATTAAGAAACATATCAGCAAGAACAACATATTCTCATTAGGATAGTTTTGCTCACATCTAGGAAGCTTCTGAAATATTCTCTGTTTAATGAACTGTTTTTATCGCGGTTACGCTTTGCTCTTACAGCAACAAGAACACGTACTCCTTCTCGACCACTTACTTCTGCTGTATATCCGTCCTGAATAGTTTTTTAAGTTAATATAACAGAGAGCATAAGTTTATTAAAATGAAAGCAAAACCAAAATTAAATAAATAAAAAGAGAAATAACCTTGCACCTGCCCTTCCCATTCTTGACAATGCAAAATGGATCTTGAAGTCCAGTCTGAACATGGCCACTATGAACACCATTTCTCTTTAAGTTGAATTTTGGTTTCTTAAGGCCATAAAAAGAATGGATTTGAGCCGTCGGATATACCATACGGCTCATTTGAAGTGATCACTGTGATATTCATGTATTCCATTTCAGCAAATTCGTTGTCTCCGTTACTGTTGTTTTGCCTCAGCATGATTGAAGTAGCCACGCCCGATAGAAACGAATCCCACATGAAGTAACTCTGCATTAAGTGACATTTCATATAGTTATACTTTTAAACAAGAAGCTCTTGGTTTTCGATCGTTACCTTGAAAAACTGATCATCGAACCAAGTATCACGAGCCATTTTCAAGGACTTGAAGCAATATTGTGCCTCAAAGGTATGTTGATTCTTTTCAAACTCCTCAAAGAAATTGCTTGTTATGGGGATGGTGTTTGTGGCATCTAGTGGAACAAGTGTAACCGGGATGCCAGAATGGATCACCTGTTACAAGTGTTGTCGAATGTCAAATTCTGCTTCTGATTCTGTTTAACATAATCAGAATCTAAAAGCAAGGGAGGGATGCTTTAGATTTATGATTTTGCTTCTCGTTTCATTTTGAAGTATGTTTACAACAAAAAAAAAAACACTCTCTGCTGACGTCTTTTAAAAGCATAAGTTTTTGCAAACACTACGTGAAACTATCACGATTTAAATACTAGTTTACCTGATACGCAGCAAAAGGGTCTCCAAACATGTTAGACTCTGCATAAGGATTCGAAAGGTAGCCAGTATATATGTTTCCACTATCACCACACTGCCGGGGTTGGCATGATCGACTCGAGTTCTTGGGGCAGCAACCGGTCGGGTTTCTTGATCTCACACCACCACCCATTATGTATATATGTTTGATGTTATTCTTCAAATGTGGATTAGACATTAGAAAAATAGCCGAGTTTGTATTTGCTCCGATGATAAAAACAGTTATCGGACCAGCAGAAATCTTGTCTATCATCACTTCCTGAGCCGTGGGCTGGCGCAGAGGTGAATATCTCCTGCTGCCCTGGTTTAAATTACAGAATATTAAACTTAGGAATTTTTTGGAAGAAAGATTGGAGCTTTTTCTCTTGCAGAAGCTATTTCAGCATTTTCATGAATGATCAATTTTAGACTCATTGGTGTGGATATTGACCCTGTGAAGATGGAACTCTTCGATGGAGCGATTTATTGTAATAGAAGCGAAAAGTAGTTGAGAATGGTAGTGTTTGCAGATAGAACCGAAAAAGTTGAATTAGTTAAAAGATAGTGTTTGATGAATAAGTTGTACAAGTGGTTTATTTGTGTGTAACAGTCAAACCAGAATCAGAATCGAAAATCTAAAGCATCCAGATGCAACCATGCTTTTAGATTCTATATGAGTGTTTGCAAACACTAAAGTAAAGTTATTCTCAACTTTTAGCTGGAAATAAAATCATATTATAGTGTTTATAAATGTCAACTTGTACTTCCGATTCTATTTCATTATCAGAACTAAAAGTTATGGGGAGAGATGTTTTAAATTTCTGATTCTGCTATTGGTTTGACTTTTATATACAAATAAAGCATTTTTACAACCTCGCAAGACATACTCTCTTAACTCAATCAATTATCAACTTCAATTTGCAAACATTATCTACTTCTAATTCTCAACTATTTACCGCTTCCGTATTCACTTATTCCAAAAGCATAAGTGTTGGCAAACACTCGTAAAACAATTATGCAGAATTGAAAGTAGAATTTGACATTTAAAAACGCTAAAACCTCTTATCGTTTTTCTAACCACAAGCTAACAATCACGTTTTTTAAAATGTTTGCTAACACTCCCTCAATTCACATAAAATATTATTGATTGCCAACAAAACAAGAAACAAATGATTATCACATAACAACAACCAAAGTATTTCAATACACTAATATATATACCTGTGGAAGAAAGCTTTTCCTAAAGCCATAATTAGTGTCAATGTCTAATTTCCCTCTGAGACCAACAGGAATAGCTTGTCTATATCTGCAATATCCTGCTGTACCATTGCCCTGATTAAATCAGCCCCAAAAGAACAATATGAAAATTATGTGATTACCAATCGACGATATATTTTTATACCATAACTCTGCAGCTTCATAAAATCGGAAAAACCTGTTCGATTATGGGAAGATATCCACCAACATTTGGCAATATCGTACCATCTTCGAGTATTCCACCTTCACCTCCGACCCCAACAGCAATGTCGTCTCTTCCCATCATGTAAAGAATATCGTAAACTTGATTTACAGCATGCCCGGCATTAGTCCATGCATTTGTGTTAATAGTAACTGCCTGCATTAAGCCAGTGATAGCATCATAAACATTCACTATATAAGTCCATCTTGCTAATAGAACCTGTAAAAACCAAAACTTTATAATGCTAGTAGAGTTTGAGAAGCTAGAAATTGCATTTGGATTTCACAATATGTTAATCTTGATCCTACAAGAGGCTTTTGCATCCAAACGCGGCACAGCTTTTGCAAAATTATTTCTTTTTTTTTAGTACAACATCCTGGGAAGGGTCACACACACTACTAGGAATCGATCCCATGTCAATAGCCTGTTTGGATTACAAATGATTAACCAATCGAGCTACAATTAATTCTTGGATAATGAAAAGGAAGAAAAAACAGAGGTAAGTCAATTTTTAAGAAAAAGGGTAGAGGAAGATTTAGTCAACTTTGTTGGATTGTGCTTGCTCAAGAACCAAATATGACTAAGAATTAAGGGTTAGTTACAAAAACTACCATGACGTTTATCCTAATTATAAACAAAACCCATTTATCTTTTCAAAAAATTACAAAAACCTCTTAGATTACAAAATTACACCCTCAAGAGACCTCAATGTTTGATCAATGTTTTTATTTTGATTTGATTATTTCATATAAATGAGTTTTATGCCAAAATAATATTTCCAAATGTTGTCCAAATACTTCAAAACATTTTTATTGATTTTTACTGAGTTTTTGAAGTACTTTTTGAACTTTATTTTTTTGACAAAAATCGAATAACTTCTCTGTAAAGAAGTCGACCGATCGCCCTATAGGGAGACCTATACATGAATGTTTTAAAAGATGTAACAAAATAAAGAACTTATCGAGGAGGAGGGCGACCGGTCACCCTATAGAGTTTGTTTTTATTTTAAAAACTCTCCGTTTCTTGAACAATGATCACTATCCACATGAATCTGTCCCTCCTAGCATGTCTGCCCCGCCCTTGATGCCATACCATGTCAAATCTTAATCCAACAAAGTTTAAACTTTCGAATTTTCAACATAACAACCGGTCGCTATAAGGTTTTTTGACAAATTATATCCATTGTTTAAGCACTTATCTGTAAGATTCACTTTATCATTTCCTAACCATATTTGTAGATCATTTGATCCTTCTTTGCAGACAAAATTCAAATTGAAGGAGCTTATGATGAAAATCAAATCTTCAAGTTCCTCTATAAATAGTTGAAGAACTTGAAGGATCATATACAATACATACAATACAGTACTCTACAAAACAACAAGAAAGTTCAGCAAATATATTGTTTTTCATTTTCAACATTCTTGTTGTAATAGCCAATCACTTCACTTTCATATCTAGCTTGATAGACTTTCTTTCTTGATGAACTTGCACTTTTGAGTTGTAATATTTCATTTAAGGTGTAATCTTGATTGTATTTGTAACATCATCCAAAACAAAAAATCATTGTTATTGTTCTTTTGGCAATAACATGTTTGGTTGATTAGAGATAGTTGACTGGAAAGCTTGGTACTTTTCGTATTGAAGAATTTGGTGCTCTTCAAGGTGTTGGAAGAGTTTGGTGCTCTTCAAGTTGAAAGAGTTTGGTGCTTTGCAATGTTGTTGTTGTAAGAAGAAGTTGGTGCTCTTCAAGGTAAAAGTTGTAATTGTTTGGTATCAATTAATAAACCTTTTCTTTTTGAAATCCACTCAGGCATACTGGGTGGTAGTGCATGTAGGTCCTAGGTGGGTTGAACCACTATAAATGATCGTGTGTTGGTTTATCTTGTTGCACATTTTTATTTGTCATCATATTGTTCAAAAAAGACGGCATAAATCGAAAAATCGGGAAAATTTATTCACCAACCCTCTAGATTTTGTAGCCACTTGACTAACACTCAAGAGGGTATTTGTTAAGTAAATACTAACCTCAAGGGTTATTTATAATTTTGAAATATAACGAGAGTTTTTGTAATCAGCCTAAACTCCAGGGATAGTTTTATAATTATCGGAAGAATTAATTATATTATGCCAACAACGAGTTTATAGCTCAATTAGTATCGATCACTCCTTTGTAAGAGTATTGACCAAGGTCTGAACCTTGTACCTTTCAGCTTTTTGAAACTTATCACATCTCCTTCAATCATTACTCCCAACTTATTAAAAAATTACACTATGCCAACCAAAGTTGAAAACTTTACTATGTAGTTATGTAGATATAGATTACGGCAAAAGTGCAATAACAAATCAACGCAATAACTTTCCAATATCCAAATCATCAACAGAATACTAATGAATCCAAAAGATTGCAACATAAAGCTGTATTGGATACACAAAAAGGGTGCATGTATTTGAAACAAACTATATAAATGTACCCAATTATATGTATGATAAGATGTGTAAAGTGATGAACAATAATAGACAAATTTAAGCCTTTATCGACACGTATTAGGTACTAAATAGTGGGATTTAAACTTGAAACCAATGCCACCTGTCTCAAGCTAGATGGCCCTCTACAAGCATGATCATAATAATAATTAAAAGGAAAAACATAGAAGCAACAAAGAGGAATCATAACCAAAATGAAAAAGAAAAAAATAAAAAAATAAGGCACAAAGAGGAATCATAACCAAAATGAAAAAGAAAAAAATAAAAATAAATAAGGCACAAAACCAAGTTACTAACCTGCAAATCAAAAATTGATTTATTGAGCTTCAAAATGTACAAGAGAGCAAACAAATCATCGGTATCAACATCTGTATCCAATAATATCCGATGTGGCTGCCCTTCAACAACACATGAGTATATGTTTATTCCAATCAATCCAATCATTACTATGCATATAAATCTCTGTATTTTCATCTTTTCCTGAAAAAAACAAAAACAAATCAATAACTAAAACTTAACAACATTAGTGGATGTGTATATACATAACTTGTACACACAAAACATGCATGATCATAGGAATATGCATACATATATACTCTTGTGTTCATAATCTTTAAATTAACCTATGTTATCAACAGTGGTAGTGGTAAGAATGGCTGTGATATACAGTTAACTGTTAAATGATGATCCTAAAGAAATGCACAAAGAGAGAATTTATTGTTTGTGTGTGTGTATGTGACTGTTTGTTTGTGTGTGATTGAGTATTGATGAAATAAACAAATGAGGAGAAGATGAAGAGGACAAGAAAGAAGATATGAAACAGTATCAATTTATGATTTCTTTGAGAAAGAAAACAGAGATGGGTGCATTGGATGATGGTCTTGCCTTTTGAATTGAGTAAGCAAAAGTGAGATTTATTTATCACTATTTTTTCTCAAAAAAGTAAAAATAAAATGTATGGTTATGATCATGAGATATAAAGTAGTTTATATATGTATGAAATTGGATAGTTGATATTATACAAAAATCAAAAACTTTGCCATTATATAACACAAAAGGTAAGGGTAATTGCTAACAAACTTTCTTATTATGGAAGATAGATTTTTTTAAAAGAAAAAAACTTTGTTGTTGCTACTTGCTTTCATTAGACTTTATTTTAGTTATACGTAAGTAGAGCTGTCAAAACGGGTCAAATCCGTCAAGCTGGCCCGCCCCACCCTGCCTAAGGTAGGGGGTTGGTTAAGTGTTTAGTGGCCCGCCAAAAAGCGGGCCTAAACGGGCTAGCCCGATGCGGGCGTGTGGCGTGATGGGGGGTGGCGGGCGTGGCTAGCCCGCCAGGAACAAAAAAGAAAAAAGGAAGAAGAAGAAGAAAAACAGAAGAAAAAATAGTATAATTGATATTTTATATTTTTATCTCTTATAAAAGTGTAGATAATATTTTTAAAAAAATATATATTTATCAACCATAAGCCCGCTGGGAACAAAAAAGAAAAAAGGAAGAAGAAGAAGAAAAACAGAAGAAAAAATAGTATAATTGATATTTTATATTTTTATCTATTATAAAAGTGTAGATAATATTTTTAAAAAAATATATATTTATCATCCATAATTATATTTAACTCCTCAAAATTAATAATATGCAAAAAAAATTATTATTTTTATTATTTTTATTTTTTGGGTGGCTTGCGGTGGGTTGGGTTGGGCCATCATATTTCGGGCCCGCCATAATGGCGGGTCGGCCCCTCGCCAGCCCGTTTTGATAGTTCTATATGTAAGCAATGATATTTCATTCATTTTATATATTTGGTGATGCTCAAAAGTACGGGTCACTCCAAGTCAATGTATCTGTTGAATTGGCTCAACTTCCTCTTCAAAGCTGGTAAGCTCTTTAGAAGAGAACTTGTCTGTAACACTAGCAAATGTTAGACGGGCCCTACGGGCGTAGAGTTGTCCCAAGGAGATTCATCTGATGCTCAAGCCAAGAAGTGTAGTAGAAATATTCCAGAGCAATGACAGAGAACGTAGAGCGTATGGATTTAATGTTGGGTTGATGGGTCGCATGGATTTAATGTGATAACGTTGGACAGATAACTATATTGTGACCCCAATAATAATTAATAACATTGGGCAATTAAATGAGAATTGAAAAAATGCATAAAATATTAATTTGAAAAAATTTGAATTTGTCCCCAAACAATATTGGAATACACGTGGACGACAGAAAAGTGTCACATTTTTTGTAAAATGAAATATTTGTTCGTCATTCAATCACTAGGTGAATAATATATTAGGTGTAATTGTTGGTACAACGGAGACATGTCGTGATCCGAGATTTGATTTATCCGTAATATCCAACAAATTACACTAACAATGAAGGCTTAAAGGTGGGTGGCTCTTTAAATTTCTCGATTCTATTTTTTGGCTATTGCAAAAACAAAAAAATAAATTATTAGATAAAAAGGCACCAAATGATTCTTGCTGCTGGAGGGGGCCTTGTGCGGCGGCACCACCTACGCCGCTCGAGGCCGCCTCTGTCTATTATGCTCCCATATCTCTAATTTTAGAGAAGTCTGGCTTGCCTAATTTCTGCATGAGGTCGGCTTCATTGACATTGCAACTGGAAGGTGCCAAATTGTCAATAGGTTTGGCAAAATGTTGGCACCTCATTTGGCAAATTGTTTTGTGAGATTTCCCAACGGCAACATGGATATTACTGTCGTACCTCTGAAATGTTATACCCAACGAATAATACGCTATTGGATGTGGTGGATATACAATGAACAAGTGCTCACTTTCTTTTTTTTTTTTTTTATTAAAAGGGATAATTACAAAAACACCCCTAAGATTTGGATTAATAACAAAAAAACTCAGAGGCTTTTGAAAATTACAAAAAAACCCTTGAGGTTTGATTCCGTCTTACATATTTCCCCCTGCATAAGCAAACAAACATATCAAAAACCCCTGATTCTTATAAAAATACTATAGTTACCCCTTAAAATTTAACACATAATCAAACCTGATGTTTTTTTTTTTTTTGTAATTTTAAAACACCTCTCGATTTTTTGTAATTAGCCCAAACTTTCAGGGGTGTTTTTGTAATTATCCCTTATTAAAATGGAATAATTGTTCATAAACCAAACACATTATTCAAAATATAATGGATAACACACTTATATAGTTATATAGTCTGCATGGATATTACCGTTTTGCTTTTGAGACAAAAACATTTGTGAAAATATTTTAGAATATGAATTTGATTCATTTTATTAAAAACGAAAAAAATTAAGGAAGAATAATTCTACTTGGTTGACTAGAGAGTATCTTTTATGTGATTTACCTTTTTAGCCAAAAAATTAAAAACAAATCCAATGATGGAACATATCATACGATTGTTGTCCTCTTAATTGACAACCAGATGAGCTCAATAACCCCTTTTCTTAGTCGGATTTGTAGTACTTTTTCCTATTTGTACTTTCCCCGTGTTCAAAAGCATGATTATTATCTATCATTTTCCTTTCTTTAAGCAATTTAAATTATTTCAATTTGTAATCGATTATTATTGCTATTGCACAAAAGATGGAAAATATATAATGAGACAACAGGACTAAATGAGAATCTTCGTGTGTATATCCAAGAGCAAAAGAACAAATAATAGGGAATGGTACTTATATTTTCAAATAAATTAACTTAAACACATAATATGTTTATTTTAAGTTTATGGCGACGACTTTTTTCATTGTTCTAAAAAGGGCTAGATGCTTTGCAGGCAGCCACTGAGGCAAGGTATAAATAGGATTAGGCGGTGCCTAATCGGAAGAAAAACATATATAGACGGCTAATAGGACTCTAGCGTCTAGGTCAACAATGTTTTTTTAACCTAATTGGGTAATTTTATTAGCCTGTTACCCGAAAATTACCTTTCATACGCCAATAGGCGGGAAGTTCGATGCTACCGCTTCCATCAATTTCTTGAAGATTACCTTTCGTACGCCAATAGGCGGGAAATTCGATATTACCCAATATACCTCCATCAATTTATTGAAGATAATTGTTTCCAACATTCAATTTTCTCATTTTCCAATTTCCATCGATTGGACATTCATATATATTTCATTGTCATCACATTTAAATAATTATTTTTGGGCATTGTATGATCAGTCAAATATTTATAAGAATCTCACATTTTTCATTTCATTTAGAATAGTACACACATATTTATAAAAAAATCATATCTAATTTATCTCTTCAAATAGTACTGCCCCAAAAAACCCAAAACACGAAGTATATAAACATAGTTTAAATATATAAATACCAACTCAAATAAGTCAAATGTGATCGGCTAATTACTTCAACAAGAGAACTGCAAAAGGAAAAGAAAATAGTTTAGCCTTAATTACATTCGTGCAAGTCCTTTGACAAAATAGCTTAAACTTTTGAGTAGCAAACGTGTACTTTAAGATTCGGTTTTACTTATTTATAACAAATAATGAGCTCACCTAACACTAAAATTAGTTGTGGGATGATTTAATTAATTACTTTAATTGATAATAATTATTGAAGTTTAATTATTCTCATGCTTTTAGTATCTCCTTCCTAGCCAATGTATGTGCATTTGGCTTTAATTATGAATGGGGTAAAGCCCACTTATCTTTTTAATTCAAACTTCTAGAAAAATACAATGTTTAAGCAATTGGATAAACAAAGATTGGAAAAGGAGGTTGCTAAAGGGATTTAATGAGGGTAAGATAATGGAATGGCCAAATATAGAGATTTTGTGAACAGTTGGTGCTACAAAAAGGAGGGGCCCTTTCTACCACAAGTACAACTATTTAATTTTAGTCAAATATTAACTTTTTTCTCCATTATTTGGTGTTTAGACGCATATAAAGTAATAATATTAATTTGCCCAATCCACACACATATATATTGCAATGAGGGAGAAAATGCAAAATTTCTCCTTCAGTCTAGCTCCAACTAACGGGGTATCATTCAAATTTACAAATTCAATTTAATCTTATAACCTCAGTAAATCGAGTGTCTAATATTGGCGTATAAACCGGTTGTTATGATGGAATTTACTAGGTGGATGAACCTAGGGGGAAAACATCCACTTCCAGCAAAAACCTAGATACTTGGGTCACCTAAATAAATAAAGAAGGATTAGTCTCATGTCTGACCGTCTAACATATATAATTTATTAGACGAACCAAATATTGGGTCCGGCTCAATCCGCCTATTGAACCGCACAACCACTAACACCACAACAACAACATTCGTTGACCGCTGCTAATACTTTTTAGAAGAGATACTAATACTTTTGGTGAGGACTAGAAATATTAAAATATCTTTAATCGAAAAACCTATTACTTTTCAATAAGATTATTAATACGTTGTAGGTGGAATACTAATACTTTTGTGGGATAAAACCAATACTTTTCATGAATATTACTAAAGAAATTGTTCAATGGGTTACTAATACTTTTCCAGATGATTACTAATACTTTTCAAAATGATTGCTAATACTTTTCAATGGAAAAACTAATACTTTTGAGGGTTACCTAATATTACGTCACTACCTAATACTTTTCAGCCTAATACTTTTCAAGGGAAAAACTAATAGTTTTTTATGATTGCCTAATATTACGTCACTGTTTAATACTTTTCAACGGGACAATTAACACATTTTAGGTGGATTACTAATACTTTTGAGGCAAAAAATCAATACTTTTCATAAGGGCTACTAAAAATATTGTTCAATGGGATTAATAATACTTTCCAGATGTACTACTAATATCTTTTAGAGGAAAAATTAATACTTTTAAAGGCCTTTAATATTACAAAAATGTCTATGGTGCATGAAATTACAAGTCTTTATCAATAAATAAATAAATCTTTTCAAATATTTTCTAGATACTTAATTAACAATGGTGACGCATATATTGTAAGTCCAAGCGGCTACGATAATCTAGAGGGGGGTGAATAGATTATCTCCATCTTTTCGATTTTGTCCTCCTTTTCGAATCAATTACGCCAAGACAATAATAAAGGTGCGTAATGTAAACAACACGCGTCGATTTATAGAGGTTCAACCCACCTAGGGCCTAATACTCTACCACCCCAAAGATCTCAGGGATGGATTTCAAAAAAGAAAAAGATTTTATTAATTACCACAATTAATACAACATCTTACAACATCACCTTGAAGAGCACCACACTCTTCTTCAACACCACCTTTGAGATTACGACAATCTCTCTTGAAGATTACCACAATCTCCAACGGCACCTTGTGAAGATTAACACAATCTTCAACCTTGAAGAATACCAAATTCTTCAATACCTCAAGAGCACCACACTCTTGAAACACCTATCACTTAGATCACCCAAGTGTATTCTTTCCACAAGAATACTCACAAGGATGTCTTATGTTGAATGATGACAAAAATCAAGATTACAACTCAATAATGAATATTACAATTTGAGTGCAAGTGTAATCAAGAAATAAAGCCTAGACCTCAAGATCTGAAAGTGAAATACTTAGGTTATAAATACAACAAGAGTGTTGAATATGAAAGCTTGAGAATTTGCAGATTTCTTGTTGTGTATTTTGCTTGTATGTATTTTGTCTTGTGTCTTCAATTCATCCTCTATTTATAGGGAAGTCTTCACCAACATAGGCTCCCAACATAGGCTCCTGTCTCTTCACTTTTGTCTACAAAAAGAGGATCACAAGATGTAGAAATATTGTACAAAAATGAAAAGTAAATCTTGCTGTCAAAGAATTCAAACGGTATAATTTTGTTGTCACAAAATAACATAGAGGCGACCGGTTGCCTGTTTAAGATTTCGAACGTTTGAAAAAAGAAAGTGCGATCCAGTGCAGTCGTCGGGGGTCGACTTTTCGGCCGACGGGTGAAGTTTGACGGCCGCCCGCTCCAATTTCAAGTCCAAGTATGTTTCATTTCGTGTTTTCTTTTCTTGGTACGGTTGATGCTTTGGCGACGGCCGACCTCCAATATTAAATGTTGTCCGATTTTTATCAAAAATAAACTTCAAGAAATACTCCAAAAAATTAGTAAAAATATTTTAAATCACTTGGGAGTATTTTGACAACATTTATAAACATAGTTTTGGTGTAAAAACCAATTTAAACAAAACCATCAAAAAGTGTTGTTCATTTTTATCGAAAAATAAATTCTAAGAAATACTCCAAAAATTAGCAAAAATATTTTAAATCATTTAGGAGTATTTGGACAACATTTATAAACATTGTTTTGGTATAAAAACTCATTTAAACATAATCATCAAAATCTTGATAAAAATATTTATCTAGCAAACTCCCCCTTTTTGATGATTACAAACCAAAACAATTTTAGGAAGTTGATTTTAAAACAAAACCAATTTTCCGGTCTAAAACATCAAACCATTATAAGCAAGATTTATCATAAGTACAAACACACAAGGATAGGAGCAAAGATTTTTCAAAATCATTTTTGCACAAGCTCCCCCTATCAATATGCATATCAAGAACAAGTATACAAGCAACCAACTCAAAGCTTAAAGCTTAGCTTTTACAACTTAAACTTGAATATCATGAGCTTATAAGCTCCCCCTGTCACAAAAGCATCATTACTCAAGTATAAAAGTTCATAATACATCACATGGACCAAGTATAATCCATAGCTTTTGGCTTTTAAGAGCTTTAGCTAATAGCTTTTCTTGCTTATTTACACTTCTTTGAGCTTATGAGCGTTTTTCTTGTTTCTCCCCCTTTGGAATCATAAAAAAAAAATGTTAGCACGATAAAAATATCATACAATTATATCAAAGTGCGCAACTTAATCGATTTATCGGCATATTGATCATTGAAGCATAAATTCCAAATAATAAGGGAGAAGTCGATCATGTGATTTGCAAAAGCTTATTTGATTGACAAAACATGATCTCTATAAACTTATAAGACTTTTCAAATCGAGAGAATCATGTAGGTGATGAATTTTTCATTAAAACATTTTGTCGAACACTTGGCGTGCGTCGAATAAAACAAGAGAAATATAACGCCTTTGTAATTCGTTTAAGCCAAAAATTTTCATCATCATTTGCAATACAACAATATTCATCCATCAACAATCATCATATACAACATATTAATACAAGAATTTCATCAAAGTAGCAAGATATAAGCACATTCTCAAGGGTTCAACCCAATTGAGATAAAAAAAAAAGAGAAATTCTTACCATTTAATAGGCAAAGATGAGCAATGATGATGATAATCGAGCCTCATGAGGTCCAAAATATAAAATGTATGCAATAAAACAAATTTGAAGTGAAATTTGTGTGCAAAGTGCGAAGGGGACGAAAAATGAACCCAAACGACCAAAATGGCAAATGCTGAGAACAGAAACATTTTTAACCAAATTTTTTCTATGGTCGACCGGTTGGGGGCATGGGCGACCGGTCTACGTCATGGGCGACCGGTCGACCTTGCCCCGATCAGTGATTTTTCATTCTGTTTTCCAAAATCCGAGGTTTGAACCAAAATCCGATTTTTCGCCCCTAAGTTTTAAAAACGTGCAAAATGCAAATGTAGACCTCATTCAATATACATTATGTCAAAGTCAAGCTCAAAATGAGGTAAAATACTCAGGGATTAACAAATATCCGAGAGTTATCTTTGAGACGGTATTAAACACATCTCAAGTTTTCGTTTTAGAAACGCAATCCCTTAGAAAAATATATCGAATATCAATATGTTTAGTTTGAATATGACGAACCATATTTTGAGAAATTGTAATCACCGGACTTGTTATCCCGAAAAATAATAATGTTTTAAAACTTTGGATAAACAAGTCATAAGAAGAAGTGTCTTACACATATTTGAAAATTTCTTTTAGCGACACTTTAAAGAGATTCGTTGGGATTGTTTTAAGTCGAGCATATAGACATAAGGCATATAGAATGTCGAGTCTAAGGAATAATAAACGAATGAACATACCTCGAATTCGTTTGTCAATGCCTACTTCAACCTTTTGTCAATTTTCGCATTTGTAGCCATATAGGTTGAAATAGTTCTTTCTTCTTCAATGTCTCACTTCTTCTTTTGGGTGTGGAATATAATCACCTTCTTGGCATTCCAATGATCAAATTTGTGCTTCCTTCATCATGATCATCTTAGGTTCACCTTGCATTGACTTGGAAAAATATCTTGCACAAATATTCATTAGTAGCACCAAAAATATTATCAACATAAATTTGCACAAGTAAACAACTTTTACTTTTTTAAAACAAGAAGTGTAGTATCAACTTTACCTTTTGTAAAATTATTTTACAAAAATAGCTAAGTCTATCAAACCATATACGGGGTACTTGTATCAACCGTACAAGGCCTTTTATAAAAATCATTCGGCCTAAAATTTTAAACTCCGATAGACTTTCATTTGAATAAAACCATTTAGAAAATTGGATTTAACATCCATTTGGTAAAGCTTGAAATTTTCTCAAAACAAAAATGGGCAAGTAAAGTGCAAATAACTTCTAAATGTGCTATGAGTGCAAATATTACATCAAAATCATTACCTTCTTCTTGACAATATCATTGAGCTACTAACCTTGCCTTGGTCAACAAGCTTGTTCCAAAATTCAAAAAAAAATTCTGCAAAATCTTAATCAAGATATCTTGCACAAGAGCATAGTAATGTCGAAAAATAGAGACATAATAACAAGTAACACATACTATGCTTTCAAACAAATCATCAAGAGTTTCATAAAACATGTAAGTTCAAATAAACTTATAGGAAGCTATATAAGGTCTCTTTTGAAATTTGAAAAATTCAAGAGCATATAGTTGAGACCTTATTTACAAGAATCATATGAACAAGAGCTTTGACAAAACAACCAAGAATAATTTTATATGTGCAATACAATGCATAACTTAAAAAATCAAATGTTTTACCAAAACAAAATATAATCCTTTACAAATCTTGGATAAAACAAGCTATGTCAAATAATGCCTTTTAAAAAAAAAATCCTCTTAATAGCACTTGTATAAAATACTTTGAAAGACAAGCACGAATGACAAAAATATATCGAGTCTATAGGATGAATACCAATGATGAGCGTACCTCGATAGTTTATGGTCCTCCCTTGAGAAAATAACCATTGATGAAAATATATATGTCCTACACAATTCTTAAACACGTTTTGCACAAACATAATGATACAAGTGTAGGCTAAGCAATAAAAGATATCATAAATGTGCTTATGCTATATAACTACATAGGAGATAATAAACCACATAAGTCTAATTAAATGCACAAGAGTTTTCGAAACATCATGCAAGGTCTTCTTTTCAAAAATATTTTGAAACTCACAAATATATTGAAGACCTAAATTTTAAAAATATGAAAACTCATATTGCAATAAAGACACAAATAAAAATATGCAAAGAATAAAATGCATATTTAAATAGGGAGATACGGTTTACCAATTTCGCCATTTCCATGGGTTGTGTCGTTCCCATTGTTGATGATATCTTCCCGTTTGAAAATCTTCATGTTGATGGTGGTTTCTCCAATTGCTCCATTTCCAAGCATTGTGGCCTTCCCATTGTTGATAGTGTCTTTCTCTTGGAAATTTATTTTGATGTTGTCTTCTCCTTTGATCAAATGAAATGGTCATTTGATGTCTTCTTGGCGGTATGTATTTTCCTCGATTATTATTCCGTCGGGTACCTAATATGACATTATTTTGTGCTACCCTCAAGTGTTTGGGTCCTTTGGAATTAGCTTTGACACTTTTAGGTCTCCAATAATAATTAGAGCTATTTCTAGCCCGACAAGTATTAACCGTGTGACTCGTTTTACCACAATAAAAACACGTAGTAATTTTGGGAGCATAATGACCAACATGCATAGGGACTTGATTTCTTTTCACATAATTAACAACACTAGGCTTATGATCAAGTCCTTGTTTCAATTTATCACAACTATGAACATCAATAATATCGGTCATTTTATCGGTACTCAAGTTGGATTTTGATAAATTATTTTTCATGCAATTAATATCCTCAACAAGAGTACTATTTTCTTTCTCAAGGTTTCTAACCTTGTCAAGTGTGGTGGTGTGATCACATGAAAGTGATTCATAAGAGGAAAATAAATTACCTTATCAATTTTCAAAATATTGAATTCCTTTTTCAAATTTTTGTATTTAACAAGTAAGCTTTGGAATTCATTTTGAAGTTCATCAAAATCATTTTGCAAATCACTATAATCATTTTGTAATTCATTATCATAAGAAGTGGAGGGTTTTGAACTTACCTCGTTTTCTTCTTCGAAGCCCATAAGACATCGTTCGTTTTCATCGACGTCGGAAGTTGTAGGAAACTCATCCCATGTTGGGTTTGTATCTATTTGAGAAGTAAATGCTTTTGAGTGGCTCCTTTCATTTGCATATACTTCTTCTAATTTTCTCCATACTTTATGTGCCGATTTAATTCCTACAATATGATCATATTCCAAAATGGTAAGTGAACAATACAAAATATTAAAAGCTTTACCATTTAAGGAGATGATTTTCTTCTCTTCATCATTGAGCTATTTGAGGCCTTTGGAGGTGTGTGGTGTGTCCATCATCGGAATGGATTCTTCATTTACGACCGTGTTCCAAATATCGAACCCGCAACTTTGTAGATAGCATTCCATTCTTTCTCTCCAAAATATATAATTTTTGGAATCAAATAGTGGTGGCTTGGTGGTGGAGGCGCCGGTAAGGTAGACTTCATTCGTAGCCGGTGATCGTTCCTCTTTACTCGCAATGTGGAACGAGCTTGCCAAAGAGTTTGGCTTTGATACCACTTGTAAGTCCAAGCGGCTACGATAATCTAGACGGGGGGTGAATAGATTATCTCCATCTTTTCGATTTTGCCCTCTTTTTCAAATCAATTACGCCAAGACAATAATAAAGGTGCGGAATGTAAACAACACGCGTCGATTTATAGAGGTTCAACCTACCTAGGGCCTAATCCTCTACCACCCCAGTATCTCCGGGATAGATTTCAAAAAGAAAAAAGATTTTATTAATTACCACAATTAATACAACATCTTACAACATCACCTTGAAGAGCACCACACTCTTCTTCAACACCACCTTTGAGATTACCACAATCTCTCTTGAAGATTACCACAATCTCCAACGGCACCTTGTGAAGATTACCACAATCTTCAACCTTGAAGAATACCAAATTCTTCAATACCTCAAGAGCACCACACTCTTGAAACACCTATCACCTAGATCACCCAAGTGTATTCTTTCCACAAGAATACTCACAAGGATGTCTTGTGTTGAATGATGACAAAAATCAAGATTACAACTCAATAATGAATATTACAATTTGAGTGCAAGTGTAATCAAGAAATAAAGCCTAGACCTCAAGATGTGAAAGTGAAATACTTAGGCTATAAATACAACAAGAGTGTTGAATATGAAAGCTTGAGAATTTGCAGATTTCTTGTTGTGTATTTTGTTTATATGTATTTTGTCTTGTGGCTTCAATTCATCCTCTATTTATAGGGAAGTCTTCACCAACATAGGCTCCCAACATAGGCTCATTTCTCTTCACTTTTGCCTACAAAAAGAGGATCACAAGATGTAGAAATATTGTACAAAAATGAAAAGTAAATCTTGCTGTCAAAGAATTCAAACGGTATAATTTTGCTGTCACAAAATAACATAGGGCGACCGGTTGCCCTGTTTAAGATTTCGAACATTTGAAAAAGAAAGTGCGATCCAGGTGCTGTGTCGTCGGGGTCGCCAGGTCGATGGGGGGTGCGACCGGTCGCCCTAGGGTGCGACCGGTCGACCCTCTGCTTGATCGGTCCCCCTGCTCCAATTTTCAAGTCCAGTATGTTCTGTTTCGTGTTTTCTTTTCTTTAGGTACCGATCGATGCTTTGAGCGACCGGTCGACCTCCAATATTAAATATTGTCCGATTTTTATCAAAAATAAACTTCAAGAAATACTCCAAAAAATTAGTAAAAACATTTTAAATCACTTGGGAGTATTTTGACAACATTTATAAACATAGTTTTGGTGTAAAAACCAATTTAAACAAAACCATCAAAAAGTGTTGTCCATTTTTATCGGAAAAAAAATTCTAAGAAATACTCCAAAAATTAGCAAAAACATTTTAAATCATTTAGGAGTAGTTGAACAATATTTATAAATATTGTTTTGGTATAAAAACTCATTTAAACATAATCATCAAAATCTTGATAAAAACATTTATCTAACATATATTTCATTGTTGATGCACTAACTTCAAACTTGAGAAACAAGCTAGTCTTAATACGGAACACACTTTAGGACTATTTGTTTTCATTTTCAAAGGGAGTTTTTTTTTTACTATTTAAATTGGGGAAATACCTATTTATTAATTTCTAATTGAATATCATTTATTTTTATATTCAAGCCTATCAACAAATCAACAAGTCACATTTTTTCAAAACCTATTAATTTTCAATTGTTCACATTGTTTCATGCATAAGATATCATAAACACAATTTTCACTTCCAAACTTATGCATATACTCTATGTTAGAGCTGACAATGAGTTGAGTTGGGCTGACGGGCTATAAAGTTGGGCCCAACCCTGTCTAAAAAGTGTATTTTTGGTCAAGTTATTTTGGTTTTTCGGGTATCAGAATATTTGCGCGGGGTAAAGTAGGTCTGGTCTTTCTTAGGACTCTAAAAAATAAAATTCAACTCAATCCTATATATAAGTTGGTCGGGTCGGCCTGTTGGGTTGGACCAGTTTTACTAACTCTACTCTGGATACAAATGTAATCTATCCAAACATATTTTTATTTTTACTCGTAAACTTAAAGAAAAACAAGATTCCAACGATGGAAATGCTGAAAATATAATCCAATAGTTATTCGTATGAGAAAAATTCACTGTTGGTCTCATTAGATTTACCCCCTGATGATTTTAGTCCCATGTCTTGAAAATAGTCCCATAAGATTTTATTTTGCCTCACTAATGGTCACACCGTTAAAAAATTAATGGTCAACCCTGTCAATTGACAGTCAAACCTGCGATTTGGGACTAAAAGTGAGAACACTGGGACTAAAATCATCAGATACCCAGTCTAATGGGACCAAAAGTGAATTTTTCTCTAAAATCTAAATATAACTAATATCTATTTTAAAAAATATATTATCATTAAAGTTACTGTTTTTTTATTTATTATAATTAAAAAATTAACAAGTAAATTAAATGATAAAATTTATAATTCAACTTATATAATATAAATTTTCTGGAAAATCATTTTTAAAAATAGATGTTAATTAATTTTTTTCGTGAATGTGTAATACAAAAAAAGATGAAATACATGTATCATTTATTTTAATTAAAAAATTAAAAAAGTAAAATAAATGATAAAATTTATAATTCAACTTATATAAAATAAATTTTCTGGAAAATAATTTTTAAAAATAGATGTTAATTATTTTTTTTGCGTGAATGTGTAATACAAAAAAAAAGATGAAATACATTTATCATTTATTTTAATTAGAAAATTAACAAAGTAAAATAAATGATAAAATTTATAGCTCAAATTATAAAATTTAAATTTTCTGAAAATTAACTTTTAAAAGTAGATGTTAATTAAATTTTGTTTTGTGAAAGTATAATACGAAAAAAAAAGATCAAATACATGCATATATAACCCACTGCATGTATGTGTATATATGTAAAGTTTTTTTTTTGTGGTCCCTATGTTCTTGCCCCAGGATACTGGTCTCATATAATCCAGTGCATGTATGTGTATATATGTACAGTTTAATTTTTTTTTGAGGAAATGTAAAGTTTGATTTAAAAATATAAAAAATAAAAATATAATATTTGAAAATGAATAAAAAATGTGAGCTAGGTTAACATTACTAAAATATGTTTAATAGTATTTTTCTAAAAATTTTAAAAATAATTCCTATATTTAAATATTATGAAATTATTTAATGCCGTATTATTTTATTGATATTTGAACTACATATATTTTTCAATACGTAAATGTAATTTTTGCAATTATTTGTATTTTCAAAATCAAGAAGTGATTTAAACTAAAAAAAATATAGAAAAGTTATTTGTTTTTCTAAATATTTTAAGTAAGAGAATTTGTTTTAGTGAAATAAAATGCCTTTGGAAAAAGATATTTTTAGAAAAATATTTGAAGGACAATTTTTTTTTAGTTTTCAAATTGGACATTCACAATATTAATTTAAATAAATATCTCAAAATATAAAATTTAAAATAATTTTTATCATCAATAATATTAAATTTAACCAAAAAAAGAATTATGGAATCTTTTTTGGTTAAAAATTTAACTTTGGTGTCCTATGGGACCATTTTTGTCGTTACAAATTTAACTTTGGTGTCCTATGGGACCATTTTTGCCATCACTAATGGTTTCCGTTAAATTTTTAACGGATTTTCAGTGTACGAGTCCTATGGGACGATTTTGATGAAAAATGTCGATTTGGGACTAAAAGTGAGTTTAATGGGACTAAAATCATCAGGGAATAAGTCTAATGGGACCAATAGTGATTTTTTCTCTTATTCGTAGTTTAACCACTAGATCCATATATTTTTGTTTTTTACTTCTTTGTCAATTGTTTGTTAAACAATTAGTACATTAATGTAGTCAATTTTATATTTATAGAATAAAGGAACAGAAGGAAAGTCAAAATCCCCCATTAAGTATATTACTAAAAAAAAAAAAATCCCCATTAAGTAGGATCTGCAATCACATTAGAAGTCAAGGCATTATTCCCCCAGCAATAAGAGAAAGCCTGCAAATTGCAATAACTGGATTCATTATTATTCAAAGAACTTTAATTAGACATTATTATTAGCTAACTAAAAGCACCGTAAAGGGCCAAGGCCCAACAAATTCCAACCGTTTGATTCATTTAATTATATATATATATATACTGTAATAATAACTTGGATGAAAATAAATTAAATTGTTCCCTTCTAAAGAATAATTCATTGGCGGGGCCATGTAATCATAGTTGAGGAACACAGGTTCAAAACCGAAGCCCATAATAGGAAGGGTGAAATCTTGACTCAACTTTTTGTTTAGCTTGCCTTTAGTTGTTGTACTGTAAAGCGCTAGTCGGACGGTAGATTGGAGTCTAATGCCTAAATGGAGCCTAGGCGGAATTAGGCGGGACCTGGGCGGGATTAGGCGGGGCCTAGTCGGATGAATAATGTAGGCGGACAAAAAAGGCCTAGCACCTAGGCGAGGAGTAATCGGAGGTAAGCGGTGATTTTTAGAACAATGCTTCTAACTAGTCAAGTTTATGAGGCTCCTTTATTAACTAATTCAACGTATTTTTTATGTTTTCTGATCTTAATTAGTCCAATGCAGATAAATTAAGTCCATATTTTTACAATAATGTCTTTAGATTTTATAAACTAAAAATAAAAAAATCCTGTAAAATTTATATATTCTTAAATAACTAATTATTTGATATAAATTCCTTAAAAACAATTGGTTATCCACATCCACATTGATATTTTGTTAATGTTCAACAAAATGGTCGAGCTTAATTCTTTATACCTATGTTTTTGGGTCCAAGCTTACAAATTTTGTTTGAACTTTTTGCCTACAAATTAAGTTTAAGGGGAACGGGGTTTTCTTTCCGATTGATTTTTAAGTCCCCAAGAAAATGGAAAAGGAAGAAATGAAAAGGCAATTATTTTATTATAACTTTTTTTAAAACAATTATTTTATTATAAATTAGATGAATAACATAAAAAATGAAAAGATGGTTGGATCACAAGTCGAACAGTTAGTTTGAGATAAACAAAATATTGTTATAATTAGCTTTAGAACTTCAATCTCTTATTTATTCACATGGATTATGGGACAGATGGCAATTTGTCACTAAAAAGTGGAAAAAGAATTAGACAGCTTATGGCATGCTATGTTCAATTGTTCATTGATGTGCAATCATATGAATTTGCACTTCAAAAAAAAAAAAAGTAAATAACTAGTAACTTCTGTTTGCTTATACTTGCCCCCAAAAGCATGACTATGTTTCCTTTAGGAAATGTATAATAAATGCATCTCCATCACACTGAACAAAGTGGGAAAATAAAGATTGAAGGCCGATTTATTTTCTTTTGGAAATAGCAAATGAAAAAGTATATTTTAATTTTTTTAAGGCTGCAAAATTTTAAAATATAATTATATATTTAACCTAGCTATATTAATTTTAGAAGTTTGATGAAGAGACGTGGAGCCAGCCATTGACTCCATCTTTTATTAATTACCTCTACATTTATCCGTGAGTGAATGATGTATACCTACGGTCCCAAATATATAGTCCATTACTTTTTTTTGGAATGTCCCAAATATATAGTCCACTTTTTATATTTAATAATATGTTTTTCATTCCTTTACTGTTATAATTCCATTAAATATGCATTATGTAATTTACACTATTAACTAAATTAAATAAGGACAAATCAAGTAAATATTGTGTAATTTTCTTGTGGGAAAAAAATAAAAATAAAAAGATACGTGTGAAAAGTCAAACTGGACTGAATATAAGACAAGAAAAGTATGGGAAGGTGGCTAATCACCTAATTTAGAGGCATCAAATGTGAAGGCTTAATCTTGGGAATTAATTTCTACCAATAAGATAGGGGTTGGAATTTGTGTTTACCAGTAATCAACAAAATGAACGCCTCCATGGTAGGCATGATTAGGTTATAACTAAAGCTCAAACTATTGAATAGTGACAAATGACAAGAGTCTTGTATATTTATTACGGCCGAGGCTGAGGATAGTCACCGAAGACGACTACCTAGAACCCTCAATTTTATGTTTACCTTTATATAGTTATATATAGATGTTTTAATAAATAAGAAATTATAGCCCTTCCCCCCCAAAAAAAAAAGAAAAAAGTGAAAAATACCAAATTGCAAAGATTAAAAAATACCATAAGTCTTTTGCTTTCAAAATTGTACTAAGAAAATTAATCTAACTTATTGTTGGAAATTTTGGTTTTGATAAAGTGGGTGTCGACCCGACTTTGACCAATTTTTCGGTGGCTAAATATTTAATTCGGAGGAATTAAATTATATATTATTAATCTACGTTCAGAGTAGATGTTCGTAGTATTTTTATTTCTCAAAACCGAATTTGGTGAGTGAGAAATTAATACACGAAGGTAGCCACATAATTGGGCATTATGTAAAGATTATTTAAAGGGAGATGAAAGGCTTATGCCTTATCCCACATGGAATACAAATCATAGTTTATCCTAGTTTATTTACTAGAAGGTGTTATTTGTTGTATAAACTATAAACAAGTGGATGATCACAAGTAGGCCACACGCGCCGCGCCGCCGGCCCGGCCGGGCTCGGGCTGGGCAGGCGGGCGGCCCGGCCTATTGGGCCCGGTCAGTCCACTAAAGTTTTGCCACTCGAAATTGGAACCCAATGAACTGGACATTGTAGGTGTCCAGGTGATTGTTGGAGTTGTAACTCCCTGATGGTGGTCACTGAAGTTAGCCCACTACATGATCATTTATGCGGTAGGGTGTAACACCTTGGTTGTTACAAGTGATTAATGCCCACTACCCAGTTTTTCTCCTGCTTGGTGGATTGGTTGACTATATATATCATTTTGTGCATTGCGATTTAACTCTGCAATTTACTCCATAAAAAGCATACACTCATATATTCTCGCATTCTCGCACTAAGTCCAAGAACTGAGTCTTCAAAGACATTTCTAGTTCGAAGGTGCTTACGTGTTAGTGGTGCTACTACACGAAGACGTAAGCCGTTTCATCTTTGGAAGCAATACGTCAAACCGTGAGCACTAAGCGGGACGTAATTGCTTTGCGAAAGAGATTCGTCTCGACACAAACTCCGGAAGTTCTATTAACCGATTGTAATAGTTAGTTCAATTTCGTAATTTTCATTTACGTAATTTGCCATTTTGAAGGCATTCCCTATCTCAGAATAACATTGTAATCAACAATCGCAAAGCAATTATCGAACTTCACGATGGCAAGCACAAAGAGTAACCCCGATCATCCCTCCCTGCTCAAGCTAAGAAACCCGAAAAATTCATGGGTTTCGACTTCAAGAGGTGGCAAAAAATGATGTTTTACCGACTACCCTAAGTCGCGAAATCCGATCGAGGACGCGCTCTGTTGTTCCGAGAACGAAACGAATCTTTGAAAAGCGCTGCGTTTGATGCGTGGGGCAGGGTGATTTCTGTGCAGTAACTATGTCCTAAACGGACTTAGTGATGCACTTTCTGATGTGTATTGTCTTTGTGAAATCCTCCAAAGAATTGTGGGAATCTTTGGAGAAGAAGTACAAAACCGAGGATGCCGGACAAAGAAATTTGTTGTCGGTAAGTTCTTGGATTTTGTGATGGCCGATTCTAAAACCGTGATGGAACAAGTTCGGAAGTTCCGATTGATCCTACATGAAATCTCCGAGGGAATGGCTTTGCCGGAAGCATTCAAGTGGCCGCCTTGATTGAGAAATTGCCCCCAAGTTGGAGGGATTTCAAGAATTATCTCAAACATAAGCGAAAGGAGATGGGACTAGAGGATCCGATTGTCAAACTCGTAATTGAGGAAGGCAAGATAGGAGGATTGACTCTAAGTCCAAGCTTGTCCCTACGGAGTCAAAAGCCAACTTGATGGAGCACGACTCGTCAAGTAACTCGAAGAAAAGGCCTAACGATAAAAGGCAAGAAACCGGCATTTGGAAAATTCAGGAGCTTGCTACAAGCGTGGCAAACCGAACTATATGGCAAAGGCGCCGTCACCAAAGAAAAAGAAAACCAAACCGCGATCCAATGCCAATGTGGTTGAAAAAGGAGGAGGACGAGAAGTTGACATGTCGGCGGTGGTGTTTGAAGCCAATTTCTTTGGATAACCCGAAAAAAGAATGGTTTGTGGATACCGGTGCCACTTGCCATGTCCATTCGATAAGGATGCATTCTCTTCTTACATCCCATCGACCAGGAAGGAAGCTCCATATGGGGAATCACGCCTCTTCGATGTTCTTTGGCGTTGGAACGGTGGTGCTAAAAGCCGACTTCGGGAAAGGAGTTGAAGGCAAGGATGTCTTGCATGTCCAGGACATCCGCAAAAATGCAGTTTCGGGTTATTCTTTGGTCAACCATGGGTTTAGACTAGTTTTGAGTCGAAAAATTTGTACTTAGCAAATTTGGGAGTTCATTGGTAGGGGTTATCTAGACAAAAGGACTTCAAAATGAATGTAATGATTTGTGACGCCGTTTTATGAATATGAATAAGAATGAATCTTCTTGTTTATATTCTTTGAGTGCTCTAATTTATGGCATATTAGATTAGGACATGTAAATCAATGCTATAAAAAGATTGGTAAATTTAGAATTGATTAATTTACTCAAGTAAACTCACAAAGAAAATGTGAAGTTTGTGTTGAAGCTAAAATGGCTAAATTACCGTTTCATTCGGTTGAAAGGAGCACTTCACCTTTAGAGTTGATACACACCGATGTGTGTGATCTAAAATTCGTGCAAACTAAAGGTGGTAAAAAATATTTCATCACATTTATTGATGATTGCACAAGATTTTGCTACTTATATTTGTTAAGAAGCAAAGATGAAGCATTAGAGGCTTTTAAGAATTATAAAAATGAAGTTGAAAATCAACTTGGCGTAGGATTAAAATAATTCGGAGTGATAGAGGTGGCGAATATGTTGCACCATTTGAAGAACTATGTACCGATCGGGCATAATTCATCAAACAACACACCATATTCACTACGATCTAATGATGTTCTTGACGCAAAACCGAACTCTAAAAGAGATGATGAATGCCATGTTGATAAGTTAGGATTACCCCGAATATGTGGGGGAAGGCTTTTAATGACCAACCACATATTGAATAAAATACCACTTAAAGGAAAAGATAAGACACCTTACGAATTGTGGAAAAATCGTAAGCCTTCTTATAAATACCTTAAAGTGTGGGGTGTTTGGCTAAGGTAGCAATACGAACCAAAACAAGTTAAAATTGGACCAAAGACAGTTGATTGTGTCTTTGTGGGATATGCATACCAAAGTAGTGCATATAGGTTTATGATACATAAGTCGGAAAATCCGGAAATGATGAAGGTACCATAATCGAATCAAGGAATCTTGTATTCTTTGAGGATGTCTACCCTTGTAGAGAAAAATTAGAAGTGAGTAATAATAAAAGAACTCACGAAGCGCAAGTGGTTCAACACCAATTAGTGAAGAACCGAGACGCGATAAGAAGAGGTCTAAGACGGCTAAGTCTTTTGGGCGATTACATAACATTTATGTTAGATGGTGAGCCAAACTCGATTAAAGAGGCTCTAAGCGATCCGGATGCTCGCTCGGCAAAGAAGCTATCAATAGTGAAATCGAGTCCATTCGAGAACCATACTTGGGAGTTGGTTGATCTCCTGCTGGTCATAAAACATTAGGATGTAAATGGATCCTAAAGAAGAAGTATAAAAGAGATGGAACTATTGATAAGTATAAAGCACGGCTTGTAGCCAAAGGCTTTAAACAAAAAGAAGGATATGACTTCTTTGACACCTATTCTCGAAGAACGAGGATTGCGTCTATTCGGGTGCTTCTTGCGATTTTTCGCTTTGCACAATCTAGAGATTCATCGATGGACGTCAAGACGGCGTTTTCGAATGGAGAGATAGATCTTTGAAATATACATGGAACAACCTGAAGGGTTTGTTGCACCAGTCAAGAAAAGAAGGTGTGTAAGTTAATAAGATCTTTGTACGGATGAAACAAGCTCCAAAACAATGGCATCTTAAGTTTGACAATACGATGTTGTCAAATGGATTTAAAATCAACGAGTGTGATAAATGCGTATATGTCAAAGGGACATCGAAGCATTTGTCATAGTTTGTCTATATGTAAACGATTTGTTAATCATGGCGTGTAGTCATGATACTATCATGGAGACTAAAAGAATGTTAAAGAGGAACTTTGACATGAAGGATATGGGGACCACTTGATGTAATCCTTGGGATAAAAATCGTGAGAACTCCTAATGGAATTATCTTGTCACAATCCCACTATGTGGAAAAAGTGCTCAAGAAATTCAATGCTTTTGATGATTCACCGTCAAAGACGCCCATTGATTTAAGTATAAATCGGTTGCTAATAAAAGCGAAACAGTGGCTCGGATGGAATACTCACGTATAATAGGCGGTCGATGTACATCACAAATTGTACACGCCCGGACTTGGCCTACCCTCAGTAAATATGTTGAGTAGGTTCACGAGCAATCCAAGCCATGAGCATTGGAAAGCATTAACCAGGGTGTTAAAATACTTGAAGTATACCTTGGATTATGGGCTATACTACTCAAGATATCCAATTTGTACTTGAAGGATATAGTGATGCTAGTTGGATTTTGATTCGAAAGATTCTTATTCAACTAGTGGATACATATTCACCATTGGAGGTGGTGCGGTATCGTGGAAGTCCACGAAGCAAACTGTATAGCTCGGTCCACCATGGAATTCGAGTTTATAGCTTTGGATAAAGCTGGTGAAGAAGCGAGTGGCTTCAAATTTTCTCGGAAGATATTCCATGTTGGAGGAAGCCTGTGCCTTCCGTGATGATTCACCGTGATAGAAGCGGCTATAGGAAGGGCACAGAGCAATATGTATAACGGTAAATCTAGACATATTCGTCGGAGACACAATACCGTTAGACAATTGATCTCAAATGATGTGATGTCAATTGACTACGTAAAGTCAAAAGACAATTTGGCGAGATCCTTTGACAAAAGGATCAATCGAGATCAATTGGGTAAATTGCTAGAGGGAATGGGCTTGAAGTCCACAAAGTAAAAATAACTATCATAGTGGTAACCCAACCATGTTGACTGGAGATCCCAAGAACTTGGTTCAATGGGAAAACTAAACTATGAAGGTTATGTTGTAACACTTGGAAACAATGTTATAACCCATCCCTAGAAAGCAAAACCAAGTGTTGAAACACCTGCAAAGTTGTGGTGAGGCTAAGTCATTTGACTTTTAATGATTCCTACACCTCGTTGAGGTTGAGTATGGCAGGATACTCGGATAGGAGATCACCTATATAAGTGAGAAGTGCGGGCGCTTCAAAGTAACACTTATGAATCCAAAGTGGTGTCCATGGGTCGAAACGGACACAAAACGTGAGAACGAGAAGGTGTTGAGACCTTATTGTGTTAATCTTGTTGACTCGGTATACACCGTGGAGGAATAGTTCAAGGCATCAGCGTCCCCACTAAGCCGCCGGTGTACCCGATGGTATTGACTACGGAAGGTTCAAAGCCATAAGCTACCTTTCCGAATGCAATATTGTCTCTTGAGGATGGTTTGCGTGTTCCGCATTCATGCATACATTAATTCCACTCATGTGGGGGGATTGTTGGAAATTTTGGTTTTGATAAAGTGGTGTCGACCCGACTTTGACCAATTTTTCGGTGGCTAAATATTTAATTCTGGAGGAATTAAATTATATATTATTAATCTACGTTCGAGTAGATGTTCGTAGTATTTTTATTTCTCAAACCGAATTTCGGTGAGTGAGAAATTAATACACGAAGGTAGCCACATAATTGGGCATTATGTAAAGATTATTTAAAAGGGAGATGAAAGGCTTATGCCTTATCCCATGGAATACAAATCATAGTTTATCCTAGTTTATTTACTAGAAGGTGTTATTTGTTGTATAAACTATAACAAGTGGATGATCACAAGTGGGGCCTTCGCGCGCGCCCGCCCCGGCCGGCCTCGGCTGGGCCAGGCGTGGGCTTGGGCTTGGGCTTGGGCATGGGGGCTCGGGACTAGGGGACTAGGCACGGGCTCGGCATGGGGTGGGCTTCGGCTTGGGCGGGCGGCCCGGCCTATTGGGCCGAGGTCAGGTCACTAAAGTTTGCCACTTTCGAAAATGGGCTCGGCCCGTATTCGAGTGACTATAATTGGAGCCAGCGATGAACCGGGACATTGTAGGTGTCCGCATTCGTGATCTGTTGGAGTTGTAACTCCGCGGTGGTGGTCACCTGAAGTTAGCCCACTACATGATGTTATGCAAGAGTGGGGTGTAAACACCTTAGTTGTTACAAGTGATTAATGCCACTACTCCGGAGTTTTTTTCTCCCGCAGTGGATTGGTTGACTATATATATCATTTTGTGCATTGCGATTTAAGCTGCTGCACTTACTCCATAAAAAGATACACTCATATATTCTCAGATTCTCGCACTAAGTCCAAAGAACTTGTCCAAAGACATTTCTAGTTCGAAGGTGCTTCGTGTTAGTGGTGCTTTACACGGAAGACGTAAGTTCGCTTCATCTTTGGAAGCAATACGTCAAACCGTGAGCACTAGCGGGACGTAATTGCTTTGCGGAAAGAGATTCGCCTCGACTAAGCTTTCACGGAAGTTCTATTAACCATTGTAATAGTTAGTTCAATTTCTCGTAATTTTTGCTTTCGTAATTTGCCATTTTGAAGGCATTCCCTATTCTGTAACATTGTAATCAACACTTATAAATTCAAAATAAAAGAAACATGTTTTTCTTTCAAATTCTATTTCTTCTCAAGAACAAAGTCTTTTTTTTAAAAATTAAAATAGGTATATGAAAGATTTTTTTTTTTTTTTAAATTATAAAAGCTTTGGTATGTTTTCCAAATACTTCCATTGCTTATAGAGCTTTGTTAACTATATCAGTTATTGCAGCATCAAGGAAGAGATATTTTCCAAAACTAAAATTGATAAATTCACACTTGCGTTCAACTATATCTCAAGAAAGATTAAATGGGTTGACCATTTTATGTATTGAAAATAATGCGTTGGAAAATCTTGATTTTGATAACCTTATTGATGATTTTGCTTCTCATAATGCTAGAAGATCTAGATTTTTTCAACGACTATTTGATATTTTTTTCCGTATTTAATAATAATAATAATAATAATAATAATAATAATAATAATAAAACTTAATTTTTTTTCAAAATTATACATATCTCTTTGAACTGTTACAAATAGTGCTGCAATAATCAGGCCTAGGGGTCTGCGCCTAGGTGGTAAAAAATAAAATAAATAAATCTTGTTAATCCGAGGCGTTAGGCGATTATTGCAGTATTAGTTATAAATACTCCCTTGATGTTTGTATTAATCTAACAAATATCCTCCTCCTAAGGGTGCAATTTGTAAGATAAAAACATGACAATAAGACATTTATAATTTTGAGAACTATCTAGATTTTTCTTTTTTTTTAATTAGACTAAATCTCAAATAGTTTTTGTAATTAACTCTAAAACATAAGTAGGAATCAAGATATACTCACTAGTCACTATCTAGCAAATACAGAAAAAAGTGATGAAGAGGTAAATTAGGCAACAAACACGTTATCAGATAATGTATGGCCACAAATAAAAACATGTCCTAAGGCTTTCTCTCTTGGGAAAAGCCTTGAGTGCACTGTCTTGGGTTTACCCAAGAATTGTTCCCCCTCTAGCCCATGCTTGTCTCCCACGCTCATCTCCTTTCTCCCACTCCAATTCCAGCTCTGTTTTCCTTTCTTTTGATTTTTGATTTTTCTTTCGTTTGAATCTCATCTTTGCTTGTGTTTTGTCCTTTCCAGATTCCAACTTCGCTGCTGCCCTCCCCTCTGCTCAGAGCTCGCCGTCGGACGCACAGGGCTGACATTTCGGTCTGCTATTATTGCTGTTACTTTGGGGCCTTATCACAGCTAAATATCGGTCAGTTTTGTGTTATGGCGGAAGAACTAGCCAGCCTTTATTCACGTCTCTCCCTAGCTGCTGAAGAAAATTTGGTGATAACTACAGAAACTATCCGAACGGAAAATATGCACTTCGATCTTTGCCTTGTGGGAAAAATCTTATGCCCGCGCACCATTCACGCCGATCAAATAACTGCTCTTTTCAAGCGTTTGTGGAATCCCCGTGGAAACTTCTCATGCAAATCCCTTCACGACAACATATTTCTTTTCAAGTTCGAAGCTCTTGTTGACAAAAAGAAAGTCACCTACGGATCGCCGTGGTTATTCGACAAATATCTCTTGGTTATAAACGAACCCCGTCCGGATCTCCACCCCTCAGAAATGGAATTCACCAGAGCCGACATGTGGATTCAGTTACATAATCTTCCTCTCGGCCTTATGTCCAGAAATTTTGCGCAAATTGCGGGCAACAAAATTGGATCCTTCATTGAGGTCGACTTTGATGTCTCCGGGTCAGTCATAGGACGATACATGAGAATCAAGGTGAATATAGATATCACGAAACCTCTCCTCCGCCTCATTCACACGGAATTTCAGGGACAAAAGCGACCAATTTTCTTGAAGTATGAACGACTTCCGGACTTCTGCTTCTCTTGCGGAGTGATTGGTCATATCTTGAAAGATTGTGAAAAAAAGCTTCTCGACCCAAACTCTCACATGGACACTCTCGAATATGGCAATTGGATCAGAGCTACCAATGGCACCAACCCATTCTCATCTCCCCGTCGAAACTTAAATCCCCCGCCTCCCCCCACGGTCGAGCCTGACCCAGATCCCAAACCCATCCCTCCTAAACCCACCACCAATCCTATATTTGTTGACTCTACACAAATATGTCCCACAACCAATACCTCTCCTCCCTCTCCCTCTCAAGTTGTCCACCCCCTCTCCAATATTTCAAATCCAAATACCCCACATGACCCCCATCTTAACCATCACTCACCCCCCCTGAATCCCCCACCCTCTTCCACTGTCCAAAACTCCAGCAACACAATCCATCTTGAAATATCTTCCCTTCCATCCTCCTCTGCTAGTATTCCTTATGAAACTCCTCCAAAATCATCCACTTTTCCAAACCAACCTATTTCCACACAATCATCTCTTCCTGACTCAGCAACTCTTGACCCTTCCCACTCCTCTATTAACAATACAAACACCTCCAGTCCCCCACCTAGCCCATTCCTTGTCACAGTACCCATGAAACTCGACACATCAACCCGTAAAATAGTCAGAAAATTCACTTCACTTCGCAATAAATCTCTCTCTTGTGGTGCTTCAACCTCTCATACTCACAAACGAAAACTCATGATTGACGGCTTTCTTGACCAAGAACTTCATGAAATCCCTGTCGAAATCCTCCTGAAAAAACCCAAAACCCATAACTCTCCCCATTCCGTCCCTTCGTGTGACGAGGGCTCGAGTCTACCCACTGTATTAATGGCGGAGCTTGGCGAGGACCAACTCCGCCAATCACCATGAGTATCATGAGCTGGAACTGCCGGGGGCTCGGGAACCCTCGGACAGTTCATGAACTGCGGAATTTTATCCGCACAAGGTCACCCGACGTTATTTTTCTTTGCGAAACAAAATGCAGCGTTTTTGAGATTGATAAAATTAAAAACTCTCTCGGCTTTTTTGGAATCGCCTCACCTTCTTCGGGCAGGTCCGGCGGTTTGGCGCTTCTTTGGAAAAAATCACTATCGGTCACTCTCCGTTCTTTTTGCGATCGTTTTATTGATGTTGATATTGCTTATAAAGATATTTCTTTTCGCGCTACTGGCATATATGGCCAACCCGAAGTATCTCTTAGACGCCAGTTCTGGCAATTTTTCCGATCACTTATGAGGTCCCCGGAGGAACCATGGCTTTGCTTTGGCGATTTTAACGAAGTTCTTGCGCAAAATGAATTTATTGGCAAAGGTCCTCGTGCCGCCTGGCAAATATCCGCCTTTCGCGAAGCTTTGGATTTTTGTAATCTTCAAGACATGGGCTGCCAAGGTTCTTGGTTCACTTGGAGTCGTCTTGCTATCCATCCATTAACACAACGTGCCCGGCTTGACAGGGGGATTTGCAACCACCTCTGGCGGTCTCTTTTTCGGCATTGGAAAGTGGAAATCTGTAACTCTTTCTCCTCGGATCATTCTATCCTCCATATCAATTTCTCTCGCCACCTTGTTCGTAATTTTACGCCGGGTCCAGCCGGCAAACCTTTTCGATTTGAGGCCATGTGGATTCGCTCCAAAGATTGCGAAAATATTATTCGTAAAAATTGGGATGCGGGTTGCCTGAATATTGATGATAAAATTGAACATTGCAAAATTGGGCTTTTACAGTGGAGTGAATCGAATTTTGGGGATATTGACAAGAAGATTGCTGACATTAAAACTGAAATTTCCCGGCTTCGTAACACCGTGATTACTCCAACAGTCAAGAACGTTCTATCTCAACTCCACTCCCAGCTTGACACTCTCCAATCCCTTTCTGATATTAAATGGAAACAACGAGCGAAACAACACTGGTTTCGGGAGGGTGATCGGAACTCTCGATATTTCCATGCCGTTGCCTCTATGAGGAGAGATATTAACCATGTCGATTCTTTGAGGGATAATGCCGGTGTTTTGCGTACTGACCCAAAGGAGATTGAGAAAATCATTAGCGATTATTTTTCCGATATCTTCTCCTCTTCCTCTCCGCCTAATGCAGACATTGATCGGGCTTTGAGCCGTGTCAGGCCTAAAATAACAGACGTTATGGCAGCCAAATTATTGCAGCCCTTTACCGACGACGAGGTCACCCGAGCTCTCAAACACATGCATCCTTTTAAATCGCCTGGTCCCGATGGTATGAGCCCCGTTTTTTTCCAGAAATTTTGGCATATTGTGAAAAAAGATGTTATCAGCTTTGTTCTTAATTTTCTTAATTATAAATCTTTTGTGCCTTCTTTTAATTTTACCCATATTATTCTCATTCCTAAAAGTAAAAATCCAGAAAAGGTTTCTGATTTCCGGCCCATTAGTCTATGTAATGTCATTTACAAGATTGCTTCTAAAGTGCTTGCGCTCAGACTTAGAAACACCCTCCCCAACATTATTTCTGACTCCCAGTCAGCTTTTGTTCCCGGTCGTTTAATAACCGATAATATCCTCATCGCTTACGAGATCCACCATTCGATGAAAAAACGCACTCAAGGTAAATCTGGGCTCATGTCAGTTAAACTCGATATGAGCAAAGCTTTCGACAGGGTGGAATGGAGTTTTCTTATCCGTGTCCTCCGAGCTTTAGGCTTTCCTGAACATTTTGTGTCTCTCATTAATATTTGCATCACTACATCTAGTTTTGCATTTCTTCTCAATGGTAGGCAATTCGGGTCGGTCATCCCCCATCGTGGTATTAGACAAGGCGACCCGCTTTCACCGTACCTCTTTATTATTTGCTCGGAAGTTTTTTCTCTTATCTTGCAGGATCTGCAGGCCTCTGGCAAGATCAAAGGTATTGCAATCAACAAATTCGCCCCAACCATTTCTCACCTCTTCTTTGCGGACGACACACTTTTATTTGGACAGGCCACTATCCAGGAAGCAAATTACCTCAAATTTGCTATTGAACTTTATGAATTAGTTTCAGGCCAGCGGATCAATTACGAGAAATCGGGCATTTTCTTCAGCCCAAATACAGACAATGGTGTCCGAACTTCTATCAGCAATATTCTTCGCATTCCGGAAGTGTCAAATCATGGTAAATATCTTGGGTTACCATCAATCATTGGTGCGAACAAGAAGCAAATTTTCAATTCCATTCTCGATCGTTGTTGGACTAAGTTAAATGGGTGGAAAGAAAAACATTTATCACAAGCAGGACGCATTATCCTCATCCAATCAGTTATTCAATCCATTCCTACCTTTGCTATGATGTGTTTTAAGCTTCCAGAGGACTTTATCGAGAAATTTCACTCATTGGCAGCTTCATTCTTTTGGAATGGAAACCCGGATAAACGCACTATACATTGGAAAAGTTGGAGAAAACTGTGTCGTGGAAAATCTACTGGAGGTTTGGGTTTTCGAGATCTTCGGGCTTTCAATCTTGCTTTACTGTGCAAGCAATCTTGGCGGATTTTAACGAATCCATCTTCGATGCTAGCGCGGATTTTCAAAGCTAAGTATTTTCCATCCTCGTCGATATTGAACGCAAATTTGGGATACCGTCCGTCATGGTCTTGGCGTAGTATTTTCGAGAGTTTAAGTTGTTTAAAATTGGGTTGCAGAAAAATTATTAATTCTGGTTCTTCTACAAGAATATGGGGTGACCCGTGGCTTCCTTGCATTTCTAATTTCCGTATCCATAGCCCTCCTCCGGCCGACTCACCCTTACAATTTGTTGCGGAGCTTATCGATCATGATCGTGGATGTTGGAATATTAATCTACTCCGGCGTCTATTTGCAGAATCAGAAATTAATGCCATTTGTTCCATCCCTCTTAGCTACCACCATTCTCCAGATTTATGGGGTTGGCATTTTTCAAAGAATGGTAAGTTCACGGTGCGTTCGGCGTATCACGCAATTTTGGATTCCAATATAACTCACTCTTATCACCACGGCCAGCCGTCCTCAGGTGGTGACCCCTTGGTTTGGAAAAAAATGTGGAAACTCCGCATTCCGCACCGCAACCTGGTTTTTCTATGGCGTCTGATCACGGGCTCGATACCATGCGCTGAATTCCTCCAGCTCCGTCGACTCCAAGACGTAGGTGTATGTGTCTTTTGTGGTGCTCCAAATACCTCAGCTTCCCATATCTTCTTTAATTGCAGCTTTACTAGAAGCATTTGGAATACAACGGGGTTATGGGATTTAATCTCCAAATTTGAACAACCATCCTTCTTACTTTGGATTAGAGACATTTTTCTTGAACTTAAACCTGACATGTGTGAGCTCATTGCAGTGATCTGTGATTTCATTTGGTTCATTAGAAATAAAAAGAAGTTCGATGACGTGGTGCTCAACCCCTTCTCGATTGTTCTCTCGGCGAATAATAAACTTTTGGATTTTCATCGCGCCAGAATCGCCGAACGACCATCCCCCGACCTCATACCCAGCTGCCTCATCCAAAAGAAACCTGATGGTCCGAGCATTTTCTTTGATGGTTCCTTGTCAAATTCTTGTGCGGGCATAGGCATTGTTGCTTTCGACAACTCGGGGAACTTTATCATCGGCTTCTCTAAAAAGTTTCAAGGCAATTTCTCCGCGGAAATTGCCGAATGTTTTGCACTCCGCGAAGCTCTACTCCTTGGACAACAACTCAAACTCAATTTGATCGAAATCTTTGGAGATGCGGCTGCTATTGTTCTTGCCATCAATGGTGAAGCTCAATTCCCAACCTCTTGCCAATCTATTGCGGAGGATATCAAAAGGCTGAAATCTCTCGTCTCTCTCCGGAGTATCTCATGGATTAGTCGTCATAAAAACTTCATAGCGCATCATTTCGCTTTATTTGCTAAATCTATGTCTTCCATTTCATTCACTTGGGATAATCTCCCAGACTCTATTTGTCAATCGTTGCTGGACGATTTCCAGCATCTTTAATGAATTACAACTTTCCCGTTTCAAAAAAAAAAAGCAAATACAGAAAAAGTATTTCAATATCCTCCTCCTAAAAGTATTTTTAATTTGAGTTTAAAAAACAATTAAGGGCTCTACCTAAATTTTTCATTTGCCGACACGCCCATCACGTCATAACTTCGATGACGTATTTTTGCTATGTTTGGCACTTTGGCTGAGGCATGGGACAGGGACAAATTTAGTTAGGGTATTGTTTGGTCAATGTGTAAAGAAATATTAGGGGCAATGGTGGGTGTCTAGAAGAAATGCATTACAAATGTATTTTGCCTTGTGGTGACACTTGCAAGTTACAACTATCATCTTATACAAAGATTTTTATTTTTTTTTTGACAACTTATTTAAAAGGTCTTATAGGTTTTTATATCTTATAAGCTATTTTTGGAGCTTATAAAATATTAAATATATTTAGATAAAATAAGATTAAAGAATTTATAAGATGATAATAATGATATTTTTATAAATAAAATGGCAAATGTTAAAGAACATTGTCAAAATAAGAACTTATTTTGAAAATAAGGTGGGAACTCGGGTTTTTCTAAAAAGAGCTTATAAGCTCCTAACTTCTAAATTTGGGACCTTATGATGAGAATCCAGTCACGAAGGATCCGGGCAACACCAAATGCTAGCTATCTCGAGTTCTTGAAGACTATGTAATTGAGTTCTTGTATTTGTTTATAATAGATTATGTATTAATCTCCATTGTTTTGAGTCATTTGAGTGGCCAAGTTGATGTTAGAGGCCAAGTATATTGAGTCTAGAGTCATGGTAGTTAATCATGGTTCGAAAGGAAGCATTGACGATCGATGAACAAGAGATTGCATTCAAAAAACATCCAAGCGTCAACAGTTTTCACCACTGGCAGGATTTAGTATTTTGATCATAACTTTCTTTACAAAATTGATATTGAGCTGATTCAAGATGTTATGGAAAGCTAAGAGAAAGTGCTACAACTTTCATGAAGACGCCAGGGGCTAATTACGTGAAGAATACGGCCTGGTCGTGCTTATCTGCACGGCCGTGTTCAGTGAAGACGTGACGAACACGGCCTGGCCATGTTCAGAAGCACGACCGTGCTTTTGGCCGCGGTTTTTGAGTCTGTTAAGTTTTTCGTTTCCTTTTTGGTTTTGAGTTGATTCCTAGTTGGTTTAGGATTTTAATTTGAGTCGCCTATATAAGACAAACACTTGTTTATTTTTCATAACAACTTTGATATTGAATATTGATTAGAGATTTTCTCTTCAACCTTTTGGGTTTTTCTAGGGGCTTCAAGATTGTTCATCTTGTTGCGATTACCGACTTATCAAGCGAACTTATACATTCGTTTGTGGCGTCTACGCATACCGATGTTCTTGCTTTTCTAAGCAACGGGTCAAGGTTTCCATCAATTTTAACCAAACTAATGAAGATCTTGGGTTAACAACATATTGTTGTTAGGTCGTATGCACAGTCCTTGTTGCGATTCACATCAGCTTATAAGATATTTTTAAGAAAAAAATTACCAAACACTTTTGGATAGCTTAGAAGCTCTCAAACATCTTATAAGATGTTTTGATGAATTTATAGGTTCAGTCAAACACCGTCTAAAGACATATTTGGGAGTATTGTTGTAAAGGTCCATTTAGAAAATGATGTCTTAATAAGTGAATTTTCTGAAAAGTCGTCAATTCTGATTTATCTAGAATGGATTTTTTGTAAAAGAAAAAATGACTTATCCGAAGTCCATTCTAAATCAACCACTAAACAATTATTATTTTGAAGATCCAAAATTACATTTAAACAGTGCTTTCAAACAACCTACAAAACATATAATCAATGCATAACAACTACCACAGATATAAGAAAAATTTCACACGAACATATCGAATTTCTGCAAAACCTCTTCTTGCATAGATTATTTAACCTCTTCTCACGTTGATTGAACACATGATACAACGTTAATTCACCAGAAGGGAGAAAAGCAGGCTCAGATAGATACTTGGAAGGAAAGCCTCTTTTCAAGTTCCATTGATTTTGGGGCATCACAGAATTTGCACCTTACTAGTTGCTAAGGCCCATCGTTCACGCAACACATTTTGAACAATTTGAGGGAAAACATCATATATGCATTGAATCAGAATACAACATATAGTCCCCATAAGTGAAAAAAAAAAAAAACATCCAAATTAGACAATAGACATGATGCTTGAAAAAGCTAAATAATGAAACTGAAATAAAACTGCCAGAAATGCTCTTCAATCTGAAAGAATACGAACAACCCCAATGACAAATGAAGTGCGCTATTCCATACTGCGTACTTCATCTCATTGGCATCTCCTTCAAAACGACAAGGGGATTTTGAAGCCATAAGCCGCATAATTGTGACATGAGACTTAGGGCGTGTTTACAAACTCTAGAAAAAATTAATTTTCAGCTTATACCTAGAATGTTTTCCACCTAGTAGCTGAGACTCGCTTTCTTTTTTTCTCAGAGTTTGCAAACACTCTCTTATCCAAGCTAGATACACCAAATCAAGATTGTGAAAAACAGAAATAATCGGAAGCAATAAAAATGCTATAATGATAAGACACAATGTCAAGGGTTTGGAAGAAGACAAAGATTATGATCTTACAATTGCCAACAACATGGGAACAAGGCAAGTTATAACTTACAACTAATCCTCTTGCATATGGCCAATTGAAAGCTACGTTAGCTCCAACTTGGGGCAGAAGAAGTATGATATAATATCAATAAAAATCGAAAAACTTTCATGTACTAAAACCAAACCTATTTAATAACAAGTGGCCATACAAGTTGATTACAGGAAAAGAGAGCTGCGGTTGCATTTCATTTCATATAGAATCCAAAGAGTAAATATCCACTTAATGATACCATGGTCCCATAAACCATCTGCTTGATAAAATGCATACACATATATACTCTTTTCCATCATCACTAGCCACTGACATGTCATCATTCAAATCCTCAGACCATGTTAAGATAGATTATGGAGGCGTGTGAATGTATGCATTGACAATATCAGACTTCAAAACGCTCGATGTGTTGTACGTCTGACATAAACACTGCCTATATTTTGACGGGTAAGTATTAAAAATTACAGTGTTTCAAAGTACTAAGGCAATACGGTCCATAAGTACTCAGGGCAAGCACTCTCTGCACTATAACCATCCGCGACTCATTTATGTATTCACTATTTTGAAATCTATCTGAAAGACATTTTCTCATGGATGATATATACCCAATCTTCTTAGGAACTCTATAGCTTGGATTCTAGTGGAAATCTCAATTCTAGTTAGATAGTGTTTGCAAAAATTATGCTTTTACAATAAGTTATTTATTGTAGCAGAAGTAAAAGTAGTTGAGAATCAAAAATTGGTAGTATTTGCAAATAGAATCAGACGTTGAGAGTGCTTGTTTAAAAAGTTGTAAAAGTGCTTATTTGTTCGTAAAAGTCAAACCAGAACAAGAATAGAAATCTAAAGCACCCATCTCCTTGCTTTTAGATTCTGATTAAATGAAGCAAAATCAGAAGTATAAGTTGGCATTTGCAAACACTAGAAAGTACTTTTTTTTTCCAGACAAAAGCTGATAAGCACTTTTTTTTAGTGATTGCAAACACTCCTTTAAAATCACATCATGAGTATACAGAATGTAGATTTTGCTCTCACATAAGGGCACAAACATTTCAAAATAAGCCAAGAAGCAAGCTCAAGTTTCACATTTCCAGAAACATTTTCAAAATCAATATTTATTACAACAAACACAAAGTATAGCGTTACCATCCTCTCATGAACTTTATCAGTATCAAACAACTCGGATTAAAACACTAAAATGTCACATACACCTGAGCTACTCATTGTTCAAGGATATTCAGAAGTACATCACTTTATTCAACCAAATTGTAATCTAATCTGTTGACACATCTACTCTATTAACACAAATCATGCCGCATTACCTTTTCGTGGAATAAGTATGAAACTCAGAAAATTTCATAATCAAGAACATCTCATGTTTCACATTTCACAGAACCTGACCAAGAAGAAACCTTCTAGATGAAGTGGATTTCTTGTACTCCCTTACTCCTGAATCTGACTCATCATGGAACCATCCCACTGATCTCTGAGCTTCTTGTACAATTTGAGAAATCCCTAATTATAACAAATTGCAAGAAGATCAGAAATTTGAAACAAGAAAATTTCAAAATAAAAATACAGAACACAAGAGGCAACCAAATTCCACATAAAAAATTTAAATGTGTATCTAACCATCAAACAATATTCCCAGGGTTAAATTTCTAAGGGATATAGCAAGAACATGCGGAAGGACAGAAAACTTCCAGAAACACAAGCAAAACGCATTCAAACGTGCCAGCAAAAAGAAAAAGAAAAAAATAGCATATTTTTAATAGGAAAAGCTTTAAAAATATCATGGATCAGGCATATATCTCAATTTCAGAAAATTATAGAAAATTCAGACCACGAGAAAGATTATAGTAACAAAACCTCCAGATACGGTTTGTTTGTTGTGGCGGATGTCGTGAATAGTGGCGGAGATTTTCCAGTAGAGAGGGCGTCCAACATAGAACAGAATCAGAACCACCGCAAACGCCAGCAATAGGCGGAATGTGAGTCTTGCTGTAGGAGACGCCATTGTTATTACTTCGCCGCTTTCACTGTGTGTGATTGTGTGCGAGTGTGTGAGAGATGAAATCCAGGGAGATTTTCAAAGGCGTCAATTATTATTTGCTCAATGATGGCAACTGGAAACACGTTTTCTTTTTCTCCAACTCTCTTACAGGATTAGTAATGATGTAACTTGTAATCCTCTATATTAATGAAGCTTCTGTTTTTCTTCTCAAAAAAAAAAAAAAAAAAAAAAAAACTCTCTTACATGATTACATCATAGTATTTTTTTAGAACTAGAGCTTCGAAATGAGCTCGGCTCGACCGGTCCGGTAAAAGGGTTAGGCTAAGCTTTATTTTTGGAGGCCCGAAATGAGTCAGGACTATTTGGTCTTGTCAATTAGGCTCAAAACACCGGGTCGGCCCAATCGGTCGACAATTTATGTGCATTTTCATGGGTTGAGCTCCAAAAATAGGGTCGCGATCACTATTTGGCCTGGTCCAACCTGTTTTTTCCTTTGATCTGGTGGGTTGGGCTCAGACCCCTTTGACAACTCTACTTAGAACACAACCAACATTAGGGTTATCATCTGCACCACACTACCCTATCGCTTATAGTGATTTATGATTAAAATTACTCCACCCGTCTCAAATATATAGTCTACTATTCTTTTTTGGGATGTCACAAATATATAGTCCACTTTCTATATTTAATAGTACTTTACTATTATTACCTTATTTAATATGTATTTTATAATTTACATTAGTTATTAAATAAAATTAAATCAGTAAAAATGTAACACAATTGTAATTTCCAATGCCTTTCTTAATATGTGTGAAAAGTCAAATTAGACTATATATTTAGAACGAAAAGAGTATAATTTAGAATATTGAATGGAAATTGCATCGCCTTGTTGATTCCATTTTGATTTTGGAACTAAACTGCGTTGCCCTTTACAATTTTGGGCTAAATTAAAACACTTGTATTAAAAACTAATTTGGTGAATGAAAATTTTAGATATGTAATTTAAATTCCAAATAAAATGCATTTAAAATATTTAATCATGAGTGTTGGCCACTTGGCTGTTGCACTTTACCCTACATAGGTACCTATTAGTTTGAAAATATTTTTTTTTTTTTTGCGCAAAAAAGAGATCTGCATAATTAATATTACATATTTCGTACTCAGAAGGTGTTTTAATTTATAATTGTAATTTTTGACTCACAAAATTACTTTTTATCTAAATTATAATTGAAGAGGATTTGATGTCAACTTTCAAAATCTGACTAATTATAAGTTTATAATCAATTCTACACATCAAGAAAAGATGAAGTTGAGCCCAAATCACAAAAAAATCTTAACCACAAACATGAAGTTAGTTACCAAAAGGGATTCATAGTATGAACATGAAAAGTTGCCACCAAATATTAAAGTTGCAGACATAACTTATTTCTGGTAAATCATGAAAATTTGTAACATAGTAATAGTATGGTACTATGGTAGCTATGGACCTTGTACATACACATCCCAGAGCCAAAAATTAGTAGAAAAAACGCCTTCTTCTTCTAGTTCGCTTCACCGGTAACGTGTTTTCACCGCTACCAGGAAACTCCCAACGGGCGATCATTCCATCCCAAGAAGAGCTGACAATCATGGGGTAGAAAGGGTGCCAATTGCAGTCCCTAACGGGGTCTTCATGGTAATCGAGTTTTGCAACTTGACCACCACTCACCTACACAGGAGAAACCAAGTTCAAAGACGAAGGCCATCGCGAGCACAAGGAAAAAGGAAAAAAAAAAAAAAAAGATACAATTTTCATGTGGTAAACAAGTGCACAGCGCGAAACAATATCTTTTGTGTCATCTTATACACTTCCATTAAGCTTTGTTGCCAATCAGAGCAAATTACAAAATCTACCCTTAAGGATAACAGCCTAATTAAAAAAAAAAATCTCAGTTCTCTCTCAAAATTACAAGTATCCCTTTAAGGTTTGTGCCTTACAAATATCCCCTCAATAGATGCATTTTGCAAAATAGAAACAAATGTCAAGTGATATTTGTAATTTTGAAAGATAACTGTGTCCTTTTTTTTTTTTCCTTTTTTTTTTGTAATAAGACTGAATCTCAAGAGTAGTTTTGTAATTTGCTGTTTTCTTTAAGACTTAAAGAAACAAATCAGAACACCTAACGGTGTTCATTGATGGCTTTCATCTGAACATATCAACTAACGTATAACGTATATAATAAAGGGGAAAGAAAAAAGGAAACTGAAAGTATGACGAAGAAAGGGCAATAATTACATACCACATCATAAACATAAACGGAAGAATCGGTTGATCCTGTGTATATATACTTTTGCCCAGTGCTGCAAAGGTCAATACAGAAATGAAAGGTAAGCCCAACATTTGAACGCAGAGTCGCAAATACATATTCTGGACGTACGTAGAAAAGTTCCAAATTTAACAAGATACAGAAAAAAATCAGCAATTTTGACTAGTTCTACAGCAAGCAACCATAAATATCAAGAAGTATTCCCTGGATTGATGGTTAGATGATCAAAATAGTTTCTTAACAAACAACACTGGAAGTTGAAATGTTTCAAGCAAATAAATTATGGAACTCTTAATTTTGTCTCCAAGTAATACGGATATTAACTTCATATTGCAGTTCAAACTCCAGTATGGTGCCAAGACATTAGCCATCAAGTTAAAATCCTAACGTGTACCAGCTAAACGGATTTGGTAATTACAGCTAGATCCTGACCTCTTTAAGCTTAATGTATGGCGTAAAATTTAAACATTCCAAACACCGTGATGACCCCAATATAACCAACTCAAACATTAAGCACAATTTCTTCCACACAATTATCATGTCTTCTTTTGTTTGCCAGCAACCCGTCATTAATTATTATTTCCTTCAGCCAATTGATAATGTATCAGACATCAGGGGGTGGTATTCTATAATACCTATTCATCCAATTCTGTGTAATGTCATTTATGGTCCCAAAAGGTTGAGTGTTTGTTCATAACTCATAAGTACCACCGAGGGTAAATTAGTAATTTCAGTCCATTATCCAATATAATCATAAATGCCAAACAAAGAGCTGTTAAAAAAGATTCATTTTTGTCCCAAATCCCAAACACAAAATTAAACCATACAATATAATCAATGAACAGTGCTATCACAGCTAATCCTAATTTCTTATCTAATCGCATCAACAAAGCAAAGGCACCCGCAGCAAGAAAGTCATATAAGCATATTACCTATACGCTGGCGAGAAATAACAACGTATGAGAGTGCGCAAGACAGTATGGCCTTTATATGTAGCCAACGACAGGTCATCTGGGTGTCTCAAATTTCTTGCCTGTTCTGGATATTCCATCCATCGGTAATCCCATTCAGCATATCGCCGCCTTGGGGTGCTGAATCAAGAAAACAAGAAATCCTCGTATTAATGCAATTAGTAAGTTCGAATCTAACCCAATTCTGAAAGCTGGATTGAAACTCAAAAGGTAAGTTCATTATAAAAGAATAGCCAGATATTAGAATTTTATGGCCGATATCATTTTACTGCAAATATCTACTAGAACGGATAGTATTACAATCATATATATACTGATAGGAAAACCCCTTTCCTTACACACACACAAAGCTGCAAAACTACGAACGTAAACGTACTAATTGACATTAGATGACATTTTCCTTATATCCCAAAGTTTGATGGCTTGATCTTTTCCATTTGAGATTAAGTAACGGCCATCCCCACGAGTATCAACGAAAGTAATGCCTTCTAAGTGTCCCATCAGGACTCCAGCAGCCTGTCCCCTACTTACAAAGCAACGTCTGTCCCAAACCTGAAATAATTAATACAACAGAAAATTAAAATACTTGGACGTCGAGAGGTAAATAGCAACCACGCAGCAGAAACTCTTCCATTTCATCTGCAAAATACCATAGAAGTTTAAATACATCCCAAGCCATCTATGGGTGTAGATCTGCATTTCCGACATTTTTTTAATTCATTTTAAGGTCTAGACTAAGATTCATTCAAAAAGGGTGTTGACTTTGTGCGTGGATACATGGACACACTGCCCATGATATAGTAAGCTTAGGACGTCACTCTAAAGATGTAAATTTCATACAACAAAACATCTATATATAGATATTATGGGAACTATGGGAAAAATATTATCTTAAAGTAACAATTTTTTTACCATTAATGAATAATTATAAACTTATTCGTGAATGAATAAATTTATTAACATACAGAGAGTTTTATGTTTTTTTTTTTGAGAAGAGAGAGTTTTATGTTTTAATTACTTTTAAATGCCATCAATTTTATTAATGTGGCTTGGGACATTGATGTGAAGACAACAACCATCATATATTGTTTTCATTACAAAATCTGGTCACATGAATGTGTGGCTACTGAACAAGAAGCTAGTGAAGATGAAGGCATCTTTGGATTATATGAAGAAATTTCTAGTTTAAGATATAGAATTGCGACGGATGTTGGGCAAACTCTGAATTATCCTAGAGAAGATGATGAGGTAATGGAATAACCAACTTGTGAAGATATTATTCAAAGGAAAATGAAAAACGTTGATGATGATCATGATCCAGATGACGATTGTGTTTCAACCAAATGTTTTATCAGCATCGATGCTTCAAGCAATAGTAAAATATGACTGAAAAATATATATACCAAAAATAGTGCATGCTCTACAAAAAATTTAAAGACAAGGTCGAGTTAGGCATAGAGAAAAACTACAGACTTTAGATGCATATATTGAAAGAGTTGATTTAAAATAGAAATTATCAAGATAAAAACTCTTTAATATTATGAATTATATGTGTATATTTTTGTCAACGAATAATTTATTTTATTGTTGGGACCAGAAGGATTTGAAAAAACAAATTATTATCTCATGCATTTAGGACGAAGAAATTTACTGATTAGGCGAGGTTATTAACTTATTGACCATTAGGGTGGCTGCAACCCTTGAGTTGCAAAAGCAACTTAATGCTGCCACATTAGAAAGTAAAAACCCACAACTTATATAAACCTGCCCCCACAATTTGGGTGGCTACAACAGTTGGCTCAAACTCCAATTCAAAAAAATGAGCCAACTCAATAAAATAATACCCATTGTGGAAGTGAATTTAAAGATGTACAGTACAAAGTTGGGTTTGAAAAATCAAACCCAACTCAATAAAACAACCGGCACGAGAGCAAAGTGGGAGGTGGACTGCACACTAAGCTTTTTTGAGTTGGTGAATCGCACGCGCGTGTGGCTCATGGTTCCATGCCTGAGCAACTGTCGGCCACATTTTTCCTTTTTCGGTTTATAAATAATTGTGTGAGTAGATTTATAGAAGTAGTGGGTTTGTACTTTCTGCTGTGGCAGTATTAAGTTGCTCTCGCAACTCCAGGGTTGCAACCACCCTTATAAACCCAAAAAGCAATAAGGCAGCCTACAGCTGCTCAGAGTGGGACCCCTACTCGTGCGTGCGGTCCACCAACTCAAATAAACTCAGTGTACAGTCCACCTCCCACTTTGCTCTCATGTCAGTTGTTTTATTGAGCTGGTTTTGATTTTTCAAACCCAACTTTGTGCTGCACAACTTTAAACCCACTTCCACAATGGGTATCAATTTATTGAGTTGGCCTCAATTTCTTTTGAGTTGGTGCTTGAGCCAACCGTTGCAGCCACCCTTAGGGGGATAATTGAAGAAAGGCTTTTGCAAGAAGAGTATGTTGCAAATTAAAAATGACATTGTAGAAGCCACATCATGCTACTTGATTTCTTAAAACAATCTTCCTATATTGTAAACTAGTTATCAGAGCTTAAATTGAAGTGTCAAAGATTCCACACAGCGGGACATGTCAAAAGCATCATGCTTGGCAGGGAACTGGCACAGTCGCCTACCAAGGCATTCACATATAGCATCCAATAAAAAACCTTACGCACAAATGGCAACCAATTGCTCAAATCAAGTAGATGCAAGGTAAATGATTTGGGTAATAACGGTAAATCATCTTCACAAATGGAACTTGACCCCATTTCAGTCGCATGATGGAAAGGACAGTTTAAACTCCATTTTCAGGAAAAACCTAGAAACCCCATTAATGGAATGATGCTACAAAGTCATTCACAAACAACCTCTATATTGAAATTTCAAAAATTAGGAATCTGGTGCAAGAACAAATATTTTGAAATAAGATTGGAGTGAGCATGCTGCTCAATAAACTACCCATACGAGTCCTTTACTGGAAAAATGACTAGTCCAACATAAAGTATGCTCCAAACTTTTAAAAATAAAGAAGATAAGAAAACCTTAGTATTACAGCACAAATGAACATAATAAAAAGGAAAAAGATGGTTAAAATTTCAAGTTTGATTTATTCTAGGGTGGCGAATAAACATTACTTTGCAGAGGTGATCATCGCTGCCGGAATATATGATATGGCCACTTTCATCGGCAAAGCATACAGCATTGACATCCGACTGCAATAAACATGCAAATCAAACAACAAATATTAAATCTCAAAACTATGCAAAAATAAGACCAACAAAACCCATAGAACAATTTTAATCAACCGAGATAAGCAATTATTGCCAGCATATTTAAGGCTGAAGCACCGATTAACTTATAAATATGGAAATAAATAATATTTTACCTTAAAAGATCCTAATTTGAACTCTATAAACCTTCAACCGTAATTGTGATCAGATGCTGAATTTGAAGTACTTCTTAAGACTTTTCTCCTTTTCCTTTTTTGCTTCTTTTTGTGATGTGCGGGGTGATTCTGCTAATGATGAGGAGATTCTTATAATAGCCTAATCCTCTAACCCTTTTTCCCCACTCTGGAAAACTTCCGATTAGAATTATCAATATCTCTTATTCTCGACCCGTTAGCAGGATTTTGAGTAGCATGCCTGCCACAACCCCCCCCCCCCCTCCCCGGGCCAAATATGTGAAGCAGAACTTCATTATAGCATTTACCACTTTTCAAAAAGGATCCACAAAATATTTCAGATTCACAGAATCACAGTTAATACAAATATCATGGTCTGAGATTACACTGATTGCTTGTCTAAATATCCGGATTCAAGAACTAGACATAAGTTACACTGTAATCATAAGTAAAATGTGGTACCATGTGCGCTGGGATTCTGAGACTTTGCCTTCTAGCTTCGAGATCATAAACATATATTGATTCATCACTGCTAGCAGCTACAAGTTCTCGTCCATCAGTTGAAAATTTAACCGAGAAGATGCCAAAAGAATAATCCTCATAATCATCAACGTTAGATGAAAATTCCAGGCCTTCATGAATTTCCTGAACGAATGAATGAGATTATGATCTTAAACGAGGACTACCAAAAGTACGCAAATCACAGTCGTCCAATTAAAAAATCAGACTAGACACAGCATTATTAATTCTCCAACAAAAAGCTCCAGCAAAGTATCTTGATGATTTTACGTGCCAATTTGTTGTAACGAAATGACATAACATTTTATTGTGTGACACCTAGTTTTCAGACACTGGAAGGTGCAGAATTCACGTTGTTAAAGCTAGTGTATATATTAATTATATTAGAGTACTTTGAGGAACATGTTTGCATATTCTAGGGGTTAGGTTAGAATATTATAAGGAATGTGTTCCTATCAACAGTTGTATAAATATGTAACTCTCAGATGAATATACTTAACATTTTCACAAAATATCTCTACATGGTATCAAAGCAAAATTAGGGTTTCAGAACTTAGAATTTTTTTTTCCCCCCTCTTTCGGCAGCTAGGGTTTGGGGCTTGTGGGTACTTTATTTTTTTTTCCGGTCGCCATATCTCACCACCACCACCACCGGGTGCGCCTCCATCCTCTCTCACTGTGCCTGAAGTCCGACCATCCTCACCGGCGCGTCAGCATCACACGCGCAGGGAACGTTTTTTTTTTTTTTTTTTTTCTGTCCTTATCCCACGCGCCGGCCACTTTTCTCACTGCCACCACCTGCAGCTGCGCACCCTTCCGTACAGTCAGTTTCCGGAGTTTGGTGACCGTCGCCGGCGAGTACTGTTCACAGGAGCTCCGGCCGTTTCTGTCGAGGACACCTCTGCCTCTTTTTTTGTCTCTCTGCCCTCTGGTTCAGCTGGGTGTGGTGGGTTTCCTTTGGTCTTGGGCTTTGTCTGCTATTTCTTGCTCACACATTCGGTCCTCTGCCTCCGTGTTTTGCCGATTTGACCAGCACTAGACTATTCTGAATTTGGGTTCCACCTTTTAAGCACCAGGCTGCTCTTGGTCTATACTCTGCTCGTGCTGTCGTCTGCAGTAGCCCACCTCACTGATATTTTGCCGGCTGTCCAGCAGTTCGTTCCGGTACAGGTTCCTTTTCAGTTGACTCGGTTTCACCAGGTTTGACTTTTGTCCAATTCTAGGTTATCCTCCGAATTTCGTCAGATTTTGTTGCGTATTTTTTGGGACTTATTATTCGATTAATATTTGCAAATATGGATGACAAGCAAACTGTGGATGAAAAGAAATCTGTTATTACATCTGAATTGATTCCGGTGATGTCAAAAATCACAGAACATAAACTTAATAGGTCTAATTACTTGGACTGGAGCAAAACTGTTAGACTCTATTTACGTAGTATCTCTATGGATCATCATTTAACTGATGACCCACCTACTGATAATTCAAAAGTTTCTTGGCTCCGAGATGATGCTCGATTGTTCCTACAAATACGCAATTCTATTGAAAGTGATGTTGTTGGTATGGTCAATCATTGTGAATTTGTGAAGGAATTAATGACTTATTTGGAGTTTATATACTCGGGTAAAGGCAATATCAAACGTATGTACGATGTGTGTCAAGCCTTTTATCGTGCCGAAAAAGGCGGTAAATCTCTTACCGACTATTTTATCGATTTTAAGAAAACACATGAGGAGCTTAATATGTTACTTCCATTTAGTACTGATGTCACTATCCAACAAGCTCAGCGAGAAAAAATGGCAGTCATGAGTTTCTTGGCTGGTCTTCCGTCTGAATTCGAGACTGCCAAGTCTCAAATTCTTTCTAGCCCTGAGATATCCTCACTTGAAGATGCTTTTAGCCGAGTTCTCCGCACCGAAATTTCAGCTCCTATTCAGTCTAACAGCGCTCTCGTTAGCCACATTTCGGAATCCAGAAAGCTAATCTACAAAGGTGGACATAAAGGGCGAAGCTTTCCCCAAAATAGTGGACCTCGAGGACAGGATTCGGGGGATATTGGGTGTCGCTATTGTCATGATCCAGGCCATTTCAAGAAGGATTGTCCAAAGTTCTTTGCGCAAAAATCGCTTTAACCACTCGCCTAATATCGCTTCTACTACCATCGAGCCCATTTTACTTTTTGAGATGAGTATGCCAAGTTCTCACGATGCCAGGCATCTCTACGGTCTTCATCTCCTCCCATCACTTTGCCATCGCGATTCGGGTAAAATGAACACATGTCCGCTTTCTTCATCCTCCAAGTGGGTCATTGATTCCGTGCAGCAAGATCACATGACGGGTAATTCTAGTTTATTTACTTCGTTTCAAACCCCCGTGTGTCTAGTTCGCCGGTCACCTTAGCCGAGTGGATCTACGTCACATGTTATGGGATCGCACAATTATTCCAACGCCCTCACTCCCTTTCTGATCTGTTTTAAACCTACCAAACTTATCCTTTAATTTAGTGTCGGTTAGCAAACTCACTCGCTCTCTTAATTGTTGTATCTCATTCTTTCCTGATTTTTGCTTGTTTCAGGATCTTATGACGAAGAAGATTATTGGTAAAGGACATGAATCTGGGGGCCTTTACATCCTTGATACACATGTTCCAAAGTCTATTGCTTGTTCTGGAGTTGTGACCCCCTTTGTCGCCCATTGTCGGTTAGGCTATCCTTCATTGTCCATATTGAAGAAACTTTGCCCTCAGTTTTCGAGTCTTTCTGTCTTAGATTGTGAATCGTGTCAGTTTGCTAAACACCATCGTGTGAGTTCTAGTCCAAGAGTTCATAAACGAGCTATTGCTCCGTTTGCATTAGTCCATTCTGATGTTTGGGGTCCTTGTCTGTAGTGTCTAAAATGGGTTTAAATACTTTGTTACTTTTGTTGATGACTATTCTCGAATGATGTGGTTATTTTTAATGAAAAATCGCGAATTGTTCCATCACTTCACTACTTTTTGCCTAGAAATCAAAACTCAATTTAATACCCATGTCCAAATTTTGAGGAGTGACAATGCTAAAGAATACTTGTCAGATTCCTTTCAAAAATATATGATGCAACATGGCATTATTCATCAAACTTCGTGTGTAGATACGCCATCTCAAAATGGCGTTGTTGAACGCAAAAATAGGCATCTTCTGGAAACTGCTAGAGCTTTGTTATTTCAAATGCAAGTTCCTAAACATTTTGGTGATGCGGTTGAGCAACAAGTAGTGTACAATGTCTAACTTGTTCGATTTTGTCCTACGTTTGAAGAGATTAACTTGGCAGAGGCTCGAGAGAGACCTCAGTCGAGTCAAGTCAATTTGGGCCGAAAGTCGGGATGGTTGCTAGTTGCTTTGTATTTGAAACAGCGGCTAGCGATCTCCGTCACGGCTTTATGGTGGAGTTAAGGTTCCGCGCTTGACTTAGTTCGATCTCTTTAACTGGTCGGGATATCCGCGGATAATCGTGAGATTTCACTGTTTTTCTAATTAATCGTATGCCTTCCCGTTTTGTCTGGCGACATTCCTTTTCAAATTCTCTTTCCCGATAAGTCCTTATTTCCTATTGAACCCCGGACATTTGGTTGCACTTGTTTTGTTCGAGATATTCGACCCCAAGTTACGAAACTTGATCCCAAATCTCTAAAGTGTATTTTCCTCGGCTATTCACGTGTGCAAAAAAGGTTATCGATGTTACTGATCCCACTCTTCACAAGTATCTCGTGGTCACTGCGATGTCACATTCTCGAACAAACCCTTTCGCATTCTCGTTCGGCCCCTCTACTCCAGAGAAGACGTCGATGATGTACTCATCTACACTATTAAAACATCGGTCTTGACCTTTCTCCGGCTCCCGCTAAACCTCCCATAACACAAAGGTTTACCATCGCCGCCAACTACCTTCCACAACTACTCCTACTCCCACCGATTCTTGTCTGTGCCACTTCTCTCGTCATCGATCCGGAACAGTGTTGATCTCCGATCGCTCTTCGCAAAGGTAAACGCCAATGTACTTATCCCATATCTTCTTTTGTGTCATATAATCATTTATCAAAGATCCTCGTGCTCTTTCATTGCATCTCTTGACTGCTGTTTCTATACCTAAAAGCGTTCGTGAAGCTTTATCTCATCCGGGTTGGCGTCACGACTATGATTGAGGAGATGAATGCCTGTATACTAATGGTACTTGGGACTTGGTTAACTTACCCGCGGTAAAAAGGCCATTGGTTGTAAATGGGTGTTTGCTATTAAAACCAATCCAAATGGAATCGCGTTGCTCGTTTAAAAGCACGACTTGTTGCTAAAGGATATGCTCAGACGTATGGAGTTGACTACTCGACACTTTTTCTCCTGGCCGCTAAACTTACTTTCGTCAGGTTATTCATTTCATTGGCCGCCACATATCTTTGGCCTTTGCATCAGTTGGATATTACCAATGCTTTCCTTCATGGTGACCTTCAAGAGGAAGTCTACTTGGAGCAACCACCTGGTTTTATTGCTCAGGGGGAGTCTGGGAAAGTTTGCCACCTTCGTAAATCTCTGTATGGCTTGAAACAAAGCCCTCGGGCATGGTTTGGAAAGTTTAGTCAAGCTGTTGAAAAGTTCGGGATGAAGAAGAGTAAATCAGATCATTCGATTTTCTACAAACAATCTATAGCTGGCATCATCCTATTGGTTGTTTACGTTGATGATATTGTCATTACTGGAAGTGATACTGGTGGTATCTCATCTCTTAAAGCTTTTCTTCATACTCAGTTTCATACAAAAGATTTAGGAGCACTAAAATACTTCTTGGGCGTCGAAGTGATGAGAGGTAAGAAAGGGATATTCTTATCTCAAAGAAAATATGTACTTGACTTATTATCTGAAACAGGAAAACTAGGGGTTAAACCATGTAGCACTCCTATGGTTCCTAATGTACAACTTACGAAAGATGGTGAATTGTTTACGATCCAGGAGAGATACGGGGAGATTAGTTGGGAAATTGAATTATCTTCACATTACCCGTCCAGATATTGCTTATTCGATCAAAAGATTGTAAGTCAATATATGTCTTCTCCAACAATCGACCCTTTGGAAAGCCGTTGAACAAATTTTGTGTTATTTGAAAGGAACACTGGACGAGGGATTAGATAGCAATCATGGTCATACTAGAATTGAAGGTTTTTGAGATCGATCGGCAGGATCGAGGAAGATCAAGATCTACTTGTGCTATGTGTATTTGTTGGAGGAAATTTGGTTTCATGGAAAAGCGAAGCAAAATGTGGTCTCGCGTTCAAGTGCGGGAATCGAATATAGGGCTATGGCAAAGATCGTATGTGAAATATTATGGATACATCAACTCCTCACGTAAGTAGGCTTTAAAGTTTCTATACCGACTAAATTATGGTGTGACAACCAAGTCGCACTTCACATCGCATCTAATCCAAAGATTTCATGAACGAACAAAGCACATTGAGATTGATTGTCACTTCATTCGTGAAAAGATTCGGGAAGGCTTGATTTCTACAGGATACGTGAAAACGGAGAACAATGGGGGATATATTCACAAAAGCTCTCAACGGTGTTCGGATTGATTATCTTTGTAACAAACCGGGCATGATCAATGCCTATGCTCGATTTGAGGGGAGTGTTAAAGCTAGTGTATATATTAATTATATTAGAGTACTTTGAGGAACATGTTTGCATATTCTAGGGGTTAGGTTAGAATATTATAAGGAATGTGTTCCTATCAACAGTTGTATAAATATGTAACTCTCAGATGAATATACTTAACATTTTCACAAAATATCTCTACACACGTAAACATGATAAAGTTAATTGGCCATTCATTATATATACCATAAAAAATAGCATCTAATAAACAATTGTCTATAAATGCCATGCACTCATGCATAATATGCTTACCATTTGAAAGATTACCTTGTAACTATATTTTACAGTGATATCACAACCATCAACTCTTTCCAACGAATGCAATAAAAATGCAGTGTATTAAATCAAATCAATTAAGTAGTACCATCAAAGCTAGAATGAGGCAGTATTTTAAGAATCAACTTATAACATTAGCATGACTTATTAGAGTCGTTTGTATTTTCATTACGAGAAAAATATCAGAACATCTTGAAACACAGACCGTCACATTTGCATGAGACTCTTTGGTAGCTGATCCGACATCAACGATATGAACAACAGGTGAGATACTGGCATAAACCTGTGACAACCACATCAAAACCAAACATATAAGAATCTCCAGCTGAAAATGGGAGAAAGAAGCAAATATCATTCAACACAATAAGCCCGCTATACATATTTGTTAGAACAAACACAACCAGACGCACTTATAAAAATCTTGTGCATAGTTATAACAAGCTTACAAGAAAACGGCGATCCGGTGAAAGAGAAGTATCAGTAATAGTCCACCTCAAGCTCCTGGCACGAATGTCTTTTTGTATTTTCCATCCCAAATCAACATTATATATTCTAATATGGCTTTCCTGTTTAAAAATGAGGTAATGCTCGTCAACAAATTGAATGACTACATGTTGAAGTCCAAAAGTATAACACAATCATTCGCAATACCTGAAATCCAGCAACAAAGAGAGACCCATCGTCAGAAAATTGAGAGACATAGGCACAACTTTTCATCTTATCAATCACAGTAGGGCCATAAACGGGTAAAAAACGGCTCAGCACATGACAAGAATCTGACAAAGAAAACCTCCCTCTTCCACTATAGTTGCATTCTCTGCCCATCAACATTTTCACCGGCGAAACAGGTAATTTTGCCTTGCCAGGCAACACCTTGCTAAGACGCTCGTGTGGGGCCGACTTAACCTTGGTGAGTTGTGCAAATTCATCATCACCACAACCAAGCAATGCGTTTCCACATGATCCGCCGGGCTCATTTATCCCATCTCTGGAATCGAAATAATTTCTGGACCTACTCATGATCCAATTCTTTTTTTGTTTTTTACCTCGTATTAACCAATACAAATGCCTAACATAAATAATTATCTATATTCTCGCTTAGACTGCTATCTTTTTCACCCCCAAAAGATACACTTCATTTGCACATGCTTCAATAGAGAATCTAAAAAAATCTTCGAACTTTCACCAAATTAGTCCTGCACAGCATAAGTTTCCACTAGTGAGAATTAAATTACACTAATAAATTCTCAAAAAAAAAAAAAAACAGTATACCTAAACATATCTGCATATAGAGAAAAACTTTGAAACTTGCAAACCCATGACCAAAAAAAAAATAAAATTAATGACCTATAACTAAAGTTGAGGGATTAAACATACAAAGCCCCAAAACAACTCCATGTTCAGCTATATCCATAAACAGAGAAAAGGGTCATCACAAGTTTACAACAATCAAGAAAAATCAAACCAGTCAAAAAATGAAAAAATAAAAAAGTACTGGCACTGGGCTTTACCAAAGTTTTCAACTTCTTACGATAAAGTTAACCCACTAATAATTTTCACTCTCATAAAAAGATAGCAAGAGAGCAGAAAGGTCAGCATACGTAACCAGTGACGCAAGCACTTAAATATTGGGATTTTTATACAAATAGTCCAATATAACAAGGTTGCAAGAATTTGGGAAATGAAATAGCTATAACTTGCTTACCACAAAAAGGGTAGCAAAATTGGTCTCAGCAAAAGAATCAGATTTTGTTGGAATGATTTCAGATTTTCTTGCCAATTAAGGGATTTTTTCCCCTTTTTTGGTTCAGATTGTTTGTGTGGGTATTGTGAGTGTAATCAAGACGGTTGGCTTTTCACCTTGCTGGAGGTTGAGTGTAGTTCACGCGCCATAAAGTGTGTAATAAAAATGTGTATGGTTTAATGGGCCTTCGACCGAAAAGGTGGTCACCAGCCTATGGGTGTTTATTATTGGAGAGAAGGAAGAACTCCTTATCTAATTAATGGGCCGATTATGGGCTCATCTGATTCTAGGGAAGTTGATGGATCAAATCATGCTATATAGCCTAGACCCCGGTCTTACCACTTGGATTTTGATGAATTTTAATCGAGACTAATCGAGTTTAAACAAATTGATATCTTTTCTCTTTGTTATTTTTTATCATATCTATTCTAGACATTATAAAAATTTAAAAATTATAGGCTTTAAATCGTTTTTTGTTATTAATTTAGATGCTATGAATCATTTCATATTGATATATTGTTAGTTTGAATTAACTGATGAAATTATTTTTCTTTTCCAAAAAAAAACAAACATAGTGAGCTAACTCATATAGGAATTTGAATATCCATATTAAGCATTTCATCAAAAATGATTCAGATCATTTAGATCTTTGAACAAATGGATCATTTAATTACATATCCACTTCATTTCATTTTCGAATTATGGATTTTTAGTCAAATCAGGTTCATTATACCCAACTGATTTCAGATCCAAAATATTCACATTCAGATTACAACATGGTTGACCAGCAATTTTGCCCATTAGGTCATGAATTATAACAATTTTTAATAATTTCTTAATAATGGAAATCAGCATAATTTTTAATTTTTTTCTCAAATTCCAATTCCATGACAGTGCCTTTCATCTCTATACTTCTACAATGATCATATTTCATGCTTACAAATCAATTTAGAAAAATAAATAAACAAAATTCAAGCCTACTACCTACAACTGAATCTATCATTGAAAAAATCTAGTAACAAACTCAGTCCATTCTCTCCAGGATGGCCTCCTTGTCCGAACAACGTTACTTGTAATGAAGCAGAAATTGTCCGTTTTGGCTGATATCACGAGAGATTTATTAATAAATTGTCGAAAAAGTATTTTCAGCGTCGCTTTTCAAGTTTTGGCATCCATTTTATGAGTTGATTGAGGCCTGAATTTGTTCAAGTGTTTTTCCCTTAGTCTCAGGCACAATCTTTGCCACAAACACTACTGTAAGTGCACAGAATCCAGCATATATCGAAAAAGTGCCTGAAATTTCCCCAAAAAAAAAAAAATAAGTTGATGAATCAAAAATTGTTTAATCAAGAACAATGTGATGAATTAAGTTGTCATTTATATTATTTAGAAATAGTAGTAAATTTAGTACTCACCAGTTGAACTCCAGCTCATGAGAAAGTTGAAAGTGTAGGAAACTGCCCATGCACCTAACCAGTTTACTAATACTACCAAACTCCCAGCTACACCTTTTACATGAATTGGGAATATCTGAAAAATTAAATATAATGTTATAAGTTTAATCAAACATTTAGTAGGGTATAATCATGAAAATACAAATACTATTGTAACGCCCCTTAAATCTGTATTTTTCTTATCAAATACTTCCATATTGAGGGTGTAATTTGTAAAACAGAATCAAATGTCAAGGGAGTATTTGTAATTTTGAAAGATAGTAGGGTATTATTTGTAATTAAGCTGTTAAACTATTTTCAGCAATGCATGGAAAATGTTATTGTTCAAGAATAGTAGACTGAGAATATAGATTACCTCTGACATTATGACCCAAGGAACTGCACCCATTCCTATAGAAAATGCTGCTATGTATACCTGATCACATTTATTTTATTCAATAAAATGTTCATATATATCTAATTTTTAGATTGTTACATATTGGCTTTGATTTAAATTATACTTTAGTATGTGATGTGTGTATAATTATTAATTAAGTATAAGTTAAAGAAATCAGCTGAGTTTACCAGTACTCCAGAAACAGCAAGAACTGGAACCCATTCAATCAATAGAGCTTGACCCTGATTTGGAAATACTAAGAGATGTTAGAAATGAATCATTAGCTATATTATTAGAGATAATTACAAAAGCCCCCCTGAGGTTTACGCTAATTACAAAAAAAACATAGATGTTTCAATGTTACAAAAAGCCCCCTTAGGTTTGATTTTGTCTTAAATTTAAGGTAATAACTATAATATTTTTAGAAATATCAGGAGGATTTTGAAATATTTTTTGCTTTTAAAAGGGGAAACGGTAAGACGGAATCAAACCTTAAGGGGTTTTTCGTAATTTTTAAAAATATGTGGGTTTTTTTTTGTAATTAGCCCAAACATCAGGATTGTTTTTGTAAATATCCCATATAAATATTGATTGAAAATATTTCAATATATCAGGAAATGACCTTGAGGAAAAAAGAAGCCCCTGTCAGGATGCATCCAAGAAATGTTCCTGTTGCTGATACCTGAAAATGCAAATCAAATTAATTTGCAAATTTCTAATTTAAAAATCTTGAAATTATAAATTTAGCAAAAAAGAAGCAAACACAAATTACAAGCACTCACCATTAGAAGAGGTCTTCTTCCTGATTTATCCATTAATAATGCTCCAACCACAGTTATTGGGACCTTAAGATATTATGGTGACAAAAATTTAGACAAATATTTCTCCAATTTTGGAAATTCTATTTGATAATTATACAATACTTTTGAATGCAAAATATTCAAGCAAACCTGAATTATGGCATATGCAATTGTCCCAATTTTTCCTGAAGAAAACCCTGCATTTTAATTAAATTCTCCAAATCAGCCACACATCATAAAAACACAGATTTTTCAGTTAATATATATGAAAAATGTGTGACAAAATTTAATTTACCAGCTGCTACAAATGTTTCACTAGAATAGAAACCAATTCCATTTATCCCTCCAAATTGTTGGAAAACCATTAATCCAACACCAATCTAAACAGAAAAATTAAAACCTCAGTGAGATTATCATATAATGTTCAAATAAAAAAACTAGATTAAATTTCTTAAATAAAACAAAAAAAAAAATTAAAATTGTTCTTACTATGAGAGGGCGCATATATTTTGCATCAAACAAATCCAGCATTCTAACTTTAGGAAGATCTTGCAAAGAATCAATACTAGCCTGTCGGAAAAAAATAAAAATTCATACTTAGTAAAAAAAAAAAATGCATAATCGAACAAATTATAAAACGGGATTGAGCAGGACGCCAGATATACTTGAATTTCTGCAGCTTCATGAGAAACATCAGCATACTTGCCACGAAGTTTACGTAATGCAAATTCAAATTCTTTCTGGAGGCCGACTTTCGCCTTCAAGAAATTAAACGTAAAATTTCGATTAATATTTTCATAATTAAAATGTAATTAATTATTTTGATGGTTTCTTGATTGAAGCTCACCAGCCATCTAGGGGACTCTGGGATGAAAAACAGGCCCACAAGAAGTAAAATACAGGGGAGCAGCCCTACATATATATCAGAACAGCAAAAACAGTAATTAATAAATCAGAAAGGTACTACAAATTCATGCTATATCTTATTCTTATATGCAATTTTTTGTTTTATTTTTTATGCATAATATTTTACAATACTCAAATCTTGAACTCACCAGTTAGAGCTAATGTTCTCCAAGTTATAACTGTTCCTAATATATACGCAACAGATGCTCCACACACAATCATTAGCTGTAGAATAAAAATGGTCAAGAAAAAAACAATTATTAAATAAAGTCATTATTTAATTAGAAAAAATTAAAAAAAAAAGATGCACTCTTTGATTTTACACACCTGATTTAGTGTTGCAAGTCCTCCTCTTAGATTTTTAGGTGCAATTTCTGCTATAAATACTGGAACCTGTTGCAGCAATAATTATTTAAAACATTATGTAATTAAAAATTAAGATGCAAATTAAGACAATTAATTATAGAAGATTAAAAAAATCAAATTTTTACCACATAAGAGAATATCCCAATGCCATACCCCGTGAAGAACCTTCCAATATCTAGTAAGTATGCTTCCTAATATTACACAAAAAATAAAAAAGCATGAGCAATTTAGTATGAAAAAAATAACTAATAGTTAAAAAAATTGAAGGAAATTAATAATTATTCAAATCATCATACCATGGAAAAAAAGACTGCAAGCCATCCTGTGATGCAGAAAACAGCTGACATTCTCATTGCCTGTTTTCATGAGTAAACACAAATTACTATTTACTTATAATTAATGAGAAATGACCATATTAAAGTTTAAAATAGATAAAAATCTGAAATATTTAATTTAAATACCCCTTTTCGACCGATAAAATCTGCGATTCGGCCACTTGTGATCGCACCAATCATAGCACCAATTGTGATTATTGATCCAAACATTGAGAACTGCAACATTTAGATATTTGAACAATCTAGTTTCACATTTAATAAAATTATAAAAATTAGGGAAAATAAGATTTTTAGTCCTGTAAGTTGGACATGTTTTAGAATTAGTCCTCTAAATTGTCACATTCATTTTTTAGTCCTTTAACTTTCAAATTTCTAGATATTCAGCCCTTTAACTTAACAATTTTATTTTTGGTCCTATAATGTAACATATTTCAGAAATTTGGCCCTATAACTTAACATATTTTAGAAATTTGGTCCTGTAACCTTTTTTAGGGGAATTTAGTAATATAACTTAACAATAGTTAAATTTAATTAATTTATTAAAAGGTTATTCCTATAATGCATCTTGTACACTAGTCTACAGTTACATTTCTTGGAGATAATTATCCTCACCAAAGGTTAATTGCATAAATATGACAAATAATTCTTAAGTTACTAATTTGATGTAATTATTTTAATTTTCCTAGAATTCATTAATTATTTTAGAAATTTCTATTTATTCAAACTTTTTATTAATCAAATTAATTTAATTTTAATTATTTTTATAATTTAATTAGTTTCCAAACATTGAAATTTAATTATTTTATATTTGGTCCTATAAAATAGTTAAATTTAACTATTGCTAAGTTATAGGACTAAATTTCTAAAATATATTAAGTTATAGGATCAAATTTCTGAAATATGTTAAGTTTTAGGACCAAAAATAAAATTGTTAAGTTAAAGGACTGAATAACTAGAAATGTGAAAGTTAAAGGTCTAAAAAATGAATGTGACAATTTAGAGGACCAATTCTCCAAAAGGTCGAACTTACAGGACTAAAAATCTTATTTTCCCTAAAAATTATGCCATTTTCCAAAGAACAAGAGAGAAAAATTAAATCAGAACAAAATTAGTACCTGGGACAGAGATAATTTTAAGTCTTCTCTTATAGCTGATTGAGTGGGTGAAGAGTATCCCACCTGCAAAAAATATCAACTTAAGCTTTTTTTTTTTTTTTTGGGTTTCCCTTTTTTTGTTTGTAATATTTTGTTACATATTTGATTGGTCCTGAGCAACAAAAAAAGAAGGCCAAAAAAAAAAAAAGAAACTTGTCAATACAAGTTCTTTTCATTGGAGAAGTACTATACCATATCCAAATGTGACAACTTTTACAAAATTGCAAAAACAAATAACATATGAAAACTTACACATGATCCAAATTCAAATGAGCCACAAACAGCAACACATGTACTCAACAAAACCATCAAAATCGATCCATTTTCGTCGATTTCTTCGTCCGAATCGACGTGTTTCGCTTGCTGAATAAAGGGCTTTTCCAATTCACTAGGGCCATTTTCAATATCCTTGTATTGATGATCAATAGCCATGTCCTGTATAATAATTAGAATTATAAGAGAAAAAAAAAATGAAGTAAGAGTTGAACGATCGAGGTAAGAAAAGCTATGTGGGAATTAAAAGTGCATGCATATATTTATATACATGCAATTGAGAGTGAAGCTATGCTAATTAAGATATCTTTTGAAATTAATTAATACAGCATCAATGAATTGTCTTTTACCAATGATTAGGTGTTAAAAATTAATTATAGTAAGATATTTTAGGTGGGTATTGAGAGTTAAGATTAGAATTCATGTGAAATGAAGCTGTCACTGACGTGGGATCCTGTCAGACCATGGTAGCTACCTATTTCATATGAGAGAGAAAATTTAATAACTATGGTCAACAAAAATTTGTAGGATCTGGTAATTGAAATCAATGATACTGTACAACAAACATGTGATCATATATATCTATATATAAATAAATTAGCAAATATTTGTGTTAGACGGTTTCACTATGCCCAAAAAAATATATTTTTAACTGTATAAAGTAATATTTTTAGGATAAAAAATAATACACTGAATAATTTTTTTGTTTGTTTTTTTAAATACAAATTACGAATCGCACCATATCTACAAGAATACGGTCCCACACATGAAGTGTACCCAACATGGGAGAGTGTCCAAACCCACCAAGTGAGCCATCCTAAAACCAATTGGTGATAGGAGAAGTAGTTCACTTGGCTTATAAAGTAGACTATATTCCCTTGATTAATCAATGTGGGATAACTCACAAATGACATATCTCAACAAGACCTAATAGTCTCAGGTCTCTACCTTATCATTAGGGCAGGGACTCATCGGTTGTCTGCACATTCTTTTTAGTTATTCAGACAATGTATAATTTTTTACTCCAAAAGTATTAACGTTTACATTAAAAAAATTGAACGAAATTTTATTATTTCATGTCTTTATCATTAATGTTCATGTAACTGACTAGTTAGTTCAATTTGGAAGCCAAACTTGTCCTAGAAATTCATGACGTCTCTTCAAATAAGGATGGCTCTCTCTATATTATATTATACTATTAAAAGAAAAGATTACTTGAATCATTTGTCAAGTTGGAAATATTTTATAATGTTTTCTATATATAAGCAACAAACACAACTAGTACAACTTGAAACAAATTTCATTTTATGTATACTAGTAAAAAAGAAACAGGTAATTTGTGGACATATACATGCAAGTTGCAAAAATTATTAAAAAATAGTACTGAAGTGACACCCTGTTTTGGACTCCCTATGTTGATTGTGTGTTCTTGGGATTTGAATGTCTGCTGGCTTGTAACAATTAAATTATGTATATGAAATCTGTTCTGGATTTATGTTTTGTTTCAACATGAAAAATTGGTGAAAAGACTTAATTAAAAAATGATATCACTGTCAAACAGTTGTTGTCATGTTGACACAAGTTGGCTTCATTAACACTTCTGGAAAAAGTTGGTGTCTAGAGTTTATTTGATACTGATGGATCCAGGAGCTCCTTTTACCAAAATACCCACCTGAAATAGATAAAATGCCCAGGCACTCCGAACCCGACCTGGGGTTGGCTAGCCCTTCCACTCCCAAGTCCAGGTCTGTTCTCCGTTGTGCTCAAGACTTCATGTGACGAGAGCTATCAAATGGCCGGGCCAAGTTGCAATAATTCCAATTAACATCAACCATTGGCGGAGGTAGGGAGGGTTGTTAAATAAAGTAATTGGAATCTTGACTCTTGGGATCAAGCATTGAAAAATAGAGTCAAATATTCAAGCCTTGGAAGATGAAGTTAAAACCTTGAAAGTTGAATAAAGTCTTGAAAATTAAAAGAAGCAATTAATATTTTTGACTACACCTTTGTATCTCAATGTCTCTAGAATAGTCTATTGCATTGTATAAATAGGTGGTATGTTGTAGTTGAAGGAACAAGAGAGAAGAAAGTAAAATTCAATTGTAAAACCAAGAGTGTGCTGTAGCAACTCTAGTAAAATTCTATCAATAAAATCCTATTTTTTATGCTTATTATAGCTTCCGTACCCAACAAATTTGATATCTAGAGCCAAGGATGCATCAAGCATCCCTAGACGTGGGTAGCAATCAAGAAAGCCCCAGTGTGCAGCAATAAAAAAAGTCCCATTTTTGAGCTAAAATAGCCCACTGCAATTCTTTAAAATTTTTGCAGCAAGTAATCATTTTCTTCTTCAGTTATATATTAATTCAAGTTGTTAGGCTTGAATTTTGGAGCTAGTGGACTCAACTCGCTGACTTGGCATTTTGTTGAGTACTCCATTTCTATAAAGACCATTTGCAATTCAATTAATACAATTGAGAAAGTAATAGTGGTCCACAACAGAAAGCTTTCATTTTGGCAGCAGCTTTCAGAATCCAAAAGCAACAGTTCATCTAAATGGCGTCTTCCTTATTCGCATATTCTCCAAGTCAAGTGCCAATTTTTGAAGGAGAACATTATGATTACTGGAGTAGCCAAATGCAAACATTTTTCATCTCTTTGGATCTTTGGGATGTGATCGACGATGAAGAACCAACCGAAGAGCAAGAAAATTCGGAAAAATTGCAAAAAGAGCTCAAGAAAAAAGATGCAATGGCGCTGCGATATATTCAACAAGGTGTAGGAAAATCCATCTTTCCTCGTATTTTTGGAGAAAAAAACCAAAGAAGCTTGGGAAATTTTGAAGCAAGAATTTCAAGGAACTGAAAAAACAATTGCCTTGAAGCTTTAATTATTGTGGAGGGATTTTGATAATCTCAAAATGGATGAAAGAGAGTCGGTTCGTGATTTCTCATCATGAGTCACGGAGATCGTGAACCAAATAAAAAGTTGTGGAGACACAATCCAAGATAAAAGAGTCGTGGAAAAAGTTCTACGATGTCTTCCTCCCAAGTTCGATCATGCCACTGCCGCTATCGAAGAATCAAAAGATTTGTCTAAAATGACCATGTACGAGTTGACGGGATCGCTTCTTGCACATGAGCAAAGAATCAATCGTTCGGCTTATCCATCAACCGAACAAGCCTTTCAATCTAAGCAAGCATTAAAATCAAGTTCGAGCAATCGAGGAGAATTCAAAGGAGGCTCAAATTACAAAAAGGAAAATGGCAAGTGGAGGCAAAATGAAAAGACAAGCAATTGGAAAGGCAAGTCATCGTCAAGTTCCGAAGATAATCCCACTTGTGTTATTTGCAAAAAGCCGAATCATGAATCTAAAGATTGTTTCTTTAGATGCAAAAGATGCAAAATTCCTAACCATTCACAAAATGATTGCTGGTTTCAAAATAAAGGAAAAGAAGAGGAAAAAGAAGAAGCCAAGTTTTTGGAGCAATCTAAAGAGGAAATCTTGTTCTATTCAAGTGCCAATTGTGATTCCAAAAACATGTGGTATTTGGATAGTGGCTGCAGTAACCACATGACCGGGAATCGAGATATCTTTGTGGATCTCAATCCAAACACTACCTCCCAAATAATTCTCGGTGATGGCTCGCAAAGGAGTGCAAAAGAAAAAGGCACTATTGCTATTCAAACTAAGGAAGGTAATAAAAAATTCATTACCGATGTTCTTTATGTGCCAAATCTTTCGCACAACCTTCTTAGTGTTGGACAACTTATTCAAAAGGATTTCTCTGTCCACTTTGATGACGGGAAGTGCCAAATTCTCGACAAAAAGAGGAATGATGTCATTGCAAATGTTGAGATGGAAAATAATATATTTCCTCTCACGATGCCGCTAAATGAAAATTGTGCACTGAAAGTTGAAAATGCCGATTTGTCAAATCTATGGCATTTGTGGTACGGGCATCTTAATAGCAAGGGTCTTCATCTACTCAAAGAGAAAAAGATGGTGATTGGACTTCCTGATATTCAAAAAATAAATCAAGTTTGTGAAGGTTGCATTTACGGAAAAATGCACAAACTTCCATTTCCAAAAAATTCATGGCGAGCAAAAGTGCCGTTGGAGCTTGTTCATTCAGATATTTGTGGGCCAATGCAAACTCCCACTCCTGGAAATAAGAGATACTTCATTCTCTTCATTGACGATTACACAAGGATGATGTGGATTTACTTCCTCAATCAAAAATCAGAAGCATTCTCTACTTTCCTCCAATTTAAAGCACTTGTGGAAAGACAAAGTGGTTTCTTGATTAAAACTTTGAGGACCGATCGCGGAGGAGAATTTCTCTATAATCCCTTCATCGAATATTGCAAGGCAAATGGGATTAAAAGACAGTGACCGTGAGCGAACCCCCTCAAAAAGCAGGCGTTGCGAAAAGAAAAAATCGCACAATTGTTGAAATGGCGGAGAAGACGCTAAAAGGCAAAGGGCTTCCAAATTTATATCAAGGCGGAAGGTTGTATACACGGCAAAGTGTATATTCTCAATCGATCTCCTACAAAGGTGTGCAAAATAAAACCCCTTATGAAGCTTGTGTTTGATACATGTTTTTATCTTAATTTTGATGATTTTGTTTTGCACCAAAACAATGTTTTTATTGTTGTCCAAATACTCCTAAATGATTTAAAATGGTTTTAATATTTTCGAGTATTTCTTCAAGTTTATTTTCGTCTAAATTGGACAACGCTTTTAATGATTTTTACGTTATGGGTTTTCACTCTCAAACGATGTTTCTAAATGTTGTCCTAATACTCCCGATCGGTCTAAAATGCTTTTACTATTTTTGGAGTATTTCTTGTTGTTTATCTTCGATTAAATATTGGACAACACTTTGGTTTTGAGGCCAACCGGTCGCCTATTGGGCAACCCGCATCAAGAGTACGTTGAACCCAAAAGTTGAGCCTGGAGTGTAAAAGGGGGTCGACGGCCGCCAAGGCGTCGGCCGGTCGGGACGACCGGTCGCCCGGGTGCGACCGGTGCTGCAAGTGTGTTTCAAAGCAGAACACTTGATCTTTGCAAAATCCATGAGGGGGACCGGTTGGGGTGATGGTCGGCCGGCCGAGGTATCGTCGGCCGGTCGCCTGTTTTTTTTTGTGTATTCTTCTAACGTCTATTTCGTGCGACCGGTCGCCTTCTATCTTTGACAATGACAAATTTCGACCGTTTGATGACGAGACACTTTTCCTTAAATTGTGGGATTGATTTCTAACAGCTATATTCTTGATCTTAATTGTATTTTTCTGTAGATTTTCAATCCCCAAGAGGAGCCTATGCTTGATCTATCATCTCCTATAAATAGATGAAGTTTTGGAGCAACCTATATAAGAATTGAGATACAACACAACAAGATACACTTCAAGCAAACACTTGGTCTTTCATTGTTATTATTCTTGTTGTAAAATTGCCTAGCTTATCACTTTCACATCTTTGAGGTCTAGGCTTTTCTTGATTACACTTCGCACTCAAATTGTATTATTTATTATTGAGTTGTAATCTTGATTTTTGGTTATCATTCAAACACAAGATATCCTTGTGAGTGTTCTTGTGGTAAGAACATACTTGGATGATCTAGGTGATAGGTGAAGAAGATTGTGGTAATCTTCTTATTGAGGTGTTGAAGAATTTGGTATTCTTCAAGGTTGAAGATTGTGGTAATCTTCACAAGGTGCCGTTGAAGGAAGATTGTGGTAATCTTCAAAGGGAGATTGTGGTAATCTCCAAAGGTGGTGTCGAAGAAGAGTGTGGTGCTCTTCAAGTTGTTGTAAGTTGAATTTGTATTAATTTTGGTAATTAATAAAATTCTTTTCTTTTCGAAATCCATCCCGGATATACTGGGGTGGTAGAGGATTAGGCCCTAGGTGGGTTGAACCTCTTTAAATCGACGTGTGTTGTTTATATTCCGCACCTTTATTATTGTATTTGAGCATTCGGTTGTAAAAAGAGGGCGAAATCAAAAAGATGGAGATAATCTATTCACCTCCCCCTCTAGATTATCGTAGCCGCTTGGACTTACAAGTGGTATCAGAGCCAAACTCTTTGGCAAGCTCGTTTCACATCGCGAGTGAAGAGAAACGATCGACGGCTCTGAACGAAGCTCATCTATCCAGCACCTCCACCACAAGCCACCACTATTTGATTCCAAGAATTTTAATTTTTGGAAAGAAAGAATGGAATGTTATCTACAAGGTTGCGGGTTCGACATTTGGAACACCGTCATTAATGGAGAATCCATTCGACGAAAGATACACCATACACCTCAAAAGGCTTCAAAAAGCTCAATGATGAAGAAAAGAAAATCATCTCCTTAAACGGTAAGGCTTTAAATATTTTGTATTGTTCATTTACTAATTTAGAATATGAACATATTGTAGGAATAAAGTCGGCACATGAAGTATGGAAAAAATTAGAAGCCATCTATGGAGTATTTGCAAATGAAAGGAGTCAAACAAAAGCATCTACTTCTCAAGATCATACAAGCTCAAATCTAAGGAATAAGCCTCCTACAACTTCCAATTATGAAGAAGTTGAATATTGTTTTATGGGCATCAATGAAGAAAATGAGGTATGTCTTAAACCCTCTACTTCCTATGATATTGTCATTCAAAATGATTATAGTGATTTACAAAATGATTATGATGAACTTCAAAATGAATTCCAAAGCTTACTTGTTAGATACAAAAATTTGAAAAAGGAATTCAATATTTTGAAAAATGATAAGGATAGTTTATTTACTTCTTATGAATCACTATCATGTGCTCACACCACCACACTTGACAAGGTTAGAAACCTTGAAAAAGAAAAATAGTACTCTTGTTGAGAATATTGATTGCATGAAAAAGGATTTATTAAAATCCAACTTGAGTACCAATAAAATGTCCAATATTGTTGATATTCATAATTGTGATAAAGGACTTGATCATAAGCCTAATGTTGTTAATCATATAAAAAAGGATCAAGTCACTATGCATATTGGTCATTATGCTCCTAGAATTATTACTTGTTTTTATTGTGGCAAAAAGGGTCATACGGCTAATTCTTGTCGGGCTAGAAATAGCTCTAAATATTGTTGGAGACCTAAAAGTCTCAAAGCTAATCTTAAAGGACCCAAACACATGAGGGTACCACAAAACAATGTGCTATTAGGTACCCGCAAAGCAAAAATCGGAGAAAATTCATGCCACCAAGAAAACATCAAATGAACGTTTCATTTGATCAAAGAAGGAGAAACTACTCTCAACAAAGCCAATTTCCAAGAAGAGCGTATAATCAAAAATGGGAAGAACACAATCCTTGGAAATGGCAAAGACATCATCAACAAGATGATTTTCAAAGAAGAAGAAACCATCAACAATGGGAAGGTAACCAATCTTGGAAATGGAGAAGTCATCATCAACAAAGTGACTTCTCAATGGGAAGATATCATCAACAATGGGAAAGACACAACCCATGGAAACGGCATAATTGGTAAACCGTATCTCCCCATTTGTATATGCATTTTTGATAACACCCAAAAATTACCTCTTCCCGCCGATCACCTTTCCAGACGAAACCACCACAAAACCTGCACAAAAGGGGGGCCGGAGGGGGGCTCCGGCGTACCCTCTCCGATGCTTAAGTCAGTATTTGAGAAGGAAAACAAGCTAGAGAGAGAAAAAGCAATGTAACAGTAAAAAATGAGAGATTAGGTTAAAATGAACCTGGGCTTGGGCCTTTTATACCTTAGCTCGGATTAGGGTTTCCGTAAAATCCGGGATTCCGTTACGATTTGGTGTCAGAGTCATCATTAGATTAAGATCGGATCTCATTAAAAACCCTAATTTTACGCCTGTAATACCAGACCTCCGATCTCTCAGAACACGTCGGCTCTTTGTGTTGATCCAACCTTTTAAATCTGACAAGGCATCTCCAAGTTTATACATCTTATAGGCCGAGCCGACCTATTCTTCCGAAGTCATGCTCAACTTTAAGGCGTCCACAACAGGTCGGCTCAACTACGCTGACTATATACAGGTCGGCTCATCACAACAATTTGAACTTGGGCCTTGACAGGCCGGCCCAAGTAAATAAGCCTTTATGCCAATCTCCTGCTATAAGCCTCCACAGATCAGCCCATTATTTAACACAACAAACCACCCTAAGGCTATGGGCCTCATCATTTCGGTCCAATGATAGGTATCACCAAATCGGTCCAATGTCTTGGGCCTATCAGGTCAGTCCAATGTCTTGGTCCTATCAGGTCGGCCCGGACCATCATCTGCCCTTATCAATTCCTCCCCCCAACTATGGATTGGTTCGCACCTCAACCATAGTTGCTTATAGGCCGAACTGACCTAACATTTAGGGTTTGTGCTTTTCACTTTCCCGCCGACTCTTGGCTTTTTAAATTCCTGCCGCCCTTTGGCCTTTCGAGTACCTGACACGCGGATTTGATTGATTAGACATCATTTCGGCTTCCTGACGCCTCGTAGACCGTCCACTAATCTCCTCGAAAATCGAGGCACCCCTTTGTCTTCTTTCTCCCCTTATAAAAGTCATCTTCCTCCTCCATTTCTCACTTTCCCACACTTCAAGTTTCAGAGCGCCCTTCCCAGCACACTCTTCTTCTCCGGCGAAATTCTCCAGACTCCGATAGGCTTCCAGAGTTCCACATCCCAGACTACTTTCTTCCTTCAACCTCATATTTATATCCAGTAAGTGACCCTTTCCCTTCCAGTGTTTCTTTCCTTTTAATATGGCATCCTCTTCCTCTCATTCAACACCGTCGGACGCGGTTGTCGCCGACTTAGAACGGTGGGCGATGACGACGGGCTCTGTCCCTCCGCCACTTTCCCTCACCGGTGTCCGCCCATCGGACCCCGACGCGACTGAATCTAGCTCCGATTCAGGTCGTGACTCTGATACAATAGAGATCCGAGCTCCGTGCTCGGGTCCCTTACCTGTATATCCACATGATTTTAAGGGGACCACCTTATCAGCCCCCAATCTTCAAACCCTTAAAAGAACCGCCCAAATTCCGTCCTCTTTCAAACTCTATCTTCCTAGCAGCTCTGACCGACCTAATCGACCTCCACCTAATGCCCTATCCTTCTTCGTAGGTCAGATAGAGGGCGGCCTCCGATTTCCCATCCATCCATTCATGGCTGGGGTATCCGAGTTCTCCCGGGTGCCCTTAAATCAACTAGCCCCGAACTCCTTCCGTATCCTAGCCGGCTTCATTATTTTGACCAAGTATTTAGACATAGAACCCACTTTAGATCTGTTCTTTGCCCTATTCCAGATAAAGAGCTCAAACACCAAGGGCCTTTTCTACATCACCTCCCGAGGTGATGCTCAATTTTTAAGCAAGTATCCTTCCTCCAATAAATTCTGGAAGGACAAATATTTTTTCATTTCCTCCCCCCGAGCTTGGGGTTCCTATTGCTTGGACTCGGACCCTTCCACTTCAACGCAAACACAACCCTAGAGATCGGTCTCCCGACCTCCGGCTCAGATAAATAAACTCACTTTGGTTAAATATGACCTCTCTCGCCTTATAACCCCTTCTCTTTTATACTTCTTTGAGCTGAGCCCCATCGTGGCTCCCTTACCTTGCGACCTTGGTAATTGTCTTTTTTGCGATTGATCTATTTTACTCTTTACTCATTGGCTAATCTTTCTTCTTTGTGCGAGATATGTTCATGGCATGGATGGTCGCCGAGTTTGGATGATGAGGAGCAAGTCCTTGCTCCTGGCTCACAACCTCCTTCATTTCAAGGCCGCCGCTCAACGCCCGGGAGGTCGCCTCCTCCACTTGGGCGACTGACACCATTGCGCGCAGATGATGGCCGATCTTAATGGCCCAGAGCTCAACCTTCTATCCGACCTCCTCCTTCAAAGAGGCCATTTGTTGGCACTGGGCCACGGAGCTACCAAGAGAGCGAAGAACACCCCACCTCCCGCCGCTCTCCTCTCTCTCGTCGCTCCCATTCACACGCCCAACAAACCTTCTTCACTGGCAATTCCATCTCAAGAACACCGATGGAACCTTTGCCATCCAATATATTCAAGGCAATCGCTGCCCGAACCCCGACCGAATCCGATGGAGAAGTTTCGGCGATCTCGATTGAAGCCTGGTGACTTCATTCTCGCCTCAACCAATCCAAGGCCGATGCACAATTGGCCTCACTGATCTCCCGAGCTCGGGTTGGCTTTGCCGACCCTTCCCAAAGTGCCGAGCTCAACAATTCCAAGAAGGAGGTCGTCCGGCTGAAAGCTCGGGAGACTAAACTCTTAGAGGAAAATCGCCGGTATAAGGAGGGGGAAGAGGTCAACAAGGCCACAGTGGCTTCTCTAGAGGCCAAAATAAAGGCTTTGGAGACTGATAATGCCGACCTGAAGACCGAGCTAAGCGATCTCCAGATCCGATGTACTGTCAATGTCGACCAAGCCCGAGCTGAGGGCGTGGAAGCTGGTCGGCGAAGTTTCCTCACCTCCCCCGAGGGCTCTTCCATAGTCCAGGCCATTCGGGAGAGGGTGAAGCAAGCCTTCCTAAGCTCCAAGGAATTTATCAGAGTTCTCTCTGTATCCGCCATGGAGTACTATGGCTTTGCTTTTGACCAGGCCGAGCTTCAACTCAGGGAACGCGGTATCACTACCGAGCCCTTCGATCGCCGAGGTCCCCGAAGGATTCTGCCCGATCCCAAAGGCTTCGTATTTTCTGACGAGGCGGAGCGTCTCAACCTCGCTCCTGTGGAGGAGTTCATAGAGTCCTTATCTGCTCCTTTTATCCTCCACCCTGCCTCCAGCTCGGCCGATCCTTCGCAAGCTCCGGAGCTCGCCTCCTCCTCTCGCCTTCCGCAGTCAAGTTCGAGGATATCCGGGATGACGATCCACGAACTTGCTCTCATAGACGATGTGACCATCTCCATGGATGACCTGAACACCGAGAATGTTCCCCCTACTACTTAGGAGTTCAGTTCTGCTTTTGTAATTTTCAATCATGTACTTATTTTGAATGATCAATAAAGTTTCTTCGCACTTTCATTTCTCGATCTCTTGTCTATTATTCTTGTAATTATATATATATATATATATATATATATATATATTTTTTTTTTTTCAAAAAGGATTAGCATATCGTGCTCCTCGTGGCCCCAAGTATTTGGAGACTAGCTCGAGCTGAGCTCCAAATACTTGTCGGTCTTCAAAGGAAGCTGGCTCGAGCCGAGCTCCTTAGCATGGCCTCGTGGCCCCAAGTATTTGGAGACTAGCTCGAGCTGAGCTCCAAATACTTGTCGGTCTTCAAAGGAAGCTGGCTCGAGCCGAGCTCCTGCATGGCCTCGTGGCCCCAAGTATTTGGAGACTAGCTCGAGCTGAGCTCCAAATACTTGTCGGTCTTCAAAGGAAGCTGGCTCGAGCCGAGCTCCTTAGCATGGCCTCGTGGCCCCAAGTATTTGGAGACTAGCTCGAGCTGAGCTCCAAATACTTGTCGGTCTTCAAAGGAAGCTGGCTCGAGCCGAGCTCCTGCATGGCCTCGTGGCCCCAAGTATTTGGAGACTAGCTCGAGCTGAGCTCCAAATACTTGTCGATCTTCAAAGGAAGCTGGCTCGAGCCGAGCTCCTTAGCATGGCCTCGTGGCCCCAAGTATTTGGAGACTAGCTCGAGCTGAGCTCCAAATACTTGTCATTTTTAATCGTTTCCACTTTCCGAACTCATGATGTAGGGCAGCGTATCATTTCATTCAAAACGAGTAGATTGATTACATCAAATATTTCTCTACTCTAGGAATGATATTTCTTCAAATTGCAACTGTTCCACGCCCTCGGGAGCTTTCGTCCTCCGATCTCTTCCAGCTCATACGCACCTCCTGCCAACACCTTTACTACCCGAAGCGGCCCTTCCCAATTCGCATCCAATTTCCCTTTGTTTTTGCTGGCATCCGACCTTCTTAAAACCAAATCGCCGATCTGAAAGGCCCTTTTCTTTACTTTCTTGTCATAAGCTGCTTTGATCCTTCCTCGTGTCTTTTCCATCTGCAAAAATGCCATCTCCCTTTTCTCATTTATCATATCCAATGCCTCTCGGGTCAATGTGACCCATTAATATTTTCATCAAAATTCTCGACTCGATGTGTTTCCATCCCGATCTCCGCCGGTATGATCGCATCCATGCCATACACCAAATCGAACGGAGCCTCACGGTGGCCTCCCGGATTAGTTCGATAAGCCCACAAAGACCGAATCGAGCTCTCGAACCCATGCCCTCCCGCCTTTTCAAGCCGAGCTTTCAACCCTGGACAAGAATCCGTTAGTTACCTCCACTTGTCCATTAACTGCGGGTGCGCCATCAAGTGAAGTTTTGTTTGATCTTCATTTCCTCACACCAAGCTCGGATTTTTCGCCCGCGAATTGCGCCCCATTGTCTCGATATCAAGGCCCGAGGCACTCCATACCGACACACTATGTTTTGCCAAATAAATTTCATCATCATCGCATCCTCATTTATCTTAGCAAGAGGTTCCGCTCCACCCACTTGCTAAAATAGTCGATTGCCACAATCAAGAATTTCCTCGACTGGCGGGAGGGAAGGGACCCACGATGTCAATTCCCATTTTGCAAATGGACATGCCGAGCTCATCGTCATGAGTTCCTCGCGGCCGATGTACCAAAGGTGCATGGATCGACATTTTTCGCATGCTCTCACCAACTTTTCTCGCTTCCTCTCTCGAGGTAAGGCCAAAAATACCCGGCCCAAGGACTTTTTTCATCAAAATTCTTGCTCCCATGTGGTTCCCACAACAACCTTCATGTATCTCTCTCGAGCACATATGTACCCTCTTCTCCACTCAAACACTCAAAGAAAGGCATAGAGAAGCCTCTCTTATATAACTTATCTCCGATGATGCAAAAACGTGTCGCCGAATTTTTCGCCGAGCCGCTTCACGCTACCGTTGGTAAGATCCCCTCTTTTAAGTAAGCTATGATAGCCGACCTCCAATCCTCCTTCTCCTCAATCTCTCCGACTTCCAATCCCAAAGGCCGTTTCTTTTCGCTATCAAGAGTGTGATCTGTTTAGCTTGATTCTCCAATGCCGAAGCCGCCAATTTTGCCGTAAAATCCGCTCGACCATTTTCTTCCCGCGGTACCTGACATATCTTGATTTCTTTCACCCTTCTTTCTAAAGCTCGATATGCTTCAACATACCTCTTCATCCTTTCTTCCCTTACCTCGAACTCTCCCATAATTTGTTTATGGACGAGCTGAGAGTCCATGTAAATTACCATCCTAACAGCCCCCATCTCAATGGCCATTTGCATTCCTCTGATGAATGCTTCATACTCTGCCTCATTGTTAGATAGTTTGAACTCTAACCTCACAGCAAAGTCATTTTCGATCCCTTGCGGGCTGATCAAGACAATACCAGCACCACATCCCGAACTCCCTACCGAACCATCCACATAAATCACCCAAGCTCCTTCATCGCTATCATCTCTAGTTGATTCTTGAACAAAATCCGCCAAAGCCGAGCTTTAATGGCCGATCTGTTCTCAAATCCAATATCATACTCACGGCTCAATAGCCCACTTCACTAACCTCCCCGCTACCTCAGGTTTACTCATCACATTTCTCAATGGGAGATTAGTTCGAACGATTACCTTATGCGAAAGGAAATACGGCCGAAGTCTCCTCGCAGTCACCACCAAGGCCAAACCCGCTTTCTCTATCTCAGCATATCGCAGCTCGGCGTTCCTCAAAACTTTTATCGACATAGTACACGGCCTCGAACCGATCTCTCCTCCTCGATCAAGACCGTGCTAACCCTTGCTCCCTACCGAAAGATAGAGGTATAAGGGCTCCCTGTGCAACGGCTTAGTTAGCAATGATAGATCGCCAAGTAATTTTTCAAGTCCTCGAAAGCCTTTTGGCACTCTTCATCCCAAACAAACTTTTTGGCTTTCCTCAAGACCTTAAAAAGGGCAAACTTCTCTGCAAGGCGTGAAATAAAGCGATTCAATGCTTTGCCACCGACCGCTAAACATCGCACATCTTTGGCATCCCGAGGTGGTGCCATCTCTCTAATAGCCCGACCTTTTCCGGGTTGGCCTCTATTCCTTTCTCCGTAACCACACTTTAAACTTTCCCGACCGACCCCAAAGGCACACTTCTTGGGGTTCAACTTCATCCTATACTTCCTCGGGGTGTCAAATGTTTCGGCCAGGTCATGCACATGGTCTCTGACTTTTATACTTTTGACCAACATATCGCCTACATACACCTCCATGTTCTCGCCGAGCCGCTTCCCAAACATCTTATCCACCAACCTCACGATATATGGCTCCCGCATTCTTTAATCCGACGGCATTACTACATAGCAGAATGTACCAAAAGAGGTAGTAAAGCATACCTTTTTTGGTCTTCTTCTGCTAGCCTCGATCGTGATATCCCCTGTGATGCATCCATCATGCTAAGCAGTTCACATCCTGACGTCGAATCCACCAGCTGATCAATTCGAGGCAATGGGTAATAATCTTTTGGGCAAGCACGATTCAAATCCCTAAAGTCCACACACATGCGCCAATCGTCCTCCGTTTTTGGAACCAATATCGCATTAGATAACCATTTCGGGAATGGATTTCTTTAATGTGCCCTGCTTTCAACAACTTTTGCACCTCCGCCCTAATTATAGCATCCTTCTTAGACCGAAGTTCCTCTTCTTTTGCTTTACCGGCTTATATGATGGATTAACATTAAGCCTATGTTCAGCGATGCTTGGATCTATCCCCACCAGGTCTTCCGTTGTCCAAGCAAATACATCCACATTACTCCTTAAAAACTCCACCAGCTCATCCCTCAATGCGTCCGGCAACTCCTTCCCTACCTTAGTGACCTTATCAGGGTCACCTGGTACTAGCTCGACCATCATCATTTCATCATTGGGCTGGACATGCTCCACCGGTTCGTCCAACCTAACCAACTTGTCTTTGTTTCTATCATCATCAAAAGCACTCCCTTTCTCGCTTCCTCGAATACTTTCTATGTACAATCTTCTAGCCCATATATCGATCACCATCGACTTCCCCTACTTTCTCTCCCACGGGAAATTTCATTTTTAGATGGTATACCGACACCACTGCTTGGAAGGCATTTAGTGCCGGTCTACCCAACATGACATTATAAGAGGACGGTGCCTCGACTATCAAAAATCGAATCATTCTAGTTTTACGACAGGCTCCTTACCCAAAGAGACAGGCAAAGTAATCATACCTATTGGTTGGATCATTCCCCAAAGAACCGACCAACGCCAGTGTCCACTGTCTCCAAGCCGACTTGGAGGTCCATCTTCTTATAGCAATCATAGAATAGAATATCCGCCGAGCTCCCGGATCAACAAATACCGCTTTGCACATCATAATTAGAGATCGCATTTGTGATCACAAGGGCATCGTTGTGAGGTGTCACAATACCGCGCAATCCTCCTGGTCCAAATTGGATATTCGCCCTTGACCGACTGTTCCACCTTCAATCGCTTGCTTCTTGCACCCGATCCGTGTCTTGCCGCTCTCACATAATTTTTCCGAGCTCGCCTCGAATCTCCTTCCGGCCCTCCAACAATCATTCGAATGACCTCACGCCGAGGTGGGGGAGGTGGGAGGTAGTTCCTCCCTCTCCCCCCTACGCTCCGGCTCCCGCCGAGGTTGATGATATCCTCGGTTATCCCTCTTATATTCCCCTTTTTTCTCCTTTTTGTCAATGTACACAAATTCCCTGAGGTGACCTGCTTGAATGAGCCGTTCGATCTCATCCCTCAGGTGTGTGCACCGATCTGTTGTGTGCCCATACTCATTGTGAAATCTACAAAATTCCTTACATTTCGCCTTTACTGGTGCCTCTGCGTGCGCCTTTGGCCATCTCAGGTCGGGATGCCTCTCAATAGCTACAAGCACTTCGCCCGAGGAATGCCAAAGGCGATACTTCTCAAACCTCGGCCTTCCCCCATTGCCTCGGACTCGGCTTCCGAGGTACTTTGTCTTCCGATCTTCCTCCCTGTCTCTTCTCTTCTCTCCTTCCTCTCTTTTCATTTTTCTCGCCTCTTCCAAGTTTATATATTTTTCCGCCCGAGCTAACACTCGTCGAATGTCTTAAAGAGCTCTATCACTAATGATTCAAAGAACTCCCCATCCTCTGCCCCGAGCTAGAGCATTAGCCGAATTTCTCGGACTAGCCGACGGCACCTCCAACTTTGCCGTTTGTAAACCTCTGGATATAGCTCGAAGTCCTTCCCCTTCTCTCGCTTGATACTAAACAGGTCGGGGCGCCTTTTGGTACTTACGGCAACTCGTAAATCGATTAAGGAAAGCCGAGTCAAGTCATCAAAATTCCGAATGGAGCCGGCAGGGCAAGCAAGCTGGCTAAACCATTTCTTTGAGCCGATTTCGTCAAGGTGGTAGGAAAAACTCTACACATCACGCCGTCCGTGAATCGTGCGAGAGAGCGCGTTCTCAAAACGGCAAAGATGATCCCCACGGACCGTGGTACCATCATATTCGAAGCTCGAGCTCGGTATGAGGCGAAGCTCGTCTCCGCCATCACCTCTTCCGAGAAGGGCGTCCCCCGCCTCACCCGAACTGCCGCCGCTCCTGGTACTCCAGCCACCCTTCGACGAATATCTCGCACCTCACGGTGAAGGTCATCCATCCGTTCTGACCAATCTTGGTCGTCAGTAGACACATGCTCCGCCCTTGATGAATGTACTTCCTCCGCCATAGTCGGCCGCCGACCCCTTTCTCCTACCTCCGGAGGGACCACAGGAGGGGGGACCACCGGAGGAGGAGGGACCACCGGAGGGGGGACCACCGGTGGAGCTGGTGGTGGAAGCATCTCCCTCAAGCGTCGCTCCACCGTCTGCTCCACAGCTCTAGTGATGAAGCCACCCAATTGTTCAAAGAACATTGGACTCAAATCTATACTCCCCCCAGACATAGGCGTCTGTCCATCCACTCCTGTCCTCTGCACCCGCTGCCCTCCGCCATTCACCGGGAGTGGTGGGGGCGGAGGTGGAACATCCTCCTGCGTGACTACGCCCGGAGTATCTCCCAGCGGCGTACGGTTCAAATCATCTTCCAAACTCCTCCTAACCTCCTCCATAGCCAAAACTCGAATCTCACGTCTCTGCTCAATATTTCCCACGACGGGCGCCACTTGATAACACCCAAAAATTACCTCTTCCCGCCGATCACCTTTCCAGATGAAAACCACCACAAAACCTGCACAAAAGGGGGGCCGGAGGGGGGCTCCGGCGTACCCTCTCCGATGCTTAAGTCAGTATTTGAGAAGGAAAACAAGCTAGAGAGAGAAAAAGCAATGTAACAGTAAAAAATGAGAGATTAGGTTAAAATGAACCTGGGCTTGGGCCTTTTATACCTTAGCTCGGATTAGGGTTTCCGTAAAATCCGGGATTCCGTTACGATTTGGTGTCAGAGTCATCATTAGATTAAGATCGGATCTCATTAAAAACCCTAATTTTACGCCTGTAATACCAGACCTCCGATCTTCTCAGAACACGTCGGCTCTTTGTGTTGATCCAACCTTTTAAATCGACAAGGCATCTCCAAGTTTATACATCTTATAAAGCCGAGCCGACCTATTCTTCCGAAGTCATGCTCAACTTTAAGGCGTCCGCATAAAGGTCGGCTCAACTACGCGACTATATACAGGTCGGCTCATCACAACAATTTGAACTTGGGCCTTGACAGGCCGGCCCAAGTAAATAAGCCTTTATACCAATCTCCGCTATAAGCCTCCACAGATCAGCCCATTATTTAACACAACAAACCACCCTAAGGCTATGGGCCTCATCATTTCGGTCCAATGATAGGTATCACCAAATCGGTCCAATGTCTTGGGCCTATCAGGTCAGTCCAATGTCTTGGTCCTATCAGGTCGGCCCGGACCATCATCTGCCCTTATCAATTCCTCCCCCCAACTATGGATTGGTTCGCACCTCAACCATAGTTGCTTATAGGCCGAACTGACCTAACATTTAGGGTTTGTGCTTTTCGCTTTCCCGCCGACTCTTGGCTTTTTAAATTCCTGCCGCCCTTTGGCCTTTCGAGTACCTGACACGCGGATTTGATTGATTAGACATCATTTCGGCTTCCTGACGCCTCGTAGACCGTCCACTAATCTCCTCGAAAATCGAGGCACCCCTTTGTCTTCTTTCTCCCCTTATAAAAGTCATCTTCCTCCTCCATTTCTCACTTTCCCACACTTCAAGTTTCAGAGCGCCCTTCCCAGCACACTCTTCTTCTCCGGCGAAATTCTCCAGACTCCGATAGGCTTCCAGAGTTCCACATCCCAGACTACTTTCTTCCTTCAACCTCATATTTATATCCAGTAAGTGACCCTTTCCCTTCCAGTGTTTCTTTCCTTTTAATATGGCATCCTCTTCCTCTCATTCAACACCGTCGGACGCGGTTGTCGCCGACTTAGAACGGTGGGCGATGACGACGGGCTCTGTCCCTCCGCCACTTTCCCTCACCGGTGTCCGCCCATCGGACCGACGCGACCGATCAATCTAGCTCCGATTCGGTCGTCGCGACTGACATAATAGAGATCCGAGCTCCGTGCTCGGGTCCCTTACCTGTATATCCACATGATTTTAAGGGGACCACCTTATCAGCCCCCAATCTTCAAACCCTTAAAAGAACCGCCCAAATTCCGTCCTCTTTCAAACTCTATCTTCCTAGCGACTCGCCGACCTAATCGACCTCCACCTAATGCCCTATCCTTCTTCGTAGGTCAGATAGAGGGCGGCCTCCGATTTCCCATCCATCCATTCATGGCTGGGGTATCCGAGTTCTCCCGGGTGCCCTTAAATCAACTAGCCCCGAACTCCTTCCGTATCCTAGCCGGCTTCATTATTTTGACCAAGTATTTAGACATAGAACCCACTTTAGATCTGTTTCTTTGCCCTATTCCGGATAAAGAGCTCAAACACCAAGGGCTTTTCTACATCACCTCCCGAGGTGATGCTCAATTTTTAAGCAAGTATCCTTCCTCCAATAAATTCTGGAAGGACAAATATTTTTTCATTTCCTCCCCCCGAGCTTGGGGGTTCCCTATTGCTTGGACCTGGACCCTTCCACTTCAACGCAAACACAACCCTAGAGATCGGTCTCCCGACCTCCAGGCTCAGATAAATAAACTCACTTTGGTTAAATATGACCTCTCTCGCCTTATAACCCCTTCTCTTTTATACTTCTTTGAGCTGAGCCCCATCGTGGCTCCCTTACCTTGCGACCTTGGTAATTGTCTTTTTTGCGATTGATCTATTTTACTCTTTACTCATTGGCTAATCTTTCTTCTTTGTGCAGATATGTTCATGGCACAGATGGTCGCTGAGCTGGATGATGAGGAGCAAGTCCTTGCTCCTGGCTCACAACCTCCTTCATTCAGTGCTGCCGCTCAACGCCCTGGAGGTCAGCCTCCTCCACTTCGGCGACCAGACACCATTGCCGCAGTGATGGCCGATCTTAATGGCCCAGGAGCTCAACCTTCTATCCGACCTCCTCCTTCAAAGAGGCCGGCTGTTGGCACCAGCGCGGGAGCTACCAAGAGAGCGAAGAACACCCCACCTCCTGCTGCTCTCCCTCTCTCTCGTACTCCCATTCACACGCCCAACCAAACCTTCTTCACTGGCAATTCCATCCTGAAGAACACCGATGGAACCTTTGCCATCCAATATATTCAAGGCAACTGCCCGAACCCCGACCGAACCGCCATGGAGAAGTTTCGGCGATCTTGTTGGTGACTTCATTCTGCCTCAACCAATCCAAGGCCGATGCACAATTGGCCGCACTGATCTCCCGAGCTCGGGTTGGCTTTGCCGACCCTTCCCAAAGTGCCGAGCTCAACAATTCCAAGAAGGAGGTCGTCCGGCTGAAAGCTCGGGAGACTAAACTCTTAGAGGAAAATCGCCGGTATAAGGAGGGGGAAGAGGTCAACAAGGCCACAGTGGCTTCTCTAGAGGCCAAAATAAAGGCTTTGGAGACTGATAATGCCGACCTGAAGACCGAGCTAAGCGATCTCCAGATCCGATGTACTGTCAATGTCGACCAAGCCCGAGGCGTGGAAGTTCGGTCGGCGAAGTTTTCCTCACCTCCCCGAGGGCTCTTCCATAGTCCAGGCCATTCGGGAGAGGGTGAAGCAAGCCTTCCTAAGCTCCAAGGAATTTATCGAGTTCTCTCTCTTGATCCGCCATGGAGTACTATGGCTTTGCTTTTGACCAGGCCGAGCTTCAACTCGGGAACGCGGTATCACTACCGAGCCCTTCGATCGCCGAGGTCCCCAAGGATTCTCGCCCGATCCCAAAGGCTTCGTATTTTCTGACGAGGCGGAGCGTCTCAACCTCGCTCCTGTGGAGGAGTTCATAGAGTCCTTATCTGCTCCTTTTATCCTCCACCCTGCCTCCAGCTCGGCCGATCCTTCGCAAGCTCCGGAGCTCATCCTCCTCTCGCTTTCGCGCAGTCAAGTTCGAGATATCCCGGATGACGATCCACGAACTTGCTCTCAAGACGATGTGACCATCTCCATGGATGACCTGAACACCGAGAATGTTCCCCCTACTACTTAGGAGTTCAGTTCTGCTTTTGTAATTTTCAATCATGTACTTATTTTGAATGATCAATAAAGTTTCTTCGCACTTTCATTTCTCGATCTCTTGTCTATTATTCTTGTAATTATATATATATATATATATATATATATATTTTTTTTTTTTTTTTTTTTTTTCAAAAAGGATTAGCATATCGTGCTCCTCGTGGCCCCAAGTATTTGGAGACTAGCTCGAGCTGAGCTCCAAATACTTGTCGGTCTTCAAAGGAAGCTGGCTCGAGCCGAGCTCCTTAGCATGGCCTCGTGGCCCCAAGTATTTGGAGACTAGCTCGAGTGAGCTCCAAATACTTGTCGGTCTTCAAAGGAAGCGCTCGGCTCGAGCCGAGCTCCTGCATGGCCTCGTGGCCCCAAGTATTTGGAGACTAGCTCGAGCTGAGCTCCAAATACTTGTCGGTCTTCAAAGGAAGCTGGCTCGAGCCGAGCTCCTTAGCATGGCCTCGTGGCCCCAAGTATTTGGAGACTAGCTCGAGCTGAGCTCCAAATACTTGTCGGTCTTCAAAGGAAGCTGGCTCGAGCCGAGCTCCTGCATGGCCTCGTGGCCCCAAGTATTTGGAGACTAGCTCGAGCCGAGCTCCAAATACTTGTCGATCTTCAAAGGAAGGCGGCTCGAGCCGAGCTCCCAAGCATGGCCTCGTGGCCCCAAGTATTTGGAGACTAGCTCGAGCCGAGCTCCAAATACTTGTCATTTTTAATCGCTTTCCACTTTCCGAACTCATGATGTAGGGGCGTATCATTTCATTCAAAACGAGTAGATTGATTACATCAAATATTTCTCTACTCTAGGAATGATATTTCTTCAAATTGCAACTGTTCCACGCCCTCGGGAGCTTTCGTCCTCCGATCTCTTCCAGCTCATACGCACCTCCTGCCAACACCTTTACTACCCGAAGCGGCCCTTTCCCATTCAATCCAATTTTTGTTTTTTGGCATCCGACCTTCTTAAAACCAAATCGCCGATCCGAAAAGGCCCTTTTCTTTACTTTCTTGTCATAAGTCGCTTTGATCCTTCCTCGTGTCTTTTCCATCTCGCAAAAATGCCATCTCCTTTTCTCATTTATCATATCCAATGCCTCTCGGGTCAAAGCCCATTAATATTTTCATCAAAATTCTCGGACTCGATGTGTTTCCATCCCGATCTCCGCCGGTATGATCGCATCCATGCCATACACCAAATCAACGGAGCCTCACGGTGGCCTCCTTCGGATTAGTTCGATAAGCCCACAAAGACCGAATCGAGCTCTCGAACCCATGCCCTCCCGCTTTTCAAGCCGAAGCTTTCAACCTTGGACAAGAATCCTGTTAGTTACCTCCACTTGTCCATTAGCTCATGGTGCGCCATCAAGTGAAGTTTTGTTTGATCTTCATTTCCTCACACCAAGCTCGGATTTTACCCCGAATTGCGTCCCATTGTCTCGATATCAAGGCCCGAGGCACTCCATACCGACACACTATGTTTTGCCAAATAAATTTCATCATTTGCATCCTCATTTATCTTAGCAAGAGGTTCCGCCTCCACCCACTTGCTAAAATAGTCGATTGCCACAATCAAGAATTTCTCCGACTGAAGCGGGAGGGAAGGGACCCACGATGTCAATTCCCCATTTTGCAAATGGACATGCCGAGCTCATCGTCATGAGTTCCTCTCACGCCGATGTACCAAAGGTGCATGGATCGACATTTTTCGCATGCTCTCACCAACTTTTCTCGCTTCCTCTCTCGTAAGGCCAAAAATACCCGCCCTAAGGACTTTTTCATCAAAATTCTTGCTCCCATGTGGTTCCCACAACAACCTTCATGTATCTCTCTGAGCACATATGTACCCTCTTCTCCACTCAAACACCTCAGCAAAGGCATAGAGAAGCCTCTCTTATATAACTTATCTCCGATGATGCAAAAACGTGTCGCCCGAATTTTCGGTCCGAGCCGCTTCACGCCCTACCTGTTGGTAAGATCCCTCTTTTAAGTAAGCTATGATAGCCGACCTCCAATCCTCCTTCTCCTCAATCTCTCCGACTTCCAATCCCAGTGCCGTTTCTTTCGCTATCAAGAGTGTGATCTGTTTAGCTTGATTCTCCAATGCCGAGCTGGCCAATTTTGCCAGAAAATCCGCTCGACCATTTTCTTCCCGCGGTACCTGACATATCTTGATTTCTTTCACCCTTCTTTCTAAAGCTCGATATGCTTCAACATACCTCTTCATCCTTTCTTCCCTTACCTCGAACTCTCCCATAATTTGTTTATGGACGAGCTGAGAGTCCATGTAAATTACCATCCTAACAGCCCCCATCTCAATGGCCATTTGCATTCCTCTGATGAATGCTTCATACTCTGCCTCATTGTTAGATAGTTTGAACTCTAACCTCACAGCAAAGTCATTTTCGATCCCTTGCGGGCTGATCAAGACAATACCAGCACCACATCCCGAACTCCCTACCGAACCATCCACATAAATCACCCAAGCTCCTTCACTGCTATCATCTCTAGTTGATTCTTGAACAAAATCCGCCAAAGCTCGAGCTTTAATGGCCGATCTGTTCTCAAATCCAATATCATACTCACTCGGCAAACCAATAGCCCACTTCACTAACCTCCCCGCTACCTCGGGTTTACTCATCACATTTCTCAACGGGAGATTAGTTCAACGATTACCTTATGCGAAAGGAAATACGGCCAAGTCTCCTCGCAGCCATCACCACAGAGGCCAAACCCGCCTTCTCTATCTCAAAGATATCGCACTCGGCGTTCCTCAAAACTTTATCGACATAGTACACCGGCCTCGAACCGATCTCTCTCCTCGATCAAGACGTGCTAACCCCTTGCTCCCCTACCGAAAGATAGAGGTATAAGGGCTCCCGTGCAACGGCTTAGTTAGCAATGATAGATCTGCCAAGTAATTTTTCAAGTCCTCGAAAGCCTTTTGGCACTCTTCATCCCAAACAAACTTTTTGGCTTTCCTCAAGACCTTAAAAAGGCAAACTTTCTCTCGCAAGGCGTGAAATAAAGCGATTCAATGCTGCCAGCCGACCTGCTAAACACTGCACATCTTTGGCATCCCGAGGTGGTGCCATCTCTCTAATAGCCCTGACCTTTTCCGGGTTGGCCTCTATTCCTTTCTCCGTAACCATGTACCCCAGAAACTTTCCCGACCTGACCCCAAAGGCACACTTCTTGGGGTTCAACTTCATCCTATACTTCCTCAGGGTGTCAAATGTTTCGGCCAGGTCATGCACATGGTCTACAGCTTTTATACTTTTGACCAACATATCGTCTACATACACCTCCATGTTCCTGCCGAGCTGCTTCCCAAACATCTTATCCACCAACCTCTGATATGTGGCTCCCGCATTCTTTAATCCGAACGGCATTACTACATAGCAGAATGTACCAAAAGAGGTAGTAAAGCATACCCTTTTTTGGTCTTCTTCTGCTAGCCTGATCTGGTGATATCCCTGTGATGCATCCATCATGCTAAGCAGTTCACATCCTGACGTCGAATCCACCAGCTGATCAATTCGAGGCAATGGGTAATAATCTTTTGGGCAAGCACGATTCAAATCCCTAAAGTCCACACACATGCGCCAATCGTCCTCCGTTTTTGGAACCAATACTGCATTAGATAACCATTCTGGGAATTGGATTTCTTTAATGTGCCCTGCTTTCAACAACTTTTGCACCTCCGCCCTAATTATAGCATCCTTCTTAGGACCGAAGTTCCTCTTCTTTTGCTTTACCGGCTTATATGATGGATTAACATTAAGCCTATGTTCAGCGATGCTTGGATCTATCCCCACCAGGTCTTATTTGTCCAAGCAAATACATCCACATTACTCCTTAAAAACTCCACCAGCTCATCCTCAATGCGTCGGAACTCCTTCCCTACCTTAGTGACCTTATCAGGGTCACCTGGTACTAGCTCGACCATCATCATTTCATCATTGGGCTGGACATGCTCCACCGGTTCGTCCAACCTAACCAACTTGTCTTTGTTTCTATCATCATCAAAAGCACTCCCCTTTCTCGCCTTCTCGAATACTTTCTATGTACAATCTTCTAGCCATATACTCGATCACCATCGACTTCCCCTACTTTTCTCCCACGGAAATTTCATTTTTAGATGGTATACCGACACCATTTGCTTGGAAGGCATTTAGTGCCGGTCTACCCAACATGACATTATAAGAGGACGGTGCCTCGACTATCAAAAATCGAATCATTCTAGTTTTACGATTAGGCTCCTTACCCAAAGAGACAGGCAAAGTAATCATACCTATTGGTTGGATCATTCCCCCAGCAAATCCGACCAACGCCGTGTCCACTGTCTCCAAGCCGACTTGGAGGTCCATCTTCTTATAGCAATCATAGAATAGAATATCCGCTGAGCTCCCAGTATCAACAAATACCCGCTGCACATCATAATTAGAGATCGTCGCTGTGATCACAAGGGCATCGCTGTGAGGTGTCACAATACCCCTGCAATCCTCTGGTCCAAATTGGATATTCGGCCCTTGACCGACCTGTTCCACCTTCAACTGCTCTTGCACCCGATCTGGTGCTGCCGCTCTCACATAATTTTTCCGAGCTCGCCTCGAATCTCCTTCCGCCGGCCCTCCAACAATCATCTGAATGACCTCACGCCGAGGTGGGGGCGGAGGTGGAGGTAGTTCCTCCCTCTCCCCCCTACGCTCCGGCTCCCGCCGAGGTTGATGATATCCTCGGTTATCCCTCTTATATTCCCCTTTTTTCTCCTTTTTGTCAATGTACACAAATTCCCTGAGGTGACCTGCTTGAATGAGCCGTTCGATCTCATCCCTCAGGTGTGTGCACCGATCTGTTGTGTGCCCATACTCATTGTGAAATCTACAAAATTCCTTACATTTCGCCTTTACTGGTGCCTCTGCGTGCGCCTTTGGCCATCTCAGGTCGGGATGCCTCTCAATAGCTACAAGCACTTCGCCCCCGAGGAACAGCAAAGGCGTATACTTCTCAAACCTCGGCCTTCCCCCCCTTGCCTCGGACTCGGCTTCTTCTCGAGGTACTTTGTCTTCCGATCTTCCCTCCCTGTCTCTTCTCTTCTCTCCTTCCTCTCTTTTCATTTTTCTCGCCTCTTCCAAGTTTATATATTTTTCCGCCCGAGCTAACAGCTCGTCGAATGTCTTAGCGAGGCTCTATCACTAATGATTCAAAGAACTCCCCATCCTCGGGCCCCGAGCTAGAGCATTAGCCAGAATTTGGACTAGCCGACGGCACCTCCAACTTTGCCATGTAAACCTCGGATATAGCTCGAAGTCCTTCCCCTTCTCTCTCGCTTGATACTAAACAGGTCGGGGGCGCTTTTGTACTTACTTACGGCAACTCGTAAACGATTAAGGAAAGCGAGTGAAGTCATCAAAATTCGAATGGGCAGGGCAAGTGGCTAAACCACCTTTGAGCCGATTTCGTCAAGGTGGTAGGAAAAACTCTACACATCACGCCGTCCGTGAATGCGTGCGTAGAGAGAGCGTTCTCAAAGCGGCAAAGATGATCCCACGGATCTGTGGTACCATCATATTCGGCTCGAGCTCGGTGATGAGGCGAAGCTCGTCGCCATCACCTCTTCCGAGAAGGGCGTCCCCCGCCTCACCCGAACTGCCGCCGCTCCTGGTACTCCAGCCACCCTTCGACGAATATCTCGCACCTCACGGTGAAGGTCATCCATCCGTTCTGACCAATCTTGGTCGTCAGTAGACACATGCTCCGCCCTTGATGAATGTACTTCCTCCGCCATAGTCGCCGCCCGACCCCTTTTCTCCTACCTCGGAGGGACCACGGGAGGGGACCACCGGAGGAGGAGGGACCACCGGGGGGACCACCGGTGGAGCTGTGGTGGAAGCATCTCCCTCAAGCGTCGCTCCACCGTCTCGCTCCACGGCTCTAGTGATGAAGCCTACCCAATTGTTCAAGAACATTGGACTCAAATCTATACTCCCCCAGGACATAGGCGTCATGTCCATCCACTCTGTCCTCTCGCACTCCGCCGCTCCGCCATTCACCGGGAGTGGTGGGGCGGAGGTGGAACATCCTCCTCGCGTGACTACGCCGGAGTATCTCCCGGCGCACGGTTCAAATCATCTTCCAAACTCCTCCTAACCTCCTCCATAGCCAAAACTCGAATCTCACGTCTCGCTCAATATTTCCCTGAGGACGGGCGCCACTTGATAACACCCAAAAATTACCTCTTCCCGCCGATCACCTTTCCAAAACCACCACAAAACCTCGCACAAAAGGGGGCCGGAGGGGCTCCAGCGCACCCTCTCCGATGCTTAAGTCAAGATTTGAGAAGGAAAACAAGCTAGAGAGAGAAAAAGCAATGTAATAAAAAATGAGAGATTAGGTTAAAATGAACCTGGGCTTGGGCCTTTTATACCTTAGCTCGGATTAGGGTTTAGTAAAATCCGGGATTCCGTTACGATTTGGTGTCGAGTCATCATTAGATTAAGATCGGATCTCATTAAAAACCCTAATTTTACGCTGTAATACCGGACCTCCGATCTCTCGAACACGTCGGCTCTTTGTGTTGATCCAACCTTTTAAATCGACAAGGCATCTCCAAGTTTATACATCTTATAGGCCGAGCCGACCTATTCTTCCGAAGTCATGCTCAACTTTAAGGCGTCGTCCGCAACAGGCTCAACTACGCCGACTATATACAGGTCGGCTCATCACAACAATTTGAACTTGGGCCTTGACAGGCCGGCCCAAGTAAATAAGCCTTTATACCAATCTCCTGCTATAAGCCTCCACAGATCGACCCATTATTTAACACAACAAACCACCCTAAGGCTATGGGCCTCATCATTTCGGTCCAATGATAGGTATCACCAAATCGGTCCAATGTCTTGGGCTATCAGTCGATCCAATGTCTTGGTCCTATCGTCGTCCTAGGACCATCATCTCATTTCTTATCAATTTTACTTTTAAATCTATGCATACTTTTAATTGTGTCTTAATTGCAAAATGAATCTTCAAGTATTTATTTTTAATATAGGTCTCTTATATATTTATGAGTTTCAAAACTTTTAAAAGAGACCTTGCATGATTTTCTAAAACTCTTGAGCATTTTATTAGACTTATATGGCTTATTATCTCTTATGAAATCTTATAGCATAAGCTCTTTTTGATATCTCATATTACTTGCCTACACTTGTATTTTCTATGCAAATGTTGTCTAAGAATTGTGTAGGATACATATTTCATACTCATTGGCTATTACGTCATCAAGTTTCTTAAACCATCGAGGTATGTCTACTCGTATATTTCTTTAAACTCGATTTTATGCTTATGCACATATCTTTCAAGATATTTCATTTTGATCCCTTAAGTGCCCCTAATTGATCTTGCAAATATTTTCTTTTAAAAGGCACTACGTGTTTAGTCTCGATTTTATCGTTATATGTTTTCCCAAAACCCATATTTGTTGGATATAGTCCAAACTTATATTTTTGCAAAGTTTTAAAACTTTTGGGGTGAAAAATCGAATTTTGGAAAACTCGGGAGAAAGAAAAATCACTGGGGGACGGTCAAGCAGGCGGCGACGGTCGCCGCACACACATCGGCCGTCGCCCCATACCTCGACGGTCGCCAGGCCAATTTTTCAGGTTTTAAACGTTCGTTCTTCATTTCAAGCAGACGAAGAAAATCCCCCACACCCTTAGCTGTAGCGTAAATCATCCCCTTTTCTCTAGAATCTTCAATTCTTCATCATTTTTCACGATTCTTGTTGCAAATCTTCTTATTTTCACAAGAATCTTACATATATATGGCTCTCCAAGAAATTCCACCGATCAAAATCCCACTTCTAAGAGAAGAAAGGGCGGAGAGGGTACTTCGAGAAATCGGCGAGACGAAGCCGAACAAAGGGATATTCGAGCCGCTCAAAGAAACGTGGCCCAAGAAGGTGATGATGTTCAAAATCTCATTCTCTCTCGGGCCCAAATTACCGAGCTTCGCGGAACAATTTCGCTCGAAAATTGCTGTTGGGCGAAAGGTAAAAAATCTTTTGTTACTCAAGCTCCAAATTCTCGCAATGCTCTTAATTTCATCAATAAGTATGCAGAATGGTACTATGAGGATTCGGGGATGGGAGGTAAATCTATTGCTCGGACTAAAATGTGTCGTTTTAGCTCATTTACAAATGAGTATCCCACCATTAGGGGATTTTTTGAGGAACAATGTTGGATGTATCTATGGAAGCATGCTTATGTTTTGTATGATGATGATATTATCCAACATTTTTATGCTAATATGTGGGTGCAATATGATAATGAAAGAAAGCCGATTGTCGTTAATTCGCTTATAAATGGTCGTCATTTTAGATGGACTCCCAATGATATTTGCCGGCTTTTACATGTTAGAGAAGGTGGTTGGGATTATTTCTCTTGTGGGACTTGGAATGATGAAATGTTGGGGGTGTCGATGAAAGAAGTTAAGACGTATTTGGGAGTATGGCCAAAGTATTCTTTGTTGGCAATGACACTTGAGCATCGTATTTTATCGGTCATTGTCGCATATTGCATTTGTGGTAAGTCGGGAAAGATGCCTAGCAATATGGATTATTTTTGACTTATAGATTGCTAGGAGGAACCACTTAACTTTGGTGCCATACTTATTCAATGTCTAATCGAGTCCATTACTCGAGGTAATAAGAAGTTGGTTATGGGAAATTGGATTTGTAAACTTCTTATTCAATCGGGACTACCTTCGTCGGAGTGTAACTCGGAGGTATTTCAAAACGACTTTGACATTGATAACATCGCCCAAATGGTCACTATGCGCAAGAACATGGAAATCCGACCAACCAAAATGGCGAGAGGAAGAGGTCAAGAGTCTCCGATCCTAATGACTTCTTTGATGACATCGAGGCCGCAAGATTGGCGGAAGAGGGCGAACCGAGAGCAATCGGGAGGGTAATACAGGTGCTCAACCGCCTAGGAGAGGTATACTCAAGCCGAATTTGATGAGATGAGGGCTTTTCATGAGACGAGGTATGAGGCTTTGGAGCAAAAGACCTCCAAAATGCAAAAGTCTATCGGCAAGTTAAAGAAATTCATCAAGGACTTAATTCCGGATCTTGCTTTTCCTCGGATGAGGAATGATGTTACCCCACCCCTTTACTTTCTAGCTTTTTCATTTAAGTTGCTTTGTACTTTTATGAACTTTTGTAAAACTCATTTGTACTAATGATATTTGCTTGTTTTTCTTAAAAGGGTTAATATTGCAAGTTGATAATGACTTGTGGGTGTTCATGATATTGATAGAGTATTTGATGGTAAAAATACTCTAATTTAAGCATTGTTTGATAATCGGTATGAAGTACTTGATGGTAAAAGTGCTTCTTTTAAATGCTTTGATCATTATGCTTAGTTGCATATGCATTGGGACATTTGATATATCATACATGTATTGTTTAAGGCATGACTTATATTACTTGATGGTTGCTCTAATTTTTGGCATTTGTAATGCCTTGATCCTTCTTAGCTTATCTCAATTGGGTTGAACCCTTGAGAATCTACTTTGAGCTTCTTATTTGATGGACAAATGTTGCGTATGTTGCATATGATCTTATTGAGCTTTGGAATGAGGTTGATTGTTGATATGATAATTTTTGGCTTGAACCTTTTACAAGGACTATATACAACCTCTTTTATTTTTTATGCACTCAAGGTGTTCGATGAATTGTCGCAATGAATTGTTCGACTTTTACTCTTATGCTTTCATATGTCTTATATACTCATTGAGATCATGTCTTGACACTTAAACGAGCTTATGGATATCAAATGATACATTTCTCCCATTTTTTTCGGATTATAAGCTTATCTCCTCGAATGGTTGATAAATTGTCTCTTTGGCGCACTTTGATATACTTGTATGATGTTTTTATCATCCTAACATTCTTTTTGATGATTCCAAAGGGGGAGAAACAGGAAAATGGCTCGTTAGCTCAAAGAAGCTAATAAAAAGCTCGAAATAAAAAGCTATAAGCTATGGCTCATAAAAGCCATAAGTTGTGATTTATTTTTAGTCCAATTGTTGCTTGATGGACTTATATAATGATGTTTTGTGACAGGGGGAGCTTATAAGCTCTTGAACAAATTGTAAAAGCTAAAAGCTTTTAGCTTATGGAAAATTGCTTTTACATTATTCTTGATATGCTTGTTGATAGGGGGAGCTTGTGCTTATTATTGAAAATATCTACTCCCTACTTGGTTGCTTTAATATTTTTGGAAATTTTGGTTGCTTCCAAACGGTCAAATGTTTTTTTAGGAAAATCATTGCTCTCTTAGTTTGTGTTAAAATTGTTTTGGTTTGTAATCATCAAAAGGGGAGATTGTTTGATACATGTTTTTATCTTAATTTTGATGATTTTGTTTTGCACCAAAACAATGTTTTTAATTGTTGTCCAAATACTCCTAAATGATTTAAAATGGTTTTAATATTTTCCGGAGTATTTCTTCAAGTTTATTTTCGTCTAAATTGGACAACGCTTTTAATGATTTTACGTTATTGGGTTTTCACTCTCAAACGATGTTTCTAAATGTTGTCCTAATACTCCCGATCGGTCTAAAATGTTTTTACTATTTTTTGAGTATTTCTTGTTGTTTATCTTCGATTAAATATTGGACAACACTTTGGTTTTGAGGCCAACCGGTCGCCCTATTGGGCAACCCGCACTGAAGAGTACGTTGAACCCAAAAGTTGAGCCTGGAGTGTAAAAGGGCAGGTCGACCGGCCGCTCAAGGCGTCGGCCGTCAGACGACCGTCGCCGGTGCGACGGTGCTGCAAGTGTGTTTCGAAAGCAGAACACTTGATCTTTGCAAAATCCATGAGGGGACGGTTGGGGTGATGGTCGTCGGCCGGTCGAGGTATACGTCGACCGGTCGCTATTTGTTTTTTTTTTTGTGTATTCTTCTAACGTCTATTTAAATGCGACCGGTCGCCCTATCTTTGACAAAGAAATTTCGACCGTTTGACAAGCAGACACTTTTCCTTAAATTGTGGGATTGATTTCTAACAGCTATATTCTTGATCTTAATTGTATTTTTCTGTAGATTTTCAATCCCCAAGAGGAGCCTATGCTTGATCTATCATCTCCTATAAATAGAGGAAGTTTTGGAGCAACCTATATAAGAATTGAGATACAACACAACAAGATACACTTCAAGCAAACACTTGGTCTTTCATTGTTATTATTCTTGTTGTAAAATTGCCTAGCTTATCACTTTCACATCTTTGAGGTCTAGGCTTTTCTTGATTACACTTCGCACTCAAATTGTATTATTTATTATTGAGTTGTAATCTTGATTTTTGGTTATCATTCAAACACAAGATATCCTTGTGAGTGTTCTTGTGGTAAGAACATACTTGGATGATCTAGGTGATAGGTGAAGAAGATTGTGGTAATCTTCTTATTGAGGTGTTGAAGAATTTGGTATTCTTCAAGGTTGAAGATTGTGGTAATCTTCACAAGGTGCCGTTGAAGGAAGATTGTGGTAATCTTCAAAGGGAGATTGTGGTAATCTCCAAAGGTGGTGTCGAAGAAGAGTGTGGTGCTCTTCAAGTTGTTGTAAGTTGAATTTGTATTAATTTTGGTAATTAATAAAATTCTTTTTTTTCGAAATCCATCCCAGGATATCTTTGGGGTGGTAGAGGATTAGGCCCTAGGTGGGTTGAACCTCTTTAAATCGACGTGTGTTGTTTATATTCCGCACTGTATTATTGTATTTGAGCATTCGGTTGTAAAAAGAGGGCGAAATCAAAAAGATGGAGATAATCTATTCACCCCCCCTCTAGATTATCGTAGTCGCTTGGACTTACAGCTTGGTACAAGCAAAAGCCAAAAGTTGATCATTTCGGGTTTTTGGCAAAGATAAAGATATGCCCATATTCCATCACAAAGCCGTGAGAAATTTGATGAGAAAGGCAAAAAACTTCTCTTTATTGGCTATAGTGAAGAGTCCAAAGGCTACCGCTTATTGGACCCTAATACCAACAAAATTACAATTTCACGAGACGTCATCTTCGATGAAACTGCAACTTGGGAATGGAAAGGAAAGCAAGTTGTTGACTCAATATCTTATGAGGATCCTTCAACATCTCAAGCTTCCTCACAAGTTCAGAATATTGAGCAAGATCCGAAAGTCCCTACTCCAAGAATTGGGGAAGAATCTGATCATGAAAGTCCTATAAGAAGGACACGTTCACTAAGAGAGATTTACGAATCAAGTGAACTTGTCTTGTTCACAAACGAGACTCAAACAGTTCAAGAAGCAACTCAAGATTACAAATTAAGAGGGGGTGTTAAAATAAAGTAATTGGAATCTTGACTCTTGGGATCAAGCATTGAAAAATAGAGTCAAATATTCAAGCCTTGAAAGATGAAGTCAAGACCTTGAAAGTTGAATAAAGTCTTGAAAATTAAAAGAAGCAATTAATATTTTTGACTACTCCTTTGTATCTCAATGTCTCTAGAATAGTCTATTGCATTGTATAAATAGATAGTATGTTGTAGTTGAAGGAACAAGAGAGAAGAAAGTAAAATCCAATTGTAAAACCAAAAGTGTGTTGTAGCAACTCTAGTAAAATTCTATCAATAAAATCCTATTTTTTATGCCTATTATAGCTTCTGTACCCAACAAGGGCCAACTTGGGCTCGCCTCTCTTCTAAAAAAAATTACTAGGTAAATTATTTTAAGAAAAAAAATAGTGAATATTTATATTGTTTTTCTTTTAATTTTTTATCTAGTTCACCTTAATTTCGTGTATCGGCCCACCCCATAATATTTCTTGGCTACGCCATTGACTCAACTTTTGCGGCCCAAGTGAAGATTTACGGTGCATCCTTTAGCCAGTTGGAGACTGTTCTTTTTCTCTGAAAGCATCCGAAAAGATAATATAAAAAACATCAAAACACATGATATTTTTCTTGTATTCAATGATTTTTCTTCACAAGGCACAAAGGGGGAAAAGAAGGGTGATTTTGTCCTAATAAAATACGATAGTAGTATTTGCAGGGTTTTATTTTTCCTTGCTAATAGTGCTACTTCATTTTTAAATTATTGGACTACTTTTGAGTTTTGGCGTTATTCTCTCGATTAGGCTACGATTAATCCCATTCAGGTTCCTCCTAACCTTGTGCATACTCATTCTAGGGCTAGACCTCAGTCTGCCAATTGCTTAACGCTTTTTAGAACAATAGATTTTGACATGAGACAAAATAACAGTGGATACTTGCGATTTTTGATGACAGAATAATTTGTACAAGTACATGGTGTGTATAATAAAATGGGTATAGTTCATCACATTCTCTGTTGAACTTAATTTTTTCCGTTTTTGAATATCATAAAGTTTAATAATATTTGAGACATAAACGTCATTCACTTAAATTGTGTTTTAAAGTTATTTTTGTGGTTTTTTCCTGAAATTTTGCAATGTTTTTTCTGTGATCAGGATTTTTTCCTTTCTTTTTATATATTTTCATTTATTTAATAATATAAATTCTTTCTAATTTAAACTACACACTTTATCGACACACAATAAACAACCAAAAATATTAGTGAATATTTTTATCATTCTTGCTTCAGAGAATTCTATCAAGCATTCTTGCTTCAAAGAATTCTTAGTGTTAATTACTATATTATAATTTGACGAGTCTGTCAAACACATGCTACACTCAGTATATGCTCACTGCATTTTTTTTATAATTGATAAATATCTTATTTATTATATATTTAGATATTTATTAATAATATGTTGATTGTCAATAGAGTGTCGCATCTATTAACCAAATTATACTAGTTATTTTGGGGATGATAAAATTAATGCAATACTTATTGTGTACTAATAATCAGGATTTAATTCTCAAAAAAAAAATCAGGATTTAGCTATTAAAATTAATTAAGGGGTGTGAAATTAGGTTGGCGACAGCAAAGAAATGACTCTACGTAGTTGAATAAATCTAGGAAATTAATTTGGTGACATAATTTAATAATGTGGCCCCATTGATTTTGTACCGGTGTCCTTTGTTTTGGTCCCTAACATTGTCCTAGCAGTACATGTGTGTGCTGACTAAAGTTGTCTTAATTACCGATTTTGGCATTTTATTTTTTTATAATTTATTTTTCAAGTTTACGTCTAATTATACCACACTTACTAGTGTTATGGTAAAATTTACTAGCATGAGTGGGATTTTGTGGTGGCTGGTGAGCTAAGCCCCTAGTTCAGATCTTAGCATTTATGTATGAGTTAGTCTTCTGTCAGACGGTCTAACGAATTCAATCCATTAGACGGACCCCCAACAAACAATCCAGATTCTGATTCAATCCAATCCTTCAACCTCCTCACACCAGGCCACCATTCAGATCGAACAAATAAAGAAACAAAAAAATGGATGGAGGCCATTTCAGTTTTCCCACAACGAGTGAAAGGGTAGTAGCGAGACATCCAACTTGGTTTGTTGTAGCCGATAGATGGTCTGGTCATCAGAAGGATGGCTTGGCTTCCACGATGGTTGGCTGACCGCGGACATGTGCCGCTCGCTGCTACTTGCCTTTCGGATTTCCGGCTGAAGGTTGATCAGGGCGGGCTCGCAGTTGCATTGCCTCATCAATTCCTCTAATATTGTACAAATTTTGATCGGCGGTGTTTGCATATTTTCTTCACTCTAATTGTTTGCAATGGAGTCATGGAGATGTTAATATTTGTGTGGAACAATGCTATAAACTGTAGATCTATAGCATGTCTTGGCTTTAGAAATGGATCACCAAACCTGATAATCATTTGATTATCGTGCTTTTGTGTGGCAGGAGTAGTGGTGATTGTAATGAAAAGGAAAAAAGAAAGGTTCTTAGGGTTTTTTGAGGATGGAGATGATAATTTAGGCTCACTTTTGGCTTAAAGTTAAAATAATATTGTCCTAATTTTAGATTTGGTAATACTTTTTACTTCAATGTGTAATATATTTCAGATGAGGACCAATACTTTTTTAGAATAAAAATAAAATTTTCAAAGGACCAATATGTATCAGAGGAGGACTAATACTTTTTTGAGAAACTACTAATACTTTTCCGAGGGACAGCTAATACATTTCGGGAGTATATTCAGGAGAAATACTAAAATACTCTTCAAGGAACTACTAATACATTTTAGAAGAACTGCTAAGGCTGCGATTGGATATGCGCTAAATTTTATTTTCGTTCCGGGAGAATTTTTTCTGACCAAACATGTGATTATTTATGAAAATTTTCAGAAAATATACTATTCTCTCACTTTCACTTTTTCTCATTTTTTCTTACACCAATCACATCTACACATTTTTTCACAAAAATCTAATCATTATTACACATTCTCCCACAAATTTCACTATTCACTCACTCACACATTTCTAACTACCAATCACATCCAATCATTATTTTATTATTTTTAAATCAAATCAACGTTAATCATTACATATCCATTCACACTCTCAAAATTTTTCAAAAACTTTCATCAGAATTTTTTTTCACTATTCTCTAGGGAAAAGAAAATTTTCAAAATGAAAGCATATCCAATCGCACCCTAATACTTTTTAGAAGGACGGCTAATACTTTTTAAAAGGATTGTTAATACATTTCGGGAGAAAAATTTAATTATATTCAGGGAAATTACTAAAATACTATTCAGGAAACTACTAATACTTTTTCGAGGAACTACTAATACTTTTTTGAGGGACTGCTAATACATTTCTGGAGTATATTCAGGAGAAATACTAAAATACTCTTCAGGGAACTGCTAATACATTTCAGAAGAATTGTTAATACTTTTTAGAAGGACGGCTAATACTTTTCAGAAGCACTGTTAATACATTTCGGGAGAAAAATTTAATTATATTCAGAGAAACTCTAAAATACTCTCCAGGGAACTACTAATACTTTTTCGAGAAACTACTAATACTTTTTTGACGGACTGCTAATATATTTTGGGAGTATATTTAGGAGAAATACTAAAATACTTTTCAGGAAACTACTAATACATTTTAGAAGAACAACTAATACTTTTTAGAAAGACGACTAATACTTTTCAGAAGGACTGTCAATACCGGTGGTCCCTGAGAACTACTCAAACACCATTATTAATATTACGGAAATGCCACCGGATCCGCGAGTCAAATCCGTCTAATAGGTCAGACCCGTTAGACGGCCTGACAGGAATTTTTGCCTTTATGTGTATATATATATATATATATATATATATATATATCGTGCTACAATGATATCGTTCTAAAAGATGACCGCAAATCCGTGTTAGATACTATTTAATCATTCCTAAAAATTATTTTTACCGTCAAAATTTAGTGGGCAAACCGATTTTTCAGTTAATTTTATGTTAATAAAAAAAACGTTTTTAACTTTTTTTTTTCGTTGATTAAAATCTTATATATATTATTATTTGAATTATAATTTTGTATATGTTTTTAATTTTATTGTTTTAACATTTACATAACAATTTTTCGTATTATATTAATATTTACATAATATTGACTTTATTTATATCAAATTATCAATTGACCTGATGATTGCTGGCAGAAACCAACTCAGTCATCGGACCAATTTGGAAAATACTACTCGCTAACGAAAAGATTATTGATACATGACAAAAACTATTAACAAGATTTCAAGACATCTAATTAAATGGATACAGATTCAATCGACACCGAAAACTGTATAAAATAAAGGGATAATTACCACACAAAAAAAACCTGAAATTTGAGTAAAATAAACCAGATAAGGTTCTTTTTTTTTAACGCCCAAACCCACATTAGTTTTAAATTACAGAAACCCATTGAAGTTTGAATCCATCTTACATTTAAAATGGTAATTGTAAAATTTCTATAAATATAATGAAATATTTAAAATTTCTTTTTGCTTATGAATGGAGTAATATTTAAGATGGAATCAAATCTTAGGGATATTGCTGCAAATACCGTAAACCTCAGGGGGCATATTGTAATTACCCCTACAAGAAACTGAGTGAACCATCTAACCTTAACAACAGTACAACACTTACTGAAGAAAGCATACAAGGTAGATCAAAGGCCGGAAAAAGGCAAAAAAACTTCCCAGTGAGAAGAATGTTTACCAAACCTGGGATTACATTTATCTTCCTCTGCAAATTTCTTCGAGGTTAAGAAAATTGAACACAACCGATGTCCGTTTACAACATGCTGTACATTCAGTAGTAAAGACGAGAGAGAGGGGAAAAAGACCTATTAGGTTAAGAAGTGTGATAAACACTAGGGATTGTCAAACAAACATCTCCGAATAGTAGTGGTAATCTGGCTAACCCTTTGAGGGTGTAGAACTACTGCACATACTCCCAAACAAACACCAATAGTCGCAATAGCCAGAATAAGTGGTCGAGAATTTAAAAAAGTTCTCGATAACAACAGATTGCAAGATTTTCGTGGCCTAGGATGAAGATTAACGTTCATGACAACCTCTCCGTTTAAAAGAGGATCTTTTGCACCAGCATCTGGAGATGATGAGAACTCTCCCTGCAAAATGTGAAAATCGAGAGTGGGAATTTGCATTACGAAAGAAGCAGCAAGAAACAAGAATGATAATTTTGCGCTATGATTTTGAATCAAGCAAGCAGTTAAAAGGAAGATAAACTTGTAAGATTATCGGATAAAATTAATCATTATTCATTAGTGTGACCATGATGTATTGAAGTTTTATCAGCAAAACCTATCCACCTCAAGAGTGTGTATAACGTTTTGAGTTTTCTAGTAAAGCAATTTCATAAATTCTTTTTTCAATGAGCTACAAATAGAGAAGTAGCAATGTTTTAGTATAGTTCATATTGTGTATTTGAGCTGTGGATTACTATATCAATTATATTGAATTTTCATATCCATTGCATTAATTTGCCAATGAACAAGCCAACATCTAACTAAATGACATTTCATTTTTTCATTATAACGAACTCCAATTTTACTACGATTTTCAATTTTTTCAACAAGGTTAATTTTTACAAACTTCAATTACTACCACAAACTCATTGACATTAACTTTAGGGAAAATTGCAAAAACTACCCCTGGGATTTGGGATAATTACAAAAAAAAAAAAGAAAAAAAAAGAGAGAAGTTTCTAAATTACCAACTATTTGTAATATTTAGAAAAGTTGAAGGATGTAATGTAAAATGATTGAGAGATCTCAGCAAATTCCATCAAGTCAACTAACGGTTGGGTTAAAATCCAAGACAAAATCAAACCTCGGATGGTTTATGTAATTTTGAAACTTCTGAGTTTTTTTGTAATTACCCCAAACCTCAGGGGTAGTTTTTGTTATTATCCCTTGATTTAATCAAAAGCTAAATTTCATAAACATGTGGATCACACCTAGTATACACAAAAAAATCATAGCAAGTTTTAAAAATATGCCAAGACATGTGATGTTCTTACCGTATTAGAAGCTGGAACAACAAATCGGCTATCTTTTTTGGAACTTTGACTGTAAACATTTCCATGCAGTGAAGACATCATTGTTAAATCTTTTTTTCTCTGTAATCTCCGGTCAAGCATACTTTCTGCCATCCCCATATTTTTTCGTAATGACATCATATCAGCATCAGAAATGCCAGCAACCAAATTGTTATCTATTGCAGATTTTAACGAGCAAAATACTCTCTCCAAAATGACAGAAGACTCTTTTTCTATCAAAAATTTCAATAAACAGTACAATCTTTGTATGTGAGAAGATGTCAAATGTTGATCTGGTACAGGTTTTTTCAGCGACCATGCTACGTCCAAAAGAAACTCTGAGAACTGTGCTTGTCTTGAGGCAAATTTTTGGCATGCAGGGCTTGGAGGAGCTTGTTGTTCTTGGGAGGATAAAGTGGTGTCAATTTTTTGTTGCAACATCTCCATTTCTTCACAAGTTTCTTTATCACCGACAAGAATTGGAATGAAATTGGATAAGCCCGACTGGTTTTCAACCTGTAGATGCAGCTCAATCAATGAAAAGAGGAAAATGCAATCATAACTGCAAGTTTCTTTATACTTCTTACAGCAAGTTATGAATCGATATCATCCAGAAGAATTCCTAAAAGGGGTAAATTGAAAAGAAATTACCCATGAGGTTTAACCGGTTTCTAAAAAACAAAATCCAATGATTTTTCGAAACTATAATTACCCCCTCGATTCTCGAAGTATTACAAAAATAGCCTTGAGATTTGTATTTAGGTGCAACTTGTAAAATAGAAACAAATGTCAAGGGGTTTAGTAATTTCGAAAGATAACAAGTTTTTGTAATTAGGCTAAAGCTCAAGGATAGTATCAGTAATTCTCCCTCCCTAATATCATTATGATTGAAACTGCAGTGTCCAATTGATTTCCCTTTGCTAAATATCTTCTGATGTCAACAAGCTTATACTGGTTATAACTACTACAAATGGTGGTTTGAGTCGGTATTTGAATAGACATAAACTATAGTTCATCTGCCAAAACTAACAATCTTCACCGACCTTATAGATGCAACACAAAAAGATTCGAAACATTCTTCAAATTTTCTAGAAATTGGAATAGGATAAGTCATAGTGAATGGCAGTAAGTGCGAAATACCGTTACGGGAAATAAGGCAAAAAGAAAAAGTAAGTCAACCACAGATCTCACCTCAATAAACGCTGGGCCAATAAGACTCACATCAGTTTGAGGGACAGATATTTTCACCAGTTGATGATCAAAACTGTTGCTATCTCCTTTCATACAACATAAAGACGAAACACAAATATTGTACGCCATGTACCGTCCAGCAAATGAAACAAGAAACCTGACATATGGGCATCAATTAACTTTTTTAGGACCTGGGAAGAATTTCAATTTCAAGACATATCAAGAGAACAGGTCAAGTAAATAGAAAAAACGTGCAAAATGAAAATTAAGCAATATCATGATCAGTAGGATAAATGCATATTATACCGAAACTTAGGTTGAAGTAGGTCACTTCCACAGGCCACAAATTCCATTGGCCTGCCAGCCTCAAAACAATTTGGATGTATATAGTGAAGCTTTGGAGAGCGATCCTTCACCCTGATTTTCACTATTGAATTTGCATCTGCTTCCACAAGGATCCAGCAAAATGTTAAAAAACATATATCAGTAAAGAACAATACTTATATTGAGTGTCAATCAAAGAGCCCTAGCTCCTGACCACTGTAAAAGTACCAAACTGTGTTAAGTATTAATTATTATTTCCAAAGAATCTTTATCATTAATCATTAGTTCACCCTAATTCATTTTCTTGCATAATTACATTTTCTCGCGGCCGTGCTATGAGGACAATTTATTATTTAGCGTCTCGTCAATAATTCTTTGTTGTCACACTTATGATCCAAAGGTTTACAATCTTTAACACAAAAATAGTGGACGTAGAGCAAGATATTTTCTACAATGGATCGTGTTTGCAATATTACAATCAACCCTCGGCCACAAACATCTAAATGATCAACATGAAAAGCTAAAGTATAAGAAAAGTTTAAATTTTTAGTACAGACTGACAAATAACCTTTTTTTATAATGCAGCTCACCGCATAAACTGATAAAAAGTAGATTATTGATGTGTAATTCACAATGATTAACATACCAAGAACATTTTTTTATAAACTGTTTCCTAAAAATGAAAAACCATTGAATTAGAATAAGAAAAGTAACTTGCTTTGAAAATATACACTATAAGATGTTAATCATGCAATAAGATGCAAACTAACCTTTTGTGACTCGAAATATCATGTCATTCAGATAGACAAGCATTGTGCCTCTTCCAGATAACATGTTTCCAGGTGAGGCAACAAGGTTTTTTATACATAGAGCCGGTTCCTCCAATAACTGCCCAATGCAAAGATATTAAATAGTTAGCACAAGTAAGATTTCCTTCACTAAGCAAACATATGAATCTCATCTCACTATTTTAATGATATATATCCATAGGTCAACATACTTGCACACAATAATTCAAAAGTATTTGACTATTGCTGATTTACCGTAATGGGATTAAATATCCATTTAGCAACAGACCATCACATTCACAAATCGAACTGTTACTTTTTTAAGCACCACAGTGAACAACCTCCAAATATTTATCCATAACACTTAGTTCAACATATGTTTGATGGATAATGACTGAGGTCATTCAAATTTGCTCCAAAGAATAAGGAGAGTAAAAGATCCAGAATACCTTAAGCCACATCGGCTTTGGCATTGCAATAAAAGCTGTCAAAATTGTACATCCTGGACGGATATACCCCTCCAATTCAATGGGCATGCTAGCCAACCATTGGAATATCTATAAAAGTAGTTAGCAGAATGTTAAATAAAATCCATCAAATTATTTACACAAAGAAAAACATTTATTTATCTCCCTTATGTACTAAACTGCAAAATAAGCATCTTATGTATACTTGATGTCGAAGTCGTCGGGGAAACTCCGCTGGATTCCAGTCATAGAGCTTGAAGGATATCCGACCAGCCGGGATCTGAAATAAATAGAAAAGCAGTGCAGATTAACCTAAGCTAGATTCCACAACCCGAAAGAAATAAAAGACCGATGCAGAAATAAGGCATTGGGCTTACCATAGAGGAAAAGGTATTTTTATTATCAGAGTAGGATGGGGATCGTTTATATCTTGGATTTTGTTTCTGCCCATGAATATGAATTTCACCAGGCGCCGCAATTGACGCAACACTATCACCCTGTAGATTTTGGGAACCTAAAGCTGAACATAGTGTGGACACATTTACATCTGGCTCCAACAATAATTCCCTTTCTTCAATCTGACTGCTCAGACATGTGACATCTGGAGCATCAAAAATTCATTTAGGCCGCCAAACCACCTCAAAAAAATGCTAAGTAAAATTTTAGAACAAGCAATATTACAACAAAGAACAAATTTACCCTAATTGTTCAAGAATAGCAATACTTAATCTTAGATTCTTGCTAAAATATTAAATGCCAAACATCTGGCAGGGTAATCCAGTCCTATATACTTAACGCTTGCTGTTCGGCTTTGTGAACAGCATCTCTTTTCTTTTTCTAATATATTTCTGATTTATTTCAAAATAAAAATCCTGTACTACTGACACAAGTAAAAGATGACAACAAAGAGAGATGAGAGGCAGTTCAATCAGGGAAGATTGGACATAATCACCCCCATTAGTACAGGGCCGTTATACCTTTTCCAGCATCATCATCTATACTGACATCGTCAGCAGAGATAGTCTGCTGAGCTTCCTTTTCTATGCCTCCTCTAGAGTCAATAGGTTTTCTTCTACGTCTGTTATTGTGTCGTTCTAATTTCCTTCGACAACTACGTTTACCCTCATCGAAATCTGACAAGAGATGAAACCTGCCAAAGTTGTAGATGTGTGTAAACATAAAAATACCAAGAGCAATTAATTTTCAGTACAGCCAACATAATAAATTGATTCATTGTTACAATGAAAACAGGGAAATTCATCAATCATCACGACAAAACACCATAAACCATGTTGTTAGTACATCTACATTTTCAAAAACAGAAGCAAGTGCCAACTGATCTAACCCCCAAAAACAGAAAAAGAAAATGCATTTTTCCACTGTTCGTCTGAGATCCGTAGCAGCAAGAAGTCTAAGAAACACTAAAGTCGGGACTAGTCCTACAAAAAGTTATTTATTAGGTAAGAAGACAACAAAACATCATAAACAGTGCATCAAAAAAGAAGGCTGCAATATGAGCACTTAGAGTAGAAACATAAACTAATTCAGTACCCAAAAAATGACGAGGCCAAACAGATATTATATTTGAATCCATTACTTATTCTTCATTCAGCGATCAGACAATCTTGAAAATCATATACAATAATGTCATGATAAAAAAGATTAACAGCAGTTCGGAGGTCGTCTCTAGGACCAATTCTTCCAATACATCTCTTCATGCTACATTGAATACAGTCCAACACAACTCAACCTCCGGTTATATGCATAGTAACTAGTAAGCTACAAAACCTGATCAAAATTGCTCTAAGTGGTAACATGGAGAAAATTTTAACTTCTGCAGTGAAGGCAAAAATCAGGAGAAATATCAGACAAGAGAAACCAATGCCAAATCATCACTAGAATTTCATCATTTACAGATGAAGCTAAGTGGGGGCAGATTGTTTCTAACTAGCATCAAGAAGAGATATTCATTCAGCAAATCAATAGCATTTACGACAAAAACAACTCTTTTACATTCGAACTTAAAGTACAATATGCTTCAGGCTCTGATTGCTCACCAAATGTTATTATCACATTTATCAAAGTGTAAGCTTTTTTACCTGTTGTTTAATTATTAAGTTAAGACCTACAAATACCCCTTCAAATCTGACTAGAATCTTGCTAAAACCAAAGTAAGCTCCAATAAAACCCCAATTTTTAGAATTGTTAAGAACGAGGGTGCACATAATGCATTCCCAAAATTTCCTAACATTGAATAATCCATAAATGCACACTAAATGACTGAAAAAGGGGTCCTAACTTTCCAAGTTGATCATCACCAACTCCGCCGAGAAAACACCATACAATCAATAAATATGCATACACCAACATGCAAGAAACTATAAATGCAATAACGGATAGGCAGAAGGAGCTAACTTCCACACTGTTCATCATTGACTTGAGGAAGAAGACACCATGAAAGCAATAAATACACCATCGACCAATCATCCTAACATTAAATTAATATGTAAATATTCCAGTTGATCTGAGAGGTAACCAATAAAGAACTTACTTTCCACACTGCTGGCAGTACCTCTTGCTCTCCCCATCAAGCACCACAGCGTTCGCATTCGCACACTGCAAGCATACTCGATGCCGCTTATGATACCCTTTAAGCTCAGTAATATCCGCCTCACAGCCCGGCACCTGGCATCGCATCGGGCTCCCGCCAGAAGCCCTCCCCATCCGGGCCCGCTTCTTCCCCGGAAGAGCCGACTCCTCCTCCTTCAGTTGCTCATCCAATTCAGGGCACGCGCACGGGACCCGACCCGCCAGGAAATTGGAGCATATCAATCTCGGGTCCCTCTTCCTGACTCTGCCCAAATTCTCCGACGGTTGACTATGATCGGGTTCGGGTTCGTGCCCGGATCCGGGTTCGGTGAATGTGAATGAGGTGTCGAGAGTTTCGTCGAGGTTGAAGTCGAGAAAATCGGACCAGTCGAAGGGGAAAGAGGATGTGGGATCATGTAGGGCGGCGGAGGCCATTTCGGGGTCTCTGGGTAGGTGGGCTGGAGTTGGAATTGGAGGTGGTGAGTTTTGCTGCATATTTTGTGGACTTTCGTTTACTTTTCTCAATTTTTGGGAATTGGGATTTGGGGAAAAGGCCGGGAAAATAGGAGCAGCAGAAACGGTAATAGGGGTTAGCTAATTTCTATAGGTTGGTGATTTGTTTGAGGTTTACAGAGAGACTTTCAGATTGTGGTGGCGACACGATGACAGACGTCGGATTCTTGAACCGGGTTGGTGGGTCTAGGAAGATGAGGTGGGGTGGGAAGGATCGAGTGATCAAATGCTTGATAGATCATCCCATTATCAAATTGTGTGGTTCAGATAATCAGATCTCTTATTTCTTAATTAATTATGTTTAGTTTATGTTGTTACCTTATAATAATTGATATGATCTTAGTAGATATAATATGAAATAGAAAATTCCACCAAAAACTTGTATAAGAGGGTCATATCATGAAAAATAAAAGTAATATTTTTATATGTAAAAGATAATAGTATGATACATTTGGAATGCCCTTCCATATGGGGTATTATAGAAAAATGCCCCCAAATTATTAAAATTTGATTTATATCTATGCACCCCTACTGCCCACCTCGTTGCTCATCTTATTGTCAACCTAATTATGTTCGAATAAAAAATCGAATTCACAATTATTGTGCATATTTCAAGAACAATTACAACTATATATTCATTCTCTATATTATATCTAACAATATCAATTTATAGTTGCTCTAAAAATCCTGAAAATTTGGCCAATTTACTATTTTCAAATAAAATGTAAACTCGCGTTCAATTAAATATAATGACATCTCATAACTAACCTAACTAGGGTTTAAAAACCGGTATAATTTGACATTTTTATATATAGTATATAAAATGAGTATATAATTATAATTGTTCTTAAAATCTGCAAAAACAATTGCGAATTTGATTTTTTTTTCCAAACAGAAATTGGTGGACAATATTGAAGTGGGTTATCAGGTGGACAATATGGGTGCAAGGGCATAAATCATGTTTTAATACTTTGGGGGCAATTTTCAAAAATACATCCAGATGGAGGGGCAATTTTTCCAAATTTTCCTAGGGTAAAAGGTAACACTTTGTATGATTTTTTTTAGTTGTTCAGATAATGTATTAGTTTTTCCATAAAAAGTATTACTTTTTAGTTTTTACATTACAATCTATTACTTTTGTTTCCATTGCACGGTGCGATTGTCATACAACAGACCTATTCTACAAATTATGCTTTTCATTTACGAGAGTTAAATGACTTTGAAATATTTGTGATTTTAATTTCAGGACTTAAGTCAGTGCCAACTTTGGAAAGTTTTTTGTGGTAATTTAGGACAATAGTTTTCAACATAATATTACTTCAATGGTGTAATGGTGTTTGAATTAAGGCTTAATTGCAAAATGAGGACATTAACTATATCCCAGTGGCAAAGAAGGACACTAAGTTTGCGGGCTTTCAATTTAGGACAATAACTTTAAAATTTTGGCGAATTGAGGACAAATTGAGCCCGAATTGGGCAATAGCCATGTGGATCTCAATTTTAAGCCAGAATTGCCCAAATTTAGGCTAATTGCTTATGTCCCATAAAATAAGTCTAAAATTATTTTAAAAATTTACAAAAAAAAATCTGAAAATCTTAAACCAATTTAAAAATCTAAAAAGTAATATGTAGAGTCAACAAAATATAAAAATAAATGTGATAGTTATTTTAAGATACAAATTAAGAATTAAAATATAAATATATGGAAATAAATCTGGAAATACAAAAATAAAATTTTAAAAATTATTAAATAAATCTTAAAATAACTAAATGAAATCTAAAAATATGAAATATGATTTAAAAAGTTATTTAATGTATCAAATTAATGCCGAATAAATCTTGAAATTATTTGAATGAACACAAGAACAATCAATATAAAATCTAAACATTATTTAGTAAATCTAAAATCTGTTTAAAGATGTAAACATTATTTAAAGTAATTTTAAATTACAACTAATATTTGAAAAATACTTAAAGAAATAAAAAATATGTAACTAAAATAGATTTTTTGGTTCAATTAATTTTATATTTATATAAGTATTTTAAAATTTTAATTTGTAATTTAAAATTATTTTAATTAATATTTAAATTCTTAAATAAATTTTTGATTCAATTATAATACTTATTTAGATTTATTCAAATTATTTCAGAATTTATTCGGTAATTTTTGTATATAATAAATAATTTTTCAAATCTTCTTTCACATTTTCAAACTTCATTTAGATATTTTTGACTTATTAAACATTTTTTATAATTTTATTTTTCATATTTTCTATATTTATTTTTTATATTTATATTTTAATTGTTAATTTGTATAGTTAAAATAATTATCGAATTTATTTTCATATATTTCAACTCAACTTGTTAATTTGTAAACTAATTTAAAAACTGTTAGGTATATTTGTAAATTTTTAAAATAATTTTTGGAGTTATTTTACGTGACATAAGCAATTAGACTAAATTTGGGTAATTCGGGCTCAAAATTAAGGTCCTCATGACAATTAGCCCGAATTGCCCCTCAATTCGCCAAAATTTAGAAGTTATTGTTCTAAACTGAAAGCCCGCAAAGTTATTATCCTTCTTTGCTACTAGGGTATAGTTAGTGTCCCAATTTTGCAATTAAGCCTTGAATTAATGAAGTGAACAAATGTGCTAGTTCTTGTGCTTGCATAGTCCACCATTATTTTTCCAAGAACTTTCTTAGGGCAATACATTTTTTTCAACTAACATAATTAACTAATGAAAAGAAATTATATGTTTTATGTTTTTCAACCTCAATTAAAAAATATGTATTTGTGTTTAACAAGTTCAACAGCTAGCATGATTTACTCCAAAGGCAAGTAATGATGGATTTTCTCTTGACAATGAAATATGAACAAACTCAATTGGATGCTACTATTACGGTTTTTTTTTTAATTCTACATTTCTACTCCAGCAACATTGGTGGACGAGAGCTAACACCTTTTTGGCCTTTTCAGTTTTCACCACCATTTTTTTCACTTTTTTTTTTTTGGAATTGTCTGAAAAGTAATAGAAAATATAAGAATTTGAGTTGAGACACGACATGATATTTTTTCACGTGCTAGACCTTCATTTTACATGTGAGAAGGTTATCAAATGCTCTAATTATTTTCTTTGATTCCTTCACTTTTTTTTTGTGTATAATAAGTTGATAAATTATGAGCTCAAGGGTAATATCTAATAAAGTTCAATGAAAAAGTGAAAGTATATAATTATATTTAATTATATATTATCTTTAGCGCAATAAATATATAATTATAATTTAAATCATATCTAATTAAGTTCATGAAGATCAAATTACTTCAGAAATTTAAGTTTCATAACTTTTGTATCCATCTGAACAGAGTCTCATTTAGCAGTATGGAGTTATTTTTTACTTTCAAAATTTCAGTGTTGTCAGATATATTTTACTTTTAGAGGTTAAATATATTTCCAATTAGTAATTGTCCTCTAATTCTTTTTATTCTAGATATCAGATTTTTACTTTTATTAATTCCACCCTGATATCAATAGTTAACTCGCATTAAGTAGGATTTTTTTATCTTTAAGTTATTATTTGCTCCCAAGCATCAAGGAAACACATTGCTTTATTTTCTCGTCTTACACTAATGTTGAATCCATAAGCCCTTAAAATTCATTATCCAAATGGATCTAAAAACCTCAGTCATTCTTAGGACAAATAAATATAATAAAAAAAATAAAAATAAAAATCAACAATCACTAAAATATTATAATAACAATAATAAAATCAAAATTATTAGTTGCTAAACATCAACCTTTGTCAATAGGCAGTTGTACCAACTACCAAATAGGTTGAATCGGTTAATTGCGTAGACTTTTCAAGTGATTATATGTTTGTTGGTTTGGTTACCAGAAATATAAAATTAAGTCAAAATTATGATTTATAATTTCAGTATTTAGCAATATCTACTTAGCTACTTAAATAGGGGAATGAGATATATGTGATGATTAAGTTTGTATTTGTGTGTGCATGAACAATATTTATTTGTTTTTTATATTAATCTCGTATAGATATGTGTTACGTGCAGCTCACCTTTTTTTTTTTTAGTACAATGGGGGAACTTGGGGAGGGGACACACACATCCGTATGGGATCGAACCTGGGTCATTCACCCTTACAACACATGTCTCAACCACTAGAGCACAAGATTGATCCCAGTTACGTGCAGCTGACTTAATTTGCTTAATTCCATTTATTAGTTAGTAGTTTCTTTTATTAGTTATCAGTATTTAGTCTTGTGGAGATGATAGTGGATAGTTTAGTGGGGAAGTGGTGTTGCTAATGGATAGGAACAGTTATTTGGTGGTTTCTTCATGTATATATGTTGCAAGAAATGAATGAACATGGGATTACTTTTGGAGATCAAATATTCTCGTTTCTTATTTTCTTCCTTCAACTTCTTCTTATTAAATTCTACATATCATTGTGAAAATTGGACATTCTTCGTAGCCAATCTCCGATATAGTGTTGTCGCTTTCTTCATCAAAAATTGGTGGCCCATTATAGCCATCATCTTCAATGTCACTTGATGATAAAGCATCTATGCCCGTGGAATAGGTTTCGAAAGGGGTGAACTGGGGCACAATATCGTAGGCAAATTCACAACCATCAAAAAATCGTTTTTCCACAAGTCTCTTGATTTCTTGAAATTGGATGCGCACAATATGGAATTATTTCGTCAGCAAGTCGATCTGCTGACGGATCTGTGCGGTGTCGTTCATACGTTGTGGATTCGATCTAGACAACATGGTTCAGGGAGCGTAGACTGTTCATTCATTCCTTGCAACATATATACATGAAGAAACCTCCAAATAACTGCTCATATCCATTAGCAACACCACTTCCCCACTAAACTAATCACTATCATCTCCACAAGACTAAATATTGATAACTAATAAAAGAAACTACTAACTAACAAATGGAATTAAGCAAATTAAGTCAGTTGCACGTAACATTCCTCCCCACTTCAAGATCCTTGTCCGCAAGGATAAAATCTGGATATGACTTGGAGAAGCGCCATTCATTCTCCCAGGTTGCGTCTTCCACAGGAAGTCCTTTCCACTTAATTAAAACTTCAGATTTTGGACGCTATTTCTCTTTACGAATGACACAACGGTCAAGAATAGCTTCAGGTTGTGGCATAATGTGTGAATTATCTGTAACGGCTCGAAGTTGATTAGCACTTGGAGTGAAGGTTCCCAAATGCTTCTTTAAGAGACTAACATGAAATACATCATGGATTTGAGAACCGGACGGAAGAGCTAATTTATATGCAACTGAACCCACTCTTTCAATTATTTGATAGGGACCAAAAAATCGAGGAGCAAGCTTCATTGAACTTCAAAATGCCACTGATGTTTGTCAGTATGGTTGAAGCTTTAGATACATAGTCTCCAACATCAAAGGATACCTCACGCTGTTTCTGATCAGCTTGACATTTCATTCGATTTTGGGCCAACGAAAGATTGTGTCGTAATTCACGTAGAATGGTATCACGGTCACGTAAGTACTCATCGACAACTTGGACACGGGAAGTTCCGGAACATAAGGTAGTAGGCTGGCGGCGGAATCCCGTGAGACAACCGCGAAAGGTGTCATTTTGGTGGCGGAGAATGAATGGACGTATATATAGCCGATTCTCGCCCAAGTAATCCATTCGAGCCATTTTCGTGGTTGGTCTCCAGCAAAACATCGCAAATGTTGCTCTAAGACGCGATTGACTACTTCGGTTTGACCATCGGTCTATGGGTGGTAACTTGAACTAATGCAAAGTTTAGTGTCTTGCAATTGAAATAATGCACGCCAGAAAGAACTCAAAAACACCTTGTCACGATCCGACAATTGAAGTTGGAATACTATGGAGACGAACCACATGAGAAACAAATGCCTTAGCAACGGAAATTGCTGTAAATGGGTGCTTCAATGCTATAAAATGAGCATACTTGGTAAGACGATCAACGACTACCATGATGACAGTATGTCCATGAGATGGGGGTAACCCTTCAATAAAATCCATAGAAACATCAGTCCACATTTGAGAAGGAATCGGTAGCGGTTGAAGCAATCCGGCAGGCTTCATACAGTCCGTTTTGTATCTTTGACAAATATCACATTACTTCAAAAATTCCTTTACCGACCGACACATATTAGCCCACCGTAAATTTTGTTTAATACGAGACAAGGTCTTCTTAAACCCAAAATGTCCACCAGTAGGTGATGAGTGGCCATCTTCAATCACTTTTTGAATTAAATTTGGGAAATCAAGTAGACTTTGCCACTTTTGAACCATACTCCATCTCGCTGGATTAATTGGTGATGGCTTTGCTTTTTTGTCAGGCCTTCATAGAAGGGATCCTCATGGACTTCTTTTTGTAAGAGCGACCACCAATTCGCACGAGGCATTGACATAGATATCAAATGACACTCAACTTGACGTGATAAAGAATCTGCACCTTTGTTTTCGGATCCCTTGTAGTCAATCTCATAATCATAGCCTAGTATCTTTGGAAGCCATTGTGCTTGTGCTGGTGTGCTGATCCTTTGCTCGAGTAAATGCTTTAGACTTTTTTGGTCAGTACGAATAATAAATGATTTCCCAAGCAAATAAGATCGCCATTTTCGAATCGATTTGATGATAGCCAACATCTCTTTCTCGTAGGTGAACAACGCCAATGATGAACCTTTTAATGCCTCACTAAAATAAGCTATTGGCCAATTATTTTGAGAAAGGATTGCACCAATATCATTTCCACTAGCATCTCATTCAATCACAAATCGCTGAGAGAAATCTGGAAGACATAAAACTGGCGGCGATGCCAAAGCTTTTTTTAATTGTCTAAAGGATAATTCGGCAGTCTCGTTCCACTTGAATTCATCCTTGGTTAAGAGTTGATTTAGAGGGGCATCTATGCTTCCAAAATTCTGAATAAATTTTCGATAGTAGCCCGCTAACCCAAGAAATCCACGTAATTCTCTTGTTGTCATTGGTGTAGGCCATTCCAGGACTGATTTTATTTTTGTAGGGTCAACAACCACTCCTTCTTCTGAAATAATGTGGCCCAAGTAATCTACTTGTGAAACACCAAACTGCATTTGGACTTCTTTGCAAACAAACTGTTAGTTGACAATATAGTCAAAACAGTTCGTAAATGTGAGGGATGGTCCTCCCAAGATTTTGAATATACCAAAATATCATCAAAGAATACCAAAATAAATTTTCGAAGATACGGACGAAATATATCAGTCATGAGACTTTGAATGGTTGCAGACACGTTAGTGAGGCCAAATGGCATCACAACAAACTCATAATGGCCTTCATGTGTGCAAAATGCAGCTTTTGGAATGTCTTCCTCATGCATTCGAATCTGGTGGTAGCCCCCTCGCAGATCTAATTTAGAGAAAAATTTAGCTTCGTGTAGTTCATCTAAAAGTTCACCGATCACAGGAATTGGATATTTATCCTTGACTATGATGTTATTTAAGGATAATCAACACAAAATCGCCATTCACCATCTGTCTTCTTCACTAGTAGAACTGGTGACGAGAATGGGCTGCTGTTAGGCCTGATCAATCCCGATTGCAGCAACTCCTTCACCATTTGATCTATTTCAGCCTTTTGATAGTAGGGATATCGATAAGGCTTCACACTCATAGGTTTTGCATCAAGGTATAATGTAATATGGTGATCATGCGACCTTTTAGGTGGCAAGCTAGAGGGTGGATCAAATACGTGAGAGAATTCATCTAGTAGACAGCTCACTTCAGAAGCATATGGATTTGAAGAAAAATTATTTATATATGGAATAATTTGGAAAATGAATCCAGTACCTTGAATGTTATTGAATTCTTTACCAGTTAAGGCTTCAAATCCATCATGTTTTAATCCTTGAAATGTGTGAGAAACTCCTCCAACCTTGAATGTGATAGTTAGACGCTTGTAATCCATCTTGATGGGTCCAAGAGTTTCAACCCATTGTACTCCAAAAACTAGCTGGCATGCGGCGACGGGGAGAACATCAAAATCTGCTATAATGGAATGACCTTGGATAGTGATGGTGAGTGATTGACATTGTCCCACACATTCTATTTTTTCTCGATTGGCAACCATCACTTGAAACTTCTTGTCTTGAGTCACTGGTAACCCGAATATAGCTATTATGGCTTGATCGATGAAGTTGTGAGTGCTCCCACCATCAATTAGCACAGTTATATTTCTATTCTTTAGCCTGCCTAAGACCCGTATGGTTTGTGGGTGATTGGCTCCCGCAATTGCATGAAAAGAAATCTCTAGAATCACCTCTTGGCTTTCTGGATCTAGTTGCACGATGTCATCATCGCCACTGCTTGAAAGTGTTGAATCTTCAATCATGAATAATTGTGGACGTTCACAACGATGGCCTGGATGAAATTTCTCATCACAATAATAGCATAACCCTTTTTCTCGACGTTCTCGTGCCTCTTGATTGGTGATTCGATGAAGCGTCACTGGAGTGGCTTGTGAATTTAGACTCCCTCGTTGGTTTGGGGGAGGACCAAGCACACCTGCCGTTGGGTTGGGAGTTGTCTTTATCGCTACTGCAGCTGACTGAAATCTACTTGGTTGGTTTGTTCTCTTTTGCAGCTGATTTCGTTCCTCAATAAGCCGCGCGACTCCTATTGTATCCGCTAGGTATGAGGTTGTTTAACTTTCACATCCAAATGAATGTCATCTCAAAGTCCTGCAATGAAACAACCAATGAGAAATTTTTCTGGAAGGCCGTCGACTCGGTGGGAGAACTTTTCAAAAGCCTCCTGATAGGCTACCACGGTTGAGGTCTACCTAAGACGAGTTAGAGCTTCAGATGGGTCTTCGTATTCCGTAGGTCCAAAATGGAGAAGGGTAGCTTTGGTGAACTCATCCCACCCGGTGGTCCGCGAAAATTTGTCAACCACCTATGCCATTGCAGCGCGATACCTTCTAAGTGGAAAGATGCTAGTTGCACCTGTTGGTTAGGTTCAATATTTTGGAACTCGAAATATTGTTCTGCCTTGTAGATCCAACCAGTTGGGTCATCACCATTGAACTTTGGAAATGACAATTTGAGGTGTTGATGTTAGCGATCATTGTTTGTGTTGGGTCGAATAGTAGTTGCTGAATGTGAGGATCCTCCAGGGGCAAACGGGTTGATTTCCGGGTTATTGGTGTGTAGAGTATGCGAAGTTCGCAACATTTGAAGCTCAGTTGACACCGCTCGTAGGGATGCATTAATTTGATCGAAATTGGATTCATGCCGTGCCAAAGCTTCATTTACCTTATTGCGAAATTTCAAATTTGTTTTGCACGAGTGTCCATGGGCGGAACCTGGCTCTGATACCAATGATATGTAGAATTTAATAAGAAGAAGCTGAAGGAAAAAAATAAGAAACGAGAATATTTGATCTCCAAAAGTAATCACCTGTTCATTCATTATTTGCAACATATATACATGAAGAAACCACCAAATAACTGCTCCTATCCATTAGCAACACCACTTCCCCACTAAACTATCCATTATCATCTCCACAAGACTAAATACTGATAACTAATAAAAGAAACTACTAACTAACAAATGAAATTAAGCAAATTAAGTCAGCTGCACGTAACAATATAGTTTTAAAAAAAATGCAAACATTAGAAAAATACGAACCTTGTGAAAATGATAATAAATTAGTATTGTTGGTGTCACATTGAATCTCATCTTTAACTTTTGTTAATGCAATAAGACTTTTTAGTATGGTTTTCTTGTAGACCAACAAAAAAGTTATTCAATTTCATTATTGATGGTCAGCCTCCTTTTGAGAATAGAGATATACAGTAAATTTATTATTTTTAACTTCATAATTCACATGCCACTCTTAATAATCTGCTCATTGGTCAACAACTATGCATCTTCAACATATTTGCAATTGTATATACCAATATTACAATGTTGAATCATTTGATGTTCTGTTTGGTAGCAAGAAAAAATATTCAGTATTTTGCAATCGTTCAATAGTTTCTAGATGAGCATGTGAATTATCCCATAAACAAAAAATAAAAAATAAAAAATTGTACAGATCATGTTTGTTTAAATTAATATATTATTAATCTATCAATTATTTAATATCTCACTAAACCAATAGATTTTGGCAGTACTAAGTTTATTAATTTGTATAAGTTTAATATTAGTTTTTCAATGGTGATTGACCTAATTGAAGCTCAATTTTCTGAATAACCTCAATTTTGTTTAAACCTATTTGTGTTAATTCACCCAGTCCAGTGGGCCTAGGCCTATGTGGTATATCAACTCTATATTCGATCAACCCAGAGTATCTCCACACCAGTCACAGTACATACCTCATATTTCCTTCGGGCTATGGTATATTTGTTCTTCTCAGAGATGGTCCTAATCTCTGGGGGATGAGGGGCAAACCCCAACCCTCACTCCGCATTAGTCAAAGTTTGAACATTTGACCTCGAGGTGCAATTGTAATCTCAAGACCATTACAACTCTTATTTAAACACACATAAAACCTCATTTGATTTTTTTTTATTAGTACAAATTATTAGTCCAAGTGGCTACGGAAATCTAGAGGGGGTTCCCGATTTTCCGATTTACGCCATCTTTTTCGAACTTACCACAAGAACACTTAACAAGTATATTTTGTTTTGGATGATTTGAACCAATCAAAATTACAACTGATCAAATGAAGTATACAACTTTGAAATGCAAGTGTAGTCAAGAAGGAAAGCTAATACTCAAGATGTGCAAGTGTAAAACTTAGGCTAAATACAACATGAATGTTGACAATTAAGAATAAGAGAATTTGCCGATTCTTCTTGTTGATTTGTATAATTGTGTTGTATGCCTACAAGTATTTATAGGAGAGCTCTTTAATTTGAACACCAACATAGACTCCTCTTAGAAGAGTAAAATCTGTAAAAGAAATGCCAAACAATTGAAGAAAATAGCTGTTAGAATCAAAGCCACATTTTCATAAAAAGTAGTATACTGCAACATACTGATAAAACACTAGGGCGACCGGTCACCCTCTAACAAATTCGAAGTCAAAAAAGACGTTGGAAATATTTTAATACGGGTTGCCTGGGCTGGGGGTTGGGCCGGTCCATCACATAGGGAGACCGGTCGCCTAGGGGGTTGGAATGGTTCCCCTTGAAACAGGGACCAAAAAATAAAAAAAGTTGCAACTTCAGACACCAGTCGACCCTACCGGTCGTCCTCCCCCTCTTTCTTCTCTATTTCGGTTCTATTTCAAAAATACAACTTTCAGGTATGAGTTGCCCGATAGGGCGAACGGTCGACCTCAATACAGAGAAGTTGTCCGAATTTTGTCAAAAATAAAGTTCAAGAAGTACTTCAAAAAATTGGTAAAAAACATTGAAATTGTTTTGGAGTATCTGGACAATATTTGGGGACATTGTTTTGGTATAAAACTCAATTATATGAAATCATCAAAATTACGATAAAAACATTTATCTAACACAAATCTCATTGGAATTCATTTAATATTTTAGGTTGCATTTGGATGGGAGGATTTGGATTTGGGGAAAGGATTTGAGTGAAAGATTTCAAATGACTCCAAATAACAAAAATTTGAAATACTCCAAAATGGCTCCAAAAATAACTTTCAAGGATTTGAAATCCATTGTAGAATGACTTAATCCAAACATCTTCAATGTATTTGTTATTATGGATTTGAAATTCTCCGGTCCAAATTCATCAATTCAAATGGAGCCTTAGTGTTTTACGGTTTACATGATCTTATTGTACTCGAAATCTAATTTAATATTTGAAGGACTATTATCAAGACAATCCTAGCAATACATAGCGTCTAATCCTTAGATAAAATCTTAAAAACTCACAGTGAAAGCTCTCAATTATAAAAAAAGATTTTAAATTAAAACCATTATCTAATAAAATATAAAGTAAAATTATATTTGCTATATTTTAGTCATTTGAAAATGGTTATGATTGAAGCACAACGGTTTATTAAAAAATCACATTGTACAAGATTCCGAATCCAAAAAGGAAAATTTCCACCTTCCCAAACAACATGGCTAGGAGAATAATAGGAAAGCTGAAAAAGAAGTTAAAGCGTGCACAAAAGGCTGCACTTTTGTGATATCATATTGACATACTTATTATGAAAATCAAGATTCAAATCTTAAGCTTAGAAAAAAAAATATTTTTTCTAAAACAAAATTCAAGGTTGAGGTGATCATATCAGCTTTAGTCTATGTAAAGTATTTGTTCATTTTTGTGATCATGTACTTCATTATTTTTATAATTAATTTTTTATGGTTGTATTCAGTTAAATTTTTTTTGGTACATATATAAATATAAGTGTTTTTTTTAGAGAAATATGAATATTATAGATTAAGGAATCAAGTCCGAAACAACCAAATCCACCAAGTGATTCGGAATTTCTCTGACCCTTGGCTCAGACCCACAAGAGAAAAAGAAAAAAGAGCTAAATGGTGGGCTAAAATGTTACCGGATCTCCTAACGAAACTAGGACGGAACAAATCAAAATAATCAGAAAAATAAACTATGTCGGACACGATATTTCCAAAGTAGGACAAATCTTCAGTCGGATTCTTGAGATGATTAATAAGTTTGGCGTTGTCAGATTCTATAATCACCTTCCGTAGGCCCAAATCCCTCACTAACAACACCCCATCGCGACACGCAATTGCTTCCGCTATCTCCACATCGTATTCGGTATTGATAAGCCGGGAAAAGGTCGAGATAACATTACCCTTGTGATTTCGCAACACTACTCCAATGCCCGTGCCTTCACCCTCATTTATCGAGGCATCCGTGTTCAGTTTAACCAAGTCCGGCGCAGGCGAGATCCATCTGTCACTCCCGTTCCAAGTGCTGCCCGTTGACCCATTGACGCAACAACCCGTTCATGTTCATGAAGCTGTGATACAACCAGGTTGAAGTAATGGTGTTGATCTCTTGCTCCCTTATTAAAATTGTGTTCATTTTTTGCACACCAAACACTCCAAAGTAGCATCACGAATATATTGTGCCCGTCTTTGTCCTCACTGTGCATTATGTGTTGTATCCAATCTCCCAAACTTCCTCGCAGCTTAATGGGTAACAGTCTCAATCGAAGTGGAGACGCTGCCCAAAAAAAACTTCGTTCCAACCGCAGTCCCGGATCACATGTTCATTGCTTTCTTCGACTAAGCTGCACCTACTGCACATTGCATCTATATCCACCCCTCTTTTCGTCAGCTCTCCTTTAGTCGGGAGAATTCCGTGAATACATTTCCATAGAAATACCTTAACTTTGTTTGGGATAGATAATGCCCACACCCATTTCCACAAGTTTGTCCCCATCCCGGAAGACGCCAAGCATTGGCCTGCCCATCTTTTAATGCTTTCGCACCCTTGTAACCCGATTTGACCCAATACTTACCATCCTTGGCATAGTGCCATACAATCTTATCCTCACGACCAATGGAGCTTAAAGGTATTAATGATATGGACCTCACCTCTGAAGGGTTGAAATAATGATTCAACATTTTCAAATTCCAACTTCTAGTTGAGGAGCAAATCAAGTCACTAACCATTAAAACTTCCTCACTTGCAGCAGGCCTGGATTGCAGGCGGAATGAAGGTTGATCTGGTATCCAAGGCTCGTCCCAAATTTTGACCCATTTTCCATCCCCAATATTCCAACGCATACCGCCCAAGAGAAGTTTTTGGCTTTCTACAATGCTTCTCCATGTGAATGATGGATTAAGGCCAATTGTAGCTTCGCGAAAAGAGACTCTGGGGTAGTATCGTTGCTTCAACACATTGGATAGAAGTGAGCTCTCATTATTGATCAAACGCCATCCCTGTTTTGCCAACATCGCTTTATTGAAACACTGCAAATCTCGAAACCCCATTCCTCCATCCTTTTTCGATCTACACAAGAGGTTCCAAGGTTTCCAATGAATTCGTCTTTCCTCATTTCGTTGCCCCCACCAGAAATTGCTAATAATTGAATTAATGAGATTGTAAATGTTTGCGGGAAACATGAAACAACTCATTAAATATGAAGGAATTGCTTGAGCCACATATTGGATAAGAATCATTTTACCAGCTGATGATAAAAATCGTCCTTTCTAGTATTTTAGTTTTTTCTGGATGCGGTCAACAACTCTGGAAAATATCTCCTTTTTGGAACGCCCCACCACTGCCGGGAATCCCAAATATAATGCATGTTTCTCTACCCTTTGCATGCCAAGTCAGAGAGCTAGGGCCTCTCTGGTTTCCAAGTCCACCCCTTACTAAATGAAACTTCCTATTTTTCGAGGCTAATTCTCTGGCTCGATGCTTTTTCATATGCCTGAATGATTTTCCTTGTCTGATCAATTTCTCTTTCACTGGCTCGGCCAAAAATAATACTGTCGTCGGCAAAAAATAGATGAGATACTTTTGGTGCTTGTCGACAGACTCTAATACCATGTAATCGACCTTCGAATTCCGCTTTTCGTATCAAAGACGAGAATGCCACTGCACAAAAAAAGGAAAAGATATGGGGAGAGAGGGTCTCCTTGACGGAGCCCTCGTGATAGGGTAAAAGGGACGTCTGGCTGCCCATTAAGAAGAATAGAGAAAGACACGAATTTAACACAATTCATGATAATTTGCACAAACGAACTAGGTATGCCCAATTTTAGCATCACATGTTGTAAAAACAACCATACAACTCTATCGTACGCTTTGGACATATCAAGTTTAAATGCAAAAGAACCCCGTTTCTTAGCACAATTGTGTTTCATAACATGGAAAATTTCAAAAGCAAGGAGGGCATTATCCGTGATTAATCGGCCCGAGACAAACGCAGACTGTGTATGGTGAATGAGGGAAGGTAAAACTAATTTAAGCCTATTAGCAATCATTTTTGTAACAAGTTTGAATAACACATTGCATAAGCTAATAGGCCTAAAATCAGTAACTCGTTCTAATTTTTTTTATCATGGGGATTAAAACAATAAAAGTATGATTTAAGAGTTTAGGACTCAAACCCCCATTAAGGATGGACAGAACGACTACAACAATATCACAATTAAGAATTGGCCAAATTTTTTGGAAAAATAATACGGGCATACCATCCGGGCCAGGAGATATCGTAGGATGCATTTGTGCCAGGGCCGTCGTTACCTCGTCCGCTACAAATGGTCTAGAAAGGGTCGCACTAGCAGTCTCCGTCATTTTGTTATCCACTGCGTCTAGTACATTGTTCATTTCCAAATTCTCTTCCGACGTGAACAGGCCCCAGAAATAATCCTGGAATACTCATTCGATTTCTTTTGCTTCCTCCTGCCAAACACCATTCAGATCCCGGATCCTCTCAATCGAGTTTCGAGCTCTACGGCCATTTGCCAATTTATGGAAAAAAGACGTATTTTGATCTGCGTCCTTAATCTAGTTTGCACGCAATCGTTGGAGCCATATTTTTTCCTGTTTCACATGTAAGTCCCTCAATTGGCTTTCTAGTTGTTGTCGTTCCATTAAGCCTTCCCAATCATTATCCACGCCCCTTGTCTTTTGTAGCTTGTCCTCACAATCTCGAATATGTGAACTTACGTTCCCAAAGTGTGTTTTTTCCCACGCAACTAGACTTTCACCGCAATTCTGAATTTTGGTCGATATTGATTGTATGTCCATTGGACCTCTTCGATCATCCCACGTATTCCTAACAACTTGTTGGCACGATTCGTCAAGCAACCACATCGATTCGAATCTAAAAATTCTCCTCTTTTTTTTTCGATTATCCCGATTCGTCCCTCTTGTTGATCGCCATTGAATAAACACCGGGCGATGGTCCGACGCCACTCGTGGGAGATGATAGATATGGTAACCGGGGAAAAATTAACCTAACCCTGGTTACCCAAACATCGATCCAATCTCTCTTGAATATTCGCCTCTCCTTGTTGCCCGTTCGTCCATGTGAAGGTGAATCCCTCATAGCCTAAATCATCCAATTGTGCTTCTTGAATGGCGTTGTGAAAACCTGCAAGTTTGTTTCCATCCTTGACTCTACCTCCCACCTTTTCGTAATTGTAAAGTACTTCGTTGAAGTCTCCTACACAAAGCCAATTGTTCCTTCTCGCCACAGCTAGATGACGAACAAGGTCCCATGTCCGTGATTTATTGACGTCCTCCGACCAGCCATAAACCCCAGTCAGTCTCCACTGTTTATTCAAATCAGTCACAATACCATCGATATGATTTAAAGAGTCCGATCGAATAGTGAAATCGAAGCTTCCCTTCCAAATCATACAAAAACCACCTCCACGGCCTCCTTGAGATATGTCGCAGCTCACCGCATGAAAACCATCGTATCCTAAGTTTGTTGTTACCTCCTCCACTTCATTCATATCTAGTTTTGTTTCCATGACAAAAACAAAGTTGGGATCTTTTTCAAGGATATATCGCTTAAGCACTCGAACTGTCAGTGGGTTCCCAAGCCCCCGACAGTTCCAACTAAGGCAACTCATTGGGATCGGTGGGACTGCTTCTCTGTAGTCTCCGCCGTTAGTGAAAATGTACACGGGGCATCAAAAAGTCCAAATTCCTTTGGACGTTTTGATATTTTTGTCTCAGTTGCCGTACTCTTTGTCGACTCAGCTTCTTTTTTGTGTTTGGTGGTAGTGGTTGCCAGTTGGAATAGTTTTTTAGATGGGGTTCGGTTTTTTAGACGGCTCTAGCAATTTGTCGATTTTGTTTTTGGTGTTAAAATAATGTCTTTTTGGGATTGATTTGAGGTATGAGTGGTATTAGAATGTGAGGTGGCTTTAATGCACGTTTTTGTTGTATTATTGGTTTGTTGGGGCAATTGGTTGGGTTGGTGGTGTTCGGGTGGCTGGGCTTTGGGTTCAGGGGTGGGTGTGATTTTGTTAGAAATATTTTTTGTTGGGTTATGGGGTTGCTGGGTAGTTAAGTTGGTTGAGGGCGGGGCTAAAATGTATTGGGTGGTTTTAGGGGTTTGCTTATTCTGGGCTTGTGTGGTTATTGAGAGGGATTTAAGAGAGTCATGCAAAATATCATTTAACGGGGGTGAGGTTTCAGCGTAGACTGAGGGTGTGGTCGTAGGATGTGGTAGTAATAGAGGTTGGGATGGTTTTTTGGTATGGGATATTGGGTGGACGAGGAGGATTCCGCTGTTTGGTCACCTCCAAAGAGATTTCTAGTAGTCGGGGTTCGGATGTGGGGTTCTTTTTGGGTATTCGAACTTCGAATTGGAGAAGCTTTCAACCATGGCCCATATTTCATATTCGAGGTGTCCTGACATCCGTTACGATCGTAGCCCTCACAATTTCTGTAGTAGTATCCAATCGTGCCACAACAAAAACAATACGTAGGTAACGACTCGTATTTCAGGGGTAGAATCATTTTGTTTCCTTGAACACGCACAATCAAGACCCTATTCAACCGCTTTATGACATCGATTTGGATTTTGAAACGGACAAATTTACCGAATAAACCTTCTGTTGACATATCTAGCACTTCCAGTTCTCCTAACTGACGAGCCAAAGTTTGGGCCGAAGAGGGGTTCATACATCCTACTGGAACGTCGTATGCTCGGATCCAAAAAGCCGCCTTTGTAACAGTGGCCGTTGAAGGTTGTTCATTCGACTCAAGTTTTCGGATCACAAGGACCTTCTCCCTATCCTCTTTATCCTCGAAATGAAAGAGTATGAGGTGCACACCCCATTTCCGTGCAACTATCGACTTCTTTGATCTCCAGGCCTTTTTCATTACATCAATTAAGTAGAACGACTTCCATGCTTTATCTGTATATAACTTCCCAACCAGACATAAGTCTTTTTCCGGAGTATCAGACCGGGTTGCCGGATTAATGATGTCCAAATCCACCACATCCTCGTCCTTTTCCGTTAAGTCCTCCATTCTTATTGACAGGTTGTAATATCAGAATCGAGCTCTGGGCATGAACATGTACAGACCGTGCAGACTTCAAGGGAGACGGGTTCCGTATGTGTGACCCTAGCGAGAACCCTAAAGGGGTGACGAGGACTCCTACGTTAAGGAGGACTTTTCTTTAGTGTTGATCACATATAAATATAAGTCTTACTTTCTACATAAAAAAATAAAATTGAAATCCGATCCATTGGTAGCTGCAACTAGGCTATGATCTAGCAATTTGTTTTCTTTAGGCCTCACATAACTTGAGCAAGGCCCATTTAAATGTCCAACTCATATTCTAAGGTTCCTTTCTTTTTTTGGGTCTTTTTTTTTGCCCTTTTGAGGAAATCAATCTAAGATTCTACCGTTGTGTTGTGCTGCCTATCAATTTTTTTTTCGTTCTGTTAGATTTTTTTTTAAACTCAAAATGTGATTATCTATCAAAATTTTCAAAAAATATACTATTAACCCATTCATACTTTTTTTTACTTTTTTCTTATATCTATAATATCTACCGCTTTCCGAAAAATTCAAATCATTATTATACAATTTTTCATAAATTTCTTTATTCACTAACTCACATATTTTTAAACTACCAATTATTATTTTATTTTTTCTACATAATATCATCTTTCATCATTACATTTTCATTCTATATTCATTCACATCTCCAAAAAACAAAGTTGTATTCTCCTTAACAAATTTTCTATACTATTCTCTAGTAGAAAGAGGATTTCCAAAATGAAAAGTATATCCAATCACAGCCTAAAGTATTCGTTTCTCACAATATATTTTTCAGAAAATAATAATATCTATTTTCAAAATAATAACATGTTTTTTTTAATACACACACACCACTAGGATAGAATCCATGACTTTCCCCATAAAGGAGGGGGTGATACCCAAGGCCAAATGGACTGTGGTAAATAATAACATGTTTTCAAAATATGATAATATAAATATAATGGATTTTTTTAGTACAATAGGAGATAGTATGAGAAGAGGACACACACGTATGAGATCGTACTCAAGTCAAATCGCTCTGACAACATAAGTATCTACACTGGAGCACAAGGTTAATCCCAATTTGATGGGTTTTTCGGATGAGATCTTCTATTCTAGGATGATATTTCATCTCCTACTACACCGCACAAATGATTATCACGTGTATACAAATTTTCATATTAAAACCCATAATTTTGGCATGTTTTATGCTCTAAAATTAATACTTAACTTCACATGATTATTACGACAATTATTCGTGAAATAGGAGATAAAACATCATCATGGAATAAATTCCATCTATTGATCTTTTTAAACTAATATAGTGACGATTAAATGCAACTTATAATTTAAAAAATAATATAAGTAATGAACTTTATAAACAAACTATTTATTTATATGTTAGGACTAAACATTTCTTACAAAATATATATGCAAACTGTACTGGTTTTTTCTTTTTAGTCTCCCTCCCTCCGGAAAAGGAAACACCTCTGTCGTCTCCTTTTTAGGGTTAGGGTTTTTCCGTTACACTGGAACGCATTTTGCATTTTAAACTGAAATTCACAGCCAAATAGAGAACAACAAAGAGCTGGTGATGGCAAGGCACCACAGCCGAAGTCGAAGTCGAAGCCGAAGCCGGAGCCCCGTGAGGAGAAAGCGTTACGATGACCCCCGCGAACGGCGACGTGAACAGCGCTCGCCTGCCCCCTCCGGTCTCCTCGTTCGAAACATTTCTCTAAGCGCTAGGTTTTTTTATTTCTTTTCTTCCCCCCACCCCCAAATTCTGCTCGAAATTTCGTGTTTATTTGTTGATTTATCGTTTTCAGCTGGTAGTTGTATTGTATTTGAGTGTATAAGAGTTGGAAAATATGTTGGAACTTGGAAAATTTCATCAGCTTCCATATGGTATGAAATTGGTTTAGGAATATGGAACGACATGAAAATTGTGGTAATGTGGCCATTTAGGTTTGCTTGGGGTTTTACTGAAAAATTATTCGGGTGGCAGTTAGCCTTTTGTTATCCTGTGGTTTGATATATTGTTTCTATTTTCAGTTGATTGCGAGGTTGTTGAAGTGATAACTATATGTCCTCTTTTTCCTGCTTGAAGAAACCATTTCATCATTTGTTGTTTATCACTTTAAGCTCATAATAGTGTGCGTGCTGACTGTTGCGTTGTTTAGAATGTTGAGAAATAGATATATTCCTTGTATCTCCATTTGTCCTAGAACTGGCAGCATGTCTCAATTTCCTTAGTTCTGTGTGTGTATATGTTGAGTTATTGGGTATCTGGAGTATTATATTCCTTGAATTATGTATTTCTTTCTGAATGTTAACACAATGTTTATGCAACTTTGAACATTTTGTTTTGGAAGTAGTAGGATGTCATTCCTGTTCTGCCAAGTAATGCAGGGTGCTTATAATTCTCTGTTTCATTTTCATGTAGCTTAACTATGATGATTTTTTCACATTTCCCATAACCACAAAATTAGTTGTCCAACATTCGCTAAGCTTTGAAATTAAAGCTTCCTCAGTGGTAGTTAGGATTTTGAGGTGCTTATGCTATACAAAAGAATGTTTTGTTTTTGAAGTTGCAAAATGTACATAAAGGCACTAGTTTCTTGTATAAGTCCTGTAAATGGCTAATTGTTAGATTCTAAATTTTCAATGCTGCCTTTAGACTTGTAATGGTTAAATCCTTAAATTGTTGTATTCTAACTTAAGAAGCAAACTCCTGCTCTTTGAAGTTTGGAATTTATTATGTATTTCTTTCATCCTTGTGGGTTCAAAGATTTACATATGTGAAAGGTGAATTGCTTTATGTACTTGCCTTGCAGGCCGGAAGACCTTAGGGTTCCTTTTGAAAGATTTGGTCCACTAAAGGATGTTTATTTGCCCAAAAACTACTATACGGGGTATTTTCATGAGCAGGATGTTGCAATCTCATTTTGTTCTATATAAAGTCGTACTATAGTGACTTTTTGTAATGAAAATGCAGGGAACCACGTGGATTTGGATTTGTCAAGTTCCGTTATCCTGAAGATGCAGCTGAAGCAAAAAGCCACCTGAATCGTACAGTTATTGGTGGACGTGAAATAAGAATTGTTTTTGCTGAGGAAAACAGGAAAACTCCTCAAGAAATGCGTAGGGTTTCACGTGTAAGGTTGTACATGTGTCTAGTTTCCCCCTTCTTGATGATTGCATGGTTCCTCTTAAGTATCAACTCTGTGCTTTAGTGGTTGCTGAGCTAGGTTATTTTGCTCTTTATTCACAGTTCCAGGAAAAGCTACAGGAGACGGAGTCCGTCATTCTCCCCCAGACGCCGATATCACTGTGAGTGAAAATTTACTTTATCGTCTTATTTGGCATTTGATTCCTCAATTTGGTAAAAATTACACAACTCTTAAAATTTGTTTTTGATTCTGGTTTTGCAGCATCTGGGAACATTTAAGTATATCGACCGTTTCTGTATTATATACTAATTTTCATGCTGAAAAAGGTTGTGTTTTTGTATATGGCAGCTTATTCACGCTCTCCTTCTCCAGCAAGGCATGGATCAAGGTCTGCTTTATTATCGTTGTACAAATTTTATTTTTGACTTTATTTTTCCTTTTAGAAGTCAAACGTGTGTCTCTAAAACTTAAATTCCTCTTAAGTCTCTCCTCTTCAGTTTCTTAGTCGAATATATGATATTCTCTCATTTTCCATTTTTCGAGTTTAGGTTGTTTTCGATTGTTGCAAGCTGGGGTAATTATTCTAGTTTATGGACTCTGTTGTATTTAGTTACTAATTTACAGTATCTGTGGTGAATAGCAATTGGTTTAATGGCTATATTTGATTCTAAAATAGCAGAATGCCATCTAATGTCCTCTACGTCCTTGTGTAGTTGAGCATAAAATTCAATTTTTGTCTTGGCATGGTTTGCTAATATGTATGGGCTTCTCCCTTTGCTTTTTCCTTTGGGGAAGAAGGGGCAAAAGTTGGTTTTGTTGGTAATTGCTTATGATTAAAGACTTTGACCGGTGTTTCTCTTTTACCTTCAAATCTAACTTTGTTTGCCATACTCACCAGTCACCAGTCATAACTCATAAGTACATGTACATCAAAAAGGATTTTTATATATGTTTACATCCGTGTGCCATTTGTATATGCATGTTTGAAACTGTGTATATATGCATGCATGTATATATGTAAATATATAGTGTATATACTATAAGTATTAATTGGATAATTAAATGGCATGCATAATATATAGTTATGAAATAGCGAAAAATGTTGTCTGGCACCCATGCACAAGATACCTTTTTCTCTTTTTTCCCCTTTACCCTATTTCATGAATCTCCGTTAAAGAATTGAAAATTTTACCTGGTGTTTGCTGAAAAGGTCCTAATTCTTCCGCAGTTCTGAGACTTGATATTTGATCTTTTCTTGCGATGTTTTCCTGGATGAATGTCACTTCTCATTAGCATGTGTTGCATGTCTTGCGATGGATTCAAATGAGACATCTGCTAACGGCCTTATCTATGCAGATCTTAAGTGACAAAGAGAAACATAAAGAATTCAAGACTAATATGAGAAATGAGAAAAGAGACCATAGAGTACTTGCTTTTTGTTATTGTGAAGGCCTCTGCAGAAGTTTCTAATTCCAATTTCCGTCATGGATAACCGACAAATTCTGTGGAATTATGTTTATTTATGCTTTTGGGCTTGAAAGGCTCTGTCTCATGTTTCATGACCAACTGACTTTGGTATGATTCTTGAAATAATTACAAGGACAATAGAACTTCATTTTCTTTTTGCTTAGCTTGTTAGTTTGATTTCCTAATGTTGCATACCATCCAGTTAAAGAAAGAACCTAGAGCTTATATTTGGACAAAGAAAGAAATCATCTTCAAAGAAGCAAAGCCTTTCAAAGTTATTACTGATTGAAGTGAAAATGCCAAAGAAAAGATAGTATGAGGTTTCTAATTGTTGGGGCATTGACAGCTGTGAAGTTTTCTGATGCTGATGAACCTGTTCATTGCTGTAAAGCCTTAAACATTGTGTGGCTCAAAGTATCTAGGTTGTCTCGGAAATTCTGAAAAATATTCAGGTAAAAGTCATGTTTGAGTCATTAGGTATTTCATCGGAGGTTCTCTTGTTCCATCATGGTCAATGAATTTTTAAGCTTTCTTTACTAAAGCGTTTGAAATTGTATCTCTATACTCTATTTCGTGAAGTGTGAAATGCTTTGACATTGCTAACCTTGTATGAGAATCAGAGATCATAGTAGTTTGTTTCGTGTTTCCTCGGGGTTTGTTAGGTTTACTTGAAAATATCAGTAACTAATTACATGCTTCTTGCCCTTTCTGTTCATTAGATATGGGAGACGTGAAGCTAGGGATGATTACTACTCTCCACGCAGATCGAGATCTGTGTCTAAATCAGTTTCTCCTAGGGATGATAAAAGTTATAGATCTCGTGAAAAGTCTCGAAGGCATTCCAGGTCTCTCTCCCGTTCGGTTTCTCCATATGATGAAAAAGATCACGGGCCAAATCGCCAGTCTCCGAATTCTAGTAAAAATGGTCAGGCTGATCATGCATCAAGCAGGTCCCAGAGTCCAAAAAGGAACTCCAGAAGTCCGGTCAGATCTCGTTCTAGATCCTACAGGTCCGTGGTGACTTATTCTCATCTTAGTCAAATGATAAATAAGAATGGAAAGAATGAAATTATATTTTCGTTTTCGTAATATTTGGATTTGAAGTGCTGGGCTGGATAGCCCCGCCAATTTTCTCAGAGCAGGTTGAGTTATGAAATTGTTTCTTGCATTTGGTAGTATTGGATTACCTTATACATTGTGCTCTTTTTGCGGTGCAAACCTGGCATACTGCAGTTTAATTCAATATAACCGTGTCCTTGCTGTGCAGTCCTCGCTGAAGGTTCATTTGGTTTTGTTGCTACCTCTCTGGACCGTTACTGCTGCTCGGATGGTTATGACAAGCATCTGCGAAGTTTGCTTAATAGGGGATAACCTTTTTACTTTTGCTAGTGTTGTTACCTTATGCTAGAAGTTTGATGTGGGGCTAGTGATGTTTTTAGATGTTTATATTGTCACCAGTAACGGAGAATAGACTATGAAACATGTTTAGTATTGTACCTTCTTTTTATCTTCTACTTTGTACCTCTCTCCCCGTTCACTCTGGTTCAAAATGTTTTTAGTCTAGTTTTGTTGTTGGCTGATGCATTTGATGGCCTTCAAGGGATGGCACTTACTGAGCTCAAATTTGGATCTCAATTTTTATCTCAAATATGGATATGGTGGTATTAGTGAATATAGTCGGATGCAAGTGTTATGATTTGCATTGGCCTTAGCTTCTCAAATTTAATGCGTCAATGTTTCGAATGTAGAAACGAATGGAATGACTATTCTTCTACTTGATTTAAAACTATTGATATGTAATTATAAATGAATAATAGTAATGGAGAAAAATAACTTTAAACAGCAAACAACTCTTAAATAGAATTCTTCAAGACAAAATTATATTAAATATATTATGCACAAGTGGATCTAATATTATTTTAATGCATGTTAAACAATATATATTTATATTTATGATATCAACAATATTTTGTACAATGTATTTTTTTATAAAAAACATAAAACACTCAATTAAAATATTGAATATAATTTCTATTTAATTTATAAATATTTAAACTAGAAATAATTATTATTTTTATTTGTAACACTACCTTTCAGAAATTTAAATTATATTCAATATTTTAATCAATCTTAGAAGAATAATTTCATTGAAAATAAAATTAGCTTTTCTTTATGATCGGGAATAGCTAAACTCATGGGGGAAGGGATAAATGACCATTCCTCACTTTTGGTAATAGGAATTCTCATGGGATGGATATTCCCATCACTAAACTATACCGATCATGTGAATGAGATTGAACCACGAAATACACATTCTATAATCTATTCCCACCACATTCCAATTGACCAATCATGCCACTAGTATTTTAATACAGCAGATGAATGTCATGTGTATAATAATCACATAATATTTATATAGAAGATATATCATACATATGTGGCGTTCACAAGATAGAATTGAGAATTGACAACATTAGATTAAATCTTGTGAAGAATAGGAGATCTTGCATGAGCATTTTTTTTTTCCCGGTTAGGTTAGGTTACGCTAGAGATGCATTGCATGATTAAATTAGGTGCCCATTATCAGTCAATAGGTTAGCTTTCTTCTATCACATGTGCTATGTTTGCCCATTATAAGGTGCAATGCAATAAATGTTGCCTGCTCTATTGCAGCCACATATTTGTAGATACAATCATACAATTTAACTCGATCTACATATAGTGTTAGGGGCAAAAATATCCTTTTATTATTAATATGTAATTCAATTTATATATTGAATTAATTCCATTAATGACTACAAATGGAATAACCTGACCCAAAAGGTTAGGGTCTGGCCCACGGGCCATTCTATCATATACGACCCACGAGGCCCACTACTCAGGTACATAAAAGTCCCTCATCGTCATTTCTAAGTATCTAACTCATAATTAATATTCAGTATTCAATTACTCTCTTATTTTTCTCTCTCGATCATTGTATGAGCGTCGGAGGGGCCTCCCTGGGCAACCCTCAGCGTCCGTCTAACGTTAACGTGTGTACATACAAGTTCCCAGAAGAAGACTTCTAGCTTGGGGAAAAGAAGAGAAGAGACTTGCACTTTATCAGAAACCTTAAATTGAAGTCATCTACCCTAAAATGCAGCTTCACATACTTAGAAACCATAGGTTTTGTAAATGCTACACCAGATGTATAAATATTTGGTCCACATCTGTCATACAAGTGTCCTATTTCTTATAAGAAGAAACACTTGTCATTCATCTATATAATTAGTGAGATATTTGTTCTTCATCTATCTACCAAGTGCCTGTATAATACCGAAATCACGGGGCTACTACTTGAATTTGTAGAGAATAGAACACATGCCAAAATTATTGTATTATTGAATTAATTTCATTGGAGAATGCGTGAGTAATTCATTCCGTCTCTTATTTTGTTGAGGCTATCTTGAGTATTTGCGATCCAACACTTGGTGGAGATGTATCAAATAACATCCACTCTTTTTTACACATAAAAACACATGCATCCACGTAAATGTATCGAATTAATAAAGAGTGAACCTCTATCCATCGAGGATTCGTTTACTTTGTATGATGGAATGATGAGTGATTGATTATATATATGCTAGTATTTTGGATTAAGATTAAATTATCTTACTAATTTAATTCGTAGATCATATGATTATTTGAATAATATATCAGATATATTCTTATCAAATGTATATTTTGATCGATTATTGTATTAATTGTTATGTCTTGTCTAATTTATCTTTAAATAAAAATCCTCACAAATTAATTTTGTTTTAAATTATAATATATGGTATAAAATAACAGGTTCTACAGTCAAAATACATTGCCGGAAGAATGGGATTATTTCATCCCACCCAGGGGCGGATGTATAGAGTGCTCCTCTGGTTTAGGCGCACCCAAAATTGGGGAAAAATTAAACATATATGCACAAAATTCGTTTTAGAAAATTTATATATTTCGGCTAGAGGAAAAAGTAGTTGGGCTACTGATAATCCGGCGTACGTGTTAGCTACATCTTTGATTCCACTAATGGGATAGGATTCTACTAATGAGATAGGATGAGTTATCTAATAACAATCCCACATCATGCTAGTATTCGGGGTTTTATCTCCAACATTTATTCAAACAAAGTAAACGTGCCTTTGTGGAGTATACATTTGACAACCATGTCATAATAGAGGGTTTTGTATGTGCCTAACTCTAACCCATGGTTTCTGAACTCTAGTGTTCTCGTGGTTACTTTTTAAACAGTAAATTTATTCTGATTACAATCTGGCAAGGGAATAGTTGGACCTGGTCTGACTCTAACCATTCGGGCACATCTCGCGATTTATCTGGTGGCAGTTTGCAGGGGCTCGGATTGTCATCCCGGGACTAGTCGGGCGTAAATTCGGAACCCAGTTATCAAGAAAAAAAAATACAAATAGGGGCATAACCAACTCGGTTGGCTACCTTATCCCAATTATTTTTCCCTTAGCCAAACATATATTTTTTTATTTTTATTTGTTTCTCTGAGCTGAAACAAGATAAAGACAAAAATTAGGTTGCCTCATACCGAGGGGATGATATCTCATATTTTACTTTTTCTATTCCACTCTCTTTTCATATATTGGATGAAAGACAAGTGTACAATTGTGACATTATTTTATACGCGTATTATTCATTCGATACGATAAAATAAACAGTAAAACAAGTAAATGGAACATGAAATCTCAATCCCGGATCGAGAAGCCCCATACCTACTCCCCTGTATACAAATTCATAGGAACCACTAATAATGGAGAAAATGCATGCACACGTGAATATGGTTAATGATTTTGACATCCTCCAAACCCAAATGATGACTTGACAAAAAACAATTGGTTCATGCTACATTGCCTAGTCCTATAGTGGGATTATCATGAAAATCCAATCCAAATAGCCCATTAAATGTCACTATTTGTGACAGATTTCGTGCCAAGAATATGGACTAACAAAAGTTTTATTCAACTTTTTTTTCTATTCTTTTCATTGTGATCCTGATTGTTATTCACAACAAAGAATGATAATTAATCAAATCGGCGGAAGTGTTAGGCTAGATTTTTTATAATTACTTTGACAATTGTGCCATTATGGTAGAAGAGAAAAACGTGAAAAGAATGATCCAATCATTTTATTTTCGTATTAAGGAATTTCAATATCTATATTTAGATTATTTATAACCACTGGCAGACCTAGGGGGACAAGGGGGCTATTGCCCCCCAAAATTTTCCAAAAATTTATTTCCCCCCAAAGTTTTCAAAATTTTTTTTTTTAGTTAAAATAGATGACTTTGTCCCCCAAAATTTTGATAAAAACTTCAAATAATTGTCTTTTACAATATAAAAATCCATTAATTATGGTTAATATATGAGTATTTTTTTTATTGTTTAAATTTGTAAACTTGATCCATTTTTCGCTCCCCCAAAAATTAAAAATTCTAAGTTCGCCGCTGTTTATAACTAATGAGATGGGGAAATAGGTTTTGAATTACTCATACTGGGAAGAAATTGATTAATTAATGGTCTGTACCTGGACTACAGCTTTTTTGGATGTATTAATGTAGTGAATCAAATATAGTCAATGAAAGATTTTCTAGTAATATCAACAAATAATAATAGAAATTAGAAACCAACGGAAATTTATGGGGAAAAAATGAAATTGGTTATATAACTAAGGGGACAGCAAAAGTAGTACCAAGTCGAATTTAAATATTCATTTCAATCCTGTAACTATTTAAAAAGATTTAAATTGAGTATAAATTTGACATAAAATTAAATTGGTTGATATTGTTACGTAAAACCTACATAACTTGAAAATATTGGAAACTTCTGTATTTTCCGAACCAAATCACTTATATGGACTTCTGCATGATTGGTGCATTATTTACAAGATGAATTAAAATTTTAAATTCAAACAAAATTATTTTTGATAATTTTATTGGGTATGGAATGGAACAATTCTGTATTTTCTCCAAATTTATGCAGAGATCGTTGATTCAATTTCACTTTCTCTTTTTTCGAGAATACATATTACAAATAGTCCATCGGTATTTTGGCATCTTCTCCGTAGCAAAAATATTTATTGGACATTTTTTGACTTCGAATGTCTAGTTTTTCTTTTTTTTTTTTTTCATTTTTGGGGACCAATACATTACTCGGTATGTACCGCATTAATTTTTTAAAAAATGGACAAGCACTTCATCATAGAATATACGAAGAGTATGACCATCAGTTTTTAGTTAAAATGGCTAAAAATATTTTTCTGAAAAAGACGTGGCTATTTTTGACCCACATGCGATATCATGGTGGCAAGAAGTAGCTGTTGGAAATTGGTTTGAGAAGTAATGGTTGATACCTAACTTTGACCAATTTTTTAGTGACTAATTATTTAATTTTGGAGGAATTAAATATTAAAATAAAATTCTACGTTTCGAGTATATGAGTGTGGTATATTTAACTTCTCAAAACCATTTAGTGGTGAGTGAGAAATAAAATCCACAAGATAGTCACTTTGAAATGGGATAATGGATGATGGGAAGGTGAAAAGACACCATCCCACATGGGAATAAAATATTAATTTTATTCAATATATAAGTAAGTGGGTGTATAAGAGTGTGCAAGATGAAATAACTATACACATGTGAGGTGTGGTGGGCAAGGCCACACGCGCGCGCCGCCCGGCTACGGCCCGCGGGTCGAGGAAGGCCGCCTGCCGTGCCCGTGCCCCGACGGGATCGGGCCTAGTTTTGCCTGAGAAAACATTTGTTTTTTATTTTTGGAGAATAAAAACAAATAAAGTTGCAACTTAAAAGTGAAATCGTAGCTTTTATAATGGAACAAAGACCACTCACCCACTACTTACTTGGAAGTTATTCTGACATAGTGGCCATTGAAGGAGTGCCCACTACCTGGAGGTTCTGACCCGTTATCCTGGAGTTCGCCTGCGAGTAAAGAGACCCCAAGACCTGGTTGGAAGTCCTATAAATAGGTGCATTGTTGTTGTTCAGAGAACACACTTTCATACTCATTTTCTTTTTTGTACTTGCATAGTGCACTCAGTTTTGCACATTTCGATTCGAAAAGGTGCCTTGTAATTTTGATCTTTGCTTTATTACAAGGACTAAAGCTGTTGTATCTTTGGGGATAACACGTCTGTTAAAAAGACTTATACGGGGCGTGTTTATCTTGCGGATAGAGTTTTTACTCGCCTCAACTATTCTGCAATTTTCGATTTCTTTGTAATAGTTTGTTACAGTTTCTTGTAATCCAGTTTACAGAAATAAAACATCAGAAATTTCAACAACGCAAGATAAACAATTTTTTTTGTTTTAAACGATGGCGTCTACTTCAAGGGTGAATGTTCATACCGCTTTGCTCATGTCATGCTTTGGCGAGAAGCCGAGAAAAATTTTTCAGTGTCCGATTTCAAAAGATGGCAATCCAAGATCTTTGTTTTTTTATCGACTACGCCGAGCCTCGCTAAGTTCTCGAAGGAGGATCCACCGGTGGTGGAAGAAAATGAAACCAACAATGAAAAACGTCTTTGCGCTTTGATGCTTAGGGGATGGGGTGACTTGCGTGCGCAACTACGCCCTAAATGGATGTCGACTCGCTATACAATGTGTATAGTGAAGTGAAATCTTCCAAAGAGCTCGGGATTCTTTGGAAAAAAAAAATCGAGGACGAATATTTGGTTCCAAGAAGTTCGTGGTTGGCGTGTTTCTAGATTTCAAAATGGTGGATTCTAGAAGCTGTCATGGAGCAAGCTCAAGAATTGCGATTAATTATGCACGATATTCGTGCGGAAGGAATGAATGCGGTGGATGAAGCTTCCAAGTGGCGTGCATGATTGAAAAGTTGCCACTTGGATAGAAAGACTTCAAAAATTATTTGAAGCACAAGCGAAAAGAAATAAATCTTGAAGATCTAATTATGCGTTTACGAATTGAGGAAGGTAATCGCAAATTAGATTCAAGGTTTGAAAAGGGTCTTTGTTGATGCAAAGCGAATTTGCTAGAACATGGCGATTCTAGTAATAGCAGTAAAGGAAACGTGACAATAACAACAACAACTACAAGGAAAGAAGCACTGTAAACAAAAAGCCGTTTCGAGGAAATTGTCACAATTGTGGAAAGCCCAACCACATGGCTAAGGATCTGTCGGCTTCCTAAAAAACCAAAATATAGACGACTAATGCTAATGTGGTTGAGCACAGTGGTATGATCAAGGCGACCGATATGGATCTATCTGCAGTGGTTTTTGAGGCAAATCTTGTGGATAATCCAAGGGAGTGGTATATTGACACGGGGGCCACTCGGCATGTCTGTTCTGACAAGGATGCGTTCTCTACCTACACCCCTTGTACAGGTAGAAAACTTAATATGGGTAATTCTTCCTCTTCTGATGTTGCAGGTTTTGGCAACGTGGTTCTGAAGCTCACTTCTGGAAAAGAGCTGCTTCTGAAGGATGTTTTTCATGTCCCAGAAATCCGGAAGAATCTAGTGTCAGGATCTCTTCTTGTAAACCATGGTTTTAGACTTATGTTTGAGTCTGAAAAGTTTATTTTAACTAAGTTTGGACAGTTCCTAGGAAAAGGTTATCGTATAACTGATTTGTTCAAAATGAATGTAATTGCGATTCGTAGTGTAACCGATTCAAGCAAAGAATAAAATTGAGCCTACTTGTTTATATGCTTGAGTATTCTGATTTGTGGCATGGTTAGATTAGGGCATGTTAATCTAAATGCTATAAAAAGATTAATGAACTTGGAATTACTTCCAACTTCAAAAATTGATTCTCAAAAGAGATGTGAAATCTGTATTGAAGCTAAAATGGCTAAGTTACCTTTTCATTCTGTGGAAAGAAATACAGTACCTCTAGAATTGATACATACTGATATATGTGATCTGAAATTTGTGCAAACTAGAGGTGGTAAAAAATACTTCATCACTTTTATTGATGATTGCACAAGATTTTGCTACTTATATTTATTAAGAAGCAAAGATGAAGCGTTGAAGCTTTCAAAAATTATAAAAATGAGGTTGAAAATCAACTTGGGAGCCGGATTAAAATAATTCGGAGTGATAGAGGTGGAGAATATGTTGCACCTTTTGAAGAATTATGTAACCAGTGGGGAATAATTCATCAAACTACTGCACCATATTCACCACAATCTAATGGCATTGCTGAACGTAAAAATCGAACTTTAAAAGAAATGATGAATGCCATGTTGATTAGTTCTAGACCCGAGAACATGTGGGGAAGCTTTGTTTTGACAAAGAAACCACATTTTAAATAAAATCCCACTTAAAGGGAAAAATAAGACACCTTATGAATTGTGGAAAAATCATAAGCCATCTTATAAATACCTTAAAGTGTGGGGGTGTTTAGCTAAGGTAGCAATACGAACTAAACAAGTCAAAATTGGCCCTAAGACGGTTGATTGTATTTTTATAGGATATGCATACAACAAAGATAGTGCATATTGATTCTTGGTACACAAGTCGGAAAATCGAGAAATTTCGAAGGTACCATAATTGAATCAAGAAATGCAATATTTCTTGAAAATGTATATCCTTGTAAAGAAAGGGTTGGAATAAGTTCTAACAAAAGAACTTATGAGAAAGTAAGTAGTTCTTCACAAGAGAATGAAGAACCAAGACGCGAAGTAAAAGGACTAAAACGCTACATCATTTGGTCTGATTTTGTCACTTACTTATTAGGCGGTGAGGCAAATCGTTAAAGAGGCTCTGTCTAGTCCGGATGCTCCGCTCTGGAAAGAAGCCATCAATAGTGAAATAGAATCCATTTTACAAAATCATACCGGGAGTTGGTTGATCTCCCGGGTAGTAAACCTTTAGGGTGTAAATGGATATTAAAAAAGAAATATAAGGGTGATGGAACTATTGATAAATATAAAGCCAGGTTAGTGGCTAAAGGCTTCAAACAAAAAGAAGGAAGTGATTTCTTTGATACATATTCTGTAACAAGAATTGCATCCATTCGAGTGCTTATTGCGATTCTTTGCTTTGCACAATCTTGAGATTCACCAAATGGATGTAAAAGCTGCGTTTTTAAATGGTGAATTGGAAGAAGAAATATATATGGAACACTGAAGGATTTTGCACACTGGTCAAGAGAAAAAGGTGTACAAATTGATAAGATCATTGTATGGACTTAAACAAGCTCCAAAAAAGCGGTGGCATCTTAAATTTGACACAACGATGTTGTCAAATGGCTTTAAAATCAACGAATGTGACAAATGTGTTTATGTTAAAGGCATGTCAAATGCATTTGTCATAGTTTGTCTATACGTGAGCGATATGTTAATAATGGGTAGTAGTCATGATATAATCATGGACACTAAGGAAATGTTAAAAAGAAATTTTGACATGAAAAGACATGGGAATTCTTGATATGATTTCGGAATCAAAATTGGCAAAACATCCGAAGGAATTAGCTTGACACAATCCCACTATGTGGAGAAAGTGCTCAAGAAGTTCAATGCTTTTGATGGTACACCATGCAAAACGCCCATTGATTTGAGCATAAATCACGGTAGTAAATAAAGTCGAACCAAGAGCTCGGTTGGAATACTCGAAGGTGATAGGAAGTTTGATGTACATTACAAATCGTACACGTCCGATCTTGCCTATCCTCAGTAAACAAGTTGAGTAGGTATACAAGCAATCCAATCCAAGAACATTGGAAAGCACTAACTAGGGTACTAAGATATCTAAATTACACCCGAGTTATGGAATACACTACTCGAAATACCCTCCAAGACTTGAAGGGTATAGTGATGCTATGGATTTGATTCAAAGGACTCTACTCCACTAGTGGATATATATTTACTATTGGAGGAGGAGCGATATCATGGAAATCCACTAAGCGGACTTGTATAGCTAGATCCACCATGGAATCGAGTTTATAGCTTTTAATAAAGGCAGGGGAAGAAGTTCGAGTGGCCGTAATTTCTTAGAAGATATTCCATCTTTGGAAAAAGCCCGAGTGCCTCCTGTGATGATTCTTTGTGATAGTCAAGCTACTATAGGGAGAGCACAAAGTAATATGTATAGCGGTAAGTCAGACACATCCGTCGTAGACATAATACCGTAAGACAATTGATCTCTAATGGTGTTATATCAATTGACTATGTAAAGTCAAAGGATAACATAGCGGATCCGCTCACGAAAGGGCTTAACAGAGATCAATTGAGTAAATTGCTAGAGGAATGGGATTAAAATCCACAATTTAAAGAATGATTAAAGTGGTAACCCAACCTCGTGGTATTTGGAGATCCCAAGAACTTGGTTCAATGGGAAAACTAAGCTTTAAAAGTTCAGGGTAAGCACTTGTAAATCAGTTAACCCATCCCTAGAAGGCAAAACAAGTGCAATAAACTTGTTGGTTGTGGTAAGGTTAAGTCATAAGGACTTTTAATGATAAATTGACTCTGTCAAGAGAGATCACCTATATAAGTGAGAAGTGAGGGCGCTTCAATGTAACACTTATGAATCCAAAGATGTTGTCCATGGCCAAAAAGGACACAATGTTGAAGAACGAGAAATGTGAGAAGTCATATTGTGTAAATGTCATTGATTAGGTGTACACGAAGGATGAATAGTTGGCGTTCGCCCACTAGCGCCGGTATATCCGATGATATTTACAAAGAAAGGTTCAAAGTCGCAAACTACGTCCCGATACAATATGGTTTCAATTAAACCGAGTACAAGAGTCCGCATTTTCATGTGCATTTGATTTCCACTCATGTGGGGATTGTTGGAAATTGGTTTGAGAAGTAATGGTTGATACCTAACTTTGACCATTTTTTAGTGACTAATTATTTAATTTTGGAGGAATTAAATATTAAAATAAAATTCTACGTTTCGAGTAGATGAGTGTGGTATATTTAACTTCTCAAAACCATTTAGTGGTGAGTGAGAAATAAAATCCACAAGATAGTCACTTTGAAATGGGATAATGGATGATGGGAAGGTGAAAAGACACCATCCCACATGGGAATAAAATATTAATTTTATTCAATATATAAGTAAGTGGGTGTATAAGAGTGTGCAAGATGAAATAACTATACACATGTGTGAGGTGTGGTGGGCAAGGCCACACGCGCGTCGTCAAGCGCACCCGCCCCGCCCGACGCCGGCCCGGGCCGAGCCCGAGCCGTGCCCGTGTCCGTGTCCGTGTCCCGACTGGATGGACCTAGTTTTGCATGAGAAAACATTTGTTTTTTATTTTTGGAGAATAAAAACAAATAAAGTTGCAACTTAAAAGTTCTGAAACTGCGCAGCTTTTATAATGGAACAAGACCACTCGGCCATTACTTGGAGATTCTGACATAGTGGTCATTGAAGGTGCCCCACTACCTGGAGGTTCTGACCCGTTATCCGGAGTTACGCCCTGCAAAGAAAGAGACCCAAGACCTGGTTGGAAGTCCTATAAATAGGTGCATTGTTGTTGTTCGGATAACACACTTTCATACTCATTTTCTTTCTTGTACTTGAATAGTGTACTCGGTTTTGCACATTTCGATTCGAAAGGTGCCTTGTAATTTGCGATCTTTGCTATTACAAGAGGACGAAGGCTGTTGTATCTTTGGGGATAACACGTCTGTTCAAAAGACTTATACGAGACGTGTTTATCTTGCGGATAGAGTTTTTACTCGCCTCGGCCTATTCTCGCAATTTTCGATTTCTTTGTAATAGTTTGTTCTGATTTCTTGTAATCCGCCTTTCTAAATAAAAAAAAGTAAATTTCAATGAGTAGCTTTGGATCCTTTGAGGTCCCAGTTGAACCGGACTAACGGAGGAGTGTGAGGTTGTGTCTCCTCAACTTCCTACTGAAGATTAAGACTATTCCTAGGAAGGACGGATGTCCCATAGAATGACGGTAGTGTGGGGTCTGCGTGCCCCCACCTGGTGTGGGATTCCTCTGCGTCGAAAAAAGTGACAATGACTATTTTTCATTTTCATAAAACACAAGTGACTAATTTGGCCCATTACCATTATTACAAATGACACCACATCCTACTATGTATAACAATGTTGCTTTTTCCGTGCAGATACTCAAAGTTAAGGATTTTGATGAAATTCAAAGTCTTCTCCCTCCATAGATGGAAATCTTTTGTGGTGGGAACTTGCCTATAACACCAGTAAACATTCGACTGGATTTGAGGTTGTCCCAAGGTACTCCTTCAACGCTCAAGTCATGACGATTAACGAGAGAAAATCCATAGCAGTAAAAAAAGTACAAATTAGTTTTGTGCATAATCCTATAATTAATGAATAATATTGGATAATTAATGAGACTATATAATAATTAAAAAAAAAGTCTTTTTTTCCCACCACACAATCCAAAATGAAAAAGGAAAAGAGAAGACAAAAAAAACAAATCAAAACCCACAAAACCAACAATTTCCTCTGTTTTCTTCCCCTCGGTAAGCACGAATGATATGAAAACACATTGAAATTAGTATAACTGTGACTGTGAGAAACAAACTAATTTTGAATAAAATACAAAAACAATCGTCATCCAATCAGATAGTAGTAGTGAAAACACATCAACTTATAAACTGACACCCCCATTTCTTCACTTTCTTTCTTCCCCAATGGGAAGATAGATACATTATCATATCTCTATCCATTTGTGATTTCTGCTGACGTGGCCCAATCAGGGCATGCCTCTCCCCACTATATTTCTATTACATGCCCCTCAACCCCCACTGTATAAATACACTCAAACAGATAGCCACTATGCTCTACACTGTAAATGCTCCACCCCAAAAAAAGAAAAAAAAAAAAAGAAAAACAATCCCACCATTTTTTTAGATTCTCTCTCTCTCTCTCTCTCACACACACACACACACAAAGTGAACTTTTTTTCCTTTTGAGTGTTCAAATGTAAACAAGCCCTCTGAAAGATTTATAAAAAGAAAGGGAAAAAGAACCAAAAAGTCCATTTCTGCATGACCACACAATAAAGTTTGAATCTTGGTTGGGAAAGAAGAGTAAAATTGAATTTTTTTGGGGGAAATCTGTAATCTTTAAAAATAGAAGTATATTATATATGATGGCTCTCTGCACATTTGGGTTTACTGGGAATGTGAGCAAGGGATTAGTGGGTGCAGATACTCAAAGAAACACCAGTTTATGTTCTCACTGGCTACATGGGATAGATCTACAGTTTCACCCTTTTTGCAAGATCAATAATCAGGTGTGATATTTCTTCATCTTTCTTGTCATGTTTATTTTGAGCAATAAAAATTTATTTAGTAGTTTCGAGGATACCCATGTGGCTAATCTTTGGATAAGAATGTTCCAAATGTTATGAGATTGTCATTTTACTATATTTATTTATTTATTTGTAATTCTTGAGTTTAGATTCTTTGATGGTTAAGTGTGCGTGTATGTTTGTGTATCTTTGTTTATAATTATTTTGTTGGGATAATTACAAAAACTACCCTGAGGTTTACCCTAATTACAAAAACCTCCAATTATCTTTCAAATTTACAAATACCTCCTTAAAGTGTTTCGAATGCCCTTTAAAGTTTTCATTTTCCTGACAAATACCCCTCTGAGGAGAATTTCGATGCTACCCAATTTGGTTTTACCCAACTGCATCAATCAATTGACATGTGTATTCTTTTACTTTTTTTCAAAAATTAAATCAAGTTAAATTTATGTCGTTGAGATGAAAGTTACTGCAGTTAACAATACACGCGTCAATAGATGCATAGAGTTAAGTAGAACCCATGTGGGTAACATCGAATTAACGCATCTTGAGGGTGCAATTTTGTCAGGAATATTTGTAATTTTGAAAGTTAACTGAGTTATTTTGTGATCATAGTAAACCTCAGAGGAAGTTTTTGTAATTAACCCTTTTTTGTTTTGGGTGTATACTACAAATGAGTTGCATTTATCTATCTTCAGCTGTAAGTTTAGGATTGGAACAATTGATTGAAATGGTTGTTTTGTTCTGTTTTTGGTGTTTAAAAGGTTAGAAAAAGGCCAATTGAAGTGTGTGCATCATTGTCCGAAACAGGGGAATATTTCTCAAGAAAGCCTCCAACACCACTTTTGGACACCATCAACTATCCAATTCACATGAAAAATCTATCTACAAAGGTATATTATGCATTCTAATCAAACTCAAGAAACATTTCCATAATGATAAACTATATGTTGCTTTAAAAATTAGATTTTCATTTACTAAACTCTGATTTTTTTTTTGTGCAGGAACTGAAACAACTTGCTGATGAACTTAGATCTGATGTAATTTTCAATGTCTCGAAAACTGGTGGCCATCTCGGTTCAAGCCTAGGCGTAATCGAGCTAACTGTGGCTCTTCATTATGTTTTTAATGCTCCTCAAGATAGAATACTTTGGGATGTTGGCCACCAGGTGATCTCTCTCTTCCTCATAATAACACTACAAGAAAAACTTCCACTTTACCGACAGAATTAACGTCCGACACTAAATTGTACAGTTACCTACACAATACTGACAAAATAACAGACCAATTACCAACAAATCACCAACACTTTTTAAATTTACCGACAGAAATAAAGTAGATATTTACCAATAATTTTAGATTTCGTTAGTAAATATTTACCTACAACTTAATACTTACCTAAAGATTTTTCTGTAGGTAAATTGGTTTTTTCTTGTAGTGATAACATGACTTGTGAAGCTGTACGAATTTTGCTTTTACTACGATCGTTGCCTTTATTGCGATAATTTTGGTTGCAGTCTTATCCGCATAAGATTTTGACCGGACGAAGAGACAAGATGCCGACTTTAAGGCAGACGGACGGTCTTTCTGGCTTTACTAAGCGGTCTGAGAGCGAGTACGATTGTTTTGGTACTGGTCACAGTTCTACAACTATATCTGCTGGTTTAGGTACAATTTTGTTCTACCTCATTGAGATGCATAATAGAACAAGGTTACATAAATTGATTTCTAATATTGTTTTCTAAAACCTTATATATTCTTCTTAAGAACATGTCGATTGACATAGTATAATGGCAACCGATAATTTTCAATTTGCCATTGCAAAAGTGAAATGAATTTTGCTACTTTGTTATAACAACTCATAATTTCGATAATATACACAATGCTTTACCACAGATATCTCGTAATGTGGTAATGGTGATAGTAATTAGGGTAAATTACAAGAACTGCCCTGATGTTTAGCATAATTACAAAAAAATCTAGTTATCTTTCAAAATTACAAATACCCCCTTAAAATATTACAATACCCTCCGGTTGAGGGTATAATTTGCAAAACAGAAACAAATCTTAAGGCGGTATTCATAATTTTGCGAGATAATAGATTTTTTTTTGTAATTAGACTGAATGGTATCTTTTGTATTTAACCGTGCTAATTATGTACAAGCATGCTATTCGTATCTTTTTCTATGTTTCGATCCTTAGATTTCTTGACTGAGCAGGAATGGCTGTGGGGAGGGATCTCAAAGGAAGAAAGAATAACGTCGTCGCTGTGATAGGCGATGGAGCTATGACAGCAGGACAGGCGTATGAAGCAATGAACAATGCCGGCTACCTCGACTCCGATATGATAGTTATTCTAAACGACAACAAACAAGTTTCTTTACCCACTGCTAATTTGGACGGACCAACTCCTCCTGTTGGAGCCTTGAGCAGTGCTTTGAGCCGGTTGCAGTCCAACCGGCCACTCAGAGAACTGAGAGAAGTTGCTAAGGTTTGTATTATGAATAATTACAAAAACTACCCCTGAGGTTTAGTCTAATTATAAAAAAGTCAGCTATCTTTCAAAATTATAGACACTCCTTTGACATGTGTTTCTATTTTACAAATTGCATCCACAAGATGATGGTAGTTGTTATGTAAATGCAAAGTTCAAGAGGGTGTCTGTAACACTTTAAGGCGTATTTGTAATGGATAATTACAAAATTACCCCTGAGGTTTGGGTGAATTACAAAAAATCCCACATGTTTTTGAAAATTATGAAAAACTTGGTGAGATTTGATTCTGTATTACACTTTATGAAGCAAAAATATTTCAAACACCTCCTTACATTTAATACAAAAATCAAATCTCAAGTTTTTTTTCCGTAAATTTCTAATATTTTGGTTGTTTTTGTAGTTATCCCATATTTGTAATTTTGAGAGTGAACTGGAGTTTTTTTGTAATAAGTGAAACCTCAAGGGTAGTTTTTGTAATTATTCCTTAGTATTACGAACGAAGAATGTAAACTGAGAGAAACCATCTACTCTCTGTTGAGTTTTGCTGAGAAATCTTGATTTATTGAGGTTTGATTTTTTTTTTTGTTTGCAGGGAGTTACCAAGCAGATTGGAGGGCCTATGCATGAGCTTGCCTCAAAAGTAGACGAATATGCTCGTGGACTGATCAGTGGTTCTGGATCGTCACTCTTCGAAGAGCTTGGACTTTATTATATTGGTCCAGTTGATGGTCACAATATTGATGATCTAACAGCTATTCTTAAAGAAGTCAAAAGTACTAAAACAACAGGTCCAGTGTTGATCCATGTTGTGACTGAGAAAGGCAGGGGATATCCTTACGCCGAAAAAGCTGCAGATAAATACCATGGTAAATTATTAGCTATAAAATTAGGAATAATTACAAAAGAAAAAAATCCGAGGTTCGGGCTAAATTTGGAATCCTGCGTCCGCTACTGTTGTTTAGGTGTTGTCGTTATTTAGACGACAAATTGCTGCAATAAGTGATAAGTAGTATAATTAATGAGTTTTTGTTCAAGAAATAGTATTTCTCTCATATTGTTCATTTTTCTGTTAAATAATAAAGTTGGAATCGATTACCTTGCTATTTGCAGGGGTGGCCAAGTTTGATCCAGCAACTGGAAAGCAATTTAAATCGAGCGCACCAACTCAGTCTTATACGACCTACTTTGCGGAGGCTTTGATTGCAGAAGCCGAAGCTGACACGGATGTTGTTGCAATCCATGCTGCAATGGGAGGCGGGACGGGTTTGAACCTATTCCAACGCCGTTTTCCAACAAGGTGTTTTGATGTCGGGATAGCAGAACAGCATGCTGTAACTTTTGCGGCTGGTTTGGCGTGTGAAGGCATCAAACCGTTTTGTGCAATCTACTCATCCTTCTTGCAAAGAGCTTATGACCAGGCAAGCCAATCCTCTTTCCACTTCTCTCAGCTACTGTTGTACATTACAAATTCACAATCCATATAGGAAAAGTTTCAAAAACTTCTGCTTTTAGAGGAAGTTATTTATTGTGGTAGAAGTGAAAAGTAGTTGAGAATCAGAAGTTGGTAGTAATTTCATATAGAAACTAAAACTTAAATAAGTTAAAATAGAGTATTTGATGAATAAATTGTAGAAGTGCTTTATTTGTGTGTAAAAAGTCAAACCAAAAGCACAATCAGAAATCTAAATTACTCATCTCACTGATTTTAGATTTTGACTAAATTATATAGAATTAGAAGCGGAAGTTGACATTTGAAAATACTATAAACTACTTTTTTCTAGCTAAAAGTTGACAATCACTTATTTAAGTGTTTACAATGTCAATTTTTGCTTCTAATTCGGCTTCATCTAATTAGAATCTAACAACAGTTTTTCTGATTCTGCTGTTGGTTTGACTTTTACAAAGAAATAAACACTTTTACAACCTTTTCACCACTCTCAACTTCTGATTCTATTTGCAAACACTACCAACTTCTGCTCAACTACGTTTTACTTCTTCTACAATAAATCATTTCTTCTAAAAGTAGAAGATTTTGCAAACACTCCTAATACCTTGTATTACTTTTTGAGATTGCAGAATCTTCGACTTCAACAAACTATCCTAATTTTTTCCCCCGTTCCACATCCAGGTAGTGCATGATGTCGATCTACAAAAGCTGCCCGTGAGATTTGCAATGGATAGAGCTGGCTTAGTAGGAGCAGATGGTCCAACACATTGTGGGGCTTTTGACGTTACGTTTATGGCGTGCCTTCCAAACATGGTGGTTATGGCTCCATCAGACGAAGCTGAACTATTTCACATGGTTGCAACGGCTGCTGCCATAGACGACAGACCAAGCTGTTTCCGTTATCCAAGAGGCAATGGTATAGGCGTAGAGTTGCCAAACGGAAACAAAGGCATTCCCCTCGAGGTACTTTCCAACTCAATCTTCCCATGCTCTACTAATGCTAAGGTTTGTGAGTGTTTGCAAAAACTTTTGCTTTTAAAAAAAGTGCTTTATTGTAGTAGAAATGAAAAAGCAGTTGAAAATCACAAGTTTGTAGTGTTTGCAAATAGAAACTGTAACTTGATAAAGTTAACAAAGAATGTTTAGTGAATAAGTTGTAAAAGTGCTTTCACATATTCCAAAATGAAACCAGAAGCCGAATCATAAATCTAAAACAACCCTACCCTTGCTTTAGATTATCATTAAACTATGGGATAATAGCAAAACTCCCCCTGAGGTTTGGGCTATTTACAGAAAGCCTCAGAGGTGTTTGAAAATTGCAAAAAAAACTCTTGAGGTTTGATTTAGTCTTACATTTTCCTCTACATAAGCAAAAAAATATTTCAAAAACTATCTGTCATTTATTAAAATACTGCAGTTACCCCCTTAAATTTTCATCCAAAAGCTGACAATCAGTCGTTTTAAGTGTTTACAAACACTCCTTTAGAATGTAACATAAACACACTTATTGAGTTGACTTTCCGTATGTTCTTAGATTGGAAAGGGCCGTATACTGATCGAAGGTGAGAGAGTGGCCCTCTTGGGTTATGGAAGTGCTGTTCAGAGCTGTTTGGCTGCAGCAGCCTTGGTTGAATCCCATGGTCTACGGTTGACGGTTGCTGATGCTCGTTTCTGTAAGCCGTTGGATCATGCTCTTATACGCGCCTTGGCTAAATCGCATGAGGTCTTAATCACTGTGGAAGAAGGGTCAATTGGTGGTTTTGGATCTCATGTAGCTCAGTTCATGGCCCTGGATGGGCTTCTTGATGGCAAGTTAAAGGTACAAATTTTTTGAACTATATAATTATTGACTTGATTTCTCCATTATAGAACCTTCAGAAACTTAGCTAAGAGAGAGTTTCAAATTAGTAAATTTATGTTAGTCTGATTCTTCTTGGGGTAATTACAAATATTATCTTGAGGTTTAGCCTAATTCAAAAAAAACTCAATCATCTTTTAGAATTACAAATTCCCCCTCGACATATGTTTTTATTTTACAAATTGCACCCGGATAATTACAAAAACTACCCCTGAGATTTGACTTAATTACAATAAACCCCAGAGATGTTTGAAAATTACAAAAAAAAACCTTAGAGTTTTAACTCTGTGTTAAATGTATGGGGTAATTGCAATACTTTTACAAATGTAAGAGGTTGTTTTGATATGTTTTTGCTTATGAAATGGGTAAAATGTAAAACACAATTAAACCTGATGGGCTTCTTTTTGTAATTTTCAAAAATCTGTTGAGTTTTTTTTTTTTTTTTTTGGTAATTATCCCAAACCTTAGAGGTAGTTTTTGTAATTATCCCTTTATAAAACAAATACAAATTTCAATACTACATCGGGAGAATTTGTAATTTTAAAGATAAATGGATTTGTTTTAACTAAGCTAAACATCAGGGGTAGTTTTCGTAATTAACCCATTCTTCTGCATGCAAATCTTAGAAATAAATGACTTATATGGCCAAAGATTTTAGTAGAGAATAATGTGGAATGAGATTGGATATTTGACTTAGCAAAACTGAAACTTGTGCAGTGGAGGCCACTGGTTCTTCCCGATCGATACATCGACCATGGATCTCCGGCTGATCAAATGATGGAAGCAGGCTTGACACCTTCTCATATTGCGGCAACGGTTTTTAATATACTTGGGAAAGCTAGGGAGGCTCTGCAGATTATGTCCTAGATGCAAGAATCTATTATGTACAGGGTGATTTACTTTAAAACTAGTCTTTTTTAGTTAGCAAACTGAAAAATTTAGTCTTAGATTGAGCTCTGGTTTTCCTATCATCCGATTGTAACTCTAGTAAGTGAAAGCACTAACGAGCAATTGTGTTTCTTGAAAATTCTAAGAATAAATAATGGTAATCCATAGGTGATATCTCTTTATAGAGTGAATTAAAAAATGGGATAATTACAAACATAACCTTAAAGTTTGGCCTAATTATAAAAATAAAATCAGTTATCTTTCAAAATCACAAATACAACCTTAATTTATTACAAAAACTCATTTGAAGATTGTATTTTCTTAACAAATACCTCCTTTCTCGAGGTAAATGTAATTCTGGGAGATAATCAGATTCTTTAGTAATTAGACCAAACCCGAAGAGTAGCTTTTGTAATTAAACCTTAGAGGAACTATTCTTTCTTCTTCATTTTTTTTTCCCTATGAGGGCCTAGGCCGAAGTGGACAATTTCATACCAATGTGAAGAGAGGTGGTGTCGGGCTCTCGACAATCACAACAAGATTGAATTCTTTTCTCTCCTACCGAAAACAATTGTTTTGTGGGTTCAACTGAAATATGAAGAACACAATGAAGTCATCTGTATTAGCACATTAACTAAGTAAAACTGAAAACCATGCGCGTAAACACAATTCAACCTAATACGATTCAAGATCATAAACGCTAGTGTTGGTTTCTGCAATCTCCAGTTGTTGGAAAATTTTGACGATGTTCTCTAAAATTGAAGGAACATAAAGGATTAAATCCTGAGGCGTACGAAGATCAGTACTGTCTTAAGGATTTATTTGCAAAATCCTCCAAGATTCAACAGGATGTAGAATGGCAAAAAAGAATTTGTAACCAGCAGATTGATAATTTCAGTAGCAGGCAGAAAAGAGAACGGAAAGTTGAAGAAGACAGAGCGTATTTTTTCTTCTGTTTTCTTATTCAGCAGTGTGTATATTTAAAATCCTCCACTAATCGATTTCACCGAAAAAAAAGGACGGCATTATTTCAAAAGTTGCTGCACGTTTTCTTAAACAATAATTAGGAATCAGTTTTTCGAAAAGAGCTTGTTTGTTTGAACAGGAGTTAGTGGGCTTGTAAGGATAAGGCCCACCTATAGATAATGATACAAAATTAAATGCTGAATACATAATTGAATAGTTCAAACTAATCAATTAATCCAAAAATTAGGTTGATAGATTAAATCCAAATATTAAGAATTTAAAGTGGCAAAACGAAGTGGGCCGAGCCCGTACCATAAATTTAGCCCAGTTCTTTATGTCCGCGTGGTCTCTTTATTCTCTTAGCCCATTATTACTAAACATATAATGGTCTCCCATTAACAAGGAGGATAAAACTTGTTTTTGTTTCCTACGTGGGGTTAAAAATCTTTTAAAAAAGACTCACAAAATACAACACCAGTTACTCCCTCCGGCACGTCACAGATTTCACCAGGACATGGGAATATTACCAACTGAAATGGTAAATATGACCTACTGAATATTTTTGGCAGCTGGTAGGTACGCTGACCCGTGCGCTTCTATGTAGGTCGAACTCGACCTCACCAGAGACCCGACTTCCCGGCCAACCACATAACGTGAAACCACTAGCTCACATTTTCAGAACTTTCACAATCTATCCATAGACTTGGAACTCTCTTGTTTACATTAAACACATCAAATTTGTAGCCTAACGTGAAACCAAAAAAAAAAAAAAATCCTAATTCAAAATTGAGATTCGAATCCGAGTTGAATCGAATTTCGAATTGATTCGAAAAATGAACACCCTGAAGTTAATGTCCTCGTATCAAAATTTTAAAATGAAAGAACCCGAAGTCATGTAGTTCAACTTAAATGATCAAAGGACAATTTTAATTTTAGGTAAATACGGCGGAGAAAAAAAAAGACAAATTAAAAGAAGATGTAGTTCAGTAAAAAGAAAACGTATTATCATATAGATGTAATACGCTCCTCTCTCCATCTCAATTGGAAGCGAATTTTTCGTCTTGCTTCTGGACTTGACGAAGCATCTAACAATGTCTCCCACAGTAGACATCTCCACACTCCGAGAGTCTCCTCAAAGATTTCCACATTTACTTCCTCAAGATCTCGCAGGCTAATAATATTTTGATTTGGAATGCAGCAATTTTCGCGTTCTTGTCGTATCAATGTCTTGCATAGAAGCTCTAGTAATTCGTTGTTTGCTTTCTCTGCTATGTATGATCTAGGAAACCAATATTGAGTAATGACCCTAGGGCGACAACTCCAAAATAAACCGTCCAAAAGAGCAGAACACACGGAAGATGATGAATGAATCGATAACATCAAATTCTCCACCACAGGTTTAGGTAAATCTTGAATATCCCCCACATTATCAATTTTCATCTCCAAGAAAAACACGATGCTGAGAGATATTTTGGACGGGCTCAACTTTGTCAGAAATTTTCCCAACTTAAGGAGCCATGAAGCACTAAGAAGAAAGCACGAGCACTTTATAGATATTTCAGACACCCATTCCCTTGAAAGTGGTGTAAAAGACAGGTTAGGAAAGCTTGACCCCGACAATTTAAACTTACGAATACTTGGAACATCAAACGTCGCCTTAAACGTCCTTGTCTGTGCCAGGCTTATGCACTGAAGTGAAGGGCTTGAAATATTTATTCCACTGTAGCCATAGCAACACCAAAGGGTCAAATCCTCCAAACAAGGAAATTTAAGAGTAAAGTCACGAAAATACAAGCGATCGATATGTATTTTTTCCAAGAACAATGACTTCAAATTCTGAAACTCGGACAACTTAATTGGTCTATCAACTACTGATCCCACATTTTGCTCAATTGTGGGACTCCTCAATGACAAAACTTTGCTCATCCTTCTAGCAACAGTAGAATCCTTAATATCAATCAAACACTCACATTCAGACAATAACAATTTCTCAATCAAGGGACAGCTCGAAATTATATCCCAAACTACATCATCTCCTATATACACTCTGCGTAAAATGAGGGATTTAAGTCCTGAACAACTTACCTTTCCATCAACCGGCCGATCAATTTTGCACCCGATCACGGATAATCCGATTAGGGTTTCAGCTCCAAGCACCTCACGAGGTAAAACGAATGTCTCTGTTGGGGGATGAAATTCAAATTTGAGATCATTAACACTCATTTTCACCGCTTTCACAATCAATTCACTAGCAAGAGAATTCCTATCACCTTCATTACTTTTCATCCATAGACTGAATTTCTCAATTTTTAGGTTCAATGTTTGGTACCTTTGCATAGTCTTCTTCGCGAATTCAGAGAAGCCGTCTGCGATTTGGGATGTCGGACTCTCACCGCCGCGTTTCTGGAAATTGCGTTCATCCAAATGGAGGTTCGGGCTAGTTAGCCAGGCGTTGTACCATGACTTGGATAGAATACTTGTTTGGGCAGCTTGTTTTCCACTGAGTAAAGACTGTATGTGTTGAATGATGCCCTCTGGTAATGGAATTTCGGCGTTAATAGCTTCAATTCTTTTGCCCTTTTCCATGAGAAACCCTAGAAAATGAATGTGTGTGGGGGGTTTCAGGCGATGGATGATTCTGGTTTTACTGCAATATTTCGCCACTATTTGGATTTATCATTTCAAAGAACAATTTTAGAAACGATGAAATTAAAGTCGCCCAGTTGTTTTTCCATAAGTGTCTTCAACATTTTAGGCACTAAATACTATCTAAATCATGATTTTATATATGTGATGATTGGTCATACTACCCTCATGTGTTTGGCGCAACATTTTTGGGATCGCAATATTTTGAAGTTGTGCTTGAGACGACGAATTCGAAATTGGGGAAAAATATATATAGTATTCATGAAAATTTATGATAAGAAAATCTAGGATATTATAGTTTTCAAATCGAGACAGGAGAGGGAGCTTAGTGGGAATCGAATCTCATACTACTGGCCTGACTTGAAGATCTTAAATCAATATACCACTATCCAATTTCCAGTCTAGGATCTTATCGTTAACGGACAATGAGATATACAAACAATTAATTTTAGAGGTGACAATTCAAGTCAGCGAGTCGTGTTCATATTCGATTTAGGTCAGTTTCGGGTTATATTCAAAATACACAAAAAATTAAATAAAAATGTAAGATTACTATGTTTTAAGACAAACGGTAATATCGTGTCAAATTTAGTGTCAGTTGTGTTTAGGTTTGAGTTTCTCGTGTTCGTGTTCGGATTTTTCTCAATAGCTTCGGGTCTGGTTCGTGTCAAGTGAGTTTGATATGCTTACAAAAGAACTTTGTCAATTCGTGGAGGTTTGGAGTTTTTGACAGTCATGGATTGCAAATTGAAATTATTGAATCAAATTCACTTAACGTTATTAAAGTTCTTAGATTGGGGGAACAAATATTGTTGAATTGATCGACAATGCAATATTGTTAGCGCATGCATTAGCTACATAATATATTTTCTCTCATTGTAAGTTGTAACCACTTTGACGTGAATTCTATTCCACCATGGCTCTGGAAACATCTGTTTCAGTTTTAAATTTTCGTTTTACTTCAAATTAAAAATGAAATCAATCTCTCTTCCTATTTAGTATTCAATTTCATTAATAAATATTCGTTCATAAAATATTTTAAAATAAACACTTAATTACGAATTAATTCCAATTGAAATTTATCCCTAAATCAGAAAACATATAAATTCAAGTGGACACAAAAATCAAATCCAACATTTCCAAAAAATAAGATGTTCACTGATTAATTAACCACGCGACAATTTTTCCTTATCTCCCCTTCCTCTCCAACCAGCACTTCAATCCCTCCCATTTTCACCATCGATTTACCAAACTGCTCGAAAAACGCCGCCTGAGATTGAAACTCCGTAACGATTCTCGCTGAAGTCAGGTCCGTGAGAAGGGCCGCATCGACGTCTGGAGAAGGCCCTGGTTCAGTTCACACTTTGTGAAGTAGTGTGTGTCGAAAGTGAGGGTCTTGTTCGGGTCCCAGGCCGACAGATTGTATCCGGATTAGCGGGGTTGGGGCCTTGTGTGTTTTCGGGAATGCGGCGTAGTTGGGGTCGGCGACGGTCGGCGTCGCCTTTGCGGTGAAGTTGAAGAGCCGGGAGAAGGCTCATGATGTGATACTCCGATGGTGTGTGCACTGTGAAGTTTTTTGAGCTAAATATTAGTTCAATAGTACTTGGAATTACATTTTGTCCACCAAACTATATTGTTTTTTGCGCTTTGTCAATTGAACTTAGAAAAAATACTTATTTTGTCATTTGAACAAATCAAACAATATGATTTGTTGTATTTTGCCCCCTAAACCAATCAAAAGTTGACATGCGTCGACTCATCATAGGTCAAATTCAGCTCGTAGAGATATTTGCAAAATGCAGTCGGCAGAGTGCAAAACTCATGATAATTTGGAGAGTAAAATGTAATTATCGTTTCTTGTGATACGATATTTTGTTGTGATCTATTTCACTAACACACGTCAGGAATACTAGTTAGTGCTGAAAAAAGAATCAAATTACTCGATATTCGACTCGAAAATTGATAATTAAAAACTCGTTTTGAGTTCAATTGAAGCTTGAACAAGTTTGAACACATTCTTACATTCGCTAAGTTGTATAAGTCGGTAAGAGTTCGGCTCAATTAATTAAAAACTTCAAGAAATCTATAAAATATCAAGCTACTTGTGTTATATAAAACTGTGGGTAATGAAAATCTGTATAGGCTAGGCACACCTTTGAAGATGTTATCTTTAAGGTATTAATTCCCCCCACACGGTGTAAATAGTATCAAGGAATTAACCTACGGGATACAAAACCTTAATCTCGAAAATTCTAAGATTACATTTCTCATAATTTTCTGGAGCAAGTGGTTGTAAAGAAATAAGCAGAAAGCAAAAAGAAATAACAGTGGGAAAAGAGGATAATAATTCGTAACTCAATCTGCAGAATCTGAAAGTCTATTTAAAGATTTCCAAGGCTGTGTTCTTTTTGAAATAGATCCAAACGCGATTTTTGAAACTCGATAAACATTCAAATAACCTTGAATAATAGTGTGTTCGGCTCGATTCGATTCGTTTACACCCCTAAATTACCATCAGTATGCACCAATTGGTTTTATAAATTAAAATACCAAATGAACAACCAAAGATCTGAACGTCTATTCTTGATCAACTTACAAAACGTGGTGAAAATTTATGAGAAAAGAGTACAATTTTATTTTACCTGATAATGCAACAAGATCATTGATGTCTAGACCTTTGTCTGAGAACACCTTTAGCAGTGTTGCAAAATCTGAAAATGGTGAAGGTAAGTTGCCGGCAACATTCGAGAAAAGAGAAACCCTCCCATCTCTTCTACCAGTGACCACATCCCACATCGACTTCTTAAACTGCCAATAATTAAATGTAAAACAATTACAACTTAATTACAAATGTAATTACTTCCACTACTTTAATTTCAAGTCAAAAATTAGAAAAGTTAATTAATTACTGGAAAGGAAACGGCATCACGAGCAGAGAGTGCAAGAATATCAGCACAGGAAACAATTCCAGGGCATTTTTTCTCAACCCGAGTCTTGATTTCATCAATTACTTCAAATCCACCCAGTGTGAGATTTGGTCTTGCATCCTTTTCAGATTGGTTTGTCCCAACGGTGTCCAAAAGTATCGATGCATCGCAACCCTACAGTTTATTTTAAACAAATCAAAAAATTAATGACAACCAAAATACTTAATTAGTACACAACACAAACATAATTGCTAATATTATAATCTCTATCTTAATTAATTAGTCCTATTATCAAGTAACATTGTGGAGGACCACGAGCTTATAGCTCAAGTGGTATCACTTACCCTTTGTAAGGGTGTTGATCGGGGTTCGAACTCGATATCTTTCAGTTTCTTTGAAATTTATCTCAACCCCTCGAACCAATACTCCCAACTTATTAAAAAATGTTACATTGTCGAGGTCGACTTTTTTTTACCTAAAAACTACCAATTTTCTAAAGAAATAATGATAAATGCAAGCATTAGCGGTTGTGCATGTAAATTAATTGTTGCACGTGATATATACCCAGTGGCGGAGATAGGGAAGGCAACCCCCTTCTCCCTAACTTTTTTACTTAATGTTATTAAGAAAATGAAAAAATAAAAAATTTAGTTATAATTCATATGATTTTTTGAGTTTTTCCATCCGGTCTACCCTACTTTTGTGGGTTGGCTACGCAACTAATATACCTATTTCATATCTACTGGGATCATTTGTAACGATACTTAATTTTCATGTTTTATTTTACTAATACACGGCACATGTATGTGTACACTTGGCGTGTATTAGAGAAATTGAAAAGAAAAAAAAAGGACGAAACACCATTTTGCAATAGAGAATCTGTACTGATTTCTTAATTACATGGAGTTTCGATTTCATACCTTAACGAAGCAATCATGGTATTGCACACGAAGCAACTTAGCACCCAAGGTAGGGTCGTTCCGTGCTTTCTCCCACGTGACTTGCCTCACAAGATTCTCAGCCTGTGGACAACGAGTATTCTTATAAAAGTTTGGACTCAAACCGGGTCTAATGGGAGCCCTACCGGGTTTACCATGATCCTTATTGGGTCTACCGGGAACCTTACTGGCACCGGTCGCCACTATAAAAAACACCAAGAGAAGAATGTTGCCTAGTACAACTCTCATTTTCATGAATATAGCTAGAAAGAGTAGCAAAAGGAGTAATGTTGTAAACCTAGCACAACTATTTACAATTAGTAATGTTTAAGGCACACAAAAGAACACTCCTAGGAGCTTTCTTTTATAGGCATTGAGATCAAGAAGAGAAGTGGCTAATTAGTGAATTATAATTAATTAAGAATGTATTAAATGTCCACTTGCTAAGATCCTTGGCCGTGGCTCGTGGCTCGTGGGTCTTGTCAAAGACTGCTTTGTTAATTAATTATCCTAATGGAAGTTATGATGTGTAAACGTGTTCAATTCTAATTTTAGAACTATAAATAGGTTTTAGTAAATAAATAAAGTAAAGTCCAACATATAGAGTCTTTACAAGCTTGTTTGGATTTTTATCGAGATTCATAAATTTTATTTGAACATATAGAGTCTTTACAAGCTTGTTTGGATTTTTATCGAGATTCATAAATTTTATTTGAAACTATGATTTGCAATTTTTTAGGATAATTACCAAAAAAACACTGAGGTTGGCCTAATTACAAAAAAAACTCTAGAGGTTTATGAAAATTACAAATTATCCCTTAAGTTTGATTTCGTCTTACATTTTCTCCCTTCATAAGTGAAAAATATTTCAAAAACACCCTGTTTATAGAATTATTACAGTTACTCTCTTATATTTAAGACATAATCAAAAGTGAGAGATTTTTCTTTTTTTTTTTGTAATTTTGAAACATCTCTGGATTTTCTTCTAATTAGCTCAAACTTGAAGTTTCTTTTTTTGATTATCTCTTTTTTCCCTTATTAATTTGTTTCTGCCTTGATCACTTTATAGGGATCCCTAGCCTTTGAGACCAACATCAATTTCTGTCTCTGTTTAAAATACTTGATATTTATATTAAATAGTTGAAATTATTTGATGCATGAATTGACTTTGAATCATGGTTTAATAATATGTATGATTGGCAAAGTCAGACTCATATATAAATAAAAGGTTCACCTCAATCATAGGACATAATTCAGATTTAAGGACTCTTCAATAATAGTTTTATTTAATTAACTAATATGATGTTTCTTATTAGGAGCTTATGGAGGGAATTAAACGTGTTAATCACCGTAATCATTAATTGAACTAGTAGATTATAACGTGATTAAGTTAATGTAATTACATGCTTAATTACTCTTGTCGTCGCATTTTAACACCCGATCTATCTTTGAAATAAAAAACTATATATTCTTAAGAGGAAAAAGCACATTCTTGCATGTTCTCTGTGATAGAACAAAATGGTTATACATTGCAAAATGAAGAGAGAAAACGTGTTCTTGCAATTTGGGAGAAGCAAGACAACAATTAGTCAATTACAAATGAGGATGAAACCTCTTAAATAGAGTTAGGGCTACAAGAAAGATAAAAAGACTATACTACCCTTAACAATACAAATAAATCACAATAATAACAAAATATTAAACTACTCTAACATCCCCCACAAACTCAAGATGCGGTGCAAGTAGCATCGAGAGTTTGCCAACCAAAAACGAAAAACGAGGAAGCGGGTGTGCTTTAGTGAAGAAGTCGCAATTTGTGATGAGAAGTAATGAGCGGCAAAGTAATAGTGCCGTGTTGAAGATGGTGACGAGTAAGATGACAATCAATTTCAATATGCTTTGTCCTTTCGTGAAACACCGCATTGTGGGCAATTTGGATGGCACTCCTATTATCGCAGTACATAGGAGTGGGATGATGAAGAAAAACGCCCATATCGCAAGAAGCCATCGTAACCAAACGATCTCGGTGGTAGTAAAGCCATAGCTCGGTGCAGACGGCTTGGTAGAAGAATGAGAGATAACACTTTGCTTCTTGCTCTTCCACGAGATAAGAGAATCTCCAAGAAAAATGCAAAATCCGAAGTAGTAGATTTACGATCTCCAGGATCACCGCCCAATCAAGATCTCGAGAAGGCACGTAACTCCAAAGAGGAAGTAGACGAAAATAAGAGACTTTGAAAGATGGTACCTCTAAGGTAGCGTAAGATACGAAGAACGACTCCCAATGAACAGGTGGTAGGAGAAAATTAACCGACTAACAATGTGAACAACATAAGCAATATCCGGGCGTGTAATAGTGAGATAAACCAAAGCGCCAACAATGGCACGATACAAAGTAGGATCATCCAAAGGTGTGCCATCTGAAGAAGAATAACGAACATTAACTTCAATGGGAGAATCAACAGTCCTAGTGTCGGTTAAGCGAGCACGATCAAGAATACCAGTTGCATACTTGGACTGTGAAAGGAGATAACCTTTAGGTGACCAACTGACTTCAATACCAGAAAATATCGCGAGAGAACCCAAGTCTTTCATTTCAAAAGAGAGGACAATTCTCGATTTTAGGTGCAATCCTATCAACATCATTACCCGTAATAATCATATCATCAACATATAAGGAGAGCACAATAATACCATTTGCGCAGTATTCTTGATAAAAATAGCGAGAATCATGATCACTACGACGAAAACCAAGAGAAAGAATAGAAATCGAGAACTTCTCAAACCAAGCACGAGGTGCTTGTTTGAGACCATACAAAGCTTTCTTTAGTTTCTGAGACCTCTCCTTGATTATGGATCACACCCGGAGGAGGAACCATATAAATCTCTTCTTGAAGATTTCCATTCAAGAAGGCATTTCTGACATCCATTTGGGATATATGCCATCTACTGGCGGATGCAATGGCAATAAGTGTACGAATTGTAGTCATCTTTGCAACAGAGCAAAAGTTTCATCATAATCTAAACCATACTGCTGAGAAAAACCTTTAACAACCAATCGTGCCTTATACCGCTCAATTGAACCATCAGATTTAGTTTTAATTTTATACACCCAACGAGAACCAATTGCATTTTTACCTTGTGGTAGAGGTACCAAATCCCAAGTTTCGATTTTTGACAAAGGAGACAATTCTTGGTAGTAGCTTGTTGCCAAAGAGGGTCAAGAGTGCCTCTTTGTAAGAAGTTGGCTCGAGAGATTGTGAATAGATGACAAAAATAATGTAAAAGATGGTGAATAAGAAGAATAGACAAAATCAGGTAATTGAGTAGACTTACAAACACGTGAAGGATAACGGGAGCGGGATCCACGATCGCGGGAGGTGAAGAGATAGTCGCAGGAGGAGAGGGAACAATAGTATCAGTAGGAAGCATCGGATTCATCTGCGTAATTATCATCTATATCGCAAGCAAAAGGATCAATATGGAAAAGATCTCGATTTAGACACATTGTGAGAGCTAGATGGAATGGAGAAAAGAGGAATATGCTCAAGAAAGAAAACATGACGTGACACATATAATTTTTGTGCAACAGGATCATAACAATGATACCCCTTTTGATCACCCCCATAGCCTAAGAAAACACACATGGCAGAACGAGATGACAATTTACTATGTTCTATGTGAGGACGAAGAACAAAGCATGTAGAACCAAAAACTCGTAAGAAAGAGTAATCAGGAGTGCAGCCAAATAATTTCTCAAATGGTGACACACCCAAGGTATGGGCGGTTGGGATCCTATTGATTGAATAAAAAGTTTGTAAGAACAAACGACTTCCCCAGTCGCTAGAACAGAGGCGAGATAATAAAAGAGAACGAGCGATTTCCATGATATGTCTATGTTTTCTTTCAAAGAACACCATTTTGTTCAGAGTATCAATACATGAAGTTTGATATATGGTTCCATCTAAAGCAAGCATTTCACGAAAATTATTAGAGGTATACTCCCCACCCAAATCACATCGAAAACACTTGATAACGCGATAAAGAATGTTGTGTTTTGACAAGAGCTCGAAAAAGAGGTATAAATGCCTAAGAAATCATAACGGCGTTTCATTAGATAAACCCAACAATAACGTGTGTGATCATCAATAAAAGAAACATAATATCGAGACCCTCCTTTTGTGGCAATTGGAGAAGGTCCCCAAACATCAGAATGAATCAAATCGAATGGTGAAGTAGAAATGGGCATGCTTTTACTAAAAGGCAATGTTGAAAACTTAGCAAGTTTACAACCACTACAACTAGAAATATCATGAGTTTTCAAGTTCCCTAACGATCCAAAGAGAGGCAAGTACTTCAAACGAGAAAAAGATACATGACCCAAACGAGAATGCCATAAATAAAAATCGGCGAAGATGGACCCAAACGAAAAGAAGACAAATCAACATGGAGATGTTGCAACATCATCCGTACTCAAGTTCATCCAAAATATATAACCCTCCACTCCTACGCCCTGTCCCAATCGGCCCTGGGAGTGAGGATCCCGCACACGACAAGAATCAAGAGAAAGTCACGAGAATAACCGAGAATCGCATAATTGACCAATCGAAACAAGATTTAAAGTAAGTTGAGGAATGTGATAAACACTAGGTAAAGACACATGTGGTGAGATGACAGAACCAACACGCTAAATGCATAGGCGTGCCATCGGCGGAATGTCATGCATACGAGTTCGAAGGAGAAATAGAAACAAAAGATTCTGCATTGGGGGACATATGTGTTTGATACATATTTTTATCTTAATTTTGATGATTTTATTTTTACACCAAAACAATGTTTTTAATTGTTGTCCAAATACTCCTAAATGATTTAAAATGGTTTTAATATTTTCCGGAGTATTTTTCAAGTTTTACTTTAGATAAAATTGGACAACACTTCTAATGATTTTATGTTTATATGTTTTTACTTCAAAACAAGGTTTCTAAATGTTGTCTAAATACTCCCGATTGGTTTAAAATGTTTTTTCTAAATTTTCGGAGTATTTCTTGAGCTTTATTTTCGACAAAAATTGGACAACATTTCTGTCTCTTGGTCGATTGGCCGCTTCTATAGGGCAACTTGTACTGAAGATGATTTTGAAACAGAAAATGAGACGGAAGAAAAATCGCATGGTCGACCGGCCGCATCTGGCGTCGGCCCGTCGGTCGGCCGGCCGCCAGTGGGTCGAACGGCACTGAACGTGTACTTTGAAACAGAACATTTTTTTCTTCAAAAACCTATGAGGGGGACCGGTTGAGATGGGGGACGACCGGTCGAGCCCTACGTCGGCCGGTCGCCCCATGTTAATTGTTGACATATTCATTTCAAACTCTATTCCCGTATGCATCGTCGCCTGCTTTTGACAAAAAAATATGACCGTTTGACAGCAGACACATTTTCTTAAATTGTGGGATTGATTTCTAACAGCTATATTCTTGATTTTAATTGTATTTTTTTTTAGATTTTCAATCCCCAGGAGGAGCCTATGCTTGATCAATCATCTCCTATAAATAGAGGAAGTTTTGGAGCAACCAAGACAACAATTGAGATACAACACAACAACATACACTTCAAGCAAATATTTGTTCTTCATTGTTATTATTCTTGTTGTAATTTTGCCTAGCTTATCACTTTCACATCCTTGAGGTCTAGGCTATTCTTGATTACACTTTGTACTCAAATTGTAATATTCATTATTGAGTTGTAATCTTTATTTTTGGTTATCATTCAAACACAAGATATCCTTGTGAGTGTTCTTGTGGTAAGAACACACTTGGATGATCTAGGTGATAGGTGCAAGAAGATTGTGGTGATCTTCTTATTGAGGTGTTGAAGAATTTGGTATTCTTCAAGGTTGAAGATTGTGGTAATCTTCACAAGGTGCCGTTGAAGGAAGATTGTGGTAATCTTCAAAGGAGATTGTGGTAATCTCAAAGGTGGTGTTGAAGAAGAGTGTGGTGCTCTTCAAGGTGTTGTAAGTTGAATTTGTATTAATTTTGGTAATTAATAAAATTCTTTTTCTTTGAAATCCATCCCAGGATATCTTTGGGGTGGTAGTAGATTAGGCCCTAGGTGGGTTAAACTACTATAAATCAACGCGTGTTGTTTACTTTCCGCACCTTTATTATTGTGTTTGAGCATTCGGTTCTAAAAAGAGGGCGAAATCGAAAAGATGGAGATAATCTATTCACCCCCCCTCTAGATTATCGTAGCCACTTGGACTTACAAGTAGTATCGGAGCCAAACTCTTTTGGCAAGCTCGTTTCACATTGCGAGTGAAGAGGAATGATCGTCGGCTACGAACGAAGCTCATCTATCCGGCACCTCCACCACCAAGCCACCAATATTTGATTCCAAAAATTTTATATTTTGGAAAGAAAGAATGGAATGTTATCTACAAGGTTGCGGGTTCGATTTATGGAACATCATCATCAATAGAGAATCCATTCCTATGATAGACACACCACACACCTCCAAAGGATTCAAAGAGTTCAATGATGAAGAGAAAAAAATCATCTCCTTAAACGGTAAAGCTCTCAATATTTTGTATTGTTCACTTACTAATTTGGAATATGAACATATTGTAGGAATTCGATCGGCACATGAAGTATGACAAAAATTAGAAGCCATCTATGGAGTATTTGCAAATGAAATGAGTCAAACAAAAGCATCTACTTCTCAAAGGGATACAAGTTCAAATCTAAGGAACAAGCCTCCTACAACCTCCAACTATGAAGAAGTTGAACATTGTTTTATGGGCATCGAAGAAGAAAACGAGGTATGTCTTAAACCCTCTACTTCCTGTGATATTGTTATTCAAAATGATTATAGTGATTTGCAAAATGATTTTGATGATCTTCAAAATGAATTCCAAAATTTACTTGTTAAATACAAAAATTTGAAAAAGGAATTCAATATTTTGAAAAATGATAAGGATAGTTTATTTACTTCCTATGAATCACTATCATGTGCTCACACCACCACACTTGACAAGGTTAGAAACCTTGAAAAAGAAAATAGTACTCTTGTTGAGGATATTAATTGCTTGAAAAATGATTTATCAAAATCCAACTTGAGTACCAATGAATCGCTTAATGTGGTAAATGATAATGGTTGTGATAATTTGAATAGTGAACTTGATCATGAGCCCAATGTTGTCAATCATATGAAAAGAAATCAAGTCTCTAAGCATGTTTGTCATTATGCTCCTAGAATTATTACTTGCTTTTATTGCGGTAAAAAGGGTCATACGGTTAATACTTGTTGGGCTAGAAATAGCTCAAATTATTGTTGGAGACCTAAAAGTCTCAAAGCTAATCCTAAAGGACCCAAGCACTTGAGGGTACCACAAAATAATGTTTTATTAGGTACCCGGCAAAATAATGATCGAAGAAAATACATACCGCCAAGAAGACATCAAATGACCAATTCATTTGATCAAAGAAGAAAACATTTTCAACAAAGTCACTTTCCAAGAAGAGGAAATAATCAAAAATGGGAAGAACATAATCCTTGGAAATGACAAAGACAACATCAACAAGATGATTTTCCAAGAGAAAGACATTTTCAAAAATGGGAAAGCCACAATGCTTGGAAATGGAGAAATTGGAGAAGTCATCATCAACAAAATGATCCTCAAAAGGGAAGATATCATCAACAATGGGAACAACACAACCCATGGAAATGACGTAATTGGTAAACCGTATCTCCCATCTAAATATGCATTTTATTTTGTAGTATGCATGTTTTTATTGTAAATAAGTTTTTATTTTTTTGGGTCTTCAATATATTTGTGAGTTTCAAAATTTTTAAAAGAAGACCTTGCATGATATTTCTAAAACTCTTGTGCATTTAATTGGACTTATGTGGTCTATTATCTTTTATGTATTTTTATAGCATAAGTATTTTTTTGATATCTCCTATTACTTGCCTACACTTGTGCTTTTGTGCAAATTTTGTTTAAGAATTGTGTAGGATATATTTCTCATATATTAGTGGCTATTTCGTCATCAAGGTTCTTAAACTATCGAGGTATGTTCACTCGTATTTCTCTTAGAACTCGATATTATGCTTATGCACATATCTTTCAAGATATTTCATTTCAACCCCTTAAGTGCCCCTAAAATGATTTTGCAAATTTTTCTTAAAAGGGCACTTCTCGTTAAGTCTCAATTTTCTCGAATATATGTTTTCCCGAAACCCGTATTTGTTGGACTTGGTCCAAAATTATCTTTTTGCAAAGTTTTAAAACTTTTGGGGTGAAAAATCGAATTTTTGAAAAACCTGGAGAATGAAAAATTGCACTGGGACGGTCAAAGCAGGGGCGACCGGTCGCCCAGGCCAAATTTTTAAGGTTAAAACTCGTCTGTCTTCTTTCTTCAAACAGAACCAGAGAAATCTCAAAACCCTTGTTGCGCGTAAATCACCCCATTTCTCATAAATTCTTCAATTCTTCATCAATTTTCACGATTATTGTTGCTAATCCTCTTATTTTTACAAGAATCTCACATATATGGCTCCTCCAAGAAATTATACCGGTCGAAATCCCATTTCCAAGCGTAGAAGGGGCGGAGAGGGTTCTTCGAGAAATCGGCAAGAAGAAGCCGAACAAAGGGATATTCGAGCTGCCCAGAGAAACGTGGCTCAAGAAGGTGATGACGTTCAAAATCCTCGTACTCTCTCGGGCCCAAATTACCGAGCTCCGCGGAACAATTTCGCTCCAAAATTGCCGTTGGGCGAAAAGTAAGAAATCTTTTATTACTCAAGCTCATCATTCCCATAATGTTCTTAATTTCATCAATAAATATACGGAATGGTACTATGAAGATTCGGGAATGGGAGAAAAATCAATTGCTCGGACTAAAATGTGTCGTTTTAATACATTTACAAATGAATATCCTACTATTAGAGGATTCTTTGAGGAGCAAGGTTGGATGTTTTTATGGGAGCATGCTTATGTCTTATATGATGATGATATTATCCAACTCTTTTATGCTAATATGTGGGTGCAATATGATGATCAAAAGAAGCCAATTGCCGTTAATTTGTTTGTAAGGGGTCGTCATTTTAGGTGGACTCCTAATGATATTTGTCGGCTTTTACATGTTAGAGAAGGTGGTTGGGACTATTTCTCTTGTGGTACTTGGAATGATGAAATGTTGGGGGTATCTATGAAAGAAGTTAAGACGTATTTGGGTGTATGGCCAAAATATTCTCTGTTGGCGATGACACTTGAGCACCGTATTTTATCTGTTATTGTCGCCTACTGTATTTGTGGAAAGGCGGGTAAAATGCCTAGCAACATGGATTATTATTTGACTTATAAGATTGCTAGGAGGGAACCGCTTAACTTTGGCGCCATACTTATTCAATGTCTAATCGAGTCCATCACTCAAGGTAATAAGAAGTTGGTTATGGGATTGGATTTGTAAACTTCTTATACAATCGGGACTACCTTCGTCGGAATGTAACTCGGAGGTATTTCAAAATGACTTTGACATTGATAACATCTCCCAAATGGTCACTATGCGCAAGAATATGGACATCCGACCAACCAAAATGGCTAGAGGAAGAGGTCAAGATTCCCCCGATCCAAACGACTTCTTTGATGATGCCGAGGCCGCAAGATTGGCGGAGGAAGGCGAACCGAGCAATCCGGAGGGTAATACCGGTGCTCAACCGCCTAGGAGGTACACCCAAGCCGAGTTTGATGATTTAAGGGCTTTTCATGAGGCGAGATATGAGGCTTTGGAGCAAAAGACCTCCAAAATGCAAAAATCAATCGGCAAGTTGAAGAAATTCATCAAAGACTTTATTCCCGGATCTTGCTTCTCCTGGGACGAGGAATGATGTCCCCACCCCTTACTTTTTAGCATTTTCTTGTTCATGTTGCTTTGTATTTTTATGAACTTTTTTTTGTAAAACTCTTTTGCACTAATGATATTTGCTTGTTTTCTTGAAAGGGTTAAAATTGCAAGTTGATAATGACTTATGGATGATCATGATATTGATGGTAGGGATGGCAAAATCCCCGTGGGGAACCATCCCCGTTGGTACCCGAGCAATATGGGATGGGGAATCCCCGATTAATTCGGGGGTGGGATGGGGATGGTGATTCCCTGATTCTTTAGAACCGGGGATGGGACGGGGATGGTATTTATATCCCCCGTCCCATCCCCGTCCCCGTTTTGATAAAATGGGGATTCCCCGTCCCCATCCCCATTCCCCGATACATATATATTATATTTATTTATTATTATATTAATTCTAGTTATATTATTTATTTTATTAAATTTAAAGACTAAACTCTTAAGTATTTATAATTTTCATTGTTCTCATTAATTCTTTTATGAATTGTTTTATAATTTTTTTATTTATTTTAATTATTTTAAGTAATTTATTTTATAATTTATTTTATTAAAAATTACAAATGGGGAACCCAATTCCCCGTGGGGACGCCGATCCCCGAATGGGGATTCCTCATCCCTGTCCCAAATGCACAAAATGGGAAATGGTACGGGGATGGTATTTGGGATGAGATTCTGGGATGGGGATGGTATGTCCAATACCAGCCCCGTCCCCGCCCATTGCCATCCCTAATTGATGGAGTATTTGATGGTAAAAATACTCTAATTTAGCATTGTTTGATGTTGGTATGAAGTACTTGATGGTAAAAGTGTTTTTTTTAAATGCATTTGAGATGCTTTGATCATTTTGCTTAGATGGATATTTTGGGACATTTGTAATGTCTTATATGTATTGTTTGAGGCATGACATGTATCTCTTAATGGCTCTTTATTTTTGCTTGATGGCATTGGTAATGCCTTGATCTCTCTTTGGCTAAATTATCTCAATTGGGTTGAACCCTTGAGAATTTACTTTGTTTATGCCTATTATTTGTTGGGAATATGTTGAAAAATGCCTTTGGTGATGGTATGAAAAACTTGGCTAGATTTCATTTACAAGGGCTATATATATCTTTTTCAAATCTTTGACGCCTGCCAAGTGTTCGTTATAATGCCTCAATGAAAATATCATCACATACATGAATTTCTTATTTTCAATGTCTTAAAATCCTTTTGAGATCATGTTTTTTGGCTAACTAATGAGCTTATGGATTTCTTATGATACATTTCTCCCATTTTTTCTTGGATTCTAAGTTTAATTCTTCAATGGTTGATAAATCGTATTGTTGGCGCACTTTGATAAACTTGAATGATGTTTTTATCATCCTAACATTCTTTTTGATGATTCTAAAGGGGGAGAAACCGGAAATTGGCTCATTAGCTCAAAGAAGCTAATAAAAGCTTGTTTTAAAAGCTATAAGCTATGGCTCATAAAAGCCATAAGTTGTGATCTTTTTTTAGTCCAATTGTTGCTTGATGGACTTATATACTTGTCTATACTTGTCTAATGATGTTTTGTGACAGGGGGAGCTTATAAGCTCTTGAACAATTTGTAAAAGCTAAGCTTTTAGCTTATGGATAATTGCTTTTACATTATTTTTGATGTGCTTGTTGATAGGGGGAGCTTGTACTTATTATTGAATATATTTACTCCCCTACTTGGTTGCTTTTATATTTTGGAAATTTTGGTTGCTTCCAAACGGTTAAAAGTTTTACCTAGGAAAATCATTTCTAAAATTGTTCTCCTACTTTATGTAAAAATTGTTTTGGTTTGTAATCATCAAAAAGGGGGAGATTGTTTGATACATATTTTTATCTTAATTTTGATGATTTTATTTTTACACCAAAACAATGTTTTTAATTGTTGTCTAAATACTCCTAAATGATTTAAAATGGTTTTAATATTTTCCGGAGTATTTCTTCAAGTTTTACTTTAGATAACAACTATATTCTTAATTTCTAACAGCTATATTCTTGATTTTAATTGTATTTTTTTGTAGATTTTCAATCCCCAAGAGGAGCCTATGCTTGATCAATCATCTCCTATAAATAGAGGAAGTTTTGGAGCAACCAAGACAACAATTGAGATACAACACAACAACATACACTTCAAGCAAATATTTGTTCTTCATTGTTATTATTCTTGTTGTAATTTTGTCTAGCTTATCACTTTCACATCCTTGAGATCTAGGCTATTCTTGATTACACTTTGCACTCAAATTGTAATATTCATTATTGAGTTGTAATCTTGATTTTTGGTTATCATTCAAACACAAGATATCCTTGTGAGTGTTCTTGTGGTAAGAACACACTTGGATGATCTAGGTAATAGGTGCAAGAAGATTGTGGTGATCTTCTTATTGAGGTGTTGAAGAATTTGGTATTCTTCAAGGTTGAAGATTGTGGTAATCTTCACAAGGTGCCGTTGAAGGAAGATTGTGGTAATCTTCAAAGGGAGATTGTGGTAGTCTCCAAAGGTGGTGTTGAAGAAGAGTGTGGTGCTCTTCAAGGTGTTGTAAGTTGAATTTGTATTAATTTTGGTAATTAATAAAATTCTTTTTCTTTCTGAAATCCATCCCGGATATACTGGGGTGGTAGTAGATTAGGCCCTAGGTGGGTTGAACTACTATAAATCAACGCGTGTTGTTTATTTTTCGCACCTTTATTATTGTGTTTGAGCATTCTGTTCTAAAAAGAGGGCGAAATCGAAAAGATGGAGATAATCTATTCACCCCCCCTCTAGATTATCGTAGCCACTTGGACTTACAATATGATGAGAAGCTCCTGAGTCTAATAACCAAATAGAGGAAGATATACCTGAGGAGCTCGGAGCCGATGAACCTGCAGCAGACATAGCATGTGGTTGAAGACTAAGGAATTTCTGGAACTGCTCGTAGAGATTATCTGCAACAGGAGTAGGTGGTGATGGTTGTACAGCTGCAGCAGTATTATTCAGTGGAGGTGGTCTAGAACCACGTTGAGGAAATTGAGGATGAGGGGTACGCGAGGCTGATCGATTCATCAACTTCGGACATTGAGCCTTCCAATGACCCGGAGTTCTACAAAAGCTACATTCATCTGGAGCAACAGTCTTGGGATTTGGCTTATTCGAATACTTCTGGAATGGGCGGTTTGGAACAGCTAAGACAGATGGACCGCCAGGACCGGGTGTTGGAAGGATCCCCTTTATCGATGCAGACTTGTGACGTGTTTCATTAGCAATTAATTCATTGACCACAGAATCAAGAGTTGGAAGAGGACTACGATGCAAAATATTCCCACGCAAAGACTCAAAATCATCACGAAGAGCCATAAGAAACTGAACCAACCGTTGTTCATTACGTCGGGCAATATAAGGAGCAAATGCACTAAACTCTGCTGATTCTGTCAGAGCTAATTGGTCCCAAAGATTTGTCATTGCCGAATAGAATTCCTGAATACTCATGTCTTTCTGTTGCAGAGTTCGAATGTCCATTTCTAACTGATATTGTTTAGCAAAATTAGATTGTGTGTACAATCGTTCTAAGTGCTGCCAAATTTCCCTGGTGGTGTCATATTTTGCCAATTGCATACCAATCGAACTCTCAACAGAATTATTAATCCAAGTAATAATCTTTGAATTATTAACCTCCCAAGCCTCAAGTTGTTCAGTATATTTGTCATTATTCTCACTCTTAGGTTTAGATTGAGTACCATTTACGATACTCCACATCCGTTTTCCCCTCAAATTTTTTTTTATCACATAACTCCAATACGTGTAATTTTTTCCATCCAATCGAACACCAATAGATTGCAACGAATCCTCCTTTTCAGAAGCCATATTGCACTACCAACAAGCAAGCACAACCAAAACCAACAAAAGAGGCCAAACCCAAACAAACAAAACAGATTCAAACCCGAAATATTTGACAGAAAATAGTAGTAAGGAAGATTACCCAAACATCAAAAACCATGAAGCTGCCAGTTGCTCCGATCTGCTCAGATCTACTCTGATATGCCCCAATATACTGAACGAACTACTCCGATCTACTTCGATACGCTCCGATCTACTGAAACTATCAACTGCAGTAAAAAAATGGTTATACACTGCAAAATGAAGAGAGAAAATGTGTTCTTGCAATTTGGTAGAAGCAAGACAACAATTAGTCAACTACAAATGAGGATGAAACCTCTTAAATAGAGCTAGGGCTACAAGAAAGATAAAAAGACTATACTACCCTTAACAATACAAATAAATCACAATAATAACAAAATATTAAACTACTATTAACACTCTGCAATTCTAGTACATTTTCTAATGTTGTCCCCTATGGAATGAGGATCGACGGAAACTAAAACTACATAAAATAGGATTTGGGTTAGTCGAACCGCGAGCTTATAGCTCACGTAGTATCACGCACTCTTTGTAAGGGTGTTGACTCGGGTTCGAACTCTGTATCTTTTAATTTCTTTGAAATTTATCCCCTTTCCTCAAACCACTACTCCCAACTTATTAAAAAAAGGATTTGGATAGTCGAATCAATTAATTACCTATTTCGTATTTAATTTGATGGTAGTAAAATTAATCACTAGAGGAAAATTTTTGTTTCTACAATCCAAATTTCCTTTTTGGGATGGTATTGTTTGATCGGAAGGCCCTTTTTCTATGGAGTCTATTTCTATTAGGGAAAACAATTTGGATTAATTACAAAAACTACCTTGAGGTTTAGCCTAAGTACAAGAAACCCATTTATCTTTAAGTTACAAATACTCTCTGACATGTTTTTTATTTTACAAATTTGCACCCTAAATGCACCCTCAAGATAAGAGTATTTTGTTAGATAAATGAAAACTTCGTTGTACTTCTGAAAGATGAATGGAGTGTTTTATAATTAGGTTGAATGTGAGGGGTTAGTTTTTGCAAGGCTTAGTTGCAATTCTAGTCATGTAAGTATAAGTGGGTCGCATATTTAGTCCTATAAATATTGTGTGTAGTAATTTTGGTCAGTATAAAAGAGTGTCATACTTGATCCTATAAAATATGAGCAATTTTGGTCCCCTAATTTTTTATTTTTCTGCAATTTGGACCTATAAGTTCTAAGTTTGCATAATTTGGACTTATAAGTTCTATTTTTGTGCAATTTTGGTCCTAAAATTGTGAAATTGCTAGTGAAGTAACTTTTGGGACCAAAATTGCACAAAATTATAACTTATGGAACCAAAATTGCACAAAAAAAAAAAAATTACGGGACTAAATTTGCTACATAGAATACTTATGGGATCAAAATCAAAACTTATGGACCAAAGTTTCTACATCGGATACTTACGAGACCAAACATATCACCCCTTATATTTACAGGTCCAAAATTGCAATTAAGCCTTTTTGCTATTTTCCCAAACAATTTTCTGCAATCTAAACTTTGGTCTTTTTTACACTTTGGAATATAATTTTCTTTTTGCAACTAAAAACCTAATGTAAGTCCAAGCGGCTACGATAATCTAGAGGGGGGGTGAATAGATTATCTCCATCTTTTCGATTTCGCCCTCTTTTTCTAACCGAATGCTCAAACACAATAATAAAGGTGCGGAATGTAAACAACACGCGTTGATTTATAGTAGTTCAACCCACCTAGGGCCTAATCTACTACCACCCCAGTATATCCGGGATGGATTTCAAAAAGAAAAAGAATTTTATTAATTACCAAAATTAATACAAATTCAACTTACACCACCTTGAAGAGCACCACACTCTTCTTCAACACCACCTTTGGAGATTACCACAATCTTCCTTCAACGGCACCTTGTGAAGATTACCACAATCTTCAACCTTGAAGAATACCAAATTCTTCAACACCTCAACAAGAAGATTACCACAATCTTCTTACACCTAACACCTAGATCACCCAAGTGTGTTCTTACCACAAGAACACTCACAAGGATATCTTGTGTTTGAATGATAACCAAAAATCCAAGATTACAACTCGATAATTGATAATACAATAGAGTGCAAGTGTAATCAAGAATACCCTAGACCTCAAGGATGTGAAAGTGATAAGTTAGGCAAAATTACAACAAGAATAATAACAATGAAGAACAAATATTTGCTTGAAGTGTATCTTGTTGTGTTGTATCTCAATTGTTGTTATTGGTTGCTCCAAAACTTCCTCTATTTATAGGAGATGATTGATCAAGCATAGGCTCCTCTTAGGGATTGAAAATCTACAGAAAAATACAATTAAAATCAAGAATATAGCTGTTAGAAATCAATCCCACATTTTAAGGAAATATGTCTGCTGTCAAACGGTCATATTTTTGCTGTCAAAGCACAGGGCGACCGGTCGCACAGAAATAAAAGTTTGAAACGTAACGCAGTAAAATTACACAGGGTGACCGGTCGACGTAGGGTTCGACTGGTCGACGTAGGGTTCGACCGGTCGACCCTGACTCCAACCGGTCCCCCTCAATAGGTTTAATGAAAGAAAACGTCCTGTTTCAAAATGCACTTGCAGGTACCGGTCGACCCCTGGGCGACCGGTTGACCTGCATAATTTTTCTTCCGTCTCTTTTTCTGTTTCAAAAATCATCTTCAGGTACGGGTTGCCCTATAGGGCGACCGGTCGACCAAGAGACAGAAATATTGTCCAATTTTTTGTCGAAAATAAAACTCAAGAAATACTCCGAAAATTTAGTAAAAACATTTTAAACCAATCGGGAGTATTTAGACAACATTTAGAAACCCTGTTTTGAGGTAAAAACATATAAACATAAAATCATTAGAAGTGTTGTCCAATTTTATCTAGAGTGAAACTTGAAGAAATACTCCGGAAAATATTAAAATCATTTTAAATCATTTAGGAGTATTTGGACAACAATTAAAAACATTGTTTTGGTGTAAAAATAAAATCATCAAAATCAAGATAAAAATATGTATCAAACACCTAAATTGTGCGGGCTTTTCACTTTGCAACTTTCGGCTAGCTAAAGTTGAAATATTCACCCATGTTCCTGGAATACTCCAACTACGGCTCACCCAATGTTGCAAGTTGAACAACTCGCGCAATTTAGCCTGTTAGTTGCAAAAAGAAAAGAAAAAAATAGATAGTAAAGTGTAAACATTGTCAAAGTTTTGGTTGCAAAAACTTGTATTCTCTTTTATTTTATATATTTTCTTCTTCTAGTAAAATGCACATGCGTTGCACGTGATCCATATAAATTTATTGATTTAATTAAATTAAAATCTTAATTAATTGAAATTGGTATTATATAATTTTTTTTGTACTTATATGCCATTCTGTAATATTTGTCATAATTTTAAAATAAAATTTGTAGGGCTAAAATACAACTTAGAAATTATGTGAATTATATCTTAATAATTAAAACATAGTTAATATATTTTGTACCGAAAAGCACATATCAGTAGCGTAAATGATTTTATCATAGAAGTAAATTCAATGAATATTTAAAAACTAAAGAGTAATATAAGCAAAAGAAAAGGTCGTTCCATGTACCAATCCTTCTCTTATGTTATACATTCACTATCTCCTTCTTCTCCTTTTTTTTTCCCTTTTCTGGAGAGTCTTCACTGTCTTCTTTGTCTACTTTGTGAAATATTTTGCACATTCATTTTGAAACTTTGAAGAGTGTTTTTATCATCATTTGAAATTTAAATTCGATCATCTATTTTTCTTCTTTGTTGGTATTTATTTGTTTTCATCATCCCTTTTCGTTTCAACTGCAATATTCCCCCAAGTATTATTGGTTAATGTACTTAATGTCTTTCTTCTTTGACCTTCAAAATGGGATTGTTTCGGCTGCTGGACTTAATTATCCAGTAACCACCTGTAGTCATGTACCTTTTTGTTCAAAGCAATGAGAAATTGAAGTATTTTATGTTTGTATGCCCAAGCATATGTACATTGCTTTGAAAATCAGATCGAACGGGTCCAACATCGAACTGGTGGTCGGCAGTCCAGATGCCTCCTAAAAACTGCTTTTTGCGGGTGAACAGGGCAAACCCAGTTAAACCATTCATAGTTGGCTAAGAACCGATTGAAACCATCTTTTTACTTATCTTTTTATTTTTTATTTTTTTCACTTTCTTTATAAGAGCAGTCAATCACATTCAGATTTCCTCAGTGTGCAATTCAGCTTGACTGGCTTCTATCTAATTACAAAGAGTAATAAAATGAGGGAAAATTGTGATAAGGAGAGAGAAAAATGCTAAGAGAGTGATTGATTTCCTTAAAAAGCAGTGGAGCCTAATTTATTTACAAAAAATATGTATTTATCACGTGTCTTTGAATTATATCAGTTTCTATACTTCTGCCCATCTAAAGAGTTTATTCTTAACTGTAATATATCCAAAAGAAAATTGAAAATAAGAATAGTCCAATTGACAACCTCACAATAATTAAAAATTAATTACATAAGCAAATTTAATTCTAAGATAAGGAAGAAAGCCAGGGAAAAAAAAACTTCACCTTTAGAATTTTTTTAAAGCATAATACACCAGTGGGGTAGTTAGGGGGGGCCAACCTGGGCCCTGGCCCCCCTCTTTTAAAAAAAATTACTAAGCAAAATTTTAAAAAAAATTAAATTTAGTTAAAAATTTATATAATTTTTCTATACGGCCCAGCCCATTTTCGTGTATAGGTCCACCCCGTTATAACATGCTGGCTACGCCAGACACAATCTGAGAAGAACTTTTTGTCGAACTATAACCTCCTTTCCCCCACACTTCCTTCTCCGGCTAATCTTCATAAAAAAACAACAGTACCCATTTTCTCCAAATTATCTGAATTGTCGCTCCATGAAATTGAAAACTATAGATCATAATCACCATTGTCATTGTTTAGATACACTACAACTCCAATCAAAACTCTATCTTGATTGTCGTTTCCATTACAGGTCTTTCTAAAATTCCTAACGGCAAAAATTGTATCATCTGCAAGTCTTTTCTATTTTCATGCCACTCTTACATAAACAATCACTGCATCATATACTAATACCCCTGGAAGCAGAATCTTAGTTTCATCTATGAGTCAAGCGAGACTCATCACACATGACCTAAAGTTTTAGGATTATGTATAATGTCTTAACTCAATCATCAATTTTCATTTTTATTCCAGTTTGAAAACTGCCATTCCCCAACTATCTAGACTACAAAAATCATAACTATCTAGATGACAAATACTGATATAAGTACCTCATGTTCAAAACTATAACATTTTCTCTAAAAAATGCTTACGGTAGCCAATGCACCATCTAAATGGACAAATAAGTACAAATAGACATTAAGAGACCACGATCCATCCAAGGATTCCACACTCAGAGTATTCTAGATCTTAGAATGTACGTGGCCAAACAAAGAGAAACATGCATCAAAGATAAGTTAGTGAATCTAAATATACACATGCAGACACACGCCTAACCACACACTACCTCGTTTATTACTTCAAAGTGAGTTGGGTGTCCAAAGAGAGAGAGAAAGAAGAGAGTGATCAAAGAAGCACCATCAAAGAGAGATAAGATTTCGTGACATTAAATCTCTTCTATGGTTTCTTTTCCTAATTCAGAGAATGCCTTTTATGATTCATTTTCCTAATCGTAATCCAAATACAGCCGATTAGAGAGAAGACAAAGCAAAAACAGAGTGAAAACTCTTTTGTGATTCATTTTCCTAACTAAGGTTTCGCCATCAAAACTAATAAAAGAAAGACATATTAGTCTAATTGGCAACAATGTGTATTAATGCAGGCGTAATGCAAAATCAAAAAATGTGCAGTATCTATGCTAGTTGTCATGAATATATGTAGAACACAAACAACAATAGTATTGGTGTAGAAGGAGTGAGAAAAACCCTAGAACATCTAAAAAATACTCAATAATTCAACCTGTTTTGCAGTATGATTCATTAAATTTCCTCAGCCCTAGCCGATTAAATTTCAGAAAGAATAAGAAAAACTTAAAGAAAGAAATAATCAAAAATAAGAAAAAGAAGCATCATTTGGATTTTCTTGTGCCTTACCATACTCATCTTTCGGTATCTTTCTTCAAGTGACCGATTTCTGGCAAATGATGTTGATGATTCTGACAATTAGATTATCCAAAGAATTGAACCGGTAATCCAGTTTTGGCCTTTGCAATTATGTGTTCCCTTCCCCTATTTCAGGTTTGGATGGATTATGGGATAATCAGAATCCTAAGAGATGCGTCCCTTCGAGGACATCCAATAGAATATAAGTAATGTGTGATTGGAAGAAAATTACCTTTTTGCCATTCATCTAAAGGGCTTTGTTGTCTGTTCAAAAATTTTCAGAAATATTCAGACTTTTAAAGAAGTAGATAGATAGATAGATAGATAGAGATAGAGATAGAGATTAGAGTTATTATATGGAGAGATGAGTTTTATCTTGTGATTGTTGTTAGTACTTAGTACTCATCTAGTTTAATTTCTGCTCATAATATCACATAATGGACAAAAAAAAATAAAAAGTGTTATTGTGCTCAAATTTCTATCACATTTTCCCCTCTATTTCAACAAACAAGGACTACAAACATTACAAGAAAACAAACATTACTTATCCCATACTTGAACAACAAGAGCTCAACAAACAAAACCATAAACAAACACAAACATTCAAGAATTTAATTAATTAACCACACTACATTTCTTCCTTATTTCTCCTGCATTCCCAGTAAGCACACCTATTGCACCCATCCTCTTCATAGACTGTCCAAACTCCGTGAAAAATTTCGCAGATCCCAACATCTCATTGACAATACCATTGGCAACATTGTTTGTCAGAAGCGCGGCGTCCGACTGGAAAAGCCCCTGTTGTAGTTTTAGTGTCGGAAAATAATGATTATCGAATGTTAACGAACTTCCAGGGTCCATTTCAACTGTCGTCGTGTTGTCGGATAAGTTTCGGCATTCTGATCTCAATGTAGCTGCATAGGTAGCGTTCAATGAAGGATCGGCGTCGCCTTTTCCGGTGAAATTATAGAGCCTGTTGTTGAAGAAGTTGCAGTGTCCAACACCAATTGTATGTGCACCTATGTATGAAAAAATGCTACATTTTTAGTACTTTTAAGAATCGCGAACATTTAAGGGTTATTACGAAAATACCCCTAATGTTTAGTCTAATTACAGAAAAACTCAATTATCTTTTAAAATTACAAAGGGATAATACTTAAACTATACCATGCTTTCAGCGCATATTAATTTTTGTACCCAATGTTTTACTTTATAGTTACTTTCTCCGCATTCTGTACCATAAATGATTAAAAAGTAAAAGATGAGGTACCAAAATTGACACATATGTGATGAAATGTGGGAAAAGTGAGTAAAAGTGAAATATGGGGTACCAAAATTGATATGATTAGAATATGGGGCACCAAAAGTATAAACAGTGTATAGTTTATGAACTAAATTTGAATTATTTATCCCAATTACAAATAACCTTTGGGTAATTTTTCAGGTAAATACAAACTTCAAAGGAGTGTTTGTAACACTTTAATAGGGTATTTATAATTTTGGTTTTGTAATTAGATTAAACATGAGGGGTAGTTTTTGTAATTATCCCAATATATTTAAACCATAGTAACTTAGTACCTGAGAGAACAACAAGATCCTTTACTGTGAGGCTTTTGTTGGCAAAAGATTGTCTGAGGATGGTGAAGTTGGAAAATGGCGATGGGATGTCGGCTAACGCCTCAGAAGCGCGCGAAATTTTACCGTCTCTTCTGCCAGTTAGCACTTCCCACATAGTTTTATTGAACTGCAATCACAAGTGATGATAAATTTTTTCACTTAATTTTCTTCAGAGTAAGATAAGTTTTCTTTTACAGTTTGATGTTGACCTTTATGTCTTTGTTATCTGTACTGAGTTATATTAGTTTCTGAATGAAAAGGAAATCAACAAACTCTGAGTGTGGACTAACATAAGCATGCCAACTTCAGAAGGCATGTCAAGGAGTGTCTGCAAAAATTTCTGTTTTTAGTGAAAGTGATTTATTGTAGTAGAACCGAAAAGTAGTTGAGAATCAGAAGTTGGTAGCGTTTGTAACTTGAAGTTACAAGTTGAATAAGTTAAAAAGAGAATGATCAGTGAATAAGTTGTAGAAGTGGTAAAATCCAAACACAAGTGGATAAAGCACTTCTCATTTAGATACTAGATTCGGATTAAATTGCGCTGAATCAGAAGCATTTGAAAACAATAAAACTACTATTTTTTTCAGATTACTGATTTTGTCACAAAATGCTTGAACTTTTTTTGTTATAACTTACTTGAACCGAAACCGAGTCTCTGGCAGATAAAGCCACAATATCAGCACAGGACACTTTTCCAGGGCAAGTCTTCTCCAGTTGAGTCTTGATTTCATCAATCACGTCGAATCCTGCCAAAGATCTATTCGGGATCGCGTCCTTCTCTGCTGTGTTATTCGCGGTTGAATCTATCAGTACTGAGCCATCACAACCCTGAAAAAAAACAATCAGTCAGCAAAATAAGAGGCCTAGCTTGATTCATTAAAAATGTTCTAACTTTTTCAAAACAGATTTTTTACCCTAACAAAGCAGTCATGGAAATGCATTCTGAGTAACTTAGCAGGCAATGCAGCATTAGTGGCTACATTTTTCCTAGTTATGTCGCGAACAATTTGCTCCGCCTGAGGACAACTCGTACGATAAAAGTTTTTCCTTAATTCTCCGCCATTACACAATCCTAATGCTAGAAAACATAAACATAACAAGAAAATATAGGAAACTTTCGACATTTTACTCTCTTGAATTGTATAGATAAATAAATATCTGCACGCACATTTTTCTTAACAGAGTTGTGCACTTATATATAACTCTGCTGATTGCACTGGGAGATTATTTTTATGATCAATTTCCAAGTTGTAAGAAATTGGGGATTGTCCGATCCTAGGCACAATCGGAAGAATATTAAACCTAACCAATTAAGTATGAAAAAAAAATATAGTGATCGTTGATAATATTAAATATTATTACGTTTACACCATTTTTTCTATGAAAGATGACAAAATCTGATTATGTATACACCTAAGAGTACAATTAGCATTTGAAGAAAACTAAATCATGAAATATTTTTTAGACCTAATATAACGATTGCACTATGTAGTTTATGTTGGAAAAATTGGGTTGGTATATATCGAATGGCTAAAAACAAATCGAGCAGAGTAACAGTATGAAAGTTGAGGCAAGAGTTGGACTTTGACTTTAAGACGAAATTGCCCCGTTCACGGTGTTTACGGTAAGTGGAAATCGCCTCCCAAGATACAACGACTTACATCCCCAAGATACAACGACTTACGTCTTGTGATAATAAAACTACAAATCACAAGACACTTTCGAACTTTATAAATACAACGACTTACATCTTGTGATAACAAGACCACAAATCACAAGACACTTTCGAACTTTATAGTATTTTTGAACTATCAGAACGTAAGATGATTTCAAAATTTTTTATCGCATCTGACTGAAGGAACACACTCCTTGGCATACACCTCTGCATAGGGTCGTGCCTAGCAATTTTTTGGCCTGAGTCAAACTTTAAAATGGATACGAGTTCAATGACAACATAAAACTAAAAAAATGAACTTTGTATAATGTACAAAATTAGTTAGAATAATATTGCAATATTGTCGTGTTCTTTATCCATCAAGTTTTTATTTGTATTTAAACTATCTACGACTTCTCTTTTTTTGGAAGTAAATTATTTATTGATATCACCAGCTTGACTTTCAGTTAATTTTTATGTCCTTACTTTACCTTTTCCCTTTTAGTGTACATACATGTATTTGGGAGGCATGATGATACTAAAAAAGAAAATAGAAATTAAAGAAATAACCAATAATTCATATCTCATCTATCAACAAGAACAAAAAATATAAAATAAAGACATACATAGATGAATATCAAAATATGCAATGTGTTAGAGATTCATATTCTCATTCAATTATCAATCAACATTACAAAAATATTTTTCTAAAAAAATTTGTCATTTAAATTAGTAAAAACATAATAATAATTTTGGGACCATAAAATAATTTATTATTTGATTTTTTAACATTTGGATGTTTCTTTTTTAATTTCCTATTTATTATATATGTATATATAAAATATCAAAAAAGAAAATTTGGGCCCCTAAAATTTTATTATTTTTTTGGGTCTGAGTCAATTGACTCATTTGCTTTAATGAATGCACGGCCCTGCCTCTGCACACTGGACAGTTGTGTCCAGTCATGGCGCCCCGTCAGCGAACAAACATGTACAATTAGCGCCAGACTGCCACTTGTCGCCATCTGGATGACTATGCCAAGTCACTGCTACCGCCACGTCACCGAGCCACTGGACCGAACCCTGATTCGATTTGCCAAAATTGTAAGGCTCATGTGCAAAGTGCGCCTAATGCGAGTATGTGTGACGTGGTTGTTGGGACAGTGCTCCGCACCATCCTCGGTGTTGTTTGAGCTAGCCAAAGGCTAGTCAAAATTGAATTGGTTCACTAGGGTGTATCGTAAGGAGCTCTACATAATTACTCATTATTAGTGGTGAAGCTCTTGATAAACTAGTCAAACGTTTAATATGTTTCATATGTGGGATATGACTTTTCATATTCCCATCTTTTATAATTCATACAAAAGGCATTTTAAGTGGCCAACTTCATGCATTTATTTCTCATTCACCCGACATTGGTTTTAAGAAATTCATAATGTTAAACTCATCTGCCCACGGCGTAGATTACGTTTATCTCATTTATTTCATACATCGAATAAATGAACCCACTTAAATAATTGGTCAAAATCGGGTCAAAACCCAATTTCTTAAAAACCAATTCCAACAGTTTATAGCTAGATCATTAGTACTTCAAGAAAAAAAAATATGAGTTATTCTAAATTGTAAATAAAGTGATTCATCTGCATGCTGATGAATGTTTTGAAGAATAATGTCATTAGTTCCTTTACTAGAACATGATTTTAGTTATTCTTTGTATATATTCTTTTGTTTTTACATGGCATAAATTAATGGAAATTTCTCCAAAAATCGGGAAAACATTCGTCGACTAGTGAATACATTTTAGAGATAATTATTTTTAACCACCTGAACTTTACCCCTTTTTACACTTCACAACCTATACTTTTATTTTTAACCGTTTGCATCCTGAACTACGAAAATAATTACTCTTTGCAACTTTTGGACCATTTTGCCCCTAAGATTTTATTCTTTAATAACAATAGTTCTAGTTATCCCTTTAAACTCTAATTTGTAGCAGATTGCTCCATAAGGATAAATATATTGCATTATACAATAATCAAAAAGTTTTCACTCCCGAATCAATTTGTTTTTCAAACTTTTTCGAGAAATAAGAACCCGATTTTTTCAGAACTTGTTTTGTTCGTGGCATTGTTACACCTACTTAGATCCAGTCTCTATTCGGAGGTTTTAAATGGATCATGTCGGGTTTTCGGCCTATAAACTCAACAAGACATACTTCTATCAAGATCTTATTTCAAGTATTTATCCGTATACAAATTGGGTCTTTAGATCGAAAATGAAAATAGTCCATTACGACCATATCGGGCCCAACATGCTTCCGTAGTAAAATTAATAAATCCCTTAAAATTCATACCTCTTTTGACCGAAACGGCACCGGGTTAAGTGGTTCGCAACGCCACCAATCGGAAAATTCACGCCCCGGATCGTTTGACAAACGGCTCCTCACTGTTCAACCTCACCTCGGGGAAGATGATCGCAAGTTATCCGACTCCTTGGAAAACTCGGCCAAGACTTGGTTCGTTTCCTACTCCAAGGCGTAAAGTAATTCTTCAAAGGGGATTGATCAATAGTACATCATGAACACATGTTGAACAAACAGCCTTTATTTTATTAAGAACTTAAAGAAAAATTTATTACATTAGTAATCTCCTTTTGGGAGGAGAATACTTGTTTAGCCTCTCATGTATGAGGCTTGCACACGAAAATACATAAAACTTAAAACTAAAACACTCAAAATATTACAAATTTTTCACTCAGATTTTATTGTAAGAAAACTAAGGAAAATGTTCGATGTCCCCAGCTTCCTTCAAATCCTGCATTTTATAGAGGTAAGTCCGGACTTGAAATTCGGACTTCAAATCTTGTTGAAATGTAAGACGTCACTGCTTACGTCATACTCCGAATTATTACTCACAAACTTTGTCTTCCTTCTCTTTCGCGTGACTCAACCCATGTGATGGTTGTCGGGAATCTTCTAAAAGTTGGTCTGTGCGTGGTCCCCGAGGAAAACGCGTCTTGTGAGCCGGGCCCTTGTCCTTTCAGTGTATGGTCTGTCGGTCGGGTTTGGGTGAAACCTTTCCCAAACTCGGGTTCCTTCGCATTCGGGGCATGCTTGTGATCCGGTCGATCCAACGGCCAACATGCGCCATGTTACGAGAATTCCGGTAAGTTTCTTTGCTCTTAGGAATCTTGTTTTCCGAGAGAATTCTCCTTTTGGTTTCGAAAAGTTCCTCCGCAAATCCTGTGGTTGATCCGGTCATCGAATTCAAAAGGAAAGATCCATTCGCCGAACGGAAGAACTTGAATGGATATTTGACTTTGTCCATTTCAGATTAGACAAACCCAAAGACCCATGCTCGTCTTGTAGAAGCCGTCTTGAGAAAATGCTCCTACTAACACTCGGTCCTTCTTCCTAGGTGAAGCCTGCCTTAATGTATTTTAAAGCATTTCCACCGGTCTTCTTAGCTTGATGAAATGAAAAGCTTCATTAAAGCCTTTCTTCATTTGGTTCAGAGCGCACCGATAAAATACGAGTTCCAAAATATCGCCTCACGGCCAAGTGTGGATTATTGGCCCAGGTCTCGTAAATCGCTTCCCCAATCCATTTCGGTAATTTTGAAATTTTCGGGAATCCTGGTGACACGGTATAGATTGAAGCTAAAGCTCCAAAAGTATACCATTCCGTACTTCATTTGGATGACTTAGGGTTTCATCCAAACTCTTGGATACTTGCCCGAGATATCAACCATTGTTTTTTCCGGGTTAATACCTTGTCTTGTAACTAATTTCTCCCATTGTCGCCGATATACCTGCATAGGAGAAATCTTAATCTCGTCGATTTGAACCTTAGATTTGCACTGCGTGGCCTAAGATTCAACTCTCCCTCTTTTACCCCGCAGTCTTTGGGTTGACTTGAAGACTCGGGTTGTGACAGGAGCTTCAACATTCGTTCTGATTTGTACACCTCGGGGGATGCATCCGCAACACTTGTGATTATGGTACTTGAATCCATAACCTCCGGGTTAGAGCCCCGTACTCTCTCGGCCCCTTTTTGCACCGTAGGAGATGCGGCTGGAAGAGAGGCCCTTGCGCCGCTAAGAACAATTGTCCTTGAGCGAACGGGCATGCTCGTATTTGACTAGAAACGGATTTCTGGTCACTGTTGAAGTCGTCCCCAAAACGCATTGAGACATAACGCCCCAAAATCTCGTTCTAGACTCTCCAGGTTTTCCCGAGATGTCTTACTCGTTTAAGGACCTCGTCGACAACGCGTCCTTCCATCTCGTGTCAAGAAATGCAAGAATATTTTCATGAGATTTTATAATGACAATATCATAATCATAATATTGACATTCAGCTTGCCATCTAAGTAATCGAGCCTTTTCTCGGTTTTGATTCAATTTTGTTTTTTGAGAAAAGCCTTGACACTTGAATTATCAATTTTTAAAGTAAACTTTTAGCCTTGATAAAAATAGAGGCCATTTTTTAAAAGCCTTTTCGATCGCAAAGAATTCTTTCTCGTTAATATGCCACCGAGTTGCTTCACTAGGGGTGAATAAACCGCAATATCTGCATGGCACTTCTTCATTTGGTGTGACCTTAGTAAGAACGCCCACCAATCATCACCGGCATCCGTGTAAAGAACCAGTTCATCCTCGTCTTGGGAATTGCAAGTTTTGGAAGCTTTTTACAAACTTTAAGTTGCTTGATTCCTTCTTGATGTTCATCTTCCCATTTGAATCTGCATCTTTTTTTAAGTAATGGGCTAAACACCTTCTCGTAGTATGCTAGATTGTTAATAAACATTCCAAAGAAAATTAACAACTCCAAGAAAACTCAAGTCGCTTCTTGTCTTTCGGTGTATCCGGAAATCCCCGTATCTTTTCTACAATATGACTTTGTAGGATGATTCCAGATTCGTCGATCTCAATTCCTAGGAATTCAACTGTCTTGTTGCAATTCGCTTCTTCTCCGAAAGCACTAATCCTTCTTTATGACAAACATCGAAAATATTTCCAAATGTTTAAGATGCTCCTTCATGTTCTTTGATGCGATCAAAATGTCATCGATGTACACGAACATGAAACGAAATAATCTTTGAAGAGATTATCCATCTTCCTTTGATATATCCGGGGTGCGTTAGCCAATCCCATAGGCATCACGTTCCAAATATAGTGTCCCCTGTGGTGTAGAGAAAGTCAGTAAACTTCTTACTTTCTTCCTCCATCTTAACTGGTAGAATCCGGACTTGCAATCGAACTTTGAGAATATCTTGGCACCTTTGATACTGATTAACGGATGTTCTCTGCTTGGGATATAGTATCCGTCGAACTCCAAAATGTTATTAATCCCTTTGTAATTAATAACAAGTCTCGCTTTCCTCTTTTGATTTCTCCATGGTTTCGACTAAGAATCCTCGGATCATTGTATGGAGAAACTCCTGGTGAAATTAACTTAAGGTCAAGATGTTCCTTAAGTATCTTCTCGCATATCCTCACGATCCTCCCGGTTCATAAGGATTGGTTTGAATCTTACGAACTCGTACTCCTTTCCAGGTTTAACCTTTAAGGAAGCTTTAAGCTCGTTCTTATCCCACCAAGCCAAAGGATCTTCATTGTAATTCCTTTGGATCTTCTTCTTGATATCCTCGAGTGATATTTGTTCCTCTATGGTTACATCACTCTGTGGATTCTCCATTAGACTCATCCATAATTCTCGCAATGGCTTCGGAGTAACTCGTTCTTCTCCTTGTACTGCGAATGAATACAAGTTATTATCCCATATCTTCCGATCCTTCCGAATGGAACCAAATTGTCTATAGGATAATAAAGCTTCACCAAATTTCCTTCGATCCGCCATTTTTGGATTGCGAAGTTTGGCTTCATCACCACGCTAACAAGCTGCGAAAATTAATGGGCATTTTTCTCGTAAAATGCTTCCCAGCGATCTCACGGACAATAATCTTATGATCACATAAGGTTGTGAAAATAAGTCTTCTTGTCTCGTTTTCTTGTGTGAACCGGCTTGAAGGTTTGCAGAAATTGTTTCAAAGAAAATATCGCACTTTGTATCATGGAAATAGATTGGTGGCGTTTTCACTTTGTACCATGGGGTCTTGCTGCGCCTCCGATCATGATTTACGCTTGTTTAATTCCCATGTTAAGGATAAGAATCCTTTTAGAGAAATCTCTTCCGCAATAGCTGGTAAATCTTCTCCAATTTCTTTAGGAAAAACATCCGGAAACTGCAAGTACATATTCCTAAGACTGAATCAATATAGGCGGCGAAATACTCGGCCTTGTATTCGCATATAACATTCCAATAGAAATGTATATGGAGAATGGACTAGTGGTCATCCGATTCGTATCTTTTATTAGCCACTGTGAACTCCATTCCGTCTTGTAATCTTTCCCAAAGGTTTATGTTCCTCAAGAAATTCAATTCCCAAGTATTAATTGTTCAGGATTTTCCCGCAACTCCCTGTGATAGTAAGCTCAATTTCTCCTATCTTCGGCCTCCTTGATACCTTCCAACGATTGGTTGTTGGAGATAATATAGAACATCACAAGGAAAAATGTTATCCTTTTGAGTGATGTCGAATATTACTTCAACCTCTCGCCATCTTCTCGGACATTTCAGCTCTCCTGCTTTGTCTTAAAAACATACGGGATGCGTTGAATCGTACTTGGTCTCCTTTCTTCCCAATTTGCTACTCACCATTCTATCTTTTTGGAAAGACATCCTTCTAGGCTCAACTACGAGACTCGACTTTTGTTGAAGACTGGTTGATCTTGAATTATCATATCAATCTCCTTAATAGTTGGAGATTCAATGATTTCTCGGTAACACTACCCTGGCAAAGTCCTCAAAGATTCTTGGGACTTCAATAAATTCCTTTCTCAAGAATACTTGAATTATGGGTATTCGAGAGAGCATAGGAAATCTTGTATGTGATCGAGTAAGGCCTGTTTCCTTCTTTTATCAAATCGACTCTTTTGAAATCTTGATGAAGAGTTAGGACTCTCTTGAAGTCTCGATCTCCCAAATTGTATGCAATTCTAGGATAGACATTAAATGCTAATTTCCCGCATACAAATTTCTGAATCGCTCCAAGGCATGAATCCTTAAGATGTGAGATTCGCTTGTCAAAAATAGCAAGATTGAGTGGCGAATCTATTCCTTCCTTGAATGTTGCCTTAATAATGACTCTTATGGCTCCAATGTGAATCCATGAGAGTGTATTTGCAACTTCTCTTTTAACTCGCTTTTGATCTCTGTATTTCTCTAATAGGGACCAAGCGCATCTCGATCGTGTTACCGGTAAACTCCATCGAATGGCCAATTCTCCGGTTGTTACCTGTGAATGATTTGGTGTTTTCATTACGAAACCCAATCTTATCCAATGCTTTTTCCATAGCTCCGATTGTAAATCCATCATAGACTTGAAGCTTTGGATCTTCCTTCATAATCCTCATAAGAGTTTTATGAGAAACCGTCGTATGAGAGAGGAATCGACATATCCTCCCCGATTGTCTGTGAAGAATTTCTTCTTCACTCGATTAATTTGAGTCACTTCCATCATCGAATAGATCTCTTCTTCATAGATGCTTTCATCCGGGAATATCCTCAAATTGATACACCGTATTAAATCACGATAATAGACAGCCGATTTCTTCGATTTCCGTGTGGCCTCGAACCGACTCGACTTCGTTTTTGATTATCCGGGCAATCCGTTTGAGATATGCCCTCTTGCTCCGCATGTCCGGAATTACGATCTTTGAAACTTTCATTAGCTCTAGTGTGAGCACGCTGAAAGTTCTTCTCCTGGATTTTCTTTGGTACTTGCTTGATTAGAACCGATGATGAGGCTCTCTACTCGCTTGCTTGAGTCGGTCTTTGCCGATTTATAACCGGGCTTTTTGTTTTGATTAAAACCTTCTAGGTCTCCATGAAGACCTACTTCTTTTATTCTTCGCTTTCTCGGCGGTATGGATGGCTTTCTCTCCTTCTTCTTCTTGTGCCGCCTTGTTTGACCTCCCACAATTGTTGGGATATCATTATCCACGCAACATAGAGGAACCGCTTTATTAATTCCTCTTAATCTCTTGTAATTCTGTGCGGAGAGCGCTTGATAGCACCATTCGGATAACTTGGCCTTTAGGAAAGACATTTTTCCGCCACGATTTCTCTTGACTCCACCCTTGTATTCACGATAAGCATTTCTCTCCGGGGACTCGGAATCTTGGCAAAGAATAGGTGTGCAAACTTCTTTTCCTCGATCTTGGATTTCCGGTATTCGGTGAACAACTTGATATATTCGTCAATATGACAAATATCCAAGAACTCAAGGCTATAGAGGGCTTGTTTATATTTCTTTCTTTTTCATCCTCTAATCCTTCAAAATAACCCGTGCCGATGAATTGGATTTTGAATAGTTTTGCCATACCATCGACAATTCCTTTAAGTGATTCCCCGATGTGACCGAACTTTTCGTACTAGCATCGGTCATATCGAGCAATCTTCACCGATCCTTCAAGACTCATTTCAAGGAGTAAAATGAATGAATCCTTCGTAAGATCGAGGGTTCTATTTGAAATTCTCATAGTCAAGCCCATTCATCAATGAGAACTTCTCTGTTTTTAAAATCGGGATGTCGATTTAACATCAACCCATACGGATGTATTGGGTCGAGTGCGATCTTCCATAAGGCGTCGATAAACATTCGGCCTTAGGTAGGTTGTGCAGTTCCCCGCAAGAGGGTTTCGACCTCCTGTCCCTGAAAGTGGATCACTTCCTGTCGTGAAATCCCCAGCGTATGGCATCCTCTCGTCCCGAGTTCCATGATGTGAACCCGTACTTTCTTCGACGTTAGGATTAACTGGTGGCGGTGGTGGAGGAATTGGTCTACCTTGTGGATCATAGGTAACCAAAGCCGATTCTCACCGCATTCATCTTTAAATCTACAATACCTAATCCCGCGAAGGATTCTGCCAGGTCATGTAGATCTTTAAGATTCATCTTTTCCATATCCATCTTTTTTAATTTTTGATGGATTTTCCTTTGATGAGAGCAATGAGCTTCTCCTCATCTGTCATCTTTCGTATAACTTCGGTTGGTTTCCCTTTTTGGTGTAAATAGGGTACCGTCCCAAAATCAATACGTTTCCTTATCAGGATGAACTTGGCGGTCCTCCGTTCTTGACTCTTTTTCGAATATCATGAAGGATTTCAAGAGTTTCTTCGATATTTCACCATCGTCTCCATCAGTTCTGGATCTAATGAACTTGTATCTTTGGTAGATGAATATGGCGGTTGCCATAACTCGCACCGTCTTACGGATTTCTCTAAGATCTTCGGAGATCTTAGATTTGTCTGGAAGTATCTCGTTCCACCACGGTACTCCATCGGGAATCATTGTTTCGATGGGAATTTTCATGAACCGTTTCTTGAAGGTTCATCAAGTGAACATATAAGTGCAGTTAAGCATCCGAATCGCTTATAATATTCTCGCTCGCATTTTGCATTGCCTTAAGGTTTTCCCGTCGGCTCGCTTGTTCCTTTTCTTCATGTTGGTATTCCCGATATGAAACCTGGTCAAGGTGTTCTTGTGCATACATCGTCAATATTTGATGATATGTCTGTAAAAGGGTACATCTCGGACATCGGTCCAGGATCCATATACTCGGAGTAAATTCTCTCACCAATTGTTAATTACATAAACATAATAAATTTAACTAAAAGTTCTTAATAAACTGAAGCTCGATACCATTTTCGAGGATCGCAAGACCTTTGGGAGTATTCAAAGAAAATGCAATGAAATTTATCGTTCGAGGTTGCAAAGTGTAACAACTTTAAAGTTTAGAGTGTAAACTACAAACCATCTTTCGAAACCAGGGGTAAAACCGGAATTTTATGCAAAGTGTAAAATTTTGTGAAGTTTAGGTTGCAATCAGTAACTTTTCAAAGTTCGGGTTGCAAAGTGTAAAAACCCGTATAGTTTGGGTTGATTAAAAACGTTATCCCTACATTTTAATTCATCAGTGAGTTATATAGCATATATGGCAAGATATGGTTGGACTGAAATATATATTATTCTCAGAATCTCAAGTGAAATGTGATGTGGAGGAGAAGATGTTAGTTATGGTACCTCAAACTATCTTCCCTATCAAAAGAGGAGGAAAAATCGCACAAGACAGTCCCGAACACGGCCTGGCCGTGTTGAACAACACGGTCGTGTCCGGCGTTTTAACAAAATTTTCAGTGCAGCACGGCCTGGCCGTGCTACCCAACATGGCCGTGTCAGGGCCACTTTCAGACACTTTTTTTATGCGGAATTTAGGGAAAACTCACCAACCAATCCCTTTTGGCCACTTTTGTACACTTTTAACACCCTATTTTGCTGAAACATGTCTCCATGTTCCCTCATCATCACTTGAATACAAGAATTCACCAACCAACAATGAAAGTGGGGGTGATTGTTTAACAAAAGAGAGTACTATCAATGTATTGGTGTACAAAAATGTTGCCTATAAAAGCCAAGGGTTGAAGTTGAGAGAGGCATTCATTAAATACTCAGAAAATATTCATTGTATTCATTTCATTAAGTAGAAATGGGATCAAGGGGGCTTGGAGAAGAAAGCTTGGGGCAATATTGGAGAAGAAGGCTTGGAGCAATATCATCAATCAAGGAAGAAGTCCATTGAGGTTTTGAGAAAGATAAGTACACCATGTCTACAATACTTAAATCTTCTTGTGTAATTTATTCTTTGGTCAAAATCATGTGTAGCTAAACTCCTAGTGTTTGAATGTAATGAACTCTAGAATGGATTTGTGATTAAGGTGTGTATGTTTTTAATAAAATCTTCATATTTTGTGTGATTCACTTATATTATGCTTCGTTCATTCGAATTGATATATGCGCAATATTGATTTGAAGTTTATTTTTCATCCGGGAAATCGAGAGATTCATGGTGAAATAGAACTTATCTAAGTGAAAAGAGTTGCATGCAATACTAGATATAGGACGACATAAATCTTCTGGATTAGGGTCAAACCTAATATGGGAATTCACAAATCCTTATAATGTTGTCTTGGGGGTTTTAACTAGAAAGAGATTTCAGTTAATCAACTTGAGATTAGAAGTTTTTCGCCTTGAGAAAGGGTTTAACTTAAATTGGGAATTTCTACGGTCCACAAGACATGAGATTTTATTAAAAGAGGTTGGTTTTTGCTTAAGGGCTTACGGTTGTATTTTTAACTTGTCAAATCACAAAAAACATTTTAGAGGGATTTACATTCAAACATATTTCTATCTCTTGATTTCTTATTTTACTTCCTTCATTTTTACAATTTATAATTTGTTTTCCTTTTTCATCAAACAAAAACTCTGAAAATTGTTAGATTAAATAACAAAAAGACGGTAATTATTAGTACTTACAATCCTCGTGGGAATGACACTCGGTACTCATTAATCTATACTATAAAACGATAGGTGCACTTGCCTACGGTTTTAAAAGTAGCTTTTGAGCCATCATACGCTTTTGTAGTTTTACTGTTTTACCCTTCTTTTCAAATTCATTGCAGTACAGAACGTGTCCTCGACTCGTTCCACGTCACAATGGGTGGCTCCAACCAGGCTCGATTTATATCCATATCCAGAGTGGATCTAGAATGAGTTGGATTGAGTCCAAGTGATCGCAACCATGTCCATTTTCATTTTTATTTTTCTAATTAGCAATTTTTTTATTTTTGAATGAAATGGTTGGCCACATACACTTTAATGCATTAGGTGTAACTTGGATGGATACCTGTGAGTTGTGACCTATAATTCTTCAAAATCAAATAAGATATTTATTTAAAATTTGAAGTCGGAACTTTTAATTATGACCATTGTAGTGAGATTAACAGCTCAATATGATTATTACATAAGAACATTAAAATAAGGAAATTTAATGGAATTTTGGAACACCAAAGTCAAGGTCAACTCATATTAATGGAGTTTCGGTGGTTTCTTTAATCTGGTTATTGCATGTAAGTACTCAATGAAAAATAAGATTTTAAGTCATTTAAGTTGGACCCATTTGTGAACTAGTCATATATGTTGTTAAAGTAGAGTTTTAGTCTTTTAACTATCAAATTTGTAAATATTCAGTCCTTTAAGTAAGCAAATTTTCTTTTGGTCTTATAACTTAACATTTTTTTTAGCAATTTAGTCATATCTCCAAATTTTATTTTGGACTTTTGAATGGAAATAGTCCATTACGACCATATCAGGCTTAATATTCTTCTTTACATAAATTAAATAACCCCTTAATGAATTTTATACATCTTTTGACTAATATTGCATCGGATGTAATGGTTCGCAACGCCACCAGTCGAAGTTGCGTTGTTACCAGGATTCATCAGTGGTTTTGATGTGTTGTTCATGGTGATTTATCATATCCTTTGTATCATCTGATTTACCCAAATGTAGATTAGATTATACACATTTTCTCTTTCATAGTGTTGCATTGTTTTCTTTCTTACTTATGTGATTGCTTGTTCGACATATCAGTTATCATGATGTTCTTGTTCATGCATATTGAAGGTTTGACGATACTTCGTTGAATGAATACATCTTGGATATTTGTCCAGATCGATCAATTTCTTGGAGATAAATCTCCTCACCAAAAGTTAATTACAGAAATATAATAAATAATTTTTAAAAGTTCTTAATAAACATAATCTCTAATACCATTTTTATGAAAGCAAGATATAGTTTTAGAAAATTGAGATAAAAAGTTCTGTTTAAACTTAAAGGACCAAAATGCACATTGTCTTAACTCTTAACATATATGACCAAAATTAAAATAAAGATGTAACTTATAGAACCAGAAAGATAAAGATTCAAACATATTGGACTAAATATCCGATTTCATACAAATTTTTAGGACTGGTCCCAAACCTGCGAAGATAAATGATCAAATCTCAGAATATGCCAACTTACAGGATAAAATTTCTTATTTCCCTGTACTTAGAGCATTTCCAAGAGGCTCTTTAAATTTAAAAAGCATCTTTTGCAAAATAAAGAGCATCTTTAAATTTAAAGAGTGATATTTTGTACATCTTCCAACACTCTCTTTGTATTTGACTCTTTATTTTCTCTTTTTCAATATTAATTTATTGCACATGGGATATTGGAAGTAACTTAAGACATATTTGAAAGTTAGTATTGATTTTAGAAACTACAATTCAAAAAGGTCATTCAAATGGCAAGTAATCTAATGCAATTAATTATACAGAGTTGTTTTGGCTCTCTAATTTGGAGAGTGAAAGACTCATTCTCTAAATTTAAATGTTAAAATAAAGAGTTTGTTGGATATGAATTTTAGTGGTTGACTCTTCAAAATAAATCAAAATAAAGAGCATTTTTCATTTGAAGAGACTCTTGAGGATGCTCTTATATATTATGATGTTTTAATAAAACTAGCCTAGTTCCCCCATAATTTTCTCAATTAACCGTGTTATAAACTGAAAATCTAGTAATATTAGTGTCATTCTTACCTACTTCCCTTAATTTTTGGATTAAAATGAATCGATAGACCGATGATTACTTACCGATCCCCATTCCAAGTTGAATACTCCAAATTAAATCGTGTCGTTGATTAATTAACTTGATGAATATACAACAATAAAGTATATAATTGTCTTTTAGAAATATTCAAGTATTAATAAATAACATGAAAAATACTCAGATTTAAATATTTTATCATAAGAAAAAACTACTAAAGAATCGTCAAAGAAATCGAATAGCAGCTCAATACTTCAGTGAGTGAACACAACAGATGCTATAAAAAAGTATGGACCATAGAGATATTTCGGGCCTGACTTTAATGTTCGGTCAATTTACTTAGGCCTCGTTTGGGAATAAGGATTTGGGCATATTAGGTGTTTTAGTCAAGCTGTGTCTTGTGGTTTGCATTTTGGGCTTATTACAGAAATACCCACTTTTTTAAGTTAATACCGGCCTTTTACGCTTCCCAATTAGACTTGGCCACGGTTCTGGAACCGCCGGTTCCGGTTCCTCCAAATTGAGGAACCGGAACCGGAACCTTATGCTCACGGTTCCGGTTCCAAAACCGGAACCGCCGGTTCCGGTTCCAAACCGGAACACGGTTCCTATACGGTTCCGATTAAACCGGAACCTTTTGTTTTTAATTTTATTTAGATAAAATATTTAGCAATTTAGTTTAAAATAAAAAGAAAAAGGAAAAAAAAAAGGCGAGCGTGATTCATCTAAAATATTTCCATCGTAACTAAATGTTTGCTCTCAACAACGGTTGAAAGCAGGGCATGCCAAAACCTCTTTTGCGATGATTGAGATGATTGTATAAGGTTGAATTCTTTGTGACCACCATTTCAAAATATCAAAGTCTTCAATATCTATTTCACTAAACTCGAAAGAAGTAGTTAAATAATTTTCAAGCTCTACATTTGAGCTAGAGGAACCCTTGGACGTTTACTTTTTTCCCTAAGTAATCGTTGTGCAATATTAAAAATATCATAATAAATATTTTACATTTCTTCTAGAATGTATTTACCAAAACAAGATTGTTGGTTTTAACCTTAAAAAAACGGTTCCATCACGGTTCCATATACGGTTCTAAGCAAGCGGTTAAAACCGCCCGGTTCCACGGTTTTGAGACCAGGAACCGGAACCGGTCTACACGGTTCGGTTTCGGTTTTGGAACCGTTGACCCGCGATTACGGTTTAGGAATCGTTGACCACGATTCGGTTCGTTTGGAACCCGGTTTTGTTCCATTTGGCGGTCTATTCCCAATGCAATTTTACCTAAATTTACGCTTCTCGGTGCAATTTTACCTAAATTTCGCTCCCGCTCTTTTTTACACAACAATACGCTCCAAAGAAAATTAGAAAAATTTTACGCTTTGTTTCAACATTGTTTCAAACATGTTTACGTGTTTCAACATTGTTTTAACATGTTTCTTTTAATAAAAATAGGTAAAAAATTGTATTTAAACATCGAAAACTTCATTGAAACAACAAAAAAATATCAGAACAACATTAAAAAGAGTATGGAAACAACCCAGAAACAACGTAAAAAATATTTAAAACACAACATGAATAAAAAGAGCTTAAAAATAGGTAAAAGTTGTATTTACACATTGAATATTACATGAAAACAACAAAAAAAATTATTAGAACAACATTAAAAATATTATAAAACAACACTGAAACAATAGAAACAATGTAAAAAATAATATATGAATAAAAAAACAGCATAAAAAATAGGTTAAAGTTATTTTGAAACATCGAAATAACAAAGAAACAACATAGAAACAATAAAGAAACAAATTTAAACAACCTTGAAACAACTTATATAACATATAAAACAATGCAGGAACAAAAAAAACGAAAAAATAAAAATCAAAAAATCAAAAAATAGCAAGGAGCGTAAAAAGAATTAGGTACAAAAGTAAAAAAATATGCACAAGAGTAATAGGAGCGTATTGTGTAGTAATGGTACAAAAATCAACGTATTCTGTGTAATTTCCCCTTGCATTTTTTATTGAGGCCAAGTATATCTGGTGACTGGTTGAGCCTTTGCTCATCATTTCCCCATAATAGAGCAGACCCAATTGTAAAGGTATCTTAAGGTATGGCAATTCTCTTCGCTCTAAAATCGACTACAGAGGCCGGGCTGCGAGGTTTCCAGATTGAATGTGATTGCAAAATACTCATAGATGGGCTACGCGGCAAACAAATTCCGGACACGCCTGGAGATTTAATTAAGGATGATATACTGGACGCATCTAGTGAATCTGATTGTTTTATTTTCAATTTTATTCCACGAGAAGCTAATAGAGTTGCACACTCTTTGGCTCACTTTTGTACTGTTAATGAGACTGAACATGTATGGGCTGGGAGAATACCTCCACCTCTAGACGATATCTTGCAGACTGTTGTACTTTTACGTGAGTAATGAAATTCTATTTCCACCTCAAAAAAAAAAAATTGTAAAGGTATCTTTGACTCCTGCTAATGCAACTACTAGTGGCTAATCCGATTGCTCATCAGAAATACAGCAGGTTATTTGCTAAGAAGTACAGAAATAAATTGACTACGAGGAATTGTTTGATGGAATAATTAAAAAAAATATCCCGAGGTTTGTATTAATTATAAAAGATCCAAAAAATTCCAAAAGTATAAGGTATATTTGTTTAGTGATTGGGAGTGATTGGGGGAAGTTTTTGGAGGTGATTGGGGGAAATGGAGTTTGATGTGATGTATTGGGAAATGTGTGTATTAGTAGAGAAATGAATTAGGAAGCGTAATGTAATGTTTGGTTGGTGATTGGGGAAGAAATTGGAAAAGTTTACTTCTGGGGAATGCTAACTAAACATACCCTATAGAAATCCCCTGAGGTTTGATTTCGTCTTATATTTCTACCCCAACTAATAGTTGAAGTGACGAAATTGGTTGACTTCATGTTCATCAAATGTTTTACAATTTCATCCCTCAACATTTGTATATGTTACAAATAGCCACAAATTTTCGTCTTACTTATTACATTTACATTCCCCAAATTTTCAGAATATTACAAATAGCTCAAAACTTTTGAGCTATTTGTAACATTCTGAAAATTTGAGATTTAGTTTGATCTATTTGTAACATTCTAAAATTTTGAGAGATGTAATTGTAAAATAATTAATGACCTCAGCAAATTCCGTCGAGTCAACTAACAGATTGGGTAATATTTAAGACCAAATCAAACTTCAATGGGGTTTATGTAATTTTGAAACTTATCTGGGTATGTTTTGTAATTACCCAAACCTCAAGGGTAATTATTCCTTGTTTTAAGTATCTCATCTCCTCACATACCAATTTCCTTGTTGTGCAACAGAAGAACATGAAAGGATACGCAAAAAAGAGTTCCATTCAAATAAAGTTGCATAGAAAGAAAATACATAAAGAACGAAACTCAGTGTAGCTTTGAGATGAACGGCATTACATATTCACTATATCAGCAGAAAAAAAAAGAATCCCCAATTACATTATCCATGAAAACTTAGAACAAATACTTTTAGTTTTTTCAAGAAACGAATGATAACCTTATAGCTTCATCCAACAAAACCCAAAACAGTTAAAATGAAACTGGAGTTGATACTAAAAGTGCCGGCATTATTGATGGTAAAGCTCCATCAACACTAGCAATGAATTGTGATGACTTTCTCTTAAATAAATTGCCCACTTTTCTGCAAACGACGCAAAACAAAAAGGTTTAGGCCATAACATATGTCACTAAGTGTATGCAAGAAGACAAGAAAAAACGAATCATTTTAAAGAAAGTAACAATACCGAAAGAGGATTGAACATCAATCTTAATACAAAGCTAGCTCTGCTTATGCCCAAGCTCGGGCCAGTAAACAAGCTATTAACTCCAATATTGGCTTCTAAATTCAAACGTAATTTCGGAATTTGATTCTACTTACAAAATAATCAAAAATTAAGTATAAGAGTTGATGCGCAATTATTTTAAGAGAACTTTTTGTAGACCAAACCTTAGGTAACATGACTAGGAACTTTATCTTGCTTGCTTATCATTATCTCGCCATGGATTAAGAGCTTCTCTAACTGCCTGAGCTTCAGGTGAACTCTCCCAAGCCCTTTTCTCTGACTCCAGAACTGTTACTTTATCATCTGCAAAAAAATCCAGAGAATGTAAGCAATTAAAGATCAGTATCAGTATATGTACTGACCATAAAAACAAGGAAAATGAACATGGAATCGACTACAAGAATGCAGCACAGCTATTTCGTGCCTTCACAACCCAAAAACATGAAATTTGATGTTAACTAAAGTAGAAGTATTTCTAACCTATACAATAGATATATCAGAGTCAAGTTACCTGAGAACACTGAATTGTACCCATTGGTCAATTAATATCCAATTTAAGAGGGGTTCGAACCAAATAACCATAACTTGAGGCAGAATAGTTATAATAAGCAAGAAATCCTAAAACCAATTCTCATGCCAAAAGGGAAAGCCATACAAAACTTGCACAACCCAATATCTTGAGTTTTACTAAACTGAGTAGTTACTACACGATTTTCAGCTCACCAACCACATTTAGGAAACTAAATCCTCAAGTCCACAATACACATAGAGTTCCAATCGGATTCCTAAATCCAAGCATTACCTATAGACACGAAGCTTTCATGGCGAATCATTGATATTTTTCAAGTTCGTGATCCTATTTTGAGGGCATAATGAAATTGGGGACTCTGATTTCTGACCTAATCTTCATAAAACGTAATTTCGAGGGCCCAGCTTAAAAAACTACCACTACCAGATTCAAGAAAATAAAATAATTCCAACATTTTCCCCCCACCCAGAGTATTTCAACAGCAAAAGCAAACACAGAAACACACGCTATTGACACTGGAATTCGTTGGTTCCGACTATATCTGAGATGGGTTTTCCTCATTAACGGTTCATAAGCAGAATCAATAAAGAAACTAAAATTAAAACAACAAAAAGTGTGTTTGTGCCTGTGAATATGTGATAAGAAGGATGTGAGAAGGAGGGTTCTCACACAGAAGCCAGTTTTGATCATGAATAGCTCCATTGAACCTCCAATCATGGCTGAAACAGCTGCTATCTTCAAGTACCAATCCAGAAACTTCATCGTTCTGCTTTCTTCGCTTTCTCTTCGTATTAGTTTTCACGCTCCAAACGCTGTCTTCAAATGCCAATACTACGTTTAAATCGCATTTAGCGTTTTTCTCCGAGGGTTTTTTTTTTTTTTTTTTGAGGAATTTTTCTCCGAGGGTTTTGGTCTAGGGCATTCAAGCGATTTTACAAGTAGGATTTGGGACGTATTTACCTACGTAGTTAAAGAAAACTGCCTCTTTATTAAAACTTGTTTTTTACCCCCATGTATTGCTGATACGGATACGAAATATAAATACAATACGGCCTGTATATGAGAATACAACATATTTTAAAATTTTAAAAATACGAATATGGTATATATATATACATATAAAATTATATTATTGAAAATATAGGCTTAGTATAATTAAAAAAATATATTTCAAGCATAAAAAAATTAAAATTTAATAAGTACTCAAATCTGAAATGTCATAATTCACATAGACATATAATATAAAATTAAAAAAATACTCGAAGAGTAGCGGCTGCGGGTTCCCCCGTCATCAAAAAAAAAAAAAAAAATTAAAAAAATGACCAATGGAATAATCATATTCATGTGTAGATGTATCCAAGGAGTATCCATAAAGTATCGGATAAGGTATCATATTAAATATGTATCCGGTATGGATACGACATCTTTAGAGGAAAAAAGTAAATAAGAAGAAGCTCACTGCTCCCCACGATGTTTTGAAACCCGGACCAGACTGGCCGGTTTGACCGGGAACCGGTCACATGTTCGGTGCAGTTCTATATTAAAATTGGGTGGTTAAAAAAATGTTGTCACCCGGTCAAACCTGGTAAAAAAAACCTGGAAAGCAGTGACCAAGTTAACTCGATTTTTTAAGCAAAATTTTACTTGTTTTATTACAAAAAACAAAAAAGTATTTGGTAAATTTACATATAACTTTTTCCTTATATTTGATTTATATATATATATATTTGGATATTATAATTTATTAAATTTATTTTACTTTTATTTGTACTTGTTATCATTTTTTTACATTTGTACTTGCATTTATCTTTTAAATGTGTACATATATATGTGTATGTATATGGGTCAACCGATTTTTTTAGAACGGTTTAACCGGTTGAACCAATGACCCAATGACCCATTTATTAATCTGATTCGATATCTGGTCCGAATTTAAAAACATTGCACTCTCGCCTCCATTGTTGCAGAAGAAGAAAAAGAAGAGTTGTAAAGAATGAGTTTGCATTTTATTCAAAAATGGTAAATGACCCAAGTTTTTGTTATTTTTAGAATAAATATAATTTGACATTGTTAGTCATAGTGTATAAAATGAGTGTGAAGTTTTGATCGTTTTTTAAATGTGCAAATATGTCGACTTTGGTTTTGTCTTTGAACATAATATGGTGGGCAAGTTGGTTGGCAGTATGGTGGGCAGTTATGTAAAACTTGGTTTTTGGGCAATTTTTGTATTTTTACAATGGTGATGGGGTAAAATTGACTTTTTTTTCTTCATATTTTATTATTTATTAATTCAAAATTAATTATTGGACAATATTATTAATTATTATTGGGTCATAAATATTATTAAGCAGCTCTTAAGGCTCAATTCATTAGTTACGACCCACAAGGTGCATGTTATTACACTAAGTCTATGAGGTTTATTATCCCAGTATAAAAGGGTCTACACTAATCATTTATACATATTGATTTGATTACTCTTAGTTGCATCCCTTGCACTGGATTTATTGTGATACATTTGCTGAATTAGGTATCAGATGGGCCTCCCTAAGTATCCCGTGGCTCTTTTAATCTTGTATGTGTGTTATCACTCAAAATTTTATTTAGCTTTGGAGGGTCAACTATTAGGTGAATTGTAGACTTGGTATCGATTCAATTTCTTTGATTTGGAGTGATCTACACTTTCTGATGTATCATTATATGGTGTTTTTTTTAAATTTTGGATTGTGATATTTTTGGCTCGGAAAATTGGGTCGACCCATTGACCCTAATTTTCGATGATGCACTTTCATCGGTTGGACCAAATTAAGCTCCAAAAATAGCGGGACAATTACTATTTAGCCCACCCCTACTCGATTTTTTGCTATAGGCCCGGTGAAGCGATCTATCTGGCTTGACTCGATGATTTTGACAGCTCTAATGGAGGGACATAAATCATCTTCTAATACTTTGGGACAATGGGCGTTTTTCATTACGGTGGTGTTATTCACGCATCCAAAATTGTTAATCACTCCCACCTCTTTTTAAAATATAATATAGTTAGTAAATACACCGCTCCTACTTTCCCATTTTCCCATTTTCCTATTTTTCCTCCCAAATACACCCAAAATGATAAACCCAAGGAGCGGTGGCGGAGGAAGAAATTCGCCAATCTTCTTTAAAAATGACGAAAAGAAGATGTAATATCTTTTGGATTACACATTTTTTATTTTATTTTAATTTTGAATTTAATATCTTACTTTAATTTTACACTTATATTTGGATTAGTTTGGGTAATTGTTGGGCATAAATGTTAGGTAATTGTATTTGGTTTGAATTCTAGAATTACATAACATTTTTTTTTCTGGTTTTTGTCTGAGTTTGGGGAAAAAGATGATGGATTACAGATTGTATACTTGATCGTGTCATAAGGCACGATGGAAGAGTAACAACGATTATGTCATCGTGCCAAGTGACATGATCGAAAAATAATTATGATCGTGTCGTCGTGCCACTTGACACGATGGCACGAGAAAAGTTTTAACTGCATTGCGATCATGCCAAATGTTGCACTTTTGTTATTCAACAGTAAATTTTCAACTGTAAAAATGAAAAAATAACACACTTTTAAGTTGTAAATTAAGGATATACTTATATTACTCGACAAAATTAATTTTTTGTTGTCCATATTTGCAACAATGTGAGCGTTTGAAAATTTGTGGTTTACATAAAAAAACAGTTTTTTACAAAAATATGGGTGAGTGTGAGGAAGATGAAGTGTATTAAAATTTATTTATTTAAGTGAGGATATCATAGTCTTTTAAACTAATGATATAAAGTGGGTGTGATTAATAATTTTGGGGTGTGAATATCGCCACTTTTTTATTAATAGCCGATACGATGGGGTATTTTTCCAAATTTATCAAAGTAGATGGGGTTTTTTAAGAAAGAAACGTCAAAAGAAATTCGCCGGTCATGCACAAAACCCATGATACATAAAACGCGGTCCGAAAACGACAACCCTGCGCTGTGACGTGGGCCTTCCTGCCCCACCTCACCTTTCTATTCATTTTCCAAGAAATGAAATCCCCGTCTTTTGAAATTCTTGATTATACTACTCATCAATTTTTTGTAACATAAAAATTCTTGAAAAAAATCGAATCATTTTCGGTCTGCTACCGCCAAAGCTTTCGTTTTTATTTCTTAATTTTTTTAAATCTTTTTTTCTTGTTCAATCGTTTTTCCTTTTAATATTTCACAAGAACGATGAACCCAAAACCAGGTGATGAGGTGGATAATGCCGCAACAGAACAACATAAATCAATGGGAACACCTTCAACTGCAACATCACAGGTTTTTAGAACCTTTATTCTTATTTTAGTTAATATGCTGTTAAATTTCTGGGTTTCCTTTTTTTGTTTTTTTCTCTCATTTGAAGAAGTTTTGTTGCTAAACATTGTAGAAAGATGTGTTCTTTATGGCTGAAATGTGGTGGTTTAGGTGATATTGCGGATTTTTCTGGTTCTGTTGGTAAATTTGTTCTGAATTTTAAGGTTTGAATCAGAGACTATTTCGGGGTCTCTAACGCTACAAGAAAGAAGAAAAGAGGGGTTGTTTTAGGTTTTGTTTCATGGTTCAGTAGCCTAAATTAGTAGATAGTCACTTTATTATTCCTTATTATATCAGGAAAGATTCTCGTTGTTAGAAGGATCCTCTAGTTGTTAGTTATGCATATAATATTCAGGTCAAAAGATAGCTCAAATAAACATTGTTTCTTGTTATTTATTGCTTGCTGACTTGTTTTCATATCTGTTTGAATTTAATCCAGTTGACAGTTCATAGTTGTTTATATATCAAATTATATAAGTTTGATGTTTCAAGCACCTAAGCACACTTTATTTTAGGATATAAACTATATTTTGTGAATTTAACATTAATCAGTAAGTTGTTTGTACAGCTCAGACTTTTGAGTTCATTTATTCAGATTTTTTTATCCATTATCAACAAAGGCAAGATAGATCTTTTTTTTTTTTTATCGGTAAGGCAAGAGAGATCTTATACCGACTCCAACATATGCTGAAATGTGTTTCGTATTTCAGTAACTTGGCAGTACTGTGAGTCTAAGATTCACATTAAATACTTGTCTCTTTTGTGATTGCCTTTCAATTGTAACTTTAAACTTGAGCGATTCAAAACTCTTAAGTATATTTATTTGTTTGGAAACAGAGAATTTTTGTGAGACTATTAATCAACTTCGAATGAAGGACTTTTTCTTTGGATTGCACGTAAAAGATGTGATGTATTTTTATTTTGGAAAATCTTCTCAACATTCCCAATCTGCTCGATAGTCCTATTATGTCATTTAATGTAAATTTGTCAACTTAGTCCAGTTGATCATGAATTCGTAAAATGGAAGTCTTTCTGAAAGATAAAGGTGCATTGGATTGGTGCTTGTTTGCTTAATATTAAGAGATAATTACAAAAACCACCCCTGAGGTTTGAGCTAATAACAAAAACAAACCCATAGGTTTTTGAAAATTACAAAAATCCCCTTGAGGTTTGATTATGTATTACACTTTAACCCCTTCATAATTAAAAACGTTTCAATCAGCCCCTTTACATTTGTAAAAATATTACAGTTACCCCCTTACATTTAAGACAGAATCAAACCTAGGCTTTTTTTTTTTTTTTCTGTAATAACGAAACTTCTGTTTTTTTTTTTTTTTTTTTTTTTTTTTGTAATTACACCGAATCCCAGGTTAATTTTTGTAATTATCCGTAATATTAATGTTCTCATTTGGTCCTTGCATCCAATCCCTCTTGGCTACTAGTTTCAACAGTTGATCAATATATATATATATATATATATTGGTCCTTGTGGATTAGATCTTCTTTTGTTCCTTTTCCACACTTCTTGAGCTGTATTATATAAGTTACAGCCTGATGCTTACATTCATTCCATAATTCCTATTGCACACAGGCTGATTCTGACGAAAGGGAGTCCAGAAATATGTCTGCAAACTCAGAGCCAAGTACACGACGTTCAGATCTAACCCTTCAAATACCTCCAAGACCTTCCGGTTTTTCAAGCAGCCGCAGTGGCAAGGGTTTAATCAAATCTCCAAGTGTCTCAAATGGAAGTTCTTCTACAGCGGGTTTTTTTCGGGCATTAAGCTTTAAAAAAGGGACTACTGTGTTAGACGGTGAAAGAAGCTCTCTTCTCAGTTCAGATCCTAAGGTAGCTCTTGAAAGCCCCGCTGTTTCAAATCACACGTCAAATTTGTCTTGGAAAAGGTGTACGTCCCTTCCGGTGACACCTGCCTCGAACTTGTCCCCTCAAATTACTGCGACCCCATCATCGGCCAGGACAGTCAGCGAACGACAAAGACCAAATGTAATTTTTAATCTGAACTCTTTAACATACTGTAGTTTATCACTTGTGATTATGATCGATTATGTTTTTCGTTTGGTTGATAGAAACATTTTATTCAAGATGAACGCCATTAGATGTTCGAAAATCACTATAATTGTGTGTATTGATGTTCTGCAGTATGTATATACTACTGTCATCCAGAATTTGTTATCAAGATGAAACATTTTAAGTTGATGTTTTCTTTTATTTGATCTTTCATTACTGTGAAGGTATATATGTTAACATTTGTTATTTTGTATTCTTACTTATGATCCTATGCTCGGAGTAGGAATTTTTATTATCATTTTTTCCCCTACTTTTTCCTTTACCTGTCATATTGTTTATTTATGTGTTCTTTCATCAGTCTATTTTTCACATCCAGTTCATGTGCATATTCTGTCACTATTCTGCCCAGTGGCACCATCTTTGTCTCTGTTTTAACATTCTGTTTTTCTTCACTTTTGAGCTGATCTAGTTGAAAATTAGATAAGTTCAGTTTTGTTTATTCAATTACCAAATTGCACACAAACTGTTTTAGATTTTACAATCAGTTTGTGCTTCATGTCGTTACAGTTGAAATTGCATAATGTTTTTGATGTGTGCATTTCATTTTTAGATAGTAATATAATATTGTTTCTGTGCTTATATTTTAATTGATTTCCCCTGCATTCATCAGTTTCCTGGTTAGTCAATTACCTGATTCTAACTCAGTGTAGCATAAGTTGTCAGTTTCTTTATGTGTACAATACTTCGTTACGAACTATGGCTTATCTGGTGTAAGAGAGCTAGAGGCAAGAACCATCCAATATAGGTAGCTAAGTTGGTGCTTGGTTTTGTTTTGGGGGGTTCGGAAAAAATATTTTGTGAAATTATTTTCGTTTTGAGGATTTGAATAGGGAATGTACTATGTTTGATTTTTTTCAAGTAGTGGTTAATTTGTTGTATTCTTGAAGAAAATTGTGGTTGGTTTTATTTTGGGGACTAAAGTTTGTGAAAATAAAACCAAACAAAACATTAGATTTTCAAGGGCCTATGTTGTTGCTTCTCTTCGTTTTTTCAATTTTTTTTTTTGAGAAAATCAATATTGAACTTTAGAGAAAAAAAAAAGAGCATTATGAAAGTATCACTTTGAAATATTTAATACCATGAATTCATTACTGAATTTATCAAAAATAGAAAATTTGCTGATAAATTTTTGCCCATTTATCGCAGATAAGTGCATCTCAGGCTACTGTTTCAAGGTCGCTCTCTGTGCCCGGGAGGAACATCTTTATTGTAAGATCTTCATCTTTTGCCTCCCGCGAAAATCAATCTCCAGATACTGATGTTGGTATGTCGAGTGCATGTACTTGTTGTCCAATTTTCCTGTTTTAGCCTCACTTGACCGCTCATTACAACTGTGCCAAGCCACTATGTAGCATCTAATTTAAACCCAATTGCATTTTTTATCTTCTCCTATCGTAGTTTCTAATTCCCCTAAATAGTTATAGTTGTCTTAGTGATTAGTTACTATGTATTTTGTCATACACCATTCCGTACATATTAGTCGAAAAAAAGTAAATAACTTTTTGCTGGAGAATTTTAACACGGTTAAATTGATTATAGAACAGCATATGGAGATCCATTTACTGTAATAGTGGTCTGTTCTAAATTTGGGGGTTAATTTAAAAAGGCAAAAGCCTGGGTTTGGGATATTTATGATAAAACTCGGAGAAGTTTTAAATTTACAGAAACCCCTTGAGGTTTGATTCCGTCGTACATTTTATTTACCCCCCTTCATAAAAAAAAAAAAAACACTTCAAACACCCCCTTTACATTTATAGAAATGTTACAACTACCCTCTTACATTGAAGTCAGAATCAAACTTCAAGTTAAAGGGGGTGTTTGTATCAAACTTCAAGTTTTCTTTTGGTAATTATCCCTTAATTTTGCCTTGAACTCTGCATTTTTTAAATGGTGCATATGATGTTATTCCAAAATTATGTCTGAAATAGCCGGCGTGAATCTCGTTAATATCTGATTATGTAAGAATATTTTTCGTGGTACTTTTTGGTGGTAGATCAAAAAACTCCTGTTCCTGTCCACGAGGATCAAGAGATTCCTGAAGAGGAAGCTGTATGTAGGATCTGTCTCGATACATGTGAAGAAAGAAAGATACTTAAGATGGAATGCCTTTGTAAAGGAGCACTCAGATTGGTACATGAAGATTGCGCGATTAAATGGTTTAGCATGAAAGGCAACACTCTCTGTGAGGTCTGTGGTAAAGAAGTTTCAAATTTACCTGTTACTTTGCTTCGAGTGGCAAATAATACTCAAAGAGATAACAGAGAACAGAGTCAACAGAATTCAATGAGGTGATTTTCCTCACAAATATGAAGTTAAGAATTATGAATCGAAACGAGAATATTTGTAAGCTTTTCTTTTTGGGGTTAATAAAGAATACTACCTTGAGGCTTGGTCTAATCACCAAAAAAAAAAAAAAAGCCCAGCTATATTTCCTTGATATTTGTTTCTATTTTACAAATTGCACCTTTTGAGATGGGTATTTGTTAATTAAATACAAATCTCAATGAGGTGCTTGTAAACATTAAAGGGATATTTGTAATTTTGAAAGATAACTGGTTTTTTTGTATGAGGCTAAACTTCAGGGGTAGTTTTTGTAATTAACCATTTTTTTTAATAATTTGGGACATTATTGTTTGCTCAGCATATATCTATTTCGTGTCTCATTGTTGATGAAGCTTAAAATGTATTTGCATCTTTATTCAGCGCCTGGCAAGATTTTGTGGTGCTCGTCTTGATTAGCACAATATGCTATTTCTTCTTCCTGGAGCAGCTACTGGTAAGATATTAGGTAATAAGATTTAATCGATTGTTCCATATTTCAAAATGTTTACAGTTTCTGATTAATTTATCATAACTATGAAGCATTTTCGTGTACAAAACATTAATTCCAGTACAACATGGAGAAGAAATGGACCAGTCAGCCAATACATTTCATGGTTGACTTTTTGACGTTTTTCTAATTGGTAACGTCTTCTCGTTTGCAGATCCAGGAGATGAGAAGTCAAGCTCTTATAATTGCTGCACCGTTCTCTTTCACTTTGGGTCTTACAGCATCGATGTTTGCAGTTATCCTAGGTACATGAATGTTCCAGAAAGTTCAAAGTGATTCATACTAAGAAGAGAATATTGATCGTAAAAATAATTTATTTTGATGCAGCTATCAAAGAGTATATATGGACTTATGCAGCTCTCGAGTTTGCGCTCGTGGCCTTGATTCTCCATATTTTCTATTCGATTGTGAGAAGCATTACAACCTGATTTTTATTTTATTTTTTCTGCAACCGTGTGCTAATTGCTACAATTCAAATGTTTTTTTCTCTAATAGAACTGCATGGATCAAAATGTTTTTAGTCTCATCTCTTCCCAAGATTCTAGGAGTGTTTGCAAACACCAAAAAAAAAGTGATTCTCAACATTTAGCTGGAAAAATCACTTTTTAGTGTTTGCAAATACAAATTTCTGCTTTTAATTATGCTTCATTTAATCAAAATTTGAAACCAAGGGGGAGTGGTGCTTTAGATTTCTGATTCTGCTTTTGGTTTGACTTGTACACACAAATAAAACACTTTTACAACTATCCACCACACTATTTCTCAACTTATGGAATGTTTGCAAAAACTTCTGCTTTTAGAAAAAATGATTTATTGTAGCAGAAGTAAAAGTAGTTGAGAATTATAAATTGACAATGTTTGCAAATAGAATCAGAAGTTGAGTGTTTGGTGAAAAAGTTATAAAAGTGCTTATTTATTTGTAAATGTGCTTATTTATTTGTAAAAGCATCCGTCTTTCTGCGTTTAGATTCTGATTAAATGAAGCAGAAGTTCGCATTTGCAAACACTAAAAAGTGGTTCTTTCCAGCCAAAAGCTGAGAAGCACTTTTTTTTAGTGATGGCAAACATTCTCATAAAATCACTTCTCCTCCAAAAGCATAAGTGTTTGCAAACACTCCCTTAATTATTTTGCTAAGTCATAATTGTATCCTTTAGACAAAAAAAACACTTCCGAAAACTCTAAAATAGATACATGAAAAATCTACGATGTTTGTTTTCTGATCTGCAAATTTCACAATGTATTTATCCGATTTTCTTGGCAATATGACTCACATTCTGTTTGGTTTGGCAGCTTCACATGCCACCAATTCATGCCATCCTGATTTCATCGTTCGTAGGACTTGGATTGGCCGTACTCCTTAACTCTATTTATACGCGATTCTTTTTATGGCGTGTTCAAGTTGCTCAAACTTCCCCAGTATGATATACAAACTGAGATGTGAAAATTAGCTAAGTATGCGGAATATTCGTGGTAGCTTAAAGACGAGCTGTTCGACTGCAAAATTAGTGGATATTCGATGCAGCTGCCCAGCAGCAAAGTGGGATCAATCTAAAGGTTCAAGTGCATTTAAAACGATGTCCGTACTGTTTTGAAGGTTTCGAACTTGGCTTCATCACCATGCTGTATGAGGGGCTCGTAAGGTAGTAGAAATTTGTATGGAAATTAGCATGGCTAATAGCATGGCAAGTGCTATCGACATTTGCTTTGGATTGATGTGTGGAGTTGTAATGCTATATTCCCCCCCAATAAATTTTTTTTTATAAAAGTGTTGGTATATATTGTAAACGGGGGTATAAATGAATTCAATAGATCCGAACATAGTATTTTTTAAATTTGATTGAATTTTTATCGAGCTTTGAAAATTGTGTTTGACTTCAGTATGATTATTAATTTACCTGAACTTGAACGAGTTTTAGTCAAGGCTAACTACGAATCGAAATTGAGTGGTTTAATATTTTTACACATTTTATTATTTTTTAACTAATGGAGTCGGGTTGTTGTTATTTGGTTTAGTCATGTTATGTTAACAAAGCGAGTTCAAACATGGTAATGATCAATATCGACCCGAGAATATCAAGTAGGTTGATTTCTTTTCCAGCCCTAACTGTAAATCGGTTTCACTTATGTATAGGAATGGCCATAGTAGTTGGTGCATATTCTTCATATTTCATGAAATTAGCAAGTGACACATTTAAATGGCTGACTATCACTACAGCAGTTGATTACTTTTAACTAATGAACTCGTACAATTTACTTTGTCACTGTATAAAGAAGTCCATTTGTATGGTCAAGCACTCGAGCTTTATACTTTGTCTTCAATTTACCAAAACAATGATCACAAACAATTTAGGGCTAATTTCAATTTTAGCACCTAAAGTATGCCTCATTTTCACTTTTAGTACCCCACCTTCAGCCTTCAAGCCACACCAATTTTGGCACCCCTTGTTTTACTCTCTACTAAAACAAGTGGCACCAGAACTGACGAACATTTGATGAAATGTAACAAAAGCGATTAAAAAGTAAAACATTGGGTACCAAAATTGATACGGCCAGAAAATCGGGTACTAAAAGTGGAAATAGGACATAGTTTAGCTACCTCATCTCTTTGGTTTTTCATTCCAAGACTGCTGGTTTTCATCATCAGAACCCAAGAATGCTCATTAATGATACAACTGGATTGGTAATAATTTTTCCATGCTAAGTAATTCCATCCCAGCAACAAATAGACATTATGGGATACCTTATTTCAGATTCAAGAACCGAAAGCATCATATGCACCTCTTCCATGCATGAAAATGAATTGCTACCAGCCACAAAAGCTGTAACCTGATTTCTCACTTCAACCCAACTGCAACCATACGTTTTCTTAACGCCTCGGTCCGCCATTGCCTTTCTCAAACTCTGCGCTTGTTGCCACTGCCCACTAGCACAATACAAATTCGACAACAACACATAGCTCATTTCATCACGAGGCTTCAAAATCTGTAGTTTTTCTGCCAACTCAGCTCCCATCTTTAAATCACCTTGCAAAGAATAAGATCCAATAAGAGCTTCCAACGAGCTCACCTTCACGTTATTTGATTCGGCGTATTTATTCGCAAACTCTTTTGCTTTTTCCAATTTTCCACCTCGAGCAAGCATATCTACCACACAGGCTACATGGTCGATATCGGGAGAAAGGCCATAATGTGAAGTCATTGATTCGAAAAAGAAGAGGCCTTTATCGATTAGCCCTAAATGGCTACAAGTCATTAAAAGACCTACAAACGTTACTTTGTCGGGCTTCACACCAGAAGCTACCATTTCTTCAAAAATACATAGAGCTTGTTTAGAATGTCCGTGCAAACCAAACGCAAACAACAACGTGTTCCATGAAATCAAATCTTTGTACACAACGTCATTAAAAGCTCTAAGTGCATTGCAAATGTCCCCACATTTAGCATACATGTTCATTACGCCATTGCCCACATAGGGATAAGCATGGAAACCGGATTTAATCACACAGCCATGGACCATTCTACCATGGCCGAGTGTCGCCAAGTTAGAGCAAGCGTGCAAAACAGCTCCTAATGTAATATCATCTGGCCGAATACGGTTTTTCATCAGATCGACAAAAAATGTTAGAGCACGCTCCCCGTGCCCATTTCTCATGTATCCAGTTATCATTGAAGTCCATGATATAAGATTCTTCTCGGGCACACACTGAAATGCAAAATACGCTTCGTCAAGATTACCTATTTTCATATAAGCATCGATAATCACATTCCAAGAAACCTCGTTAAACTTTCCTAAAGCCTTAATCGCCTTTAGAATCTCATTTTCCTCACCGAATTTTATGTAGAAACTAAGAACTGAATTGTTAACCTCCACTGCAAAATTCCAGCCACTTTGGATGATAAAACCATGCAACATGTAACCATAACATGGTTTGCTCATTTCAGCACAAGCATTCATAATTGCACTCAAAGTCCATTGATCAGGGCTGCAAGAATCCTCCAACATATTCTTAAACAAATCCAAACACAATTCAACTTCACCCCACTTTGCATAACCAGCAATAATAGTATTCCAAGCTACAACCACTCTTTTCGGCATATCACGAAAAACACTACGTGAAACATCAAGAAGTCCGACATTTATATAAGCAAACAACAATGAACACCACGAAACCTCATTCCTAAACCCCATCTCCTCAAACACTTTATTCGCATCTTGAGCGCTTAAGCATTTTCCATACATATCAATTAGTGCATTATTCACAGGCAACGAGGAACCGCACCCTGAAACGATAACAAGAGCATGAACTCTTCGCCCGAATTTTATATCCTTTAAACCCGCGCAGGCGCTTAATACTGCAGTGTACGTGAAGTGATCGGCCCTCACATCGCTAAACCTCATGCTGCTAAACAATGATAGAGCTTCTTGATGGAAGCCCAGATGCGAATATCCGCTTATCATTGCGTTCCATGCGATTGTGTCCTTTTGTGGCATTTCATCGAACAGCTTGCGAGCGCACAATATGCTTCCTGATTTTGCAAGGGCTGTGATTTTGGGCGTGATTTGAAACAAGTATGAGCGCATAGGAATTGATAGAGCCGAAGAAGATGAAACCCATCAGCATGTTCCGATCATTGGTGCACTTGTAGTTCTCAAAATCAGAGAATTGAACCAGGTACCCAAAGTGCGCTTGCACAAAGAGGACTATATAATTAATTGTTCATTTGTTTATGATAAAGAGAAAACTTATGGTTGCTTTGGTTGTGATTAATACTTATGGAAAACAAAATGACCAAGTAGAGAGATTGTTTTTGTCTAAAAGTTTGATTTTCTTAATTAAACATTTAAAGTAACAACGCTCAAGTTAATTTTCGTCCAAAAATTTCATGAAGACATGGGTTCTTGGAGATTTTAATGTGTGTGCATCGGCTGAGGACTTCTATAGGACATAAGTTTGTGTACATTTTCGATTGGATTGGTTTGAGGAAGCGGGGACCTGAGGTTGGGTAGGACTTAGGAGCTTATTTCTAGTTCATTTTCATATTCCACGGTTATACTATTGTCCTTTAAATGAGCACGTAGTATGAATTATTTGAATGTGATTTATTTCATACACGCATCATATAATGAAAAATGAAAAAACAAACATTAGTAAGGGATTATTACAAAAGAAACTATAAGATTTTGGCTAGTTACAATAAAATCTAGACAAATTTTAAAATTCTTGAAAAACCCATTGAGGTTTGATTACCTTACATTTTTACCCACTGTAGGTAGTTGAATTGATGAAATTTGATGACGCCATCAAATTTTTACGATTAGATCCACCGACTTTTGAATATATTACAAATAACTCAAACTTTTCGCCATATATTTAAATTACATCTCTCAGCTTTTTTAAATATAACAAATAGTCAACCAAAAGATGAAGTTATTTGTAATATTTAGAAGAATTGAGAAATATAACTATAAAGTACTTGATTACGTTGCAAATCTCATCAAGTCAACTAGTAGTTGGGGCAAAACGTAAGAAGAAATCAAAGAGGTTTATGTAATTTTGAAACTTGTGTGACTTTTTTTTGTAAACTTATCTAAAGTATCAAGTATAATTTTGTAATTATCCCTAAAAGTAAAATAAGAAGTAAAATAAGAAACTTGAATCTTGCGTAGGTAGTGGCGTTGAATCTCAAGGTTCTAGGTCTTACTATTTTGGCGTCGGACGGTTTATCCAACATTGTTTGATGGGTGCGAATCATTACCATGGTATAAACATATTTACTAATTCATCAATATACAAAATAATCAAAGAGTCTATCAAAGAGTCTCGAACATCTATTGGTTTTCCTTTGACAACAATGGTCGGTCTTAGAAGTTGGAACCGTTCACCTATTATTTTTCTATTTATGTTGACATGCTTTTCATGTTCACAAAAATAATCTAATATGTTGTTTTTGTTATCTAAGACTCAAGACTATGTTTCACACTCCTAAGTGATCCAAATACTGTAATTTAAGAAACAAACTGAAAACTGCTCATCCACAAAATAGAATAACGGTATCAGACTTTCAATAGGCATAATACTCAGTAAACCATACGACTTATATGTAGAATTACATATGAAAAACGTTCATTCTAACAAAGCCTTTATTTAAGAACCCTATATAGGTAGCAAGTGATGTAGGATCCTTCTCCCGGAGAAAAGATATAAGCAACAACGAAAGTAGAGCACGCCACCGGGTTTACTCAGCCCTGAAGGCCAATGATTCCTGCACAACATTGTCAAAACATAAGTAAATAGGTAGACACTTGTAGCTGTCTTATGCTTTAATCACATCATTTTGTTGTCAATTATGTTAACACCGTGTACAATTTACAATGCAACCTTGAACCTATATTTTCGTGCTGGTGGTTTCAGCCCATAACTCGTCACAAAAGATAATTCAGATTAAAGGCCGTCACAAAGAACTAATCTTTTAGTTTTTGTTTCACACTTTATGAAACCTTAAGTAATGCTATTCACTTTGCAACCTTCTGTTGATGTCAATGGCACAAAATTAGTATTTTTTTCTTTCTATATTGCAGAAAGCCTCCAAGAGTGTCTTGTTCAACTATTTGTGGTCTTGGGTTGGAGTGCCATCAGAAGTGGTGGTATTTTTCTAGCCATGTATAAAATTGTTAATTGTGATACTTGTTAAATGTAAATAGTTCACTAATAATTGTCATTTTGTTGTTACTTGGAATTTTGATGTAATGAGGTATTTGATGGTTCACTTCAAAAAAAAAAAAGCATGATCTATCATATTTAACCAAAAATATTACACATCAATCATCATAGTTCAATAGCATAAAAAATAAATATGTATGTCTTACCACAAGCAACTCTTCCTCCAGCATTTCCAGTGGTTTTGCTTAGTTCATGTCCACCTGAGACAACAGACAGTAACTCAATCATTATCCATATTTAAAAGATGTCACATTTGCATTAAAGCAGTTAATACCATAACTATGATAACTTCAACGGGGATATTGTGAAAATGCAAAAGTAGAAAACATATAGGGCTGTTTTATAGTGCTGCCTCCACGGCCCAACCAATCAGAGAAAATTCAAACCAAATAAGAGAAAAATGAAGAAAAAAAGATTTGTGTTTCAAAATTTCTTCATGCCACTTTCTACAGCCCCATTTATCAAGATAATTATTTTTTTAGAGAATGTTAAGTTCATAGCATTGGAATGTCTAATTACTGGTAGCCATTGTATATAGACATTAAAAAGCTAGTCGAATCTTTCTTTTGTTTATGTTGGTAAAATCCAGTAGCCATCACCTGCGTATCTAAAGGGCCCCTTCCCATGCTCCCACTTAATGCCAGCCAGTTCTAGCATCGGTTACCTAGTTACTGATCACAATAATGACCAGCTCCAACAGTACAGCTATAGGATTTTCTTTTTTTTTTTTCCCTTTCTCATCGCAGTCCTCTCTATGACTACTGGAGAAGGAAGGGGAAGATCTTTTTTGTTTTTCTTTCTAGAACAGGCCAAATTAATGCATGAGAAAATTCAGTAAGCAGAAAAAGTAGAGGACTCTCACCCTTTCCAAGATCATCCGGATCAGCATGGACAACTACAGCTCTTCCAATTATAGAATGTGGCCCTGTAAGTGGTATCTGCCGGAAAAAAAAAAGAGAAAGAAAAACAAACAAAATTAGTATACCCAAGCTAGAAACCTCATGAGATATTAATGGGAGATGGTAGGGTGGAAATTAAACCTGCTTGTCAACAATGGTGAAATCAGCTTTGCCTGAAACAGGTAGAAATCAGAAAAGAGAGAATTATTCAAGTCAGAGTTGAATTGTGATAACTACAATGCGAGGTAATTATATTATATAGCACTTTTTACATTAACAAAATAAATCTAAGCATTGATCAAAATATGATGCCCAAGAAACAAAATACAGATAAATCTAGAAGGCACAATTGAAGGTCATCTCCAATTTTTCTTACGGCAAGAACATTGGTTGCAACCAGAATTATTTAAATTAGGGATAATTGCAAAAAGTTCCCTGAGGTTTGGCCTAATTACAAAAAAAACGCAGAGATGTTTCAAAATTACAAAAAGCTCCCTCAAATTTGATTCTACCTTAAATTTAAGGGGGTGACTGTAATATTTCTATAAATATCAAGGGGAAATTGAAAGGTTTTGTGCTTGTGAAGCGGAAAAATCTAAGACAGAATCAAACCTCAAAGGGTTTTTTTGCAATTTTCAAAAATCTCTAGGTTTTTGTAATTAGCCCAAACCTCAGGGTCTCTTTGTAATTATCCCTTTAAAATACTAATTTTAGTTGAAACAAGCATTCCTTCAATAGCGGATGCAATAACACAACGGGCAATGATACTGACAATTAGAAACTTAAACTCTTACCTACACGTGTCGGTCCAATAAATAAGCAATAAATTTTAATATACATGCTAAAGAATGATAGTATGCTGATTTTTTTCTGTCATAAAATCAAAGATGATTACCATCTTCTCCAACTGTGACATTCCCAAGGTCACCAGCATGGCGAACCTCATCATCAGGAGCACCATGTTCCTTGCCAGCAGGATTGAAGTGAGGTCCTACAGATTGAGAAAAGTAAAACGAAAACCTATATCAATCCAGCCAACAAGTTATTTGCAGACACAATAGAGTCAGTAAACAAACATTGCAAGAGAAACTTACCAGTAGACATACAACCATTGGTGGTGTCACCAAGGGCATGAACATGAAAGCCATGTTGTCCAGGTTTAAGGCCAGAAAGGTTTCCAGTAACAGTTGTCGGACCTGAAGAACGAAAGAAACAAAGAATGTAAGCATCCGGCTGAACTAGAAAAGATAATGATACAGCAAATGATTTGATGAAACGACAAGTACCATCTCCTTCCTGGGTGAAGTAGATGGTGCCACTAACACCCTCACTACTGTTGAGCACTGCGACAGCCTTCACCATGGTTAATTGTGATCTACAAGATTCGTAGATAAAAATCTTTAATACTGTGATACAAAGATACTGTGATACAAATAAATTACCATCGATATAGCAGGTAACATGTGAAAAATGATTTACAAAAAAGCATATGAGGTACCAATCATACAACACCATACGAAAAAGTTGAGATTGAGACATCAGAACCACTAGAAAAGGCCTCACAAAGATTTGAATCTTACTAAGGAATATGAGATGCGATAGCTACTAACATCTTCTAGTATTTACCAGCCAAACTATCACAAATTTTAATTGAGTTAGAATTGCGGAAAAATAAACCTCTAGAAGAAATCCTTTTCACTATAACATGAAAGATCCGAGCTACACGAACGTTGAAAGATTTATGAACTCAAAATATAATCAAATATGTCGTAAACCTTTGTAAACGTCTGCATCAATTAAAATACACCAACAAGGCAATCAAGCAAAGTGACAGCCATACTAGAACCAAATCTATCTACGAGACATGTTAACAATAGAAAATATGAATTAACATAACCAGATACACAACAGATCAACAAATAGCTTGAATCTGAAGCTAAAATGAATCAAAAATTCAATAAAGCAATTCAAAATCACATTTCATTCCATATAATCTCAAATCATGAATCACATATAACAGGAAAACAAAATCAAATCGAAAAACTGAACCAGAAACCTGCTACAGATTCTTATTTACTTTTATGAGTTATTTTACCTCAGAGCACCCCTGTTGAGTATATAGAGCTGAGGTAGATGGCAAGAGTGAAACGAAGGTTCTAGCTAAATTTGACGCTATATCAAGGCAAGGGGTAGGTAGAGATCGTAAATTCGTTTTTTCTTTTGGTTTTATTTTGACAATGGGATTTTTTTTATTTTATATTTTCCATTTAATGACCAATACGTGGTCATTGATAATCGTGCTGATTCTATTCCACCACCTACAGGACTTATATCACGCGCTCTATCGATTGTGGAGTTTAGACTTTATAGTAACCATAACCAATCACATTATGTGTATATAAATTCTCAAAAAAAAAAAAAAAAAAAACATTATGTGTATATAAATTATTTTACGAAATTTAGATATATTCTTTTGTGTTGAAAAGAAATTTGTGAGTATAACATGAAATGGTAATGGTCCGTCACAAATTCGGATAATATAAGTGTTCTTGGTTTCACCCTATGAAGCACTTACGGATACGATACGACACGGGTATGAAAATACGACATTTTGAAATTTTTAGGATACGGATACTATATATATATACATAGGGGGAGGTTAAAATGAGACCATATATTATAGTGAGACAATGTGGACTCATCTCAACCCTCCTTTAGTTATATCAATGACTAAGATAAATAGGGGTTATAATTACATTAAATATTTAATAAAATCAAAATAAGGGTATAGTAGTCAAATTACCCAAGTGGGGGACCATCTAAATATGGAATCAGTTATTAGGAGAGAGAAAATCACGTGGGGAGAGAGAAAATCGCGAGAAAATCGCACTGGAGAGAGAAAATCACGCATATGCTCTGCCATACAGAATGTTGTACACTTATCATATATTTGATGTATATTTAACACTATTTTACTGTATGTTTAGCATAATTTTACTACATATTAAAATGGTCAAACAAAAATATGTGGGGACCGCGAATCAAGGAATCAGTTATATATAAAGAGAGAATCACGTTCATTAACACGGGGGAGTGGATTAAGTAAATCAATTATAGAGAGAGAGAAAATCACGCTCATTATTGTGCTGTATATTTAGCATATATTTGATGTATACTTAACACTATTTTGTTGTATGTTTAACATAATTTTACTACATATTAAAATGGTTAAACAAAAATATGTGGGGGACCAGTGGATTAAGTAAATCAATTATAGAGAAAGAAAAATCACACTCATTAGTGATGTATATTTAGCTATATTTGGTGTATACTTAACACTATTTTGATGTATGTTTAACATAATTTTACTGCATATTACAATTGTCAAACAAAAAAATAAGTATACAACAAAACACATATAAGTATACAACAAACCACCTATAAATATACAACAAAAAAACATAAGTATACAGCAACATAAATATATACATAAAAAAATTAACTATTTATACAACAAAACACATCTAAGTATACATTGAAAAACATCTAAGTGTACAATAATCCTAACTGTCTCCTCGTAGGCCCTCGTTTTCTCCACGTCAGCATCGTCTTCTTCACAAATCCTCCGATCATGTACTTTATTCTAAAACCCGAAAAAGTATCTACCGAACTCCGGCGTTTAACATTCAAATTACTTGTAAAAAAATTATCAAGTGACGAGCAACCACATAAAGTACTAATGACACTAAAATAAAGTTAAAACATTGGAAATTCAAGACTAAAATAAATCAAGACAACATCTCTTATTATTAATTAATTAATCATATATTACATCAAAAATAAAACACCCCAAACAAATCCAATCAAAAACTGGAAATAGAAAGAATATGGGGCAATGGAGGTAAGAGCGTCGCCGTAGTAAAGTGTTCGCGACAACATTCAAGACATCACCAACCCGCCACCGCCGTTTGGCTCGTCGAGGTGGCGTTAAGCGAATTAGCGGATTGATTCTGAAGAGACCGTGGCGTCTTCAAGATTTTCTTGGAAAACGTTATCCGTGTGACGCCGTCACCCTACACCACCGAGCACGCCGCAAAATCACTTTGCCATGGATGTGGTTTTGCCCTCGAGAAGCAGGGCCGTACTCTACGGCCGGTGGTTGAGATCTCCCAAAGTGTTAGGGTTTTGTGTACATTTGGTGTAGTTATACAATTACCATGCTACCCTTTCTTGATTTAAAGAAAATAAAAAAGGCAATTAAATTGGAAAGATCACAGCCATCTAAAATTTGAGATGTGTGGCGGGATTAGTCACACTGTCTCATTTTAATTGTGTGGTCTCATTTGATCCTATTTCTATATACATATATAAAATTATATATTTTCATATTATTGAAAATACAAACGTACTAAATATAACTAAAAACAATGTTTCAAGCATAAAAACTAAAATTTCGTAAGTATTCAAATATGAAATATGATAATTCACATAGATATACAAAAAAATGCTGAAAAATGAGCAATAGAATAAATTATATCTATTTCCATGTGTAGATGTATCCATGGAGTATCCATGAAGTATCGAATAAAATATCGTATTGTGTCTGGTATGGGTACAACATCCATATAGAAGTGTCCGTGTTTCCTAAGTTTCACCTGAAAAATGTATTGAAGCGAAATAAAATTTTAAATACTAATTGTTTTTTTTTAATTCATAAGTAATAGAATCATAATATAAACGTTATTTGAAAATGATTTGTCTAAATTTGTTAGTCATACGGATATTGGTGCAAAAATATAATATACTAATCTTTATTTACATGTTTGAAAAAACACTAAAATAATAATATTTATTCTACAATTGATAGTATGCAGCTTTGAGAACGAAAGACTATATACGTTTTTATCATTCTTGTTAAATATCAATGTTATAATACCATATTCAATATCTAGATAATTCGAGAAAGCATTTTCTATTTCTGATATTTATATACTAATACATAAATAAAACCTAAGAACAAGATAATTCTGTGTATGGCCAAATTGGTCCCATGCAAATAGTATCTTGAAAAAAAATGAAACAAAAAAAAAAAGCACGCAAACGGCGAGATTTATTATTTAACACGCAAAATGGGAGATTTTTGCTGAAAATCGCAAAATTAGACGGAAAATTGGGAGTTCATGTACCGCTTATCAAATTATAATTTCTGGAAGATATTAAATTGTAGTTAAAAAAGGAATTAGTTCACAATTTTTCCTAATTACAAACTTTCTTCTGGCTAAATATGTTTTTCATGAGATAATTCTTATCATTTCTACTGTTGCAACAGTCTTGTGAATTCAATTCCCGGAAGAATACACGAAAATAGGATGAGTTGATACACGAAAATAAGATGAGTCGGATAGAATATTCAAGAAAAATAATACAAATTATAACTATTTTTTTAAAAAAAAAATCACTGAAATTTCTTTTTAAAAAAAAAGGCCTGGTCAGAGTCTAGGTTGGCCCAACCCTATCTCCATTATTGCTAAGTATAGTATTTATCATAAATTTAAATACAATACACATTGAACTGTATGAATATGTATGCATATTTACACACTTATAATTTATTTGCAGTTATTATGCTCTCGGAGTATCCCGATTGTAGCACGGAATATATCTCGCAAAACAAACAATTTAGCCAATATTAATTGGTCGGCAGACAGAGAACGTGGAAAATATATGCGCGTGGGGATTGATAATCTGACTGGAAAACAATAGTATGTTGCAATTGGATGACCGGCGTACACTTTTGCAGATAAAATTATTTAATTGGCACTATTATTTAGTTGACCGCGTGGATCGCGTGCCATATTGGGCCGGCTGGACTCTCAATATCTTCCTTGCCTCCTTTTGCGTGATGGAAGAATAAGGCCTGTCCAAGCCCGGCCTAATGAGGTCATTGGCCTGTTTCTTTGTGGGCTTCAAGCTATTTGAAATTAATGAATTTACTATTAATCTTATCTCTATTATATTAATGTATTGAGAGTAAATCTCACTTTACCCCCTTAAATTATTTAATTATTAGTATTAAGTTTCTCATCATTAATGAATTATAATAATATAATTTAAAAATTTATGTTAAATAAATAATTATATAACCATATTTAGTACAAATATGTTAAATTTAAGATTACTCATTTTAATATCAAATAATTAAACACTAAAAAATGACTATTTGTTCTATTAAACATAGTTTTTTGTTAAATTATGATTATTCAATTAATAATTGAAAATTACTAATAATATTTTGAATCTTTAATAAAGTGTATTATATATATTATATAATTTTAATTTTGTGATATAAGAAACTAAAAATATAGGGCACTAGCTAATATCAAATATTATATTATATAGTAATTTAATAGGAATTATATTAAAGTTAAATAATTAGAAACTAAATGTCAAATATAAATTTTTAATATTATCCGATTATATAATCAATTTATAAAGTTAATTTATAAAATAGGTTAATTAATATTAAATACTTTTAAAATGATATTATTTTTTACTAAACTAATAGGTAAGGATAAAATGATAATATTTTTATGTACATGAGTATAAAATAATATTCTAAAGTTATAAGGGGGTAAAGTGATACTAGTTCAGAGTATAAGAAGGTAAAGTAATACAATTGAGAGTACAATAGGGTAAAGTGATAGAAGGAAAATAGAGGAGGGGCAAAGTGAGATTTACGCTTGTTTTAATTTGTTTACAGTAGATAAAAAGTTTGTTTTTGCAATCGACTTATTTAGGAGTGAACGAACCAGAAGCAAAATAGCAAACACGAAACTGTTATAAAAATCCTAACCCCGATTCGTCCCCGCCTAGACACTACACTCCCTTTGTTCGGTTATATTTTTCTTTCGATTAGGCTTCGCCAAGGTCCCTCTAACCTCGCCGAGGCGCTAATCCTAGTTTGCCGCCTGCCTAACGCCTAGTGTTTTTTAGAACACTGAGCGTTAGTCCGTTTCAATTGTCATTATTTATTTTTCAGCCCCAATGTTTCTAGCATGTGTTACAGTTTGGTTAGTTCAAAATTGGATTTTTTGTTTCAAGCTATCCAGTTGATTTGCAATAGAAATATAATAATCCTTATATCTTTGTAGCATTTTTATAATAATACATTTGATTAAGAAAACCTCTTAGCTAAACAATTCAATTACTAATCATGTGTAAGAAGACATGCAATTCTTTAAAATCATTATAGCAAATAATTATCATTGAATTATTGGACAAAGATTAGATTAATGAGTTATACTTGAATTTTAATAAGGAAAAGACAAATAGAAAGAGAAAATTCAAAAAATAAAGTGAAAATGTTTAAAGCTAGGTAATGTGTGTGTAACCTGGAATTGGATTATCATGAGTTTTTTCTGATGAATTTGTTTGAATTTTCAATATCAGCATTGTCAGCATTAAACTATGCACCACATGAGTATGCAGTGCTGCAGTCAATAATTCACCGTGTCTTAGGCCTTGAGATAAATTAAACAGTTGGGTCAATTAAAAGTTTGTATCATTCTCACAAAAAAAAAATATAAATATATGTATCTTCAATTATAGACAAAGCACTTTGAATTAATTCCTCTTCTCATTATGCATGGAGTAGTTGCAAACCCTTTATGTAATTTTGACTAAACAGCACGCCAGAGTAGAAAGTGAACTAAAAGTGTCAAAAGGAGCATTCTTTACAACTGAGGAATCTCTGTCTTATGAAGAAAATCTGTCATACTGTAATGGAGGTAATAGTAATACATTTTCTAAATTGTGTTTGGATTTGATTTGAGTGACTTAATATTTTTATATATATGTTATTATTTTGGATTAATTACGAAAAATACCCAAGGTTTGGGTAATGACCAAAAAACCCAACTAAGTATGAAAATTACAAAACGTACCCCGACCCTGAGGGGTACTTTTTGTAATTGGCCCTTTTATTCTTGAATTTTCAAGTCAATTTTTTATGATGTCAGCAAATTCCGATAGGTGAACTAACCGGCTGGGGTATAGGGGAACTAACTGTTGGGATAGATATAATCAAATTTCGGTAGTACTTTTTGTAATCAACCCTATTTTTTTCACAAATTGAGCTTAGTTTGAGTCGAGTTTAACAAGTTACCGAACAAAGATAAATGTTCAAGTTTGGCTCATTATATTGGCGAATCGAGCTCAAATAAACTCTTAACGATGAAATTCAAATCAAATATCAAATAAATTTAATTTAATTTTCAACCCTAACTAGAAGGAACCAATCATACCCCAATTAAGAAATTCAAAAAAACTGTAGTATACCATATAAACAATGACTGTTCCACTGGCAAACAACCTTTGTCTCTATTCCCCACATGACCACCACAATATTTGCCATCCCATTATATTCTCATCATCACTCTCCAATAATCACAAAAACCCTTTTGTGCACTTTACCCCATATTGATCTCTAAAAACCCCTTTTAATTTCCCTCTCCTCAATCATACATTTCATCACTATCCCCACTAATCTATCCCACCTCACAATCATTAATAGAGAATGGCTAATTTCCACTCCCTTTTATCACCCATTCTCATAATAATCTTCATATCACTACCAATCCCTTCTCATCAGATAACTATTTCAGCAGCACCAGCTTTGCTGCCAAACACTCCATACACTGAATTGTCACCAGACATTGCTCCTCTTCTGCCTTCGCCCGGCGGCACGGCCCACACTCCGGCCCGGTCCGCCATGCCGACGATCCCGTCCAGCCGTAGCCCGCCGAATCCCGACACGACGGCCTCTATCGGCCCGGATACCGCGGTTGCACCGACAGGTGCCCTGTTGCAAGAATCCTCTGCTAGATCAGGGCTTAAAGTTGAGGTTTTTTTTAGTTGCTTGGTGATGTTGTTCATGATATGATACATTGTTTTTGTGATACCTTTTTTCCTATTGCTTTTTTCCAACTTTTGATCATTTGATGTGTTTTAAAAGTATATATGTAATAATATGATGTTTGTCATAGTCTTATTTTAATTTTTTCTACTTTAAGTTGAATTTCTTGACTGACATTTGATTGTATCTAATTTGCTATGGTTTCCACACGAAGCACAAACATGTAATGATGAAACTCTTTACATAATTTTTCTGAAGAAATTAGAGTTAAATTTTTTTTTTGAAAGATTTAGTTGATAAAGTTTAAAGCAAAAGGAAGAAATAAAAGGGTGTTGTACTTTCCAGGTAAGTATATTTGTCGTGACTTTTGGTAATACTAGCTGGATGCTATTGTTAATATTAAAGTGGCACATGAAAATTTGAACACTGAAGAGTTATAAAAATAGTGCACATGATTGTATCAGATGACTGTATATGCACCACTAGGTGTCTTCTTTGTCTTCACTTGTATTGAGTAATATTTGTTAGGGAAAACTGGATGGTGCATACCGAATGACCAAAGAAAAATCGAGCAGAGTAATATAAAGTCGAGGCAAGAGTTGGACTATTTGTCTTTAACGAAAAATGACAATCGCCTCCCAAGATACAACAACTTACGTCTTGTGATAGCAACACAACAAATCACAAGACACTTCAAACTTTTAGTGTTTTGAACTCTCAAGACTTTTTATGCTGAATGCTTTAAAGATTTCGAATTTTTGATGCCATGAAATGATTCTGGGGGCTGGTTTATATAGAGCTCCTGGTGCCTCTTCAGACTGGGTGCAACCCCTGGTCCAGACCAGCCTTGACCGTCAGATCGCGCCCTATGGTTAACAGCTGCGATCTGATGGTCCTGATCGCATCTGCTTGAAGGAACACAATGTTTGGCATATACCCTCGCATTACATCTGGACATACGTATCGATGCGGTGCCGTCGTGAACAGACGCATCCAATCGGCGCCACGTGTCGCCACCTGACGTCTCGCCAAGTCATGCACACCGAGCCGCCGCCACGTCACCGAGCCACTGGACTGAACCCTGGTTCGATTTTCCAAAACTTCAAGGCTCCTCAAAGCTCCTCGCGAAGTGCAAAGTGCGCCTCTAAAGCGCCCAATGCGACTATGTGCGACGCGCGGGCCCGACTCCGGAGCACCGTCCCGAGGTGCCTTTTGAGCTAGCCAAAGGCTAGTCAAAATTGACTTGGTCCACTAGGGTGTACCATAAGGAGTATCACTTGATTACTCCTTATTAGTGGTGAAGCTATTTATCAACTAGTCAAACATTTACTATGTTTCCTATGTGAGGTATGACTTTCCATATTCCTACCCTTTTATATTCCATATATAAAAATATTTTAAGTGGCCAACTTTACGCATTTATTTCTCATTCACCCGACATTGGTTTTGAGAAATTCAAAATGTTAAACTCATCAACTCGCGGCGTAGATGACATTTATCTCATTTATTTCATACTTCGAATAAATGAACCCACTTAAATAATTGATCAAAATCGGGTCAAAACCCAATTTATTAAAACCAATTCCAACAATATTCAAGTCATCCTAGATGTAAATACATTTGATGTGTAAATAAAACACTTGAATGATAAATATTACATCAAATACATGTAATTATAGCATAACACATCACACGAATCCCCCCGAAGTTGAGAGGGGATGTGTTCGACTTGAACACATATCACAATAAAACAAGACAATTTCGATACAATTTGTCGAGATTACACCAAATCATTGTTTTCTACAAACTGTCCAAATATATTTTTTGTTCTCCATATATTCTATGTTGTCATTATCAATTTATGTTCTATCATAACAAACTCCCAATAATGACTAAATTGAAATCAAATTAAATAGATGATGGAAATGTCATTGAACAAGTACAAATATATGAAAAAAGTCTGTTAAGTATGATGTACCAAATCAAAATGATCGGTCCACTTCTTTCATACAAATCTATGACCTTGTGCTACTTGAAACAAGTATTTTCTTTCTTTGCTAATAACTAATGCACATTTTCAGATTCATGATGTGTATCTATCAGCCGCTGTTCACCAGAAAATACAAAACGATCAAATAATCCATTATCCCATCTCTATTAGAGAGTATTTGCAAACACTAAAAAAAATGATTCTCGACTTTTAGGTGGAAAGAAACGAATTTTAGCTTCCGTGACGATAAACCACTTCCTCTAAAAGTAGAAATTTTTGCACACTCTAAATCGGGTGATGACAGTACAACCATTCTGTTAAAAAGTTTTTTTTTTTTTTGCATTTAGTATTTGACATTCTTTAAATTGCTAGGATATCCATCAATCCTCAGAGTCAAACGCTATAAGGTTTCTGGAGTAAAGATCCAGAAGGGATGGTGCATTCTAATTGCCTTGGCCAGGACAAATCAATCACTCCAGTAGAACAGATGTTAAAAACATAAAAAAAATGAAAAATAAAAAGGAAATTTTAATTTAGATATAAATTGATGATTCCAGACAGGAAATACAAACAAAACAAGCTAGTTTCTTCAAACGGAAACAAAAACCAGCACGGTGAACAACTGGGTAAGGTATTTTACGAGAATACCAAGGTCCATCCATAACACGCAAATAGACGATACGTTGCTAACAGAACTTTCCTAGCAAACCTATGGCGCTAAAATTTTTGCTTAATTTTATCACTTCTCCAAGAGCTTCTCAATGAGATCAGCTGCGTCTTGAACAGTGGCGATGCTCTGGGCGCTTTCTTCCTCCACAGAGATTCCGAACTCCTCCTCAAGTCCCATCACAATCTCCACCTAGTAACAGAGAAAAGTTTCACTCAGTCTTATAGGGAAAAAATCATTTAGAAAATATTTCATGATTCAAGTGTAAAAAAAGACCATTAAAAAGAATCATTTGGAAACGATTGTGATTAGTATTCTGATTTAGCAAAAGCCCAAATCAACAGTTTATATTGATTCTATGCTTTCAATTTTATACGAATGTTGTTCCCTCTAGCAACCCAGCTTTGCATATATAGTCAGATAACCAAACCAAATAAGCGCGCCAATCAGCTTTACATAAATCATCAGATATCTTAGCATTCAAAATTTTTAACGTGTCAATGAAATTTACTCAAGGTTTTGAAATCAAAAATATTTCTGATCATCATGCCCCAAGCTGTCAAAATCATTCCACATGTAATTACAAAAAGAAAAATCGACAATTTTAAGAATGCTAAATGCATGCATATCAACACTGTTAAAATTATTATTTTACATGCAATATGTATAATAAACTAAATAAATAGATATATAAGATTAAAATATGTCAAATAATAAACATAAAAAGTATATTGTATTTATAACAGTAACTAACATTGCAAAAGTAAGCACTTAAACAATGTCATTGAAATAACTAATACATAGTGTAACGACTAACAGCTTTCTTTTCTTTAATTATGAGGAAGAGCTTGCACATCATATAAAAAGATAAAAGTTGATGAAAAAGAGGAGTCATGCCAGCTAAATAGGCCCAAAACGCATAATCATATAAATAATTAGTATAACACTATTAAGAATGATATTAGAATGAAGAAAATATTTAAAAAACAGTTTACATCATCCAATAACTGAAATGAAGTGACTCGTGTCTAACTTGGTAAAATTGCCTAAGTAGGGCAAAATTCAAAAGAAAATTGATGGAATAGGTGATTAGGGGGGATTCGGTTATACTCGATCGTTGGCACACTAGGATGTTGCGCCTAGCAATGGTTGGCCCACACCACAAGTGCGCCAACATTATTTTTTTTTTTTTTTAATTTCCACTGGTTGGCGCACACCATACTTGCGCCAGCCCTTTTTAAATAGAAAAAGGCCAGACGCAATAGGCTAGTGCGCCTGACACGGAAAACACCGCCAACACGTCAGACTGCCATCAGACAACTCAGACAACTGAGGCTGGCACACCTATGGTGTGCGCCAAAGAATTCAATTCAATTTTTTAAAAAAAAACCCTCCCCAACTATAAATACCCACCTGACACGGAAAACACCGCCAACACGTCAGACTGCCATCAGACACACAGAGGTGTGCGCCAGCAATTCAATTTTTTTTTTAAAAAAAAACCCACCTCCCCATCTATAAATACCCACCTTCCCCACCGCCCCCAAAGCACACAAACACACATACGATTCTGTTCTCTCACTCTCAGCCCACCCACCCCCCCCACCCCCCACAACAAACAGTCTCTCACTCTCAGGCCCCCACCCCCAAGCAAACATCAACACACACACGCGGCTCTCTCTTCCCACACCTCATCCCCCAGTGTGGTGTGTGTTTGTTTGCTGGGGGGATGAGGGAGGTATTTATAGATGGGGAGGTTTTTTTTTTTAAGTTTTGAATTGCTGCCGCACCCATCAGACAGGCCAGTCAACACGTCAGACTACTTTTGGTCGTGTTTTCCATGCCAGGCGCACCAGCCTATTGCGCCTGGCCTTTTTTTAATCTTATTTTTTTACTTAAAAAGGGCTGAAGCAAGTATGGTGTGCGTCATCCAGTGGAAATTAAAAAAAAAAAAAATTGTTGGCGCAAGGCGCAACACCCTAGTGCGCCAACGAGCAATATAACCGACTCCCCTCCCCCCAAAAAAACGCCTATTCCATCAATTTTTTTTTTTGAATTGTGCCTTACTTTTACAGCCTAACTGAGCATGTTGTGATTGAAATGCAGTGCTTAATATTACCAAAACACATAATAATTTTACATTCAATTATAAGTGGTTTCATTTTTTATCAAACTGCTTATTTAAGAGGGAACGGAAATCACATAACAATATGAGCAGTGCACAAATACAATATGTGACAGCATTAGTTATAACAGAGAAATAATTACCGTGTCAAGAGAATCAGCACCAAGTGTCGCAAATGTCGACTCTCCACTAACATCACGATCCTCGGGGAGAGCTAGTTGCTTTTTCACAATTTTAATTACTTTGTTTACAGTCTCTGGTTTAGCCTGCTCAAGAAAACCATCCGGAGTTTTCAGTAATATCATCCAGTATAAAGAAAGCAAAAATTTTGCAAAGAAAGCAACTCTGAACAACTGGAAGCTTCACTGAAGGCAGCTAATAAGTAAAAAACAGAAACTCTTTAATTTAAAACAATGATGAACAATAGATGGTGGCTGTAATGAAACGTACTGCACAGGCAACTCGGAAACGAAGCGCTGGCAATTTACGAGATGAGAAGCCCTTTCCAGTGAATGAAAGTGAAGCAATCCTTGAATTTGAAACCTGCCAAAATGCAATACTCAAACATTAATGAGACCATGATCTCGTAATAATCCACAAACAACAAAATCAATGGAAATAAAATTTTCAAAATTATATACTTTAAAATCTTTCTGAGTTTAATTCTTTTAACATTTTATTTGCATTGTGTTTAGAAACCAGAGTGGCAGAACATTCTGAAAAGTTTAACAGAACTGCAAACTCATAAAAGAACCAAAACTATTGCATCATTTTAAAGATAAGATAAATCAAAATATATATAACACAACTCAAAAAGATTAATAGTGCATACTTTTATGAAGCATGTAGAGACATCTACATAACGAACTTAATTCAGGAGCTTATACTACTCGAAAAAATATGCATGAATGGGCCCAAAAATTAAAAAGTGCTTATGTTTACAGTTTACACAGAACTGAACTTTGTAAGTGAAAAGATTATTGTCTACTTAATCTCACCTTAAAGATTATTGTCTAATTTAAAGGTTTGGGTTTCTTAAGAAATCAATTAGGTAAAGTCAAACTTATGGCTAAAAGCTTCAGATCATAACAATAAACTGAGTATTATATTCACAGTAATCTGTAGATCACGAAAAACTAGGAGTCAACACCAGATCATGAAGACCCAAGAAGCCTATGACCCAATTAGATTTTAATCGACGAATCAACAATTAATAAAAAATAAACGGTTCATATATTTATAATTAAAAGGACTAAACAACAGATGAATTTGAAAAAGATAGTTTCTTTATGAGAAACCAATAAATAAAAATAAATTCACGACCAACGATCAGACATCAGAAAGCTATACAACCCCACTATATGCTTTAAAATACTTAAGACCTGGAAAAAAAATTGGGGGCAGAAAAAGATTCCTCATGACTAAAGATCATAGATCACAACAAACTAAACAAAATGTACATCCATAAAAACAAATCAAAACAACTCAGATAAAATACCCGATCCCCGACAAAGAAAGAGCAGATTAAACATATCGAATAAGCTGAAAACCTGGAGATCGCAAAGAATGTTACCTGGTTTTGCTTGAATGAGCAAGAAACAGCGGAGAAGGAAACATGAGAAGCAGTAAAAGAAGCCATTTTTGATGGGATCAAAGAAAATAGATCTGAAAATTTGAGAAGAGAGGGTGGCGGAGAGTACGAAGAGTGTGATATGTACGTACAGTAATTAGTATACGCAGTAAAGGGGGAAGAAGAGTTGTGCCGCTATATATCTATTTTTTCTCCGTTCTTTATTTGTATCGAAAAGGGAGTGTTTGGATACGAGTTTAGTAGGGTGCATTGTTTGGGTTGGGTGCGATATAGGTTTGGGTTGGCATCCATTGACTAAATTTATTATTTCCTGTTTGTTTGGTGTTATTTTCGATTATCTCGAGGAAATATATTTTTGGTAGTGTGATTAGAGAACGTGTGAAGGATAAAAATGTATTTGAATGTCCTTTTGAGTTATTGGTACTTGTCTACTTGAGACTTGAGAGGTAAAAAATGAGAATTGAGATGCATTTTGGAAATTATATTTTGTTGTATTTATTATTATTAATGTTGTGTTTTGTAATTAGTGGTAGACATTTTCAAATGTATGTCTTGTCTTTTTTTTTTTAGTTAGAACTAGTAATCCTCCCGTGCGATGCACGGACTGCATATTAAGAAAAATAATGTAATATTTTAGTAATTGTTGTGTTTTTTTAATAATATATGAACAACTAATCATAAGGAAATTTTTCGATAAATAAATAAAAATAATACCAAATTCAATAAAAACCCAAAAGAAAATATGCCCAAGAAAAACTTACTATTTTGTATATATTCCAAAATAATTAATCATAGTTTATATTTTGTGGAGTATTGCTTCCTATATCTGTATTGAGGAGTTTCTAACAAAAAAATACTTAAAAATTAATAATATGAATTCAAAAAAGCTCAATTTCAATGAAAATCAATCTAAGCTGATATTTTAGTATTAATTAATATGCAAAAACATAAAAAAAAAAAAAATTAAGGCCACTGCAAAAAAAAAAAAAAAAAAAAAAAAAAAAACATATTCAAGTAATGTAAAGATTCAAATATTATTACATTGAAAGACAAGCAAATATCTATTAAAATTCCTTTTGTTTTTCTCTATGACACTAACATCACTTTTAGGAGAATTTTCGTATATTGTCAATTGAATTGTAGAGTTATTTATAGCAGAGAATGGAGTAGATTGTGATATATAATTCCTTCCTATAATCAGTATTGAGGTATTACCTGAAAGAAAATAACCTAACAAAATAATATATATTGTTATATATATGTCATGACATAAGCTGTATAGGCAAATAATTGTTAAAGATATTCAATCATTTGTGATATTAAACAAATGAGATATTGTTGTTAAATGAAATATGATCTTCATAGAATCTTTAAAAATACATAATCAACGTGACCAACAATGTAAATCAATATTTTATGAATAATAATTTACAAACAAAACAAATTGCATTTAAAAAATAAATATGCTATATATTTCATTTTGCCCAAAATAAATAATATTAAAATTGACCAAATAAAAATTTAGCAAGTATGGTAGTAAACAATTAAAACCATTTAGCCCAATTAAAATTGACCAAATAAAATTTTATTAAGTATAATATCAAAATAAATTGCATCTAAAGAAAATAATATGTTGGATATTTATAATTATGCTATATATTAGATTTAGCACAATTACAATAAATAAAATTTTATTAAGTATGATATTGAACAGTTAAAATCGTTTAATCAGCCTAAAAGGTGCTCACTCAAATCCGCAAGTAATAAATGAGTACAAAACTAAAAAAATACAAATTAATTAACTAATGCGTATATGATTGTTGGACTTTTTTTTTTTTTTTTGAGGGAAATTGTTGGACTTTTTTAAAAGTATACAAATAACCAAAACATGGCCCAATCGATTTTTTTTTTGGGTAAAAACGAAAGCCCATTTTTTATTAGTGAAATCAGCTTGGTGTCATTTTTAACACAGCTATATACGAAAACCCCTAAACAGATGTCCCATTTTTAAAATTTAATTCTCACTCTATTTTAGTTTCTCTGTCAAAGAAAACACTTTCTTCTAAATTTTTATTCTGTAATTTGTAAACACAAAATTTAAAAGTATGTTCGCTGTTTTCTGATGCCCATTTTTTTGGGTTTTCACCTCAACTTTCAGTTCCGAGATTAGTTGCTTTGAATCGGTAATTTTTTTTGGAAATGTTCATTTCGGTATTTATTTGGTTGAGATGTATTATATGTCTTGTTTTTTATTTCCCGATAGACGTAATATTTTGTCAATAATCATTCGATTCTTTTTTTTTCCTATCCAAAAAAATTGTCCGAAATGTTTTCTTTTTTCTTTAGTCATGTCTCTCAAGGAATCTACATAGTGAAAAACTGCAAATCTTTGATTAATAGGTTCTTTCCGTAATTAAAAACTTCAGATATGTATGTGTTCGATAAGATCTGTTGTTTTTCAGATGCTTAGGGTATTTTCTATGTAAAATGATTTCGATCTATAATTATTCTTAAAAATATACCCTTTTATGACTTTTAATTAAATATTTTCAGATATGAAATAAAGATCGTTATATTTGAGTTGTATATCTGATTAGGTAAGTGAATTGTAAGTTTATTCTTATAGATTATTTCTATTGTAATTTTTCAATGTTTTTCCATATAAATTATTCATAAATATAATTTATTCTTCTCTTATACCAACCAAGATTTTCTAATTACATAATGTCTTCTCGCTAACAGCTGATAACTGAGTAATCTATCATTGAAGTGATGAGAACGGTCTGCAATTAAGAAACAAACAGGTACTTTTTTTTACTGCCATGACGATAACATTATAACTTCAGAATTATATTGATTTTCAATCATAAACAGATGATTTTAATTCTTCTTTCACTATTGAAATATTTTAATCCTGCCTTTATTCGTCTTGTTACGATTTTTCATTGATGAATTTTTGAACGTTTTTGGTTAGTATGGTGGAGATTAATTAGAAGAGATAGGGAGATAATATTGATATTTGATAAGTAAGAGTGTCTTGGAAAAATGTTTTTATACAACTGTCTAATTTCATTTACATATTTACTTGGGGTTGAGGATTGCTTATCAGTTATCTTAATTAATATATGTAGTTCAGATATGGGTATCCGACCCCAGTAACAATATATATTCACCGTAAAAAAATCTAACCAAATATATAATCCTTAAATTCACAAATCAATCAAGATGTAACAAAAAAATTACAGCAATTTTTTTTTCCTATCATTCTATTTCATTACATCAGGCCTCCGTTTCTCTTCCATGGGAGGAAAATAAATTTCACATTTTGGCCTTCTTTCATTTCTTCAACACATTTGAAACATATTCCTCAGACAAAGGATCTACATAAAACCAAAAGAAATTAAACAAATGAATCATAAAATTCTAACTAATGATAAACTGACAAAAGAAAAATTATACCTGAGCATCGTCCCAGTTTCTTTTCCCTTTAATAGTGAAAAAATATTGTACTAATAAGCCTCAATAATCCTTAAATTCACAACACAATCAAAATCTAAACACTGCAAAAAAAAAAAAGATATGGGTATGAAATTAGAATACAAAACTTAAAAATTTACTGAAAAGTAACTCAAACGCCTAATAGAATCTTAACAATTAAATATTCAATGTCAATAAACCATAAGACAATATCAAAAAAAAAAAAAATGCAACAAACAAAAATAGTTTACATTTAATCATCCACAAGAAAGCCGAAAATTCAGACAAGAGTTTTACAAAAAAAAATAATTTTACATTTTACCAACAATGGTTTTTTATTTAATCTTTTATCGGCTGGAATTTGTTGAATTGTTTAGTGCTTCATTGTCCCATATATTATTGATCCATGATAAGAAATAATAACAATACGATTGAAGAAATGAAATAGAACTCATTATATAAGCAAAAGGAAAAATCAGAATATAAGACATACTTTTGATTTTGCAGGTGTATATGAAAGGGTTTTGGATGATGGACTCCACCTATTTATACTTCCCCTGAACGTCTTCCAGGACAATTTTTAGTTGTCTAATGCAAGTTGTAGTTATATAAAATGTTATTACCTTAAGTGTTTCAACTTTCAATGAGTTTTTGAGATGTCCAATGCATCAATATTAAATGTGACCTTTTTTTATTCAACAAACATTGATTTTTTTTTAATATGTTGCATCGAAAACATAAAAAGTTTATTCAGATATATAAAATATAATAAAAGATATTATAAAAAATGACGTATCTATTGCTGTGTATTTTCAAAATTTGAACATGATAAATTAATAGATATTTGAATCCCATTTTTTCAGGCCCAAGACAAAAGCATGCGGACACCACTAATCAAGATATCACTCAACGTATTTTTTGAGGCCGAAGACAGAACTCCGAAGGCACTCAACTTATCGAGACTGCTGCCAGAGTTATTAATCATACTTTTTCCATGTATTTTTTTTCTATTTAGATTTAAAGAATATGTAAAATTTTTACAATCTGTAAATTAACTACTAAGACATATATTCAATGCTACTGCTTTTTTTTGCGTTTTTGAGACTTTCTAATTGGAAAATGTATTTTTGGCGGGATTTTTCTTTTTCTGGCAACTATCTTGTTTTTATATATATATATAGATGTGTATAAAATTTATTAAAAAAAGTACTCAATAAAGTTGAGTTTTTCTTTTTTTATCGTCTTAGAGTGTCACCACCAGTCGGGGATATAGACTTACACTTCCTTCGAACTTGTTAGAGATTTTTCTAACCGCAAGTCTACGGTGTCAAATTTTAATATAGAGAAGTAAGGTTGTCGAATCCACATGGAATAATTATCAAATTATCGCTAAGTACTATAATATAGTAGTCTAACTTTATTTAGAAATTCAATATTTGATGGAGTTGATTATACTAAAAAATACCAAAAATAGATCAAGAATATGAAAATATCAATGAGTTTATCCAAATGATTAAATGAATTCTAGAGGTGTGTTGAATCTAGTTATCCCTTATGTTATCAATATGGTTTATCAATCATCAATTACCAATTTATAAGTCAAGATTTCTACAATAATCATTTCATCTCTCGAGTGCCAAATGATTTTAGATCTCAATTGGAAAATCAATATCTCTATAAAAATCACCAATTGAAATCTCAATAAAAGCTATGAATCTTGATAAACGACTTCAAAGGATTCACAAATCTCTCAATTTTATGAAATCCTAGGTTATGCTATTTCAAGGTCATGTATTCAATTACCTCTCTCAAGTGTCAAATCAAATACACCAAACAATCTAAATTATTCATCAAGTAATTTAGAAGCAATAGATCCAAATATCACAAATAAATTGATAGATCTAGATTGACAAACCACAATCTCAAAACATAAGTTCAAACATAGATTACATCATCCCTCTAGAATTATAGAGTTTAGCTCATGATTAAAACAAATGAATCCATAAAAACACAACAATACATCTTACAAAATATGGAGAAAGTAACAAAATAAGAACAAGAGTTGAGGGATCTTCTTTATTTCTAGATGATAAGAGCCTTCAATCTTCTTCTCCAAGCTTATCCCAATATGTTTCTATTCTTCTTCCTTGTCTTCTTGTTGTTTTGTTGTCTTCCAAATGGTCCAAGATTGCTGAATTCACGCCCCCATGTCTATATTTTATAGCCCCACAAAGATCCAAGAAAAAGGTAGGCCAGCATAGGAAAATCCGCCCCGGGCGTTGCGGCGCCCGGGCATGGGTGTTGCGGCGCCCGGGCATGGGCGCTGCGGCGCCCAGCACAACGTTGCAAGATTGCCGCCCGGGCGCTGCAGCGCCAAACTCGATTTTTGCCCTATTCCGGCGCGCAAAGATGTCCGGATATCCGCCTGTCTTGTTGCAGCGTCTTTTTGGCCTTTGTAGAGCCACCCAAACATCCAAATTTGGTTTTGCATCCTTCATCAAAGTTGTATCTCTATCTCTTAGATTTCTATAGCCACTTGAATCACCTCAATATCAATTTTGTAGAGAGATTTATGGCCAAAATACGAAACCCTGCCAGTGATGGAATTTCAGACGCATTTGGACGTTTCTTCAACTCAATCTCTCGTTGTTTGATCGTTCATACTTCTTTTGATACATGATTCATTAATATGACTATAAACTCAATATAATTGGCCCTCAACATGGATTGACCACTCAAATGACTCGAAACAATGGGAATTAATGCCTAACCTATGAGATATTACAAAAATGACTCAAAATACTCAAAAATAACTCAAAACTCAAGTCTAGGAAGCCCAAATCAATGGTATAAAACCAAATGAACAAATACCCCCAAACTTAGAATATTGCTTGTCCTCAAGCAATTACAATTCTAAAATGAAAAATAAAAGACAGAACAATACAAACAAACTGCAAAACTTCACAACCAAACTCATTTGTCAAATTTCGTTTCACTATCAATCAAGCGCGTATTTTCACAATGTGATCATGACAGTGGAATGTTCATGCCAACCCCGTTTTCATTATCCAGATAGATTCACGCAATCAAGTGTTTTCAAGATGATCCACTTTTTGGACTATAGAGATGAGATGCTTACCAGACTCCGTAGGCTTGTCTTTCACACTAATCTCCACTAATGTAGGCTAATGTAACACAAGGATCAATATGACTTTTAAAGCTTGTAATGTGGGCTTAGGGTAAGGTAGGAAAATATAGGAATAAGTGGCTCAAATCACCCAAACACACAATTAACACTTCGAATTATCAATAGGCACTACCCTTCACCTTTTTTTTTTGGCATCCCCAATGTTTATGAACTTTCAATCCCGTTGATTTGTTTTTTTTCACATTTTTTTTTCGGAACCCCCAAACTTATTCTTTTGCGTACATGGGGTTTCATCTTTTCTTTTCTCGAGTAACTTCATTCAATTAAACACATACTCTTCTCATCATCCCCTTCTCAACCTTCAACATTTTTATATATTATGTGTGTACGTATGAGTGATGGGTAATTAGGATTTTCACATTTAGGCTTTGGGTATTCGATTGGTTGCCAAAGAAACGGGTTTATAAGGCTCAAAGGGGGACACTAGGGAAAATATAATACAAAGGTAGGCATTTTAGGCTCTAGCTTGTTCAAAGATGGCCTAAATCACTTCCTCATGGTTACTTCACCTAGGATTTCGCCTCGACTAGTGATCAGACAAGTTCTAGCATCCGGTGGGATCATAAAGGAACCACTCAATTGCATAAATCATCCCAAAATAAATCAGCAGAATTAAGCACATAGATGGAATTAATGGAAAGAAGATTAAATCACAATTCAAACACATGCTCTTTTGACCGTTCAACTCATATTCAACAAATTCACTTAGTCATGCAATTTCATAGTTTTACAAATGCCCTGACTCAACTCTAGACTCTTTTTTTTCGTTTTTTTTACTCAAGACCCGACTCGATGAATAAAAACAGACTGCACCCCCCAAACTTAAAACGACGTTGTCCCCAATGGAGAGGTGGGAAAAAGGACTTTCCTGGTAGCCGAGGAGCGAAGGCTCCTTAAGTCATGTGATACTACTATGTGTATGAGGTGTCTTTTATAAGCTCATAATGCATCCTAGCGCACAAGCCCGTGGGTATTGTATGCTCCGAGGTGTGGTCTTATTCTTCCCCTTCGCCTTGGCCCGACCTCTTTTTGGCTTCGCATCTTTGCAACCTAGCAAGGTAGACAGGAAAACAAAACTCGTGGAACCAAGGAACTCGGTTATGGGTGAGAAATCGAAAATCACAGCACACACATAATGCACCCAAGTAGAAAATATGGTGCCCTGTCAAAAAAATAAGCATGCAATGCAAAATAACACTAAACAATGTGAAACTGTCATTGGGGCATTTCATCAAACACCTCATATGCATGAATTTGGGCAAAGATAGTAAATGCAATGGATAACTCAATTCAATCCCAAAATTCAACACCAAACCTAAGTCTAACATGATCAACCAATCCACAATCCATACATCAACAACAATTATCCTAGCACTACTACAATCCAATCACACCAAAAATCACAAGATGGGGAAAACCACGGGGTGGGATGTGATGCAACTTACTACTCCTAATAATGCAAAAACTCAGAAAAAACAAAAACAACTACTAAACTAAATTAAAACTAAGAAAGCAATAAAAGGGGCTTGGGTTGCCTCCCAAGAAGCGCTAAGTTTACAGTCTTCAGCCAGACTTTGTCAGATTCTCCTCAAGTTGGAGATCCAATAGACATGTTATCCACATTGCCCTTAGAAACTCCCCAACCTCCAATGTGTTCAGCTATATTCCCAACTATCTGCTTACCATCATTTAATTCAAATTTTAGCATGTTGGTTGGATGGATGGTGAATACAACTTTCTCCTGATTTACCCGCAGAGTTAGTTCCCCCATTTCTACATCGATCAAAGCACGTGTTGTAGCTAAAAATGGTCGCCCAAAGATGATAGGTATTTTCTTGTCCTCATTCGCATCCAACACTACAAAATCCACAAGAAAAATAAATTTATTAATTCTTACCAATACATCTTCAATGATTCCCTACGGATAGGCGATGGATCGATCAGCAAACTGCAAAGTGATTTTGGACCGCTTCACCTCCCCGAGCCCAAACTTCGTCACATCAGAAAGAGAAATAAGATTCACACTGGACCCAAGATCACAAAGTGGTTTCTCAAAGAAAACTCCTCCAATAGTACAAGGAATAGTGAAACTCCCTGGATCCTTCATTTTATGAGGTAGTTTACTCTGGACTATTGCACTACATTCCTCTGTCAAATAGACAGTCTAAAACTCCTCCAACTTCATTTTCTTGGATTCCACTGGTTTCGCATAAATGGGCGATTGTTGGTCAAGTGAATTTCGCCTCCGTTCTTACATAAATTGCATTGCAATGCACCCTCGGATTAACCTCTCAGATTATCACTCAAAAATTTCCTATCTCATCGTGCAATGATTCACATTTGTTGTTGCTAATCGCCCTACTTGTGTCACCAAGGAGTTGATGTGACCTTCTATTGTTGTAACTCTCGAGCTGAGCTTGTCCATGTTAGAATCGGTCTTGTTCTTCCTTGCTCGTGTTTCTACAAGGAATGAACTAAGTAATTTTTCCAAAGACGGCTTTTGTTCTCCCACGTGTGTACTCGTACTTGCTTGGTTTTCAAATCCCGGAGGTGGTTGCAATACATTTCTCGTATTGCTATACGAGAAATTTTCATGATTTCGAAGTCCCGGATGATAATGTGTGGGCAATTGATTTCCTCTATCATTGAAACCCCGATTGTTCACATAATTGGCTTGCTCCATGTCGGGCTTCATCATCTCTTGACTTAATTCCATGACAGCCTCTGTTTGTTGTTTTCCACCGGAATTTAGAGTGGCAATTTGCTTTGACAAGGCGGAAATTTGAGAGGCCAATGCGGACATAGTATCAAGTTCAAGAACACCGTCGACTTTTCTTGGCGTAGATCTCTTAGAAGGCCATTGATAACTGTTGGCAGCCATTTCTTCTAGTAAAAGCATGGCTTCACTTGGAGTATTAGCCATCAATGTACCTCCCCGCAAAGATCTATAATAGTTCTCGAATGCTCATTCATACCATTGTAGAAAACTTGAACTTTTTTGCCAATCGCATACCCGGTTTGTGGACACCTCCTCAATAATTCTTTGAATCGCTCCCAAGCTTCGTAGAGTGGCTCAAAGTCGAGTTGATGAAATTGAGCAATCTCACTTTTCAGTTGAAGTGTCTTGCTAGGTGGAAAAAATTTTGCCATGAATTTTTCAGTGAGATCATCCCAACTAGTGATACTTCCGGGTGGGAAGGTTTGAAGCCATTGTATAGCTTTATCACGAAGTGAAAACAGAAATAAACTCAACCGAATAGCTTCATCGGGAACTCCATTCATTTTTATTGTGTCACATATCTCGAGAAAAACGGCCAAATGAGCGTTAGGGTCGTCTATGGCACTTCCCCCGAATTGATTCTGTTGCACCATGTTTATCAGGGCCGGCTTCAATTCAAAATTATCCGCATTGATAGGTTGGCGAACAATGCCCGAATAATTTTGATTGGTTGTTGGTCTAAAATAGTCACGAATGACCCTCTCTGGTGGTGCAATAACGGGTATGCGGTTTTCATCATCACCGTTTCCTGCCATTTTTGCAAATTCGATTCTTCGTGCGCTCTAATCTTTCGAAGTGTTCTTTCAATTTCGGATCAAAAAGATTAAATTAGCACTTTTATTTCTTCGCATCAACAAGAAAACACAAAAACGACAATAACCCTATTGTAACAAGAACCAATCTAAATTAAAGTAAAATTACTAAGTAATAATATTAACGTAAATAAGATAAATTATTCCCCGGCAACGGCGCCAAAAACTTGTTAGAGATTTTTCTAACCGCAAGTCTACGGTGTCAAGTTTTAATATAGAGAAGTAAGGTTGTCGAATCCACAGGGAATAATTATCGCTAAGTACTATAATATAGTAGTCTAACTTTATTTAGAAATTCAATATTTGATGGAGTTGATTATACTAAAATATACCAAAAATAGATCAAGAATATGGAAATATCAATGAGTTTATCCAAATGATTAAATGAATTCTAGAGGTGCGATGAATCTAGTTATCCCTTATGTTATCAATATGGTTTATCAATCATCAATTACCAATTTATAAGTCAAGATTTCTACAATAATCATTTCATCTCTCGAGTGCCAAATGATTTTAGATCTCAATTGGAAAATCAATATCTCTATAAAAATCACCAATTGAAATCTCAATAAAAGTTATGAATCTTGATAAATGACTTCAAAGGATTCACAAATCTCTAAATTCTATGAAATCATAGGTTATGCTATTTCAAGGTCATGTATTCAATTACCTCTCTCAAGTGTCAAATCAAATACACCAAACAATCTAAATTATTGATCAAGTAATTTAGAAGCAATAGATCCAAACAGCACAAATAAATTGATAGATCTAGATTGACAAACCACAATCTCAAAACATAAGTTCAAACATAGATTACATCATCCCTCTAGAATTATAGAGTTTAGCTCATGATTAAAACAAATGAATCCATAAAAACACAACAATACATCTTACAAAATATGGAGAAAGTAACAAAATAAGAACAAAAGTTGAGGGATCTTCTCTATTTCTAGATGATAAGAGCCTTCAATCTTTTTCTCCAAGCTTATCCCAAGATGTTTCTATTCTTCTCCCTTGTCTTATTATTATTTTGTTGTCTTCCAAATGATCCAAGATTGCTGAATTCACGCCCCCATGTCTATATTCTATAACCCCACAAAGATCCAAGAAAAAGGTAGGCCAGCATAGGAAAATCCACCTCGGGCGCTGTGGCGCCCGGGCATGGGCGCTGCGGCACCCAGCACAACGTTGCAAGATTGCCGCCCGGGCGCTGCATCGCCAAACTCGATTTTTGCCCTATTCCGGGCGCTGCAGCCTGTCCGGATATCCGCCCTGTGCGCTGCAGCGCGTCGTTTTGGCACTGTAGAGCCACCCAAACATCTGAATTTGGTTTTGCGTCCTTCATCAAAGTTGTATCTCTATCGCTTAGCTTTCCATAGACACTTGAATCACCTTAATATCAATTTTGTAGAGAGAGTTATGGCCAAAATACGAAACCCTGCCAGTGATAGAATTTCAGACGCATTTGGACGTTTCTTCAACTCAATCTCTTGTTGTTTGATCGTTCATACTTCTTTTGATACATGATTCATTAATATGACTATAAACTCAATATAATTGGCCCTCAACATGGATTGACCACTCAAATGACTCGAAACAATGGGAATTAATGCCTAACCTATGAGATATTACAAAAATGACTCAAAATACTCAAAAACAACTCAAAACTCAAGTCTAGGAAGCCCAAATCAATGGTATAAAACCAAATGAACAGAACTCTTGGGAAATCCAACATTCTCAGGCATGGTCCTAATTTATGGGGAATGTGGGAAAAATCTAACTCCAACTAGGGGTGATCGCGGTGCAGATTGAGCTGTTTTTTTCAATATTTTCAAATTAAATTGCTAAGTGTGGTTCAACCACAAATTTGATTTTAAGTCACGGTTTTTCAGAATAAAACAAACATGTGATTTTCAATGGTTTTGCGTAGTTTTGCGGTGTTAACGCATACTATGTGAATATTATATGGAATAATCAAAATGAGTAAAACAAACTTATCAATTCGATAACTAAAAAGTCAAAGATAAATTTGTTGCCTAAATTAAATGTTATAACAACTTCAATAACATATAATAGATGAATCTAATTGATATATGGAGTGTTTGCAACCACAATAAAAAAATATTTCTCATATTTTGGCTTAAAAGCCACTTTTTATTGTTTGCAACTGTCAACTTAGATATGATTCTGATTCTACTTTATTTAATCAAAATGGAGTGGGGTGCCTTAGATTAATGCTTCTAGTTTGACTTTTACAAATAAATAAGCAATTCTACAACTTTTTCACCAAACACTCTCAACTTTTAATTTTATTTCAAGCTCTACCAACTTTTGATTCCCAACTACTTCTACTTTTGCTACAATAAATCAGTTTTTCTAAAAGCAGAATTTTTCAAACTCTCCCATAACTTCAATATTTCAATCTCCATTTTACAAATTTCCTAATATAAATCTTATTATACAATATACATCCATAATAAAAAATGAAGGAAGGCAACCTACTAACTTAGGGTTTTTCTTTATCTTTGATGTATTAAACTATTAAGTAAATTGACTAATATACCTACAATAAAATCAGTGAAAATAACTAAATATGGCAATATATAATTATACACAAATATGCGATAGATTGAGATAAATATACTAATATATATATAACAAATATATGTAGTATTCTAGTTGCGGTGCGGTCGGTGCGATTTGAGACTTCAAATTGTAATTGCATCATCTTATACTGCAGTCTAATTTAAAAATATTAATCGTGATTTTTTCAATAAATAAGAAATTGTGGTGTGATGCGGTTTGCTTCGGCTAATTTTAGCGGTTTTTGGTTTCTGTTGATCACCCATAACCCTAACACCCTGACTGGTTTCGAACTTGGTACCTTAGCACCAGGCCCAATTCCTGGGGTTAAGTTGGGTATGTTCAGAAATAAGAATAAAACTTTCTAAATATATAAGTGGCAAATATATTATCGTTTTCGAGGAAGAAAAATGCATTTTTTGTTGAATATTGGCTCATTTGAACATTGTTTTTAGTTGGCCTAGTTCTGCGTCCGTATCCTCGACTCTATTTTCTTGGCCACTAAGTTGCCAGCCTTGGACTTACAGGGTTTCAGGTTATTGCGGCACCCGATTGAAAAAGGCGCGAGCCCTCTTTATTCGATCTTGTCTCTCCACATTAGAGATTTGATTCAAACCATTCATTTGTCCCGTATTACCCCTTATTCTAAAACCCTAATTCATTCTGCACTAGTTTTTCTTACTCTAACTGCGTGTTTCTCTCGATTTTCTTCTTTACTTCTCTATGTCTTTCTCCGATGAAATACAATGGGTGTGTGGTGAGGTTTAGAACCTTTCCTGGTTGTCACTTTGTGAGAGTTGGAGTTCTAGTGGGGGTTCATTGAGTAGTGTATTCTAAATGTTGTTTTCACTAACTTTATGACATGCGTTGTGAGTGATCATCTTAGTGGTCTTTGTTTTGGCTCTTCGTGACACATTATAGGGAGCCAGATAGTGTATCTAAGCCATTTTAAGTCTAACCAGTTCTTAATCTGAGCCTCTATAATCTTTGACTGGAATTATGAGAACGGGGTTTCTAAACCCTGGTTTTGTAAAGTATACTTTTGTTGTGTTCTTCGTGAAACCCTAGATCTGCATGCCCTAGTTGTGAGATCTTTTAAACTCTACATTTTTACTGTTTCCCTTAGTAGATATGTAGTTGTTGGATTGCTTGCTGGTAGATTTTAGTTATTTGTTTTTTTTTCAAGATTTTAGTGGTGATTTATGGGCGCCACCATTGCTATTTTTCTTGTACTCTTTTTTTTCTTCTTTAATGGGCTCTTCTTTGTTGGCCGTTGATTACTCAACCCCAATGTATTTTTTCACTTTCTGTAAGAAATCATAATAGGTCTTCGACCCATCAAACATGAACCGTCCACTAAAAGTAACTTCTGGGCCAGAGGCTTGCCATTAGAGCCATCAATTTTGAGTCTTCTAGCACTTGTTCAACCTTTATGACCATTTTGTTGAAACAATTGAGGTACTTTCTCAGTGATTTGTCATGGCCTACTTGACTATTTTCTTTCAGAGTCATTTGCGTTTGGACCCATGAAGTGTGCTGAGAACTTGGAAGCCAGCTCATTCTAGCAGTCGACAGATCCAATCTGGAGTGATCTGAACCAATTACGGGTTATGTCCTCAATGTCAGGGGGAATGCTTTGCACAATGTAGCATCTGACGTCCCACGTAGATCTATTTATGCGATGTATTTATCCTGGTAGCTTCGTGGTCAGTCTCTCTATTAATAGGTTGATCGAAAGGATCTTCAATTTTGGCTGGAACGGGCTCCAATTTTGTGCTTTATGTGAATATAGGGGTGTCAATCCCTGATCCGATACCAACCCAACCTGAAGTTACTGAGAGAAACACGAACCCAATCCAAACACAAACACGACTAAGACGAACGTGACACGAAGTTACCAATTTGTCTAAAACATTGTTGCTTTATCCTTTACTTAATTTTGATGTATTTTGAGCATAATGCAAAATCAACCTGAACTAAACGCGAATCCTACCCAATGACCCAAATTGATACCCTTGTGTGAAGGGGGTAGGCCTCATGTTTGTCGGCATATCCCCTCGATCATCTACTTTTCTTTTCTCTAATTCAAAGAAGTTCGTCCTATTTTTAGTTTTCATGTATAACGTTTGGGTTTCAAACCCTGGCTCTTCGATCGGGTACCTGAGTGCGTTCTTCAACCATCGATGTTTTTCCCAGGACTACATTGACTGGGCAGCTCCACGATCTTGTTTAGGAGGAACACTATATTCTCTGTATTGCCGAGCACACTATCCTTAATTTATGGGTTCATTCACCCTTCCCTTTTGTGAGAAAGCTTTCCTTTTGGCTGGTTTTTCTTTCGAGAACATTGGCTCTTTTCCTGATCTGTGTCTCAAGGGAGATGAGCATTTTGAACTTACTTCATTTCATTGTTGTTGGGGGCGGTAATTCCATCTTATAATGCATTGAGTTCCTATTGCAGACTTCTTATCGTTTGTTTCAACCTTTCTACTTTGACTTCTTTATGGAGTTTGTCATGCTTGAGCACTTTCTCAAATCTTGGCGGAGGTTGTGTGCATTTTCAGTTGCGATTCAACATCTCGGTGGGACTTGTTTTTTGCATTTTTTAATGTAGTTGTTAAACAACCAAACTTTTACTCTAGCGTCAATTTGTTGAATTGTGGATCTATATTTCCATCGTATCAAACTATAATATTAATGATTGTGGTTAACAACTGACAAGGTTAATATCAAAAAATTAAAAGTAGTAAAATACACAGATTTGTCAACCTGGGGTAGGTCGAACTCAATATCCCTTTTCGTTATTTAGTCTGCATGTTTGTTTCAATAAACAATTGAAAATGTTTTTGAATACAATGATATAGGAATTGGAATCGCAACCAAACATTCTTATAGTCATAAAAGATGGTATTACAGCATAATGATAATCATATATTCTAAGTGACTGATTTATATGATGTCTAATGCCTAATATTCCTTGGGACACGAGTTCCTTCCTCACTAAACAACATTGATTCATTCCACCGGACTTTGTCAGGTTGGCTAACGCAAATCATCCTTTTGGAATGTTTGCCAGGGAGGATATTGAGCTCGGATGGTTTTGAGAGCGGCCTTGCTTTTAGGTTGGTCTATCTTCATGGCGATTGGTCTACCCTATATCCTCTGTTAGCACAGGTTGGGTCAATTGGAGTCCCTTCAACCATCGTTTTGATTCTCTATGCTCTTAGTGGGTCTTATATCTAGCGTGGATCCTAATTGGCTATTCCACGTCAAATGGGGCACAACTCGTTCATCATCATATTTCCATTTTAAAGTCACTAGTTTTCTGGAGACGAATTTTACTATGCATTCGAAATTTTGTTGAACTCTACATTAACTATAATAACATCCAAGTTACGAGTTTTAAAGGTTAATAAATTGTTCATGAATCTCAAATTTGTTACTATACCCTCTCTTATTACAACAAGCAACATTGAATGTGTCTTCATCTAACATGACAAATATCAATATATTTCAAAAATGGATTGGTGCTCAAACCATCTTGTCGTCGTCCATCGGTAAACGTTTCAACAATTGGTCCAATCAATTTATTCTAATTTACTTATTATTTTATTATATTATGAAGACAATATAGTTAGAGCTGTCAAAACAGAACCGTCGGGTCGGCCCGCCCCGCCTAAGGTAGAGGGTGGGTTAAGTATTTAGTAGCCCGCCAAGGGGCAGACCTAAACGGGCTAGCCCGCCAGAAATAAAAAAAAAAAGAAAAAAAAGAAAAAATAGATAAAATAGACAAAAAAATAGTATAATTGATATTTTTATATTTTTATCTCTTATAAAAGTGTATATAATATTTTTATAAAATATGTACTTGTTATCCATTAGTATATTTAATTCATTAAACTAATAATATGAATAAAAAAAATTAATTATTTTTAATTTTTTAATTTTTGGCAGGCCGACCCGCCCAACCCGCAACCCAAGGCGGGTTGGGTTGGGCTGTGGTTTTCTCAGCCCGCCCCGCCCCGCCCCGCCAAGTGGCGGGACCCGCCCCGTCGGCCCGTTTCGACAGCTCTAGATATAGTGATAGATCAATTATTTTGTATTATATTATAAGGTTAATAAATTAAATAAACAATTACAAAACTTATGTAGCAAAAACTCGAAATTCAATAATCATATTATATATAGTTACATGGAGGAGATCATGTGAGACCACCCTCCTTGGTAAGACCATATGACCAAATCTACACCATCAAAAAAGTAATCGATGGCCAAGATATAAACAAATCTATACAACAATTCATATGAAAGTATACATTAGAGGGGGTAAAATAGGAATCTAGGAAATTAAATATATAACCGCTTCCTAAAAATTAGGGACGTGATCTTGTATTGATCACGTCCCCATAATCAAGCGATTCACCTTTAATTTCTCTCCCTTCCCATTCGAACCTGCAAATTATTCAAATATGGCAACAAAATCATGCAACAATTAATGAAAAGTATACAATTCCACCAAACTAATTATACATTAAAACATTACTAAGCATACATAAACAATTAACTAAGTATACAATTACACTAAACTACATGTACATTAAAACATTACTAATTATACATAAATATTTAACTAAGTATACAATTACATTGAACTAATTATACATTAAAATATTAGTAAGTATACAGAAAATTTAACTAAATATACAATTACACTGAACTAAATACACAATTCCACTGAATTACTTATATAGCTAAGTATACAATTCCATTGAACTAAGTATACAAACCACGTAACTAAGTATACAAATTCATTAAATCGCTTACTAAACTACTTATATAACTAAGAATACAATTCCATCGAACCAAGTATACAAATCCATTTGAACTAAATATACAATAAGCATGACTAAGTATACAAGTGCACTGAACTAAGTATACAATAAAACGACTGTTCACAAATATGGCGGAAAGAAGTATCAATTTTGAAAAAAAAAACGCTTGAAGTTGATGATTTTTCCTCCCTAAAAATCGGGTAACTGAAAAGGTAGTATTATGTTTCCTTAACAATAGCTAATAATCATCCAATTAACAAAACTAATTAAATATAAAAGTACAATTATACCCTTATAAGCCTAAATTAACTAAAATAATCTACACCATCCAAAATTATAAATCAAGACTCCATAAGTGTTCTTATGGACTAACCTAAATGGATTCGTCTCATTTGAACCAATCCCTATAGTTACACATTATTTAAGAAAATATCAAGTTAAAGGCTTTAATATTCCTAAAGAAATTTATTATTTTTAAAAATAAATAAAAAATAGAAAATCATCTTGAGCAATTTGATCGGTTTTGATTGAATTAACCCGACAAAAACTTTTTTATTTTTATTAATAATCATATTGAACTAAACATATCGGTTTGCAGTCAAATCTATCAGTCCGGATTTGATTTCTAAAGAAGGGACAAAGCATCTGCAAATGAATATATTGCATGAAATCTACAAAAACGTATGAATATTTTGTATATCAAATATCCAAAAATGCATTTTTCATAATATTTTGTCAAAATATTAAAAAATTACACCAAACAAAGGTTTCAAACTTATAATGTGGCTCGACCAGTTATAAATTACTTTTAACTAGCAAAATGTAAACCATTTATTTTTATAATGAACTTCATCTTATTATAATGATACAGGTAAGCTCAAACCTATGTAGGAGTATTATTGCGGTAAAACTGTACAAAACTAAATCGAATTTTGAGTAAGTCAAAATGACATACCAAGTACCAGACCGAAATAATTTATTTTGTTCGGCTTTTACCGATCTTTTTTTGGTAATTGTTCGGGAAAATATATTTTATAAAGGAATACAAATAAAAAATAAATATTAAAATAATTATTATTATTTTAATTTTGTAGGTAAAATTATTGGAATATAATGTTTGGCCCAAAATTACCGTCTTAAGCCACCAGCCCAAAACCCATTACCTTTTGAACCTGGGTCATGTATAGGACTGCGGGATCCGAATTATTAGTGTGCGGATCCTTGAGCTCCAATCTTGACCGTTGATAATTATACTTGATCTTAGTCGTTGGTTTGTGCTTTTATAAAGGCTTTATCTGAAACCTTAATTCATTTTTACGTCTGTCTTTAATTTCTCTCTCATCTCTCATATTCTCTCGAGTGTTCTTCAAGCTTCGTGTTTTTATCTCTCTCTCTCTCTCTCTCTCTCTCTCTCTCTCTCTCTCTCTAAACTCCAGCCTCTTGTTGGACTGTTTCTGGGTGATTCTATGTGTGAGAGATGAGATATGTGTGATATATTATCTTGTCCACCGTCTTTGTGTACAAGATCCTTCATCTTGAGTGATTTAGGGTTTTGGGTGGTTCGATTCTAGATCTAGGGTTTCCTGGGTTAGGGCTAAGAGGTTCAGTTTTGTGGCGAGGCTTTTGTGGCTTTCCCCTTGGTTCTCTGGGTTGTGATTCGTGGTGACTGTTATTTAGTGTTTTACCAGTCCCTGACCCAAATAATTCGATATTTGGTTTTAAGTCTATTGCCCTATATACTTGTAATATCTTTTACTTTATTGTGATTTACTTTTCGATATTGAGTCCTCGACTACTTGTTTGTATAATAGGCATATTATCGAGTCTGTATTTTTTTGGGTACTTTGTATATCAATCTATTTGAGGTGGATAGATACCCAACAATGGTATTAGAGCACCTATCCGCCTCGTGGTGGATTGGTGCTTCTGGTTCTTGAGCATACTTGGTGGATTCTTGCTCCCTCATGACTTTTGGTTGGTTATTTTCCAAGAACTTGCTTCTGGTAGTAAGGATTTCTCTCTTCATTTCTCTTTATTTTTCTTTTCAGCACTTAGTTTAGGGAAACCCTAAGCTCTAAGCCTCTTAACAATGTGCCTTGAGTGTAGGGCTGTAAACGAACAGAGCTTTCGACAAACAGCTCGTGAACGAGTTCGGTTAGCATTCATTTATGTTCGTTTATTATGCTTAATAAACATAAATGAACAAGAAAATTTGTTCATTTATGTTCATGAACTGTTCACAAACATGTTCATTTAGTGTTCGTTTGATGTTTGTTTATTATTTATTTTTTAATTATTATTTATGCATTTACTGCTTAATATTCATTACTTTATTATGAAAATAAGCTTATTTTAGTTTAATATTTCAACCTATTTACATTTGCAATCATCATAATATTCATTTATTTTGAGTTGAGTGTTCATGAACAAGGTGTATTTAACTTTTTTATACACATGTTCATATAGTTGTTCATGAACAATTAATGAGCATGTTCGTGAATAGTTCGTGAACGTTTGTGAATATGTTCGATTATTAAACAAACGAACACAAACAACCTTTTAAAATAAAAGAACGAACACAAACAACCCTTATTCGTTCAGGTTCGGTTCGTTTACAACCCTACTTGAGTGCAGTGGAATCCTGAGGTACAATGGGGATCCACCTTATAGTTTTAATTTTCTGTTGATCTTGTTGGTTGGAATCTGCGTGGTCTATTGTTGCCTATTTTTTCATACATGTTGCTCTGTGTTGAACTATGTATGGTCTTTAACTGCTACTTGGCAATTTCTGTTGTTTAGAATTGGACTTTGTGTGGTCCACAAGTTAAGTGCTTTCGTTGCCCTTTGTGATAACTGTTTAGCTCATGTGTTTCTTGAATCTGTGCAATATTCTTTTGATATTCTGTGTGCAATATCTGGGAATATGGCTGGTGTTTCTGGTTTTCACTTGGAACCCTTTAATGGGAAAACTGATTTATAAATCTGGCGACAAAAAATGAAATGCATTTTGATTCAGCAGGAATGTTTTAAAGCTATTGATCAAATGTTTTCTTGATAATGATCTTTGCTAAAATCAAATCTGAACTTGATGAATTTGCTTACTCATCCATTATCCTAAATCTCTCTGATTATGTTTTAAGAAAGTTGGCAAGTTGTCAAGTGCCAAAGATCTGTGGAATAAACTGGAAGAACTTTTCACTGAAATCTTTTTACCTTCCAAACTCCTTCAATTTGAGAAGTTTTCTAGATTTAAACTTGATTTGACAAAGGATATGGATGATAACTTGGATGTTTTTACAAAATTGATACAAGATATCAAGCATACTGGTGATAAAACATTGATGATTATCGGGCGATCCTCCTGGTTACATGGGGGCTTTAGCCCCCCCAAAAAAAAAAAAAATTTTTTTTTTTCTAAAAACTCCATCCTACTTATGTATTTTACTTTTAAATATTATTTTTTGGTACATAAAAATTTATTTTTTTATCATTTTAGCCCCCCAAAAATTAATTAGCCCCCCCAAAATAAAATGTTTAGCTCCGCCCCTGATGATTATACTCCTATTATTTTGCTAAATGTTATTCATGATACCGATGATGCCATTAAGTATGGTAAAGATTCCATAACCTTACACATTGTGATTAATGGACTTAAGAGTAAGGAACTTGATCTGAAAATCTCTAAGGGGAATAAACAAAGGTTAGGGAAAATGATGCATGTTAGGGGTAAAAATCATAATAAGAAGAAGAATGAGAATAACAATAACAATAACTCGGGTAGAAAGATAAGCAAAAGCAGAGGGAGGTCTAAGTCTAGACCTAGGAAATAACATGAAATGTTATAACTATGGTGAGCATGGTTACTACATCAAATAGTGTACTAACCCAGGAATAACCAGCACAATAATCAAAATAATAACCAGAACAACAAGAACCAAACCAATGACTCTATGAACTTGACTACTGACAATGTTCATACGGGTAATGTGTTTATGGTGCATGAGTTGCATGATTCTGTGAATGATGTGCCTTCAAATGCTTTATGTGAGAATGAATGGCTTATTTACTCTGCATACACATTCCATATGACACCTTTTAAACATTTATTTTCCACTTATGCTTATGTGCAAAATGGATCTATTTCTATGGCAAATGATAAAAAATGTCAAGTATTTGGTGTTGGTACTGTGTGTTTAAAATTTGATACTAGTTATGTTTTAACTTTGAATGATGTGAGACATGTTCCTGATTTGTCTAATAACTTGATCTGATGTGCTATGCTTGAACATGATGGATATGATGGAAGATGGGTTAATGGTGCAATGGAACTTATGAAAGGTTCCCTTGTAATTGTTAAAGCTGAAAAGAAAAGGGATTTGTATGTTTGTTGTGATGAGTCTGTTCCCTGTACGTAAAACTCTGTGAACAATGTGACCATTGTGAACTCTGTGAATGATAAAACTGAACTTTGGCATAAATAACTTGGTCACATCAGTTCTAAGGGACTTGAGATTTTGCATAAGAAGACTGTTTTGGTAATGATAAACCAACTTGTGTGTCTTTCTGTGACTCTTGTGTGTATGTCAAACAAGAAAAGGTTAGTTTCTCCACTTACCTATACCCCAAATAAACTTCTTGCACTGATATTCTTGAATACTTACACGCTGATAATTGGGGTCCTGCTACTGTTCCCACTCATGGTGGGAACATGTATTTTCTGTCTGTGATAAAGGAGTTCTCAAGAAAAGTATTTGTATTTCTTTTAAAAAAACAAGTTTGATGTCTTTGAGAAACTTCAAAACTGGAAAATATTGATAGAAAATCAAACTGGTGGAGAGATTAAGGCGTTGTTTGTTTATGTTTTCAAGCCACCATTTCTATTTTCCAACTATTCATAGAAATGAAATTATGTTTGTTTATAAATTTTCCAATATAAATCATCATTTCCACTTTTTATTTTTCACATAAAACAATATCTCAAACCTATAATTTCAATTCTCAACCCTATACACTACCCTACATCACTCATCAATCACTATTCTCATTTTTTTTATCCAAATATATATGTGAGACCCTCCATTATTAATTTTATCTACTTAAAATAATACCATATATATATATATATATATATATATATCTAATGAGACCCACTAGTCTACAATCTTATAAATATAATACTATATATTCAATTAAAATATTCGATCACTATCAACTTTTCAAATTATTATATACATAAAATATTACTTCAAAACTACTCAACCAAACATAATCTCATTTTCAAACATACTTAAAACTCCTTTTCATTCATTCATCCAAACACAGTTCCAGTTTTTACATGAAAACCAATAAATTTTCAAAATTCATTTTCCAACACTAGAAACTAAAAATGGTCCATGGAAACATAACCATACAAGGCCTAAGTATCTTACAACTGATAATGGGTTGAAAATTTGTAACCAACTCATTGATTTACTATGTGTTGATTCTGGGATTGTAAGGCACAAATCAGTGCCTTACATACCTCAGCAAAATGGTGATGCTGAGAGAATGAACAGAACTCTTTTAGAAAAGATGAGAAGTATGTTGAATACATCTGGCCTTTCCAAAAATTTCTGGGGTGAGACTGTTCATACAACAACCTATGTGAAAAATAGATCCTCATTTGCATCTTTAATGGGAAAAATATCTTGAATTTGTATGGTCTGGAAATCCTGTGGACTTTTCAAATTTAAAAACTTTTGGTTGTTCATCCTTTGTGCATCAAAAACTTGATAAACTTGATTCCATGTCCATAAAACGTGTTTTTTGGGGATACCCTGATGGGGTTGAAGAGTATAGATTATGGTCTAAATCTGAAAATGGTTTCAAAGTGATTATTAGTAGGGAAATTGTTTTCAATGAAAATGAATTCCCTTGCCTTGAAGTTTTTAAATTGTTTCCGAAACTCAAAATTCCATTGTTCCTAATAAGGTGGAGCTTTCTAACTTGCCTTCTAGTGATGGTTCTGATATTATTAATGTTGGGTATGATCATGTGAATGATGATAATGTGCATAATGATATTGAGAATGATAATGATAACTTGCATGATAATGTGCATGATGATTTCCCTCTAGTTTACACTGAATAAGTTGATGAACATGTTAATAATGATGATCTGAATGACTATGTGCTAACTAGAGATATAACAAGAAGAAATGATAGAATTCATAATAAATTTGTTAATTTTCACATGACTTCTTATGTGTTTTCTGTGTTTGAATTAATTGAAAACTCTTAGCCTAAAACCTACTCTGAAGCAACGAAATCTGCTACCTCTATGAAATGGTTGAATGATATGCAATTGCATGCTAGTAACACTTGGGTGCTTGTTCCAAAAACCTGTAAATTGTTCTATTGTTGACCGTAAATTGTTGTTTAAGGTTAAACAAGAATCTGACGGCGTTAGGTATAAGGCTAGACTAGTAGCCAAAGGTTTTACATAGAAACAAGGTATTGATTACACTGAGATATTTGCTAATGTTGTGAAGTTTGTATTTGTGAGAATTATGCTAGCTTTAGTGGTTCGAGTTTAATTTGTAGGAGTCAATTTGATCATTTCTTATATTTTAAACGTGATGCTAAGTCTCCTATTTTTCTTCTCATCTATGTTGATGATATGTTGTTGAATGACACATGCATTAAGACTATTGACTATGTGAGAAATTGCTTTAATGCTAAATTTGATATGAAATTCTTAGGCGATGCTAAGAAAATTCTGGGTATGAACATTGATAAAGATAGAAACAACTATGTGATTTGTTTGCATCAATCTTCATACATTGAAAATATTTTGCAAAAGTTTTCTGTGAGTGCTGCAAAATCTGTAAAGGTCCCACTTGCTTCTCATTTTGTGTTAAGTAAGGATCAGTCTCCTAAAACTGAAACCGAAATTTTTTCCATGCAAAACATTCATTATGCTAATGCCATTGGTTATTTGATGTATTTGATGGTTAGAACAAGGCTTGATATTGCTTATGCTATTTCTTGTCATGGAAGATTTATATCTAATCCTGGTGTGGTGCATTAGAATGTTTTGAAATGGATGTTGAGATACTTGGGACATTCTACTGATTATTGCTTGAAATTTTCTAAACTGGTGTAATTTTGAAAGAATATGTTGATTCAAATTATCCCAATGGTAAAGATAACAGAAAATCAACAACATCTTATTTTCACTATTTGTGGTTCCTGTATTAGTTGGAAATCTCAATTACAACATATTGTGGCTCTGTCTACAACAGAATCAGAATATGTTGTTGTAACTGAAGTTTTAAAAAAAGTATTATGGCTCAAAGGTCTTGTTTCTGAAATTGGTTTTCTAAAACAAAAAGTTGTATTTTTTGACTCTCAATCTGGTATTCAGCTTTGTAAAATCCCATTTCTTCATGATAGAACCAAAACACGTAGATGTTCATTTTCATTTCATTAGAGATATTATTTCAAACACAAAAACTCCTGTCAGACCGTCTAACGAGTCTGACCTGTTAGACGGATATGACCCGCGGACCTGGTGGCATTTCCGTAATATTAGTCGTGTTGTTTTAGTAGTTTTCAGGGATCACCGGTATTAACAGTCCTTCTAAAAAGTATTAGTTGTCCTTCTAAAAAGTATTAACGCTTCTTCCGAAATGTATTAGTAGTTCCCTGAAGAGTATTTTAATATTTCTCATAAATATACTCCCGAAATGTATTAGCAAATCCCTCAAAAGTATTATTAGTTCTCGAAAAAGCATTAGTAGTTCCTCAAGATTATTTCAGTGGTTTCCGAATATAATTAAATTTTTCCTCCGAAATGTATTATGATCCTTCCGAAAAGTATTAGTCGTCCTTCTAAAAAGCATTAGCAGATTCTTCGAAATGTATTAGTAGTTCCTGAAGAGTATTTTAGTATTTCTCATGAATATACTCTGAAATGTATTATGATCTCTCAAAAAAGTATTAGTAGTTCCTCGAAAAAGTATTAGTAGTTCCCTAGAGAGTATTTTAGTAGTTTCTGAATATAATTAAATTTTCTCCCGAAATATATTAGATATCCCTCGGAAAAGTATTAGTAGTTTTTCGAAAAAGTATTAGTAATTTCTTAGAGAGTATTTTAGTAGTGCTCTTGCAAAGTATTAGTTTTTCTTATAAAATGTATTAGTATTTTTCCATAAAAGTATTAGCTGATACTAATACTTGTATCATTTAGTGTTTCGTCTTCAAATAATCTGCTACTGCAATATTCATTCTTCAGATCACCTGTAAAAAAAAAAACAGAGTAAATCTTCAACTTATTCCCCATTTGTTGGTTCGATGTTCGCCAATCCCACATATGTGGTATATCTCCCCGCTGAGATTGGATTTACAGTTGGTAACTTTTGACTCTTTTAGGAACCTTTTGTGGTGCAAGATGGACTCTTACCCGATTGAATATATTGAGTTGTCGGGAATTTTGGCTTGGAAAGTGTGGCAAGTTCAAATTGGAGTGCATTTGGGGAGGCGAAATTTGATCCTATTATTGTGATTCACGTAGCACTAGTAGCCTTAATGAATTCCAATTACACCGCAAGGGGCCGTGAGATTAAGAAGAGGGGTGTATTACTGAAAAATGGAAGCCACCTGATACCGGGATATGGAAAATGAATACAGATGTTGGACAGTACACCGATGGATCAGCAGGATTTGGTTTCGTGATTCGTGACTCGCATGGCAACTTGAAGATGGCGGGAGCAAAATGTACTAAAGTCCAAGGGAGTAGCAACGGTATTTTATTTTTTCGCGGATCCGGGTCAGGTCTGCGAGATGGGCAGGATATTTAGACCCATCTAACGGATCTAGATCCATTAGACGGTCTGACAGAAGACTAACTCTATTTCAAAAGTTTTGGTAAATCTTGAAAAATTGGCTTCTGAATACTACCATGTTGATATGGATACTAAGTGTCTACCCTTATCAAAGTTCAAAACTTGTTTTAAAAGTTCTAAATTTTGACACTGGTGATTAGTTACCATGGTGACTTACCCTTTGTTGGGTTGACAATTTACTTTGTGTTTTCTGCCTTCCCAAAACTGTTGAACTTATATTTAATGTGTGCTCTTATGAGTTCAATAGGGAAGTACTTGACTTGTTGTGTGCTTGTTAAGTACCTTTTCATTTAAATGCTTAAGTGAAGTTGTAACAAAAGCCCTACCTAGCTAAGTGCAAAGTAGGAAAAGGTGATGATGATGATTGGTAACCCAATTCTGTCTAATTAAATTACACAATGAGCTCCAAGGTGAATGTTGGAATATGTGGCCCATTTGTGTGAGCCCAAGTCCAATAATGTTTGGCCTGAAATTGTAGCTCAATGCCTTAAGCCACCAGCACAAAACCTATTACCCTTTGAACTCGGGCCATGTAATTGGACTACGGGGTCCAGATTATTAGTCCGCGCATTCTTGAGCTCCAATCTTGACCGTTGATACTACACTTGATCTGAGTCGTTGGTTTGTGCCCTGATAAGGGCTTCATCCGAAACCCTAATTCATTCTACGTCTATCTCTTCTCTCTTATCTCCCATATTCTCTCGAGTGTTCTTCAAGCTTCGTGCTCTTCTATCTCTCTCTAAACTCCAGCCTCTTGATGTATTGTTTCTGGGTGATTATGTGTGTGAGAGGTGAGATATGTGTGATATATTGTCTTGTCCACCATCTTTGGGTGGTTCGATTCTAGATCTAGGATTTTCCAAGGGATATCTGGGATATGGCTGAGAGGTTCAGTCTTGTGGCGAGGCTTTTGTGGCTTTCCCCTTGGTTCTCTGGGTTATGATTCGTGGTGACTGTTTTTTAGGGTTTGACCGCCAAATAATTCAATATTTGGTTCTAAGGTTGTTGCCCTATATACTTGTTATATATTTTACTCTTTAATTTTGCGATTTATTTTCGATATTGAGTCCTAGAATACCTGTTTGTATAATAGGCATATTATTGAGTCTGTATTTGTTTAGGTACTTTGTATATCGATCTATTTGAGGTGGATAGATATCCAACATAAATAATACATAATATTATAAAAATATAAGTTATAGATAAAAATGTATACAGAAAAAATAACTATGTATTCGGTACAGTTCGATAAACGGAAAACAAAAAATTGAAACCGATCCGATTACCGAGTTTTGTAAAAATGAAACCCATTACTCATGAGGCCATGAACACTAACCAATCTTAGTATTCAAATTTGGTTTATGGCATATCAATATAATTTTTAACAGTTAGATTGCATTTAACTCATTAAGTCATATCACGAAGTATTAGGTGCTTCTAGCAGTATACAAACTTTACCAATAAAATTGGTTCAAGTAGGTCGATTTTGAGGATTCAATAACAAAATATTATTAAATTTTCAGCATTTGTTTTTAGCTCGAGCTAAGTTTAGGCGCCATTTTATTTTATCAAGCTTGAATTTTGTTTATAACATAGCTCTTCGTCACGAGCCTAGCCATTTTGGCTCTCACACGATACCCGCGCGGTGCCCCAGACCACCCAGGGCCAGCGTATTCCTCGGGACAACCACTGGTTTCGCCCTGTCTTGGGCTCATCAGGAATGCGGCTCCAGCATCCGACCAGTTTGGATAGGATGGCCAATTCTCTTCTTTACCGTCAAGTCCAAGACTAGCGACAAGTTCCAGAACTTAACCAGGTAGGCCTGCTTGAACATCCGAAGGGTCATATGCACGTACCCACAAACCAGCCGACTGAAGTCATATATACAGTCATTCTCAGCATAATCCACCAGTAGTCGTAACGAAAGACACCCTAATGTTACGGGACGTGATATCTTGCACCTTTGCAAATTGCAATTTTCATAATGTGAGATTATTTAATACATAGAAATCTATGATGGATCTACTTTTTGGGGCTAATATTATATAATCACTTCTTAATTATACATCCATAAGTCCCTTTCAGAAAGAGCAGTTTACAGTAATCATATCCCATTCAATTGATAAAATAATGATCAAAAAAGCAAAAAGCACACCAAAATGCAAATTAAAAGTGAACCAGGTTCTTCCTTTATTATCTTTGGATCCAAAAGTGTTTTTCTTGATTTGATTCCATAATTATGAAAAAGTAATTCAAAAAATCACATTTGTCTAAGAAATTGACCAATTGATTGTTATTTATTTTTTTTTGAATCCTAATCTGAAAAAGAAATCTTTTATGATACTTCTTGATTTGTTGAATGAAATGAATAAAGTAAATACGGTTTCATGTTACTGGCTCTGTTGTAAAAATCTCCGCCTAGCCCCGATTAATCCCCGCCTAGGCGCTAGGCCCCCATTGTCCGCCTACGATTTTTTTTTTCCGATTAGGCCCGCCTAATCCCGCTCAGGTCCTACCTAACCCCGCCAGGCCCGCCAGCGCTAGGCCCAATCTGCCGCCTAGCGAGCGCCTAACGCTTTTTTCAACATTGGTTACTGGTGAACTACTTAAAGATGAAGCTAAAGATATACACACCCAGTTAATATCAAAATATTTTTCATAAACATTTCCACCTCAAAAAAAAAATATTTTTCATAAACTAACTGGATTCTAATTTTGTTCATAATTGAACCACCACATCACACCCCCACCCACCCCCACACCCCTCAAAAAAATAAAATAAATAAATCAAAGTTCAAACAAACAAAATAAATAGATTAATGACACCCCATAATTATTTCTATTACGGCTGATTTGTAGCATAAATTTGTGAAACGTCAAACGTCTGAATTAAAGAGAGGAGGTGGTAAGAGGATTGAATTGGGAGGTCGCATTTTATTTATCTATGAACTTAAGTTTTTTTTTTTTTTGAGAAATTATGAACTTAAGTTTTAAATTCCATGGGATACAAAGTTTTGTTGTTTTTAAATTTTGAAATATATTCTTTTATACAAACCATATTATATGTGCAATATATTACCTCGTTTTAGCAAGAAAACACTTTTTTCTGGGTGAAGAGAGGGCTTTTTTAACAAATTAATTTTTTTTTATTTGGGTGTTAACAAATTAAACTGAAAAAAGAAACTGTTAATTTTTTAGTCAACACCGGAACGAGTCGTACCGACTTTAATAAGAGTCGAAATGTTGTGTACCGACTTTAAAAAAGTCGACAAGTTGTGTACCGACTTTAGTTGGTTTATTTTTTATTTTTTTTTTTAAAATTTCGTATAACAGTTTTTTTCCATATTTTTAATTAATTTTCGAAAGTCGGTAAGTTCTGTAGGGACTTTCTTATTTCTGCAACAAATTCAGCTTTTGTCCTCTTGAAAGTCGCAAAGTTGCTGATGGACTTTCTTATCTCTTTCCTTTTTTCCAACTATCAACTCATTTAATTTGTCAGCTTATATCACCCCCACCCCACAACTAGTAGACTTGAAAGCATCTTTTGTCAGCTAGCACCCTTCAAATCAACTTTTTGCTTTTTTACTGCAAAATTGACTACTATTGAGACTTTGAATACATGCATGCATGCTTGAAAAAACATTACGGGTGAAATAGTTGATATTTCAACAACTTATAAACCCATCTTCTAAACTTCAGAAAGCAGCTTGCTCTCCTCTTGACTTCCGCCAATGGGTTAAGGTGATTTTTATAAGTTCATTCCCTTTTTTTTCTCTATAGCAAATTTATATTTTTATTTTACTCTAATCCTTCTAATTTTTATTGTCAGCTTGTGGGTAGATATTTTCTCCAAAAAAACAAAGAAGAACAAGTAAGTTTTTTACTTACAGTATGCATCATTTTGAATTTTGATTTTTTTTTTGTATTGCAGTATGTTTTTCCTTACAGTATATTATATTAGCATGTTCTAAAATGTTTGGTGGTGTGGAATATCATTTTGGAGGATAATATATTGGTAATGTGTTTTGATAAGGGTCTTTTTATGCATGTTTTATGTGTATATTTAGGTATGATTTGAGTTATTTTATTGTTAGTTTCATAAATTTTTGATTGTACATGTTCACATTACTCTGAGGTGCTTTTATTGGTGTAGATTGATGATTTGGAGCTGTTTTTGGTGAATTTTGGGCCATGGTTTCATGTCAAAACATACCCGGGGGTTTCTGGATGCAAAAACACTCAAAATCCCAAGCTAAACGCGTCATTTCGGGGCCTTTTCAGTCAAACACGGGCAGGGTGTGTTTTTAAGCACGGCCGTGCTTTTTAAAAGTCAAAAAACGAGCAATTTTTCGACCCCGACGTACCAAACACGGCCGTGTTCGGGAAAATCCGCGAACACGGCCTGGCCGTGCTTTGAAAGAACGGGCGTGCTTTTCGTCCAGACTGGTTTTTCTTTGGCGGAAATTATGGAGACTTTCCCTTTGTGCTTTTTGACAACCTTTGAGCAACTTTTACACCTCATTTTGATGCACAAGCTCTATTATTCCCTCAATTGTCATGTGGACACAATGATTCAACCAACTCAACAATGAATGTGCACACAATGATTCAACCAACTCAACAATGAATGTGCACACAATGATTCAACCAACAACCATGGAAGTGGAGCATTTGTTAGCATTATTGATGTGTTCTTTCACAAAGATGGTGCCTATAAAAGCCAAGAGTTTGAGTTGGAAAGATATATAATTTCATGTAGTATTCATTGATAGAGAGATTCATTGTATATTCATTGTATATTCTAAGTTTCAAAGCAAAATACATTGAGAGGATAAAAGAGAGTAGAGTTGGAAGTTGAAGAGCAATAGAGGAGAAGACTTGGAGCTCAACATCATTGCAATCAATCAAGGAGGAAGTCTTGTATTGGTCTTGAATAAGAGCTAAGTACACCATGTTCATTTTATTCATATCTTCTTGTAGTAGTATACTCTTTTGACAAAGCCATGTGTAGCTAAATTTCTAGTGTTTGAATGTAATGAACTCTAGAATGAATTTGTGATTAAGGTTTGTATGTTTTTAATAAAATCTTCATGTTTTGTGTGATTCACTTATATTATGCTTTATTCATTCAAATTGGTATATGCGCAATATTGATTTGAAGTTTATTTTTCATCGGGAAATCGAGAGATTCATGGTGAAATAGAACCTATATAAGTGAAAAGAGTTGCATGCAATCCTAGATATGGGACGACATAAATCTTCCGGATTAGGGTCAAACCTAATATGGGAATTCACAAATCGTTATAATCTTTGTCTTGGGGGTTTTAACTAGAAAGAGATTTGAGTTAATCAACTTGAGATTAGAAGTTATTCGCTCGATAGAGGGTTTAACTTAAATCGAATTTCTACGGTCCATGAAACATGAGATTTTACTAAAAGATGTTGGTTTTTGCTTAAGGGATTATGGTTGTATTTTTATCTTGTTAAATCACAAAAACATTCTAGAGGGATTTACATTCAAACACATTTCTAGCTCTTGATTTCTTAATTCTACAATCTATTTTTATTTGATCTTTTGTAAGTTGCAATTATTTTAAAATTCTCTATTTTTCATTTTCATTAAACAAACAAAACTCTCAAAATTGCTAGATTAAATAACAAAAAGACGGTAATTATTAGTACTTACAATCCTCGTGGGAATGACACTCGGTGACTAATAATCTATACTACAAAACGATAGGTGCACTTGCCTATGGTTTTCTAGAGTAGCTTTTGAGCCATCAAGTTTTTGGCGCCGTTGTCGGGGATTGTAATATTAAGAACACCTTATTTTTGTTAATTTAATCATTTTTTTTTATTTTCATCAATTATCTTTCTAGGTATCTATCTTTGTAAGTCTTGGATTATACTTATCCTCCTTGTTGACCACAGTGCATGCCTACTCGTCGCCGAATTTGGAAGCGCGAGACCGCCGGCAGAGCAACACGAAGAGGAAAGTATTAGACAGATCACGAGGAGGATACTAACGAAAGTAAAGATTTCGTCATGGCGGATGAACAAAGAACTATGTATGATTATGCCAAACCATCCATGGACGGCACGTCATCTAGCATCGTAAGGCCATTTTGCGTACCAATAATTTTGAAATCAAACCGAATGTCATTCAAATGGTGCAACAATTTGTTCAATTTGACGGCCTACGGGCATTTAAGATCCGAACAATCATATCGCAAATTTCCTTGAAATTTGTGATACCTTCAAAATAAATGGAGTCTCTCGACGATGCCATCCGCTTGCGCCTTTATTCCCATTTACTCTTCTGGGGACGGGCTAAACAATGGCTAAATACTTTGCCAAAGGGAACAATCACAACATGGAGCATCATGGCGAAAAGTTCCTTTTGAAATATTTTCCACCGGCCAAAATCGCACGATTGAGGAATGAAATCTCTTCATTCACTCAAGAAGACGACGAGACCTTGTACGACACTTGGGAGAGATTCAAAGAATTCCGCGAAAATGCCCACATCATGGTCTTCCTATTTGGATGCAAGTCCAAACATTTTACAAACGGGCTACTCTCGTCAACAAAGCAAATGATTGATGCGGCGTACCGGGGAACTTTGAACAATAAAACACGAAGGTCGCCCAAGATCCGATAGAGGGAATGGCCATGAATGGCTATCAATGGCAATCCGCACGAGGTAAACCTAACTGAGCAGGTGGGCGTTTATAATGCGGATGCAGTGGTTACACTACCGCACAAGTCGAAGCTTTGACCCAAAAGATCGACGATCTAGCAGCCTCCTAAACCACCACCGCCGCATATTTTATCTTGTGAAACTTGCGGAGGATTGCATAATCATCGGGATCGCCCACACACAATACCTCACACCGAACAAAGGCTAATTACGTTGGGAATCAAGGCGTAAATTACCCAAGTAATCCTTACAACAACACATACAATCCGGGTGGCGACAACATCCTAATTTCGGTTGGGAAACCAAGGCCAACCACGACCTAATCCCAATCCTCGATCTACACACGTCTCTCCGGATTTCGGCCCAAATCAAGGTAAGCCTAACTTGGAAGATCTTATAACAAAGTTTGTGCAATCAACAGATACCCGATTCCGGGCGGTGGAAACATCCTTGAGAAATCAAGAGGCATCTATCCATAACGGAAAACCAAATAGGGACATTGCAAAAATGATTTCCGAAAGGCCACAAGGAAGTTTGCCAGGTAACACCGAGCCAAACCGAGGGAGCACGTAAAGACAATCACCATCGAGTTTTTCCACATGATCATGATTATGCCAACGCCACCATGCAGAAATATGTGGAGGACGACAAACACGAAGAAAAGCCCATGAAAAAGGTGGTCGCCGAATACAAGCCCAAGATCCCTTACAGGAGTCTAATAGAAGAAGATAGAAGGGAGGACAAATTTGGTAAGTACCTTGAGTCATTCAAGCAACTACATACTAATATTCCATTTGTTCAACCTCTTTCAAAGCATGCTAAGGATCTAAATGATATCATTTCTAATGAAAATAAGCTTAACGAACTATCAAATGTGCAATTGAATGATAAATGTTCTTCCAATAATCTACCACAAAAATGTAATTATCCAGGAAGTTTTATTATCCCTTGTACAATTGATGGTTTACTGTTGATAGAGCACTAGCCGACTTAGGAGCTAGTATCAATGTGATGTCTTATGAAACATTCAAGCATATGGGATTAAGTGAATCAAAACCTACTAGGATGGACATACACTTAGCCGATAAATCGATTAAACATCCTAGAGGTATTATTAATGATGTGTTAGTCAAGATCGATAAATTCACATTCCCAGTTGATTTTGTTATTCTTGACATGCATGATGATATTGAGGTTCCTCTAATTCTTGGGCGTTCTTTCTTGGCTACGGCAAAATCAATCATTGATGTGCATGAGGGAAAATTAACTTTGAGGGTGGGAGATGAACAAGTAATTGTAAGTCCAAGCGGCTACGATAATCTAGAGGGGGGGTCAATAGATTATCTCCATCTTTTCGATTTTACCCTCTTTTTCGAACCGAAAGCTCAAAGACAATAATAAAGGTGCGGAATGTAAACAACACACGTCAATTTAAAGAGGTTCAACCCACCTAGGGCCTAATCCTCTACCACCCCAAAGATATCAGGGATGGATTTGAAAAGAGAAAAAGATTTTATTAATAATTACCAAAATTATTACAACAAAATCTTACACCAACACCTTGAAGAGCACCACACTCTTCTTCAACACCACCTTTGAGATTACCACAATCTCACTTGAAGATTACCACAATCTCCAAATGGCACCTTGTGAAGATTACCACAATCTTCACCTTTGAAAAGCACCACACTCTTCAACACCTCAACAAGAAGATTATTACCACAATCTCCTTACACCTAACACCTAGTTCACCCAAATGTGTTCTTACCACAAGAACACTCACAAGGATATCTTGTGTTTGAATGACGACCATAAATTCAAGATTACAACTCGATAATGAATAATACAATTGAGTGCAAGTGTAATCAAGAATAGCCTAGACCTCAAGAATGTGAAAGTGAATAGCTAGGCAAATTACAACAAGAAATAAGACAAATGTAAGAACAAGTGTATTCTTGAGTGTATCTTGTTGTGTTGTAGTTTTCTCTCTTATTGTGTTGCTTCAATTCTTCCTCTATTTATAGAAGATGTCTTGTACATGATAGGCTCCTCTTGGGGACATGAATTTGTAAAAAATTGCAAGACAATTGAAGAAAAGAGTGTTAGAAATCAATCCCACAAATTAAGGAAAAGATGTCTCACGCACAACGGTTACATTTTTTTGTCAAACTCAGGGCGACCGGTCGCAAGACAAATAGACGTTTGAAAATGAGAAAACTCATTTACACAGGCGGCGACCGGTCGACGAGGGTTCGGCCGGTCGCCCCTTACTTCAACCGGCCGTCGCACAACTACAAAAACGAAGGGCAAATGTTCTGTTTCAATTTTTGCTCCAGTGCACGGCCGCCCAAGGGGTCGATCGGTCGACGGTGACCGGTTGCCCTATAGGGCGACCGGTTGCCCGACCATTTTCTCGCAAACATGAAGTTTTCTGTTTTCCTCAACTTTCAGTACGGGTTGCCTATATACGGGACCGGTTGACCTCAAAACAAAAGTGTTGTCCAATTTTATATGGAAAATAAACTTCAAGAAATACTCCGAAAAATAGTGAAAACATTTTAGACCGATCAGGAGTATTAGGACAACATTTAGAAACATTGTTTTGGTAAAAATACATTAACAAAAAATCATTAAAAGTGTTGTCGGTTTTGTCGAAAATAAAACTTGAAGAAATACTCCGGAAAATATTAAAACCATTTTAAATCATTTAGGAGTATTTGGACAACCTTTAAAACCATTGTTTTGGTGTAAAATCAAAATCATCAAAATCATGATAAAACCATTTATCAAACAGTAATTTTAAAATTCATGTTGATATTGAAAAGGATACTACTTGTTCGCTTGTCGTTTCAATTTCGTTGCCACGATCGACATCTAAAAATCTCTTGGAGAAAAGTGTTGTTCAAAGTCCATGTTGGAAGCTTATGCCCGAAAAGGGGACCAGGAAAGTTCAAAGATCACATTTTGAAGCATAAAGTTGGAGGTAATACTACTAAATACCTAAGGGATTTTCATAAGTTCAAAGCTCCACCCGACTAATCTCCACATTTGGGTAAACGGTCCGCCTATACGACTTTAAAGAAGCGCTTAAGGAGGAGGCAACCTGGCATTTTGTGTGCATTTTCTCTTACTTAATTTTTTTTTTTATTGCTTGGGGATTGAAAAAAATTTAAAAAAAAAAAAAAAAAAAAACACACCTGGCCTGGCCGTGGTTTAAAAAGCACACGGCCGTGTTCGTCACCCGATTCGCGAACACACCCGGCCGTGTTCAAAAATCCAAAGTTTTGTAGGAAAAATTGCATCGAACACGCCCAGGCCGTCTTTTCAAGCACGGCCGTGTTTTTCAAAAAAAAAAAAAAAAAAATTAAAAAAAAATTTTTTTTTTATCGAAAAAATTGCATCGAACACGACCGTGTTTTAATTATTAAAAAAACTCAAAAAAAAAATTATATTTGATGATTTCACTAAAAGTATTCGAGTTGTGTATCCTTGATTAGGTATGAAGATGCCGATGAAGATCCGTACTAAACAACCCAATGGTCGCTCAATCACCGATTTCACTCTTCTAGTAAGGTCGTATTTTTCTTTTCTACCTCTTTTATTTTCTTCTAGTGTGGTTGATTTTTGAGTGTTTTGTTTGTGTTCATTCATCTCTTTCTTTCACATTGAGGACAATGTGAACCTTTAAAGTTGGAGGTGGGTGCAATTACATTCTTAGTTTGTGTGTGCTTGCTTTTATTTTTAGTTTGTCGAAAAGAGATAATTTTTTTTTTTTTATATTGAGTGTTTGCTAGTCAATAACTTAGCCCAATCACACCAAAATTAACTTTTTGATTTATGTTTTCAATGTGAAGCAATTGATTGTCTAGAATAGATTGATGTAGATGTGTGCTAAATTTTGGCGAGATTTCCAACTCCATAATACTTGATTTGTTAAGGCATTTACGACAAAGCTTAGTGTTATGAACGTTTGAGAATTCATGATTTAGTGGTGGTTAACTAATTGTTATACCAAGCTTGTGAAAAAAAAACAAATGAAAAAAAAAGAAAAGAAGAAAAAAAAAGGGAATCCAATCGAGGTTATACTCCTCTATTTGTTGTTGCTTAGTAACTAGGAGCATTCATGAGCCCCATGTTTGTCTTTTATGTAAAACGGCGACACAAATATGAGTATGGGAAACCACCCTAGGAGTGTTTGAACGAAAATTCAAAATATAAACCTAGTGGAAGAATGCCTCGAAAGGACCTACCAAAAAAAAAAAAAAAAAAAAAAAAACGAAAGGGAGAATGTATATTCCTTGAATTCTCATTCCAATAAAAGTTCAAGAAGCTTGGTTATATGACTAGTAGGCTAACTACAATGATCCATTGAATTCTTGTATTTTCATGACATTATTGAATTGAAGTTATTCATAACTATCAATATTTGTGGAGTGATGATTTCAAGTTTGAATAATGCCTCGCCGATGTTACTGATCTTTCTTGACAATGATCGCTTTGCAAAATTGTGTTTTTACTGAATGGTTAATTTAGGTTGAGAAGGCTAAGAACTTGATTGCTTGTGTTCAATGTGTTGAAAAAAAAAAAATCATTGTGTGTTGTAATTTATTGAACCATTCTTATTGATTTAATGTTTTGCTTGAGGACAAGCAAAGTTCAAAGTTGGAGGTGGTTTGATAAGGGTCTTTTTATGCATGTTTTATGTGTATATTTAAGTATGATTTGAGTTATTTTATTGTTAGTTTCATAAATTTTTGATTGTACATGGTTCACATTACTCTGAGGTGCTTTTATTGGTGTAGATTGATGATTTGGAGCTGTTTTTGGTGAATTTTGGGCCATGGTTTCATGTCAAAACATACCCGGGGGTTTCTGGATGCAAAAACACTCAAAATCCCAAGCTAAACGCAGCGTCATTTCGGGCCCGGTCAAACACGGGCAGGGTGTGTTTTAAAGCACGGCCGTGCTTTTTAAAAGTCAAAAACGAGCAATTTTTCGACCCGACGCGTACCAAACACGGCCGTGTTCGGGAAAATCCGCGAACACGGCCTGGCCGTGCTTTGAAAGACGGGCGTGCTTTTCGGCCCGGATCGGTTTTTCTTTGGCGGAAATTATGGAGACTTTCCTTTGTGCTTTTTGACAACCTTTGAGCAACTTTTACACCTCATTTTGATGCACCAAGCTCTATTATTCCCTCAATTGTCATGTGGACACAATGATTCAACCAACTCAACAATGAATGTGCACACAATGATTCAACCAACTCAACAATGAATGTGCACACAATGATTCAACCAACAACCATGGAAGTGGAGCATTTGTTAGCATTATTGATGTGTTCTTTCACAAAGATGGTGCCTATAAAAGCCAAGAGTTTGAGTTGGAAAGATATATAATTTCATGTAGTATTCATTGATAGAGAGATTCATTGTATATTCATTGTATATTCTAAGTTTCAAAGCAAAATACATTGAGAGGATAAAAGAGAGGTAGAGTTGGAAGTTGAAGAGCAATAGAGGAGAAGACTTGAGCTCAACATCATTGCAATCAACCAAGGAGGAAGTCTTGTATTGGTCTTGAATAAGAGCTAAGTACACCATGTTCATTTTATTCATATCTTCTTGTGTAGTATACTCTTTTGACAAAGCCATGTGTAGCTAAATTTCTAGTGTTTGAATGTAATGAACTCTAGAATGAATTTGTGATTAAGGTTTGTATGTTTTTAATAAAATCTTCATGTTTTGTGTGATTCACTTATATTATGCTTTATTCATTCAAATTGGTATATGCGCAATATTGATTTGAAGTTTATTTTTCATCCGGGAAATCGAGAGATTCATGGTGAAATAGAACCTATATAAGTGAAAAGAGTTGCATGCAATCCTAGATATAGGACGACATAAATCTTCTGGATTAGGGTCAAACCTAATATGGGAATTCACAAATCGTTATAATGCTGTCTTGGGGGTTTTAACTAGAAAGAGATTTCAGTTAATCAACTTGAGATTAGAAGTTATTCGCGCTCGATAGAGGGTTTAACTTAAATCGGGAATTTCTACGGTCTATGAAACATGAGATTTTACTAAAAGATGTTGGTTTTTGCTTAAGGGATTATGGTTGTATTTTTATCTTGTTAAATCACAAAAACATTCTAGAGGGATTTACATTCAAACACATTTCTAGCTCTTGATTTCTTAATTCTACAATCTATTTTTATTTGATCTTTTGTAAGTTGCAATTATTTTAAAATTCTCTATTTTTCATTTTCACTAAACAAACAAAACTCTCAAAATTGCTAGATTAAATAACAAAAAGACGGTAATTATTAGTACTTACAATCCTCGTGGGAATGACACTCGGTACTCAATAATCTATACTACAAAACGATAGGTGCACTTGCCTATGGTTTTCTAGAGTAGCTTTTGAGCCATCATGTTTGATAAGTGCATTTTTGTTCACATTTTTTTAAACCTTTTTAGATAATTTCTTTAACTTTTTAGTTCATTAATCAATAAATTCAAGAAAAATCACATTGGCTTGATTTGGATGATGAAGGTAATAAGACTTGAAGCAAATTCATATGATTTCGTATGAAAATACGAACAAAAACAAAGTCTAAAAGAAGGCAAGAAGACTCAATCTCGTGCAGAACACACCCCTAGTGTGTTGGGAAACATGGCCATGCTTCAAAAGGAAGAAAAACAAGAAAAACAGAAAAACACACCCAGGCCGTGCTTACAAAGTACGGCCGTGTTTCACACGCAAAACATCAAAACACGCCCAAACCATGTTTAAAAGCACACCCTGCAAGAAAATCCCATTTTTGCGAAGAAAACACGGCCAGGCCGTGTTTATAAACACGGCCGTGTTCATCAAATTTGACGAACACGGCCAGGCCGTGCTTTTTAGGCACGGCCGTGTTTTCTCTCCAGCTCAAAATCTTTTCTTCTTTTGGCGGAAATAATGGAGACTTTTGCTTTTTGACAACCTTTGAGCAACTTTCACAACTCATCTTGTTGCACCAAAACTCCATTATCTCCTCAATTGTCATGTGGACACAATGATTCAACCAACTCAACCAATGGAAGTGGAGTATTGTCATGTGTATACAATGATTCAACCAACTCAACCACGAATGTGCACACAATGATTCAACTAACAAGCATGAAAATGGAGCATTTGTTAATATGGTATTTCACAAAGATGGTGCCTATAAAAGCCAAGAGTTTGAGTTGGAAAATTCATTCATGTAATATTCATTCATATAGAGATTCATTGTGTATTCATCATAGACACTTAGAAAATATTCATTGTGTCCAACATTTTGAGTGGAATTGGGATCAAGAGGTCTTGGAGGAGTAAGCTTGTAGCAACATTGGAGAAGAAGGCTTGGATCAACATCATCTATCAAGGAAGAAGTCATTGAGATTTTGAGAAAGATAAGTACACCATGTCTACAACACTTAAATCTTCTTGTGTAATTAATTCTTTTGTCAAAATCATGAGTAGCTAAACTACTAGTGTTTGAATGTAATGAACTCTAGAATGGATTTGTGATTAAGGTTTGTATGTTTTTAATAAAATTCTCATGTCTTGTGTGATTCACTTATATCATGTTTACTTCATTCAAGTTGATATTTCGGTATATTAATTTGATATCTATTCCTCATCGGGTAATCGAGAGATTTATGGTGGGAAAGAACCTATATAAGTGAAAAGAGTTGCATGCAATCCTAGACATAGGACGACATAAATCTTCTGAATTAGGGTCAAACCTAATATGGGAATTCATAAATCGTTATAATGCAATTTTGGGGGTTTTAACTAGAAAGAAATTTCAGTTAATCAACTTGAGATTAGGAGTTTTTCGCCTTGAAAAAGGGTTTAACTTAAATCGGAAATTTCTACGGTCCACATAACATGAGATTTTATTAAAAAGAGGTTGGTTTTTGTTTAAGGGCTTATGGTTGTATTTTTATCTGGTTGAATCACAAAAACATTCTAGAGGGATTTGCATTCAACACATTTCTATCTCTTGATTTCTCATTCTACAATCTACTTTTATTTGATTCATTGTAAGTTGCAATTATTTTAAATTCTCTATTTTTCATTTTCCATTTTAACAAACAAAACTCTGAAAATTGCTAGATTAGATAACAAAAAGACGGTAATTATTAGTACTTACAATCCTCGTGGGAATGACACTCGGTACTCAATAATCTATACTACAAAAACGATAGGTGCACTTGCCTAAGGTTTTCTAGAGTAGTTTTTGAGTCATCAGTGTTTTATGTAAGATTTTAATTAAGACTAATTGGTGGAGAAAACCTCATGTTACTTGAGTCATGATTCGCTTAAACCATATTATCTTGACAACATATTGGTATATTAGTATAAATTTTTGAACCCTATATTGTGAATTTTTAAAATATCTATCTTTATTATTCAACTAATTTTGAATGCTCTATTATATTTTCTGGTAATTCATTGATTATATATAAGTAAACTTACACATTCGTAATTTGTGGTTTTTCTTGGATCCCGTTAGAGTATAAAAGTTTAGACATTTTTGTGGAGACCGAGGAGGTGCAATCAAATATTATGTCCGAGTTCCCGAGCACAAATGAATATTATCAATATGCTACATTTCTGATGGATGATAGTATACTTGATTTGCCTTCTGTTACACAAGGGATGGAAAATATAACGGTAAATGAGTTGCATGGATATGCTTCAAGCTCTGGTAATGTTCATCAAAATAATGTATCATTCATTGTTGAGCCTGATCCGAAAAATACTTCTACTGACGATGAGCATGAACCTTTGATTGATGGTCTTCGTGAAAATGAACATGTTAATTCTGAACCAAGTGAAAGTGGTTCAGATGATGAAGATAATGGTGATGATGAAGTCGATGTGTCAGACATACAAGAAATGTACACCCAACATAATAATGACATTACATCATACGAACAAGTGCCAATGCCCCCTACACCTATAGAAGGTGGGTTGTACTCGTCCATTCCATTTTTTAACACAATAAATGATGATGTTCTAATTGACAGTATTGATATTCCCAAAAAAGGTAAATTCTATGATTCTAGCAAAGGAGAACTTGAAAATGGTATGATCTTCAAAGATAAGAAACATTTGCAATGTGCTGTTAAAGATTTCTCAATTCGCATAGTGAGACGGGAGTATCGAGTAGTCCAGAGTACATCGGTATTATGGAAAGTCCGATGCAAGAATAGCACCTCAAATATGTTGTGTAATTGGGGGCTCCGAGCAAGCTACAAAAATAAAACTTGATTTGTGGCAAATCACACGATATGGAGGTTCACACAATTGTTTGATGAATGCAGTGTCAGTGGACCATCATAATCTATGTAAAAACATGATTTCTTCATTACTGGCGAGATTGGTACAATGTGATCCGGCGCTAGAAATCAAGTATGTGCAACAGACAATGAAAGACAAATACCTCTACGAGATCTCATATCATAAGGCATGGCATAGTCTAAAACGCGCAAGGGAAAATGTCTTTGGGACATGGGAGAGTTCGATTGCAAAGTTGCCGAGGTTTATGGGTGCACTTCAAAAATGGAATCCAGGCACCATTGTTGAGTGGGTGCACATTAATATTGATATGCCTATGAGAAAGAGATTGGGATATGTTTTCTGGGCTTTCAAACCTTGTATAGATGGTTTTCACACTTGTCGCAAAGTCATAAGCGTGGATGGAACTCATCTTTACACAAAATACCGACATAAGATGTTAGTGGCAGTTGGAATGGATGCCAACCAAATGGTTTTTAAATTATTGTTATATTGCAGATATGGGCGTGGTCTAGGATTACTTCTATTGTGCCCATAGGATTAGGGAGTCGGATTAATGTTGACCCTATAATTGGAGCAGATGATCATGCCCTTCCGCATCCCCCATATGGTGCACGGTATTTGTCAAATTGTAATATTCAAATTAAATATTTTATTCATAATTATGATGTCTTGTTTTTTTACTTAAATTGCAGTTAGATGCAATATCACAGCTTCACACGGACTTCAAGACGTTCTATAAGGGTCATTAGGGACATTCTAGACATAATGGAACACCACCAATTTATTTGGACTCCATATGATCTTAACTTGCCTGGGATTCATGACCTTAGTAACAGGTGTCTGACTAATGTATAGAGATCATCGTGCCCATTAATTAATTATGCGACGATAGAGTTACATCACCCTGAGCGAGTTATGCGACAATTCGGCATGATGCAACATATCCCTATGCATGTACCACCGCATCATGAGACATTACATAATGTTGATCGCAGAGGACATTCTGGTGAGAACTGGGCTCGTTTTCACCAGGAATATGTTATTCATTGGACACACCGGAATGATCTTATTGTTACAACACCATATTGTGATGTACCTAACCATCCAGATGTGGAATATATTCGCTGGTTTGATAACATTACACGTCGTTTAATATCTCCTACACATCTATCCATGACTATTGGATATCAGCCATCACCATATGCTGCTTGTGATGCAATGGTACATTTAATTTATATGCCATGTATCCCTTTAAAAGTGTATCTATTTTATGTTTTAATTATTTTGTTTCCAGGAACAAGCTCTTGAAAAATTAAGGATTAGTCAAGAAGAGGAGGATGATTATGATGCTTTTAGGATATCATTTGGTCAGATATATAATGAGGTCAAGCCATACTTTCGTGCAAATCGAGCCTCATCCACTATTCCTGAACAACAGCTAGCACCACCTACCACACAACCACGAACTGAGAAACCAACGAGAATGGGGGGATCTACTAGGGAAATGGGGGATAGTAGTACCAGGGTCAGAGCAACAACTATTAGTCATGCTTCTACATCACATGTCATCCCACCTCAACAGACTACGACTACACCACCAATAGATGTTACAGGTCCATCTACATCGACACTTTCGATATTTCATGGTATGGACAACACTTCTACTTATTATGTGCCACAACATACACATGTCGATGAGCCAATGACTCCTTATTGGGGTATGCCACAGTACGAACCGTCATTATCGGCACTCCTTGATTCTGATATTGGCATCGGGTACCCAAATTTTACAGAGCCACAACCAATTAATGATACTTATCGTCCGAATTTTAATGTGTCTCCTATTCCATATCAGTATCGTAGTGGAGATTCAAGTTCTACGACTTCATCTACTCGTCCATCATTCAATTTAAATTATAGTATCGATGACAATGAGGAAACACAACAGGTACACGAGACTCACCCAGTGCAGAATATGCGCAGAGATAGGCGACATCGACAGCGACATGGGTGTGGCACCGGAAGTCATTTTTAGCTTATCATGTTTGGTACTAGCTATATGTTCAAATATTCTGTATTTGTGTTTTTTAAATTCATAATTACATAGTATAAAATAATAATATAGGATAATTATTATTCAATTCATTAATATATAATATAAATAATGAACAAATATAATAATGAATTTATGTATCAGTTTTTTATTGTAAATGCATATATTATAACAATATTGTATATAGTTTATAGTAATATTTTATTATATATAGTTTACTGACATTCATATATCATAAATGATATCATTAGTTAATAATATATCATAAATGATATCATTAGTTAATAATTTGGATGACAACATGCATTGTAGAAAAGAATTCTCCGCCTAGGCGCTAGGCCCCCTTGTCCGCTTATGATTTTTATTCCGATTAGGCCCGCCTAATCTCGCCCAGGTCCCGTCTAACCCTGTCTAGACGCTAAGTCCTAGTCTGCCGCCTAACGAGCGCCTAGCGCTTTTTACAACATTGGAAAAGATGACTCATATCATTAACTATTAAATTGGATGACCTCAAATTATGCAACAAATTCTGTCGGCTTACACCTGAAAATTACATGACATGCATTATATATATGATGGTCTTATCATTAGCTAATTTTGGCCTAAAAATTAAAGAAAGTCGCTACAGAACTTATCGACTTTCAAAAAATATTATAAAAAATATGAAAAAAAAGATGCTATACGGAATTTTAAAAAATTTAAAAATAAAAAACTAAAGTCCGTACCCAACTTTTCGACTCTTTTTAAAGTCGGTAGCCCACAGTTCGGTTTTGACTATAATATTAACAACTTTTTTTTCCAGTTTAGTTTGTTAACACCCAAATAAAAAATATTCATTTTGTTAAAAAACCCGTGAAGAGAGTCCTATAGACCTGCATTTGTTTGCCCGTGAAAATCTTCAGTTGTCTTTTACTCCTTTCGTTCGCCTCGACAATGATTGCTGCCAGATTTTTAATTGAGATAAAAAGGAAAAAAAGATTAGACTTGCATATATTGATATATTTTTGCTTCGACAACTAAATATTCACCCTTATCTTGCCCAAATATGTGACATGTCTAGAATATTTCAATTCCGTTTCTTATTCTAAATCTATCCATCAAATGTTGTCATTAAATGCTTATATATTAACTCAAAAATAATGTGCTTGTTTGGGGAGCACTTTCAATTTGACTTTAAGTTCATTTCCATAATAACAGATGTTTGTTGGTCACTTTAAAATAGACTTTTAGATAGGTCATTCATCCAATAAGTCTATTATAAAGAAGTTAGAACTGTATGCTTTTTGATAAGTCACTTATTAAAAAGTTCATTTCATAAATGGATTTTTGTATAAATAAGTACTATGTAATTTTGGGACATTTGGCACAAACCCATTTAAAAGTATATTTCCTCACTACATTAGTTTTTTATTGTACTTAAATATTTGGATAATTGGATATAAATATAAGGATTTATATAAAATCTAGAATTTCACCCCAAAAATATACTGAAACCTGTTGGAATTGGTCTTTGATAAATGGGGTGTTGACCCGATTTTGACCAATCAATTAAGTGGTTTCCATTTGTGAAAAATGGAATTAAATTATTTGTAAAAATTCTACTAAGAGAGTAGATGAGAATAGCATTTGGAATTTCTCAAAATCGATTCCGGGTGAATGAGAAATTAATGCTAGAAGTTAGCCACTTAATACAAATAAATGGTATGGAAAATGGAAAATGTGGGGGAGGAGAGATACTCCATCCCACATAGGAAAAAGGAGGTAAAGTTGCACACTTTATTTATCCTAAGTTGGACAAATGGGTTTGGGCCTTTGGGGGCATCCAAGTTTTTAAAAGGGAGAGGACCTACATGATTGTGGGTTTGGTCAAAGCACACACGCGCGCGCCGCCGGCTCGGCCCGGGTCGCGGGCTTGGGCTTGGGCTTGGGCTTCAAGGCCCTTATTCTTTTTGGACCAAAAACCTTTAAAATTAAATATTTAATTAATTTTTGTAATTAATTAAATAGATTTAATTAATTTTCGTAATTAATTAAAAGAGTTCAACCGGGAAAAGTTTCGGCCACAAGACGGCGGTGAGCACGGCCCGTGCGGTCGGGTCGTGCTACTCGCCGAGAGTCTGCGCTACACGCACGGGTGGCGGCGCACGCCCGTGCGCGCCCGGGTCGTCTTTGGTGCCGAAGGTTTGAGCCGCACGACGGCGGCGCGCACGCCCCGTCTTGTCTAGCCGTGTTTCTCTCGCAAGTAGTCGTCTGTTTTCGATCAAAAGGTGTCTTTTCGAGCCAAAAGACATGTTCTTTCCACGGGGCGTCAAGACCTATAAAAGTCGATCCTGGTGACTGAAAAACATAGGAAAAAAACGAAAATAATCGGATAACATTAAATCGAGCATTGCATTTTGCATCTTGCCCATTTCCTCCTTGAAAGCTTGATAGTAATCAAACATTTGGCTTGTTCACGTTGTTCGGTTTCTTTGTCTTGCGGCCGCTAACCGAATCAATTAAAGTCGTTGTATCTTAGAGGCGAGCGCTTAGGAACCGTAAGCACTTGTATATGGGGCGTTTTCGTCTTGCGGAGACAGATCCACTCGCCTCGACTTAAGCCTATACACGTTCCCTGCCATTTTCTGAAAACAGAAACCTTTCAACATAAATTTAACCAACAATCGCAAGACGAAATTTTTTTCTTTGTTTCTGTTGAAGACGATGGCTTTAGGATCGTTCACTCGGGGCCAAGGTTGCCGCTCCCCGCCATGGCGAAACCGGCGAAGTTCTCCGGCCGACTTCAAGAGATGGCAATGAATATCTTTGTTCTACGTGACGACTTTGGGACTATCTCGTTTCGTGAAGGAGGAACCCCCTGCCGTTGGTGATGAAGAATCCGACAATGAACGGAGAATCGCTGTGGATGCTTGCCATAACAGTGATTTCCTTTGTCGGAATTATATTTTGAACGAACTAGATGATACCTTGTACAACGTCTATAGTTCGTTCAAAACGTCCAAAGAGTTGTGGGACTCTTTGGAGAAAAAGTATAAAATAGAAGATGCTGGTGCAAAGAAATTTGTAGTCGGTAAATTTCTGGATTATAAGATGGTTGACACCGAGATGGTGATCGGCCAAGTATAAGAAATACAAATCATACTTCACGACTTAGTGCCGAAGGGATGATTAAAGTGAGTCATTCAGTGGGTGCGATTATCGAAAAATTGCCGCCTTCGTGGAAGGAGTTTAAGAACTATCTCAAGCACAAACGTAAGGAAATGGGGCTTGAGGATTTGATGGTTCGACTTCGGATTGAGGAAGACAACCGGGATTCCGAATGGAAAGCGGCAAATGTGGGGGTATGATCATACTTTGTGGAACACCAGTGGAGTTTCTGTTGCATTTTTAAATATAACAGAAGGTGTTGCCAAAAATATTGTAAACACCAAAACCACATTTGCATTAGGTGTTGTCGAAAGTGTTGTAACACTAAAGGCAGACACCGTAACAAGTTAAATCTGAAGTCTTACTAAAAATGTGATAACACCAAAGGTTAGACACCTTGTAAAAAGTGTTAATGGAGTTGTTTGGAACGAAGATCTGAAATCTGGTAGAACAAGATTCTAACTGGATTGTCGGGACAATGTTCTAACAAAATGGCCGAGAGCCATGAAAGTTCTGTGTGACTTTGTGTTAAACAAAGGTAACGGAAGTTGAAAGGGGAGCTTGACTTTTAAGCAACCCACATAAAGGAGATTGCCTTGAAATGTGGGGGTGCTTTGGAAAAAGTTGAAGCACCAAGGAAATAAACTCAGCATTTATGATATAAGTGATGGTACGATCATTAAAATCATGAAATGTTGTATTTATTAAAAGTGTCATTTCGTGCAAAGGAAAGAGGTAAGTCTAGACATTTTTGTCGGAGACATAATACCAATAAACAGTTGATTTCGAATGGGGTTATTTCGGTTGACTACGTAAAGTCAAAGGAAAACCTTGCGGATCCGCTTACAAAAGGCATAAATCGAGATCAGCTGTATAAACTGTTAAGGGGAATGGGTTTAAAATCCACAACTTAAAGAATGTTCATAGCGGTAACCCAACCTTGTGAATTGGAGATCCCAAGACTCGTTCAATGAGACAACTAAGTTATGAATGTTCATTTGAATACTTGGAAAATGTGTTAGCTCATTCTCGATACATCCAAGTGTATTTAAACCTCTTGAATGTGGTGAGGTTAAGTTTAAAACTTTTAATGATTCCTATAGAAAGGTGGAGTATTGCAGATACTCTTCAATAGGAGATCACCTATATAAGTGAGAAGTAATGGCCGCTTCAAATGAAACACTTATGAATCTAAGATATGGTCCAGGGCGAAATGGACACAACGTGAGAACAACAAGTGTTAGAGTTGTTATTGTGTAAATCTTTGTTGTCTTGGTTTTACACAAAACTTTGAGTAGTTCAGACATCGTCGCGTCACCAAGTTAGCTAGTAAATCCGATAAAGACCTTACTAAGGAAGGTTCAAAGCCACAAGCTACCTATCACGATGCACGATAACGATTCGCCGAGACTTTCAAGCGAATCGCATACACGCATGCATTAATTTCATTCATGTGGGGGATTGTTGGAATTGGTCTTTGATAAATGGGGTGTTGACGCGATTTTGACCAATCAATTAAGTGGTTTCCATTTGTGAAAAATGGAATTAAATTATTTGTAAAAATTCTACTAAGAGAGTAGATGAGAATAACATTTGGAATTTCTCAAAACCGATTAGGGTGAATGAGAAATTAATGCTAGAAGTTAGCCACTTAATACAAATAAATGGTATGGAAAATGGAAAATGTGGGGAGGAGAGATGCTCCATCCCACATAGGAAAAAGGAGGTAAAATTGCACACTTTATTTATCCTAAGTTGGACAAATGGGTTTGGGCCCCTGGGGGCACCAAGTTTTAAAGGAGAGGACTACATGATTGTGGGTTTGGTCAAAGCACAGGCTGATGGCACGACTCGGCTCGGCTCGGCCGGCCTGTCGCGGGCTTGGGCTTGGGCTTCAAGGCCCTTATTCTTTTTGGACCAAAAAACCTTTAAAAATTAAATATTTAATTAATTTTTGTAATTAATTAAATAGATTTAATTAATTTTCGTAATTAATAAAAGAGTTCAAGCGGGAAAAAGTTTCGGCCCAAGACGGGCGAGGAGCACGCCCGTGCGGTCGGGTCGTGCTACCCGCCGAGAGTCGCGCTACACGCACGAGCAGCGCACGCCCGTGCGTTTGGGTCGTCTTTGGTGCCGAAAGGTTTGAGTCACTGACGCACGGCGGCGACGCCCGCGCCTTGCCGTGCGTCTGGCGGGTGCAGTAAAAGTGCTACATTGATCAAAAGGTGTCTTTTTCGAGCAAAAGACATGTTCTTTCCATACTGGGCGTCAAGGCGCCTATAAAAGTCGATCCTGGTGATGAAAAATATAGGAAAAAAAACGAAAATAATCGATAACATTAAATCGAGCATTGCATTTTGCATCTTGCCCATTTCCTCCTTGAAAGCTTGATAGTAATCAAACACTGGCTTGTTGTTGTTCAGGTTTCTTTGTCTAACCTAATAGGAGCGATTAAAGTCGATGTATCTTAGAGGCGCGTCGGAATCGTGAAGCACTTGTATACGGGCGTTTTAAATGCTTGCGGATGAGACAGATCCAATGCAGCGCCGACTTAGCTCTATATACGTTCCCTGCCATTTTCTAAAAACAGAAACCTTTCAACATAAATTTAACCAACAAAACCAAATTTCGTGGATTATTGCCCGGCCCCCACGAATACTTTTATTTGTATTTATTCATTATGACCGACCATACCCCACACATGAAGCACGAGAAAAGAGGGGAAAAGATTAGAAGAAAAAAACACACAGGATCAGGATGTATGTAAATATGAAAAAGATAGAAACACAAAAAGATGTAAAAGGTTCCCAAACGCGGCCTTGGATTCAAAGCAGGTGGATCTACTCACCTATAGCCACAACCGCAAGTCCGCAGCGCAACCGACGATTTGGTACAACCGTTCCACAGCGGACTCCCATACCATGGGGCCCACCCTCTACTTCTCTACAAAAGCACTTCAAAGGGCGATTGTCCAACACCGCATTGTTAGTTGTACCTTTTGGACACAACTGTCCTTATTCAACCCACAAAAGCATTTTCAAATTCGAAAAAAACGTTTGAAGACAAAATAATAATTGGTTTGAAAGTTTTCATTCAATTTTAGCAGTCTCGAACCCAAAAATTGACCTGGGCACCTGGCTACCAACGTGAGAATTTTATGTATTTGGTTTATATAAAATACTTGGACAAACTATCATTTGACCAGTATATATTTACTCCTCCTATTCAATATAATTGACGTCTTAGGAAAATCACATATATTAAAGTTTGTGTTAAAATATATTATATTTTTAATTAATCATAAATGTTGCTTTATTATAAAACAAATTTCAGAATTAGTGTTAGTTGAAAAATGATGCTTCAGCAGTTATCATCACGGACCCAACCCACAGTCTCTCTACCTTTCTTTTTCTCTTCTTCTCACTACAAACCCTAAATCTTAAACTCCTCCTCCCTCCCCTTTCCCAGCCAGTTGCCCCCTTCCCCTCCCCTCCCCTCTCCTCCTCTTCCTCCTCCTCTTATCCCCTCCCCTACCCAACCATACTTGTGATGGAGGCCAATGAAGACATATCTCTTGTGGTATCAGAAGGTGATTGGAATTTCCGATCAAGAGTGGAGGCAAGTCGGAGGTTGGAGCTACAAAGAGGAGAGTTGGAGCCGGGTAGGTGATGGGTTGCGGTTGAAGATCGTGGGAGGGAGAGGCATTTTTCTTTTTCTTTTTTTTTTCGGTTTTTCTGTATTTTTTCTTTTTTTTTTGAATCTTTTTTTACCGGTAGATTTGCGAAACTCGTAGGCGGTCAGTAATTTCTGTCTTGCAGTGCGTGATATAGCTCGTGCCCCGATTTGTTCGAGTTGGGTAGTCTCCCTTGAGGAGTGTCTTAGTCCTCCTTTTGGAGGTGGTTTAGTTTTCTTTTGTTTTGTGTTTTTTAGTTATTTCTTGTTTTACTCCCTCGAATTACGGTGGTTATACCTCTCGTACGGAGTTCTCCCCTTGATATGTATCAATGTATGTATGTTCAAGGTGGTCATTTTGCCAGTTGACAGTGTAAATTTTGTTGAGTAATTAATATATTTCTATCGTTTCGAAAAAAAAAAGAAAAATGATGCATCTAAAAGGGTAATATGAGAAAAACATTTTCTCACCTACCTTGAAAATATCAAAACATTATTCTTTTTGAAGATTTCTTTTTTGTGCCAATACTTCACTTATTTTAAATAGGATTGAGTATTTATCAGAAGCTCGTTTGGTTTTCTTTTCAAGCTTAATTTTTAGTCAATTGAATAAGATGGGGTATTCATTTAATTTCTCAGTATTTTCAATAGTTTTATTGGTTTTTGTGTGAAATGAGAATAATATGGATGTAAAACGTGTTTATTTTGATATTATATCGAGAATATATTATTTTGAAGATGCTAGATTATTATACTGTTTATATTTGTTGGTGGTAGACCCATTTCAAATATTTAAACGTGAGAAGGTAATATGTTAATGAAATTAACGGTGTGAGAACCACATATTTTGAATTAGGTGCAATAATTATGTATAAGTTTTAAGGTCTAGGTGTATCATTATGTATTGGTTTTAAAAATTGTTAGTGAAAACTAGTAAAACAAACATAATTTTTTTTTAAAGAAAAACAAACATGATTTTAGATCTTGGAATAATGTAAAATGGAAAAGATACTTTTGAAATGAACAACCAACGAGCCCTAGAATTTTAAATTTGTGCCAAAATCTTAGCGTACAAATATCTTATTGCTTAGAAATACAATTTTGTTTCTTTTTTTTTTCTTATTCTTTTCATCCATTTGAATACTACTCAGTGATGATGGTAAACTCATAAAAAGTAGAGACAACAAAATGAGCCCGGTTTAACTCAAATAAAAATTTGCTCATAAAATATTCAATATATTTATTAGAATTTAATATTACAAAATCCACCGAGTGATGGTAAAGTAAATTCCCCAATTTGCACTGCCATTTTTACATGATCTTATATATTAAGAATGAATTAAAAAATTTAATAATTTAAATCGCAAGTGTTCCGGTAAAAAACATGAACTCAAAACCTAAATATACAAATAATACAAGAAATAAAGAAACAAGTATGAATACAAATTTACATAATTGACAATTATTTTTTAAATAATAATTAAGTATATTTATCACAGAATTTACAACACGTTTAGAAATAGAAGTAGTAACATGTTTGGTGGTTATTCTATATGAACTTTTACAATAAATCACTTCTCCAAAAGACTAATTTAAACTTTTAAGAAGTGCTAATTTGTAACATTTGAGTTTCATTCATCCCACATATGAATATTAAAATGAACACTTTTAACACACACATGGACACTTTTCTAAAAATCCATATTTAAAACTATTTTATAAATTGAACTTTTATTTCAAAAGTGCTCACAAACCTGCACTTACTTACTTAAGTATGTTGGAACATTTGCCTCTAGAGGCACAAACGAGAGTAAACGGTATAATACGACAAAGTGTGGTCTTTCTCAAGTGCGGGTTCGAATATGTGGAACTTTTCACATTATCCTTTTGTATTTTTGAAATATTAAATAAATAAAACAAACAAAGAATAATAACTCCCATTAATGGCAATTAATTAAGTTAATTAACGCTGAGCTGTAAAATTTAAGTCATTAACCAGTGACATTGATCCTCGCAGCACCGCTTGTACCTTGATTTCAACGGCCATTTTTTTGGTTGTTGGGTTTTCAGTGTTCCCTACTGCACCGAATCATTCACCGAAAACCTCAACTTAATCGCTTAAAATCTACTCCATTTTCTCTCTCAGTAAAAAGCCTTTGACCTCTCTTCAAACTCCATATTATACCAGTAGTTTCTCCGATCACCAACTCTCTCTAAATTTTTCCTCGACGAATACCGGAGTTTTTGGCATTTTCAATTTGGATTCTTCCTGCTGCGACAAATTCCAGTCTGAGGTTCGTGAAGTATCTCGTTTTCGGTAAGTCTCTTCGTTTCATATTTGTGTGTGCCACTCTGTGTGTGTGTTTGTGTGTGTGTGTGTGTTTGGTGTGAGCAACGGTTTCCGGAAATGTTAATTCGTGTTGCGGTTGCGGTTGCGGTGTGTTGTTCTCGTGCATATAGTGTTGTAATTTGATTAGTCGGTGTGTTGAATCTAAGGAGATTTTGTTGTTTTCTAGTCGTTTTGGCGTTTCCACAAAAAGGTATAAACACTGGCGCGATGCACTATAGTTTGAATGAGTAGATCGTGCTTTACGGAGGATGAAGTCGTGAAAGTTGTTTCGTATGTCTTAAGTGAAACTGGGAAATTACAATTGTTTTAGGCTTTATTATAATTTCTTAAATTGCGTGTATATTGACAGAATGTCCTATTGTGGAGGAAAAGGCTACAAATTATGTCGCCGTTGTTTTTGTTTTATATTAAGTGTGAATTAGTTTGATAAGTTAATTTCGAATTGAATTCCAAATTTTGCTGGTGTTGTTGTTTTATATATGCTGAAATGTTGTTAGAACTTAGAATGTAAAAGATGCGCGTTGCGGAGATCATTTGACTTCTGCATACAATTTCAGGTCTGGAGAATTATGAACACTCAACTAGTGGAGATTCAGCCTCGTGAACTTAAGTTCATATGTAAGTGTATTAATTAGTACTGTATGCTGCGTTGATAATTATGCCGAATCTTTCCCCTTCTGCTATCAGCCTTTAGTTTTATTAATGCTCGTATCTTATTGCATCCAACTGAGGTTTGTATAATTTATTTTTTGGTAGTATGGTGCCTTTCATTATTAACATTTTTACAGGGTATTTAATGTGGAGGAGAAATTACACTTTCTGGCACTAAGTTGAGTTGTTTTGGTTTAGGATTGGGGCCTTATGTAAAAACTTACTACATCATTCCACTCAAAGTTTTGAAGGAATTTTTTAATGTCTTTTCAAAGCCTCAACTCCATGCCATGCCATAAAATATTTTTTGTTGAATTTCATTACACTTTTATCATTTCTAATTAGTGGTTTATGACTGCAAAAGCGCATATAATCTAAGGAAAGTTTGACAAAGTTTAAGTTGGTTTTGGGGTACTGGGTAGAATTTATTTTGAAGCACTCATAGGGAACATTGACTTTAGTCTAATAGCTTTCACCTTATGTGCATGTCGCAGCTATCTATTGTGCTTTTTCGAGCATAAATACTTTATTAATTTCCTAAAGAATTGTGCTTCTAACCTTAGAACACAGAAAAGGACACTTTCTGAATTTAAGTATATCTGATTATACATTTTTGAGAGTGCGTGCTATGTTATGCTTTATTTCCTTTCTGCATCTTGTCTGTGAACCAGCTAACTGCTTATTATCTGCAGCATGTATCTCTTTTTGTTTCTCAGTATCTTAGTATTTGTCAGTTTAGCCAGATCTCCATATTGTTTAGCTAATTTAATTTTTGCTTCATCTGTTCATCCTATAAAAATTTCTGGTCTGACTTTCCTGTTGGCTTCTCTAGTTGAGGTGAAGAAACAGAGTTCATGTGCAGTTCACCTTGCAAATGTCACTGACCAGTATGTAGCTTTCAAGGTTAAGAAGTTTCTGATCCTGTATTTGTCCACTATCTCATGCACCTTTGATTTGTTTTATAAGATTTTGGTCTGATTCTATAATGAGCCTGGTTATTCAAGTCCTCTTTATTTCTGCAAGTTAAACAATGTGGTTATAAATCTTCTTTGCTGAGAGAGATGGGTGAAATGGCTGTACAATCATTTTTCAGGTTAAGACTACATCACCAAAGAAGTACTGCGTGAGACCTAATGTAGGTATAATCAAGCCAAGGTCAACATGTGATTTCACAGGTATTTTAGTTTGTCTCCTTGTTCTGTCCATGTTTCTAGTTATATTTTTTTTGATTATGAGAACTTTATGGTTTCTTGTCATCTGACAATTATTTATTTCATAAGCTTGGTTGCTTCTTGTGAACTGTTGTATGCAGTTTTCTTTTTGGTCAAAGGTGAAGGTGATATTATCGGATAAAAATGCTCTTTATATTTGGGAAACTGATTGTCACTACCATATAGTTGTGAATCTGAATTTGATGGTTATAACATTCAACAATGAATGTTTGACTGATGTCTCACATCTTTGTTGATTAACTATAATGCGGCACATTTGATTATTTTGAAGCTTTCCTGACACGTTCCTTTTGTGCAGTTACCATGCAAGCACAGAAATCGACTCCCTCAGAGATGCAATGCAAGGATAAATTTCTGATTCAGAGCACGGTGGTACCGTTTGGCACAACAGAAGATGAGATTACACCTGGCATGGTAAGATATCAGCTACAGCGGTTTGGATTAATTAGATTTAGTTTCTCAATCTCTGTACCTTGCATTTTGAGCTGTTAGTGGAAAATAATAGGTTTTCATTCTTTGTTTCTTACTGGCAGTTTGTAAGAGATAGTCAAAAGTATATTGAAGAGATAAAGCTCAGGGTTGTTCTTACTAGCGCACCCAATTCTCCAGCAAAGCCACTAGCTGATATAGCTTTAAAGCAAGAGCCATCTTATGAGACTCCAATGCCAAAAGAAGCCCATTCACCTGTTTTGCTGCCTGTTAATGGAGTTATTAAGCAAGAACCATCGCATGAAACTTCATTGCCAAAAGATAAATTGCAGAATGGAGTTGAAAATTTCCCTCCCGCTGATATGGTGAGAAATCTTAATATCACTTCAGCGTAATCCTGGTTGAGATGAGAGGATTCAGCAACTTGTTCCGTTTCATTGATAAGAATTCCATGCTATTTCTTACTTCATTGATTGCATGAGTCACTCTGCTTTATCATTTACTTATTAAGTCGTACCTTTTCATTGTAAAAAGTCTGGAAACGGAAGTTATTGAAGTTTCTGATCTTGCAGCGTCCTTTCACCTATTCACCCATTTCTTAAACATCTTTATTTCAGTTAGTCCATGTAAAGAAGTATATTTCTAGTACTTTTACATTCTGCGGTCTGAGCTTTCAATCGTATCACCTCTCTTTCGGGTCAATTATATGGCTTACTATGCTTGGAACACTCCGCTTGGGACCTTATTTAATTGTGAAAATATCTCTCTTGGGCCCAGCTAATTAAGAAAGTGGAGTCAATCAAAAATGTAAAAAACATGGAAGAGTCCAGATCACCAAAGGCCATGGACAATATGAAGTCAGTTCCTGCTAAGGATGAGGAGTTTTGCCCTGTCAAGGATGAGAAGTTTTACCCTGAAAAAAAGGAGGAACCGAAGCCAGTGAAAGACGTGGAAGAGTCAAAGTTGAAGCTTATGAAAGATATTGAGGAATTGAGATCAAAGATTAGTATCATGGATGCCAAGCTAGTTGAGGTCAGTATTGCATTATGTGATTACTACCAGAATTTGGGGTTGTGGGTGTACATTGAAGCTGCATATATAGTTCATATTGGGAAATCAAAATGTCGTAAAACTTAAATGTTTAGTTTTATTTTCTTAGGACTCTGAGATCAATGTAGGAACCAGATAATGAGTGGTTGTGCTTGTAATTACTGAAAATCCAGATTTATATTATACATCATATTTCAAAGTTTCATGAATCAAGCGTAATTGTTGTCGGAATGATTAATTCTCAACTGATGCATCAATAATATATGCTTTCTTTACAGGCAGAGTACATGATTGGGAAGCTAAAAGAAGAAAAGAGCAGCACCATTTGTGAGAAGGAAACATTAAAGCAAGAATTGGTGGGTGAATTTACACACACTTCTTTCCTTGAATTTCTGTTTTCAATTAATATAGCGGTGAAAGGATCATTCCTATTATACTATCTTTACTTTCTTGTTACGGATGGAATACATTAGAGATTGCAGAAACCATCATAAGGGTCATGTAAGTGTCGTAGATTACTATAGTTTATTAGGATAATCACAAAAAAAGACCTTGAGGTTCGGGCTAAGTACAAAAATACCCAGAGGTTTTTGAAAATTGCAAAAACCCCTTGAGGTTTGAATTCGTCTCGTAACCGTTCATAAACAAAAACATTTCACCTCCCCGGATATTTCTAGAAATATTACAGTTACCCCCTTAAATTTAAGACATAATCAAACTTGAGGGAGTTTTTTGTAATTTCAAAACCTCTCTGGGTTTTTTCTGTAATTAGCGCAAACCTCAGGGAGTCTTTTGTAATTATGCCTAGGTTAATTTTTTGGTGACTGCAAAAAGATAGCAAGCACACAGTGGAAGTTGAGAAGCTACTACTTTCTGTACAGGCAATCTTGAGGACAAAGACGAAGAGTGGTGCAAGAACTATTCGTCGAGCTGGTTTTCCCCCACTGTTTGTCTGCATGGTCGCGCTTATTAGTTTGTTGATCGGGTCCTTGTTTCGAGCTTAATGCATTAATTGGTTTCTTGTTTTGAGCTTCAGTGCAGGACTTCATGAAGGGTTTGCTATTGACAATAGAAATGTATTTCGATATGCCCAGGGTATAGAACAGGTCTAGTAGCTGGTTTTAACATGGCATCCTATGTACTATGCTTGTTGATAGCTTCAGTTTATAATCTCTCAAATCTTATGAATGTAAAAAGAACTGATCTGATCAAATAAATGGAAATGGGAAGTTCAGTCTCATCCCATGAATTTGGGTTTTTCGTTGTTGATAATGGGAATAATTATCTTGAAGGTTATTTTGTTCAGATGGATCTCTATTGCTATTATTGCTTGGCATGTAAATTTTACATCAATGGATTACAGCAAAGCTAGTTCGTAAATTGTAATATTCTTTTCTTTCTCCTTTATTCTTGTTGCCTTTTCAATGACCAGATCATCGTAACTCTTAATGCTCGACTCATGGTTGTAAAAGATGTGCTTCTCAATTCTCAACAATTTTTGTCGGTAAAATTTTTGCTGAAGAGGATTTTTTATCCCTCTTGACTGTATTTGAAACTTACAAGACATTATTCACTCATTCTAGTATTCTAATCACCAATCACTATCTTACTAAGATGTCAATAGGTCATCACATTAACCTAATTGACTCATATCCAAACACTTGAAGTAAATTCCTTGTATTCACTCACTCTAGCATCTTCCGGGATATTCAATTTCATTTCCTATTTATCGGATGGATGATGGGACACACATAAAAATTACCATATTAATTCTCAACCCTAAATTATGAGTTTTTAAATGGTAGTTTTCTTACACGTGACATTCATCCGTGTGGTAGAATAAGAGATGAAACACCATTTTGGCATAGAAGATCTCGTCCGCTCTAGTATTCTAATCACCAATCACTGTCATACTAAAATGTCAATAGGTTATCACATTAACCTATTTTACTCATATCCAAACCCTCTTAAAGTTAATTCCTGTTTTTTTTTTCTTTTTAAGTTAACCTTTTTACATGTTATCTATATATATAATAACAAACTTGTTTCTAAAAATATTTTCCCGCCTATTTGGTATTTTCTAAAACGGAAAATGATGACTTTTATTAAAAAAAAAAATCCAAACTTGCATTATAGAATTTGGTTAATTTTGGTACTCAATGATTAAGTGTTATTTAGTTTGTTAATTTGTATTATACTTTCTTTAAATAAGTATTAACTTTTAATTTCAACAAGTTCGACTTTCATTAATTTTAAACTTACTTAAATTAAATAATATATTCGTGATTTTCTGAAAATAGGATTTATAATACTTGCCAAATTTCTATTTATTTTACAAAGAACAGATTTAGATAATAGTAACTTTCCATTCTTTGAAAATCAATTTCTAATAATTGCGAAAAAAATGTATTAAGTTTATTTGAAAAATACAAAAATAAAAAAATAAGAATGTATTAAGTTTATTCATGTATGGAGTTCTTGATCCAATATTTTGTAAATTATTCAGTTAATATTTATTTAAATAAAGCAAAAAAATCAGAATTACTAAACAAATTGGATATCGCTAACTAAAAGTTAAAACAATCTATATATATCTATCTAGAACAACACCCGTGTGTTACACGGATTTGTCAAAAAATAATTTTTTTGTCGCAAACTCTGATAGTTACGAGGGATCAAAAAAAATAATTAAAAATACTAAAAAATAAAATTCAAAATTTAGAAAAGTTACATACAATCGTTCACTTCAAATTCTAAAAAATTTCTTTGTAAACTACATTATTTGTTCTAATTGAAAGTATAACATCCTCGTCACAACAACGAATTTTCAAGCCGTATTAGTTTTAAATGGTGAAAGAGTGCAATTTCAATCTTTGATGTTTTCTGGAAAGGGAAAAATTCTCTATAAAATTGTTTATTTGTGCTAATTTTAAATACTTGGTCGTAGTTTGCTTTTGCACAAAAGCTAATAAATTAGTTATGGTAAAAATAATGAATCCTTGACATGCTTAAAAAAGATATTTAATATAATTGTTATACCCCGTAAATGATTTAAATCACAATTAAAAGTATAATAAGTATTAGAGATAATAATTAAATTATATCCTTGGTTTTTGTATCATAATAATATTAAATCAGAATTAATTTGCAAACTCAAAAATAACCTATAGCCTTGATTTTTGGGATTATTTAATTTGCTGATTAAATGTTTGATTGGATTTTAATAGTTATATACGGAAATAGGAAATTTAATTATTAAATTGATAGTAAATTGATATAGTAAATCAATTTATATTTGGAAGAATAAGGTGGTGGCATGGTGTGCCACGTGGCTAAATATGAAGATGACACATGAATTTGGAAGAATAAGGTGTTGACACGTGTACCAAGGTGCTCAGATGAAGACATGTGGCAGTTTGTTTTTTCTTTTAGTATATAGGGTTGATATATATAAAGAGAGGTCGCCAAAAATAGTAAGTTGAATTTTTCCCGCCCAATGTAATTACTATAAAAAGTAATAAAAATATATGTAAAAAATAAGAAATGATAATTTTTTGATATTTCATTATTTTTGGTAGTCAACTTTATTTAAACAATTACTTTTTAAAATGATATAAAAATAGAATTATGTAAAATCCGCTTTCCAAATATGTACGTATATTGCATTAAATATTGTGTTTATCTTTTTTAAAAAAATAATAACCTTTTTATTTTTTATCCGTTTTTGACGTATAATATATCAAATTGACCATTTTTTTCTGATTTCCAGTTTGACACCCATATTGCATATATAAAATAAAATAAAATAAAAGCATAATAAATAAAAATATAATAAATAATTAATTATTATTTTGTAATTTGTAATGAGCTTTAAAAATAATACATTCGATCGGGCTATTGGACATCAATTTATTTATTCATGTATATGGATATTTATGATATATAGGTAGTCGTTATTTGGGCTTAACCCATTTCTTATATAATTATATAAAATTATATTTAAATTGATTAAATTCAATTAAAAAGTACTTACTTTAATATGGTAATAGCCCAAATTGGCCATTTCTATTTTGTTTAAATAAAAAATAGTCATGTGTTTTCAAAAACATGTTACATAATTTGGTATCAAGTCATGTAACTCGGTACCGAGTTATGTATCTGTACCCATAAATGAAGAAAAGGGTAAAGTAGATATTTGAGTTCAAAAATGGCTAAAGCACATGTTTTTGAAAAACATGACTAAAAAAAACATTTTTGCTATGGAGAAAAAGTCAAAAATTCGAGGACTCTATTTTCATTGAAGGAAATATCTCAAAATATGTATCCAAACTTTATATATCACATATCTCCATACATAGTATTATATATATATATATATTTATTGTAAGAATAAAATTAAGATTTATTTAATATGAAATTATAATCATAAAAGTATTTTATATATAAAAAATTATTTTTTATATATTAACGTACTTTTTATATCAATAGAAATCATTTTTTATATTTATCAATGTATTTTGATATTTAAGTTTCAAAGTTGTACATTTGGAATTAGATATGAATTTGTCTGTTTGATATATATTTTGATATGTTTGTATATATAAAAATAAAATAGTTTTTCTGTTTATGAAAATTTTCATTTTCCGTAAAAATGTGTTGCTTAATATATAGCATGGTTTTGTTCAATTTCTTTATAATTTTGACAATTGTTCAGCTTTCTAAACCTCAAAAAATATTGAAATTTGAAATTACTTTATTATTGATTGTAAAAACAATTTTTTTTTTTAATATTCAACATTAGGGTAGTAACAAAAATCAACATTGGGTAGTTAAAACTTTTTTCAAACTTTTACATTCTTATTATAAATAATTGATAAACATGTTTTATAAATAGGTATAATTCATAATCACACAAAAAAATATTCCAGATTCAAAGATATATTTTTATAGTTTACCATGATTTGTGTTTTATTGTTTAATTATATGATTTATAGTCAAATTAATTATCTTTATATTTTAATTATTTTTGGAAATTTGAAACTTAAAGCAATCACTGTTTTTTTTAAAAACATAGATAGCATGAATCCATAGTTTGAAAATTAAAGAATAACAATAAGTAGAATTGTAAAGATTATTGGTTTAACTAATTTTAGAATTAATAAAATAAAAATTATAAATAGAATTAATATTAATTAATAGATAAATGCAATATACATATTCGAGGAATGAGGATGAGAACGAAGAATCACCATTTTATCTCGATCCGGGTGGAAGGAGGACGAGGATATATATATATATATATATATATATATATATATATATATATATATATAGGATTTGGTTCAAATGAGACCACCCTCCCTAGGTGAGACAGTGTGGACTCATCTTACCCATTGATCTTAAAAAATGAAGGGATGTGATTAATTCAGTTTTTTAATTATTTCCTAATTTTCTTGATTTTAAGGGTAAGATTGTAATTTTGTAATTCAAATTAGTGGTCCCAATGATTTTATGGTTCAAATTAGTGATCCCCGGATTTTAAGGGTGAAATAGACACTCATAGGATTTTGTGGCGGAATTTAAGGAACCTGTTTTCTTTCCAAATATTTTTATTTTTCAAAGATAGTTAGAGTTTCTTCTACTGCATAATTAGACATCAAATAATGCATATTTAGTTATTTTGTTGCCTTTGTTTTATGAAAACAAGACATAATTGAATATAACGTCTTCGCATATGTAGTTATACTACATCGCATAAATAGGTTCAATATAATGTATATTTAGTTATGAAAATGGGATGTTGCTTTTGGAAATTATAAAAATGAGATGTTACATAATGTCTTCGCATATTTAGTTATTCCACAATGCATAGATGGTTTTAGATAATACATAGTTAGTTGATTTTGTTGCATAATTTATGACATCTTGCATAGTTGGTTATATTGTACTACATATTAGTTTTTTTATTTGCATAGATAGTTTTGAGATAATGCATATTTAGTTGAGTTTTGTTGCATATTTAGTTTTCGAACTCTTTGTTCGTTATTTATCCGTAATATTGCGCACCGATTTTTCGTGTTTTTCTCTGTAATTTTCGAGTTCTTCACGTTTTTTCTTTATTTGCGTTAATGGAGGAATGAGAGAGAGAGAGAGAAAGAGAGACGTGAGATTGGGGAAAAGGAGATGTATGAGAGAGAAATAGATTTGATTCCATTTTTGTAACTAACTTGTTATGTTATTTTACCCTACTACCCTTATATTGATTAAATTAATATTTTAATATATTTTTATCCATTAAATCATACCCATTGATTAATAGTGGGGGATGGTTGAGATTAGTCCATTGTGTCTCACCTAGAGACATGGTCTCACTTGATCCTCCCCTATATATATATATATATATATATATATATATATATATATATATAAATATAGGGATGAGATCTCATGTGGCTCTCTTACCATGTGTGGCGGTGTGGACAGATCCCATCCATCCATCCTAATCAATCAATGGTTGATTAGGCATAAAAAAACACCATTTTACATTTATTTTATATGTCAAAAGGGCATATCGGTAACTAAAAAATTGGCTTAAAAATACCATAATTATTTACCTATAATCAAGGGATTTATTGATTGTCGGCTTTCCATATCAGAAAACGCTTAATTAGGAGCAAAAAAAACGGATTTTGTAATCTTCTTCACTCTACATTCACGATAAGCATCAGTAAAAAGATAAACTGAACCAAAATCACAGAAAGATAAAACGGGTGATGCTGAGCCTTTTATGCATAATGTCGTATACAAATGTTTGCAATATTGTGGCTTGGAATCAACTTTTTCGTGTATAGATATGTATATTTTCGTGTTAATTTAACATAGAATATGGCGTGTTTGAATGTTTATTTGAGACTCAACATTGATACTTAGAGTGGTATACAAATATCGATAATATTGTATATTAGAAGTATATTTTGGTGTTTATATGTGCATACTTCGGTGTTTTATAACAAAAAAACTTATGGTGTACAAATAATTCCATGACAGTATCATAAAATCTTATTTTGGTATACATGTGACCAATATTTGGTGATAATATACACATTGATGAGTGCATAGTTACATGTTTAATTTAGAAATATTGTATGCTAATATTGAAACTATTGTATATTTTGAAAGTTATTTTGTGTATACCTTTCACTTATTTGGTATACCAACTCAACCTTAATTATACGTTTTAATATAAATTAAGTTTTAAATTTTCATGGATTACATTGACTTCAAAACTAAGAATAATTGTAGTACTACAACACAAAATGCTTATAAATTATACATACACATGATTCGTTAAAACCTTCAACGTAATAACAAAAACTACATTATAAAAATGCTTATACCAAAAAATTAGTAAACATGTACCATAATCTTTGCTAATTGTGTAATCGTTTATCCCTAACCATATGGCATAAAAAGCTCACCGATCAAAAAATAGAGAACATATTTGCTTAAGATTGTTTCAAATAAGTAACCAAAATGTTGATAGTTTTGCTTTGGAAAACATATTCGAGTCTAATATAATAATAAAAATATATCCGTCTAACAAAACGAACCCCCTATCGATAACCAACTACTTGCCACTAACAAATTTAGCTAAGCCAAGCACCCTGCCTTTCTCTTGGTTCAAGTCATGCATCAGAATTACATGGCAATATAACGTCCTCAGTCGTGCAAACTCCGCAACGTCGGCCTTGTCAAAACCACAATCTTCAGTCTTTGACCTCTGATTAACATCACTCGCACCCTCGCTCGGCCCTGGAGATGCAGGTCTCTTCTTGTTTCCTCGTGCCATTAAATCTGGAATTAAGAAACATCTGTGAAATCTTGCACTGTGTGCATGAACTATACTAATTCTGCAATATAGCAAAGCGAATACAATATTTAAACTAATTGTGCACTGAATGTACTCTAATTGTATGCAAAACTAATACTATTTAAACATCATTGTGTGTGCATTATATACAAATGACCACACTTAAAAACAATGCATCAAAACACATATTTATGACGTTATAACAATACTAAATGTACACCAATACATATATACATTCCCTTTATTTTTTGTGCAGTGGTCATACATTAACACCAAACCCTATTTATTTATATACGAAATGTAGAAAACTATATACCATTTCATTGGTAAACTTACACCAAAATAACAGGGTGGTTCACCAAATAAAAACACAAAAATAAAGATCTAATTTAGTGGAAGGGTTATACCAAAAGTACTAAAAGATATATCATACTTACGTAAATATACACCAAATAAAAAAGGAATGATTTCCCGAAAGATTTTAAAACCCAATTTCAATTACATAAAAAATTGCACAATTCATTATCTAAATGTACATCGTTTTTTCATAATTTTATATCAAAAATATTATACAAAATCTAACTCATTGCAAACAAGGATATAATTCCATAAAACCAACTAGGGGGGGGGGGGGGGGGGGTTCTATAAAAATTTATTAGCAAAACCCAAGAAAATTCAAAATAATAAAAAAAAGGCCTTCACCTAGTGCAACTAACTCCAAAACAACAGGAGAAAAATCATCTTGAATGGAAAATAAAAACCGACGAATAAATTAGGGAAAAACCTTTTCCACAAGAATCTACAAACCAACAATTGCAATAATCGAACCAGGGACTTACCTTCAACAATGTTATCGATGCGTTCTTGGAGTTTTGATGTCGAAAGAATTCGGCCAAGCAAAATTGTCTCCTGGGCGCTCGAATGTTACAGAGAAGAAAAAAAACCAGACGTGTGTGAGTGGGGTAGTGAAATAAGGATGAGGCAAAGAAGAAGAGGTTTTTTAATTTTGTGTTAAAACAAAATTGCAAAAAATCAGGGGAAGATTAATTGAAATCCCAAAAAAAGGGGAGTTGTGGGGAGGTTACCAAAAACAACCGTTTTCTAATATGTACAAAATGTCTGTTTTGCCCTTAAATGGGCTGTGTTCAATTAAAAAAAATAAAAAATCCGAAAAAAATCTGGCCTTAGGATTAAACATGATAACGACATAGATTTGTCCACGCTGCCACATGGTAAGGCTCTTGCCACATATGATCCTATACCTCTATATATATATATCGTTTTTGTCACATCCTCGATTCTAACGAAGCAGAGAATCCCCATTCCCACCTCTATCCTCGAATTAACCGAGAATTTCCCGTCACATTCTATTCGGTTACCAACGGGGATGGTTCACCACGGAAATATTGTCATCCATAAATGTAGGCGATAGAATTCATATAACTATTAGAAAAATATATATGTAACAGTACAAAATATAGGCATTATATATGCCCCATGCATCGCACGGGTAAAAGACTAGTTCTTTGTTAAAAGTTAAAAAAAAAAAAAAACAGAAAAACAACGGAACAGAAGGCCAATCACTCAAAAGCTTTTGATAAATATTCAGAAGTTGTCACACAAACGAAATACTTACATCATAACTTTACATCACGTGTACACCGTGGAAACCATATACAGAAACGAACTACAAACGGATTTCGTGTTTCTGGCTGTAAGGGACAAAACCTTTCAAAGCTCCCCAAGTAGACTTAAGCTGAAACCAATATCACCACCAAGTAATTATGACACCCCATTATCCCACACTACGATATGAAAAAACAAACAAAAAAAATGAAAAATTACAAACAAACGACCCCAATCTAGTTGTACAAAAAAAGAGGCCCAAAACTGAGTCTCTGAGCCACCTGGCAGTAAGAGGCCAAGAAAATACCCCTACTGTTTGGCTTCTCCTTGCCATTGACGCACGCTTTGTTCAGTTGGTGAGCCCGGTACGTAGGGAACGAAACCACGCCCACCGAAAACGGGACGCATGAAAGCATCATCGAATTTTCTCCAATAGTAGTGGACCGTACGAGTAGGCTTCGTCAATAGCATCCGTAAGCTGCTTGGGCGGGCTACAGTCTGGCCATCTTCACGGGCTATTCCGTTTCCACTAAATAGTTCGGCTACAGAATCCTGTCCTTCGCCAAGAAGTGGCACGATCATCGAGTTTGGTGTAACTGGTTCTGAAGAGATAGACCTGTGTAGTTGTTTTGGCGAGGGCATCAAGAACCTCACCAGAGGTTTCGTCAACAACCCAAACACCTGCAAGGACACAAACATGACACATGTAAATCTCTTTGTTTTGGGAGTGTTTACGAACACTTCTATTTTTAGAATAAGTGATTATTGTAGCAAAAGCTAAAAATAGTTGAGAAGTGTTTTGTAAACAAAAACTAAAAGTTGAAAGAATCGAAGTTGAAATGTTTGGGAGAAGAAAAAAATAATAGTTTCAAAATGAGCTTTTGGATAGAACGAAAAAAACACCCTTTAAGTAATTTCTCAAATTTGAGGATAAGAATGTCAAAAACAAACTTCTTTGTATTTACAAAAATACCAAAAGCGTATTCCAAAATCAGAATTCAGAAGCATCTCATCCCAACTTTTAGATTTTGATCAAATGAAGCACAGAAGCTAAAGGCAAAACTGGCATTTGTGAACACCGAAAAGGAGATCTTTTTCAGCTAACAGCCGCGAGTCACATATTTAGTGTTTGCGTTCCTTCCTTAGGATGGATGAAGTACAATTTACTTGCACGATTACACCATGGGGGAGGAAGAGATTAAATCAATTTGGAGGATGGGATTTCCATATAAAGAAAGAAAAGGATAGGTACTCTTTTGTCATCATTTTCCAAAATATTCTCTCTTGGACTAACTAATCCACATGCGAGCTAGCAGTAGCCTACGACATTTTTGTTCAGAAGCCTTAATTGTCTTACCACAGTGCTGAAGAGGACAACTGTTATTGTACTTGTTATCATGATAGCATTTCCACGGTCCTGGGTATGGCCTGCTTTAGTAAACTGCATGGGTACAAGTAATGAGTCAGGTGCTTCCTACACTTGGAATGTATAGGGAACTATAGACAATGGAAAAGCTAATGCACCATCTTAAATATTTCTGCAGAATATAGCGTAACAATCCAAGACTAAGAAGACAGAGCTAAGATTTTACCTGGTTGTAAGCAAGGGCCATTGAAACAGCGCCTCGCATGAGACCAGCCCACCATATTGTAATCTGCAAATCAGAAACAGCAAATTTATTATTAAATTTGCTCAGTGAATGAAGATTATCTAAACTTGAAATAGGGATCTTTAGATCATACTTGCTGTTTAAAATGAATCTTTTCATTTGGAGACTTCTTGGTCAAGTTAGACAGAAATGACAAAGGGAAAACAAAGGCCGCTCTGCCAACCAAAGTCAGCCCCAGGAGAGTTGCACTGACATAAATGGATTTTTTCGGGCTGAAAAATGGAAGAAACATAATATAAGAATTATTTCCAAATAAATACATTTGCATAACACGGGAAATAGTTATGATTACTGATATCCACCGGCAAATGTTATCCACACAACCACCATACCTGCTACTCACGACCCTCCATTTATCAATGTCTAAAGCATCCATGCCAACATAAAGGAATATGAAGATCTCAGCAACAAATGACAGTGTTGCAAAGGTGTGCCTGCAGGATGGTTATTCAATCATTATGAAATTTAAACAATTACCACAGAAAGGGGTGTAGTATAACGAATAACTTGGTTGAATGGGATTTTATTGTATAAAATCATACTTAGTGGTGACTCTTGAGTTCTCAGTGACATTATGCCAGGTATAGTGCGACATTACAATCCCACAGAAGAACACAGTGAGGATGCCACTTAAGTAGAACAGCTGCAAGGCATCTCAGGTCAGAAAAATACACTCCTAAAGTTCAAGGGTCTATGAAATAATATCAGTCACTGAAAGAGAATGCCATGTTCAAAAAGCTCCTAACAGGTTGCCCAGGAACTTACTTCAGCCAACATGTATGAAAGGTAAGCCATGAGCATCATGATGGCAACCTCACGATCAGTGGAATGCCTGCAGTTCATCCAAGAGCAGTCATAGATATCAGATAAATGTCAGCAAAGGTGTCATACATTGGTCTTCATCTTAACATATATCTTATGTTTCGTATCATTAAATCAACACAGTAAAAGGTTAATGGAAAAAACAACCTTGCTAGGTTTCATTACTTCATTATGCGTTTTTCGTTGTGAGAGGGAGAAAGTATCTAGTGTGTTGATATGATTTCTTAGAACTCTTTACAACCATTAATTCTATTGTGAAAAAATAATATTTAATTTAAAGGTAATTTCTGTATATAAGACATAAAGACACGAGCAAAGCTACCAACCTTCCAAAGTAGAGCTTCTTTATGACGTATGCGCTAAGCAATCCTGTCTGAAGAAAAGAAAATGCTCAATATTGAAAAGTAACTCAGAAGCACACATGTTTGCTCATTCCACAGACAGAGATAGATATAGAGACTCACTACAACTCCCAACACAGTGCTCGAGATAAACAAATAAAAAAAGTTTCCAACTAGCTCCAAAGCTACAGTGGTATTGATATGAGAAAGGTCGAAGTTCTTGACTGCATTGAAAAGCACCACAGATGTTGCGTCATTTACAACGCCTTCTCCAAATACTAGACTGTACAGCAATGGTGTCTCATCTTGACTGAGAATCTGCAGAATTAGATATCTTACATCATACTTGGAAAAAATTTCAGCATAGATTTCACTGGTTAAAAGTTGTAAAGTATACCTGCAATGTACAAACTGAATCTGTTGCTGCGAAAATCGCTCCAATTGCTGGAAAGAAGCAAAGAAGTTAAAGCAGAGACAAAAAATGTTAGGCTGCAGCATGTCTGTGTGCGTGAGTGGGTGCGTGCGTGTGTGTGTGTGTGTGTGGGTGAGAGAGAGAGAGAGAGTTACCGAGATAATCTCCAATTGCGAGACCAATATCCATTTTCTGGAAGAAGGCAATGGCACCTGCGACAAGATTTAAATGATCTAAAATAACAGCACAGCCATTTACATGATATAGAGTAAGCAAACGAGAAATAGATCTTTAGATTACACAGTGATTTCAAACTTATACAAAAACTACTCTGCTTCTGCTTCTTTTTGTCTCCTTGAATTCTTTCAATTGGAAAAGTTCCCTCAGAAGACTTGCAATTACGGTGTTACGCAGACAACAAAGGAGGGAAAAAAGTACACTAAGGCAAAAATAATGTATAATTAGCTTATCATGCTTCTCTTGTGTCATGTTGCATGATGTACATGTTGTATTTACAATATCAATCTTGCAATGGGAAATGATTAGAGCAACTATCTCAATGCACCGGCGTCTCATGATATTTTCCATTCAAGTGGAAAAACCTATGATGGTGACGGTTTTGGAATTTCATCTCATTTCTCCTCCGTATGAAGGTTGCAACAGGAAGGGCATCCGGCGTAAAACTTTGCCACTTTGCTTTTTGCATGAATTTATAGTGCTAACTAATTTTAGACAATTAATTGACACTATAAACTTCACGCCACCGACCCCACACAGTGGGACTGAGGTGCAGTTGATGATGATGAGCTTATCATGCTCCCCTAGGAATGGCAATTTCGATCCGCCCCGCGGGTACCCATCCCGCCCCGCCTAGTATTTTTATTTTTAAAACATATTTTAATATATATTTTTGCATATATAATATATATTATAATATAATTTTTATGTATTCTTATATTATATCTAATATTTATAAATATTTGATAATAATAATTTTGTAAATAATATTTTGTAAATATATATTTTTTTCTAATTAATTAAATTTAAAACGGGTCGACCCGAGCCGATCCACGACCCGCGACGGGTCGACCCGTCCCGTTCTAGGCACGGGGGCGGGTCTGGGTCCTGGACGACCCGGCCCATTGCCATCCCTATGCTCTCCCCCCCAAAAAAAAAAAAAAAAAAAGAAAAGGAAAGAAAAGAAAAGAAAAGAACAGTGTAATTAGCTTATGGTAGCATGATACAATCTGGAGGTATCTGAGAAATGGAGATCAATAGCAATTGAAACACGAGATATCCAAACAACAATATCAAATCTTGTTGCATGCTCTTTTCTGTGGATAGAATTTCTATTCCAAATTAAAAGGAAGGTAGGTATGACAACAAGCTCAACCATAGCTAATAACAGAAGTATTTATGTTTGAGGCAATGTGGATTCAACTTCAGATGGGGAGAAAAGTAGCAAAAATACACACTCATGCCCGCATATATTTTGTCACGTATATGCATGTAGTTAATTAATATGCATAGGCTAAAAGAGGAAAAGAGAAAGAGCAAAATTCAGTCTTGTTGGAAGAGCATGCATGAACCAGCTTTTTAGTGAAGTTCAGACCATGAAAATTGAAAAGAGCTAGTGCCGATACAGGATAGTGAACCTTTATATTATTGAAACTTAAGAGGACGAACGCCCCTTCTTTGCTGCAATGGATATCCATAGATAAAATAAATGAAATAGGGTAGATGGCCATACCCAATGATATGATGATGAAGGATATCAAGGTACCAAGTGCGCCAAACAGAATTATAGTCATGAAGTTGCGAAAGAATTGTTTCTTTTTAACCTGGAACCTGATTCATAGATTGAGACGAGAAAAATCTGAAAATCACCATAATGCAATACTTTGCAGATATAAAACAAAGTAGACCAGATCTGACATTGATAACACTACCAAATCATATGCCTCTTCTAATAATTAGCCAAACTATGCAAAGCAGACCAAGGCTAACAAAAATTAATTTTATTGCTCCACAAATACAACGCTGCAATGAAATCTCAGGAGATGCATTCAGCTGAATGTTCTAACCCAGGACAGAAAATTTAACAGATACAAGCATTAAATACTTTCAATTTCCTAAAATACACCTCATCTTTTATCAATATCATCGAAAGGAACAAGGTTGAGAGTTGCAAAACGTCAATTATCTCAGTAGTCAGTACTGTTGAAAGCTGAACCCTTGAGGAGAGTTACTGGGTGCATATTTGCCCTAAGTATAGGAAACCATGGAGGCATTATTTTTTCAGCTTCTTCAATGTGTTATGATTTATAAAACCTAAAAGTAGTTGTATCAAGTATAGGAAAGAGAGAAAAAATAGTGGTTTGTCAATCAATATCCCTGTTAACTTAACGACCTTGTCTTATATCATGGTGCTGGTCATATCTCTGATGGAAAAAAGAAAAAGGGATTCATCATCTCCTAACAGAACATTTCACATTCACATGTTACAGCATCAAGATCAGGATGCAAATAAAAAAATCAATGGATAAAAGCAAGCTTGTGCCCAGAAAGAGAGATTTGTAAAAAGTACATACCCAGCGTTGAATATGATTGGCGGAAGCAGATAAATGAAGAAAAGATCCTCACTGAACACCATGAGATGCGAGCTCTTCCCTTTACTTATTAGTAGGATTACAACACCAGTGCCTACACCCTTTTATTAAAAAACAACAGTAATCACTTTATCAATAAAAACATGCATAAAGCATAAAATAGACACTTCAAACCACAAATGGTCAGCAGAAATACTTACAATTAAGAGGGCAGTGATAGACTCGTTCATCCAACGATTTTCCTCCAACAGATGACCGATAACAATACAAGCACAAAGGAGTGTGACAAACAAGCTTATCGCGACCACTGAAGCATGATCAGACGTTGACAGCATATCCATCGTCTCAAACACAGTTCTTGAGTCAATCCCCATGTTGTCTGGTATCCAAGTTAATCAGAAATATTGCAGCGTTCAGCAGATTTTTTTTAAAATATATTGAATTCTGATCTCCAAATTTCAACCAATAAATTCAAATCAGCTCTCATGTGATGAGTTCCCTGCAATACTGAACAGAATACACTCTATCAACTAATATAATCTCATAATTTCACATATTTACATACAGATACGAGGTATTCTTCTACTTACAAGTGCATATATATTTTAGCCATGCACAAAAACACAACATGCATGACAAATTCACCCAAACATGTCCAAAATTGACGCTTTCTGCATAATTGCTTCATCAATAGGCATTTAATCAAATGCGTAAACTTTAACAGATAAGCATACGCATATAGATCAGTTATACATTGGACATGTTTGGTGCGTGCGAAGACAATGTAAAAGGCGTATAAGTTACCCGCTGGACTCAAAAAAACCACATCAAACTTGTAAGCACGTAATTAATAAGTCAAAACAATCAAATTGAAGTTCAAAACATTTTCAAAATCTGATAAACAAGAAATTCAACATAAAACCCTGTGAACCCTCCACACAAGTATTTCTACAACGCATGTCCATGTCTGAATCATGTTTGCCAAAGTCAACCTTCCTAATCCTTTTAGCAGCTTATTAAGTTGTTTCTAAGAATTCATGTATATCACTAGATATTGCAATCAGTTTTCAGATTGTAATTATATTCCAATGCTCTCTTAAATGAATTAACTGATCTGTTGACTAGTTCGATCAAAAGAATCGTCATGTCAAAAGAACTGAAAGTCTTGACAGGACATTCATTACGAATGTACAGAGGAATACATTTGTAGGTACTCGGAACGTACTTAATAGAGATAGATAGATAAAGAGAGAAGCAAGAACGTACGCGACTATACAAAGGTAATTAAACAAAACACAGTCAATATTCAATAATCAAACTGCCCGCACATTTAATTCATCAACCAAAATCACCCGCACTACATATTGCACAAACGAACATGAAACAACACAGATAAGAATTTTGAATAACTAAAGGCGGCCCAAAATCACCCGCGAAGTTCGAGAAAAGAAAAACATCAAATTCGAATTCTGAATTCTGCAATAGATCTCAGCATCTCGAACTCCAAATGCAAAAAACCACTATATTACTACAAAAATAGCTTTCCCCACTCCCCCCTCCTAAATTCGTCGAACGCAACAAAAATCCAAGTCAACTTACTTCCTACTGCAGAGAAAATGAGCTGCAGCCAGTCACCGATTTGAATCTTTTCCGCGCATTAAAAAGCAGCAAAACCAGCAGAATTGAGAGAAAAACAAAAAATCAAATCCAATCTTTTCCAGAGACGAAATTGAAGACAACTAAAGTATCACGGATTCGGAAAATCGCGTCCAAAAATCTTCACCAAACCTCACGGAATTAACGCTTCAAAGGAAATTTCTAGAACGAGAGAGAACGTGGCACTGTGTGTGTTGTGTGTGTGTGTGTGAGAGAGAGAGAGAGAGAGAGAGAGGGAAATCGACAGGGAAAATGGAAGGTCCGTGAAAGAATATATATACGTGCAGCTGCGAGAGAGATGAAGAAGTTGAGTATACAAATTTGGAAAAGCAGAAGGGACATGTGGGATGATGGATGACCGTTGATGGAGCCGTCCGGCTGATTCGAATGATCTCAACCGTTGAATTTCTTTCTTTTGGCTATGCGCGAGGGAAGGGGCCATTTTATGGTCCTTTGTATTTTGTAATGAACTATGAATATATGTTCTCTAATTTTTTTTTTCATTTTTTGTGGTGGGATTTAATATTTTTGGATAAGTACTTAAATTGAGGAGATATGATCTCTATTTCTAATTGTAATAAATGAAATATCTTTATGACAATAAAGTATTGTTTAATACTCTTAATATGTCTACATCAACAACTGTTTTAAAACAAGAAAAGTGATAAATGAAAATGATTTAAGCAGTGGTTATTAGTAAATAAAAACGACATAAGTAAATAAGTGAATGTATCATCTTTCTAAATTTTGAAATTTACTTTGAGATGAAGATGAAATTAATTATGAAAAGGCAAGGTTGTAGAAAAATTACTAGGCGCTAATTGGGGGACAATCGACGCTTAGTGTCTGGTCATAGAAACAATACTATTTTTTTATTTTTTTTATTTTGATCTATTGCTCGGGTCTGATTTTTAGTCGAGACAATGTTTCGTTTTGACACAATCACCGCCCTTAGGCCGATTTTTACAACATTGTGAAAAGGGGAATTCTCATGGTTTTACATTAAATTGAAAAGGAAAAAGTGAAAAAATCAAAGAAGATATTATTGGTACGTAGTGTTGTTTTTTTCAAAAAAATTTAGATTTGGTTAAAGGTGAAAAATGGGAGAATCCAAGAATGGAATAGAGGGCTTTTGTGGTTGTGGTTTATTATTCTTGCAAAATTCTTGCTTTTCTTTGGAGCTATTTTGAAGAAAGATGCAATTATAGTCCCATCAATGTCTTGTTGTTGTTTTGTAGCATTAACTTTTTGAAATTCAAGATTCTTGTTTACTATGACTAGCTATCTTGTTTTTACATGAATTTAAGTCTATTTCTATTTTGATATAAATTTGAAAAAAGATTGGAAAGTCAAATAATATATAAATCAAAATTTGTCAGCCCTTGGTAGAGAGATATAGTTGATATATATAATTAATTTCGGATCATATCTTTAGATATTTTTTGATATTTTGTATGACAATATCCAAAAAAATACAGTAAATATATTTGTCTGGAAGAAATATCACTTTCGTCCATTAGAAATGAGATGGTTCCACGTATGCAAGTGTAATAATCCACTAAGGTAGACTAGGTAGTATATATTTGCAATAATAAAAGAAAATTTGACATATAGCTTTCCAAAATTAAAAAGGTGCTTAGTAAGTCAAGGTAAATTAAGTGGGCTACATCAAATGATTATTAATATTGATGATTCTATAAATGGAATGTGGTTGTCAACATTATGCAAAAGTTGATTCTTGATTTACCCCTTCTACCCAAAAACACAAAATAGTAAGATTACTTATGTTGACTAATCAAGCCAACTTGAATTATTTTACTATATGTTTAAGAAGCTTAAATATATATGATATATCTTTCGTTCGTTTTAGTTCTAAAATAATGCTTATTTATACAAGTATACAACTAATTTATTATTAAAAAAACATGTCGGAAACCATGCTATTCTTATCAGAAAATGTTATTTTGAAAAAATATAATTAATTATGAACATTCAAAAAAATGTTCAAAAAAAGAAATGAAATGAGGGAGAAACTGCCGCAGCAGCATATGTGAATTGTGATAAAATTATTAATATCAATCAAATAAACCTATGTTTTTTATTTTTTATTTATTTTATTTTATTGACCCTTTCACAAGTTAAACCATGTAAATTAAGGAGACTGGAACAAGGAAAAATGACCATCAAGTTACTCATTGCTTAACACCTCACTTGGCTATGCATCCATACAAAAATCTCTTAACTTTCTTTAGAACACCTCAATGTTTTTTTTTTTCTTGTTCTTATTTTTTTACATTCAAGTAGGAGTACTATAAATGAATCAATTAGAGTTGAATAAGGTGTTGTTCAAAAATATTTATCGAAGTTTGGTCTGGCTACTCATCAAATCACGTTTGAATGAGTTTTAGTCGATTTGAACACGAATTGAGCTCGAGTAGATGGATATTTTACTCAAATATCGTTACTTTTTTCCACTATTCAAGTCAAACTCGAACTGAGCATCACATCTTATCAAAAGGAGAAAAAAAAGTTTTCAAGTTTGGTTCGTTACATTAACGACCAAACTCAAACGAACTCATCTCGAGTTGATTATTTTTAATTTTTTTTTTGTTGGTCAGTCCTATCTTCAAGAGGTGCAACTTCTATCTATCCATTTGTGAGGCCTTCAACATTCATCCACAAAGAGTAGTCAATTTGTGGGAACTTTAAGATTAAGACAAATCAGACTTGGAATTCTACAGAATATAGAATAATTCCAATTTAGCAATTGCTGCTTATTCTCTTATCTGATAATTCTTGAGTTTCGTGTACAAAATTGAACCTCCTCCATTTCCCTTAGCATTTTCATGACTTGACACGAAATTTTAAATGAGAATTTAAAAAAAAAAATCAAAAAAAGTTCAATAATGTTCTAATATTATTTTTAGTAGTGATTGATAATTTTAACGAGTTTCGTAAGCAAAATAAATTTTAAAAAATGAAAAATTATGATTTTTTTGTTATATATATAATATATATAAGCAGACTCTCTTTTCTGTTGTTGACATGATAATTGGGATGAGCAGGACCACATGGTTTTGTTTGTCATCTTCTTGAATATAGAGTAGATTTAAGTACCAAGTCATGTGTTTTTTCTTAGAGCAGAAAACAATGACATTCAGAAGCCAGTTGTCAGATATTTTGAAGTTACTTGACATGTTTAAACTATATGTCCTTCTATGAGTGATTTATTCACTCATGTGCTGTCAAATTTAAGAAAGATGGCCTTAAATTTCTCATGACAAAGAGTGTTGTAAATCTTAACAAGTTATGTCTTTCTTGAGACAACTGATTTATGCACAATTAGATAAGTACATGTGCATATATGTGGCATTCAAGTTCATGATAATAACATCCAAATATTCAATTTATTTTTTTGAAAAGGATATTTCAATATTTACTAGGGTTAATTACAAAAGTTATCCTTAGGTTTAGCCTAATAACAAAAAACTCTAACCAACTTTTAATATTACAAATATCCCCTTAAAATGTTACGAGCGCCTCATTAAAATTTGTATTTACCTAACAATAGCCCCCTCTTGAGTAGAAGTGGTAATTAGGTCGGTCGGATTGGAGAGGTATTGGCTCGCCGGACCAGAGAGCAAAATTGGGCTAGGCCGTGCCGAAATTCGTTTGGGTCAATATTTTCATGACCCAATATACCTCATATAGTGTATTTTGATTCGGCCATGCAAGCCCATTTGGGCCCAATAGCTCGGGCCACATAGACCCCGTCCTCTTCGCGCCTGCAAATTCATGGTCCAGTCTAACCTTATCATTAGCCGAGTTCAAATTGTCAGCTCTATTCTTGAGGGTGCAATTTGTAAAATTAAGTAAATTAAATGTCAAGGGGTTTTTGTAATTTTGAAAGATAACTAGATTTTTTTATGGTAATTAGAGTAAACCTGAAGGATATTTTTATAATTAACTCTATTTATTATTCATGTTTACAGCGTTGGGTAAATAGGTAAAGGAGTACTTTTAATCACTGCAAGTATACTAATCGTCATGTAATTAACCCTATTTATAATGGTACTTTTACTGCAACTATACTAATCGTTAATGTAAGAAATGTGTTCAAAGTAAAATGATGATGAGTTCTTAAATTAATGAAGAATATGATGATGATATGAGAAATTGTGGGATTCTGACTTGTATACGCATAAGATCAATTCATCAAGTTTCAACAATGAATTTAATTCTAGACTACTTATATGTCATGACAATAATTTTGGTATTAATTGTAATTGACTAATAAACTTGTATTTGATAATTAAATAACATTCCTAAACATGGGACGGTGGCTGTCATCGAATGGGGTCAATTTCAATCCCATTTCAGATCAAAGAAATGGAAGAGAATTTTCAAAAGCAGCCAACAAATTGACTGTAATTTCTAATAGGCCCCACAATTTATAAATAAATGAAATACTATGATACATTATATATAATGTATATATTGGTACATACTTTTTCTTACATTAGACATGGGTATAAATATAGGTAGAATTTTCTAAAATCGTAGCAAAATTGAATATGATAACTTTAATAGGTCAATTAGCTAGTCGTAAGGTTTCCAAGTTAACTGAACATTTGCTCAAAATTCAAACCTAATTTGATTGTATAAAGTATTATGTATTTTATTTTATTTTAACAATATATATACTATATAGAGGGCGGCAATGGTATATTTTGGATGTTTAATGATGAATATTGATATTGTATTTGATGCATCTATATTTTAAGTTTTATTATTATATAAAATAAAATCTAATCTTCCATTTGTTGGTCCCTTAGTGTTGAATCTAGTTCCGCCCCTATATTATATATATATATATATATATATATATATATATATAGGGATATGATCAAATGAGACCAGGGCCTTTAGGTAAGAACATGAGACCACATCTAGACCATTTGATTTAATATTCAATGGTCCAGATTTTGCCCATCTATTTTAGTCATGGTGGTGGCAAGTAAGGGTAGGAAAGTAATCTGTCTTTTTATTCAAAGGATATAATTGTAAATCCCTAATTTTTGAATTTGGTAACTGGATCTTATTATCAATATCCCGCGATTTTCTCTCACTCTTTTCCAGATACACGTTCTTTCCAGATACACGTTCTTCTTCTTTCTTTCATCTGCTACATGCCCCATCGTTCCGTCTTCAAAATCTTGAAACCGCTGTACCGATTCTTATTCATCTCTTCGCCACGGTCGGGCTCCATCTGCAACTGACACGAATCTTCTTCATATCTTCATCAAGGTCGGTCTCGCACAAAACATTGTAAGTTTTCTGTGATTTGTATCTTCTTTTTGATTTTGCTGTTTGTTGATGTTAGGGTTCCAATTTGGGTTTTTATTATCGATTTCTATTGTTCTTATTTGTTTAATTTTAGGGAATAAACTTTTAGGTATAAGAGATTTGCAAAAATTTTGAAGCTTGATAATGTGGGTTTTAATTTTGGGGGTTTGTTGGTAATGCGATGTGTATATATATATACAGTAACGTCGGGTTTCTTGTTTTTTTGCAAACCTCAGAGATCAAATCATTTGTTCTATCTGCACTAATACTTAATAGTATGATATTCTTTGAAGAGAGAAAGTATGAAAGAAAATAATAGGAATAATTTAATTAGAGGGAAGGGGAATTCCATCTTGATTTTCATCTCATTTGAAGATTTCTTCCTCTTTTTGAAGTGTGTTTTGTCTGTCCGTCAATGTGTTACTGTATCTATAAGGTGCAAAGTGGCAAATAGTTATAATGAATTTGTAACAAAATCTTCAACATACTGTACAATGAATTTATATAATGTGGGGACATGCTTGCCCTCAAAATTTCCAAACACCATTGCATGGCAAGAAATCTCCTTAGTTATGCATCCATCTATGGAAAAGAAAAACACTGAAACTTAAGCTATTGGAAGATAATTTTTTAGTGCAGAATAGGTGTGTTTAAATAGGTATGTAATTGTGTGTAATTAAGTATGAAATTATGTGTAGTTAGTTAGTATGATATGGTTAATTGTAATATATAGTCTACGAAGTTTGAAGTTGTTTTCCATGGTATATTTGCAGGTTCGGGTGTTTTCAAACAACTTGGAGACTAAAGGCTGCCCGCAAATGGCTAGTGTTGTCCGGAAATTCACCCCGTCTAGACTATGCATGCCTTGGAGAGATACCACAAACAAAGTTGATTGTGGTATATATGCCATGAGGCATATGGAGAGCTACATGGGCGGTGGCACCAAGGGATGGGATTGTGGTTTGGAGAAGAATAATGCGTCTGTTGTGCCTAACTTACGCACGAAGTACTTTCAATAATCCTCCACCATAGCAATGAGCTAAAGGATAGATGTTTGGAAGAAGCCAAAAAGTTTTGGACGGGGAAGATAGTATTGTAGTTTTGTTTTAAATAGACAACGTAGTATGCAGATTTGTGCTCATCTTTTTTGTATAGTTAGTTTACTATCGTTGGTGATTTTTATCTTTGGGAGCTATTTGTATATGACTTAGATGGTTTCTTGAATTGTGGATATGAATGGTTCACACATGGGGTGTTTTCTTTTTAATCAATATAAATTTGCATTTTTCACGTACATATGTTCGGAATGTTGTTATACAACGTTAATATTGTATTCGTAGTTACTACATTGTGTGTACTTACGTACAAAATTATGTACAGTTAATTGTCCATTAACCCAAAACTATATACACATTATTATATAACTAAACACACATTATTCTATAGCTAAATACACATGATTCCAAAACAAATATACATGCTCGCACAAAATAACAAAAAACAGTGTGCTATTACTAAATAAACATTATTACATAACTAAAACACATAATTCTACATCTAAAAACACATAATTATGCAACCAAATATACATGCTCGCACAAAATAACAAAAAACAGTGTGCTATTACTAAACAAACATTATTACATAACTAAAACCACATAATTCTACATCTAAAAACACATAATTCCAAAACATACGCTTATTGATCCTGATGTTGTCATTGAAGGACGATGTGTGGGTAATACACAGATAATGTGTAAATAGGTTGCAGACATGGGGTGTTTTCTTTTTAATCAATATAAATTTGCATTTTTCCCGTACATATGGTCGGAATGTTGTTATACAACATTAATATTGTATTCGTAGTTACTGCATTGTGTGTACTTACGCACAAAATTATGTACAGTTAATTGTCCATTAACCCAAAACTATATACACATTATTATATAACTAAACACACATTATTCTATAGTGAAATACACATGATTCCAAAACAAATATACATGCTCGCACAAAAATAACAAAAAACAGTATGCTATTACTAAACAAACATTATTACATAACTAAAAACACATAATTCTACATCTAAAAACACATAATTCCAAACCAAATATACATGCTCGCACAAAATAACCAAAAACAGTGTGTTATTACTAAACAAACATTATTACGTAACTAAAATAAAACACATGATTCTTCATCTAAAAACACATGATTCTTCATCTAAAAACTCTTCCGTGCCCCCTGTTTTGGGACGTTGCCGTCATGCTCAGATGCCTCACTAGGTATGGATTTTTTAGAGTTCTTGTAGCCCTCTCTATTACAAACCACGTATTGCACGCGAATATCCTCGTTCTTGAATTTCTTCGTAGTGCTTCTTCTAACGTCGAAGCCACTACACAAACCATAATCCTTATAAAATTGTATTCCTGCCTCCAATGTACGGAAATGCATGTTGGCACAATGAATTTTCTCTTGTTCAACCTCTGGGATCCAATATTTAGTTGATCCAGGTGAGATTTCGAGCCTCTGACCAACGTGAACTGTGTAATCCGGATCTTCATCTGCAAAAACACAATATTTAGATATTAAAATAACAAATTTTGAATACTATTTACACATATTTTAAATGTATCGTGTAAATCCATATTTACAGAACATGAACGTATGGTGCAAAATCGAACTCACCGATTTTTGTTGTATAAGTACACATATTTAATGCCCTTTGTGCTCATAATTAATACTCTAAACATATATTAGATGCATTGTAATTAGGCAAAAACGTACTTAGGGAATACATTATATGTGAGACACTATGCACACATATCATTAATACTAACTAAACGCACATATGTACAAAAGCTATATGTGCACATATATTTCATACTAAATACACAAATTCGAGACAATATGCGCACATTTCATTAATACTAACTAAACACACATATGTACATAAGCTATTTTTGATATATTATAGGTGATACATATTTTTCATAATAAATACACAGATTCGAGACACTATATACACATTTCATTAATACTAACTAAACACACATATGTACAGAAGCTATATGTGATATATTATATGTGATACATATTTTTCATAATAAATACACAAATTTGAGACACTATACACGCATATCATTAATACAAACTAAACACACATACTCTAAGCATATAATATACACAAGTTACAGAATTACAAAGCTATATGCACATAATTACAAAGCTATATGCACAGAATTACAAAACTATATGTACAGAATTAATTCGTGAATTTTTTGATTGTTCAACATTACATGCATTCGAACCACACATTTTTGCTGATGAATTGGTGTGAAATTTTACCTTGTTGCGACTGGTTTGTGGATGGGATATCATGTGTTTGTGACATTGCAATATCGATCTCGTTGATGTGTGCTGCGATTTTTTGGTGTTTTTAATCACGAGAATATTTGTGGGTTCGATTTCTGCGTGGAATTTCTCTGTGTTTTTTACGTTGCTTTGATCGTGAGAGAAGACGATGATGAAGGCTGATATTTGGACGCTGGTTTCTGGACTTTTTGGACACTGGGTTTTTTTTTTTCTGGTTTTTGGACTGCTGCATTCACGTTGGGAGAAGAAGATGGTGATTATGGTAAGATTTTATTCCTTGATTTTAGGAAAACAGTTATTTGACTGATTTTAACATTCCAATTGTACCCCTATTTGGTCCCCACTATTTTATAATTACTAAAAAATGTCATTAAATCCTAGCCTTTTATTTTATTTGGTTGGAGGGTGTGGATTGAGTCTCATGTTCCTACCTATAGCTATGGTCTCATAGGATCTCATCCATATATATATATATATATATATATATATATATATATATATATATAGGGGAGGATCAAGTGAGACCATGTCTCTAGAGTGAGACACAATGGACTAATCTCAATCATCCCCCACTATTAATCAATGGGTATGATTTAATGGATAAAAAATATATTAAAATATTAATTTAATCAATATAAGGGTAGTAGGGTAAAATAATATAACAAGTTAGTTACAAAAATGGAATCAAATCTCTTTCTCTCTCATACATCTCCCAATTTCTCCAATCTCACGTCTCTCTCTCTCTCTCCTCCATTAACACAAATAAAGAAAATTGTGAAGAACTCGAAAATTACAGTTCATGAAAATTACAGAGAAAAAACAAGAAAATCGGTGCAATATTACAGAGAAATAACGAACAGTGAGTTCGAAAACTAAATATGCAACAAAACTCAACTAAATATGCATTATCTGAAAACTATCTATGCAGCGTAAAAACACTAAATATATAGTACAGTATATCCAACTATGCAAGACTTCATAAACTATGCAACAAAATCAACTAACTATTTACTATCTAGAAACTATCTATGCATTGTGGGATAACTAAATATGCAATACATTATGTAACATGCCATTTTTATAATTTCCAAAAGCAACATCCCATTTTCATAACTAAATATACATTATATTGAACCTATTTATGCAGGGTAGTATAACCACATATGCAGTACGTTATATTCAATTATGTATTGTTTTCGTAAAACAGTGCCAACAAAATAACTAAATATGCATTATTTGATGTCTAAGTATGCAATAGAAGAACCCTAACTATGCTGTAAAATAAAAATATTTGGAAAGAAAACAGGGTCCTTAAATTCCGCCACAAAATCCGGCAGTATCAATTTCAGCCCATAAAATCCGCTGAGACCACTAATTTGAATTACTAAATTACAATCTAACCCTTAAAATCAGCGAAAATTAGGAAATAATTAAAAAAAATTGAATTAATCACATCCCTTCATTTTTTAAGATCAATGGGTAAGATGAGTCCACATTGTCTCACCTAGGGAGAGTGGTCTCATTTGAACCAAATCCTATATATATATATATATATATATATTTAGGTTAGTCCATAAGAACACTTATGGATGGTGTAGATCATTTTAGTTAATTTAGGCATATAAGGCTATAATTGTACTTTTATATTTAATTAGTTATGTTAATTGGACGGTTATTAGCTATATTTAAGGAAACATAATCCTACCTCTTCAGTTACCCGATTTTTAGGGTGGGAAAATCATCAACTTCAAGCGTTTTTTTCAAAATTGACAATTATTTCCGCCATATTTGTGAACAATCATTTTATTGGATACTTAGTTCAGTGGACTTGTATACTTAGTCATGTTTTATTGTATATTTAGTTCAGTGGATTTGTATACTTGGTTCAGTGGAATCGTATTCTTAGTTATATAAGATGTTTAGTAAGTAGTTTAGTGAATTTGTATACTTAGTTCTGTGGATTTGTATACTTAGTTCAATGGAATTGTATACTTGATTATATAAGTAATTCAGTGTAATTGTATACTTAGTTAAATGTTTCTGTATACGTAGTATTATTTTAATGTATAGTTAGTTCAATGTAATTGTATACTTAGTTAAATGTTTCTGTATACTTAGTAAAGTTTTAATGTACATGTAGTTTAGTGTAATTGTATACTTAGTTAATTGTTTATGTATACTTAATAATGTTTTAATGTATAATTAGTTTAGTGTAATTGTATACTTTCATTAATTGTTGCACGATTTTGTTGCCATATTTGAATAATTTGCAGGTTCGAATAGGAAGGGGGAGAAAGGAAAGGTGAATCGCTTGATTATGGGGACGTGATCAATAAAAAATCACGTCCCTAATTTTTAGGAAGCGGTTACTATATTTAATTTCCTAGATTCCTATTTTATCCCTTCTGTTGTATACTTACTTACGAAATGTTGTATATATTGTAATATATTTTGGCCATTGATTTACTATTTGGATGGTGTAGATTTGGTCCTATGTACTAACCTAGGAGGGTGATCTCACATGATCCCCTCCATATATATATATATATATATATATATATATATATATATATATATAGGATTTGGTTCAAATGAGATCACCCTCCCTAGGTGAGACAGTGTGGACTCATCTTACCCATTGATCTTAAAAAATGAAGGGATGTGATTAATTTATTTTTTTAAAATTATTTCCTAATTTTCGCTGATTTTAAGGGTAAGATTGTAATTTTGTAATTCAAATTAGTGGTCCCAATGATTTTTTATTTTGAAATTTGACACTGGGATTTTGTGGCGGAATTTAAGGAACCCTGTTTTCTTTCCAAATATTTTTATTTTGACATATTTAGAGTTCTTCTCTTTTGCATAATTAGACATCAAATAATGCATATTTAGTTATTTTGTTTAGCACTTTTTACGAAAATAAGACATAATTGAATATAACGTCTTTGCGTATGTAGTTATACTACACTGCATAAATAGGTTCAATATAATGTATATTTAGTTATGAAAATGAGATGCTGCTTTTGGAAATTATAAAAATGGGATATTACATAATGTACTGCATATTTAGTTATTCCACAATGCATAGATAGTTTCTAGATAATACATAGTTAGTTGATTTTGTTGCATAGTTTATGACGTCTTGCATAGTTGGTTATATTGTACTACATATTAGTTTTTTTACGCTGCATAGACAGTTTTCAGATAATGCATATTTAGTTGAGTTTTGTTGCATATTTAGTTTTCGAACTCACTATTCATTATTTCTCTGTAATATTGCACCGATTTTTCTTGTTTTTTCTCTGTAATTTTCATGAATTGTAATTTCCGAATTCTTTACAATTTTTTTTATTTGCGTTGATGGAGGAATGAGAGAGAGAGAGAGAGAGAGAGAGAGAGAGAGAGAGAGAAAGAGAGACGTGAGATTGGGGAAATTGGGAGATGTATGAGAGAGAAAGAGATTTGATTCCATTTTTGTAACTAACTTGCTATGTTATTTTACCCTACTACCCTTATATTGATTAAATTAATATTTTAATATATTGTTTATCCATTAAATCATACCCATTGATTAATAGTGGGGGATGGTTGAGATTAGTCATTTGTCTCACCTGCCACCAGAGACGTGCCTCACTTGATCCTCCCCCTATATATATATATATATATATATATATATATATATTGTCAATCACTTCACCTGATGTGTTCCAACCCAAAAAATTATTGCATCTCACGTTCTCAAGGACTGAATGTCTGTTTTCTGCACACCACAGACACGCTCCTTGCTGTTTCATTTTCGAATTGTTCTTTAATCCCTTATAAAATTTATATAGGTGATGTTACCAAGCATTTGAAAACACCAAAAATAAATAATAAAAAAACAATAATGACTTATAATTACCAAAATAATTTAACAATAATGACTTATAATTACCAAAATAATTTCAATAATGACTTATAATTACCAAAATAATTTAACAATAATGACTTATAATTACCAAAATAATTTAACAATAATGACTTATAATTACCAAAATAATTTAATTAGTACAGTAAATTAGTTTATTTAACAATTTTCATTTTCATTTTCATGTGCTTGAAGAGTATATTCGAATATTCAAGCGAACAAGAGAGTATGAAGATTTATATTTTAAGTATTCAATATTAGAGAATGCTATTATTATTTATTAGGCATCCCTTCTTGTTCCATGACCAATTTAAACTAGTACTCAAAAAAAAAAATTAAACTAAACAAAGGGGACCAAAGTGTCCAAAACAACCCCCATCATGAAAGCATTATACTGTCAATGGCTTGCCTCTCTATTAAGTGAACACAATCTAGTGCCTCGTGGGCACCCACGTCTTTTCATCATTTTTGGAAAACAAATGATGCTCGTTCAAGTGATTTTTTTTTAATTATTACTGTTGCTATAAAATACAGATCACTCAAAGTTAAGGTGGTGATGTCCGAAACTCCAATAGTGCGGGCGGGGGATAACTCGAAAACAAATATAATTTGGGGAAAAGGATAGGAATACACACCTTCTCATCACTAATCCCTTCCAAATATGTCCCATTCCTTAATCATTTCCAAAAATACCAACCCGGTAGAAATTAGGACAATTATACGCTCTGCAGCGCATTCCATCAAATTGCTGCTCCAAAAATCACCTGAACAAGATCCCAATCACAATCCAAGTCTCCATCCCAACAAATAACAAAAACTAGAAGAAAGGCCGTAAGCGCAGAAAACAACGAGACGAATAGTGGTCTGTTCGAGATAACAATTCAAACTCCAGATCAAGAGGAAGAAGATGAACAAACCAGGTAACAACTACACGATCTGTTTATCTTAATCGAAAAAACTTTATTTCGACCAATTTCATGATTTTGCAGGTAGAAATTTAGAATTCAATATGTATTGGATGAAACTGATATTGAATTGAACCAGAAATTTTGCATGAGAATTCCAACAACCTGGCAATTTTGAGCTTAAAAATGCTTATTTTGTTCGAATTATAATCCAAAATTCTACAAAAAATTGCTTCTCATGAATATCTACAAAAAAAAATCGTGTGAATCTCAAAAATCTGTATGCAATACAATATGTAATTATTTCACATATGTTTCTTTGTTGTTTCACAATTGTTTCTATTGGCAATGCTGCTGATACAACACATTGCCTCTTCCCGTACATGAAACATTATTTCATATGTGTTTCATATATGTTTCTTATATGTTTCACATAGGCAAATTTTCATTGAATTCCACAGTTGCATGGAGAAAATCCCAGTTGTGGTATACCACAATAGACAATGGAAAGGAAATAGAAAGTATACCAACTTTGAGATAATAGGAATATTGATTCCAATGGATTGCACATTTAGCACCCTAAAGGAAATCTTGGAACAACAAATTCAATTCAGAAAATAAGAGTTTACTTGTCCATCATCGGCTATGAGAAAATGAGAAATGGACACGATTCCATTGTCAGGCCAAAAGATACTTTGTATTGACTTCTAATATCGTAGAATTATTGAATGCAACAACTGTAGCGGGGAAAGACCTACTAGTAACAACTTTGTTATAGTACGTGACATCTTTAGTTCAAGATTGAGCATGCAGACATCGAAATGAAGCAATATCAATATTTACAAGGATGGCAAAAAAAGTTGAAGAATATATGGGGAAAAACTACACCATTTCTCTAAATTTAAGGGTAATTTACTACAAACTTTATCACATGATCCCCTGTTTCACAATTGTTTCTTACATGTTTCATTTATGTTTCAGGTGAAGAGATAAAATTTTATCTTTAAAGTCATAGAGACTGACAAAATAATTGTTCTGGCCCTTGAAAAAAGGACTTGCACATGCAACAAGTTTCAAATGGATGAAATTCATTACCCACATGATATAGCAGTACTAACAGAATTGAATGAAGATCCGTATCAATACTGCTCGGATACTACATGAAGGAAACAATGGAAGCGACTTATTTGGAAACAATATATCCAATCCAACATATTGTAAATCAAAATAGTTGATAACAATCCAGACCCTAGAAAGCTAATCAAATACAAAATAGTTCCATACTACTAAAAATATCAAACATAAACATATTGTTCAACTGATTACACCATCATTAAGATTTACGTAACAACAATTCCCTAAAATCATTAGTAAGTGGAGGCAGAATCTCAATGTCGTTGTCACCATCATGACCATTTTGCTACTTCAACTTAGCATGATTGTAAAGCATATGACTAAGTCTTGCTTGTTCATTCTCTACCTCAAACGCTTCAACGTCCATAGTCTTCCCAGCAATAAAGTAATTTGCATAACAAGCAACAAAATTCCCCACATTTACTACATAAGAAATAGAAAAATACACAGTCAGGTAGATAACACAACAAATCAAAAACAACAAAAAAGAACAAACAAATGAAAAATACATAGCAAAAACGGGTTTTCCTGAAAGCCTCAAGTTGGTTTTTAGTTAAATAATTCTTCGAATTGTTTATAACATCAAAAGAGAATCCAATATATATTCTAGTATAATACCAGTCTTCAGAATCAATAACATATTTGAAACCCTAGAAACAACAAAGAAACAAATCAGAAACAAAAAAGAAATATGAAATCAACAAGTACTTCAACTAAAATACATAAAAGAACAAAAGAAACATAAAAGAAACAACTTCGATACAACATTGAAACAAACGAAAAACTTCAAATCACAAAATAACAATAACAAAGAATACACAAAATTGACACCTCAACAACATCTGTTACTTCAAAAGAGACCTTCTTCTTTCCGGAAGCTTTAACACCAACCTTCGATTTTATAGTTTTCGAAGGTGATTTAACATCTAAATCTACTTCGTCATCAATAACCTTTTTCCACTTTCCTCTTCTTCAAAGTCATTTTACCAGCAACAACCACCTGAAATTTTCTCTTTTTCGAGAATTTGGTGCTTCCACTTCGAAGAATTTCTCAGTAACCTTTTATAAAGATAGTTTTTAGGGGCCATTAAATCAACAAATGCAAACTAGCGGTTTCAAGAAGTTACAGAAAAGAGAAGTTAGCGATGGAAACATTAGGAAACTGGAACGATTGAAATCGAAAAACGAGCGTTGAAATGGAGCGGAGGAACGTGAAGACATGGCCACGATCAAGCGGGGATAGCAAAAACTCGGGAACGGGAGGCGGTTCGAGATTCGAGAAATAAGGTAAAAAAAACTAACCCTAGGTTAGAACGTAAAAAAAGATAAACAAGTGGGTAGAAAGGTGAAGAGATAAGACCAGGATGGGTATTTTGTCCTACGATAGTATTTTTGTAAAATTAAGGGTATTTTGTGTAATTTCCTCTATTATTTTTAAGTGGAAACTAGCCTACAACACACACAATGTTAGAATAGCCCTAAGATTGTCCCCTAGAGGCTTCTTTGATGCCTAAGTCCGCAAGTGTAGGGAGAAATAATTCAGAGCATAGAAAATTAATTAAGTGAATCAAGTTCAGATTATTGAGCATACTTACAAATGAATGTAAATAAACCTTTTATACTTGCAAATAATGATAAAGTAGGCATCATTTGTTGTAAATAATGATGTGAGCTTCATGTGTTGGTTAGCAATATTCTGACCCAACAATAATTAATAATATTTGAGTAATTTAATAAATAATTTCGAAATTAATAAATGGTCATAAATAAGAATAGTGACAAATCATACACCCCATCAACTACAGATAGTGTTTCATCACATTTCAATATCGCTAATATAATGTCACAGTGCAAAATTGGTGAATATTAATATTATCAAAATTAAAAATTATAACATCATGTAAAATAGAGGATCCGATATATATTGATACTCTTTAGCCTGTTTGTGGCAAGCAAAAACCATGATTATATATTTCTTAAGGCAGACAGTGATGACTGATGACTGATGACTGATGAATGATGTTTGATTAATCAATTGTTTTGTTTGTAATAAACTTATGAGGGTCCTAATTGTCGATAATCATTTGTTAGGGTACGTGTGTGGAACCTAGCTGTGTCCAATTTTAATTATTTTATCAATATTAGATGGCCCCATTATATTTTGAGTAGCTATTGGAATGTTGGCATGCCTGAACCAATGGAATATTCATCAAGAAAGGGAATTATAAAGATAGAAAAATAAAAAAGACGAAGAAAGAAAGAAATAAAAAGAGAAATATGTGTTTGGTGCTTTTGGGGGGAACAAAATTCATCATTTTGTTAGGGCGTGAGAAAATGATGAAGTTGTTGGAAGTACGTGTGGTAAATTATTAAATATTAAATCTCAAATTCAACAAATCGTGAAATATTGGGTATGAAATTTAACAAGTTGTGGATCTTAACTTCAAAGTGAATACATCTAAGAAAAAATCTTGAAAATGCTACTTCAAATGTAGAATTTTATGATGGCAATATTTTACCTTCCCAAATTTCAACTACAACATGTTGGCTAGTTGGGATTTGACGTGTTTATAGTCCAAATCAACTTAACGTTCCATTTGGATTGAAATATTTGGGGGTAAAAGCATCTCCAATAGACTCTTTAAAGTTAAAAAGCATCTTTTGTAAAATGAAGAATATTTTTAAATTTAAAGAATGATATTTTTCACATTTTCCAACACACTCTTCGTATTTGACTATTTATTTCAAATATATGTTGTTTGTTAGAAACTACCAATTAAAATGGTCATTGAAAGTGCAAGAAATCAACAAATGAGATATTAGAAGTAATTGATCATTTGAGTAATTAATTATAAAGAGTTGCATTGACTCTCCAAATTTGAAGAGTGAAAACTCATTCTCTAAAATTTAAAGTTAAAATAAAGAGTTTGTTGGAGATGATTTTTGATGATTATCTCTTCAAAATAAAGAGTATTTCTCAATTGGAGAGTCTTTTGGGAATGTTCTAAGGATTTTAAATCCATAATAACAAGCTCATTGAGATGGTTTGGATAAAGTTATTCTATAAGATTGTATTTGGATGGGAGAATTTGGATTTAGGAAGAGGATTTTGGGAATAATTTCAAATGACTCCATCTAAAATGAATTTGGATTTAGGAAGAGGATTCATCCAAACAACATCAATAAATTTGTTATTATGGATTTGAAATTATTAACTCCAAATTCATCAATCCAAATGGAGCCTGAAGGGACTAAGAAACATTTATCATTTTTTCTCGGTATCTCAATTTTTTCTTTTTTTTTTTTTTTTTTTTGAAATATAGGTTGTTGGAAAAATAGGGTAGAGCTCATATTGACCCAAAGAAGGCTAATTTAAAAGCTTTTGCCGTTTTCATTCAATTTCAAAATTTTAATGCCCCTTCTGGCTTGGAAGAGGGAGGACACCACATGCACAACTCAATATTCAATAATGCATATATAGTTTGATATATCAATAATTCAATATTCAGATCTATTCATTGTTCTCTGTCTCTCTGCCAAATAAAATAATTATTTTCTTTCTTTATAAAAGTCTTGTTTCAAAACTTATAACAAACAAATAAATATTATGATGCAATTTTGTTTATGTAAATGAACCAGTGTAAATAATTACATCAGTCCGATTCCTATATGCAGCCAGTCATATGCGAGAATGATAAGTCTACTGTTAATAACATAATATAACTGGGCAAAAAATCAGTGCGAGCCCAAAAGCCCAATCACATATTCGAAGCTGGGTGCAGAGTTAAGCTAACCCTTCTTTAATTATTGGGCCAATAGCAGTGGACAAACAGCCATACACCATGTTTGATATGTTTTGTGTGAGTAATACATGCTCAACAACTTATTGTAATTTATCGAATGTATAGAAGATTGACAAATGAAGTATAAATGGTGTATTATTCATGCTTCACTAGTTGTATGATACTTTGTTAGTTAATACGCGTATCATACCCATATAGTACTCATACGGCCATATGTACGAATAATTGAAAAATACTTCGTTTTCCGTTCACATTCTGAAACGACGTTAAATACTCCGTACTTTTTCAAATAAAGCGTTTAATACTCGTATTATAGTTATTTGTATAATACTTGGCGAATAAAACTTCATTTAATATTTTTTATAATATTTAAATAAATAAAAAAATCATTAAAAAAATCATTAAAAATCATTTATAAGTATAATTACAATATTATAAATTAATAAATAAGAATATTAATAATATATAAATATAGTAATTAATATTAAATAATTATCTTGGATTTATATTAAGTTATAATTTAATATAATAAAAAACTACATATTAAATTTTATATAATCTAAGTATAAATACAATTCACTTAAAAACTCACTAATTATTATTAAATAATTATTTTCAATTTTTGTTATAATTTAAAGTAAATTAATAAAGTACCTAAAATTAATTTTAATACAATCTAAACATAAGTATAACTTACGATCTATGTAAATATAATGTTAAAATAAGATGTATTATTACTTCCTAATAATTATATTATATTCGTATTAAACTCGTACATCTACGGGTCCGTATATTAAATATTTCCGTATTTTTGCCGATTTTTTCGCCGTAACTTTCAGAAAATATTCATAATATACTCGTGCGTACTAAATAACGAACTTTTCTCATCCCGTATTTAACTAACATAGGTATGATACACTTGGTGTGTGGATGAATGACAAGTGTCCCATTTAAAAATGAAAATGGGAGACATGTACGATGTATATAAGCTATGTGTATGTATATCAGATGAAGCATTTACTGATTTACATGATCCTCAAAAATACAATATTTGTCATTATCCACACGCTCAAGATTATCAGGGGGAGGATGTTTGACTAAACTTATTAAAAGATTTTAAAAGCTCATACACATATTATATAATATTAGAGATTATAAGATGTTAAATCTTATTTTAATAAATTATATTGAAGTGTTTGGGTTAAATAAATGACACAGATTGTAAAATGTTAGCAATGACAACTTTGTATAAAAATTATCAAAATTAAAGGATATCGTTAAAATATTTTTTTAAAAAAATATGATCTCCTAATTTATTTAGAAACAACGTACACACTATTGGAAATTTGGTTTTAAATAAATTAGGCGTCGACACGACTTTGACCAAATTTTCGGTGGCTAAGAATTTAATTTTGGAGGAATTAAATTATAAATTATTAATCTACGTTCCAAGTAGATCTTTGTAGTGTTTTTTATTTCTCAAAATCGAATTTCAGTGAGTGAGAAATTAATACACGAAATTGGCCACACGAATGAGCATTATGTAAAGGGAGTTGAAAGGTTATTTCTGCATCCCACATAGATTATAAAGCATAGATTATCCTAGTATAAATACTAGAAGATGTTATTAGTTGGTTATACTATAACATAAGTGGATGATCACAAATAGGGCGCGCCCGCCCGCTCGGCCTAGGCCTGGGCACGGGTCCAGGTCCACTACACTTTTGTCACTCGAAGATGGGCTTGGCCGCATCCAGTGATTTGTTGGTCGCTGATAAAACTGGACATTGCAGGTGTCCAGATTCGTAAGTGTCTATTTAATTCTGTAACTCCTCAGATAGGGGCATTGATGGGGTTGTAAGTTGTAACCCCTCAGAAAGTGATCATCAATGGAACAACCCTGACTGTTACATAGAAAGTAATTGCCCACTTACTTATCAGATTTAATTCCCTATAAATAGCATAGTTTCTATTGCAGAATCTACACTAAAAATTTGCATCTCTCTCTGCATATTTCGAAAGTGTTGGTAACATCTCGAAGAATACTTCATTCTGCATTCGTGTCCAGCAACCAATTCTCACTCCTTCAAGTTCCGAAGGTGCTTTTGTGTCAGTGGTGCTGCTGCATAAAATAGGTTAAGCCGTTTTATTTTTGGTGACATTACGTCGTACCGTGAGCATTGGCCGGGACGTATTTGTCTTGCTGAAAGAGTTCATCTCGACTCGGCTTCTGTCTATTCAAGTTGTAATAGTTAGATTCTATTATCTGTTCTATTCTGTTCTGTTTTGTAAAAGCCATTTTTGAAGACTTCCTGCTGTAACACTCTGTATTCAACAAAAACTATTAAACATCTTTTTTTCTTTACCAAAAATATTAAACTCTTTAATGATCATTTAAGCTCTTTCACTGAAAAATATCACATACTTTTGTGGAGCATATAAACTCTTAAATATTTTAAAGATCTTGTAAGCTCAGTCAAACATCTTCTTAAAGAGTGCTTGACTAAACTTATGTAAAAGATACTTTAAGCACATACATATCTAAGCTTTAATTAAAAGCATCGTATACAAGATTTATCTTATGCTCCAGTTGTAGAGTCTTGTGTTGTAAAGGCGATGACTCGAACTTGAATCCCACACGAATGTGTGAGTATCCTTCCCTATTAACCCACATCTTATAAGATATTATAACTTGTTTTAAAATAAGTTGTTGACATATTTGAATCAAATAAGATGATGAAGTTTGTGAATGTTAATAATGGCATTTTGTAATTATAATCATCAAAATTGAATGTGGCTGGTAAATAAAATATTATTTTTAGAAAAAGTTGAAATATCCTTATTTCTTTCAGAAACAACTAATTATAAGCTCTCAAAATGCCTCTTTTTTTTAAGTATCTAAATAGCTTTTCCAACATAAATTATCAAATACCTTTTGTGGGATTATAAGATATTTTGAAGAGAGTAGGTCTCTTGTAGGATCTGTCCTACGCGCCCAACTCGCACCCATCACCCAACCCACCTACAGTCGCCACATGTTATTTAAAAAAAACAATTCGCTTTAGCGCTCCACAGGGGAATCAAACCTGCATCTATATAGACACAAGGTGGCATTCTACCACTACACCACTAGTACTTATTGTGCAATTTCAGTATAACAATGTATATAAACTCATTTATAAATACGCCTGGTAATTAAAAAAAACGCCTCTAAATGAAAAGGCTAAGAATCGAACTCAAGTCTATTAAAAACATGATACATTATCTCAATAAATAGATACTTATAAAAGTGTTACTTTAACTACATCATATTTTTTTTTTTATTTTTCCTCTTTTTTTGTTCCTAGTTTGTAATTGTATTAAGAAATCTAATACTTTATCTCAACAAACAGATACTTTAACTATATCATATTTATTTTTTATTTTTCCTTCTTTCCTTCATTCCTAATTTGTGACTATATTAAAAAACATGATACTTTATCTCAAAAAATAAATACTTTAACTCTGTATATATATATATATATATATATATATATATATATTGTAATATATTCATAATTTGTGAATATATTAAAAAATATGTTACTTTATCTCAAAAAATAAATACTTTTATCTATAAAAGTATAACTTTAACTCTATCATATTTATTATTCATCTTTCTTTATATTGAATTCATAATATGTGATTTTATTAAAAAATATAATACTTTATTTCAAAAAACAGATATTTTTACTCTTAAAACATGATATTTTGTCTCAAAAAATATATACTTTTACTCATAAAGGTGTTACTTTAACTCTGATATATTTATTTTTCCTTCAATGTAATATAATCATAATCTATGGGTATATTAAAAAATATGATATTTTATCTAAAATAACCGATTGTTTTTCTCCTAAAACTGTTACTTTAACTGAGGAAGAAAAACAGAAAAACAAATCAGAAAAAAAGGCAGGGCTTTGACCCGCAGACCTGGTCAACAGAATCCGCAGGTCAATAGGATCCGTCTTACGGATTGAGATCCGTAAGACAGTCCTACATGAGTTTTTGCTTTTTGAAGATATGCTTTAAATTAAGAGTTCTTGGATATCTTTTCTTGCATAGATTTACTTAACATTATAAATCTGTTTTTCTTAGGTGTTGTCAATTTAATGAATTGTGCCTGAAAATTTACAAAACATAATATACTATTAGTAATTAGAATAAAATTAACTTTGGTGCTCAAATCTTTTATTTAATTTGTATCTAGTATTTTTATAATAACAATATACTCTTTAAACTCAATTTAGATTTTATTAATAACATGAAACAACATCAAATTTATGATACAATCAAATTAATAAAATAATTTAATTTTCTCATCAATAATTATACATTTACGATAGTAAAAATTAATTTTGAAATTATTGACCCTATCTTATTCTAATTTTGCTAGTTGATTATGAGTCTTTTTTTTTTCATTAATCTAATAATTGGAATGTCAATCAAATATTGGTTAGAAAATTAGATATATTCCCGATTATATTGTATGCTCATATTTACATATCCATAACTCACACGAAGTCCTATATATGTGTAATAATATATTGGAAAGCTCTTAAAAACAAGTTTTTTGTGAATATGATTTCATTTGAAATTCAAAGTATTTGAAGTTTTATGATAAAAAAATCATCTAATAATTTTATAAAGAATTGAAAATACAAAATGACATTTGATATCATATGCAAACTATACTATTGGAAATAAATAAATCACAATTATTCCCTAGTTCTGACTATTTGAGATAATTATTAACTAAAATCATACTATGTATCATTAAAACCAATTTTCAAGAAAATTAATACAATGTATTGCAAAGTATATATAATTCCCTGCAAATACCTCTTTGAACTAATAAGTTTATCATATACCCCTAAACTTTGGGATAATATCCTTTAATTCAGTGGACTAAATGATACATTTGTTTGGTAGAGGGTATCTGAGATCATAGCTTAAATATAAGTAAGTGTTTTCATTTTGCCCTAAAAATTAGTTAGTTAATTTTAAGAGTAGCAAAATATAATATACTATTTAAAAATTAGAATGAAAATAATTTGGTTTCCAAATTTTTACATTAATCTATATTTAATATTTTTTATAATAAAGTATATAATATAGATTCAATTTTTTTTTTTAAACAATTTAGATTCAACTGTTAACATAAGTTAGCATCAAATTTACATCATAATTTTTCAATCTTGTCACAAATTATACTTTTTATGTAGTGTAGGTCCCAAGGGGTGTGAGTGTAAGGTTTAGAAGGGGGAGTTGAATAAACCTTACCAACTTTCGATTTAGTCCTTTTAAAAATAGTTCAGAGTTAATTTCACACCTAAGTCCTTGATGGACAGCTAAGTTAGTTAAGCAGCAGAGTTAGCCACTCAACAGACTCGACTGAGCTATTGATAGAATAACTCAGATGCTTAGTCTTATACTTAACTTGGTTGTGATAAGATTTTTAGCGGAAGACTTAACACCCTTGAATTTGGTTTAATTTTGTTTTAACACTTGTTTTTAGCACTTGTTAATTATCAGTTGGATAACAATTTGTCAGCAGATATAAAATGATATGCAGAAATAAAATGTCAGCAGAGTGACTTGGAATGGGGTCACTCTTCTCCAGACTCCCGGCTGTTTCCTGTGAGTGTTCAGTTGGCAGTAAGTGGTAAGACACCTTGAGAGGGGTTGGCTCTACTGGGTCCCCGAATTCCCGTTTCATCGCCATTTCCTTAGAACCTTCCTTAGAGTGAGTGGGAAGTGGTCGCAAAGAACAACAACGATTGCAACTCGATGCACCACTCCCATAGGGTCAATTTCTAGATGTGATTTGGAAGACTCTCCAGGTCCTTCCATCAGCTGTTGCTCATGCATCATTCCGGATTCCCACATGGCTTGCTTCATTTCCAATTTTTATGTATCTCAGCAGGTCCAAATCCTCATCACTTTCTGAAAGTATGTCAAGATGTGGATGAGTATGATCGATGGTTCAAGTTAGAGGACAAACACGGCTTTCGTGACGAGCTTCCGCCTCCTCTCGCTACCCTAGTGTTCGTTCTCCTTTCAAATTTGCAAAGCATGTTGATGCGCTTATCCTCATCAAGGGCTTGCGGATCAGTATCAACTTCAAGGAACCTGGAAGAGTTCCTCTTCCTCCTCAATAAACTCTGGGTGTTCAAACTGCACCCTAGAGTGACTCAACTTCCACTTCCTCCATTCTCGCAGACGATTTTGGATGTATGGATATGGTGGAGACAAAGATGATCACATCATCATCATCATCTTCGTGTTGTCCTTTCCGACTCGGGAATGGGAGGTAGCAGAGCTTCTTCGCTCTTCACTTTCGACAAAGATCATCGTCGGGGCGGAGACACATCCCTATCGACATGTGAGTTAGTTGTCTTAGTCGCTTCGTGCTCTCAAATTGCCTCGGCCCACTACCGGGTCTTTGGTTTGCCTCTCACGATCGGCATCGCAGACTTGGTTGTTTCATCTATACCTTCTCGGAGACTCTACTTCTAGGGATGGCAATGGGCGGGTTAAAACCCGACCCCGCATCAAACTCGCCCCCGCCGGGGGGTTTGGACCCGACAGCGGGTCCGGCGGGTCCGGGTAGAAAATCTAAGACCCGCCCGGTCCGGAGGGTCCCGGGTCCTATAGGACCCGCCCCACATCGAGTTTTTGTTAAGCCCTTCTTTTTATTTGTTTCACCCATTAATTTAGCTCTAGTCGACTTTCAACACGTTGAACTATTGACTTAGGGTTTCTTTTTCTTTCTCTCGGTCTCTCTCTCTCGATTCATCTTCTTCCCCGTTTGTCACGCGCAGCACAATCCGCCTTAGCTCGACTTCGATCCGAGGACAATTGAACCGCCAATCTTGAGAGTAGCCCACGGGTAAGTCCGCTTTTCTTCAAGCTTTTATATTATTCTTGTCCATACTTGTTGGGTTCCCCCAATTTTCCCAAGCCAAATTAATTAGGGAATGATTATGGTTTTCCATTTTTACTTGTACAGGATCTATCAATTTGTTTAATTAATTTTGTAATCCTAATTTGTGAATTATTGGATATATAGTAATATGGTCTTGGTGCTTATTTCCCCCAAAAAGATTTTAAAATTGGTTTTGTTTTTCTTCTTGAGTTGATTGCAGGTTGTTGAGTTTTGAATTGTGGGTTATTAATTTATGAACTTTTCTTGAGTTTTGAATTAGACTAATTAAACCTCGGGGTAAGTTTTTGTAATTTTCCACTCGTATCAATAATTGGAGTAATGTTTTCAGGAGTTGAAATGATTTTATTATTACATACATGACATTGTTGAGACAAGGTGATGTCAACTTAATTATCATTAGGGTGAAAAGAATTAACTCGAGTTATGCTTTTTCTTCGTTAATCGAGTTATGCTATGGAATAATTCATGTTTTTAACTTTTTTGTGTAAATGGAGTCCGAGGAAGGAAACAATTCTCAACCATCAATTAATCTTGGAGAAAGTAATGCAAAGAATGGAAATTACCTCCGAGGATAATACTATAGGTGATGACTTAGAAGAAGAAAATATTTCGAAAATAGTGTAAAGAGAAAACATACATCGGAGGCTTGGAACCATTTTAAAAGGTTGATGATTGATAAAACTCATTATGCAGAGTGCAACTATTGTAATACCAAACTCAAAGCTCCACCTAGCCATGGAACTACACATTTGAAAAAGCATTATGAGCGAGCATGTAAAAAACGACCAAGGAAAATGGATATTCGCCAAAGTCTAATTATGGCAAATAAGAAAACTAGTGGCCAAGAGTTGACAATGCATATTTTCAACCAAGATGACTCAAGGAATAAGCTTGCTAAGATGGTCATCTTACATGATTATCCTCCGAGCATGGTTGATCATATTGGGTTTCGAAGTTATTCTTCTAGCCTCGGCCTTGTTTTAAGATGGTTTCTAGAAACACACTTAAAAATGACATTATAAATATTTACAAGGATGAGAAGGCTAAGAGTTACAAGTTTATCGACAAGCTTAAGTGTCGGATTGCTATTACAAGCGATATGTGGACAACAAACAATACCAAGAAAGGTTTCATGGCGATTCATGGACACTTTATTGATGATTCGTGGATTCTTCATAGTTGCATTTTGAGGTATGCTTAATTTCATTTTCTCAATATTTAATGCATTTAGAAAACATATTTATGATTTTAGTATTTTTTATACGATTTATATATGTTCCGCTCCACATACTACGAGGTGCTATCTCGATATACTTGTTGAATCTTTCATGGATTGGAATATTGATCGTAAAGTATCGACAATCACAGAGACAATTGCACGACCAATGATGCCATGATTCATCTTTTGTTGGAAAAGTCATCGAGGAAAGATTTGCCATTAGATGGAAAGGTACTCCATATGCGTTGTTGTGCTCATATTTTGAATTTAATTGTGAAAGATGGTTTGGAAATAATTAGTGAAAAATTGAGAGGATACGTGATAGTGTTTTATATCGACTGCATTTCACCTTCTAGAGTCGAAAAATTTGAGCAAGCTACACGTCGGTTGCATATTAATTGTACTAAAAAGTTGGCTCTTGATTGTAAAACTCGTTGGAACTCAACCTATTTGATGCTAGAAACGCAATATTATATAAAAATGTGTTTCCACGAGTTAAATGTCGAGAGAGAAACTACAAAAATGTACCAACCGACGAGGATTGGGAGAATGCAATTGAAATTTGTGGGAAGTTGAAAGTTTTTTATCAAGTAATCGAGATGTTCTCGGCACATTATATCCCACTTCTAATTTTTATTTTCCAAAATTTGTGACATCAAATTAAAATTAGATGAGTGGGTGAAGAGTCCAAAGATCATGATTCAATGTATGGCTCAAAAGATGTTGGTAAAGTATGAAAAATCTTGGGAAGTTTGCCATATTATGATGGGGGTTCTTTGTTGTTTTAGACCCTAGGTATAAAATGAAACTTGTTGAGTTTTATCTTTCAATTTATGGCCAAAGATCACAAATCAAGATAGATGAGATTCGGCAAAATTGTTATGATTTGTTGATTGATTATCAATCAAGAGCTTCAACTTTGAAAGAAAACAACTCACCGCTACTAGTTTGAACTTTAGGGACGCCATCTTGTGGTTCTAACCTTGTTGATTCATCCGAGAGTGATGCTTTAGAGATGTATGACCAATTTGTGGCATCCAAAGACAAATCCTACTACTTTAGTGTCCCTAACTTCAGAGTTGGATATGTATTTAGAAGAAAGTGTCTTGCCAAGAGCTCCAAATTTCGATATTCTTAGTTGGTGGAAGACAAATGGAGTTAGATATCCAATTTTGAGAAGATTGCAAGGGACATTTTAGCTATTCGATTTCAATGTTGCATCCGAATCCGCCTTTAGTTGTAGTGGAAGATTGATTAGTGCCCATCGCAATAGGCTTCATCCGGATGTTTTAGAAGCATTGATGTGTTCTCGTCGTTGGTTGTTGAATGAGGTGAAAGGTAAATAAAACTTCTCAGTTTTTTGTCATAATTTTTTCAATGATTGTTAAATTTCAAAGTTAGTAATTTTATTGTTTAATTGTAGGTACTTGTTCAAGTATAGATGGTATTTCTACTTGTCCTACAATGTTTGATGAGAAGAAAATGATTATCAAGAAGGTTTTGAGGAACGTAATTAATCTTTATTGTGCTTGTAATATTTATCGGTCAAGATGAATATGTATTCAAAATCTTGTGGCATTATTTACTTTGCAATTTGTGTGTTGTAATGACTACTATAACATGTTCAAATGTTGTACTTTGGATAACTTTTAATTTGGATATTGGTAGGTGAGTATTCTATGCAAGCTCATGTAGCTTAAAAAAGTTGTGAAAAGTGTGTATTAAAATAGGTTGCAAGTATTTTTATTGATTAAAAAAGTAGTTGGATTTGCTTTTGAAAAAAATGGGCACAAATTCTACATTGTGAAGTGGCAAAAACTTTCCAAAGATAAGTGAAAGATCGGTGGCGGGTCTGGACCCCCGGTCCGGGCTGGTCTTGAGGCGGGGCGGGTGGGGCGGGTCTTGAGGCGGGGTGGGGCGGGTCCCGGGTCTTATTTTTTCTTGGCGGGGCGGGTCCCGGGTTTAGCCAAACCCGCCCCAAACCCGCCCCGTTGCCATCCCTATCTACTTCTCCAAATAGTCTCAATATCTTTTCCAGTGAGTTGCAAACTCAATCGTCTTCTCAAGCTCGGAGAGCTTGGAAATTCTTTTTCTTCTTTTGGTTTTCACCAGAGGAACATCTGGTTCCATTTCCTCCGGTTCGTCGAAGGTAAATGCCTTCGCAGATTGAGAGGCGATTGCCTTCCTTGTTGTGTGATCCTCCTCTTCTTCTTAATCTTTGGAGAAGGTATTAATGGTTCATTCTCCATTACTACGGCAGGGGCGGGAGACACACTGCGTGGGCAGTGACTCACTCAGCAGCAGGGCAAGTGCGATTTTCTTTTTTTTGCTCACGGGGGGCAACATCTTTTCTTTGCGGTGCAGGGGCACTTTCTTCTTGGGAGGGGAGGCATACAGTATCTTTGGTCGGTGATTCCCCCTTACTTGTATCCGCCCTCTTGGCGTAGGCTCTCTCTCGTGCTCCAGGAGAGATTTGATCGGAACATCTTTTTGTTAACATGGAACGCCTTTCCATGTCGAGAGATGAACACCTTTCACCTCCATTAACCGGCCAATAACAAGGCCATACCCCAAGATCCTCCGAAGGACCCATCGCCTTGAAGGACTTGTTCCCAACATTTTGCGCAGAGTTTCTTTGTAGACGAGTTACGCGATTGACTTTCTTTTCTTCCATGATCGCGGCCATGACGAGCACTTGTTTTTGGATAGCTAGTTATGGCTTCCAAACTACATGTCTACGCATTTTGCGACGATATTCATCAGCTTGTGGTAATCGTCCTTCAGCAGCTTGTTGTCAGCTGTGTAAACCACCTTAGCAGCACATTCCGGTCTGGCCACTTCCTTCCACGCAGCAGCCAGGTTTACATCAGCCTCATAGATCTCCGGAACTCCTTCCACCGGTAGCAAACAGTGTTCCGCTAAATCCTTAGCAGTGATTGTGAATTCTTTGCCTTGAACAGAGGACTTGATGCCCTCGTCGTGAACTTCAGCGTTCACGTAGAACTGAGCGACTTCTTCAACATAAGTCATCTGAAACTCCATCGTGAGAAAGGGTTTCAGCCCAGACTTCTCCACTTTCTCAGCTATCTTCTTCACAAGGGTTTCATCGGACCCCTGTTTAAACCATATACTCTGCAATTTTTTTTGTCATCCTTGTAAATGTTGATTTTGCTTCATTTCGATGTATGCATGCCTAATCTTGAACTAAAGATCTCACGTACTGTATCGAAGTTGTTACTAGTAGGTCTTTCAGCCCTCTGATTGATGCATTCAATAATTCTAAGATGTTGGAAGTCAATACAAAGTATTTTTTCGTCTAACAGTGGAGTCATGTCCATTTCTCATAGCCGATGATGGACAAGTAAGCTCAAATTTTCTGAATTGAATTTGTTGTTCCAAGATTTCTTTTAGGGTGTTGAATGTGCAGTCCATTGGAATCAGTATTTTTGTTATCTCAAATTTGGTATACTCTCTATTTTTTTCCCATTGTCCATTGTTGGGAAATTTATTGTTTAGATTTTGATGAATGCCATGTAAAACTTAGAATAGGAAGTTGGCACCCCATTTTTTGTTGTAAACTGCATTGTAATAAATAGGGCTGGTCAAGTTGAGTTAAGTCAGCTATGCCCAAACATGCAAGAAGACAACTGGAGAATAGTAGAAAGACTCCGCTGCGAGACAGCTGAGTTTGGCAAAAGAAGAGAAGACGGGAACTCGACTGAAGGTGCAGCTGAGTAAAGCATCAGTCAAGTCAACTCAAGATAGTCAAGTCTCTAGTTGAAGTGACAGAAGAGTCATTTAATGATTGGAAGCTGACTCTAAGTCACCTGGGGAAAGCAAGGAAATGCGGTCAAGTCGAGATAATCGAAAGAGATCCGTTGCATTTAAATCAAGAGAATTACTTAAACAAGTAATATCTCCATGCTACCTTTCTCGGAGTGCTCGATCACGACGAAGCGTGCAAGGGGAATAAACCAATGGGAAGCACTACACCGTGTCGGTCAGCTCTCGAAAAAGTGAAGAATAATTCATACGAGGAAGTGGCAATTCCAAGGACTGCAACAAGACAAGCCAACGACCACAAGTGACTTTCAAAAATAAGCCTATCTCTTCAACGGGCAAATTTTTGAAAGATCACTATAAAAGGCTGAGGGATGACTCTGAAGAATTTGAATTGATTACGAACCAAAACATTCAAGCTAATATCCGAATCGTAATCAAAATATTCTCAAAATCATTAAAGTTTAATCCTCAAGCCTACACTACGAAGAAAATCAATCCAACACTCACTGTGAAGGAAAGATAGCTTCAATCGTTGAAGAGGAAACTTTAGAAGAAAAGGGTCTACATTCCATAAAGGATTGTAGGAAGGTTCAAGGTCGAACCAGTCTCGAGTTTTTTGGAGGGCTTCGTGATCAAATCCTAAGAGCTTGAGCAAGTGAGTGTAGTAGCAAAGGCAATCGCCTGTGAAGAAGCCGAGTCGGACGAGAAGCAAGTCGAGTGACCAAGGCATCTCTCAGATCGAGTCCCAAAGGATCAAGTGTTTGTGTGATCAAGACTTGTATCCGGGACTGTTACCACTCGTATCTTGATCAATACTTAGTGGATTCCTCCGGTGTTGGAGAAGAGAGAGTAGAAGAATTACCCCATCTTCGAACCTCTATAAAAATTTATCGTGTCATTTACATTTCAAAGACTTTAATTCTGCATCTTATTTGTTTAATTCTCACGACATATTTGCTATCCAATCGATAATCTCTAAGTACTAAAACCCAAGTATTAAATCATTATTAAATCAAACTTAAGGGTGTTAAGTCTTCCATCTGAAAACAAACTACGTTGCGCTAATTCAGTCTTAACAATTTGAGTTATTCTATCAACATTTCGATCGAGTACGTTGAGTGACTAACTCTCTTGATTAACTAAATTGGTCATTCACCAAGGACACAAATTTGTATAGTATCAACTCGAATTTTAAAAAGGACCAAAAGTGAAAAGTTGGTAAGGTTTATTAAACCCCCTTCTAAACCTTACACTCACACCCCTTGGGACCTACAAGTGGTATCGTAGTCGTTGGTTCATTGAGCCTTCTTGACCAGTTCTTGAACCGGATCTCCAAACTTTTCAAAGTCCTGTTTTAGTACTTAAGTTTTCAAAACTCCTTTTATCATTAAAAGTTATTATCATGGAAGCAAATTTGACACGCATCCCTATGTTCACAATTGAAGAATTTGATGATTGGAATATTCGTATGCGGGTGCTCATCTATCAAAGATTACATGATGAGATGTGGATAGTGATAGAGGATGGGCCACTGCAAATCTTAAAAGTTAACACGGTATTTGTAAGAAGAGCTACAATTGAAGGTGAAGAGGATGTTGCCCCTGACGGCCTATGGTTGAAAAACCAAGAACCGAATGGACAAATGATGACAGAAAAAGATACAACCTGGACAATGTAGCCAAGGACATCCTTTACAAAACCTTGGACAAAGCCATGTTCAATAAAGTCAAATCATGCAAAACGGCTAAAGAAATCTGGGACAAGCTAACATTGATTTGTGAAGGCTCAGAGCAAATCAAGGAAAATAAATTATCAGTGGCTGTACAAAAATTTGAGAATTTCAAAATGATCGCAGGAGAAAACCTGGATCAACTGGATGCTCGGTTCACAAAAATCACCAACGAGCTATCTGCACTTGGAAAGGAATATACACAGAAGGAAATGTGTATGAAGATCCTAAAAAGTCTCCCAGCTGAATGGGAAATGAAGGTCATGGCACTGAGACATTCCATGGACCTATCGAAGACCTCCAACCATGAACTATTCTCAGATCTCAAAGCCTACGAATTTGAGCTGAGAAGAAAAGATCAGGAAGAGACAGCTGTACCCAAAACAGCTGCTCTAATTGTTAAGGATGGAAAGAGAGCTGAGGTCAAAGAAGTCATTGATCCAGAAGAAATAATACACGATGGTTAAAATGTTCAACAAGTTCTTCAATAAGAACTACAAGAGAGGCAAGGGCGAATCTTCCGAGAAGACACTCGGCTCCTCCCAAGTCAAGGGAAGATAGGCCAACCAAGAGAACAGATCATCAAAAATCGAATATCAAAGGGCCGACAATCCAAGAATGGAAAGAGTGATCAAAAGGTTGAATATCTATCTTTGAACCGTAGGCAACCAGGTCACTATGCCATTGATTGTCCATATCTTGTAGTCAACAAATACATGAATGAAGAAGAAAGAAAGGTCTTGAGAGAAAGAACAAGAAAAGAAAAAAGGCAATGTTGGCTGCAGAGATCACGAGAGACAAGTCAAGAGAGACAATCGATTGAGAGCAAGTGAAGCCGACTACTCAAGTGACTCGAAGAAGAATACGATCTGCTTTTGATGGCCAAGGAACAAGATCAACTCGACCAAGAAGATGAGGTACACTCTAACTCATCAAACTCGCATTCTAGTGATAGTGATCGTGACACACACACTTCATCACCCATCGATCTTTATGATTCATTAGGCAAAATGATGAAAGATTTTGAACACATTAAATCCTCACACACACTACTAAATGAGGAAAACAGCCTACTCAAGAGCCAAAACTCACGCCTAACTAAGGAGCCGAGTACTCTAAGTCAAATAGCCGATGAGAATAAAAGTTTAAAAATTTGAAAATGCCAAGCTAATAAGCGAGTAAATAGCTGCCATAGAAAAGAGGAGAATGACCTCAAAATGTGATTGCCTCATTCACTAAGGCATCTAAATCATTAGATGATCTTATTATGAGTCAAAGAGAATGTGGAGACAAGACAGCTTAGGATTTAATTCTCTGTGCTATGTCAAACTCCAAAAGTAATTTTGGAAAAAGGATCTTCAAGCAATGAAGTGTCTCAAAAATCCAAAACTCCAAATGGTGCACACACATTCACTCCAAAGCACAATTACAAGTAAACTGGCCTTGGTTATAAAAGAAAAGGAAAACAGCCAGTTGGGTGCGTTGAGAGGACAACGAGAAGAAATTCACCAAGTTCCTCAAGCAAACTCCAAACAGAATTACTCAGAAAAGAAGAAACAGAGCTATCAAAAACCCCAAAAGTTCTATAAAAGAAACACATATGATGGGAATGGTAGAAAATATCCAAGCCAAGTTGATTGGAACGATGTGAACTATCAAAGATAGACTTATGGATATAAGCCCAAATGGCAAAGGCCAGAACTCAAAGAAAGGCCATTCCAAAAGTATAAGAGCTTTCATCAAAGACACATATGCACCTAGGAACTACACTCGGAGAGACACCACAATTACCCAAAGAAGGCAATTGCTAAAACACATATACAGGCATACAGACAAAAGAGACGATTGTATGAACCTAGAATCCCCAAGCAATTTGCCAAAATTAATTATGATTATGGCACGATAGATGGCAACCCCTTAGAGCCGATCATTTGGCTATAGGCTGGTTGGATCATCTTACAATACTAACCCCTCGGGACCTGCACAAGTATGGGTACCTAAAACTTAATTTCTTGATTGCATGTTCAAGGGCAAGTGAAATGCGGAACCTGGTACATGGATAGTGGTTGTTCGGACATATGACAGAAACAAGAAATATCTGTCAAAATTCAAGGAAGTTAAAGGAGCAAAAGTCATATTTGGAGGAAATGAAGCTCCGGGGGAGAAATAAGAGGCATTGGATCCATCAAGAAGAACGGATTAGAAATCACGGATGTTGCATATGTTGAAGGACTCAACTTCAACTTGCTAAGCATCACCAACTCGTGACAAGGGTTATAATGTTGGATTTAACATGGGTATATGCCAAATCAAGGATATTGAATCAAATGAAGTTGTGTTGCAAGGATGCAAACAAAAGAACATGTATGTAGTAAATTGGTCAACCGCAACACCCAAAGACTGTCTATTAGCAAAGAACACAATTTGAATCAAGTTGGTTGTGGCACAAAAAGCTGAGTCACTGAATTTCAAAACACTTAACAAGCTTGCCGAAGTAATCTTGTGGAAGGTCTTCCGGACTCAAGTATACAAGAAGGAGAGTATATGTGATTTACGAAGGGAAAACAGATCAAATCATCATTCAAAGAAAAGACATGCCCATCTTCAACAAGAATATTACATCCTGCTTCATATGGATCTATTTGGCCCAAAGTGGAACCCAAAGATAAGTGGGAAGAAATATACCTTGGTGGTAGTAGATGACTACTCAAGATATACATGGACAATATTCATGTGCAAGAAGAAAGAAACTCTACAAAAACTACCACGGTGATGAAGAGGATTCAAAACGAGAAGAGTCAAACCATTATCAAAATAAGATCGAGATAGAGGAACGGGTTTGTCAATGGAATAATAACTCGATATTGTATTGAAAATGGCATTGGTCATGAATTATCTCTGAGCAAGGACTCCACAAACAGAATGGAGTTGCGAGAAAGAAGTAATAGAACACTCAAAGAAGCGGCAAGGATCATGTTAGTCAAGCGGGGGTTACCAAAGAGATTTTGGGTCAAGCAATCAACACGACTTGCTACACCCAAAACAGATGTATGATAAAAGACATAACGGTGACAAAGACTCCTTATGAGATTTGGACAGGAGAAAACCAAATGTTGCATATTTTAGAATATTTGGATGTAAATGCTTCATCCATAACAATGGCAAAGACAATCTAAAGGCTTTTGATGCTAAAGTCGATGAAGGTATCTTCTTGGGATACTCGGTGAAAGCAAAGCCTACAGAGTACTCAACAAAAGGACTATGGTTGCGGAGGAATCCATTCATGTGGTATTCGATGAGCCAAATGTAAATGGAGAAGACATTGAAGAGTCGGTGATAAGTGAATCATCCAACCATACGAGAAAAATCCCTATCTTCAAGGGAAAATTTGGAATTATAAACTCGAGATGAAGATGAGATAGCCGAGTCTCATAAAATCTTTGGAAAATTTGCGGCTAAGTGATTGCGAGAGAGCTGATCAAAGCAACACAATGCTAGACGATCGAATCCAGCTAACTTACTTCAACTTTGATGTAAGATGGGTGAAAGACCATCCACGAACTTGTCATTGGAGATATAAGAGAAGGTGTCAAAACAAGATCCGAACTCAACAAGAAGCTATGTTCACATGCTTTATCTCACAAATAGAGCCTAAAGATGTGTTACAAGCATTGGATGACACACATTGGATTCAAGCTATGCAAGAAGAGTCAATCGGTTTGAAAGAAATAAAGTATGGGAATTAGTTCAAAGACCCACCCATCAAAATGTTATTGGTACTAAATGGGTGTTCGAAACAAGATGAACGAGGAGGGTTCGTGGTAAGAAACAAAGCAAGACTAGTAGCCAAAGGATATTGCCAAGAAGAAGGAATAGATTTTGATGAAACATTTGCTCCTGTAGCAAGATTGGAAGCTATAAGGATGTTTCTTGCCTATGCGACTCACAAGAATTTTATTGTATATCGATGGATGTCAAAAGTGCATTCCTAAATGGTTTATTGGAAGAAGAAGTGTATGTTGAACAACCTCCAGGATTTGAGCGAGAAGACTCTTGGAGATAAGGTATACAAACTCAAGAAAGCTCGTATGGATTGAAACAGCACCCAGCATGGTATGATACTTTGTCACAATTCCTAAGCGAGAATGGATTCACAAAAGGAAAAATGATAGAATACTTTTCTTTAGAATTCAAGACAAGAAGAGCATCGCTTGTTCAAATATATGTGGATGACATCATTTTTGGATCCACAAACAAAGAGCTATGTGAAAAATATTCAAACCTCATGCAAAGCAAATTTGAAATGAGCATGATGGGAGAGTGACATTCTTCCTTGGACTCCAAGTAAAAAAATTTGAAGGATGGAACGTTCATAAGTCAAACAAAATATACCAGAGATTTAATGAAGAAATTTGGTATGGAGGAGAAGTCTTCTGTGAAAATAACAATGAATACATCAGTCAAAATGGACATGGATGCAGATGGCAAGCCTGTAGATCTAACAAGATATAGAGCACTTATTGGATCATTGTTTTATCTCACAAAGAAGCAGCCGACATCACCTTTCTTTGTAGGTGTATGTGCGAGATTTCAATCTGCTCCAAAAGAGAGCCATATGATCGCATCTAAGAGGATTTTGAGATATTTGAAAGGAAGTCAAGAAGTTGGCTTATGGTATCCAAAGGAAGGTGGATTCAAGCTAATTGGCTATTCGACTCGACTATCTTTGGATGCAGAGTTGACAGGAAGAAGAGCACTTCAGGCACATGTCAAATGCTTGAAAATAGGCTAATTTCTGGTTTAGCAAAAAAGCAAAATTCAATAGCCACCTCTATGGTGCAAGGAGAATACATAGGCTGCGGGCAATTGTTAGCAGCCTAAATCCTATGGATGAGGCGGTGAGAGACTATGAAGTTGAAGAAAAGGAAATTCCAATCATGTGTGATAACACAAGTGCAATTGCAATCACTCGTAATCCGTGTTGCACTCAAGAACAAAGCATATCGATGTCGATATCACTTCATAAGAGATCATGTTGAAAAGAAGGACATCATCTTGGAATATATTTCAACCGATAAACAGTTGGTGACATATTCACAAAACCATTATGTGAGTCAAGATTTGAAGAACTCAAGCATGAGTTAGGGTTAATTGAGGTGAGTGACACTGAAGACTCAAAGAAAAGAAATGAAACACAAAAAGAGAAAAAGGATGAATTCTCAAAATCGCCTAAATGAATCACCATGTCGAAAGAAACTTATATCTTGAATTAGTGACAAGTGAGTCACTAAGAGAATCGTGACCGAGAAGAGTTAAATCACTAAGGGATAAACTGAGTCATTTATGAGCAAAGTGACAAAAACGCAAATCGTTTTTACTAAGCGGGAATGTTTTTAAGAATGACGTCAAGATAATGATGATGTGTAGAGGCAAAAGTCGCATACCAAGCTTATGATTGGATATAAATCTTTGCCGCATTAAATTCGAGACATTAAATGCTAATCGGCGTGCAAAATCTAAGCCGTTGATTTCGATCACATTTCAAAAACCACCCGCACGTCCTTTCGTAAACCATACTTAAACCATTTTCGTCTGTTTTCTCTCACATATTACCAAAACGGTTCATTTCTATCTCGAAAGCAAAGGCAAAACTCTCTCAAAACCCTATCAATATTCAAATCAACTTTTAAGTTTCTTTTCGTGAAAAATCTTTTGAAAAATGGCATCAACTTATGATTTTCAAGCTAGGGAAGCAAATCCTTTGGGTCTCTTTGTGGATTTCGGGAATGGTCAAACAGGTCCGATGACGCCTCATAAAGAAAATCGCTGAAAAGCTCAAACGTCCGGCCGAAACCATTTCGATGATGGAGTTCTCGATGACCTATGTGGAAGAGGTCGCACGATTCACGTGAACGCCGAGATTCACAATGAGGGGATTAAATCCTTTGTTCACGGGAAGGAGTTCATCATCTCTCGCCAAGGATCGGCGTAACATCGCTCACTACTACCGGCAAGGAGCACCGTAAATCAATGAAGCGACGAGACTTGGCCGCTGCTTGGAAGGAAGTAGCAAGACCGACTATCCGAAAAGATAGTCTACACCAAAAATTTCTTTGAAGGAGGACTACCACAAACTGTTGGACATAGTTGCCAAATGCATAGACATCAAATTTGGCGGCTTTGACCAACCGTTTAAAGCAAAACCGATCGTGAATGGCTGCGATCATTGAAGAAAAAAAAAGTAAAAATTTGAGTTTGTCTACAAAGCAGACTCGCGAGAATGTAGGGAACAAATCCTTCAAAGAGAATGGTGCATTTGGAGGATCCCTGGGATATGGCCAGTGATTGGCGGTGATGGAGGTGAAATGAGTCCTCTTCGACATGGAAAGGCGTTCCATGTAAACAAGAGGATGTTCGATCAAACCTCTCGGCGCCTGAGAAGAGAGCTCACGCCAAGAAAGCGATACAAGTGAGGGGAATCGGTGACCACTCAAGATACGATTGTTTCCTCTCCACCAAAGAAGAAAGCTTCCCCTCGCACTTTTGCTAAGAGAACCGCTGCCCTGCAGCCTAAGAAAAACAAATCTACTCATGCCCCTACAACGAGTCGCCGCCCGCAGCCGTGTCTCCCGCCCCAAAGAAGCGGGTGGCGAGAAGGAACCTCAAATACCTTCTTCGGTCATCAAAAAGAAGAGAACTGAAAAGCCAAGACGGCCGCTCCTCGAAGAAAACACCGGCACGCCCGCCGCCCAGACTCGAAGACACTCTCTCCGAACTAAATCCCTCTGCGTACGAACTAAGAGACGAAGAAGAATCATCAAGCAATCCAAACTTGAAAACCGGCTGAGTCACCACTCACCAAAAAACAGATATCTAGGAGCTGGCTGGAGAAGTAGAATCTCCGGATATTATTGATGAAACAGCCCAAGTCTGCTCAAGGCGATCGCAGAGGCAAATCAAGACCCACTGTAGTTCGAACAATCGAGACACAAGAAGTAGCGAGAAATCTAACTCGCCTGTTGTGACAGAATCGTATCCCCTCCCGCAACAGCATTTAATCGACAAAATAGAGCACCAAAGCTTGCTACCTTCTATCCATGAGAATGAGGACAACAAGAAGAAGTCGAAAGAGATGATGATGTGATGATCCTATCCCCACTTTATCCAGACATCCAAAATCATCTGCGAGAGTGGAGGAAGTGGAAATTGAGTCGATCCAGGAACAGTTCCAACGGCCCGAGTTTATCCGAAGAAGAGAAGGAACGATGAACTTTCTTGGAGTGACCACTGTGGTCCAAGCATTGGATGAAGAAAATCGCATGATATCTTGCAGATCTTCAAGGACAAGGAGAAGGAGAGACAGGTAGAGGAAGGCGAGGCACGTGAGAAGGCCAAAGATCGCCCCTATCACGGCACCACGAACACACACATCATCTCCTTGACGTCTTATCGAGATAGCGATGAGGATCCGGACCCGCCGCCAAAGAAGAGTTGCAAATGCAGCAAGCAATGCACGAATCCGAATTCTTCATGAGAAAAGAATGATGGAGGGACGAGAGAGTCCTCCAAAACACGGTGAGTTGGACCCAATGGGAGTGGTGCAACATATTGCCACGATTGTTGCCGCCACCACTTCCCCCAGCTCACTCGGAAGAAGGAATTAAGGGAATTGGCGATGAAACGGGTTAGTGGGGACCCCGGTCGAGCCAACCCCTAATGAAGGTGTCTTACCACCGCCCCAACGGCTGAACACTCAAAGGGCAGCCGGGAGTTTGGAGACGAGTGACCCCATTCCAAGTCACTCACCGGTGCGGTGGTGCGAGGGGGAAACTCCTCCACCGCGGCAAGGTCGGAGGATCTTTGCAGATGACTCCACAACGAATCTAGGAGGCGAAGTGGAGAAAGTACAAACACAAAATACACAAACAAGTTGCCATCAACGAAGCTTAGGCGATTGAGATGTCTCGGTTGAGGTGCCAATCGCTCCGGCGAAGGCTAATGACGCGCGATGCGATGCGTCTAGGCGTGGAAGGAACAGCCCCGGGAGTTAACACTGCAGGCGATGAAAGTGCAATCCATGGGGTTGAGACTCCAATGGATGCCACCACGAAAGACCCTAAGACAGTGACTGACATGCCGAAAGGGAGGTCCAGCCTCGCTGCAGCTTGAGATCGCAGGAGGTAATGAAGGCCAACGGGAGGTTGAGACTTCCGGTAAGAAAGCTCAAGTAGAGAACATCCCTCCCGCTATCATTGATCCATCCGAAAAGGAGATTAGCGCACTTCACGACTCCCAGGATAATCCCGATGTAACCTTTCGGGATCGGAAGAAGACGATGAAGCCGAGTCATCCCCCGCGATCGATCCAAAAGACTCAAGGCGAGGATGTTCCAACCACGAGCAAGTCGACCTCAAGACTACTCGTCAAACTTTCAACTTGGATGATGAGCCATCCATGGAAATCTCATCATCGTCGATGACGCTCGATAAGGCCGAGGACGATCAACTCAATTGAAGAAACCAATGAGATCGACGAGGCCGTTAAGACAATGAGGCTCGGCAAAAGTTTGGATCAACTTCACAACAAAACCCGGTACCGCAACAGAGTCCATCTGCGCGGGCTCCCCAGCCGCAACAGGTTCGACTCCACAGGGGAACTTCACGCGCACCTCTTATCATTGAACAAATCCGATTTGCCCGTGATGATTTCTTTGTAGAATCATTTCCCTTTTCTCTGGAGGTACCCGACCTCCCGAAGAGTCGAAAAATGATCTCGTGCGCTTCCACGCAGACGCAGATCTGTCATTCCATCGGATACCATCGTTCGGTGACTATGATTTTGATTGCTTGGCTATCACCGCACCTTGAGGGAAAAATTGAAGTTCGGGAGGTGTTCAAAGCATTATTTGCGAAATTGAATGGATGGAGAGGCACCAGGCCTCGATGGACATGAGATCGGATAACGAGAGATGCCAACCTTACTGCGACTTGAGAGGCATAATAGTCGAGAATCGGGGAGTGGTGGCAAAGACAAACAATGCGGCGTGGAACAAGCTAGATATTTGAGAACATTGTTCAACAAGTCGCCTTTGTGGGAGAGCCGAGAACGCCGATGCAAAGACGAAATTGAGAGAACACATTGAGCACATGCATGAATCTCACACTTCTTTGAGATAAAGGCTGCTGCGTGAGCAAAATAAGAATGAGCTCTGCGTATGGAAGAAAACATGGATAGAAAATTCGGCCTTCTTATGAGATGAAGTTACTTAAAAGTCAATCCAATGCTACTCGTTCGAGTTACGTGCAACATACACCACAAAGCCACTCGGCGAGAACTCGACTATCGCCAGACTCGACTTCGCTTGCTAGTATGTTTCAGGGGTTCCTCTCTCCTTTGATGATGCCAAAAAGGGGGAAGAGGAATACCTTAAAGCGCTAAAAGATCCAAGTTGAAAAAGGAGGGAGCAATTGTGAAGGGAAAAAGACGGTGAGGAAGTTACAAGGAAAAGAAATGAAAGTCTGTTGAGGGGAAGGATCGAGAGATGTGACCTTAATGATTGGACAAACCCCCAACAAGGTCTTGTCACAACCGATATTATCGTGAAGAAACTCCCGATAACTCCGCCACTCCAACACTCTGCTTTGCATCTATGGCCAAAAAGAAAAGAGAAAGACAGTTGAAGCAGGGATGGAGGAAGTGGAAGGAAGGTTGAATGCCCGAGTTATGGACATCTTGAAACAACATGGAGGCATTCCGGTGAAGAGACACTTATGCCATCTCGGATGTCGGGGACCGAGCCAAGATCGAGTTGATGAATTTAAAACGCCGATCCCGAAGGATACTTCGCAAACATGTCTATGGCTCAAGCCTGGGGACTTATCTTGGGAAAAGGTCTCACGTTATGTGAAGAAGGCGACAGACGGACGAGACTAAGCGATCGCTCTGCTGGTCACTCATTACTGGGTCACTCACCGGAAAGAAGACCCCAAGACAATACACGCCAGTAGAGGAAGAAGCGGTGGTGGAGGAAGAGGTTTGGACTCCAGGCCTCGCCCCAAAAACATTGAGTACATAGATCCAGGCAAGAAAGGAGTGATCTTCATGGGCTGGTCTTGACCAAGTAGCCAATCTGCAAGTGGCTAAAAACAATCGAGTATGTGAAAAGAATCGAAGAAGAAAATAAAAGACAAACTCAGCTATGGGAGGAGAGACAAGAGAGATTAAGAAGAGATGAAGCTGCCCGGAAAGCATATGAAAAGAAGAAGGTGGCTGAAGATGAGAAAAAGAGAAGAAGACCAGAAGATGACAGAACTGAAGAAGATGAAAGAAGGAGGCGGAAGGAGATGAAGTGTTGTTGTCCACCCCTTCATGTATTTTACTATGTAAATACATACTATGTAAGTCTTCTGTAATAAATCTGTAAATTCTCTATTTTTTTGCGTAGACATAAATGTTTGCTTTGATACACCTTGTAAACAGTTGTGTAAAAGAACAAGAATGTTATGATCAATAAGAGGATTGATTCTACGCATACATTCTCTGTGAATGCACTATCGTATATATCTTTGCTATTTACATTTTGAATGTTTTAAGTTTTGGCATCATCAAAAGGGGAAATTGTTGGGAAATTTATTGTTTAGATTTTGATGAATGCCATGTAAAACTTAGAATAGGAAGTTGGCACCCCATTTTTGTTGTAAACGCATTGTAATAAATAAAATGGGTCAAGTGAGTTAAGTCGCCTATGCCCAAACATGAAAGAAGACAACGGAGAATAGTAGAAAGACTCATTGCGAGAGCAATTTGAGTTTGGCAAAAGAAGAGAAGATGGGAACTCGATCAAGGTGCGGTGAGTAAAGCATCATCAAGTCAACTCAAGATAGTCAAGTCTCTAGTTGAAGTGATGAAGAAGTCATTTAATGATTGGAAGTCGACTCTAAGTCACCTGGGGAAAGCAAGGAAATGCAGTCAAGTCGAGATAATCGAAATAGATCCGTTTACGTAAATCAAGAGAATTACTTAAACAAGTAATATCTCCATGCTACCTTTCTGAGTGCTCGATCCGAAGCGTGCAAGGGGAATAAACCAATGGGAAGCACTACACCGTGTCGGGCTCACGAAAAAGTCAAGAATAATTCATACGAGGAAGTGGCAATTCCAAGGATCGCAACAAGACAAGCCAACGACCACAAGTGACTTTCAAAAATAAGTCTATCTCTTCAACGGGCAAATTTTTGAAAGATCACTATAAAAGGCTGAGGGATGACTCTGAAGAATTTGAATTGATTACCGAACCAAAAACATTCAAGCTAATATCGAATCGTAATCAAAATATTCTCAAAATCATTCAAGTTTAATCCTCAAGCCTACACTACGAAGAAAATCAATCCAACACTCACCGCGAAGGAAAGATAGCTTCAATCAGTTGAAGAGGAAACTTTAGAAGAAAAGGGGTCTACATTCCACGAAGGATTGTAGGAAGGTTCAAGGTCGAACCAGTCTTGAGGTTTTTGGAGGGCTTCGTGATCAAATCCTAAGAGCTTGAGCAAGTGAGCTGTAGTAGCAAAGCATTTTGCCCTGTGAAGAAGGCCCGAGTCGGACGAGAAGCTTCACGGTGAGTGACCAAGTCATCTCGATCGAGTCCCAAAGGATCAAGTCATTTGTGTGATCAAGACTTGTATCTGGACCTATTACCACTCGTATCTCGATCAATACTTAGTGGATTCCTCCAGGTGTTGGAGAAGAGAGGAGTAGAAGAATTACCCCATCTTCGAACCTCTATAAAAATTTATCGTGTCATTTACATTTCAAAGACTTTAATTCCTCGCATCTTATTTGTTTAATTTCTTTGACATATTTGCTATCCAACCGATAATCTCTAAGTACTAAAACCCAAAGTATTAAATCATTACTAAATCAAACTTAAGGGTGTTAAGTCTTCCAATTTGAAAACAAACGAGTTGAGCTAATTGATCTTAATAAATTTGAGTTATTCTATCAATCAGCTCGGTCAGTGAGTTTGAGTGACTAACTCTCTTGATTAACTAAATTGGTTGTCCACCAAGGACACAAATCTGTATAGTGTCAACTCGAATTTTAAAAAGGACCAAAAGTGAAAAGTTGGTAAGGTTTATTCAACCCCTCCTTCTAAACCTTACACTCATACCCTTGGGACCTACATCCATTGTGACATACCACAACCGAGATTTTCACCATGCAACTGTGGCATGCAATGAAAAGTTGGCTAAGTGAAACATATAAGAAACATAAATGAAACATGTATGAAACAACAAAGAAACAACAAACATGTTTGAAACAACAAAGAAACCAAAAAGAAACAAACGCAAAAAAATCAGCGGAAAATGGGTATTTTTATCCAAAATCAGCGGAAAATGGACATTGTGCAGGGATTGGGTATGGAAAATGGGGTATTCATGACCTTTTCCCTTCTTTTTTTTCGTTTGGCCCAAATTATAAGCTTATTTCCTTATTGAGAGTATTAATTACGATACAATAGACTAAAATACCCCATTTAATTCACTTTATTTTCGACAAATTTCATTTTTTCAATATAGTTGGGCTCATTTAATGCAAAGATAAAATATGATGAATATGGAAAAAAATATAATCTCAATTACATTTATTATATTTTCTTAATTTGTGTGAATTATCCTCCTTGCCTATCTTATTGGGACGGATGGAGTAATTAATTGAATAAAAAAATTAGATATTGTGATAATAATTATGATTAATACCTTAGATGGATGAGTTGACTAGGCTTTGACTATTGACTTAGGTTTTGACAACTTAGTTGACTAGTCAGATTAATTAATTATTTATTTAATAATCATTTGACTACTTATTAATTTATAAATATTTATTTAATTATTTATTTATAATTTATTTATTTAATTATTTCTCAAATCATTTAATTAATTATTTAGTAATTTAATTAGTTCATTTAAATCATTTAATTTAATTAATTAATTATCTATTAATTAAAAAATTTATATTATTTTTTTAATTTTTAAATAAATATAGAGTCAAGTTAACTAATAAAGGATTTGTTTTTACTTAAGTGATTTATTACTTTATTAATTAAGGATAATTAGATCAAGTAATTAATTTACCTTTCCTAGAGTTATATACTCTATAAATATTATAGACTTCACATAAGTTAGTAAACTTTGATCGATAACTTGTTGACTTAGTCTTGAACTTTTACGAGTCATTTGTGTTAGGTGCGACACGATCGAACTCTTCTCAATCTAAAATATTCGACACTTTTTTTTTGAAATGGAAATGGTATTATAAATTACTGGAAACGTTCCAGCATCGAATGAGAAAGGAAATCAGGGGGTCCCACAAGTCCGCGTTACAGTCTATCGTTTTAACGTAGTACGCGAGCTCGTCGGCAACAATGTTATCAGATCTAAGAATCCAAAAATAACTAAAAACAGAAAAATGGCTAACTAACAAAGGGAAATCAGAGAAAATCGACAAAGTATCTGCGGATCCATCCGCTAGTTTTTGAGATGCAAGTATGGTGAGGGCGGAATCGCCAAGGAAGTACGCTTCTGACAATTGGAGTTGTGTTGCTAGTAAAATAGCTTCACGGAGAGCCAAAGCCCCTGCGACTTCAGGGTTTGTGATGCCTTGGAAAGCCTTGGAGAAACTGTTAGATAAATGTTTTTATCAAGATTTTGATGATTATGTTTAAATGAATTTTTATACCAAAACTATATTTATGTATGTTGTACAAAATACTCCTAAATGTTTTAAAATATTTTTACTAATTTTTGGAGTATTTCTTAGAGTTTATTATTCGATAAAAAAATTGGACAACATATTTAATGTTTTTATGTTAATTGGTTTTTACACCAAAACAATGTTTATAAATGTTGTCCAAATACTCCTAATTGATTTAAAATGTTTTTACTAATTTTTTGGAGTATTTCTTGAAGTTTATTTTTGAAAAAAATCGGACAACATTTCAAGTTGATAGTTGACCGGTCGAGCAAGACGTCGACCGGTACCTGAAGAACGCAAAAATTGAAACAAAACACTCCAGGAGTGAAATATTGAAAGGGGGACCCCAGGGGCCGACCGGCCGCACCCTGGCGACGGCCACACCCCTTGACGGTCGACCCCCTTCTTGCAACCCGCACTGATCGCACTATTTTCTTCCAACGTTCAAAATTTTCTACAGGACGACCGGTTGCCCTGTGCAATTCTGTGACAGAAAAATTGTACCGTTTGAACTCTTTGTCAGCAAGATTTACTTTTCATTTTTGTACAATATTTCTACATCTTGTGATCCTCTTTTTGTAGACAAAAGTTAAGAAGAAGGAGCCTATGTTGGGAGCCTATGTTGGTGAAAACTCTCCTATAAATAGAGGATGAATTGAAGACACAATATATAACACATACAAGCAAATACACAACAAGAAATCTGCAAATTCTCCAAGTCTTCATTTTTATACTCTTGTTGTAATAGCCTAGTTCTTGCACTTGCACAATCTTGAGGTCTAGGCTTTTCGTTCTTGATTACACTTGCACTCAAAGTTTGTATACTTCAATTATTGAGTTATAATCTTGAAATTTTCTATCATCCAAAACAAGATATCCTTGTTAGTGTTCTTGTGGTAAGAACACACTTGGGTGATCTTAGGTGTTGAAGAGTGTGGTACTCTTCATAGGTGTTGAAGGAAGATTGTGGTAATCTCCTTGAAGGTGTTGTAAGAAGATTGTGGTAATCTTCAAAGGTGGTGTTGTAACAATTGTGGTAATTGTTGATAAAATCTTTTTTTCTTTTTGAAATCCACTTCGGATATACCGGGGTGGTAGATCACGTAGTCCCTAGGTGGGGTGAAGCTCTATAAATCATCGAGTGTTGTTTGATTTCCGCATTTACTTTCTTGTCAATTACTTGTTCATTCGAAAAAGAGGGCGATTTGCGAAAAATCGGCATAATCTATTCACCCCTCTAGATTATCGTAGCCACTTGACTAACAAGTGGTATTAAAGCTAGAGTCGTTTAAACGGGGGCAGGGCGGGCGGGCCGCCCGCTGCTCCCCTAAAAACCCGCCACTTGGCGGGCGGGCGGGGTTGGCCACGAGGTGGCGGGCCGAGAAACCTCAACCCAACCCAACCCGCCTTGGGGCTGCGGGTTGGGCGGGCCGCGCCAAAAAATAAAAATAATAAAAAAATGAAAAAAATATTTTTCATTTATATTATTATTTTTAATGAATTAAATATACTAATGGATAACAAGTACATATTTTATAAATATATTATATACACTTTTATAAGAAATACAAATATAAAATATCAATTATACTATTTTTTTTGTCTATTTTATCTAATTTTTCTTTTTTTTTTCTTTTTTTCAATTTATGGCGGGCTAGCCCTCTTACCCGCCGACCCGCCCCGCCAAGCCCGGCCCGCGACGGCTAGCCAGCCCAGTAGGCCCGCCCTTTGGCGGGCTACTAAATACTAAACCCACCCCTACCCAGGCGGGCCGCCCGACGGCCCTGGCCCGTTTGTGACTCTAATTAAAGCCAAACTCTTTGTCCAGCTCGTTCCGTGTAAAGAGGAAATATCCATGGCTACGAACGAAAGATACCTCACCACCGGCGCCTCCACCAACAAACCACCACTATTCGACGCCAACAACTACGTATTTTGGAAAGACCGTATGGAGTGCTTTCTACAAGGGTGCGGATTTTACATTTGGAATATGGTCATTGAAGGAGTTGCTCAACCAACAAAAAAATTGGAGGATGGCACCACGACTCCCAAACCGTTCAAGGAGTTCGATGAAAATGACAAGAAGGCCTTCTCTCTAAACGGTAAGGCTTTAAATATTTTGCATTGCTCTCTTACCGCCACCGAGTATAATTGTATAAGAGGCATAAGGTCGGCACATGAAGTTTGGGAAAAATTAGAAACCATCTATGAGGGCACAAAGAAAGTGAAGCAAGCAAGAAAAACAATGCTTGTGAAGGACTTTGAAAATTTCAATATGCATGATGGTGAAAGCATATCAAAAATGGTGGAAAGGCTTGACAACATTGTCAATCCTCTTGTGGCTCTTGGAAAGGTCATCTCCGAAGAAGACAAGGTGACCAAGGTATTGAACGCCCTTCCCGGCTCATGGTCTGAAAAGGTGACGACAATTACGGAAGCTCAAAATCTTGAGACACTCAAGTTTGATGAGCTCATTAAGAAACTCCTCATTTATGAAGTATATCTCAAGGAGAGGAAATGTAGGTCCCAAGGGGTGTAAGAGTAAGGTTTAGAAGGGGGGGTTGAATAAACCTTACCAAATTTTCGATTTAGTCCTTTTAAATCTACAGAGTTGATTCTACACAACCGTGTCCTTGATGGATGGATCGAATTAGTCACTCAAGAGAGTTAATCTCTCAATGCACTCGGTGAGCCATTGATGGAGTAACTCGGTATTGGCTATATTTTAACTCAACCGTGGTTTTATTTTATTGGAAGACTTAACACCCTTAAGTTTGATTAAGTAAGAATTTAGTGCTTGGTTTAGTACTTATAATTTATCAAGTGGATAGCAAATTTATCGCCAGATATAAGCGATTAAAATTGCAAGAATTAAAGTCTTTGAAATGTAAATGACACAATGAAATTTTTATAGAGGTTCGAAGATGGGTTAATTCTTCTACTCCTCTCTTCTCCAACTCCGGAGGAATCCACTAAGTAATGATCGGTTTACAAAGTGGTAGTAGATCCGGATACAAGTCTTGATCACACACGGTGACTTGATCCTTTGGGACTCGATCCCGGGAGACGCCTTGATCACTCGGTGGCTTCTCGTGACGACTCGAGCTTCTTCACAGGCGGTTGCCTTGCTACTACACTCACTTGCTCAAGCTCTTTGGATTTGATCACGAAGCCCTCCAAAAGCTTAAGACTTGGCTCAACCTTGAACCTTCCTACAATCCTTCCGGAATGTAGACCCCTTGTAATCAATAGTTTCCTCTTCAACTAATTGAAGTTCTCTTTCCTTCACGGTGAGTGTTGGATTGATGTACTTCGTAATGTAGGCTTGAGGATTGAGAGTGTGTTTTGGTTTTTCTCGATGTGCTTGTATATCTCACGTGTGTTTCATACATGTATCCCCCTTTTTCTCAAACAAACTCCTCGGCCTTTTATAGTGAACTTTCAAAAATTTGCACGTTGAAGAGATAGGCTTATTTTTGAAAGTCACTTGCGATCGTTGGCTTGTCTTGTTGCGCTTCTTGGAATTGCCATTTCCTCGTATGAATTGTTCTTTCACCTTTTGAGTTCGACACGGTGTAGTGCTTCCCATTCGTTCATTCCTTTTGCACGCTCGGGACCGAGCACTCCAAGAAAGGTGGTATGGAGATATTACTTGTTTAAGTAAATCTCTTGATTTTCGCGGCAACGGTTCTTTTCTGATTATCTCGACTTGATCGCTTTTCCTTGCTTTCCCCAGGTGACTTAGAGTCGACTTCCAATCATGGATGACTCTTTGTCACTTCAACTGAGACTTGGCTTTTCTTGAGTTGACTTGACCGATGCTCCACTCACCGCTTCTTCAAGAGAGTTCCGTCTACTCTTCTTTGCCATATTCAAATTGTTTCACAAAGCAAGGTCTTCCTTCTAGTCTTGGTTTGTCTTCTTGCATGTTATGGCGTAGGCCGACTTAACTCGGCTTGGCGACTCTTATTGTTACAATACATTTTACATGCCAAGAATTGGGGTGCCAACTTTCTATTCTAAGTTTTACATGGCATTCATCAAAATCTAAACAATAAAATTCCTAACAATTTCCCTTTTTTGATGATGCCAAAACTTAAATCATTCAAAAATGCAAACATCAAAGATACATACAGATAGTGTATTGACATAGAATGTATGCGCAGAGAATAGATCTGTTTATTGATCATATCATTCTGTTCTTTTACACAATGTTTTACAAGGTGTATCGAGCACATATTTGTCTACTTTGAAAATAAAGAATTTATAGCTTTATTACGAAGACTTACATTGTATGTATTTACATAAAATACATGAAGGGTTGACAAAGAACACTTCATCTCCTTCATTGTCTCCTTCTTTCATCTTGATCAAAGATCTTCTTCTCTTCTTCTCTTTTTCTCGTCACCGCCTTGCCTTTTTCTTCTCATATGCTTTCCTGTGACTTCATCTTTTCTTATTTTTCTCGTCTCCCGCCATAGCCGAGTTTGTCTCTTGTTTTCTTCTTCTATTCTTTTTGCATACTCGGCGTTAGTTTTAGCCACTTTCAAATTTGCCACTTGGTCAAGCCCAGCCAAGATAGATCCCTCCTTTCTTTCCTGGATCTACGTATTCAATATTCTTGGGTAGAGGCCTAGGTCCGAGAAGCTTCTTCCTCCACTCATCGCTTTCTTCCTCTACCTGGGGCGTATCTTTGTCTTGGGGTCTTCTTCTTCCTTCGAGTGAGTGACTAGCAGAGTGACCAGAGAGTGATAGGAAGTCCGCTTCCCGTCGCCTTCTTCACATAACGTGAGACCCTTTTCCCAAAGATACAAGTCCCAAGCTTGAGCCATGGACATATTTGCAAAATATCCTTGATTCGAGCGTTTTGAATTCGTCAGCGATCGTGGCTCTGTCCCGACATATGAAATGGCATAAGTGTCTCTCGCTTCTCGGAATGCCTCCGTGTTCTTTCAAGATGTTCATAACTCGCATCCATTCTTCCTTCCACTTCCTTCATCTCTCGCTTCAATTATTTTTTCTTTTCGGCCATAGATACAGCAGAGTGTTGGAGTGGCAGAGTCATGAGGAGTTTTCCGCTTATAATGTCACCGTGATGAGGACCTGTTGAGGGGTTTGTGCAATCATCAAGGTCATATATTTTGATCCTTCCCCCTCAGCAGATTTTTCTTTCTTTTGTTTCAAAATTTCCTCGGTGATTTTCCCTTCTCGGTTGTTCCTTCACCGCTTCTTTTCTTTTGACTTGATTTTTCTTTGCTTTAAGGTATTCCTATTCCCCCTTTTTGGCATCATCAAAGGATAGAGAACCCCGGGGAACATGGCAAGCATGAAGTCGAGCTGCGGATAGTCGAAGTTTCGCTTCAAGTCTCTGCGTTGTAAGCATCACGAATTCGGATCGAGTAGCGTTGGACTCTCTGAAATTAGCTTCATCTCGGCCATGAGAAGGCTGAATTTTCTAGTCATGTGTTCTTCCAAACGCCTTTGTAGATCATTTGTATTCGCTCACGCGATAGCTTTATCTCGGCAGATGAGCTTCATGCATGTGCTCAATATGTTCTCTCGGCCGTTTTTGCATCGGCATTTTGACTCTCCACACTAGCGACTTGTTGAACAATGTCCGAAGTATCTCACTTGTTCCACACGCATTGTTTCTTCGATGTTGCCACCATTCCCTCGATTGTTATGCCTCTCAAGTCTACATTTGTAAGGGTGGCATCTCTGTTGTCCGATCGCATATCCAAAGAGGCACGATGCCTCTCCATCCATTCAACCTCGGCCAAATAGTGCCTTGAACACTTCGTACTTGATTGATTCTTTCATTGCGGTGATGGCCATACAAACATCAAAGTCATAATCATTTGGAACAATGGTGTCGATGGAAGAAAGAGCTGGTTTGTGATAGCGTGCTTGTTCGTTTTTCGACTCTTCGTGGAGTTCTCGTATCTCCAGTGAAAAAAGGAAAGATTCTACAAAAGATTCATCACCGCCAAGGATCATTCGATGATGAGCGGTGCGCGTGAAGTTCTTTTGGGAATCGATCCTGCTGCGGCTTGAGGAGCTCTGCTCGGTGGATCTTTGGTTCAAATTTGGGTTTTGTTGTGAAGTAGTCGGTTTGCGGAGCTCGGTATCTCAACAACCGTTGGTCGCAGATTTCTTTGATCCTCGGTGTCTTAACAACCGTTGGTCTCTCGGTGATTTTTCCAATTGCGTAGGCGGTCCTCGGCCTTATCGGTAGCGTCATCGGACGATGATGAGATTTCCATTGGTGGCTCATCATCAAAGTTAAAGGTTTGACGAGTAGTCTTGGGATCGAACTTACTTGTGCTTGGAACACCCGCAATTTGAGTCTTTTGGATTTGCACTTTCGGGATGACTCGGGCCTTCTTCTTTCGCTTCGATCCCGAAAGGATACATCAGATTATCCGGGAATCATGAAGTGCGCTTATCTCTTCTCGGATGGGTCGATTATAGCGGGAGGGATGTTCTCTACTTGACTTCTTTACCCCGGAAGTCTCAACCTCCCGTAGGGCCTTCATTACCTCTAGCGGTCTCTCTTTGCGGCGAGGCCTTGGTCCTCCCTTTCGGCTTGAGTGTCGGTATCTTAGGGTCTTTCGGTGGCATCCATTGGAGTCTCAACCCCATGGATTGCACTTTCATCGCCAGTGTTAACTGTGGGTCGTTCCATCTCGTGCCTCGATTGCATCGGCGTCATTAGCCACGGCGGTTGGCACCTCGGTTGAGAGCAGTCTCAAGCGTATCGAGCTTCGTTGATGGCAACTTGTCGTTTCTTCTTGTGTTTGTATTTTCTCTACTTCGCCTCCTTGATTCGTTGTGGAGTCATCTGCAGCATCCTCCGACCTTGCTGCTGTGGTGGAGGAGTTTTCCTCCGGGCGCACCGGTGAGTGACTTGTAATGGGGTCACTCGTCTCCAAACTCCCATTGTTTCGATTGATTGTTCGTAGTTGGGCAGGTGGTAGCACACCTTCAATAGGGGTTGGCTCGATTGGGGTCCCCACTATCCCGTTTCATCGCCATCTCCCTTATTGCTTCTTCGAGTGAGTGGGAAGTGGTAAAGAAGAACAACAGTGGCTATTTCTTTGAACCACTCCCATTGGATCGATTTCGGTGTGTTCGGAGGACTCTCCTGGTCCCTCCATTAGTCTTTGCTCGTGAAGGATTCTTGACTCGTGCAATGCTTGCTGCATTTGCAACTCTTCTATGGCGGCAGACATTCTAGGTTCTCGTCACTTTGTCGAGAAGACATCAAGGAGAGGATGTGTGTGTTACGGGTGCCGGAGATAGGGCGGATGCTTTCCTTCTCACGTGCTTCGGCTTCTTCACTTTGCTTTTTTCTCTCCTTGTCCTTGTAGATCTGCAGGATGTCCGTGCGATTGTCTTCATCAGAGTGGGAGCACGATAGTTAATCGAGGAAATTTAGCGATTCCTTCTTCTTCTTCTATGAACTCAAAGCCGTTGGAACTGTTCCTTGACTTACTCAACTTCCATTTCCTCCACTCACGCAGACGATTTTGGATGTCTGGGTAAGGTGGAGATAGGATCATTACATCACTATCCGCTCTGGCAGTTCTTTCTTGTGCTTCAAATGTGTGAGCTTTCTTTGTGTCTTCGAGTTGCCTCTGCTGATCGCCTTGAGCAGACTTGGGCTGTTTCATCAACTACATCCGGAGACTCTACTTCTCCGGTAGTCTCAGTATTTGTGCTAGCCGAGTAACCGACTCATTTGGTTTCTCGATTGGATCGCTTGACGATTCTTCTTCGTCTCTGGTTTGTACCGGGGAATTTCAGTTCGAGAGATGTTGTTTTTCGAGTCTTGTGCGGTGGGGCGGTCTTTGGTGTCTTTTTCGAGGAGCGGGCCGTCGTGGCTTCTCGTTCTCCTCTTCTTGACGATCGAAGAAGGTATTTGTGAGTCCTTCTCGCCCGCCGCTGCAGGGGCGGGAGACACATTTCTTTGGGGTAGGTGACTTCTGCTGCGGGCGAGGAGCATGTTTGGTTTTCTTTGCTGCAGGGGCGTGATCTTCTTAGCATTTGCGGGCGGCTTTCTTTCTTCTTGGTGGAGAGGAAACAGTTGTATCTTTCGGGGTCATTTGATTCCCCCTCCTCTTGGTGTCGGCTCTCTTGGCGTAAGCTCTCTTCGTGCGCCTGAGAGGTTTGCTCGAACATCCTCTTGTTAACATGGAATGCCTTCCCATGTCTAAGAGGGACTCTTTTCACCTCCAATAGTCGGCCAATCACCAGGCCATATCCTAGGGATCCTCCAAATGAACCATCTTCTTTGAAGGACTTGTTCCCACGTTCGCGCGAGTCTGCTGTGAGACAAACTCAGCCCAATTTATCTTCTTTTCTTCGATGATTGCAACCATTACAATCGCTTTGCCTTTGTGATTGGTCAAAGCCGCCAAATTTGATGTCAATACATTTGGCAACTATGTCCAACAACTTGTGATAATCCTCCTTCAAATGATCTCTTGTTTTTTGTGTATATTATTTTATCAAAGTCGGACTTGGCTATTTCTTTCCATGCGTCGGCCCAAGTTTACATCGGCCGTTAATCTCTCGATGCTCCTTCAGCAGTAGTGAGCGGTGGTCACCAAATCCTTGGCGAGAGATAGTCACCGCTTTCCGTGTCTGAGATGACTTGATTCCTTCATCGTGAATCTCGGCATTCACGTAGAATTGTATGCGACTTCCTCCACATATGTCATCGGGTATTCTAACGTCGAAACGGTTTTTGAGACCGGACGTTTCTAACTTTTCAGCGATTTTCTTCACTAGGGTGTCGTCGGACCCCTGTTTCATCATTTCTCGAAATCCACCGTAGAGCCCGTGTGGATTTGCTTTCCTAACTTGGTAAAGTCATAAGTTGGTGCCATTTCTCAGGATTATTTCAAAGAAAAACTCGAGAAAATGATTTGAAGATTGATAGGGTTTCGAGAGTATTTTGCCTTTGCTTTTGAGAGAAAGAGATGAACAGTTTTTAGAAGTGTGAGAGAGAAACGGACGAAAATGGTTTAAATATGGTTTATGAAAGGGCGTGCGGGTGGTTTTGAAATGTGATCGAAATCAACGGCTTTGATTTTGCACGCCTATTTAGCATTTCATGTCTCGTATTTAATGCGGCAAAGCATTTATATCCAATCATAAGCTTGGTGTGCAGCTTTATCTGTACACATCATCATTATCTTTGACGTATTTCTTAAAACATTAAGAAGCTTAGTCAAACGACCGTTTTTGTCACTTTTCTCATAAGTTATTCACTTATCCCTTAGCGATTTAACTCTACTTCTCACGATTCTCTTAGTGACTCGGCTATCACCGACTAAATTAATGTCTTTTCCGAAACCTGATTTGATTCTTGGTGATTTACATTTTCGACTCTTTTTCACCCCTTTTCTTCCATTTCTCTTCTTTGATTAAATGAGTGTCATTTCACTCAATTAACCCCAACTCATGTTTGAGTTCTTCAAATCTTGACTCACATAATGGTTTTGTGAAGATGTCAGCTAGTTGTTTATCAGTTGAGATATATTCCAGGATGATGTCCTTCTTTTCAACATGATCTCTTATGAAGTGATATCTGACATCAATGTGCTTTGTTCTTGAATGCAACACAGGATTTTGAGTAATTGCAATTGCACTTGTGTTATCACACATGATTGGAATTTCTTTTTCCTCAATTTCATAGTCTCTCGATTCTTTGTCTCATCCATAGGACTTGGGCAACTTGTTTGCCCAGCCTATGTATTTCTCGCCCATTGTAGAGGTGGCTATTGAGTTTTGCTTCTTGCTAAACCAGAAATTAGTCTGTTTCCTAGCATTTGACATGTGCCTCGAAGTGCTCTTCTGTCCACTCTGCATCCAAAGATAGTCGAATCGAATAGCCAATTAGCTTGAATCCACCTTCCTTTGGATACCATAGGCCTACTTTCGCTTCCTTTCAAGTATCTCAATATTCTCTTTTTGTCATATGGCTTTCTTTTTGGAGCAGATTGAAATCTTGCACACATACACCTACGGCAAAGGTGATGTCCGGCCGCTTGTTGTGAGATAGAGCGTTGATCCAATAAGTGCTCAGTATCTTGTTTGATCTACGAGTGCTTGCCATCCGCATCCATGTCCATTTTGACCGATGTGTTCATTGGTATTTTTACGAAGACTTCTCTTCCATACCAAATTTTTCATTAAATCTCGGTGTATTTTGTCGACTTATGAAGGTTCCATCCTTGTTTGTTTTACTTGGAGTCCAAGGAAGAATGTCGACTCTCCCATCATGCTCATTTCAAATTTACTTTGCATGAGGTTTGAAAACTTTTCACACGACTCTTTGTTTGTGGATCCAAAGATGATGTCATCAACATATATTTGAACAAGTAGAATACTCTTCTTGTCTTGAATTCGAAAAGTGTTATATCTACTTTTCCTTTTTGTGAATCCATTTTCGGTTAGGAATTGTGACAAGGTATCATACCATGCTCGGGTGCCTGCTTCAATCCATACAGGGCTTTCTTGAGTTTGTATACCTTATCTCCAAGAGTCTTCTCGCTCAAATCCTGGAGGTTGTTCAACATACACTTCTTCTTCCAATAAACCATTTAGGAATGCACTTTTTACATCCATCGATATACAATGAAATTCTTGTGAGTGCATAGGCAAGAAACATCCTTATAGCTTCCAATCTTGCTACGAGGGCAAATGTTTCATCAAAATCTATCCCTTTTTCTTGGCAATATCCTTTGGCTACTAGTCTTGCTTTGTTTCTTACCACGAACCTTCCTCGTTCATCTTATTTTCGAACACCCATTTGGTTCCAATAACATTTTGATGTATGGGTCTTGCACTAATTCCCATACTTTATTTCTCTCAAACCGATTCACTCTTCTTGCATAGCTTGAATCCAATGTGTGTCGTCCAATGCTTGGGACACATCTTTGGGCTCTATTTTGCGAGATGAAGCATGTGAACATAGCTTCTTGTTGAGTTCGGATCTTGTTTTGACACCTTCTCTTATATCTCCAATGACAAGTTCTCGTGGATGGTCTCTCTCCCATCTTACATCAGTTGGAGTAAGTTAGTGGATTGATCGACTTGCGGTACGTGTTCTTTGTGGTCGACTCTCTCATAATCACTTTTTTGCAAATTTTAATTTGTTTTTGAGATTGACTATCTCATCTTCTTTCGAATTGATAATTCGGCCGACTTCAAAGGGACTCTTCAGTATGGTTGGATGATTCAAACTTATCGGTGACTCTACAATGTCTTCTCCATTTACATTTGGCTCATCGAATACTACATGAATGGATTCTTACGTAACCATAGTTCTTTTGTTGAGTATTCTCAGAGGCTTTGCTTTCAATTTGAGTATCTAAGAAGATACCTTCATCACCTTTAGCATCAAAGGCCTTTAGGTTGTCTTTGCCGTTGTTGTGGATGAAGCATTTACATCCAAATATTCGAAATATGCAACACTTGGTTTTCTTCGATCCGGATCTCATAGGGAGTCTTTGTCAGTTGTTTGTTTATCATACATCTGTTTTGGGTGTAGTGTCGTGTTGATTGCTTGACCCCAAAATCTTTTGGTAACCGCTTGCTAACATGGTCCTTGCTACTTCTTTGAGGGTTTTATTCCTTCTTTCTCGCAACTCCATTCTCTCGTGGAGTCCTGTGCTAGAGATAGTTCATGACCAATACCATTCTCAATACAATCTTGAGTTATTATTCCATTGACAAACCCATTCCTCTATCGATCTTATTTTGATAATGGTTTGACTCTTCTCGTTTTGAATCCTCTTCATCATTTGTGGTAGTTTTTGTAGAGTTTCTTTCTTCTTGCACATGAATATTGTCCATGTATATCTTGAGTAGTCATCTACTACCACCAAGGTGTATTTCTTTCCACTTATCTTTGTTTGGTTCCGGGCCAAATAGATCCATACGGCGAGATGTAATATTCTTGTTGAGGATGGGCATGTCTTTTCTTTGAATGATGATTTGATTTGCTTTCCCTTCCGGCATGCATCATATATACTCTCCTTCTTGATATCGAGTCGGTAGTCCTTCCACAAGATGACTTCTTGCCCGAACTTGTTAATTGTTTTGAAATTCGGGTGACTCGGCTTTTTTGTGCCCACGCCTAACTTGATTCATTTGTCTTTCTTTGCTAGTAGAAGCAGTCTTGGGTGTTGCGATTGACCAATCCACTACATACATATTTTTCTGTCTACACCCTTGCAAAGACAACTTCATTTGATTCAATATCTTTGATTTGGCATATTCCCATGTTGAATCCAACATTGTAGCCCTTGTCACGAGTTGGATGATGCTTAGCTTGAGTTAAAGTTGAGTCCTTCAACATATGCAACGTCTGTGATTTCTAATCCATTCCTCTTGATGGATCCAATGCCTCTTATTTCACCAGGAGCTTCATTTCCTCCAAATATGACTTTTGCTCCTTTGACTTCCTTGAATTTTGACAGATTTCTCTTATTTCTGTCATATGTCCCGGAATGACCACTATCCATGTACCAGGTTCCTTGGCACTCATTTATTCCTGAACCCGCAATCAAGGAAATTAAGTTTTAGGTACCCATACTTGTCCGGGTCCCGAGGGGTTAGAATTGTAAGATGATCCAACCAACCTATAGCCAAATCATTTGACTCTAAGGGGTTGCCATCTATCGATTGCCATAATCATAATTAATCCTGGCAAATTGCTTGGGGATTTGGTTCATACAAATTGTCTCTTTTGTCCGTATGCTGCGCATATGTGTTTTAGCAATTGCCTTTCTTGGGTAATTGTGGTGTTTTTGAGTGTAGTGCCTAGGTGCATATGTGTGTTGATGAAAGCTTTTATGCTTTTGGAATGGCCTTTCTTTGAGTTCTAGGCCTTTGCCATTTTGGGCTTATATTCCATAAGTCTGTGGCGATAGTTCACATTATTCCAATCGGCTTGGCTTGGATATTTTCTACCATTCCCATCATATGTATTTCTTTTATGGGTTTTACGGTATTTTTGGTAGCTCTGCTTCCTTTTACTGAGTATTTTCGTTAGGAGTTTCTTTGAGGACTCTGGGTGAATCTCTTCTCGGTTGTCCTTTCAAAGACACTCAACCGGCCGTTTTCCTTTTCCTTTGTAACCAAGGCGTTTGCTTGTTATTGTGCTTTGGAGTGAATGTGTGTGCAACATTTAGAGTTTTGGATTTTTCGGACTCTTCATGACTTGAAGATCCTTTTTCCAAAATTTCTCTTGAGGTTTGACATGGCACAGAGGAATTAAATCTAGCTTTGTCTTGTCTCCACATTCTCTTTGACTCATGATAAGATCATCCAATGATTTAGATGCCTTAGTGAATGAGGCAATAACATTCTTGAGGTCATTCTCCTCTTTTCTATAGCAGCAATTTTCGCTTTACTAATTTAGCATTTTCACTTTAAACCTTCATTCTCATCAGCTATTTGACTTAGGGTACTCGGCTCCTTAGTCACTTTGAGTTTTGACTTTTGAGTAATTTGTTTTCCTCATTCAATAGTGTGTGAGGATTTAATGTGTTCAAAATCTTTCATCATTTTGCCTAATGAATCATAAAGATCGAAGTAGGTGATGAAGTGTGTGTGTCACGATCACTATCACTAGTGTCGAGTTTGTTGAGTTAGATTGTACCTCATCTTCTTGATCTTGTTCTTTGGCCATCAAGCGGATCAAGGCTTCTTCTTCAGAGTCACTTGAGTAGTCACCACCGCTTTGCTCTCAATCACCTGCTTTTGTTTCTCTTGAGCATTTTTTGATCTCAGCCGGACCATCATTGCCTTTTTTCTTTTCTTGTCATCTTTCTCTCAAGATCTTCCTTTCTTCTTCATCCCTGTCTTGTTGACTACGAGGATATGGACAATCAATGGCATAGTGACCTGGTTGTCTAAGGTTCAACATAGATACTCAACCTTTTGATCGACTCTTTCTATCCTTGGATTGCCCTTTGATACTCAACTTTTTGATGATCCATTCTCTTGGTTGGCCTATCATCCTTGATTTGGAGGAGCCGAGTGTCTTCCGGAAGATTCACCCTTTCCTCTCTTGTAGTTATTATTAAAGAACTTGTTAAATCTTTTAACCATCGGGGCTATTTCTTCCGGGTCAATTACCTCTTTGACCTCAGCTCTCTTCCCATCTTTGACAATTAGAGCGGTTGTTTTGGGTACAGGTTGTCTCTTCCTCGGTCTTTTCTTCTCACTCAAACTCGTAGGCTTTGAGGTCCGAGAATAACTCATGGTTGGATGTCTTTGATAGGTCCATGGAATGTCTCGTGCCATGACCTTCATTTCCCATTCATTTGGAAGACTTTTTAGGATCTTCATACACATTTCTTCGTGTATATTCCTTTCCAAGTGTAGATGACTCATTTGTGATTTCGTGAACCGAGCGTCTAGTTGATCCAGGTCTCTCCCGAGATCATTTTGAAGTTCTCAAATTTCTGATGACCATCGATAATTTGTTTTCTTTGATTTGCTCGAGCCTTCACAAATCAATGTCACTTGTCCCCATTTCTTTAGCCGTTTTGCATGATTTGACTTTGTTGAACATGGCTTTGTCCAAGGTTTTGTAGAGGATGTCCTTGGCTACATTGTCCAGGTTATATCTTTTTCGTCATCATTTGTCCACTCGAGTTCTTGGTTTTCAACCATGACCGGTCAGGAGAAACATCTTCTTCTCCTTTGCAACTCTTCGCATGCGGATGTGTTCGGCTTTAATATTTGCGAGAGGCCCATCTTCTATCACTATCCACATCTCATCATGTAATCTTTGATAGATGAGCACTCGCATACGAATTTTCCAATCATCAAATTCTTCGATAGTGAACATAGGGATGCGTGTCAAATTTGCTTCCATGATAATAACTTTTTTTTTTTTTTTAAAGATTTTGAAGGTTTAAGTACTAAAGCGGACTTTGAAAAGTTTGGAGATCTAGTTGAATAACGAATGCGGAGGGTTCAATGAACCAACGACGATACCACTTGTAGGTCCCAGGGGTGTAAGAGTAAGGTTTAGAAGGGGGTTGAATAAACCTTACCAAATTTTCGATTTAGTCCTTTTAAATCTACAGAGTTGATTCTACACGAGATGTGTCCTTGATGGACGGTCGAATTAGTCACTCGGTAGAGTTAATCTCTCAAGACTCAACTTCGGTGAGCCATTGATGGAGTAACTCGGTTTGTTGGCTATATTTTAACTTTGTGGTTTTATTTTCATTGGAAGACTTAACACCCTTAAGTTTGATTAAGTAAGAATTTAGTGCTTGGTTTAGTACTTATAATTTATCAAGTGGATAGCAAATTTATCGTGAGATATAAGCGATTAAAATTGCAAGAATTAAAGTCTTGAAATGTAAATGACACAATGAAATTTTTATAGAGGTTCGAAGATGGGGTAATTCTTCTACTCCTCTCTTCTCCAACTCCCGGAGGAATCCACTAAGTAATGATCGGTTTACAAAGTGGTAAATCCGGATACAAGTCTTGATCACACACAGTGACTTGATCCTTTGGGACTCGATCTGAGACGCTTGATCACTCGGTGGCTTCGTGCGACTCGAAGCCTTCTTTCGCAGGCGGTATCTTGCTACTCTGACTCACTTGCTCAAGCTCTTTGGATTTGATCACGAAGCCCTCCAAAAGCTTAAGACTTGGCTCAACCTTGAACCTTCCTACAATCCTTCCGGAATGTAGACCCCTTGTAATCAATAGTTTCCTCTTCAACTAATGAAGTTCTCTTTCCTTCACGGGTGAGTGTTGGATTGATGTACTTCGTAATGCAGCTTGAGGATTGAGAGTGTTTCGGTTTTTACGATGTGCTTGTATATCTCACGTGTGTTTCATACATGTATCCCCCTTTTCTCAAACAAACTCCTCGGCTTTTTTATAGTGAACTTTCAAAAATTTGCCCGTTGAAGAGATAGGCTTATTTTTGAAAGTCACTTGCAAAGTCGTTGGCTTGTCTTGTTGCATTCTTGGAATTGCCATTTCCTCGTATGAATTGTTCTTTCACCTTTTCGAGTTCGACACGGTGTAGTGCTTCCCATGGTTCATTCCTTTTGCACGCTTCGGATGAGCACTCAAGAAAGGTGGTATGGAGATATTACTTGTTTAAGTAAATCTCTTGATTTCTCGTAAACGGTTCTTTTACGATTATCTCGACTGATTTCTTTTCCTTGCTTTCCCCCAGGTGACTTAGAGTCGCCTTCCAATCATGGATGACTCTTTTGTCACTTCAACTTGAGACTGGCTTTTCTTGAGTTGACTTGGTGATGCTCCACTGTTGCATCTCGCTTCTTGCGATAGAGTTCCGTCTACTCTTCTTTGCCATATTCATTGTTTCAAAGCCAAGGTCTTCCTTCCGGTCTTTTTGTCTTCTTGCATGTTATGGCGTAGTCGATTTAACTCGGCTTGGCGGCTCTTATTGTTATAATACATTTTACTGACAAGAATTGGGGTGCCAACTTTCTATTCTAAGTTTTACATGGCATTCATCAAAATCTAAACAATAAAATTCCTAATAGGAAAAATTCTCAACCATCCACCTCTAAACCGGGTACGCAAAATATTATTAAACGCTTAGCATCTTCTTCTAATAATGTTTATTATGCTAGTGATGAGGATGATGAAGAAACGGGGCGGCTCTTGTTAGAAAATTTGCAAAATTTGTAAACAAAAATAAAGCAAGAAAGCCTAGAGACAATTCTTGTTTCAAATGCGGAAAATCCGGGCACTACATAGCCGATTGCCCAAAATTAGCGGAAGAGGAACAAAAGAAGAAAAAGCCTTTTCCGAAAAAGAAGGCGTTAAATGCGGATGTCAAAACTTGGGATGAATTACTTGAAACAACCGACGAGGAAGGAGAATCCGAACATGGTCTTATGGCCATAGACGATGAAAATACCGAGGTATGCTCTAATGTTCCATCTTCTTCCCTAGTTGATGAATTACAATGTGATTTTGATGAATTGCAAAATGAGTTTCAAAATTTGATTGTTAAATACAAGAATTTGAAAAATGAGCATAAAGAGCTTAAACTAGAAAAAGATAAATTATTTACTTCTTATGATTCTCTTGATAAGGCTCATGCTATTACTCTTATTATGATCCGTACTCTTGAAACCGAAAAACAAACGCTCACAAATGATATGGAAAATTTGAAAAAGGATGTGCATCGATTCAATTTTGAGTATGGATAAAGTCACAAAAATTTAGATGCACAAAGAGGTGAGCATTGTAAATTAGGACTTGGTTACAAACCTTTTCAAAATGCTTCTAAGAAAAATGACCAAGGTCCAACCTTTGTTCGTGCTAGTAGTCCTCGTATTATTACTTGTTTCTATTGTGGTAAGAAATGGACACTATGATAGTAATTGTAAATTGAAGAATAATTTTAGCTATTATTGGAGACCCAAAGGTCTCAAGGCTAACCCCCATGGACCCCAAAATTATAGGGTACCTAAAAATAATTCCTTTGTAGGTTATAGGGGCTATAACAACAATGGAAGATTCAAAATGGCTCGTGGACAGCGGATGTTCACACCATATGACTGGAAAGAGAGAACTTTTTACCAATATCAAGCTCCAAGAAGAGGGTATGGTCATGTTCGACAATGGCAAAGGAAAAATTCTTGGAAATGGAGAAGTTGGTAACTCTTCTTTCTCTCTTAGTAATGTTCTTTTAGTAGAAGGGCTTAAGTTTAATCTGATAAGTGTTAGCAAACTTTGTGACTCAAATTATAATGTTGTTTTTAATAAAGAAAAATGCCTTATTTCCAAAAATGATAAAATTATTTGTGAAGCAATTAGAAAAGGCAATCTTTACAAAATTTGTACAAGTGATTTGGTTAGTCAAAATGTTTCTTGTCTTGTCTCCAATAATGATTTAACTAGTTTATGGCATAGGCGACTTGGACATGTTGGATATAAAAATTTGCAAACTATTTACAAAAACCAACATGTAAAAGGACTACCCAAATTGAATTTTGAAAATCTTTGCTTATGTCACTTGTCAAAAGAACAAATTAGTTAAGAGTAGTTTTAAGCCCAAAAATGGAATTTCCACTACCAAACCCCTACAAATGCTTCATCTTGATTTGTATGGGGATATTGGTACGGCAAGTCTAAGTGGAAAACATTACACTTTTGTTATAGTTGATGATTTTTCTAGATATACTTGGGCTCTATTTCTTGCAAATAAAAGCGATGCCGTTAATGAGTTTGTTAAGTTGTGTAGACTTATTGAGAATGAAAAAGAAGATACTATTAAGTCTATTCGAAGTGATCGAGGTGGAGAATTTGACGGCGAATTTAGAGTCTTTTGTGAAACCAAAGGATATAGTCATAATTTTCCGGCTCCAAGAACACCTCAACAAAATGGAGTAGCAGAAAGGAAGAATCGGACACTTCAAGAAATGAGTCGGTCCATGCTCAATGAATTTTCACTTCCAAAATATTTTTGGTCAAGTTGTTATCAGAAACATTTGCTATGTCATTAATCGAGTTTATATTCGTCCTGAAATGAATAAAACTCCATATGAGCTTTGGAAAGGAAGAACTCCAAATATTAGTTATTTCAAAATATTTGGATGTAAATGTTTTATTTTGAATACTAAGGATCAATTGGAGGCCGATGAAGGAATATTTATGGGGTATTCAACCAAGAGCAAAGCATATCGAGTTTACAATAAGACTAGTGGGGTTGTTGAAGAATCCATTCATGTCAAATTCAATGAAGCTTCGGATGTTGAAAGGATACCCAATGATGAAAGTGATGAAAAGGATATTGTTGAACCTATTGTTCAAGTGATGCTCTAAATGATCAACCTTCAAGCTCAAATATTCCTCAAGAAGACAAAGGTGATACTTCGGATCTTCCCGTAGCATTGAAATTTAAAGGAGATCACCCAAAAGATTTTATTATTGGTGATCCCCTTGATAAAGTAATGACTCGAGGAAAATTTGCCGAGAAAGCTCTTATATCTCAAAAAGAGCCTAAAAATGCTAAGGAAGCTATTGAAGATGAGGATTGGTTTTTAGAAATGCAAGAGGAGTTGAATCAATTTGAAAGGAATGATGTATGGGAACTAGTACCTTATCCTCCATCTCAAACAATTATTGGCACAAAATGGGTATTTCGGAACAAGCTCGATGACCAAGACAATATTGTTCGAATAAAGCAAGGTTAGTAGCTCAAGGTTATTGTCAAGAAGAAGGTATTGATTATGATGAAACATTTGCACCTGTAGCACGTTTAGAAGCTATTCGTATTTTACTTGCCTATTCTTGCTTTAAAAATTTCAAGCTTTACCAAATAGATGTTAAATCCGCTTTTCTAAATGGTATTATTCAAGAAGAAGTCTATGTAAAACAACCTCCGGGGTTTGAAAAATTTTCTAGGCCTAATGATGTTTATAAACTTAAAAATGTCTTATATGGTTTAAAACAAGCACCTTGTGCATGGTATGATAGACTTAGCTCTTTTCTTTTGCAAAATGGTTTTACAAGAGGTAAAGTTGATACTACTCTCTTTGTTTTTGAAAAAGGGCAAGATTGCTTATTAGTGCAAATTTATGTTGATGATATTATTTTTGGTGCTACTAATGAATCCTTGTGCAAGAAATTTTCTAAGTTAATGCAAGGTGAATTTGAAATGAGTATGATGGGGGAGCTCAACTTCTTCCTTGGACTTCAAATTAAGCAATGCCAAGAAGGAATATACATTTCACAATCCAAGTATACAAAAGAACTTTTGAAGAAGTTCGGAATTGAAGAAGGAAGAACCGTCTCTACCCTAATGGCAACAAACGTCAAGATTGACAAAGATGAAAAAGGCAAGTCGATTGATGAATCCAAATATCGAGTTATGATTGGTAGTTTACTTTATTTAACCGCAAGTAGACCGGATATTCTTCATGCCGTATGCCTATGTGCTCGTTTTCAAAGCAATCCCAATGAATCTCATATGAGTGCCGTTAAAATAATTTTTAGATATTTGAAAGACACTATTCAATATGGTTTATTTTATCCAAAGAATGAAAATTTTTCTCTTAAAGGTTATAGTGATTCGGATTATGTGGGAAATATTGATGATCGTAAAACTACTTCCGGATCATGTTAATTTTTAGGCGATTACCTAGTTTCTTGGTTTTCAAAGAAACAAAATTGTATTTCACTTTCAACGGCCGAAGCCGAATATATTTCCGCGACCTTTTGTTGTACTCAATTGCTTTGGATGAAACAAACCTTAGCGGATTACAAATGCTCTTTTGAAAGTGTTCCTATCTTTTGTGATAATATATCCGCTATAAATATTGCTCAAAACCCGGTCCATCATAACCGTACTAAACATATTGAGATTCGACATCATTTTCTAAGGGATTGTGTTTCAAAACGAAAAATTGAGATATCTTTTGTACCATCTCAAGATCAATTAACGGATATTTTTACAAAACCGCTATCTTCCGAGACTTTTGTGTCAATACGAGCTCGGTTAGGCACAGTGCATATTGAATGAGGTCCATGATTGCATTTTGCACATTTTTAAAACTTAGGGGCGAAAAATCAGATTTTTGGTTCAAACCTCGGATTTTGGAAAACAGAATGAACAACTGGGCTGACTGGGGCAAGGTCGACCGGTCGCCCATGACGTCGACCGGTCGCCCCTAGCTATATTTTTGGTTAAAATCGTTTTTGTTCTCAGTCACATTCACTTTGGTCTTTCGTGTTCATTTTTCGTCCCCTTCGTATTTTGCACACAAATTTCACTTCAAATTTGTCTTATTGCATACATTTTATATTTTGGACTTCATGAGGCTCGATATCATCATCATTGCTCATCTTTACCGATTAAATGGTAAGAATTTCTCTTTTTTTATCTCAATTGGGTTGAACCCTTGAGAATGTGCTTATATCTTGTCACTTTGATGAAATTCTTGTATTAGTATGTTGTATATGATGATTGATGATGAATGAATATTGTTGTATTGCAATTGGTGATGATTTTTTTTGGCTTAAACGAATCACAAAGGCGTTATATTTTTCTTGTTTTATTCGACGCACGCCAAGTGTTCGACAAAATGTTTCAATGAAAAATTCATTACCTACATGATTCTCTTGATTTGAAAAGTTTTATAAGTTTATAGAGATCATGTTTTATCAATCAAATGAGCTTTTACAAATCAAATGAGCAATGTTTTCCCTTTTATTCGAAATTTAAGCTTAAATGCTCAATATGCTCGATAAATCGATTAAATTGCGCACTTTGATATAATTATATGATATTTTTATCGTCTTTAACATTATTTTTGATGATTCCAAAGGGGAGAAACAGAAAACGCTCATACGCTCAAAGAAGCAAAAATAAGCTTGCAAGAAAAGCTATAAGCTATGGCTCTTTAAAGCAAAAGTTGTGCACAATACTTAGTCCATGTGATGTATTATGGACTTTTATGCTTGACTAATGATGTTTTATGACAGGGGGAGCTTATAAGCTCATGAAATTCAAGCTTAAGTTGTAAAAGCTAAGCTTTTAGCTTTTAGTTGGTTGCTTTTTTACTTGTTCTTGATATGCATATTGATAGGGGGAGCTTGTGCAAATATGATTTTGAAAAATCTTTGCTCCTATCCTTGTGTGTTTGTACTTATGATGAATCTTGCTTATAATGGATTGATGTTTTAGACCAGAAAATTTGTTTTGTTTTAAAATCAATTTCCTAAAATTGTTTTGGTTTGTAATCATCAAAAAGGGGGAGTTTGTTAGATAAATATTTTTATCAAGATTTTGATGATTATGTTTAAATAAATTTTTATACCAAAACTATATTTATGTATGTTGTCCAAAATACTCCTAAATGTTTTAAAATGTTTTTACTAATTTTTGGAGTATTTCTTAGAGTTTATTATTCGATAAAAAAATTGGACAACATATTTAATGTTTTTATGTTAATTTGTTTTTACACCAAAACAATGTTTATAAATGTTGTCCAAATACTCCTAATTGATTTAAAATATTTTTACTAATTTTTTGGAGTATTTCTTGAAGTTTATTTTTAAAAAAATCGGACAACATTTCAAGCTGAAGGTTGACCGGTCGAGCAAGACGTCGATCGGTACCTGAAGAACGCAAAAATTGAAACAGAACACTCCAGGAGTGAAATATTGAAGAGGGGGACCGGTCCAGCAGGGGGCCGACCGGTCGCACCCTAGGGCGACCGGTCACACCCCCCTTGACCGGTCGACCCCCCCTGCAACCTGTACCTGGATCGCACTATTTTCTTCCAACGTTCAAAATTTTCTACAGGACGACCGGTCGCCCTGTGCAATTCTGTGACAGAAAAATTGTACCGTTTGAACTCTTTGACAACAAGATTTACTTTTCATTTTTGTACAATATTTCTACATCTTGTGATCCTCTTTTTGTAGACAAAAGTTAAGAAGAAGGAGCCTATGTTGGGAGCCTGTGTTGGTGAAAACTCTCCTATAAATAGAGGATGAATTGAAGACACAAGATATAACACATACAAGCAAATACACAACAAGAAATCTGCAAATTCTCCAAGTCTTCATTTTTATACTCTTGTTGTAATAGCCTAGTTCTTGCACTTGCACAATCTTGAGGTCTAGGCTTTTCATTCTTGATTACACTTGCCTTTGAAAGTTTGTATACTTCAATTATTGAGTTGTAATCTTGAATTTTTCTATCATCCAAAACAAGATATCCTTGTTAGTGTTCTTGTGGTAAGAACACACTTGGGTGATCTTAGGTGTTGAAGAGTGTGGTACTCTTCATAGGTGTTGAAGGAAGATTGTGTTAATCTCCTTGAAGGTGTTGTAAGAAGATTGTGGTAATTTTCAAAGGTGGTGTTGTAACAATTGTGGTAATTGTTAATAAAATCTTTTTCGTTTTGAAATCCACTTCGGATATACTAGGGGTGGTAGAGCACGTAGTCCCTAGGTGGGGTGAAGCTCTATAAATCATCGAGTGTTGTTTAATTTCCGCATCTACTTTCTTGTCAATTACTTGTTCATTCGAAAAAGAGGGCGATTTGCTAAAAATCGGCATAATCTATTCACCCCCTTTAGATTATCGTAGCCACTTGGACTAATGTAAAACCTTTGACAAATTTGCCATCGCTGTCTTGGATATAAACGCCTATCCCCTCGGTTAAAGGGTAAGGAGATCGCATCGTCAATGTAGACATGAAAACCGGTTGGGCTTGCACGAGAAGTGGGGAGTCATTGAGGGGAGGTGGGGGTCTTTCGAGGCCACACTTTAGATGGCGATATGTGGAAAGAGTGATTGATGCGGAGGTGACAATGGAATGCGGAGAGAAAGGTTGTTGTTCGAAGACAAGTTTGTTGCGGCTAAACCAAACTCCGTTGCGGCTAGACAAGTTTGTTCGAAGACTTCTAATTTGTAAGCATGTTGTATTGTTATGCTAATTTGGTTAAATTTCCTATCAACACATGAAATTGAAAGTAACACTACGGTGTCGGCCAACGGGCCATATGAATGAAAAGTGCCTTTGGTCAAATAGAAAGTGCCTTCGGGCAGAAAATATAAAGTACCTCCGGGTCGAATCTATTATGCAGTATAGATGTTTTTCTCTTTTTAGTGTTGCTTACGCTTCACACTGAGTGTAAAAAACTCACGTCTTCAAACTAATATTATTTTCAGATGATGGGGTCGAGCAGTATGGGCTGTGCACGTGGGAGTTGCGTGTTCTTTACTTATTTTGTTATAAACTCTAAACATAAATATATATATTATGAACTTGTATTAAGAAGTCAATCATACTCTGATGATATATATTTTGGACGTCCTAACTATGTTAAGTTTTTTTAATTTTCATATTTTGACATATTGTATATATATATATATAGTGTGTTTTAAGAAAAAAATATTCCAGAATTCAATAGATTGTATCATTCTATTTACACCTCCGCAAATACTTTAAGTGCATTTATGGTTCCACTTCCACAATGACAATCTGAACTCTAAATGGGTTTGGGAGCATTACAATACTATAATAAATAAATAATATTATATATAATACATGTATGTATTAAATTATATCTATGGAAGATATAAATGGTATAAAAAATTACATACATCTTATACATATAATATATACATATAATATAACAACATTAATGAGACACTTATTTGTATTTGGATTTATTATTGTTATGGACTTATTGAATATTGTATCATCCTATTTATGTACTTTGGAGATGTAGCTTAATAGATTCTATTGTCATGTGCATTTTATTTTTTCATTATGATCTTGTATTGACCACATGTTTTTTTTTTTTGTAGTTTACATTAATTAGTTTTTTTTTCTTTCTAAATTGAATTTGATAGGCTTAACTTAACTTAACTTTAAATAGGCCAAGACTTGACCTTTTTACTTAAAAAGGTCATACCGAGCCTATGAAAAAAATCATATTACATATAATAGGCAACACTTGGGCTGAACTTAATAAAACAGGCCCATGCTTTCCAACTCAAAGTCCTGTTTGGCTTGACCCATTTTCACCCCTATCCACGTGACCAAATTCTTTCCAAATTGATTATTAATTACTAATTTCTTCTCAAATTATCTTTCAATTTTATAAAAATTAATAGAAAATGAATTCCTTTAGCTGAAAGTTTTAGGCTGCGATTGGATATGAACGAGATTTTATTTTCGTTCAACTGGAGAAATTTTTGACCAAACACGCGATTGTTTATGAAATTTTTAGAAAATATAGGTTATGTATGGAATTGTTTCCAAATCCAATTTCCAATTTCCAACTATTCCAGAAAATGAATTTATGTTTGTTTAAGAAATTCTCAATAGAAATAAAGTCATTTTCAATTTTCATTTTTTTCTGAAAAAATTCTTTTGAAAATACAACCAAACAAATTTTCACCAAAATCACGCAAATCTATGTGAAAATACACTACAATCACGCAAAACGATGTCAAAAATACACTACAATCACGCAAATCTATGTCAAAAATACTATAACCAAATATATTTTCATTTCTAAACAAAAATTCAGACAACAAACCAAACATATATTCAATTCTCACACGAAAACCAATAAAGTTTGAAAATTCATTTTCCAACACTAGAAATTGGACTTGGAAACACATCCATACATCCTCATACTCTTCTCTCACTTTCATTTTTTTCTCATTTTTTCTTTCACCAATCACATTTACACATTTTTTCACAAAAAACTAATCATTATTACACATTATCCCACAAATTTCACTATTCACTCACTCACACATTTCTAACTACCAATTACATCCAATCATTATTTTACTATTTTTAAATTAAATCAACTTTCATCATTACTTTTTCATCTCACATCCAATCACACTCTCAAAATTCATCTTTTTTCTCCCAAAATTTTTTCCACCACTATTTTCTAGCAAGGCAAAAACTTGCGTGAGACGGTCTCACGGATTTAGATCCGTGAGACGGAGCCCTTACACAAAGTTTTAAATGTTTTTTTTAGATTTTATTTTTCTTAGGATTTATATTTATTTTTTTAGGGTTTATTTTATTTCTTGGGTTTATTTTTAATTGATTTTGGGTTTTTAGGATTTTTAGTTTTTTTTAGGGTTTATTTTTTATTTTTTGGGTTTTTTTTTGTTTTTCGGATTTATTCTTCATGGTTCATGTTTTTAGGGTTTATTTTTGTTTCTTCATGGTTTATTATTATTTTTAAATTTATTTTCATGGTTCATGTTCTCAAGACGGAGCCCTTAGGAGGTCCGTCTCACAGATTTAGATCCGTGAGACCGTCTCACAAGAGACTTGCTCTTCTAGAAAAATGAAAATTTTCAAAATGAAAGCATATCCAATCGCACTACTCTCTCTCTCTCACTCTCTCTCTCTCTCTCTCTCACACACACACACACACACATGTATAGAGCATACACACAAGGTGATTTCATTTTTGCATTAATTTTTGGTATATGTTAATATTCATAAAATAAATGTTAAGTATAATTGTGTCCAAAAAAAATTCAAAGTCCTAATATGTGACTTTTATTTCTCCCCAATAGGTGACATAAGTGAGGGTCTAGTAGATGCTACTCTTGGAGCACGGAGAAATACACCAGACGTAATATTTATCGTAGATTTGCATAAAGTACACGTCTTCTACATGTGATTGTTAGATTGTGTGTGAGTTTGTGTATATCTACAATAAATCTACGATAATTAATCCACATGGATTATTATTCCAAGTATATCATGGATAAAACCCAGAAGGAAGATCATATTTGATACGTGTTTTATCCATCGCCTCCATTGCAAAGTCCCGATTTTATGGATCCGTTAGATCTATTTAGGTTTGAAATTTTTGTTTTAGATTTTTATAGATTTATGATCTGTGGAACTTGCAGCTGTTTTTCACTCGTTATTATAATCAATTGTAATTTTCTTCTTTCGAATTAATGAAATTCATTTGATTCTAAAAAAAGACTTAAAATAGGAAATATCAACCTTGTGCTTCAGTGATAGAAGTTTGTGCCATCAGGACGATTGACCCGGTTCGACTATCGCCCATTGTACTAAAAAGGAAAAACAGATTAAAACGTTCTCGTCTCCTCAACGACTTTACTTTGTAAAGTGGAACTGCATAGAACCTCAGGAAATAGAACTGTCGTCCTATTTGTTGCTTGCTCTCTCTTCTATTCTCCTCATTCTCTCCCTCTCTGAATATAAGAGAGCGAGAAAATTAAACGAATATATATTTTCTTTTCTTTTCTTTTCTTTTCTTGAGAGAGAAAATCCCCGATTAAAATTTATTTCAGTTTTCGGGTTTCATATATTCTACATTATAATTCTTGATCATGATAAATTCAGTCCGAGTTTCAAAGTTGTTTCAGATTTTTCGTATCGCGGTTCGGTGAAAAATCCTTTTCTTTTGTTGGTAATTTTCACGGAGATCAGATATTTCGAAGCTGAGGTAATGCCACTGTGAAATTTTTTATTTAATTTTTCTGGAATTTTTTAATTTGAAGCGTTAAATTACAGAATGGAACTATGTCTGCATGTTTTTATTTTTAGTAAATTTTATCTGGATGAGTTGGCTTTGTTTTTTGTTAGTATCATGATAATGCAGGAGATGTTTTGTTTTAGAGCTAACTACAGCACATTATGCATGTGAAGATGGGGTTTTTGATAGTACATTGTGTTGCGTACAGTGCTCGAGCGGGAAGAATTAGGATAAATGCAATGCTGTTTCGTGAAAATTTTCTGATTTTATTTTCAGTCATAATTTTGGATAGAGATGGAGCTACCCCGGGCCGATCCTATCAAATTTTTGGTCACGGGCCCCCTTTTCCGTATACAAACTTAAAGGCAACATAATAAAATAACAAAAGAAAGAATAATGTGCAATATATAAGATAATGCTATTATAATTAAAATAATATGACATCCATGTTCAAAAATCAAAATAGTTGTTTAAATACAACTCGCCTTGCAGTTTGGCGGCAAAAGTATTAATCAGTCAGTAACACTCAAGTTGTTCAATTATTCAGTTCTCAATCAATAACATAGCTTTTTGATGGCATTTTAATTTCGTACCTTTTTAATTTGAGAAATTTTAAAGTAGGGTTTTAAAAAAATTAAGTGTGATAATTTGTTTGCCACTGCAAGAGAATTCGATCTGGCACACCCCATTTGGCACCCTTAATTCTTGGTGGGAGAGTTCTACACTAGGCTGCAATCGAGAACTTTTAATTTCTTTAAATAAAGTAAAAAAATCTTGTGGGGAGAAAATCTTGATGGCAGTAGGATTTGAACCGGGGATGCCTTTCGAAATTTTAAGATTTACTCTTGGAGTACTTATGCAAAAATCCATTTAGAAAATGGACTTTTTGATAAGTGACTTCTCAAAAAGCCTCAGATCTAACTTCGCTAGAATGGAGTTTTAAGAGGAGTGACTTATCCAAAACTTCATTTTAAATTAACCACCAAACATATATTATTATGGAAATGGACTTTTAGATCAAAAAGTTCATCTAAAAAGTGCTCCCAAACAAGCACTTTATATATGTACTATATATAAAACATATACAAAAATTGTGGGCCCCTGAATTTCGTAATATTTTCGGGCCTGAGTCAACCAACTCCTTCACCTAATGTAAGGAGCGGCCCTCGAGATACCTACAAATTAAAGTTCTTGCATGTGTGAGAAATTTTCTCATTTACATATGTTTATTAGTGAAAGAGACTGGTTCAGTCCTTCACACATTGTTCTCTTTGGTGTTCTATATCTTTTGCTTTTAGTGTGCTTTCCTTTACAGTTGTATTAATGTTGCATGCTCTCTGTGGTTTTTCTTTTCTTCCCTGGAAGCATATATAATATTTATAGCCAGTGTATGCCAGATTTTACAAAATGGTAGCTTTTGGATAACCCCAATTCTTATAAAATCAAGTTTAGTTATAAATATTCTCATAATCACATCCCCAATTCTTTGGGGCTGTTGTGTTTAGAAAATCTTTCTATAAATAATTAAGTCAGAAACAGTTGAGTTGTATTTTATAAGTTGTTTGGTTGATTCAGAAAAAGTTGTTAGAAAAATTCATTCTTTTGAATCAATTTAAAATCAATAACAAATGTGCGAAAAAAGAAAAATCAAAAGTTTCCCTAAAATGCATTTGTAAAGTCAAAATATTGGTGGACTTTCAAAAAATTGATCTGTCTTATCTTCCCTAATTGGTTCCCTGTAAATAAAAAAGTGATTTACTTTCAAAGTTTTGCTCTTAAATATAGGAGCGGAGAATTGGTGGTTTTACATCATTATTTTGAGGTTGGAAGATACTTTTGAAAAAGAATTTTTCTATTTTAGGAAATGAGACATTATTTCTGTTTGTCCCAAAAAGGAAATATGAGCTTTATGTAAGAAGTGGGGCAGATTGGTTTTTAAATCATTAGAATCGAAGAAGTAATTTAAATCAATTTTGCCTTGAAACAAGTGAATTCATTGCATTTGCATTTCACTTTGAGGGCCAGTAAGTAGTGACCAGTCATCACTCCCCAGTAACTAATACTGGGATGCAAAATTTTGCACCTATCAATGAATCTTTTGATGTCGGCTTTTGATTGATTGAATCTGTGACGTAAATATATTTCAATTTAGCTTCTGGCTTTTTTTTTCCACATAAAATAACTTGCTAGCAGTTTCTAGGGGTTACTCACTTCAATTTTTGATGGTATGCTCTATTGGGAGCGGAAAAATGACAGCGTTGCCGAGGCTTCTAGATGCTGGAAGTGTCTCGCAAAACGTAACAGGTAAAGGTGTGAACTCAGCTTATCATGGAGTATAATGCAGTCTTGAAAGGCATACTCTTTTATATCATAGATTAATCTGTTCGTAACTAAAAGGTGATGTGTCTATCAATTTGTAATTCAATAGGCGAGCCAAATATATAGAGAAGAGTTTATCATGCCCTCAATTGTGCATTTTTCTTTCACTTAAAAGTTGTTCCGCCAAAGCCCTTCTAATTTGTATTAATCTCTGTTTACCATCTTATTAAAAAAACTCATCTGGAGGTGTTTTTGTGTAATTGTTAATACCTCTTAAGCCTGAGCTCTATTGATGTCATGTCATCAGACATCATGTTTGAATTTCCTTCATTCTCTTGCACTCATGTGCACTCCTAATCCCTTGTGTCACTATGTATTTGTGAATATGCAGGAACAAATCTTTGCTTCTTTCTCAACTTCATATCAGAAACTCTCGACTTATGATGAGTAATATGAACAATTATGAGTTATCTGATTAGAAAAGTATGATGGCTGAGAAGTTGTTATGACTTACTAAGTCTAATGTAGCTTGCGTATAAGACAAAAGATAATTTTATTCATAAGCTTCTTCCTATTGATCCTATGTTTCTTTTTTCATCTAGCTTGAGAGGCCAAGTCTTGACTGTGCAATTGACAATCCGACATTTAATATGCAATATTTTTCCATTTCTAACTCTCACTGTTTTTCTCTTAAACCTCCCCCCACCCACAGAGGAAATAGGCCACCAGAAATTAGCTGCACAATACATAAGGAGAGTAATACAGGAGGCGGATGAAGCAAATTTGATTGATGACGAAGGTATAGTTCATGTATAGATTCTGATATATAGATGCAAACTATCAATCCTAAACAGTACTTGAATTATATGTCGTTGGAAAAATGATAATTGTAGGTGTAGAAGTGCTGGTTGTGGATTATGTGATTTAATTCAGTGCTGCTTTTATGTGTGAGTATTCAACATAAAGAGCAAAAAAAGGAAGTCTATGATATTCTTGTGTTAACTCCAGCTTTCACCATCTAACTAAGCCCCATCCTGCTGCATTGTAGTGGGGAAGTAACTTTTAATTTCTGTTTGAGATGGCCATTATGGTTGCATTCAGTCCATGACTTATAAAGGCATGGCAGTTATGGTTAGTAGGAAATGCAGTTCTGTTGAGATAACAAAAGAAAGTTAAAAGAGGATAACAAAAGAAAGTTAAAAGAGCATTCAAATGTATCTGAATTTCAATACTGTTATTTGATATGTACATATTGCAGGATTTTATTAGATTTCAATATTTTCTTTATGTTCCTAAAGACTACAGCCCGAGTTATGTTGGGTGGTGCCAGGGCGTCGGCTATATTCATGTTCCACCATAATTGTGTTGCCTGTATCTGTCCCGGCTCTTTTACGTGACTGGGGCTTCAGATTTCTCGACTTCATTCTGGTTGGTTTTCTCTTGTAGATATGCATATTTTTGGTTTGAGGCCGATGACAGATCCTTTGGATTTGGTAAGGCTTGGAAATTTTCTAGCTAAGCTTTTTATCACAAAACTTTACTTTTCCATAGTGTTAATGTGTCATGATCTCATAATTTATTATAGTACAAGAATTATAATGTCTTACTTTGTTGCTTTGGCACTGATAGATTATTTAATGAGATACAACAAAGATCTTTCACTGTGGATTTACTTATTTTATATTGTCACAGGGGGGAAATAGTAAAGTAGAAAAGTAAAAAAAGAAAGAGCCAAGATGTTGTTTTTCTGCATCAGTACCCAGACTTAAAAATCAAAAATATGCTGCTTATAATGGATTTTCAACAGTTGAAAATTGCGTGGAACCATTCAACGCATAACCTTTGGATCAAAGTGGTATAGACGTCCGTGTTACTGATTACTTGGTGCAGTTGGTAGGTTAAGAGATCAGATGATTTGTATGGTACTGAATCTTGACCTATAGAACAACAAAGGTGAAGCGATCAGCATGGTAAAGACATTGCCATTTGTCCAGGCAGATAAGAATCCTATGAATTACTATCACAAGGTTAACTCAGGATCTTTTTGCTTTCTAGTTGTAGAATAAACAGTGTAAAGGCAAAGGGGTTTCTGTAATTTAGGAAAGGTCTTAAATATACATACTTGAGATGTTATTGTTGTCAAAAGGATGAAATGAAATTCCCCTGGTGGTGTACATTTGCATATGCTTTATAATGCTTCAGCATCTTACTTGTCAAGGTGAAATAAGGGGCTAAAGTTATCTTGAAAATCCAAAAGCATATAGCATAACCTACAAGTTCACTGCCATTTAGGTATAGAGTTTAAACCATGATGCTTGAGGTTGGTAGAGTAAGGTGACGAAACAAGGGTTATTATTAAGTCAATGGATTGATCTATATAGTCCATGAGATGTTTGTGATAGTATCATATTACTTTATGCCATACGTTTTACAGAAATGGTTTTTCACCAAGTAAGCATCAAATGTTTTTACTAATGACTAATGCTCTTGTGATTATTCATTAAATCTTTCTCTCTAAGAAGCCCAGAAAGTAGTGAACATGTGTTTATTTGTCTTGGAGGTATGCTGCAACGCATGTAAGAAGCCAGTCAAGGCCAGTCACTACGCTGCACATGCAGGTTTGATTTAATCTTGATTGTTTTTCTTTGTTGCACGACGATTGTTGCTTTGCATTTTTTTTTGATAATTTTCTTTTTCACAACTATTTTGCTATATCAGAGAAAATATAGATTAAAGTATATCACAAGAAATGCAATATATGTGCATTGATAAAGTGCTAGAACGGATTAAACTTGATTATGTTGTACTGTCTATTTCTTTTTCTTTGTTAAAATTCTCTTTCATGCTATGAGTCATCTTATGTGAAAAAACAAAATCTGATGATGGCTTAAGGATTAGAAGTGCTTTAGATGTCCTGATGTGTGGAGCCATTCACAGGAGAATTGCACAGATAGATAGAGTCAGGTAAAGATCTAGTCTAATCCAATCAAATCATCAGACTTTATAGTTGAAGCTCAAAGGAATAATTTGAAGCACTTGTGATTTATCTTTTAGCAATCACTTTGCAAAAAAGGCTACCATTTGAATTTGTAATTCATTTAGATGATTATTGGTATAATAATGAAATTCTTTAGTTTGCTGTAAATATTTAAGTGACATATTCTTTTAACATAATTTGATGTCTATTTTTGGCAGTTGCATTAGTATTGATGCTGGTGTCGACTAAAATGTTTCCCCGGCATCCACTAAAATGCATCCTTTCATCATCTTTCACAAACTCCATAAAACTTATATTGTTTCATCTCTGCAGAGCTTTGTAAGTCTTTAAGTTCTAGAGAGGAAATCAGTCCTGAGCTTGATGGCCCTGCTGTGAATAGGAAACCTCCACGGAAGGAAAGGAAAAAGTCTACTCAAACCAGTATCCTTTCTTTTTCCTTTCAGGACTTGATATGAATATATGTTGCTTTTGTGTATATGATTTGCCTCAAAACATTCTTGGTCATTATCTATCATCTTTGCTTAAGGAAAGATCTAAAGAAGTTGAATTTTTACTATCTTCACTTACTAATTAGTATAAGTTTCTCTAAAATTTATGCTGAGATAGACCATTTTGATTGCGAACATTTTGTATTGCAAAATTTTATTTCTTAACCTCTAACAGAAAAGGCCACATCAGCCAGAGAGCTCAAAAAGTTCGAAGCTGTGGACTCTGATGATATAGTTGCGTCAGAATCTCATGTAGATGAGAAGATTCAAATGAGTCCCTCTGCCGAAGCTAAACGTATTGTTCTGCTTTGCTGTTAATATTTTTTCTTATGTTCTTTATATAACTCAATGTATCAGTTTATCTTGAAGTGATCGTCATCAAAACCAATTTGTTCCAAATATGAATTGGTGAACATTATGTTGACCCATGGTTATCTGTCTACTGACTTCCTTTTATAGATATTTTATTGTCGTCATGCCATGGTTTCATATGTAATCTTTTTGCAGGAAACATGCATCTGAATTCAACTCATACAATGAATGGTTCAAGACTTAACCCTTACGATATGCACTGTTCAGAAGATGCAACAAAAGGTTCATTGAAACCTCTCAAAAGGTATATTGGCTCTTTTTGAATCTTATTATCTCCTTATTTTAAATCTTTTTATGACCATTCATTTTATTCTTTTGCTTGTTATATCACAACCCCAATTTCGGTCCAAATTTTAGAAATTGATTGTCCGATTTTGTTATTAGTTTTGTCGGCTTAAAACCGCTTAACAACCATTGCCCATGACGGCTTCAAGATGTAATTAATTTGCTGAATTTTTTTTGAAACTTTTCGTCTTGTCTTTAAAGCGCCTTAGTTTCCCACTTTATTAATTTGCCTTGTTTAGGTTTTTGGTACAAAAAGAAATGAGAGATAGTACACTAGTACAGTGTGAAGCTAGTAGGTGGTGCTTGAAAGCTGAAAATTTAATCCCTAGCTCAGTCTAAAATATTATGAATCACTTCCCTTAACTTGTAAACTCAAGAAACACTGGTCAAACACATTATAGCTGTTGTAAATTTGTCAAGGTCTGCTTGAGCTTGGTTTGATAAGTGAAGACACTTTTGCGAAAATCGCAGCTACTTGATTCAAATCAATGTTCAACTTGATTGTAGCTCATTCAACATAGGCTTATTTTGAAACCAAACCAAGTGAATCAATTCTAAGCTCACTTATTTTAACCAACCCAGAGCAACCTACTGCTTTGTTGGTCTCAGTTCGCTTGTACCCTTAGCAACACATGCTTTGGTGCTAACATCTTGACCAAATACTTCTGAATTTGCTCATTTTTATCTTGTAGGACAGCAGCTGAGAATCCATCAAATCCAGGTACTAAAAATTTGTGTAAGACAGCTGCCGAGGTTCGTCCTTGTAAGTTTTCTCTATCTCTTTGGTGTTGTTAATGTGAGTTCCAAGTCTTCAAGTTTGGAGTAAGGAGATTGCTCCTCTCTCACTTTCTCTGTGGTTACTCTTTGTTTGTCTTTTATGACTTTGTTTAATTGTCGTATTTCATGTTGAGGGGGTGCTGTATCCAGTACTAAAGCATCTAGAGTTTGCAAGTTAGACTCACCCCATCCTTCATATATGTATGTTTATGATAATTCAAAAAATAATCCAAGACCAGTGTGTGCATCTCATCCTGTGCGAAATAGAAGTATTCCTTTGGCACCGGCAGCAGGCACTTTCTAAATTTTGAATAAGATTTCAGAAATATGAAAGCTGCCCGTTTTTCCTCGATTACCTGCTTAAAGCAAAGTGGGTCTGAGCCCTTCCCCATCCTGAATTCTTTTCATACCTGATCGAACCACTGGTTAAAGATCTAGCATATATGCCTCTCATCCTCATTACTTGAATAAAATAAAGCAATGCATTTACACTTGACACCCTGGTAATTGAATTTCTTCAGAATTTAGTTATGTGTTTTTTGGCCTCAAATAATGGGGAAAGAACTTGTATGTTGGGTGATTCAGGTACAAGCATGTTTTAAAGATTGAACAAGTTCTCATTGTCACCCTGATTCAAATAAGATAGACACATTGGATGAAGTCTTGGTGTAATTGCTAAGACTCCTTCAGAAGGAGCAGTTTTTGCTGTTATCTGCCCATGAACGCAAAATTTGACTATAGCTTGTTTAGAATGGACGTCCTTACATTCAATCTAACTTAAAAGTGTTGACATGATTTTTGTTCAATGAGGGAACCTGCAAACCATTTCTTTGGCCTGTACAAATCTGAGATAGAATAGAGCCAAGTACTTATATAAATAGATTAGATGGGGGTGGAGAGTAGGCTGATCTCGTTTTCCTCCTATATGCACTGGTCAAAAGCTAGAATGGTTAGGACATGTATGGTTACGTTTCCATGGTCCATTTCTAGTTTTTAGTGTTGAAAAATGATTTTTGAGAATTTATTAGTTTCGTGTGAAAAATGGAGTTATGTTTGGTTGAATGAATGAGAATAAGTTTTATGTAGGTTTGGAAATGAGATTATGTTCGGTTGAGTAGTTTTGAAATAGTATTTTATGCAGTGTTCTAAAAAGTGCTCACCCGACTGGGGACTAGCGCCTAGGCGGAGCCTGGGCGGGGTTAGCGGGGCCTAATCGCAAGAATAACGTAAGCGGACAAGGGGGCCTAGCGCCTAGGCGGGGACTAATTGGGGGTTAGACGAGGATTGTTAGAACAAGTTGATTTTATGTATATAAAATAATTTGAAAAGCAGATAGATAAGTGGGGTCCACTTTTAATATTTTAATTTGAATATATAATATTATATATTTGTAAGATTGTAGGTGGTAGCTCCATTAAATAGATATATTTAAAAATATTAATATTTTAAGTAGACATAGTTGATAGTGGTGGGTCCAACATGTATAATTGGATGAAAAGATGAGAATAATGATTGATAAGTGATGTAGGGTAGTGTATACGGTTGAAAATTGAAATTATAGGTTTGAGACGTTATTTTGTGTGAAAAATGGAAAATAAAAATGATGATTTCCATTGTAAAATTTATAAACAAACATGATTCCATTTTTATGAGTTGTTGGAAAATGAAAATGGGCTCTTAGAAACATTAACAAAAAGGACCTTAATTTCTTGGAAGTTTCAGATCTCTCTCACTGAGCTCCTCTTGATAGTGCACTGCACTTCCATCACTGATAGCCCATGTGGTTCCCAGAAGACTTGCTGATGATTTGTTACAGCTGTGCTTTCTTTAGTTGATTTCTTTTTTTAGTCAATTTTACATTTTGTACTGGATCAACATGAGGTAGTGAAAAGACGCTTATCTGTGCTGTGGGAACTAGGACTGTTGAGCTACTCTATGAATGTATGCTGGTGATGTTAAGTTAGCCATATATCTGATAAAAACACTCTACTTCAGTGCTACAACTGCATTAACCAGGGTCTGTTTATCCACTTGGAATGATGAATCGCTTCATCTGGTTTTATTGAATACCGATCTGTTTGATATGGGGTATGATAGCAGTATAGCACGAACTTGGTTTTGCATTTGAAACGGGTCTCATAATGTGTGTTTGGCAGTCGAAACTGACTTCTTGTTCATGTTATGGTTTAAGCAATATCTTAATGGTAGTGATTTGTATGTGACATTCTCAGATGTTCCAGCGCCCCTTGCAACCAAAATATACTATTCCCAAAGAAGTCATCATCTGCGAAGTGCCATTCGTCACATGTTCTTTGAGGAACCGAGCAAGGAGGTTTCAAATATTGAAGTATTACAAGTTAATGCTGTTCCTACACAAACTCCAGATCCATGCAACTTTTATAATGAACAAGTTGCAAACCAGCAGGTTACTGTTTGCTATTCATTTATTTCCATTTATATCTCTCTCAGTGTCGCTTTTTAATGTTCTGTTGATATTTGTGATCTCTAAATTCCTGGAGATTCATGATACACTAAGTGTTATCAGGAAGCATATATGTATCTTTCCAGACGTTATGCATCAGACTTTTTTTTGACGTGCTAAAGATGGGTATGTAATTGGAACATGAATTAGTGAGAACAAGAACCTAAACTTAACGCTTTGTGGGCACAGAGAGACGACCATTATTCGCATCTGGCTCAAACACCTGATCAAATTCTTGCAGCAAGGTCAGTCAATTACGTGGGCAAATCAGGAGGATTGGTTCCATCCATGAATACAGCTTCTCAGCTTCCGTGAATAATACTCTAGGACCTCATTACACGCCGAACTCTTATTCTTTTGCAGGCAAAGCAGGTAACATCATTTGTTTCTGCAGTTTTGTTGGTTTTTCCATCCTTTTAAGACTGCTAATTGTGAAACGTTTTAGACAATTCTGAAATTAATAATTTCAAAATTAGGATACACATAAATCATAAATGTGTAGTTATAAAATTTGCGTCTATGATTGGAGTTGGGACTGCATCACCGGAAAGGCGCTTCAGTTTTCCTTCATTGCCTCCTTCCATAGTTTGAGCTTCAACTTTTGATCTACAGATTTCCCTCCCTATGGCACTGTTTTAGAAAATGTGTCATTTTATCCAGATTAGTCTCTTATTTCGCTGGTTGTTCTTCTGTTGCTGAGACAATTCTAGTTCTGTTTAACGGTTGTAGTTTGAGAATCACTTTCACAGAGTTGCTTGAATGAGGGAATGAGATTCTTATATCACTACCTTCATCTTATATTTGTTTCATTAAGTAACTCTACTTGCAATGTTTTTTTTCATGTTTACTATTAGGTAATTTTTGGGGGCCGTCTGGATAAACTTCTGTTTTTTCACTTTGTGTTTATGATTATCTGATTTTGCAGGAAACGCTCTGCAGCCGGGCAATGGAAGTGTTCCAGTTTTATAGGACTCCTGAAGGAGAGTTTTGCTTTGGTAAAGCTGTTGTTCTTTTTGCTTTCAGTTTAGGCTAAACTTAAAAAGAAAAAGAAATGCTTACGGTGGTAGCTTTGCTACATCAGACATTTAACTGTGGTCACCTCACACCCACCGCTAATTTAAGATTGTGCAGTGTACAGAATTGTTACTAGTATTGTCAACACTCTTCTCTCGTATATATCGTAATACAAAAACAAGAATATGGAGATCACTAGATATTGAGAAAGTAGAAAAATGAAAGGTATGGTCCAGTTTTTCTATTTTGGTTCTTAGCCAAGATTGTTTCATTACTGGTGACACTGACAACCTATAACACTGTTATGCGACAGACTATTTCATCTTTGATGCATACTAACCTAATATTCTTCTAGCAATTAGCATTCTGCTCTTTCTACTGAACCCAAGGCCATATAACATAATGAACCTATTTTCTTCTTTTTTTCCCCACAAACTATTTGTCCAAAACTAATTACAAAAAACTCCAGTTAACTCTCAGACTACAAACATCCCTTTGAGGTTTGTATTTGCTAATAAATACCTCCCTCTTTACTCTTTAGAGATGATTAGTGAGAGAGAAACAAATGTCAAGAAGGTATTTGTAATTTTGAAAGACAACTGAGTTTTCTTGTAGGGGTGTTTGTAATCATCCCATATCCTAATTACCAAGTGGTGGCTAGAAATGACCAATTTGGGCCTTGCTGCTAGGAGTATACACTATTTTCGCATTTTGAATGTTGTGGGTTTGGTTGGTTGAGCTATTCAGTGGTTCTATTCAAAATGAGTTCAAGTTGTAGTTTCCACCGAGCAAATATTATCTGCACCTATAAATTGCATGATAATGACACGTGGATAAATACGGATGGTGATAGAGGTAGACATTTTCATGCCTGTCCGCTGTGGTCTTTTTCCTGGACTTGGTATAATCATAAGCTTGTAGCTCACTGTAAGATGCAAGTGGGTTTGCTACTTAGCATTAAATTCTATGGTACTTTCCTTCTACATTGCATCTTTAGATGAAAACAGTATCAAATTTTCTTGATGGGCCTCATGTAATTTGTTTGCTTGTCCTAGGGTTCTTGCTGTTTCCGTAACCAACAACTGAATAAATTGTAGGTTTTTCAAGGTGCTTCGTGTTTGTTTTACTTGAGAAAAATAATTGTGTCAGCCATTCACCTTTTTTTTTTACAAGAAAAATAAATTTTTTAGTCATTTTGACTAAAAACGATAGTCATATCCTTTTGTGTTTTTGGTGAGCTTTCATTCATTTTGAAGAAAAATTGATGTTGTACATTTCTCGGTACCCAAAAATGTACCTGTCCCGAGAAATGAAAAAAGAACGGAACATTTAACTGAACTAAAAAATGGCTAAAAAATATTTTGATTATGGACAAATGGTAAAAATCTAGTTTTAAATACTTCTGAAGATATTCTATGGGCGTGGGGAGTGGGGACGCTGCATATTGATACTGGGTGTTATTGCCTTGGCATTATTTGAATGGTGACGGCTACCTAACAAGAATACTAGAACTAGGAACTCGAAGATAAGAAAGAATCTTTAGTTGTATCAAAGGTTGGACTTTAAATTATTATCATGTCATGTTTGCATCGATTCAAATGGCATACTATTATGAGGGAGAACAGTTATTTTAGGGGTGGCAGTTCGGGTTGGCTTTGGGTTCGTGAGTCGGTTTGAGACATGAGGTTTATGTCGTGTCTAAAATTTCCAGTTTTTGTTTTATAGTAGAACAATTAATAGGACCTGTCTAAAAAAAACAAAAAGAACAATGAATTGGAACTCATCCTTTATTGTAGGATTCCCATGTTCTTTTTTTTTTTTTTTTTTTTCTATAGTACAATGGGGTATAGTAGGAGAAGAAATAGACGCACTTATATGTGATATTCTTAGATATGGTGTAAATAAAGTGGTTTATGATGATATTAAATATGTTGTGTTTGGTTCTTGGATTTTGATGACGAAAATGTTAAAGGTAAAGTTCCTCACTTCAAGCTTTGGTGATTTGCTTTTTTTCATTTTAGATGGAGTTGGCAAAACATTCATCTTACCTAACCCCAAATAAAGACAAGAGTGCTAAGATTGTGATTGCTTATCCTTTTTGTTGTCTTTTTGCTTCAACATATCTTATGATAATTTTCATGAATAATTATTTTAACTCATTTTTTATTTTATATGAACAATCACATTCAATAATCATTCATAAAATAACATCAAATCGATTATTATTATTACACTTTCATAATTCTTTTCACAAATTATATTATTCACTCACGTACGTTTTCAATCACAAGTCATATTCAATTATCATTCCATTCGAAAAAATTATCACATTAACTATTATGATTATACTTTCATTTCATATCCAATTATACTCTCAAAATTCATTTTTTTTTATCATGGAAAATAATTTTTCAAGATTAATGTGGGTTTCAGTTTTCTGGAAATGTCAATCGACCATTTAATATAATTTTATCTTGTATACGTTTTAATAGATAGTTGTTACATTTATAAAATTAACCAGTGAATGATATGTCGATGTGGCAATGTACTTAATTTATTCACATTAATTTAAAAAGTGAAAATGGCTAAGTAATAAAGAAATGTTGATTTTTGCACCTATGCTCTCCTTTTCCTTGTACATTTCATTAAATAGAGTGCATAAATCAACACCTACAATAAAAATTACAATATCAATGGACTGGAATAATTTCTGGAATCATGTCGAACTGAATGTGGACAATGACTTCAGTGGATTCATTAATCAAACAAGGGGCTTTGTGGTATCTTTTCAGTTTTCAATTATTTATTTCTATAGAAAAAGTTTTATTTAAAAAAAAATTATATAGAAAAAGTTTTGATCCCAAACTTTCGAAATTGGAATATGTGGCTGCTACCAAGCTTTATACTTTTGGTAACATTATCACTTCACATCTTTTGGACATTTATTCTATTTGGTTTTGTTTATTCTATTTCAACTTCCTTTTCATTTTTCCTTTTTTGTAGAGTTTTTTTTTTCTCCTTTTAATATTGGTAAAATCTGCTATTCTTTCTGAAAGCAAATAAACGTGAATTGAAATTAAAATTATTCCTCACGCTAATTGGGGGTTAATTTCTTGTTTCAATGAAATACCAATTATTAGTTCAAATTATCTTAATATTAAATATTGTATGTAGCAATTCATACTAAGCAAAAATTTGCATGTGTGGCATCTCTCTGAAATTGAACTGTTTATATTATATTTTAACTTTTTTGGGACTCAATCATGGAGACATGCCTCGTAATTAACAAGGTTATCACGCACAATTATCATTAGTTTTTTTTTTAAATCGAAATAAATAACTTTTTTTTTTTCTCTCAAAAACTGACGTTAAAATATCAGTTTGCCTGTTTGGCTAAAATCTTGTTTTCCTAAAGACCCAATCGTCTCTATTAATTTGTTGGAACATGAGAAAAAATAAACTTTAAGTGGAATTCTTTTTACCTCATAGATAAATGCATATAACACCGTGGGCCCAGAAAGAGAATTCTATTGGCCTTATTACATAACACGCTTGAGGTAATTGGGCGGGTCCACACATTCGCTATCAACTACTTTTTCGCCAGCTGAGCAATAATTTAATGCTTATCAAATATTACCTACTCCCCAAGACAATATTATATTCTAATTAATAAAAAAATTAAGAAAATACCAAGATTTTTTTTTTTTTTGGTCTATCAGAGGTATCCCTACATACTAGTTACACAATTTTTCCACACACTGCCCTATGGGCCTATGGGAGCCTTCGGACCTAGTAATGGGACTAATCCTCTGGGGAGATGGACCTAGAAAATACCAAGATTAAGATACACGTATTTGCCTTGTTAATTTATAACTCAATCTATAAAATTTATAGCTTGTAGCATGCCATGTATGTCACTAAATCATTATTAGGAAGTAATCGACGGCATTCAACGGGGAGATGTTAGGGAGTGTTTGCCTAGGGAAATTTTTTCACCTCTTCCATTTTTTGGATAAAATTTTGAATGAACATGTGATTGCTTGTGAAAATTTTCAAAAAAAATCACTATTTATTTTTCCCATTTTTCAAATCATCAATCACATTCACTTATAATTTAAACAAAAAAATATCACATCAACTATCATTATTATACAATCATATCACAAATACACTATTAACTCTCTTTTATTTCAAATCACCAATCACATCTAATCACTATTATACTAAAAGAATTATCACATTAACTATCATCATCACATTTTCATCTTACATCCAATCACACTCTCAAAATCCATTCTCATTTTTTCAAAATAAAATTTTCACACAATTCTCTCTAAAAGTAAAACCGAGCGGAATGAAAGGTCAATCAATCACTCCCTTAATATTTTTCTTTCATACAACAATGAATTGTACATTTTTATTAACTAGGAAGTACGAACACTTCTCTGAGGATGTCGTATCTGTATCGGATATGTATTCAATACGATATTTTGTCGATACTTCATGGATACTCCATGAATGCATCTACACATGGAAATATATAGAGTTTATTCTAATGTTCATTTTTTCAATATTTCTTTGTGTGTCTACGTGAGTTATCACATTTCAGATTTGAATATTTGTGAAATTTTAGTTTCTTTATCCTTGAAACATTGTTTTTTTAATTGTACTTAATACGTCTATATTTTCAATAATATAAAATATATAATTTTATATGTATATATACCGTATTCATATCCTTAAAATTTTAAAATATTTCAAAATTTTTTGTTCGACCGCTAAACACCTAAAATAAATATAGCAATACTCGCAAGAGAACGAGATCAATTGTAGGGTAGCAAGTTAACCACAAGTCGTCTCTCAAGGAAGACTTAGCAGGCAAATAATTATTATGTATCACAATTGACAGAAAATAAAACCTAAACACTCTAACCAGATTTGTTGGATTTATTTAAACTAAAAGAAAACAATTAAAAAAGACAAATTAAAACTAAGCAGGATTAAACTTTGGAGAAAAAATATGGAAGAAAGTCTAGGATTATGGATTCATCTCATCAAACTTGCAAGCAGAATATCAATTAATTGATCATGCGGTTAACAAATATAACAATCATGTAAAGACTAGGTCTAGATCTGATAACTCTCGTATTCACATATTAGGACTATCTCAACATAATTTGCTATTTTCATTAAGCCTTGAGTTAGATAATACATTTCTGATTCATATCTAACCCCCTCAATAAATTTAATCCAGGGATAATATCTTCGATCGATCTCAATTATCCCCTTAAACAATCAAGAGTTGGCAAAACAATCAATCAACAAGTAAAACAATTTATTCAGGAAAGCAGATCAATTAATCAATACTCATGCATGTTTGTTTGAATCAAATCATCATAATCCTAGAACAAGGAAATCAGTTCATGCTTGGGGATGGGATCATAATCTCAATTGAAGGAAAGAAAACAATCATAAACATGATCATGCAACAATAATAATATTGAAATCAGACAAAAGAGATGAAGAAATCTTACTCTTTGATTAAGAAGCAAAATAACTTCAAGGGGAAGAACCCAAGCAATCCCAATGTTGAATGGAAGAGAAAAATACCAAAAACTAAAGTTTAGAAGTACTAAGAATGAAGGTGTGTCGAAAATAGGGCTCCCCAAGTCCTATTTATAAGCCTAGAGTCCTAAACAAGGTGGAAGAGCCAAAAATCAGAAAAAAATAAAAAAATTCGTGTTCAATAAGTCACGGCACGCGATCACAAGGCTGGCTAAACCACGCTGCTGCGCGCAGACAAGACTATGTCATCCAGCCCAATCGCTAACGCAGCAGCGCGATCGCGCTCTCCACTTTGCCTTGCTGCACGCCTCTAAACTTCGAAATTTCGTCTTGATGTCTTCTTATGAATTGTAACTCTATCTCTTAGCTTTTCATAGCCACTTGAATCACCTTAATATCAATTTTCTAGAGAGAGTTATGACCAAAAAACCAAGACGTATCATTTCCGAAATTTCAACATATTATTTCGACTTGCACATGATTTTAACTCATCCAAACATCTTCATTTTCATTTTGTAGCAGAAAATAGACATTGTAGAACATTGTCTTAGCTTTCCAATGGTATATGAATCATGTCAATTGGAATTCGGATGTGAACGTTACGTCCAAAATACGACGATGATTTGCCAGCGATTCTTGCGAAATGACTTTTTTAACGTTTTTTTTGCTCCAAAACTTGTTTTTTTCCACCAAAACCTAAAAAATAAATAAAATAACACAACATAATACTAAAACATGCAAATGCAAATAAAATGTGCTAAAAATATGTATAAATCATCACACAAAATACACACAAAAATATGCAAAACAGTCATATTTTCGTACTCGTATCGTATTGTATCTGTGTCTCGTATCCATATCAGTGTTTCATAGTTTATTAATCGATTTCAAACAACCAAGATACAATACCATGAAACCAAACGGGAAAAAGTTCAAATAAACTCCCATCTTTCAAACAAGGGAAGAGAGGGGAGACAAACAAAAATCGAAAGTAAACAAATACATTAGATCATAAAGCATCATATCAAATTCAATGTATAGTGATTATTGGTTGAATGAGTGACTACTTACACTTTCAAATAGGGGTGTCAATTAATGTTGCCGTATTTGGGTTCACGTATAGTATCGAGACATAATTTCATTGTATTTGTGTCAGATTTATCAACCTTAACCTAACACATTTAATTATTCATGTTAGATTTCTCAACTCTAATCCAACCCATTTCATTATCCGTTTTTTTCAGAGTATTAAACCAGGCCCATGATATTCGAATGAGATCTTTCTATTACAAAATAATGTTTTATCTCCTTCCATCCCATATATGATTACAACATGTTTCAAAATTACCATATTAATTTAAGCATAAATCAAGCCTAAAATATGGGTTTATATAAGGTAATTTTTAAACATGAGATAACAGTCCTTGTGGTGGTTAGGAGACGAATCACTATTTTTCAATAGAACATCTCATCTTCATGATGTTAGTAGGTTAATTATAAGCCAACATACCCTAAATCTAGTCTAATTAGGAGTATCTTAAAATACATATATAAGATTTTACTATGAGACAAGACGTCGACAAGACATAAAGAGGAAAACAACAAAAGAAAATACTTTTCCCTTTTTTCAAATGGGATTAGCAGGGGGACATGCTATTTTTGGAGAGAGTTAGAGAGAATGAAAAAAGGTAAATATTCTTGAATGAGTTGAATATATGCATAATCCAATATTAAAATAAAGGTTAGACTTAATGTACCAGACCGAACGTTAGATAGGAAAATTTTAATATACTAAATTCAGCAATTTGATTTGACAAGGTACTTAATATCAATTATTAGTAAATTGACAATGGATCGAATTTCTAAACCTAGACGCTATGTTAAAAGAATATTATGAATTCTACAAACATGGTTAGTGGAGGGAATAATTCTTGACTTAATCAATGATATAATTTTTTAGAACAATTTAGATACTACAAAATTGTGGTTGTTTAGTAGGTGAGTAAAATACCATTTCTTAGTTTGGTGAATTTTCGGATTTCATTATACACCATCACCAATTTTCTACGATACTTCATGTGTTTCAATTCACTCGGTAAATCCGATTTATATAAAATAATGTTATTTTAATATACATTATAGTCACGTAACGTATTAATACGCAATGGAAGTGTTTGCACAAACTTCTGCTTTTAGAAAAAATGATTTATTGTATCAGAAGTAGAACTAGTTGGGAATCAAAAATTGATAGTGTTTGAAAATAAAATCAAAAGTTAAGAATCAAAAGCTGAAAGTATTTATTGAAAAAGTTATAAAGTGCCTATTTGTTAGTAAAAGTCAAACCAGAATGAGAAGCCGAAGCTAAAACACTCATCCCCTAGTTTTGGATTCTAATTAAATGAAGTAAAATCAGAAACAGAAATTGACACTTGCAAAAACACTATAAAATATTTTTATTAAGCCAAAAAAATAAAAAATATTTTTTAGTGATTGCAAACACCTCGATGATTAAAAACTCTAAACTATAAGTATTCATTATTTTATAGGGTAAATGGCATGTCACCCCCCTAATTTTACAGTTTTTGGCACATAACCCCCCATAATTAACATAACACCACTTCACCCCCTAAATTTAAACTAATAATAGCACTTTGCCCCCCAGAAGCCCATTCGGGCCAAGATATTAAATATAAAATTGAGCGGGCCTTTCTAATGGGTATTCTTGGCATGCCAAAAGAAAATAAAAGTAAAATTTAAAATTATGTATAATTTATTAAAAAAATTATAAAAAATCCAGACTTGTTCAAAAGTCTAAATTTGTTTTTTAAAAAAAAGATAATCTGATAAAAAACTAAAAATAGTAAAAAAAATCGAAATTATTTTAAAATCCTAAAATAATAAAAATAAAATATGGATGTTGATGATAAAACTATAAATCATTTATAAAAAAAAATTGGCATTTATTTAATATATTTTAAATGTCCAAAAAAAAAACTCAAAACTCTTTGTAAAATTTTCTAAAAATATTCAGATTTTATTATCCCGATTCTGATATCCTATATTTCTAAAATATTTTAAAATTATTCCATAATCGCTTTTTGAGTTTTTAGAAAATTTTAGAAAGAGTTTTGAGTTTTTTTTTTGGAATAAAATATTTTAAATGAATGACAATTTTTTTATATATGATTTATAGTTTTCTCAACAATTTCCATATTTTATTTTTATAATTTAGAATTTTAAAATAATTTTTATATTTTTTATTATTTTTAGTTTTTTAAACAAATTATTGGGATTTAATATTTTCAATTTTTAGATTTTTGAATAAGTTTGGAATTTTTATAACTTTTTTTTATTAAATTGCAAATAATTTTAAATTTTTCTTTTGTGAATTTTGGCATTTTGGCATGTCAAGAATACCCATTAGAAAGGCCCGCTCAATTTTATATTTAATATCTTGGCCCAAATGGGCTTCTAGGGGCCAAAGTGCTATCATTAGTTTAAATTTAGGGGGTGAAGTGGTGTTATATTAATTCTAGGTGGTTAACTGCCAAAAACTGTAAAATTAGGGGGTAACATGCCATTTACTCTTATTTTATATATCAAACTTTTTCCTTTTGATAAAAAAATGGAGACTTTTCATTTTCTTGTTGGGGTGGGGTGGGGTGGGGTGGGGGGTGTTAAATGAATGGATTTAGTTGAGAAAAGAAAACAAATAAAGAGGTGTGGATACCACTAGCAATGTTCATGTCATGAATAGAAGAAACATTTGAACACAAATAATGGTAGTTAATATTGGGGATAAGGTGGCATGTGCTAGTCTTAAACTAGCCTTCATAATTTTCATAAATCATAATGTAGTTGCTTTCTCGTCTCATAATGACATTGACAACTAAAGGGGATGAGATTTCCTATTCCAGTTTTCCTATTCCACTCTTATTCCATTGCATTGGATGAAATACACGTGTGCAAGATGATGTCACGTGATGTCACAACTATACACATGTCTTTCATCCAGCATATGGAATAGGGAGTGGAATAGGAAAAGTGGAATAGGAGATCTCAATCCCAACTAAAGGCAATAAATACTACAGCAAATAAAATGATTTTAATATTGATGTAACATTAAAAAACTCATACCAAATGCACACTAAAAAATTTGGGAAAGAAACACATAATAATTACAGAAAAAAATAGATTTAACAAAAAAGTAAATTACGTGCTGGCCATGACAAATTAGTTTTAAAATATTAATAAAAATATAAGGAGATTAAATAGACCGTGATACTAAAGATTATCTCGCTTATGTCACGTATCGTCCAATCATATAAACTAATTTTTTTATTAAAAAAATTCTAGTATAATTTTTTTTTTAAAAAAAGGGGATGGTGCAGAGTGAGCCTCCTCCCTCCACCATTGATATCGTCGGGTAATGACTCATCTGATCTGAATAAAATCCCACACATAAGAAAATTTATTAATTGAAGTTTTCATTTTACCAATCAATTAGATATATTTAAGTTTAAATTTTTTCTTTTTAGATTCGTATTAGTTTATGATGATTGATGATATAAGGCCTTTCATCTATTTTTTCGCAAGTTGTAATCAGTATTCTAAAAAGCGCTAGGCGCTAGTCGAGCGGCAGACTGGGGCCTAGCATCTAGCTAGGCGGAGTATAGGCGGGGTTAGATGAGACCTGAGCGGGGTTAGACGGGGCCTAATTGGAAAAATAATGTAGGCGGACAAAAAAGATCTAACGCTTAGGCGAGATTAATCAAGGCTAGACGGTGATTTTTAGAACAATGGTTGTAATCAACAGTAAGTTTATTATCATAAATGAATAAAATTCATTTGATTTAAAAAACAATAGACCGTGATACACTGAGAAGTAGGGCCCATAACCCGATACATCTCTCATTGTTATCCACGATTGCATTATTATTTGGACAGTTTTCAATTTCTATTTCTTCACTGCACTAATTCTCTGCTTTATTGGGAAATATATTCACCCCGAAGATTTTATTATATTGGTATTTTTACATTCGTAATAAATAAAAGGTTTCAAATTTGTTCGTCTTTCTCACTCTTTTCCTGTAAACTAAACAAAAAGGCTCTGTGTAAATAATTTATTACAATAGGCTTTTCATTTTCGTATAATGTGAAGATATATATGATTAACGTAATTTCCAGTTAATTTCAATGCGATAAGTTAAAGTGTATAAATTACAATAAATGAAAATCAGTGGTTATATAATTAAATTGTGCTGATATTAATACCTGTCCAAATAAAGAGGCTAATAATATACAATCATTATTTACTATCAATTAATATTATGCTTCTTCTATTTAGGTGGAGCTATTTATCGATCATTTTCCGTTCAAAAAACAAAAGACAAAAAGAAAAACAAAATCCACATATCTGATTTCGCCTCAAATTCCTCATCTTAGTCTCAAGAAAAAAAAAAAAAAAAGGAAATAAATCTCCAGTCGTGTTCCATCAATCATCATCCCCATTCTATCCCCTTTTTATTCTCTTGTTCATGTTTTTCAGCTTGAAAATCCCAATTCATTGCGAATCTCTGTTGTGAGCTGTTTTCGTGTTGGGTTTTTGGGTATTACCCAGTTCTCGTGAACATATTCATACCTCATGATGTAGATATAGCTTCAGGTTCACGTACGAGGTTTATGAGTTAGAAAGGGTGGAGGGTTTTCTGTGCGCGAAATTGGGAGAAAGTTTGAGCCGAAATTACAATTTGAAGAAAAATAAGAGCCATGATTAAGCTCGGATTGAAATCAAGGTCGCGGAGAGTGGTCCAGGACAGCTCCATGGCGGTCGAGAAATCAAAAAACATTATGGGAAAAAATAAAAGTGATGTGGGTGATAATTGTAGTTATTGTTGCTGGGCGAACTTGCCTTCGGAATTGTTGAGGGAAGTGTTGTTGAAAGTAGAGGAATCCGAATCGAAATGGCCGGCGAGGAAACACGTAGTGGCGTGTGCGGGTGTGTGTAAGAGCTGGAGGGAGGTGATGAAGGAGGTGGTGAAAACCCCAGAGGTTTCTGGAAAGATTACTTTCCTATATCCGTTAAGCAGGTCTGGTTTTCAAATGTTTTTGTTTGTGGTATTATGTTTCAATTTGGAGGATTTTCAAGTTTCATGTTTGGTTGTTTCTGTGTTGGATTTGGTGGTTGGTTTTTCTCCAGATTGCTCTGCTTGTTTGTTTCCATGAGTATGTGGTGTGGGAGGTTTATGGCATTTTGAATTTGGTTGATAATTAATCTTGAAAATTGTTAGAGCTTTTGTTTGTGAATGCACCTTCATTATTTGAGGGTTTGTTTTAGTTTGGTGTTTGTTCTGTTCTGATGTTGGTTATAGTTTGTGCCTGTTTTGTGAGGTTTCACAGTGTCATATATTTCTTTTGTATGGATTATGTCGGGGAGGGGCTGGGGTGTTATGGCAGTCTTGATGGACTTAGTGTGCATTGCTTTCCACATGCTATTAGGATTTGGTTTAATGATTTTTTTTGGAATTTTGAAGTTGGATTGCGTCTTTACTGGTGGTTTTATGATTGATGGTACTTTTTTTATGAAAAATGGTTTTCTTGTACACAGTTTTCCCCTTAAGTCACTGGCTGTGAAACTTTATGTTTATGGAGAAGGGAAATTATGGGAAGAAAGGACTTAGATTCCTTACCTTTATTTTGCAAAAAGGTCGGGAACATTTTTTATGGAGTCAGTGATAACACTCCAAGTATGTAAACCGAAGTTTCAAATGAGAAGTTTAATAGTGTTGTCTTAATTTCATTGAGGGTTAGAAGGTGTTCACTAGTATGATCCACTGTAATATTGTGGTTTGTATCTCGTTGAATGCAGAGATTTTTTAACTGCTGAAGAAAAAGAAAGTAGGAAAAGGTTTTCAAAATGAATTAATTTTGCCTTACATTAAAAGATTTTTCTAGAAACTAGGAACTGGAGGGAGAAATGGTTTTGGTTTCTTGTTAGATTACAATAGGCTGTTTTCAGGATTAATGGGCTTCCCTGAATCTCAACTAGGATATATATATATATATATATATATATATTGTTCTAACATTTTTAGAAGAATATTAATACTTTGAGAAGAAAAAGGTTTGGCCATTTTTTCTCCTAGAGTATTGCAATTCAATGCCTTTTCACAGTTCGAGTGTTCTTTTCACTTACATTTTATCTTAGTTTTGGAGCTTGATCTCTTTTAGCATTGAGTGAAGCTTTTGAAAGAAAAAATAACTGTGGTGCGTGCAGAAAAGTTTTGGGTGGAAAAAGTTTAACTGCTGAAGCCTGAAATGATTGTAGTAATGTAGTTCCAAATAGTCAAAATTTTCTTTCTGAATATGGATTGCACGTCATAGGTACTGACAGTTGCATTTTCAACTTATGCACTGCTGATTCTGAGGATGGAATAATCATCTTAATGACTCTGTGGGCTTATTTAACAATCAGTGGTTCATCAGTATTATTTGAACTAATCCCCTCTATGAAACTTTCTGAAATGTCATCAATTTTTAGCATACAGTATTTAAATGGAGAATAATGTATTATTCATTTAAAAGGAGAATATGCCAAAAGTTTATTGGTATTGTCTTTGCAATTAAAATTTCCAATTTTTTCGGTGGATAATTTACGTAGCTTGGTGTTGAAACACTTTTTTGCATAATTTTTCACTTCGACTTAGATATTCTTTTCTGTTTTTGCAGCCTGGCCCAAGAGAATCACTTCTCCAGTGTTTTATAAAACGGAATCGCTCTACCCAATCATATTACCTTTTTGTGAGTTTGAGTCAAGGTGCTTACTGTTTTCTTATCTGCAGTTTTTCTTTTTTACGAACATCTACTTCTCCAGCATTCTTTAAGAAATCATCTTAGTTGTTTATTTATTATAGCGTATTCGTCCCTAGTCTCGTTTCACCTTATCATCCTTTGTTGTTATTTGTGGCAGCACTTGCAGATGATGGCAAGTTTCTTCTTGCTGCTCGTAAGTGTAGACGGCCCACATGTACAGACTACATAATCTCTCTACAGGCAGATGATATGTCAAAGGGAAATGACACTTACATAGGAAAATTAAGGTGAATATCAATTTTACCTTTTAAGTTAGACAAGATATATGAACAGAAACTCAATTTTTTTATTTCACCAGATCTAATTTTCTGGGAACAAAGTTCGTTGTGTATGATGCTCTTCATCCCCATTCTGGAGCCAAAATCGCAAAAAGTTGGTCCACACGCATGGTTGGCTCAAAACAAATGTCACCTAGGCTTCATGCTGGTAACTATCCAGTGGCTCACATCTCATATGAGTTGAATGTGCTTGGAGCTCGGTGAGTTGTAGATTTATGGAATTGCTGTATTCCTAGTGGATCATAATAAGTGGAAATGTCTTTTCTGATAATGTCTGGCATTATGTGTTTGGAAAACTTATTTGGTTCAGTAGATTAGAAAAACTACCCCTGAGGTTTAGCCTAATTAGAAAAAATGCTGTTATCTTTCCAAATTACAAATACCCCATTGAGGTTTGTATTTACTTGACAAATACACTCCCTACTAAGGTGCAATTTGTAAAATAGAAACAAATATTAAATGGGGTATTTGTGTAATTTTGAAGATAGTTGGGATTTTTGTAATTTGACTTAATCTTTTGTGTTTTCGTTTCTCTTTCTGTTAATTCGTTTTTTTGGTAATCAACCCTTATTGGTTTTTCTTTCATGTTTTGATTGTAAAGCAACAAAGATTCTTTTATATGCAGAGGTCCGAGAAGAATGCACTGCGTTATGGATGCAATTAAAGCTTCTTCAATTAAACCTGGCGGTGTTGCTCCAACTCAGACTTATCTCCCCATCACCTGCGTCGATTCATCTCCTACAATTCCGTTTTTCCGTACAAAATCAAACTATTTGGATAAATCATTATCGGGACCTCTAAGCAACCAAGGGGACAACAGTTCACTTGTTTTGAGAAATAAGTCTCCACGATGGCACGAGCAGCTCCAGTGCTGGTGTTTGAACTTCCATGGTCGTGTTACGGTTGCATCGGTGAAAAACTTTCAGTTGGTTGCATCTCCTGAGAACGGTGTAGCTGGACCAGAACATGATAAGGTTATCCTTCAGTTTGGGAAAGTAGGGAAAGATGTGTTTACGATGGACTATCGGTATCCAATATCAGCTTTCCAGGCTTTCGCCATCTGTCTTAGCAGCTTTGATACGAAAATCGCCTGTGAATGATGTATAAATCTACGGTTTCCTCATCGACGTGCTTACGATTGTCAGTATGTGTGGCGTTAATGTTAAGTTATTGTGTTTTTTCCCCTATGTTTAATATTCAAGTGAGTTATTAACTTCACATTCTTGCAAGTGAGTGAGTTATCAAAATATGGTGGCTAAGGTAGGTTTCTTTAACCTTATGTTTTTACGCTATCGAAATATTTCAGGATATGCTTTTCTGGTTCTGAAAATGAAGATAAACAAACATATACCTAACTTTTCTTGATATCTGAAAGTAAAAACAAAAGCAGCTAGCTGTTGTTTTCATGACAAATGAGAGTTGTCTTTTATTTTTAGAATGGCTAATTACAAAAAATCCCTTTAGGTTCAGACAAATTACAAAAAAACCCTTGAGGTGTGATTCTTCTTGCATTTTTCCCCTTCATAAGAAATAACATTTCACAATTTTCTTGATATTTCTAGAAATATTAACAGTTATCCCAGTTATCCCCTTAAATTTAATATAGAATGAAACCTCAGGAGACTTATTGTAATGTTGAAACATCTCTTGATCTTTTTGTAATTAGCCCAAATCTTAGGGATTTTTTTTGTAATTATCCTTTTTTAAAACTTGTACACCTTAAACAAGGATGCAATCAATCTTGGCTTTGCTTGCCGGCTATGTATACTCCTCTTTTGGCTTTTTCAGTTTTTCTTCTCCCATCTCTACATCGTCAAAATCCAGCGTCACTTGGGTGCTAGCGCCTAGCAGCCTAGAGTAATTTTATTCTCTTTATTCATACGTCTAATAATGAGCACTTTGTACCTATAACCTCGTTGATAGTTTTTTCTGGTCATGAATTTGAATTATCTGAAAAAAAGAAAATAGGAAGTTGCGAAACCATTAAGTATTTTTTCTTAAATTAAAAGGAACAACAATCATGCTTTTCCTTTCCTCATTAAGTATTTTAAATTAAAAGGAAAGACAATCATACATCCTTTCCTCAAGTTTTCAGATTAAATGTCTTTTCACAAGGTAAAGTCGATCTTGTTAGTTGATATGATTGGAATTGATGTAGTAGCCCGAAAACTAGGTAAAGCGCACTTGGCAAGCATATGCACAAAGGTGGAGTTAGGGGACGCAACTTTTTAAAATTTACAAAAATTATATAAATTGTTTATTATAAACTTTCTATGTATGATTATCAAAGTTATCTCACCCCCTAAAAAAATTTAAAACACTTCTTTATCCACTATGTTTAAAAAAACAAAAAACTTCTCGCCCCCCTAATGTTCATTTCCTAGCTCCGTCCATACCTATGCTACAGACTCGACCACTTTGACCTAAGAACCCACCATAGGCCGCCCCCACGGAGGGGTGATTTTTGAGCTTATTCAATTCAAAACATTGGGCTGCTAATGCACTTAAATTAGATGCGAGTTCCAAAGGACTTGGCGTTCTTCATCATGCACATAAGCTTCTTTAATCGCAATTCTTTCCAACATGCAGAAAAACAGTATTTTTCAAGTTTTGTTAGCACAATGACTAACAATTTAAAATAAATTTCAGCATATGATAATAATACACGTCATACTTCCATGCATGTCAATTTTCATAAGGTGTATGCATCAAAGCTGCATAAATAATAGCCTAAAATACAACATTTTAAACTCATGGTTAGTAACCATAAATATACATACTGAGAGCATTTTTAAATATTGTTTCAGAAATTGGTTTACAAACCAAACCCTCAAGCAATGCACATTTTGTTTGCACATAACTGAAGTAAAAACCCAACCAAAAAACTAGAATCTCTCTAGCATTCGTAGCAATATTACAACATCCCCTAAAAAACGAACATATTCGGGTCGAACCGCTCATATTTACAATAATATTACCAGTTGCATCACGCCGTTTGCATCTGGAGATTCTTACCAGAGATGGACTCTTCGGTTTCTTGATCTTCCACTGGTAAGTCATCTAAACTTAGCATTGGTTGGTTTAATCCCCTAACGAATTGAGTAAACGAAGGGAAATGCTCGGGCGAAAAGAAATACGCTCCCATTCGCTGATACGTAAACAACTCCACCATTTCATTTTCACCCAATAAGTTCTTTTTAATCTGCTCAAAACCCCTGGCACCTCCAGACACCACCGAGTTTTGGCCCGACACCTCGACGCCATGTTTTCTGCAAGACGACGTTATTTGCGCGAGCAGAGTTTCTGGGCTCGAGCGAGACTCTGTGGGCTGGTCCTGGTCCGATAAGTCCAGTCCAGGTAGAATAACTTTGCATGAATTTCTCGAGAACATTTCAAGAACGGCCTCATAACCGTCTCTATCAACCGTGTTGTAGAATCCAGCTGTCAACTCCGAAGGGTGGGACCGGGTTTTACACCACGAGTGCATCAGAGGGATTTTAGCAGACAAAGTAATTGGTACGTCTTTGAAGGTTGAGGCGGCTTGTGATAAGACTCGATCTCCATGGCGTATTAGCTGGCTCGAGTACCACGAAAGGAAAAAATCGCCGTAAGGGGCCTCCCAAGACCCACCATTTTCCGCGAAGAAGCCTCCGGAGATTGGGGATTGGTCGTAGGTAGGGGCATCGTGGGGACCGCCAAGTCCCCATAGTGGGTTCCCAAGTGTTTCAGCGTGATGCTTAAGATTTCCGAGCATATTTTTGTCGTAACATTGGAATTCTCCGGGGCCCGGAAGAGTGTTACTTTTTAACGTGTGGTGGTGAGATGGATACCGAAGCTCACCATCTGGGCCGAGACCGATTGTTAAGCCCTGTCAAACACAGAAATTAACCAAATCAGCAACCACTACAAAAATTTTGAGGGTTAATCAGGGAAAACACCCTTGAACTTTAGTCTAACTACAAAAAAAACCCGCCTATATTTTCAAAATTACAGATACGCCATTGATATTTGTCTCTGTTTTACAAATTGCACCCTAATGAGGGGATAATTTGTATAATAAATACAAACCTCACATCAGGCCTTTTCTTTTTGTAATTTAATAGATAACTGTATCTTTTTGTAATTAAACTAAACATCAGGGGTACCTTTTGTAATTATTCCTAAGGGATACTCACAAAAATTCCTTGAGGTTTGGGTAATTACCAAAAAAAACCCATAGGCTTTTGAAAATTACAAAAATCATATTGACATTTGATTTTGTATTACACATCACCCCCTTCATAAGCAAAAACCTTTCAACACTCTCTTTACATTTGTAAAAATATTACATTTATCCCCTTACATTTAACGCAGAACCAAACATGAGTGTTTTTTTTTTTTTTTTTTGTAATTTTGAAACTTCTCAGGGTTTTTTGTAATTACCTCAAACCTCAGGGGTAGTTTTTGTAATTATCTCTTGTTCCTAATTTTGAACAGAATTTGGGCATGTTATGCTCTATAGAAACAAAACGGCCTTACCGTGATTGTGGAACCCATGAAAGGAGATAACGATGATTTAAAGTTCTCAAAGAACTCTTTGTACACTTCAAGTGGAGACTTTCCATCTAATACAGGAAGATCATCCACAGCTAACGATAGGCAATCTTTGTATTGCTGTCCCGATCGATCTGTGAAGTAAATACTAGGTTCAGATTCACCAATTCGAGAAACCCATCGTGGGAGTGAGATTTTGGGTTCTTGGGATCCATGGAAACAAAGGGATACATGAATCTTGAGACCCAATTTTTGGACCATTTCGACTATAGCTAGATAACCGGTCCAGTCATATTTCCCCATGGCTTGATTTTCAGCTATTCCCCACCAAACTGGGAGCTCTACACCATCAACACCCAATAACTTCAACGCCTTTAGCCCTGCAGCAATTGCTCGAGCATGGTTTATTGTATTGGAGTTGGAGACGGTATCGAGTGGCAGGCCAACATATAATTTCACACCGTCGTTCTGCAAGAGAATTGACAGCAGAGTAATTTATTTATCACTTGATCAAGATTTGAAAATATTGCAGACATGTAAGAAGCATGTATTACTTTATTGAGTCAAAAACCAGAGACGAAGGAAGCAAGCTGATGATTCGGTCTATCTAGCAAGTGTTCGAAGAAATGCCACACAGAATAGAACAAAACAACACGGACGGGCATTTGAACAAAAAACAATCGTTGCTGGTAAAAGTAAAATATAGCTGCATTTCTTTTAAACATAAAATCTTTGCTGGTGACAGTAGAAATAATTACGATCATCATCAGATCTTAAGAAAAGAAAGTGGATTTCAAATTTTTCTTGAGGCGTCTGTTTGAATTTGCAAAAGAATATTGGAAGGAATACAGAGAGTTAGGAGTGGCAATCCCTAACAATAGACACAAACTCAACGAACTCAACCTTGTTTAACATAACCCGAAATTGACTTGAAAGCTGAACAACCTCGTGACCCGAATTGGCCATACATAGAGAAAGTGACATCTTTAGTTTATTTAAACATTTTTCTAACAGCAAACTCTAGACCATCCCGATTAACGGATTTAAACTTCAAATTAGAAAAGGTTTTTTTCTTAATTTTCAAGTTCCCTTGACAAAAGAAACAATTTATGGCACACAATCAAGAAAAATTTAGCCACGAAATAATAATTAAGACAAATTACCAACCATTAGACATTAAAAAAATAAATACCAGCAACAAATATTTTAACTTTTATCCAGAAAGTTCAACTTCTGAAATAGAAAAAACTCACATGTTTGGTTCTTGTAATCTTTGAAGCTTTTTCAGAAACAGCTGCTTGTGTTTGAGCAGAGGCAGTTGCTCTAAGACTGAAACCAATTTCAGATCTTGAAGGCCGTACAAAGTTGTGACTTTGACCAAAAATGCATCCCTTGGAGTAATTATTCTTGGGATTAAAGATCTTAGCATTCAAATTCCTGCTAAAACTACAAAACCCGATATCATTAATCCTTTGTGAGCTTCCAATCACTGAAATCTCCATAATTATGTAAAACCCAGACAAGAAATGCTATTTCCAGGCAAAGATTTGGGTTCAGGCAAGCAATAGATTGGATTTTTATGGTATTTATGTCGAGAAAAGGCAAAAAAAATACTGAATCTTGAAAAGGGGTTTATTTCGCTATGGGTTTTGGTATGAGTTTCAAGAATGAGAAAAAGAAAATAGGTTTGATTTGCGTTATGAGATTTGAGAGAAAAAATCTGAAAGAAATGGATAAATAGTTGGGGAAGATTGTAGATATGTTGAGAAATGGAATGAAATGTTTGTATGGCTTTAAAGAAAAATTGGAGGTGGCTAATTTTAGAAGAAAATGGGGAAAAAAGAAAAAGTGCACAATTGGACACGTGTCGTGGTTAAAATGAAACGATTGGCAGCCGCTGAATAAATTAACATGTTTTTTGAGGGTTACTATTGCTATAACTTTCACTTTCAAGGAATATTTATTTATTTTAATTTCTTTTATAAAGTTTGATACTTCAGTTAAAATATCATTCGCTATCTATTTTTATTTTTATAATTTCTGACTTTAGAAATAATAATATATCAACACATATATTTATTTAATTTGAGAATGAATTTTATTATTGATCCATATGGTTCGTTTTGAAAATTCAAAATCAACAATAAATTCTAATTCAACCATTGACCCATAACGATGAATATTATTGTACTTCATTATTACATAATAAATATAAAATTAATTCCAAATTTCAAAAATTGAGTTTGGACAAAGAAAGATTAATAAATCACTTTTTCAAACTGTCCCAAAAACGTGCGAGGACCATTTTGAAAATGAGAAAAACCTTCAAATTTGGATTACTGGATAATAAAAAGTGGAAAAAGCCTGCTGACATGTAAAGTAAAAGAACAAAAAAATGAAATTAAAAAAAGAATTGGGCTATCTTATGCCAACCAATTTAACGACCATAATTTTTTATTGCATAAAAAGAAAAATAATTGCGAGCTCTATGATTGATCTGACACGTGGCGGAGACCAATTGCAACATGCAAGATGACAGGTTGCTGACTCAGTTCCATGCCTTCAATTCTTGCCTATCATTCATTAGATTCTGTGACTGCTGATTTCCCACCTGTATTTATAAATTGAAGCCAAAAATATTTATAAACCTTAAAATCATCCATTGCCTATCAGATTCTGAATTGCAGATGAATGTGGATAAGATATTGTATTATTTAGTGGATTTTCATTACTGTCTGATTGACTTAAGGATACCTGATTATTTGGAAATGCAAATATGAATTGCTATGTAATTTGAGAACTTGTTATGTAATTTGAGACCTCAAAATTTTAGTTTGGAAAACAATAAAACAAGGATTATGTTTGTTGGGGGTATCTATCTTCAATTTTTGAAATAGTGACGAACTCTAATAAAATGTGCAATTATAATAATGAGATTACTTTCACACAAATTATAGGGGTAATTCTAAGGAATTGATTGTAGCTTAGTTGGTCGAATATTTGTAACTCATGTCATTGACTTGGGATCAAACCCCACTAATTGCACCCCTCATATGATCTTGTATTAAAAGAAAAATTATAAGGATAAGCTAGAGGTGTCAAAACCAAGTGAACATGGTGAAAAGGCCGGGTTGAGTTGTGTTTTTAGATGCTCGAAATTAACCGGACCTATGCCCATGTGGCTTGAGACTAGGCTGATCTGACCGACCTGACCAATTTAGTTGTTTTTCATGGATTGGGTCGGGCCGGACTGCAAAAAGAGTGACCCAATACCTATTTGGTCCGGCCCTACCTGGATTTTCCCTTTAGCTTGGTGGCCATCACTGGGCCAATCCCGACCCTGTCTATTTGACAGCTCTAGAGATAACCATATGAATTGATTTATCCAGTTCGCTTAAACATAATACGTAATGATGGGATTCGAATATTCAAATAATGGTCGAATGGTTAAGACTCTCAAGTCAGAGGTCTTGAGTTTGGTTCCCATTACCCTTCTCCTATATACTCAAACGAAGTAATTCAACTCATGGTCATGTCCTACCACATAATCAATGGTCCTCCTCTAAGGAGTCAACCGAGTATATATCTAAATAGGGTTGGGTTGAAACCCATGGATCAACAACATTTGTAAATTTACCAATATTGTACAAGAATGATTTGTACAAGTTTGTAAAATAACTTATTTGAAAAGAAATTCACGGTATAATATTTTTTTTAAGTACAAATCTTGATAGGACATAAAGATAGCTGAGTAGCGAATCCAGCCAAATGCTTAGGTTTTACAAGTGTTTTACCACTAGACTACCAAGTAATTTTCAAGTTTAAGTGTTGGAAAATTGAAGGAAATTGTGCATTTTTTGTGTAATTTTCTTGGGACCTCTTTTGTATAATAAGAGAAGTAAAAGTGGATTATTGTTCTACTTCCTGAGAACATTGGAATTAAATATTTGTTTGTCCAAAATGATATTTGGATGAATGATTCTGCATGGAATAGGCCGAGCTAGAGAGTGGGCTCTCATAATCAGAGTCCAACTCCAGGCCCATCGAGGTTCACTTCTTAAGGCCCAATTTCTAAAAGACTGATGGTGCTCGGGATCGATAGGCGAGCTCGGTATTTGTAAGCATAACTTAAATTTCTCAGATCTAGATAAGATTTTGTAACAAACGTCTGTCAGATTCTCCTTAACCGTTTCCGGAAAACGTGGAAACCCTAACAGTGAGCCTTATAAATAGGCATTCATCGGTATAAGTAAGGTTAATGCATTTTTATTCATCTACACTATACTGAGCTATTTCGATCTCCTTTGAATTGATATCGACTTGCGCGGGAAGGTAATTGTAAGTCAGCGGCTACGATAATCTAGAGGGGGTGAATAGATTATCTCCATCTTTCGATTTCGCCCTTTTTTCGAACCGAATGCTCAAAGACAATAATAAAGGTGCGGAATGTAAACAACACACGTCGATTTAAAGAGGTTCAACCCACTCAGGGCCTAATCCTCTACCACCCCAAGATATCCAGGGATGGATTTCAAAAAGAAAAAGATTTTATTAATTTACCACAAATTAATACAACACCAACTTACAACAACACCTTGAAGAGCACCACACTCTTCTTCAACACCACCTTGAGATTACCACAATCTCACTTGAAGATTACCACAATCTTCAAAAGGCACCTTGTGAAGATTACCACAATCTTCAAAAGGCACCTTGTGAAGATTACCACAATCTTCACCTTGAAGAGCATCACACTCTTCAACACCTCAACAAGAAGATTACCACAATCTTCTTACACCTAACACCTAGCTCACCCCAGTGTGTTCTTACCACAAGAACACTCACAAGGATATCTTGTGTTTGGTTGATGAATTACAATCAAGATTACACTTTGAAAAAATATTACAACTCAAAAGTGCAAGTGTAATCAAGAATGAAAGCCTAGACCTCAAGATGTGAAAGTGATAAGATTTAGGCTATTACAACAAGAATGTTGAAATGAATAACAAAGATTATGTGCTTGTGATATCTCTTGTTGTTTTTATCAAGTCTTGTATTTGATCCCTCAAGCCTTCATCTATTTATAGGAGAGCCTTCAAATTTGAATTCCAACATAGGCTCCTCCAAAGGCTCCTCCAAACATAGAAGCTCCTTCATGGGCTCCTCCATGTTTTCTTTTGTCTACAAATAAGACAAAGAGATTAAAATAAATATGGTTGTCTCATAAGGATACAAAAATCAGATTATAGAACAATCCCACATTTTAAGGAAGAATGGTCTGCCGTGACAACGGTTATAATTTTGTTGTCAAACTAAAGGCGCCGGTTGCGCACAAAAGGGCGTTTGAAATAATCTTGAAAAATTACAGGCGGCGGTCGAGGGGTGCTCGGACCGGTCGACATCACCCTAGCCGGTCGACCTCTCCAAAAATAGAACAGGAGATTTTGCACACTTGCAGTGTACCGGTCGACCCCTGGCGGCCGGTCGACCGGACGGTCGACGCCTTGATGCACGGCTGGTCGACCGCTTGAATTTTCTTCCGTCTCATTTTCTGTTTCAAAAAACATCTTGGTGCACGGGTTGCCCTATAGGGCGCCAGGTCGACAAGAGACGTAAATATTGTCCAATTTTTATCGAAAATTAACCTCAAGAAATACTCCGAAAAATTCGTAAAAACATTTTAAACTAATCGGGAGTATTTAGGACAATATTAGAAATATAGTTTCAATGTGAAAAACCCATTGACTTAAAAACATTAAATGTGTTGTCCAATTTTATATCGAAAATAAACTTGAGGAAATACTCCGAAAAATATTAAAACCATTTTAAATCATTTAGGAGTATTTGGACAACCTTTAAAACCATTGTTTTGGTGTAAAATCAAAATCATCAAAATCATGATAAACCATTTATCAAACAGGTACACCGGAAAAACCCTCCGGCCCCCCTTTTCTTGCAGGTGCTCGGTGTTGCTAGCGGAGTTCAGTCGGAGATACATCGGAGTTTGGTCAGTTTTGCTATTGTATATTTTCTGGTACAACCAAATTGGCGCCGTCTGTGGGAAATTTTGAGCTAAGGCGTGAGGTTTCAAGGGCAGTTATGGAGGAGTTGAGGAGGAATTTGACGGAGGACTCGAACCGCACCCCATGGTTGATACGCTGGTGTGCCGACTCGAGAGGTGTCGTCCCCACCACCCCCGGTGGAGGATCCGCATCAGGAAAATCCGGGAATAACTCAGGGCGGCTCAGTCCCATTATCCTCGGCGGGGACGGGGATATTGGGGCCCATGTTTTTTGAACAACTGGGTAATTTTGTTAATGCAGCGGTGTAACAGTGTGGATCGGAGGTTTAGCCATTGGGTGCCACCACCACCTCCGGTCACCACCCCTGGGGCGTACAGAGGCTAGAAATCTGAAGGAGGTGACGGAGAGGCGCGAGCTCAAGTGGTAGAGGAGGAGCACTCATCGCGTGCTAGAGTATACCACCCGGATGATCCCGGGTGGTCGAGCGGATGAATGATCTCGAGAGGAAGTAAGGGAGGTGCGGAGGAGAGTAGCGGGAGCTCGGCGGCAGAGCCCGTTCGTTCGGGTGCGAAGAGGACGCCATTCACGGAGGAGGTGATGGCGGACGAATTGCCGATATCTATAGAGCTTTGAGTTTCGAATATGACGGCACGCACGGACCCATGGGATCACCTTTGCGGTTCGAAAATGCGGCGTTATTACATAGGTTCTCGGACGGAGTAATGTGCGAGGTATTCTCGACAACCCTCACTAAATCGGCAAGAATATGATGGTTTTTCAGCTTCCCCGAACTCTATAAGGAATTTCGACGAATTCAGCTCAGTGTTTATGCATCGATTCACTACTAGTGCAGAAAGTATCAGAAGGCCCCTCTGACATTATTCAGTCTCAAGCAGAAGGAGGGAGAAGGGCTGAGGAGTTACATCCAGCGCTTCACAGCAGCAAAGCAAGAGGTGCCCTCAGCTAGTCCGGAGATTTTGACGAATGCATTGGCCCAGGGACTGAGGTATGGAGAATTTTTTGAATCTTTGGTAATTGAGCCAGCCAAAACTTTTGATGAGTTATTGGCGGGCGGAGAGAGATATATTAATTTGGAGGAAGCAAGGAGGATGAAGAAGGAAGAAAAAGAAGTAAAAAGACGAGATAAGGTGGAGGATAAGGAGGAGAAAACGCCTCAGAAGAAATCGAAGGTGGAAGTGTCAGGAGGAATGCCTAGATTTGATAAGTATACTTCGTTGGTGGCTTCTCTAGGAGAGGTGTTTTCAGCAATAGAAAGACATCCCGACTTGAGGTGGCCAAGGACATATTCAGAGGTTCCCAGGAAGGAGAAGAGTAATGAGTTTTGTCGTTTTCACAATGAATATGGGCACACCACAGAGCAATGTACTCACCTGAAAGATGAAATTGAAAGAATGATCCAGGCAGGACATTTGAAGGAATTCGTGTATGTTGATAAGAGGAGGTCGAAGGGTAATTACCGGAGGGGGCAAGGTAATTACAGCAGAGGCAAGAGCGGAGAAAAAGCCAGACGAGGAGAAAAATCTTCCCCTCCACCGCCGAGGGAGGGGTTATTTGAGATGGTTATCGGGGTCCGTCGGGGGGATTCTCGAAGGGCTAGAAAGAGTTACGTCGGGCGCGCCGAGAGAGGTCGAGAACAAATGAGGATTGAACAAGTAACGGTGGGTCCAAATATTGATTCGGACCGCAGGATAAAGGCGGGCATCGTGACTCCCACAGTGATGCCCTTGTAATTTCGGCAACGATTGCGAATTACGATGTGCGGAGGGTGTTTGTAGAGACAGGTAGTTCAGCTGATATACTCTTTTATGAATTTTATAAACGAATGGACTTGCAGGTGGAGCTGGAAATGGTGGATACTTCCCTGGTGGGCTTTGCAGGAGGAACCATTCAACCATTGGGAATGGTTACTTACCCGTGTCCTTGGGCAAAGAGCCATTCAGGAAAACGAGGATGGTGAGATTTTTGGTGGTAGATGCCCCTTCGTCATATAATGTGATGATTGGGAGGCCATCTCTGAATGCGTTCTAGTGTTTGTGGTCTCGATATATCATCTAAAGATGAAATTTCAGTGGATGACCAGGTGGGAGAAGTAGAGAGGGATCAACACATGGCACGGAGGTTGTATGTGGAGAGCCTTCGGATGGCCGAGAGAGGAGAGGCTCATGATCGGGGAAAAGGGAAAGAAAAAAACATTAAATTTGGATGAGGATCCGGTGGAGCATGTCTTGGCCGAATGAGGAGTTGATGTGGGTGGATTTGGTACCGGGAGAGCCGGGTAAAGCTACGAAGATAGGAAAGAACTTGGCGAGACAATCTTAAAGAAGAATTGGTGGGGTTCTTGAGAAACAATCTTGATGTATTTGCACAGTCGGCTAGCGATCTAGGGGATAGATCCGGCGTCGCCGAACATAGACTCAATGTAAACCCTTTATACAAACCAGTAATGCAGAAGAAGAGGAACTTCGGTCCAAAGAAGGACGCGATCGTTCGAGCGGAAGTACAAAAGCTGCTGAGTGCGGGGCATATTAGGGAAATCCAGTTTCCCGAATGGTTATCTAACACTGTCTTGGTCGAAGACTCAAGCGATTGGAGGATGTGTATAAACTTTAGGGATTTGAAGCAGGCGTGCCCTAAAGACTATTACCCACTCCCAAGAATATATCAGTTGGTGGACTCTACCTCGGGATGTGAGATGCTTAGTATGATGGATGCCTCTCAAGGCTATGATCAGATTCGGTTGGCGGAAGAGGACCAGAAGAGGGTGAGCTTCACCACCTCTTTTGGTACCTATTGCTACGTTGTGATGCCCTTTGGTCTAAAAACGCGGGGCAACATACCAAAGATTGGTGGACAAGATGTTTAGTGATCGGATCGGAGAAATATGGAAGTCATGTCGATGACATGTTGGTTAAAAGTGCGAAGGCCGTGGACCATGTGAAAGACCTGGCGGAAACATTCGATACGTTGAGAAGATATAGGATGAAGCTTAATCCCAAGAAATGCGCTTTTGGGGTGAGATCGGGAAAGTTTAAGGATACATGGTAGAGAAAAAAGGAATTGAAGCTAATCCGGAGAAGGTGAGGGCTATACGAGAGATGGCCGAGCCCAAGGATGAAAAGGATGTCTGAGTTTAAGCGGGAGGATAGCGGCCCTCAATCGATTCATTTCGAGGTCGGTGAGAGAGGAGCTTGCCTTTCTTTAGAGTATTAAGGAAGGCAAGAAATTTGCAGGATGAAGAATGCCAAAAAGCGTTTAAGGAATTGAAAGATTATTTGGCGAGCTATCGATCTTGACAAAACCGATACCCGGGGAGCCGTTGTATCTTTATATTTCGGTAGGAGAATAGGGGTTATACGGTATTGATAAGGAAGAGAACTTCGGTGCAAACGCCGGTGTATTATGTGAGCAAGGTGTTAAGAAACGCCGAGGTAAAGTATGCAGAGATTGAGAAGGCCAATTTAGCTCTGATGATAACAGCTCGGAGATTGAGGCCATATTTTTTGTCACATAAAGTGATTGTGCGCACAAACGCCGTTGAAGGCTGTGATGAGTAAACCTGAAGTCTCAGGAAGATTGGTGAAGTGGGCTATTGAATTGAGAGAGTATGATGTAGAGTTCCAGAGCCGAATTGCCATTAAGGCCCAGGCCTTAGCGGATTTCGTGCAGGAGTTAACGAAGGACGTGCCTGAGGAGGGAACATGGGTACTATTCGTGGATAGATCCGTGGGGAGCATGGGAAGCGGAGTAGGTATTATATTGATCAGTCCCGAGGGGGTGGAGAGTAGTTTTGCGGTAAAATTGGACTTTAAGTTGTCCAATAATGAGGCAGAGTACGAGGCATTTTTGCGAGGAATCAATATGGCAATAAGTATGGGAGCGTCTAATGTGCTCATACATATAGATTCCCAATTGGTATACAAACAGATAAGAGGGGAGTTCAAGATTCGGGAAGAAAGGATGAAAAATTATGTGGAGAAATATAAGATCCTAGAAAAGAGGCTGAAAGAAATCGAGGTATGCCATATACCAAGGGAAGAAAATACGAAGGCTGATTTCTTGTCTAAAATTGCAAGTTCATCGGCAGGGGGTTATGACAAGAATATTTCTCTGTTAGTAGATCGGGATACGGTTCGAGTTTGGAGATCGGAGAGATGGAGGAGAATGAAGATTGGAGAGTGCCAATCTAGCGTATACGAAAGAGGGGATTTTACCGAAAGATAGAAAGAAGCGGCTCGGGTAAAAATACGAGCGACGCGTTTTTGTATCTTGGGAGAATTGCGTTGTACAAGAAGGGGTTTAGTGCTCCGCTTTTGAGATGTGTAAGTTACAAGGAATGAGAGTATGTTTTGAAGGAAATACATGAGGGATGTTGTGGAAATCACATGGGAGCCAGGACTTTGGCAAATAAAGTACTAAGGGCCGGATATTTTTGGCCGAGCTTAAGAAGAGATGCGGGCGATGGTGAAACGAGTGTGGAAAATGTCAGTGCATGCGCGCTTTCATACATAGGGCGGTAGGAACTCATGACTATGAGCTCGGCTTGCCCATTCGCTAGATGGGGAATTGATATTGTGGGGCCTTTCCTTCCGGCCTCGGGACAAAGGAAATTCTTGATAGTGGCGATAGATTACTTTAGCAAATGGGTGGAAGCTGAACCATTGGCTAAAATAACCGAGGATGTGGTTATGAAGTTTATTTGGCAGCATATAGTGTGCAGGTTCGGGATACCTCGAGTGATTGTTTCAGATAATGGAACGCAGTTCAACGGAGCAGGGATTCGGGAATGGTGTAAGGAAATGAAGATTAAGCAGAATTTCACCTCGGTGGCCCACCCGCAGGCGAATGGGCAAGTAGAGGTTACGAACATAATTCTGGTCCAAGGGTTGAAGGCTCGGTTAGAGAAGTCCGGAGGGGCTTGGGTCAGAGAGTTGAGCTCGGTACTATAGGCGTATAGGACGAATCCAAAAGAAGCAACATGCGAAACACCCTTTAGTCTAGTATACGGAATGGATGCAGTCATACCAGCTGAGATCGGGATGGAAACCCACCGTATTCAGAATTATGAGGAAAATCAGAATGAAATGAGAACTCAAGAGTCTTTGGATATGATTAATGAAAAGCGAGAAATGGCATTTTTACGGATGGAACGGGCAAGAAGTCGAGTCCGAGCTAGTTACAACAGCAAAGTGAACAAGAGGAGTTTCCAGCTGGGGGACTTGGTGTTGAGGAAGGCAGATGCTACGAAAAACCGAGGAAAACTGGAAGCTAATTGGGAGGGACCTCTCAGAGTAACTGCAGTACTGGCTGGTGGTGCTTATGAATTGGAGGAGTTAGATGGAAAGAAACTACCCCGAGCATGGAACATTGTTAACCTGAAGAAGTACTACTCTTAAGAAAAAGGAAGTTCGGTAGTGGACCCATGATGTCTACAAAAGTTTCTGTTTTTATCTTGATGTAATGAAGAAAAGAATGAATGAAAGAGTTTGCGCTTTATCGACTAAAATCGTGTGAATATAGCAAAATCTCGATTCAACACTCTTAGCTTGAAAATAAATAAATAGTGATCTAAAGGGTGGATACCCGAGAACTAAAACTGAGTAACTCTGGCTTGATCAGGGAAATGGTCGAGAGTCGGAGCCTTGGAGGGGGATACCCATAAGTATTTTTAGCATGGTCCCCGAGGTGACTTGAAGCTAAAAATACCTAGAGCTCGGCTCGAGCTTCGAAAGATCGAAAATTTATCCAAGTATTTTTAGCATGGTCCCCGAGGTGACTTGACGCTAAAAATACCTAGAGCTCGGCTCGAGCTTCGAAAGATCGAAAATTTATCCAAGTATTTTTAGCATGGTCCCGAGGTGACTTGACGCTAAAAATACCAGAGCTCGACTCGAGCTTGAAAGATCGAAAATTTATCCAAGTATTTTTAGCATGGTCCCCGAGGTGACTTGACGCTAAAAATACCAAGCTCGCTCGAGCTTCGAAAGATCGAAAATTTATCCAAGTATTTTTAGCATGGTCCCGAGGTGACTTGACGCTAAAAATACCTAGAGCTCGCTCGAGCTTCGAAAGATCGAAAAATTTATCCAAGTATTTTTAGCATGGTCCCCGAGGTGACTTGACGCTAAAAATACCTAGAGCTCTACAGTGGAGCTTGAAAGATCGAAAATTTATCCAAGTATTTTTAGCATGGTCCCGAGGTGACTTGACGCTAAAAATACCAGAGCTCGGCTCGAGCTTGAAAGATTGAAAATTTATCCAAGTATTTTTAGCATGGCCCCGAGGTGACTTGAAGCTAAAAATACCAGAGCTCGGCTCGAGCTTGAAAAATTGAAAATAGAAAGCGATAAAGGAAAAGAACTCGATCAAAGGAAAAGTTCATTAAACATAAAAGATGAAGTACATGGAATTAAAGAGGCCAAATTATATTTACAAAAGCTAAGAAGGGGTATCCTTAATGCCGTAATCCGCTACGGTTAAGGGAGTCTCGTCCAGGATCTCGATAGCTCTATCGCCTTCGCCAAAGAAGAGTCCGAGAATCAACTCCGGTGGAGGGAGGAGCTAGGGGAGCGAGGATGAAGCTCGGTCGCTTCTATGAGAGAAAGGATATGGTTGAGGAAGTCGGTAGGAGAGCTTAGATTGACCTGATTTGCCTCAGCAGAGGGATTATAGCCTTCGGGATCAATAGCGAAGGTTAAGGCCTTGTTCCGATCAAACTTTTCAACAAAGCCCTTCTCCACGGCCTTGGGCCGGCCGATCAAAGGCCAAGTGGAAATCTTGGAGAGCTCCGTCAGAGAGAACGTCAAGGAACTCTTCGGAACTTAGGAAACTTTGTTTGGCCACCTCCCGAGCTTTTTGAACCAGAGCACAACACTCTGGTGATTGGAGGAAGTTCTGAATATTGGCTCGGGCACCTTCCGCTCGAGCCTCAGCTACTTGACGAGCGGACTGAAGTTGGAATTTTTCGAGCTCGGTCTTAAGAGCTCTTATCTCCTCATCCTTATTAGCCTTGAGGTAGCTTTGAGCTCGTCGAGCTCGGCTTTGCCTTTGTCCAAAACCTTGAGCATTCGGGCATCCCTCTCTTTCTTTGGGCCACTTGTTGCTTTGCGGTCATTGCGCTCGTGAGGTCGGGATCAGCAAAGCCCACGCGACTTCGGGCAACTATTTCAGAAAGGCGGAGTAAGGCCTGTGAAATTACAATAAAAGCAAGTATGAGTAGAAGAGTGAAGTAATAAACTAAGAACAAAAAGAGGGAAAACATCTTACCCTAGAAAAGTCGAGGCTAAAATTATCCACCAAGTCAGAGGCAGAAGCCTGTTGCAGTGGACGACGTTCTCGAGGAGGGCAAAGGCCCTGTAAGAATTCAGCCGCCGTCCGAGGATGAAGATTCTCCATAACGGGGGGGGCTGAGAAAGAATGTCGGTTGGGAGTAGTAGTATCTCCGAATCGCCGACCGTCTTGGACTTCTTCCGAGAAGAGTCCAAAGCGGATGGTGGGCGTTTTTGAGTGGGGTTGTTCTAGGATCGAGAACTCCTAATGACATCCCGAGCTGAGTCGGGGCGAAGGGTCCGGGGAGACTTAGGAGCTTGGCCCTCAATAGATTGAGCAGGGGTAATGGAAGGAGGAGGTTGATTGGATTGAGGATTGGAAGACGTTCCCTGGGCCGGGGCACGACTCATGGAGACATTTCTCTTCCGAGCGCTTCTTTCGGCAAGTCTTTTGTTCATCGTTGTATTTGAAGGAAAAAGAGTGAATGTCGATAAAATAAAAAGTGAAAACGAGAAATAGAAATAAGTGCTAGCAAAAGATGAATACCGAGGTCATCCTCGAGCTTAGCGGTATGGCTTAATTTGAAATGCCATAATAGAGCAGACAGAGCAGAGTCGTGAAAGATCATACTCTTGCTTATTTAACCGATCTATGAGGACTTGGAGTTTGGGATCTCGCCCTAATATTTACTTTCCTACGAGGAGGAACTTCCCAAACCCATTTGGGTAGGGAAGGGCCAGGGTTCGGGAGAAGAGAGAAAGAAATAGCGATTCTTCCAAAATTTATTGGAAGTAGGATATTTTCCGAGGAATCGTGCATCACCTCGGGAGGAGAGATAGAAGAGGCCACGAGTAGTGGAGACCTTTATTTGAAATAAAGAGTGAAAGAGCTCGGCTGTTGGTTCAATTTCAAGAAATTTGGTAACCATGACGAAACCGGTCATGAGTCGAAAAGAGTTGGGAGAAAATTGGTTCAAGGGGATTTGATATATGGCTGAGAGTTCAGTCATAAGAGGATGGATAGGGAACCGAAGCCCGCCATCAATCTGCCCAGAGAAAAAGGCTAGAAAACCTGGTGGAGGTCGGTTCGGCCTATCATAAGAGCTAGGGAGAGCTAATTTAAAAGTTGAAGGAATACTTATGTTTTTACAAAGATATTTTAAATTCCTAGCAAACATAGCGGTGGCATTGAAACTACTATCTACATGGGAGGTCGGGACGGATGACCTTATTTCTATGTTAGAATAACTCCTATCAGAAAGAGAGCTCGAGCTCGCTGGGAGATTTGAGGAAGAGTCCTCGGTATGGTGTGAAGCAGAAGGAGCGACATTTTCAAAGGAAAGTTCCAGGTTATCGACCCAGGTCGCGAAACGACTTATTTCGGGATCCGTTGAAGTACCCACAGAGGAAAGATTAACAGGGGAAGACATGGTATTATACAAAATAAGAAAAACAGAGAAAGAAGATAGAGATGGGGGAATAAAAATAGGGCTAGGAAAGTACCAAGTAGAAGAAGCGAGACCTTAGAAGAAAATGAGGAAGAGAAGTTACGCCGGAGTGGAGGTTTTGAGTCGCCGGAAGACGTCGGAGGGTGCGGAAATCGCCTGAGAGAGAGAGTGTGCAAAAAGTGAGAAATGAAATAGATAACCTCTTTATATAGGATAAAGAGCGCACGAGTCTGAGGACAATGAATCTTAGCCGTTGATAAGAGAGAAGATCTGCGATTAAGGACACATTAGGCGGAGGGGGACGTCCCATCAATAGGGCAATGATGACAGTGGCACGGATCTCGAAGAGGCGGGAATTTCAAACGATAGGGCGGTAAACGGTTCGGTATATAGAAATCAAGGTATATTGGGTAGCTCGGGGTGAAGAGCTCGGACTCGTGATTAAGGGAACACTATAACCAAGCTTTGTCGGACGAACAACTCGGCTATAGTGGGAACTGGTTGATTCGCATGGAATAGGCGAGAGCTAGAGTGGGCTCTCATAATCGAGTCAACTCCGGGCCCATCGAGGTTCACTTCTTAAGGCCCAATTTCTAGAAAGCGATGGTGCTCGGGATCGATAGGCGAGCTCGGTATTTGTAAGCATAACTTAAATTTCTCAGATCTAGATAAGATTTTGTAACAAGCGTCGTGAGATTCTCCTTAACCGTTTTAGGAAAACGTGGAAACCCTAACGGTGAGCCTTATAAATAGGCATTCATCAGGTATGAGTAAGGTTAATGCATTTTTATTCATCTACACTATACTTGAGCTATTTCGATCTCCTTTGAATTGATATCTGACTTGAGCGTCGGAGAGGGTACGCCGGAAAAACCCTCCGGCCCCCCTTTTCTTGCAGGTGCTCGGTGTTGCTAGCGGAGTTCAGTCGGAGATACATCGGAGTTTGGTCAGTTTTGCTATTGTATATTTTCTGGTACAACCAATGAAGGAGAAATTAAGACTCAAAATAGAGTGTTGAAGGTAGTTTTATCCTACATTAAAAAATAAGTGGAATGTTGGCTAGTATATATACAACCCCCATATAGTTAAGGATTAATATTGTATAACATAAAGGCTCTCTCCATGTGTGCCCATAGCGGTGGAAATCTCAAGTCGAATCAAGGTCCGGACCATTAACTTGTGTGTGAGAATGACTTGTGTGCGAGAATGTCGGACCGAAATCGAGCCAAATAGTTTAGCCCATGTTTTACTTCTTTTTTTTCCTGAAATTATTTTATTTGTAATTCCAGAAATAAAATTCTGGAATGACTGTTGGTTTTTGTAACAAACACATCAGAATTAATGGCCTCTCATGTCCCTTTTTCCAGCTATAAAATGAGCTGAAATGTTCGACACACTCTAACACCTGCATCAGAAATTCGTCTGCATATATTGTCCTTAATTTTCTTTGGCTTTCCTACTGCATTTTGGTAATATCTTCTAGACATACCGGACTTCAGGTAATCCAATTTTTCCCATCTTATCATGAGGAATAGATGTCCAAAATAGGGAATAAATCTATTTTAAGGACAATGTTTTCAACACATGATTCATGCCAATTTTATATTGCTTTTGTAAGTATTTTGTTATTACATTTTCATTAACATTTTCATTCAATTCTTTATTTTCTGTTTATCTAGACTTTCCTAGTAGATACACTATTAATTTTTCTACACCGAGTACAATATTTAGGCATGTAGTTATGTTGGCATTAATGTTAATGAATATTACGTCTAATATATATAGGTCACATCATAATAATTTTTCTTTCGTGTGCAAGTGTGTAAATATTTAAATCATGTCATTTCCGTGTTCAACTTATATTCATCATGGATTTGAAAACTTGATGAATCCGTTAAGTGTCATCTTTCTTATTCACGCAGAAAAACGGAAATCATCTTCTGAAACAGAAATTCAAATAATTACAAAAAGACATTCAGTTATCTTTCATTATTAACATTATTTGAGAGAGAGAGAGAGAGAGAGAACATTATTTCAGTGGATTGGATCATTGGAACATACATAATCAAAAAGGACCTGGTTCGCCAGGGTAACCAGGTGGGCCGGGTTGACCTGGTTGGCCCATATGAGACCCCAAGAGTCCATGGGATCCAGGCCCAACATGCCCAACATGTTCGACAGGGTAACCAAAGGGGCCGGGTTGATCTGGTTGGCCCAAAATAGGGCCGAACAGTCCATGGTGTCCAGGCCCAACATGAGGCGGTGGAGGTGGTTCCGGTGACCCATAAGAAGGCCCAGGAAAACTACGTCGGCCCATACAGCAGTCCTCTATAAGCCAGCAACAGCTGAAGACATAGAAGCTGCAAGTAGCAACAACCAAACCCAAATTTACTTCATCATATGCTTCCAGAAAAAAAAATAATAAAAATTCATCATAAGAAAATCCACACTATTTTTATTTGTATAACACTTAATTCAGATCCATTGTTTAAGAGGAAAAGGCAAAAGATCTAAAAGCAAGACAATAGAAAAAAATCTGTATAAATCACATTTTGAGAAAAATAAGTCATCATTTTAAATACTTTTATGCAAACAAAAAGGGCAAAAAAAAAAATAATAAAGTACTGACCAAGAACAGATAGCAGTGCACAAGTTGTGGAAAAACTATGAGCAAGGCTATATCTTGGTCCTGAACCACCCCAATCTTGGCCTGGCCCACTCGGTGGATTTAGAATTCTCATTCCTTCAAAATCTGAGAAATTGGCCCAGAAAATTACACTTTAATTTATTTATTTTTTAAAAGAAAAGAAAGGGCTTTGCAGGCAAAGAATTGTGGATCGAGAGAGAGAGAGAGAGAGAGAGATGAATTGAAGAGCAGGAATAACAAGTGTTTTGGTTTTGAGACGGTGGAATTTGGAAAGATTGCATGTTATTGTATAAACATGTACACGTATCATCATCACCATTATTCAACACCAAATTTATAACTCAGCCTTTGTCCTTTTCCTTTTACCTTCAAAAGAAGATTTTGATTTCAAACTTCTATTTATAGAATTCATTATGTTACATGTTTACCTCATCTCAATTTGTTTTGTTTTTTTTTTGTATGGGTATATTTCAAGTAGATTCTAAATTTATAATTAATGTTGTTGGAAATTAGAATTTATAAAAAAAACAAATACTTTATCATTGTTGTTAGTAAAGTTTAGGAGGCGACAATTTGGGTTGGATTCAGGATGAGACACGGAATTCACACAAATATAGCAACCTCAACCTATCATGTTTAGTTATTTATGTTAGATTTATCAACTGAACCCGACTCAAAATAACTTGTATATTTTAAAAATATAAATAATTGATTATATAAATTATGAGTTGTATGAGTTAATTTACAATCTGAAAACTATATTACTTACACCACAATTTCCTAAAATTCAATTATCATACTGATTACCTATTTAATCAATCAAAATAACAAAAAGCAGCACAATAACAAAGCAAACGAGTCAAACGGGTTAATCAATTTAGCTCATGTTGGCCTGAACTCGACTTATTTATTATTCATATCATTTGTGTCGGGTATGATTATGTGCCAAACCCGACAAGCTTAAAACTAGAGCGGTCCGGCCCGATCAGTCCGGTATTTCTACTGGGCTAGGCTATAATATTACAGGTCCGAATAAATTGGGCCAAAAAAGTCCAGCCCATTAGGCCCAAAAAAATAGGCCGGCCCGTCAGCCCGGCTAGGTTCTGAAATCAGCGTCCCAGCCACTCTTTGGCCGGCCGGTTTTTCCTCCTGGCCTGCCGACTCATTTGACACCTCTACAGTTAAACCCTATCCCCCTCATTATAACGTGTTAAGTTCGTAGTGATATTAGACTTTTTATTTACCGGTAATCGTCCATCGAATATGCTCGGATCATAATAAATGTCCTAAATTATTATAAAAGAAAATGTTAATTAATCATCCATCTATCAAATATAGTTCTTCCCTCAAAAATAAAAAATCAAATGTAGTTCTAAATTTCTAATATAACATCTCAAGAACCGGACTCTTTAAGACACAACAAAAAGAATAACTGGACAACTGAAAAACAAAAACAAACAAAAAGAATAACTGGAACAGTGACACGATCCTGTGACATAGGAGAGTTACAATCAAAACGGGTATCAGCAAAAAATTGACATCACTTGTTAAAAGTTCATTTGAGCTGTAACCGAGTCATACAAACTAAGTCTTTTATTTGGTTTAATATAATTTGAAATTGAATTCAATCTCAATTCCAAATAACTAGAAATGAAAACATAAAGAAATTCCAAGAACGGTTAACCTACCGACTCGAGCCGTTCTCTCCAAGGACAAATGTCGTTAAACATCTCAAGAAGAAGAGGACATGAGACGCACATCCTTTGGTCACATGCACATTGATCCAAACTCTAGCTCGACTTGTTTAACAATCATGATATAACATCACACCGAGTGTGAAGCAAAAGCTTTTGATTCGATTCGCTTAAACCCTATAATTAACTTCGCATTGTAGATAAACACAAATAACAAATACCTCTGACAACAAAAGAATTGGTTTTCTCATTCAAAAACGCGGTATCCAAATGCTTCAGTAAGGACATTAAACACAGTCAATGGACAGACAAAAAAAACTTAACATTACCAATGCACAAGAAAAGTTTTCATGATTACAAAAAATGATATAGAAACAAGAAATGCAAGAACAAAATATATTTTTACCTCTTAAACAGTTTGATAATTTTCCCGGCACAGATATTAAAAAAAAAAAATTGCAGCATTTGCACCTTCATGTGTTCATCTGGAATTGGTATAGGATAGTGCTAGCTATATTATATGTCATCTTTCTCCTTATTCCGACTAGAATCCTTATCCTTCCGATGACTCTTTTTCGACGGTCTTGATTTTCTTCTTGGAGCGCCAACACCACCAGGATCGACCAATGGGCCAGACCAAGTTTGCATCTGATCTTTGGGATACGAGAAATTCATGGAACTGAATGGTACATCTGGAGGATCTAACGTCGGATCAATGTGGTGTGACGATCCCAGAGGATAACCAAGTCCACCATCTTGGTGCGGAGGAGGAAACTTTTCGCTTTTGCTTTTTGCATTTGCGTGGGTAATTAATCGTCGTTTCTGTTTCATGGATGTAAAAGTTACTGTAACATCTATGGATCAACTGTACAAGGGCTTAAACCTTAACACGTTCTCTAAAATAAAGAACAATAAACTATCTTACGGTAAATTTTATCTTTTGACCTGATGAAGTAAATACAATTTTTTTTACCAATATCTACATTTTATCGAAGTTAATTTGTTTAATACTTGTGTTATTTTGCTATATAATTTGAATACACTTTTACTCCCTGAGACATGAAAAAGAAAAAGATTACAGCAGCTTTTAGAAAAATAAAATCATCGTAAAAATCTCATACAAAATTGATAATATAATAAATGAAAATGATTAAAGTGCCTTAGGTGTGATGATATAGCAAGTGGTGAACGGGCGATGATTCTCAAACAGGAAAACGAGTTTGGAAAGCGAAAATAAAAAGATACAACACAAAAAGATATAGCGCAGTCATTTAAAAAAATACCAAGGGCGTCAATCACGTTAGCTATTGTTCTGCAGATTATTATGGCATAACATGAAGGGTATAGTATGAAGAACCAACAAATTCAGACTTGAGTGTTTCGTATTAAATGACTTACATCAATATTGGCTTGCAGCTCAGCATTGGCTTCAGGAGCAGGTACTGCTCGCATCCCCCTATCTCGTGTTCGAGTTTTCTTCACACTGTCAGCCTGAGTTTTACCAGCAGCTCTTAACCTACAATCACGTAATCAACCCAGGTCACCGCTTTTAACACAAATGTAATCGATCATACACTTGCTAAAAAAAACGAAACAAAAAAATTAAATGGATGCAAAATCAAGCCCAATTTGCGAATACACAAGTCGCATATTTTAAAACACAGCTCCAGTAGAGGTACATAAATACGTCAATAATTAATAATTTTCCATACCTTCGAGCTTCTTCATCACGACGCTTAGCATCCATTTCCTTACTTGGTGGATACTTTGGAAGGCTGGAAGGATCACATGCATAGGGTTTGGTCGTGAAGAACTGAAAGGAGAAAGAATAGATAATCCATGTTATTGCATTTGATCCACAATTACAATCCTCGCGAAATTAGATCAAAGATATTAACTACACAGAATATGATGCGGTGCTGTATGTCCAAGACGGAAAAGGTAGGCAAAAATACAAATATAGAAAAATAAGGTGGGAAAGAAAGAAAGATTGGAATTAAAGAGAGCTCAAAAGACCATCCATGCAAAAAAAAAAATGTCATCATTTATTTGAGAAATGTCGAATTTATTTTTTTCCATTTCATTCCTTTCTTGTGTGTGGACAACAATGCTGAGAGAAAGAGAGCTTACTTCACTCTTTAATGCCGCTGTAGCAGTCAGGCGTTCACTTGGATCGATTGCAAGTAGAGTATCAATTAAAGGCAATGATGACTGTGGGAAATCTTTAAATGTCTCCTTTATGCATCTTTTATATGCCTGTTGCGGTTTGAATATTGTTGCATGAGGAAGTTTCGACTTTTTCCAATATTCCTCAGACGGAGAACCACATAGCTTGAAAATCCTGTGCAGCTGTTCCACCTAAGCACAATTTATAATATTCAACCATAGCTATAGAACCACTTCATTTCACCAAATATATGTGCGTAAGTACATCTCCAAATCTACTCAATATTCGTCAAACAAACAACACAGCTTAACATGTCAGGTTTAACCGTGAAAGCTTGAGAAAGAACAGATTGTTTGAGTGAACCTTAACATACCATGTCGACACTAGGTTAGACTATGAAGTATCTAGACATGAGCCGGTCACACCGTGATTAACTCTAGGGACCAAACACGTCATTTAAAATAGTTGTTCTTTGCACCTTAGTTACGCAACATTTTTCGACAGAGCTTAATTTATAGTATAGGTAGATCCAACAGTACCATTTCAAGATTTTTCATTATTACAGAGCTTAATTATAAAAACTACCCTTGAGGTTCAAGCTAATTACAAAAAACTCATCTATCTTCCAAAATTACAAATACCGCCTTCATATTTGCTTCTATTTTAGAAATTACACCTTGTGAGGGTGGTATTTATTAAGTAAATACGAACCTCAAGAGGGTGTTTGTAATACATTAAGAGGGTATTTGTAATTTTGAAAGATAACTAGCTTTTTTTGTTATTAAACTAATCTTCAAGGGTAGTTTTTGTAATTTACCCATAATATAATCAGTTATCCGAACAAATAAGTTTTCAGAAACATCCAGATTACACAAAATCCCATGTAAAATATGGAGGCAAAATCATCATATTCCAACGACCACGATCATTCACTCAGTAGTGGGAAAAGTACAGCACCAGTAACTACTATCAACATTCCATCATAATTGGGCATTAAAATGTCATAAAGGGTACTAAACACCCACAAAATATACCTCTGTCCGCCCAGTCATTATGGGCTTCCCAGCAAATAGCTCAGCCAAAATGCACCCAGCACTCCACAAGTCCACACCTACGCCGTAGTAGGTGGCACCAAGAAGCAGCTCCGGTGGCCTATACCAAAGAGTAACCACGCGACTCGTCATGGGCTGCCTAATATTCGGATCAAACGTGGAAGCCAATCCAAAATCAGCTATCTTAAGAACTCCTCCATCGTCAATTAGGAGATTCGATCCCTTAATATCCCGATGCAGAACGTGGCGATTGTGGCAGTGTTCAAGGCCAGACAATAGCTGATGCATGTAGCATTTCACCTATCATATCAATCAAACAATGCAAACATAAGAAAACACCCCAAAACTCTGAAAAAGAAAAGAAGGGATAATCACAAAAACAACCCCTGTGATTAACAACCCCTGAGGTTTGAGCTAATAACAAAACAAACACAGAGATTTTTGAAAAATTACAAAAATCCCCTTGAGGTTTGGTTCTATAGTACACTTTACCCCTTCATAAGCAAAAACATTTCAAGCACCCCTTTTAGATTTGTAAAATATTACACTAATCGCCCTACATCTAAGAAAGAATCAAACCTTAGGGGGCTTTTTGTAAATTTGAAACTTCTCTAGGTCTCATGAGTAGTTTTTTGTAATTATCCCAAAAAAGAAAAAGGAAAATAGAAAATTCCACCTGCGTCTCTGTGAACTTGATTCCAGGGCTAGAAGCAAGGCCAGCCAAATCATGCACCATATAATCGAACACGAGGTACAAACTACACGACATCCTCGATGTCGCTAATCCTTGCAATTTCACAACATTAGGATGATCCAAGCGGCGCAAAATCAAAATCTCCCTAGCCATAAATCTCACGCTCTCGGGCTCCAAATTATCGAATCTAACCTTCTTCAGCGCAACAATCTTCCCGTTATGGTATCTCTAGCTTTATATACATTACTATATGTGCCTTGTCCAATCTAAACACGACCACCAAAAACGAAAAAAATAAAAATACAAAGCATTATGAAATAATGAAGTAACATACAAAAGGAAAGTGATAACTAAACTAATAGTTAATAGCCACTTGCCTTATCAATCTTTTCAAAAGAATCAGCACGACGAGGCGTCCATCCATTGATCGCCTCTCCGGCCACAGCAGAGAGCCAAGAAGGCCATCCGGCAGCCACTTGCTCACCGTGGATGTTCTTAGGAGGATTACTCAGCCTAGGGTTTGGCCTAGATTTCCTCCTCTCACCTCTAGGCGGCCGTGCATTCTCTTCCTTTCGCTCCTCCTCCTGATCACGGCCGTTCTGAACTTTACCACCACCGCCTTCACCGCCGCCACCAACCTCCTCTTCTGATTTACTTACTGAACCAACTACTACTTTCTCTCTCCTCCTGATTGCCCAGAAAAATCTCTCTCTTCTTTCTTACCTCTCCCTTGACTACAACATCACCACTAGGTGGCCTAGATGATGAAATCTCTTTCCCAAAAACACACCCCATTTCTCAAAACCCTAACCCTCATTTCTCACCACATAGCAAACTCTTGCACCTCATTCAAAAAACCCACAAAATTATCACCAACACAAGAATCGAGATTCCAGTACAAAAATATAAACTCCCAAAGCAGATCAGTCAAATAATCTTTTCCTCCATGAAACAAATTTGAGCAAATAAACCAAATGGGTGTAATAAATCAATCAAATAAACATACACAATTGTGTTTAACGAGTAATTGATTAACAAAACAATGATCTCAGTACAATAATTTATATGTATATATTGATTGAAGAAAAAAACACCTATGCTGCCTATAAAAGCAGAAGAAGCAATAATGATTTGGCGAAAGCCCACAGCTTATGGAAGCCAAGAATAATAAGGTAACAAGCCAATATACCTACAAAAAGCAAAGACAATAATATACAGTAGAAAGCATTAGCGATAAATTGATTGCGCCTTCTTTTTTGTGCTTTTTTTTTCCTTGTGGGATTGGAGAAAAGATCAGACAGTAAGCTAAAGTCTGCAAAGGTGAATTCCCCACTTTCTAGTTTGGTCAAAAATAGGAAAAAGATTGTATTTTGTAAAATGTGAGTGGAAAAAAAATGATCGACTCAAGCAGCAGATCTGTGTTTGAAAATATATGATTTGTTACGATTTTTCACAAATTAAATACAGATAGAGAAACTCTATAAAAATAGAGATGGAGGGAGACTGACTGAGCACGCACATAGATTTTTTTGACTGAGAGAGAATGAAAATGGTTACTTAAAGCTGTTGTAAGTCAACAGAGTTTCACTGTCTTTAGCTGAAATTTCCATGGATGAGTAGATTTTTTTGTTTTTGTTTTTTGGTCCTCGTTTTGTTGTCATGTTTGAGATTTTGATGATGTTGTATCTGTAGATTCTTTTGTTTATATGGAAAATCCTAGAAAATAAGTTTGGAAGAAGACATTGAAACTATGCCTTATATTTTTTTTCCGACACAAAGTATCCCCACACCAATTAGGACTTGGGGGCACAATCTCGCACTTTTTTCGAACTATAAAATATGAAATATTTCCTTCCAAAAAATGACCCTAATTTCTGTGGGATACATAAACAAATAGTTGATCAAGACTATCACAAAACAAATATCACATAAAATAAATGATAATTATAAATAAACTGAGATTTGAGGTATTTTACACAAATCCAGAGAAGTTTAAAATACATAATATTTCTTGAGGTTTTCAATTCGTCTTAAATATAGAGGGTAATTGTAATATTATGTAATTATTCCTAAAAATAAAGACAATATATATGAATTAAATCTAATAAAAAAATCAGCTAATACTTTTTTCCCTTTGGCGATAACTCATCCATGAGTAACTGTTTACATAATCTCGATTCTACCTTTTTTTTCTTTTAAATTTATAGGATTATAGATATTTGGAACGTTTAATTTGAAGCTTCGTGAAATATCAGACGATTTGGTTTCACTTCTTTATTTTTAACTAACCCTCCAAAGCATAATTTTTTATTCAATTATTATAATAACATTAAATAATAAATATTGAAAAGACTGTATGAAGAGTAAAAGATCCAACTTGGAATAAAAGGAAAAGAATTGAAAAAGGAAAAAGAAAGGCTTCGTTGTAGGACCGCAATAGTTTCTTGTTCATCTAACACCAAACAATTTTCCTTTTTTTATTAAAAAAATTAAATATGTTGGGGGAACTTCAATAATGACTTCTAGTTAAAAGAGCTTTCAATTGGTTGTGTTTCTGAATAGTTCATGGAAGACATTTAATTTATTATTTTGATCTATGTGAAGATTTGATGGATTACAACTGTTTTGAGATCATCCATTGCATATTTTTATTTTTAAATTAGTACAACTGTTTGTTGAGATTCGTAATTTAACTCAAAAAATTGTTGAATCATAAGTACATAAGAAATGACTAATAATTCCACACAATTATACCTAGAACAAAAACTAGCATGAGTTTTTAAATCCTGACTCGAACTAATTTTATTTCAAACGTTTGAGACTGATTTCGAGTTCAGTTAATTATCTAAAAACGAGCCTATTCAAACTCAGTTATCATGAAAAATAATAAACTATGATATAATCATATAATAATGAATTTCAGTGTTATTGATTATTCCTTAACAATTTTGTGTTATAATATTATCACAAAAATTTAAATGTAACATAAGCAATTAGTAGTAAAAATAAATTGTTGTACACAGTTTGACGTGTACAGACCAGAATGAATGGTCAAAGGAGTCGGTCAACTAGGGACATACGCCTGACATGATAGCCAAAGATGAAGGATCTACCAGATCCTTGACCTGAACGTCTTACCTAGTTGGGCCAGAAAAAGGGGGATTTCGAGCCCCGGACCTCGGCCCAGGTAACACGATCAAATCGAATAGACCATGATTTATGGGAACTTAGAAAGAAAAGTCAAATCTCAATGAAGTTAGATGTCAATATTTAATACGAGTTACATCCACCACTTTAAGTAACCTCCTTGACACATAATGGCATCCACGATTGGATGGTTCAAGTTTAGGTTTTTCGAACTTGAACTTGATTGTTGCCATTGTGGAAGATTCAATAGTTACAAGTTAAACTTTTGGGTTCAATATATTGAACCTTGTTCAATATCAATTCATGTGTAATATATTTGACAGTGGGACCAATTTTAAACCATAAACTTGAATTTACTATTGCAATAGTAGTAGAAGGTTTAGTGCAAGTTTATGTGGCACTGCGAGACCCACAAAAAAAATACATGAATTTGCAGTTACCATTGTGGATGCTCTAATTCCTTAGGATCAACAGGACTAGTTGGGCTACCCTCGTTATGAATGATATATTCTACTTATGCCTAGTGACCACTGTTCTATAAATGTTGCATGCCAATGTATTTTCATATGAAGTATTTTTTTTGGGGGGGGAGAAAGAATCTCTAGAATTTTCCAAAATTAAGACTCAGTTTGGACGGCATCTTCTAGTACTACTGTACTAGACATTATTTTTGGTAATGCTCTAACAAATTTCTACTTTGATGCATAAAATAAAATGATAAAAATAATAAAAGTGTCAAAATGTGTCATGTGACCCAGGAGCTCTCATTACAAAAGGCTAAAAATCAAGGTATATATCGAAAACGTTTTGGGACCATCTTTAATCCTTGAATACGCTTCAAAGATCAAGGGCTGCCACACTTTTCATTATTAAGCATGCAAAACCTATCATCACTATGCTTCTAAAAAATCTAATTCTTTAGTAACAAGTTTTATAATCGATACTCGCAGGGCATGTACATATGTTATAAGTCGTGAAGTTTGCATATTATTGAGATCAATTTCGAAATAATATATAGGGATAGTAAGAGTCTAATTAAATTCAATCCCATTTTTTAAGATAGACTTTTAATATAAATATATATCGATGTAGGACAACAGTAATTAGATGGGCTAAAAAATCTGACCCACCTTGTTTGTAACAATTTTTTTTTCCTAACCCAATTTCCAAACTTACATCTCGCTATATTTTGGGTTGCAACTTCATCCTCTCATTACTGTTAAGTTAAACTGCGGAATGTCTCTCGTCTGGCTAGGGTTGTGGTTGAATCAACTCACTGCCACTGAGGTCCTATCCACTACCCTAAAAAAGAAGCAAGAATGCGTTCTCTAGGATTCCAACTCACACTGATGACCTTCAGTGCAATTTTTATTCCACTCATTTGTCAGTCCAACTATATCCCGTGGCAACTATTTTTTAATTTTCTTTTCAAACTTGATCTGACCCAAACCCGATTCAAGTATTATATATATATTTTTTTTATATTTGTCAGTTTATAATGTATATATTATGTCGTGTAAATTCTTTCTATACAAACTTTTTTAAAATAATTAATCGTATTATTTTTATTTTTTTAAAATATTTTCAAAAGCATAAAGTTGATGGGTAAAATTTGTAAGGTTTCTGTTCAGGAAGAAAATGGCTGGAGTTTGTAGGTAAGGCAAAGTCGAGGCCTGAATTAAATTCAGTATCCGCAAGACGAAATACGCCCCGTATACAAAGTGCTTACGGTTGCGGCGTTCGTCTCTAAGATACAATGACTTTACAATTTCGGTTTAAGAGATTTTGCAAAAACCAGGAATCACAAAGAAACAATGAGAAATGTATATGACTTTCAAGCTTTGAAGGAAAGGAAATGTCAATATGCTTAAAATGCAGAATAACCGGTTATTATCTGATTTTCGTATCTTTTTCATCTGCAGGGATCGATAGTTATAGGCCTTAGGTGCCTCGTATGGAAAGATCGCGTCTTTTGGCTCGAAAAGACACATTTGCACTGAACAGACGCACTTGCTCAGGGGCGCACAACCAGACGCATGGACCGTGCGCCTGCCCGTGCGTTGGTGCTCCAACGTTCGGCAGGACACACGACCCAGATGCACGGGCCGTGCGCTGGTTCGCAAAATTTCGGCAGGTAGCACGACCCAACCGCACGGGCCGTGCTTCCACCCGTGCGCGGGTCCGAACTCTTCCCAGTTGGAAAATTATTTAATTAATCACGAAAATTAATTAAAACCATTTAATTAATTACAAAAATTAATTAAATATTTATTTTAAAGGTTTTTGGTCCAAAAAGAATAAGGGCCTTGAAGCCCAACCCCAAGCCCAGTTGTCCAACTTGGGATATATTAAGTGTGCAAACTTATCCTCATTTTCCTATGTGGGATGGATCATCTCTTCTTCCCCACATTTTCCACTTCCATACCATTTATTTGTATTAAGTGGCTAACTTCTAGCATTAATTTATCATTCACCCGGAATCGGTTTTGAGAAATTCCAAATGCTATTCTCATCTACTCTCTTAGTAAAATTTTTACAAATAATTTAATTCCATTTTTCACTAATGGAAACCACTCAATTATTTGGTCAAAATCGGGTCAACACCCAATTCTCAAGTACCAAAATTCCAACAAAAGTGAGTATAAATAATGAACTTAATGGTTCCAACCCACTAATTTGGGTTTGAATTATATATATATATATATATATATATGGGTTTGAGTTATAAATAATTTTCACCGAATCAACTCTCGAACTTTTGTAAACTCGTTCTATATGTGCCTTATTGTTAATATTACATATGAACTCGCTATTACAAGCTGCAAAGTGATATGAGTGTTCAAAATCTTTGAACTATTAGCGCATTAGATATTGTAAAATAACATAGATTATTGAATGGTCGGAAGAAAAAAATAGATTTATGTTTCAAGTTTTAACTTTACAAATGTGCCAAGTGCAATTTTTAAGAATGCTACTAGTGGGGTAGTATTGACATTGACACAATTATAAGTGTGCCTTCATCATGCAGAGATGTGGGCTATCTCTAATGATACGAGCATATAAAAAATTCAAATTGAAATGACAAAATGGACATCATTATCCCAGGCGGTCTTCATCTCATTTTCAACCCCAAACCAAGAGAGTAACAGGATACAATATGACAACAAGATTAGTTTGTTAAGGTAGGTGAACTTGTTACTCACACGCAATTATACCTTTCAATCACGTATTTGGTATGTGTTTGGCAGCAGGTAAAATAACAACTAATCAATTAGAGTTATTCGGAATAGAAAATAATTAATCTCCAGTTGTGAAGCAATTGAGTGTTATGAACTATTAAAATACATGTCACAATTCTACATCATTGGTTTTGAAGTGGGACAAGTCAACGCTCATAAGTTTTACCAAGTTTTTCTAGGATTGTTCAGTAGAAAAACATGGTGTTTAAGCAAGTTTTGGAATTTTAATTATAGATGCCATAGAATTGAGATGTGTGTGTCACCGCTCAAAATGCAGATCATTCCAAATCAAAGAATATGATAATTGGCCCAACTTCTTCTTCAATACTGATAAATTTTTCGGATGAGAACAAGCATGTAACACACAAAACGAGATTAGGGGTCCATGGGTTAATCCTAGGGAGGCTCATCCTATACTCAATTCAGCGAATCTATTAGAGAAAATCCAGAGCACATGAATATAATTCAAAATAATTAATTCAACTTACTTTTATATACGAGATGGTGAAATTTGCATGAGCTTAGTGTAATGAAATATGTTGCTAATGTTGGAAAAATTAAGCACAAACAAGAGAGATTATTAATCTACTAATTTAGGAATAAACAACAATAAAATAATAACAAGCCAAAATTAAATAAGAGTCAAGTTTAGGATAGCCAGGTCGAAGACACCGTAGCGCTTTCTTTAGAGAGGAAACGCCCCCCTTTGACCGGTAAATTTGATGATAGCACGTCCCCTCTCCCAAGATTCGACAACCCGTTGATTTATCTATCGATGAAGAGAACCCGAACCGCTAGTGAACTCAATGCTCAAATCAATGTAGTAAAAATAAGACAACCACTTGTTTATTAATGATAATAATAATTTGTGGAGGAATAATTTTGTAGATAAAAATATATATTTCTCTCTCAATGTAACGACCGAGCCGACGATTGTCCCCCACAAACCAACACGAGTCTTCCGGCGCGCTTTATCCTCACTCACGCACACCCCCGAGTAGCCAGGGGTCACCCATCATGTTATTGCTCCGGCGCCAAGACGCTTAACTTCGGAGTTTTTACATGATGAGCACGAGAAAAAAAAAAAGATGCATCTTGTTGATATGAGTAGACCTATCAAATCTTTTAAGCTCTCCTCAATTGTATAGTCCCATACCACTGATCTCAGAATCTCTCTTCTTCGAGAGTGTGAGATCGGTTCATTCATGTCCCCCTCCGCCTAGAAGCCCCGCCAGAGACGCACCTTGTCCGTGCCTTCTTGCACCGGCGATCACTCCCTCCTCTCTTGGCCCGGGCGTTACACTCAACGAGGACCAGTGAGCAAGAAATGGTGGAAGAATAATGATGATTAGAATTGGTGCAATTCTTTGGATGTTGATATGCACATATATATATATATATATATATATATATATATATATATATATTATTGAACGTATGTTTTTAAGAAGGAAAAGCTGGAGATTTTATAAGTAAAGCAAAAGAAATATTTAACAGTCAAAAATCCACTTAACCACCCGCACCAAAAAAACAGGAAGGTGGGTGCATGACTTAGCCGTTTGTAGCTAAGTGGCTGAAGACTAGGAATTTAATTTTAAATCAATAAATAGAAATATTATCCAACAATCCCCCACTTGATTAAAAACTCAGAAAATATATATTGAACATTGAAATGAGCATATAATACCGTGTACTAGGTGTAGGTACCTTCCAGGTTTGAACCTCACTTAGTGTGAATGCACTACCACCTATAGGACAATAGAGACATGAATGTCTTGATCTAAGTCCTTGTAGTTAGATGGCAACACATCACACACCACGGTATGAGTAAACATTGTGGTTCTATCAGTGGTGCGCTTTCCGGTCATGCGCAGGAATCTTGTATCATGAACGCCATTAGGGAGTAGCCTACACCCCCACAGTGGCGATCCCACCACCACGTTCATTTAGGTGAATCCTCCAAGGGTGACTTGTGACCAACCACCCCGAAAAATTATGCCTTTGGATTCATTAAGAGATAAGCTCAACCTCAAACGTCACATAAAGAGCACTTAAAATCATAGGAATGGGACTCGGAAAATTTCCGCAAAAATAAGTAATTTATTAAAATATTGTGCTCTTCCAAGCCACCCTTTTATAGTTTCGTTTGTACCCGTTGAACTTCATTCATGGGATCTCCATACCTCCGAAGACGGGTTTCCACTGTGGTGACTTAATTAATAGGCTCAGTCCGATTCCCCTCGATGATTGTAAAACTTGCTGACGCGCCAATCCCTTTGTGAACAGATCCGTAATATTATTTTCAGACCTGACAAAATCCAAAGAAATAACACCATGAGAAATTGAATGTCTAATTGATTTATGTATCACAGTCAAGTGCCTTCTTTTCTCATTATAATTTTTGCTTTTAGCTCTAGCAATTGCAACTGACATCCAAACGAGTGTAAAGAAATAGGAGGAATAGGCTTACGTAATAAAGGAATATCATTTAAAAAACTTTTAAGTCATTTAGCCTCAGTGCACGCGACATGTAAGGTAATTAATTCAGCCTCCATAGTCGACCGAGATATTACAGTCGGTTTAGCAGACTTCCATGATATTGCTCCACCTGCCAGTGTAAATACATATCCGCTAGTTAATTTTGTTTCCTCCGAATCAGTGATCCAATTTGCATCACTGTAACCTTCTAGAACATCAGGAAAACCTGTGAAGTTAATAGCATAATCAATAGTCCCTTTTAAATATTTAAACAATCTTTCCAATGCATCCCAGTGGGAAGTATTAGGACTATATGTGTATCTTGCTAATCTACCAACAACATATGCAATATCCAGTCTAGTATGATTCATCAAATGCAACAATGATCCAATAATTTGAGAATATTTATGTTGAGAAACACTAACACCTTTATTTTTTCTCAACTTAAAAGTTGGATCATAAGGAGTAGAAACCGGATTCACACTGGAATAATTAAATTTATACAATAATTTTTCAATATAATGAGATTGTAACAAAGAGATAGAACCACCATTTCTAGTTATCTTTATTCCTAAAATAACATCAACAGAGCCAAGGTCTTTCATATCAAAATGATTAGACAAGAATTTTTTGGTATCATTAATAACATGAATATTACTACCAAAAATTAAAATATCATCAACATACAAGCACAAAATTACACAAGTGTCATTGGCAATTTTTATATAAATACACTTATCAACTTTATTAATATAAAAACCATTAGAAATTATAACACTGTCAAATTTTTCATGCCACTGCATTGGAGCCTGTTTTAATCCATAAAGAGATTTAACAAGCTTAATTTCCTCACCGACCACAGCAAAGCCTTCCGGCTGGTTCATATAAATTTCCTCCTCCAAATCACCATTTAAAAAGGCAGTTTTTGCATCCATTTGATGAATATCCAATTTGTAAACAGAGGCAATAACAATCAACATTCTAATGGTAGTGATTTTAGAAACAAGCGAGTAAGTTTCAAAAAAGTCAATGCCAGGTTTTTGCTCAAAACCTTTAACAACTAGCCCGGCCTAGTATTTTTCTATGGAACCATCAATCCTCAAATTTTTCTTAAAATCTATTTACCCCCAATTGGTTTACAACCAGATGGTAGGTCCGTTAAAACACAAGTTTTATTAATCAAAAGAGAGTTCATTTCATCATTAACTGCTTCTTTCCAAAAGGGAGCATCTAAAGACAACATAACATCATTCTTTTTATTGTTCCAGAATTCACATGGCCAAGCCTACCATGCCAAGTATCACAAGATTCAACATTAGCAATAGATAAAGAAGAATCCAAATTTTCATTACTAGAAGAAGACATTACACTTAAACGAAATAAACCATCCAACATAAAACCTTTACCAACAAACTGACCATGTCTAGAAATTACAACTTTGTTGGATTTAAAAAACAACTCTATAACCATTTCTAACTAATAAAAATGCACTAAACAAAGGGGGCTGTTTATATTTTTTCGAACAGTTTATGTTTCCAAAATAGAAGAACAGTAGCATAAATCTGTCTACAAGAACAGTTTATGTCAAACTAAAAAGGGCGGCCAAAACAGAGGAGTAGTAATATGAGTATGTCAAAATAATAGTGTTTTTCTCATCTCATTTAAGAACACACGCATGGCATTTTATAATTGAAGTTTAATGCAAAAATCACTAACCTTTGTTAATCTCTAGAAAATAAGAAAAGTGGGTATGACCATATTACTTAGTAGTAGAACTTTCACCATTTTCTTTAAGACCATTTATAATCACAAAAAATAATCCTAATTCAGTCAACCAAAATTTCATTTGTTGTTGCCAACATAAAAAGTTTTTCCCTTCAAAATTTTCAGGCTTACTAGACAATGACATAAGAAAATCCATGTTCGCCAAGTAGCAAATAATCCTAAATTAATAGAAACAAATCGGGTTTCCTCTCTAAACTTGTTGGAAAAATTAAGCACAAACAACAGGGATTATTAATCTACTAATTTAGGAATAAGCAACAATAAAATAATAACAAGCCAAAATTAAATAAGAGTCAAGTTTAGGATAGATACTGGTCGAAGCACACGTAGCGCTCTCTTTAGAGAGGAAACGCCCCCATTGACCTTTGGTAAATTTGATGATAGACGTCCCTCTCCCAAGATTTGATAACCCGTTGATTCTATCGTGTGCAACAAAGAGAACCCCGAACTACTAGTGAACTCAATGCTCAAATCAATTTAGTAAAAATAAGACAACCATTTGTTTATTAATGATAATAATAATTTGTGGAGGAATAATTTTGTAGATAAAAATATATATTTCTCTCTCAACGAGGACCAAAGTGAGCAAGAAATGGTGGAAGAACAATGATGATTAGAATTGGTGCAATTCTTTGACTGTTGATATGTATATATATATATATATATATATATATATATATATTACTGAACGTATGTTTTTTAAGAAGGAAAAGCTGGAGATTTTATAAGTAAAGCAAAAGAAATATTTAACAGTCAAAAACCCACTTAACCACCTGCACCAAAAAAACAGGAACGTGGGTGCATGACTTAGCCGTTTGTAGCTAAGTGGCTGAAGACTAGGAATTTAGTTTTCAATCAATAAATAGAAATATTATCCAACAGTTAGGCCTTGTGGGCCGTAAATGGTGAATGAGCCTCTTGGGCCAATTGATAACATTCGACTCAATAATAAATATTCGTGGATGAATAATTAAATAATAAGATAATTAAAGAAGAGAAATATAATTACAATTTTATCCCCAGTAGTGTGTGTTTGTGTTTTTAAAATGCAAATACTCTTTTGCCCTATACATAAGGATAAATTAATTCATATCGAATTGAATGCATGGTCAAGTCAGCGTTCAAGAATGATGATCGCCAAGAATAAAATTAGGCCCGATCATGGATGTAGCGAAGCGTCTGTTGGAAAAGAAATAATCTTCCATAATATGTTTATTTTCTTATGAATATCAGTTTATAGACATCCAAAATCCAGTTGATTCTAACAAAAGACTCATAATATGTTGACTTGTCATAAAAAAATGTATTATTCTGTGATTTTTTTTTACATAAAACAACGTGTTACTAACTTTCAAATACTAATTTAAAAAATAATAAATAGGATTATACATGAAATAAAAGATTCCTCTTAAATTCTCATCTCAAGTAAGGGTGTCAATCCCTGATACGATACAATAACCCAATACGAATCGACCTGAAATTATTGAGAGAAACCTAAACACAAATACGATAAACCCGGACACGAACACGACTGACAGGAATCTAACACGATGTTACCAATTTATGTAAAACGTAATTATTTTATATTTTAATTAATTTTTGATGTATTTTAAGCTTAATCCAAAATTAAACTGAAACCAAACACGAACTCGATATGAAGATCTAAATTGACACCCCTAATCTATAACGAATATCAAAAGATGGGACAATGTGAAAAACCATATATGGAGAGAGGTTTGCAGGGGCGGTTAAATTACTGTAACTTATCTCGGCTCCGACTAACACGTGTCAATATCGTATTGATGATTAGAATTCCATTCTCTCTAGTTGGACTCCCTCCAATTAATTACAATTCTCAACAGGCAGTATAAATAATATTTAAAAAAGGAATTCTTCTTTCTCGTCACATCGATTATCTGAAATTTGGGAAATGAGCGGTACAACCAACTTATGCATTGCCACAAGCTGCATTGAATTCGTGGGACATTCCCAAAAGCCGAAAAAACTGAATTCTGTTTCTTCCAGCTTTTCCAATTCAGCTTATTCTTCTACTTCTCTTTCATTTTCCGGAAGCTTCAATTTCACTTTCTTTAGGCAAGCTCGCTCCACAGCGTCGTTCTCGATGGACAGTCCGATTTCAGTGAAAGCCAACGCTTCCTCCACCATCGGTATTCTCTTCCTCTCTTTGTCTCGTACAAAACACACTTAAACTGGTGCTTATGTGAGTATGTGCTTTCCTTTTCTTCGTGTGTCTGTGTTTTCCTTTTCTCAATAATATAGAATTCTGCATCTATTTAAGTTTAGTAAAATTATTTGTTAAATTTCGTGTAGATATATTGCATTGTTCTTCTCGCGTTATCCTTTGTAGTTTGGAAGTTGCGGTGGTTGCCTGGTTGGATGATTGAATTACACAGAATATGTGTGAGCAAATATAGTTGCGGCATGATGATGTATGCTGAAGTGTGATGTTCTGCGTGTTTGCTTATTTGTACATAATTTGGCGAACAATCGAGTGCGCAGAGTTATACGATTTTAGGTAGATGAAACTTTAAATAATGAGGGATATAACATCAGCCTGTAAAATATGCCTTCACGTTTGTGGATAAGACCGAAAATCAACAACAACAACAACAACAACAACAACAACAACAACAACAACAAATTAAGCCTTAATCCCACTACGTGGGGTCGGCTATACGGATCATATCGCGCCATCGTTTACGGTCATAAGCCATATTTTCGTTTATTTCTAGGTATAACATGTCATGTTTAATAGCTTCTTTCCAAGTCTTTTTAGGCCTACCTCTTCCTCTTTTGATTTGTGTGAGTGATTCTCTACCTTCTAAACGTCGCACAAGTGCATCTAAAGGTCTCCTATAAACATGTCCAAACCATCTTAATCGTGTTTCTCTAATTTTCTGGTCTATTGGTGCTACTCCCACTTTGTTTCTAATGTGTTCATTTCTTATTCTATCTAATCTAGTGTGTCCGCACATCCATCTTAGAATTCTCATCTCTGCTACCCTCATTTTTTGTTCGTGTTCATATTTAGTCGCTCAACATTCTGCTCCATAAAGCATTGCGGGCCTTATGGCCGTTTTATAAAATTTTCCTTGCAATTTTAATGGTATTTTACGGTCACAAAGGATAGAAGATGCACTCCTCCATTTATTCCAACTCGCCTGGATCCTATGTGTGACATCTTTATTGATTTTTCCGTTCTCTTCAATTATAGATCCTAAGTATTTAAAACTCTTTGTTATACTCACTTCATGTCCATCAATTTTAACCTTCGTCTCATTGTTCCTGTTGTTTTTACTAAAGTGGCATTCCATGTATTCTGTTTTAGCCCTACTTATAGTAAAACCTTTTGATTCTAGTGCTTCTCTCCAAACTTCCAATTTTGCACTTACTCCTTCCCTTGTTTCATCAATTAAAACTATATCGTCCGCAAATAACATACATTCAGGGATGGATTTTTGTAAGTGTTTAGTGATTTCATCAATTATTAGGATAAAAAGGTGCGGGCTTAGAGCGGATCCACGATGCAAACCCTATAGTGTTTGGGAATTCACTAGATATTCCTGTTGGTGTCCTGATACATGTTGTTATACCATCATACATATCTTTTATGGCATCTATGTAGGCTATTTTTATTCCTCTTTTTTCCAATACGTACCACATTATATCACGGTTGACTCTATCGTATGCCTTTTCAAGATCAATAAAAACCATATGTAAATCTTGTTTTCTCTCATTATATTGTTCACATAATCGTCTAATTAAGTGTATAGCTTCAATTGTGGATCTTCCTGGCATGAAGCCAAATTGATTATCTAATATACTAGTTTCATTTCTTATTCTTGCTTCTATAACTCTTTCCCATAGTTTCATTGTATGACTTATTAATTTAATTCCCCTGTAATTTGCACAATTTTGTATATCCCCTTTGTTTTTATATATAGGTATCAATATACTTTTTCTCCATTCATCAAGCATTTTCTTAGTTTTTAGAATAACATTAAATAATTTAGTAAGCCATGATATTCTAACTCCACCTAAACATTTCCACGCTTCAATTGGTATATCATCTAGGCCAACTGTTTTGCCAGTTTTCATTTTGTTTAGTGTTTTTTCTGTTTCATGAAGTTGGATTCTACGATAAAAGGTACGGTTTCTATTCAGTTCAGATTGGCCTAGTTCCCCTAATGTGACTTCATTCCTCTTCGGTTCATTAAAAAGATTATTGAAATACCTCCTCCATCGATCTTTTATGTCCTCGTCTTTCACTAAAATGTTTTCATTCTCATCTTTTATGCATTTAATTTGGGTTAGATCTCTTGTTTGTTTTTCTCTAAATTTTGCTATTTTATATATATCTTTCTCTCCTTCTTTAGTATCTAGTTTCTTATAGAAATCTTCATATGCCTTGATTTTTGCTTCATATATTGCTCTTTTTACTTCTTTTTTGGCGTCTTTATATCTTTTAAGGTTTTCTTCGTTTTTACAGGAATACAATACTTTGTAACTAGTTCGTTTTTCCTTTACCTTTTCTTGGATTTCTTGATTCCACCACCATGACTCTTTATTCCATTTATTACCATTTGACACCCCTAATGTTTCTTTTGCGATCTTTTTCATTTGAGTAGTTACATAGTTCCATGTTTCATCGGCTTTGTCTACCACTTTCCAATCAATGGTTTCTACTAGAGATTTGACAAAACTATCTCTTTTTTCTATATTCTTTAAGTTCCACCACTTAATTCTCGGTATGTTAATTTTCTTTCTCTTTAAGTGTATGTTAATAAGTTTGATATCCAAAACTAGTAGTCTATGTTGGGTGGTGAGGCTTTCTCCGGTATTACTTTGCAATTTTTGCATATTTTTCTCGTTTTTCTGGTTAGAAAGTAGTCAATTTGTGATTTGTTAGGACCACTTTTAAATGTGATTAAATGTTCGTCTCTCTTTTTAAAGAAGGTATTACCTATAATAAAATCATAAGCAATCGCAAAGTCTAGGATGGTTCTACCCTCATTGTTACGCGAGCTAAAGCCATATCCTCCATGGACCCTTTCATAATCTTCGTTATCCTTCCCAACATGTCCATTTAAGTCTCCACCTATGATGACTTTTTCATTTTGAGGGATTGATTGCATTAGAGTTTCTAAATCTTCCCAAAATTTAGCCTTAGTAGCATCATCTAATCCTACTTGAGGTACATATACACTAACAATATTTATAAGTTCGTTACCTACAACAATTTTAAGGGATATGATTCTATCTCCTTTTCTAATTACTCCTACTACTTGATCTATGAAGAGAGGATCTACAATGATACCCACCCCATTCCTAGTTCTATCCTTTCCACTATACCAAAGCTTATAACCTGTAGTATCTAGTGTCTTAGCCTTCTCGCCTACCCATTTAGTCTCTTGGATACACATAATATCTATGTTTCGTCTTTTCATAATATCTACGAGCTCTATAGTTTTTGTCAAAAAGTACCATGTTCCAGTACCGCCAATTCTATACTTTCTAATTTTCTTATTATCATTTGCGTTCCTCTTATTAGTGTGTGAGGGCTCTTGTGTATTTTTCACTACACCCAAGCCCTTATGGAGGTGTAGCGGTCCTTGCCAAGACACCGCAGTGATCGGACCACTGCGGCGCACTCCTTAGGGGAACATCCAGCCTTTATCACGATGTCTTATATGATCCATACCATAAAGAAATGACAAGAGTTTTACGCTAGCGTCGACCTAACGCAACCCTCCTCCTTTATCCGGGCTTGGGACCGGCAACATATAGACGGGTTGCCCTGTCTATATGCAGGCGGAGTTTGGATAAGACCGAAAATCGAACCAAACAATTTACGGTTGATAGTTAATAACTCGCTCGAGTTTACCTTTTTTTTTGAGAGAGTTATCGCTCGAGTGACTTAGTTAAAAAACAAATGAAGCCTGAACGCCATCTATTGTTTGATTACCTGAAGATCGGCTGGTGCTCTGGCCTTGAGATAAAAATGATATCTTATATGAGAAAATATCAGCTACTTGATGTCAGTTTGCATTTAGTTGATCAAGGCTCATTCAATCTTAGCTTATTACACTGTCAAATTATGCCAAATACAAATTTTAAGTTAATAAAAAATTCACGAAGCCTAATAAGCAATGTGTTTTTTTTTTTTTTTTTTCTTCCCTTTCTTTCTTTTGGCTGATTCCATTAGTTTAGGTTTCCAGTTACATGGTTATAACATGAGGCTATACAAACTAGCTGTGTTCCGTAAATATTTCTGTGCGTTTATGACTTCATCTCATTATAAATGTGTGTATGCATGCAATCCATTAATTTTTATGCTTGATATGTTGAAGGTGCCCCTAACAACGAACTGGAAGCTTCATCCACTGGAACGGTTGGAGCTAATGACTTGTTGATTGTTGGGCCAGGCGTGCTGGGACGCATGGTGGATGAAAAATGGCGAGAGGTATTGTTTTTTAACCGAAAGTACGATAAAACTTGTCTATTGTGTATTATAGTCAGTTCTTGAACATGTAACTCAACATCTGATCTGGTGAGACCGTGAGAGGTGATCATGTTATAGATCTATGAATAGTATGTTGGTTCTGAATTGATGGGGACAAAAATGTGCTTAGAAATAAGGTTTTTCAAACATTATCTGTTCCGGCATTGAAATATTGTCCTGGATATGGATTATGCGGCTATGCCTTCAAGCAATAGGCTAGTAACGTGCCTTTTGCGTTTTTATTCCGTATATGTCAAAATGGCTTTCCATTTCAAACAATAAGGTTTTTGAATGTTTACCATGGCAGGAACATCCGGGGTCTCAAATTTATGGGCAGACACTGACGACTGATCATCATGATGAGTTAATAAAGATGGGGATCAGTCCATCTCTGAAGGGAACCCAAGTGACTCATAAGTTCTCCTATGTCATTTTCTGTGCCCCTCCTTATGGAAATCAAGATTACCCTGGTGAAGTCAGGTATGCATAAGAATATATGCTCTCTATATACTCTTCCAAGGATCAGCTATCATAATTTTGTGTTTGTTTCTCTTGTTTTTCTGGGCTTGATAAGCAATATGCAGAAGTCACCTATGTAGTAGGTTTCCTTTTGTCATGGAGTTGTATGTCTTCGTGGCCTTTGTTTTTTTCAAGCATCCATGATTTGCTTGAATATTTTTCGACAAGAAACAAGGTTTGCTTTAGGGATGGCAACTGATCGTTTTGGTAGAGTTTTGCCAAAATCCGTGGTACGTTATGGAATTGGGACTTCGACCAGCCACAAACCTGAGACCTGGTGGATTGGAACCATCAAACCCACTTTATAGTTGTACAAATATAATGCTCAAAATAGTTTCACCATAACTATCTAAGGATGAGAAAATGGTGTTATTAACAAAGAATAATTAGTGGGGCAATTTTACTTTTGCTTTTCTAAAACATTTTCATTCTGAATTCATTTTCCTAAAGAAAAAGTCAAATATACATCACGTTCTCGAACATGCTTTTATTTCGAACACATCACATAGGTATGCACAATATTATAACAGGTTGGGTCCAAGTCTGACAAATGAAACCGAAGCCCGCCCTGAGACCCAATCGATTCCAAACCCCGCCCCCAAGTGGAGCGGTTTGGAGGTGTGTCCGGGTTTGTACATACTCGTTGCCATTGTCATCCCTGAAATGTTGAACTTCATCCCCTAAAACTGCATAGATTGCAGCAAAAAAATTCATCATTCTACCAGCGGAAATTTAAGCATCTTTCAATGTGAACATAAGTAAGCAAGTAAAAGGAATGAACAGGAAAAGAAGCCACGAAACTAGTACTTCTGGTTCATTAATCCGGTGTGCTGAAAGGTGCCGATCGGCTTTTTTTTAGTGCATGTGAGGAAGAGTCTTCATAATTTTTCACATAAATTGAGTGTTGAATTGACTTACAGTTTACCTGTCTTTGCTGTTTATTTATGAGACTTCCATTGATACCTGTCAAAAAGAAAGTAAACCTAATTAAATCTTTACAAACAACTCGTGTTTATCTTATATATAATTCATTGGTGGACCAAATAGAAGTCAAAATCCAATTTCATTTTTGTGTTGATGGTAACAATAGGGAAGCAACCTTAAATTGGAATGGTGAAGGTTCCTTCCTATTTACTTCAAGCTCGGCCCCCTATGACTGTAGTGACAATGGATCTTGTGATGAGGTATCTCATCTGGCTTAGGCAACTTTTTGTTTGTGCCACTGTTTGAATTGTTATACAACTTAAAAACGACGATTTTCCCTGTTGATACCTAATTATATCTGAAAGAAATCAATCTGAAAATTTTAATTGTTACACTAAGATTATTGTTTAATTGCTTTATAGGACACTCCAGTAGTACCCATTGGGAGAGCCCCGGACAGATAATCTACTCAAGGCGGAGAAAGTAGTGTTGGAGGCTGGCGGTTGTGTTGTTAGACTAGCTGGACTTTACATATCCTTTTTGAATTTTGACTCAGATTGAGCCCTTCAAACTTTCAATGGAAATGAGTTATATAACAACCACCTTAACCTGAAGTACAAAGCAGATAGAGGTGCCCATACATACTGGTTGGAGAAAGGGACTGTTGATATTCGGCCTGATCACATCCTCAATCTAATACACTATGAGGTGATGCTTAGCTACTAACTTAGCGACTCTCGTAGTTATATAAATCAAACTTCTTATTGCAGGCTTTATCAGCTTTCATGATGTTGTGTGTTGTGCTTCATTTATATGGCAATTTTAATTAATGCATTGGTTGGTTTAAAAATATAGAATGCAGCTTCACTTTCAATTGCCATCTTAAAAAAGAATCTTTGTGGCAGGATCTTTCTTGGATGTGACAATCACCCTCTATCCAGGTTATCTGGTTCAATTTAATAAACATACATGTAAATGTGAGAGAATCTTTAGACATAAAACAGTCTATACACTGTTACTAATTTGCCCATGTGATATGTTTTCAGGCAGGAAATAATGGAATTGGTTAATAAGAGTGGAAAATATAGTAAGAAGTTTGAGGCTTTTACAGGTAAGCTTGCATCTTAGTATTTTTTTACTAATTTCTATTAGGGATAATTACAAAATAACCCTTAAGTTTTGGTGTAATTACAATAAAATCCAGAGAAGTTTCAAAATTACGAACCCCTTGAGGTTTGATTCAATCTTACACTTTTACCCAAAGTGGCGAGAGCACGTGCATGCCCTGGGGGCCCCGCCCCAACTTTTTTATTTTTTTCTTTTAGCCCCTATATTTTTATTATTTAATATTCTGGCCCCCTTATAATTTTGTTGGATAAAAATTATTGCAGGAGTTTTAGTAAGTTAAATTGGAGATTTGTGGGTCTTATTTTATCTTATTATCATCTTAAAAATATATTTTTTATTCATCAAAAGATGGGTTTCTCATAATTATTTGCTAATATATATTGAAAGAAAATTACAAAAAACAAATTAGGATAAATTAAACTGTAGATTGTTTTTGTGATATGCAAAACAGGCTAAACAAGTTAAAAATTTAATTTAATATTTTGTTTTAGTTTGATTATATGATGATGAAAAATTTAATAGATGCATTTTTTCTAATAATTTTTTAATATTTAATGTATTTTTTATTTGTAATTTTAATTTTTTTCTCCATTTTTCTATTTTTATTTTGTGTTATATTGGTTTTTCATGGCATGTAGGGTTACCCGTGTCATAAATAGGTCGTGTTTGTGTCATGTATCTTGAGACCGATAATTAAACAAGTTGTGTTCAGATTCGTGTCAGACCTGTAATATTGTGTCAGAACACGACCAACGAACATGAAAGTGACACCACTACTCTTGGCCCCCCTTATCAGCGGTCCTGGCTCCGCCCCTGCTTTTACCCCAATCGTTAGTTGAACTAACGGAAATTGCTGACCTCAACATTTCTAAAACATTTGATGAGGTCGACAAATTTTGTCAAGTTAACTAACATTTGTGACAAGATGTGAGACGGAATCCAGCCTGAGGAAGTTTCTATAATTTTGAAACCTCTCTGGGTTTTCTTATAATTACTCCAAACCTCAGTGATTTTTTTTTCTTTTTTATCCCTTTACATTATGATTAACATTTTCCTCTGCCAATGGTAAATGTCTTGGATGCATCTATCATTGTAATATTCTAAACTCCCCTTCCAAAATCGCACTTGGTAACATTTGTTATTTTTGCAGAAATTGGACCACTTTAGGCAAGAAATTAAACAACTCGAAAACTCGTGAGTAACTTGGTTGGGAGCCAAAGTATCCAAGATTTGCTCAGTTCCTTGAGAGTCTCTGAGTATAGGTTTTGCAATTAACCTCATTGCCCAAACTACTTTTGGAGCAAGTGGCGTATACATACATTGTTTGCCTGATAGTTATGGCTAGATGTATGCAGTTTAATTGTGATACTCCTACATTGTTTCAGAATTGTCCATTCTTTGCAATTTTAGGTTATCAATCCATTGATGATATCATTGAAATTCTTGAATCTTGACCTTGAAGTACATAAGTAGCCATAGGATATGGTGGAATTTGGATATGTGCTTTTATAATCTGTTCATTTGCTTTTGTTAGAGGATTTAAGTGTAAACATCTGCATGCTATTCTGTCCGTTCATGTGACACTCTTATCCACTTTCCCTGTCTGTAGATAGATTAGGGAAGCCAAATTACTCATAAACAACAAATACTAGTTTTTTTTTCCGTTTTTTGGCACTTAAAATTTCTCACTAACAAAATCAATCGACATATTGTTCGCCTTTATTTTTAGCTCACCGCAAGTGTACGGTGTACGTTATAGAAAAGGGTAGCAAGGTCGTATCCACGGAGACTAATAAATTCATGTACTAAGTATTGACCAAGATAGCTTATTTTTATTTAGACGATCGTAATTTGATGATTGTTGTTATGAGATTAAGACAAGTTAGAATCCTAAAACACAAGATTAAGATAACACAATTAATAGAAGTATCAAGATGATGAAATGGATTCCCGAGTTAAGGTTTCGATTAATATCACTCTTGTTATCCGATTTAATCCAAGCCAAGTTATTATCAATATTCCTATAAGACGATCACAAAGATATTTTATCCTCCCTCTCGAGATGCATATAAAATGTAGATTGAAATACTTATGCTAGCATCTCTACTCAACATGAAGTACTCAACCCCCAAAAGTTCAAAAGATCAAATGTCTTCACATATATTTACAAACCTCTCGATTCATGCAAATATTTGTGTAGTACTCAAGATCTAATATTGAAACTCATCTCTCGAATTATGAATCAATATATCAAACAAGTTAAATCATTGATCAAGTGATAAAACAAGAAAAAGCTCAAAGTACTCAAATAGGCTTCAAGATAATAACTTCAACTAAGATTAAAACATCTAACGAGAGTTCATTAATCTACTTCCAAAACCCGGAAATCTAAAGAGTTTAGCTACACATGATTTCTAAACAATCCATATACAAATTGTTCATAGCCATGACAACGAAAATGAAAGATGAAGACTACAAGAGAAGCAAGAAAAACTTAGGAAAGTCGACAATCTCTCGACGTATCTCCATTCCTTGAGCTCCGATGCAACCCGATTATCTCCTTGATGTCCTCTTTCAAGAATATACCCTTGTCTTGTGTTGTAGATCCCAAAATCCCAAAAATGTCAGAATGTCCCTGGTGTGCGCCCCCAAAAGTGCTTAAATACCCCCTCCAATTCTAGGTCATGTTGCTGTCAAAGTAATGCAGTCCAGCAGGGACGCACGGGCTACCCGTGCGTGGACGCACGGGTTACCCGTGCGCAAGTGCGTAGGCAATTCTTCTGTTCACCAATTAGCGCCACGGTCGTGTGCGTGATACGCACGGTGACCCGTGTGCATGTCCGTAGGATATGTTCGACTGGAAGTGGCGCACGGGTGGTGCGTGCAATGCACAAGCTACCAGGCGCATTGCCGTACCTTCATTTCTGTTTTCCCAGGGGCGCACAGGTGGTGCTTAGGCGCGCGCCCTACCCGTGCGTCATGTATTTTCCATCTTTTGTGGTATTTCTTCTTCGCAATGCTCGTATTTGTATCTAAGTTCCTTCAAATATCACTAAATTCCTACAAAACGAGCAACGCATAATATCTTTCCCACAAAAAGCGAATATGAGTCATTTCGTATGAGTTTATGCACGTTTAGTTATCATTTTAGCCATAAATACGCCCCAAAATACATGCAAAACTCACACCTATCAAAATCCCCCAAACTTAAACTGTTGACCGTCCCGATCAACAATTTTGAAAACACGATAAAACACATCAGGGAGATAAAAATAAAAGCGCACACAAAGGACCCAAAAGAAAATCCATATTGTTCGTCATGAATGTTGAGCAACAAACCAATTAAGCCTCAAATATCTGATCAAAGAGCACGCATCAAGTAAAACAAAGTGAAATGCTCTGAGTTACAGCTCTCAAAGTTACTAGGTATACTCTCATCTCACGAGGATATGGGATGTGTTTACGCTCGAATCAATTCAATGTCGCAAAATTACCATAAGCTTGCAATTCGTCTCATATCTCCGCCACTAGAATGTATGCAATTCGTGAATCAAAAAGGACTTTCTTATTTGGTTGTAATGAAGGCTCTTTGGTTAGGATAGGAAATTTTGGATGAAGTGACTCAAACTCGAGCATATAACTGATGAGCATATCAATCCTCTACATAATAGTTCCATATGCTACTCCAATCATCCCTTATTTTTATCAACTTTCCTTATTTCCATCTCTTTCTTTCTTTTGAGACTCGCCTTAATTACAATCCTTTGCCCCCAAGTTCGTTTCTATGAAAATTCACATTATAGCATCGATTTTTTTTTGAATTTTCAACTCTTCTTTTTCATCTCCTTTTCTTCTTTTTTTTTTGTTCCAATTAACCAATTATGCCCAATTATCCAACTTTTCAATTCCAACCCATTCAACCTCATTCTATCCCTCTACTCAATACTATACGCTCAAGTGTAGGGTAACAAATATATCAAGTTAAGGCTTGAATTGTTGCTATCAAGAAATTAGGCAATAGGCTCAAGTTGGCTAACTAGAGATTTCAAATCATCTTAGGTAAGCAAAAGGCTTGAAGGGCTAACAAAAATGGCTTTTGATCATTTTCACAATTCGCATACAACATGTGACCTTGACAGAGATACCAGAGCAAGTTCTAGAATTATAACAACATGAATGATACACTCAAATCAATCAACAAGATTGCATATGATGAAAGCAGTAAAGGCTCAAAAGCTCACAGGCTTGCAAATACGTAATTCAAAGCATCAAACCATGTTCTTAATATCCACATGCTCAATATCATTTATTCATGGCTCAATCAACTCATGCTCAACACCCACTCCAAACAATACAAAATTTTCAAAATCAAGCACAAGTTACTGAAGAAATTAAGAAATTCTTCATTTTATTTGTTCAGAGAAACATACAAATATATAGGCAGAGAATAAAAGAAAAACAAGGAAATTAACAGAATCTACTCCTAAAATCATGGAATAGGATCATGCAGGATCTCCCCATTTATTCCTAAAATCATGGGATATGATCATGCAGGATCTCCCCATTATTCTAAATAAACCTCTAGAAATAAATTAAAACTAACTCCTAACTTTGAGTAAATAATTTCAACACTCCCCTCAAGTGGTGTATACAAATCATACAAACCCGACTTGCTACTCAATTTATCAAAGTTAGGTTGAGGTAGAGCTTTAGTGAGTATGTCCGATTTCGATTTTGTCGAGTAGGAATATAGTTGATTGCACGGTTGTACTTGAGACCTTCTCGAGATGAAGTGTCTATCAATTTCGATGTGTTTAGTGCGGTCATGATGAACAGGATTCTTGGCAATACTAATTGCGGCTTCATTGTCACACATTATCCGAATGGATGAGATCGCTCAAATGAAGTTCGTTGAGTAATCTTCTTATCCAAATTCCTTCACATATCCCAAGAGCAAGGCCCGAACTCTGTCTTCAGACCGCTTCCTACTTACAATCGATTGATTGCTTTTTACTCCAAGTCACTAAGTTTCCCCATACATAGGAACAATAAGCGATGTAGACCTCCTATCGAAATGTCTCATTGCACCAATCTGATCAGAATAAATTTCAATTCTTCGACTTTTTCGATTTCTTGAAAAATAATCCTCTCCCAGCGTCATTTTCGTGTACTTCAATATCCTATACGGCATTCATGTGCTCCTCGGTTGGGTTGTGCATAAATTGACCGACAACACTAATCGCAAATCAATATCCGGCCGAGTGTGAGAGAGATAAATTAGACGCCCAACGAGTCTCTCGATATCTCCCCGTCGACCGGAGCATAAGGCTTTTCTCGAGCCGATTTTCTTGTAGGGATCCATTGGTGTATCAACAGTTTGCACCCAAGCATACCAGTCTCCTTCAATAAATCTAGGATGTATTTTCGTTGTGAAATAACAATTCCCTTCCGAGATCTAGCTACTTCCATTCCAAGGAAGTATTTAAGGTTCCCTAGATCTTTAACTTCAAACTCTTTGGCTAGACGATCCTTCAACTGTAGTTCTTCTTCATCATCCCCGAGAGTATAATATCATCAACGTACACTATCAAGAGTGTAATCTTCTTGGTTGGTGACATCCGAATGAACAAAGTGTGGTCCGCATTGATTGATTATAGCCGAGCCTCAAAAGCGCCTTTGCAAACTTATCAAACCATGCACATGGTGATTCTTGAGACCATACAATGATTTTTTAAGTTTGCACACTTTATTTCCAGTGAGATTATGATCAAGGCGGTGGAACTTCCATGTACACCTCTTCTTCTAGATCTCCATTAAGAAAAGCATTCTTTACATCCAATTGGTGTAAACTCCAATCAAGATTGATCGCCAAAAGAGAGAAGAATCGATGGTGTGAGTTTGGCACACAGGAGCGAAAGTTTCTTGGTAGTCAATCCCATATGTCTGCGTGAACCCTTTAGCTACAAGACGTGATTTTAGTCTCTCAACATTTCCATCCGCCTTGTACTTAATCGTGAATATCCACTTGCACCCAATCGGCCGTTTTCCCTTCCTCGGAAGGTCCATGAGAATCCATGTTCCATTTTTCTCGAGAGCATCTATTTCTCTTGAACAGCCTTTCCTCCAACTAGGATGATTAAGAGCTTCCTCGTATATTTTAGGAACTTGTATACTATCCAAAGAGGAAACAAAGGCTTTGTATGGCATGACAATTTACCATAGGAAACGAAATTTCCAATTGGATGATTAGTACAACTTCGGACCCCTTTTCTTTCTCGCAATAGGTCTATTAGAGTCATCAATGAAAGGAATCATACATCGCCAAGAATTAAATTATCCTCACCGTGATGGCATCAAGTGAACCTGAATTCGTTTGATTCTTGGGCAAGTGGATCGAGTTTCGTGCTCTATTTCTGTCTAGTGTGTCTCCTCCGCACACACGAGGTTTTCACGAGCGAGTTGAGGCGGGGTTGATATTGGAGGTTGTGGTTGACATGGCGATGAATGACAGGATGACTCAAGTGCTTGGGATCGTGGTGGAGAGGGTGACTCAGAAACCGAGAGGATTCTCGGGAAGAAGATCGGTTGCTTCTCACATAAGGTTGGTATTGATGATGGAGATTCTAATAGATTATCCCAAAACCGACATTCACTCATGTTCTCCCGAATTTCAGATTTGGGATAGAATGGCACTTTTTCAAAAATGTGACATCCCTGGATATGTAGACCCTTTTTTATTTGGTGAGTAGCATTTATATCCCTTTTGAGTAGGGGAATATCCTAGAAAGATACATTTGAGGGCACGAGGATCTAATTTGTTGCGGTGTTGAGAATGAACATGGACAAATGAGGTACAACCAAATATTTTTGAGGTAACTGGTGAGACAACTCGTGTGGGGAAAAAAAGTCCAAGAAAACTCGATGAGGACAATGAAATCCCAGAACTCTAGAGGGCATACGGTTGATTAGATAGATGCAAGTAAGAATTGCTTCACCCAGAAGAACTTCGGGACATTATAGAGAACAAGAGACAACGGGCAACCTCAAGGAGATGTCTATTCTTGCGTTCGGCAACCCCATTTTGTTGTGGGGTGTCAACACAAGAACTAGTATGAATAATACCTTGAGTTTGGAGATATGAGTTGAGATTTCAAAGAAAATATTCTTTGGCATTGTCGTTTTTTGAGGACTTGAATTTTGGTCTTGAATTGAGTTTGAATCATTGAATTAAAACATTGAAAAATTTGACTAACTTCGCATTTCTCCTTCATGAATACCCAAGTGAGACGAGAATGATCATCAACAAAGGATACAAACCAGCGAGCCCCTCGAAATATTTTTGATACGTGACGGGCCCCACACATCGTGGATTAAAGTAAATGGATATGAAGGCTTATTATCGAGACGCGTAAAAGAATGACCAGTGTGTTTAGCAAACCGACATATCTCACAATGATAAGACGAAGGACTTTTATTGATAAATAAGTTGGGATAAAGTTTTGCAAGATACATAAAACTAGGATGACCCAACCGAAAGTGTAGTAAAACAATTTCACTATCATTATTAACACTTGAATTTGAAATAGAACAACAAAGAACATTGGAATTGAATTCGCTCGCTCGAAATCTCGATCAAGATGGATCGATCACTTTTAGGAGATAGAGCCCGAACACTGGGCCAAGATCGCCAATCATCCTCCCGAACTCAAGTCCGAAAAACACAGAGATTGGGATAGAATTTAGTTACACAGTTGAGATCTCGAGTCAATTTGTTGATGGAGAGTAAATTGCAATTTAAATTAGGAACATGAAGAACAGAGGTGAGGTGCAACTCTTTTGAGAGTTGAATAGAACCCGTCCCCGCAATTTTAGCATGTGAACCATCGCAATTTGAACCGAGGAGTTTGTGTTGCTGGTTTTATAATTCTCAAACAGTGAGGCATCTCCCCGTCATGTGATCTCGAGGCTCCGGTGTCAACAATCCAGGGTCTACTTATTCCTTTACTACATGGAGGCGAGAATGAAGTTCTTTTTGTGCTACTAAACTTGTCCCTCAGATCGAGAACTTTCTTGTTGCTTGATTGAACGATTGCCGCAGTAACCTCCATTTGTTCCTTGTTGAATGGACCGATTCCGTGATTAATGATTGTCCGTGTGGGATACCACATGTGCACGATCTGCCTCGGTCACTCCTGGTTCGGTTTCGTCAACAAGGTTTTCCATGAATTTTCCAACATGTCTCCTTATAGTGGCCTGGTTTATGACAATGCTCGCACCATGGTCTCTCCCCCTTTTTCCGATTTTCTCCACTTCCCGTATTGTCTCGGCCCACGGGCGGCAAGAAGAGCCGATGCATCTAGTGTTGATTCCGATGACCCCATCATCACCTTCTTCCTACTTTCTTCTCGTCTAACCTCGTAAAAGGCTTCACGAAGGCTTGGTAGGGGCTTTGTTCCCAAGACACGACTTCGGACTTGGTCAAGGTCTTTATTTAATCCTAGAAGGAATTTAAATGTTCTTTTCTGCTCTACAATCTTCCCGTAAAGTGTCATATCATCCAAACATTTCCATGGATAGGTCTCGAATAGATCAAGGTGTTGCGATTGCCTAGTAAGACTATTAAAATATCTTTGCGTGGATCGGTCTCCTTGGCGGAAATCGTGAAGAAGTGTTTCAATCAAATAGCCCGAGGTGTTTTTGAACTTGAATAAGTCTCTCGTCCGCATCCCAAATCTCTTTTGCGCACTCGTATAACAAAAAGTTTTCACCAATGTCATTGTTCATGGAATTGATAAGCCATGACATGATCATATTATTTTCTCGATTTCCACTTTTTGTAACCAGGATCTCGATGTAGCAGACATGCTAGCCTCACCCGTGAGATAGTCATCCTTGCCCTTTCCACATATGAACATCATAATCGATTGAGACCATTGAAGAAAATTGTGGCCGTTCGCTTTATGGCTCGTGATTATGATGGGCGAAGAATCGATCCACCATGATGTACGATCTCCATATTTCTTCCCCGATGTGTTGATTGAGAAGTCATGCCGTATTTTGTCATGTTAGATCCGATCGAGATGAAGAGAGAGGAGAAAAAGATTCTCGAGGAAAAAAATTAAGTACACAAGCTACTTGGATCGAGAGTTTGCTTTCCGATGCCATGAAGAAATTAAGAAATTCTTCATTTTATTTGTTCGTGAGAAACATACAAATATATAGAGAGAGAATAAAAGAAAAACAAGGAAATTAATGAATCTACTCCTAAAATCATGGAATAGGATCATGCAGATCTCCCCATTTATTCCTAAAATCATGGGATATGATCATGCAAGATCTCCCCATTATTCTAAATAAACCTCTAGAAATAAATTAAAACTAACTCCTAACTTTGAGTAAATAATTTCAACAGTTACAATCAAGAGATCAACTCACTCCCTAAAATCTATGAAAGCAATAAACGTGCTAAAACAATGAACGTGTTTCTAATGCAAATGCAACCTAAAATGCTCTACATGCAACTATATGAAAACTCACAAAACTAATGCAATTTTTTTTTATCCACACATTTCATATCAAAATAATTATCTCTCCCCAAACTTAAATGAAATTATACCGCACGTGAGAGAAGATAGAATTTCAATATAAAACTGTGTGGATTTACTTGATTCACTGTGTGGGTGGTGGTGGATAATGACCCTCCTTGGCATCTCCTCCTATCGCTAGGACTTCTTCTTTCAACCATCACTTCAAGTTTTGTACCTTAATATTGTCTTAGCTGAAGGACGCACGGGTCGTGCGCCTTGCGCACGGGCTGCCCGTGCTTCATGCCGAAGCCACATTATTCCTCCCTCCAGGCACACACGGGCGTGCGCTTAGCGCACGGTCACCCCGCGTGATGCCGCATAACAACACTCATTTTTTTACAAAAGAAAACAAACAAAAACAAAAATCACACCACAAACCGTTGGGTTGCCTCCCAACAAGCGCTATATTTAACGTCTTTAGCTTGACGCCTATTAATTTTGATTCGCACCACCTTTGAATGCATATATTAGCCGCTTGGATCGTGGTCAAGAACCGCTTTTTCCATTGTTTGCATCTAGTAATGCATAATTGGGATTTCCAAGCAAGTATTGGAGTCGATGTTGGAACACTTGGATTTGAATTATGTTCATGTTGTTCGTAGCGCGCGTATGTACCACCAAAGTGTTCGTTTCGTTGTGGGATAGCTTTCTTATGATATCACGCACGACCGATCGGGCATCCACACAATCGTTCATGTGTTCATTGTCCTGCTTTCGCTTTCTTTTTCGACACCACACACGGCCGAAAGTGCATAGACATACAAATCCGTGTTTGTTCTGAACTTTCTTGCTTTTGCGGGATCTTCGGCTCCTCGTATTCGCACACTCTTTTGATGAATGGCACTACATTGTTCCTTTGAGTTGGCTTCGGTGCTTGAAAATTGACCCTTTGATATTGCCTACCAACAATTGTAACTAATTCGCCCACTTGGGTCTCAAGATTTTTCATCGTCATCGCCAATCGCGTGTAAATTGTAGCTCCATCTTGTCCATCCTTCGTCTTGCATTGTGAAGCGGCGCCTCGTATCACTCATGAATGCATTGGATTGATTTATGAATGAGGTGAGGGATTCTTCTAAAGATGGCTTATTTGCTTCATCGCGAGTAAAACGGTCCCTAGACTCGCTCCTGAACAAACTTGTTTGAATCCTTAACAAGTGAGGGCTTCTTCTAAAGATGATTTTGCCTCTGCATTTGTAAACCCATTCATTACATTGGAGCTTGATGATGGTGGAATCACATTCTCCATGCTAGCATATGAAAAATATTCGTGATTCCCCCAATCTGGGTAATAGCACATATGAGTAGGATTATTCCAATAACTGTAAGAATTCCAGATATTGAAATAACTGACTTCCTCCATTCGAGCGGGTGCACCTATACCAATTCAAACAAACAAATCAAAACATTGTAAAAGTAGAATTTACAAAAGAAAAATTAAAAAAATAAAAAAAATGTCTAAATTAAAAATAATTCTATCTATCGCAATATTAGCACCAAAAATTGTATTAGTCCCCGGCAACAGCGCCAAAAACTTGTTCGCCTTTATTTTTAGCTCACCGCAAGTGTACGGTGTACATTATAGAAAAGGGTAGCAAGGTCGTATCCACGGAGACTAATAAATTCATGTACTAAGTATTGACCAAGATAGCTTATTTTTATTTAGGCGATCGTAATTTGATGATTGTTGTTATGAGATTAAGGCAAGTTAGAATCCTAAAACACAAGATTAAGATAACACAATTAATAGAAGTATCAAGATGATGAAATAGATTCCCGAGTTAAGGTTTCGATTAATATCACTCTTGTTATCCGATTTAATCCAAGCCAAGTTATTATCAATATTCCTATAAGACGATCACAAAGATATTTTATCCTCCCTCTCGAGATGCATATAAAACGTAGATTGAAATACTTATGCTAGCATCTCTACTCAACATGAAGTACTCAACCCCCAAAAGTTCAAAAGATCAAATGTCTTCACATATATTTACAAACCTCTCGATTCATGCAAATATTTGTGTCGAGTACTCAAGATCTAATATTGAAACTCATCTCTCGAATTATGAATCAATATATCAAACAAGTTAAATCATTGATCAAGTGATAAAACAAGAAAAAGCTCAAAGTACTCAAATAGGCTTCAAGATAATAACTTCAACTAAGATTAAAACATCTAACGAGAGTTCATTAATCTACTTCCAAAACCCGGAAATCTAAAGAGTTTAGCTACACATGATTTCTAAACAATCCATATACAAATTGTTCATAGCCATGACAACGAAAATGAAAGATGAAGACTACAAGAGAAGCAAGAAAAACTTAGGAAAGTCGACAATCTCTCGACGTATCTCCGTTCCTTGAGCTCCGATGCAACCCGATTATCTCCTTGATGTCCTCTTTCAAGAATATACCCTTGTCTTGTGTTGTAGATCCCAAAAATGTCGAATGTCCGGTGTGCGCCCCCAAAAGTGCTTAAATACCCCTCCAATTCTAGGTCATGTTCTTTGTCAAAAAATGATCCAGTTAGTGGGACGCACGGGCTACCCGTGCGTGGACGCACGGGGTTACCCGTGCGGCGCAAGTCCGTAGGCAATTCTTTCCGTTCACCAATTAGTGCACGGGTCGGCGTGATACGCACGGGTGACCGTGTGTGCATGTCCGTAGATATGTTCGACTGCGATGGCGACGGTGGTGCGTGCGGCAACGCACGGGCTACCCGTGCGCATTGCCGTACCTTCATTTCTGCTTTCCTAGGGGCGCATGGGTGGTGCTTAGGCGCGCGTCCTACCCGTGCGTCATGTATTTTCCATCTTTTGTGGTATTTCTTCTTCGCAATGCTCGTATTTGTATCCAAGTTCCTTCAAATATCACTAAATTCCTACAAAACGAGCAACGCATAATATCTTTCCCACAAAAAGTGAATATGAGTCATTTCATATGAGTTTATGCACGTTTAGTCATCATTTTAGCCATAAATACGCCCCAAAATACATGCAAAACTCACACTTATCACATATCCTTGCACATGCTAGGGCTCAAAGTCGATGACAATATAACTATTGGTTTAATGATGTGGTTAAATCTTTGTTATTCAATGATACAAGATTATCTTCGTATAAGAATTAACAAGAGATTTCAAAAATTAGAAAAAAATAATAAAACTTTATAAAATCATAACAAACATGTTAATTGTTATATCAAATTATAAAAAGAGCATATAATTTCATAATTTATTAAAATGAGTCATTTTCACAAATAATTGCAAATTTAGTGGGGCATAATTCATAAAACCCTTTAAATCATTGTGAAATCAAATTGCGATCCGACTTTAACTATTTATTTATTCTTCAATCATTGTGAACCGCATTTAGTACAAAATACAGCCGTTGTTTTACTATGTGAGGCTCCCTGTAAACTTGTATTTACTTTCTTTTCTGTCCGTTATTATTTCAAACATTTGGGTTCTCTTTCTTGAACTTTTGTCCTCCTTGTTGGATCCTCATCTCTTCCCGATTAACATATTAAGCTCTTTCCACCAAAATAGCTTTGTTGATAACTTCGCGATAAATAGTAGGCTCAAAACTCAAAAGGAGTCACTGCAAGCTTGATTTGTGATCGGAGTGTTGTAATTTTACAAATAACAATAATAAAATTCATAAACATCCTAGAACATGCGGAATAATTCTAGGATAAACATCATACTATTATCATCAAAGATTTATGGAATAGCGGAATACCTGGATCCAAGAATTAAGAACTGTATGTGGAATACCTTCAATATGCGTTCTCCTACGAGTATGATACTAAGAGCACGAATGGATCTCCCACGAACACGAACAGATTTGGTTTTATGGTCTTCCTCAACTAAATCTCTGGATTTTTTATGGCACCTTCGTTTTCCATCTTGATGGGGAGAATAGAAAACTATGTGCGATTTAGTATCTTGGGGACCAAACCATAAAGTTCTTTATATAGGTATCAATTAGGGTTCCCATAATCCCCTATGTTAATTCCTATTAGGTATCTACTCTTTGTTTCCATATCAATTTCAGTAGCCTTAGGACTCCACCGGATTTAGATCACTTAATTAGTCCACTAATAATTAAATAACAAATATAATTGTAATTAAATATGTTGCCCACATATTATGAATTAAATAATTCCTAACAATCTCCCACTTGGGCTACATATTGTTCCATAAACAATTATATTTCCTTATGTGCACAACTGTATGTCATTTATTCTTTGACTACTGCCTGACAATCTGGTCTATTTCATACACTAGCAATGAGACTATCCCAATTTTCATCACATTCAATATCATGACTCAACCAAGATAATCACCAAACTAGTACACTCAATGACATCGATCAAATATGGAGAGCAACATGGAAGTATCATGCAATGTGATCTTAATCATGCCTATTTCCAACTGGTCCAACTTTAGTCTTTAATGAGATCAATCTATATGTAATGTAGAACATCCCAAATAAACACAAAATTGAGTTCAGAAAATAGAATAACCATCAACTCTTCTGCAGAAACCAAATGGTCCAAAAGCTGAAACTAAATACATAGAACATTAACTCCCACTAAACTAAGGTAAGATCCATAATAACACCCATATGAGCAGTATGCTCGTAAAAGTCCTTCAGTGTTAATTCCTTAGTTAATGGATTTTGCTAGCATAAAAAAATCATCTTTATATGTTCTATGAAAAAACTGTCTATTCTGAACTCTTTCCTTAACAACAAGAAACTTGATGTATCGACATCGAAGAGCTTCTGTTGATTGAATATGGCAAGACCGATTTATTGTCACATTTATCTTTACTGGTAATTCAATACCATTCTTAAGATGCAAAGAAGGTGACAATAATTCGCAACCATATCTTTTGATGAGATGCCCCAAAATAAGCTAGCGTGAATCGCTTTATATTGGAATGAGCTATGAGTGTTTGCTTAGCACTCTTTCCAATATAGTTCTTCCAATTAATAGTTAAGAGTAGCCAACACTGGATCGTAACTGTATGGGCATCCTGTAAAATTGGAATCAGATTACCGAATGATCTCTATAAAGATCCAATTTCCGATAAATGAGAGTAAAATTCTTTTGTTCTCCAAGAACACTTTATAAGCTGATCCATTACAAGGGTTAACTATCTGTCAAGTAGTTAGGCTATGTGCGTTGTATTCGGATACATACATATACTTAAGCATACAAAATACTTCCTAACATAAGTAGTCTTTTGCATATCCTTAACTTTATACTCATTCTTAGGGCACTGAATGAGTGAAACTTAATTTATTTGGTAATGGAATTCACTCCCACTGAACCTACAACATATACAATTATCAACCTTATTTATCTCAACACCAAACGAGGTAATAAATTTTATGATAATTGTAACACCATAAATGGAGAGCTAGCTCAAAACTAGATGAGCCAAAATATCATAATGATTCTAAAGAGTCTTTCAATAAACCGGGAGAAAATTCTCTTTATAACCATCCTCCTTCTGATAAAATGTTTGACGAGTAGATATACATAATACCTCTCAACATTGCCCTTTTTGAATCTCTTTGGTCTTACATATTCATTTATGACCAATGAGTTTCATTTCTTTATGCAATTTGATGAGATTCGTAATTATCAAAGTCATCCATGAATTTCATCTAGTTTTGAGGTTGTTGAGTTTGCCTTTCAAAAGTAACTTCTATATACTGGACAGGAAGTTCCTCAACATTATTTTGATGACCAAATTTGCATCTTGTCAATGTTAGGAATAGAAACCTAATCATTACCAAGTGCAACTATATGAGGAAATGAAGTTCCTCGTCAAAGATAATGTCTTTAATTTTATCTCCCACTCAAACTCAACTTCCTCAAAAGAAAACTTTACATTCCATCCAAAAACCTTATAGAGTATCTAACAAAGTAGCAACTTACATCTCATGAGTCCGTTTCTTTTATAGGCCTAGAGACCTTACCTTATTGGACAACCCCAAGTATGCATTTGTCTAATATTAGACTTTTATATATTCAAAATCCTCAAAGGGTTTTAGTTTGTTGCCACTTAGTTTAAAACTCTGTGAACACTAAATGTTGCAGTCTTAAATGTCTCTCTATCAGAAATCATGGTAAAGAAAAATGACTAATCATATTTCTTACCATGTCCTAATTTTATTTCAAGTGTTTTGTGCCATCTACACTAACATGCAAGTTTCTTCGCATGAAGCAATTGCATTACAGGTTATCATTAATGATAATGAACCAAAATATTTGAATATAGAAAGAGACGAAATTTCCAATTTCCATATCAACAAGAATAAGCAAATTTGCTCAAAATGGAAATAGAGATTATGTTTCATCTAAATTCAAAACAACTAGTCATTAATGATAGGGATAACGTTTTTTATCAACCCAAACTATACGGAGTTTTACACTTTGCAACCCGAACTTTGAAAAGTTACTAATTGCAACCTAAACTTTACAAAATTTTATACTTTGCATAAAATTCTGGTTTTACCCCTGGTTTCAGGAAAATTGGTTTGTAGTTTCCACTCTAAACTTTAAAGTTGTTGCACTTTGCAACCTGGACGATAAATTCCATTGCATTTTCTCTGATTACTCCCAAAGGTCTTGCGATCCTCGAAAATGGTATCAGAGCCTAGGTTTATTAAGAACTTTTAGTTATATTTATTATATTTATGTAATTAACAATTGGTGAGGAGAATTATCTCCGAGATTATGGATCCGGACCAATGTCCGAGATGTACCCCTTACAGGACATATCGTCAAATACTGACGATGTATGCACAAGAACACATTGACCAGGTTTCATATTGAGAATACCAACATGAAGAAAAAGAGTAGGCAGAGAGCCGACGGGAAACCTAAGGCAATGCAAAAAGCAGCGAGCAGAATATTATAGGCGATTCGATGCTTAACCGGCACTTATATGTTCAATTGATGAACCTTCAAGAAACGGTTCATGAAAATTCCCATCGAGAACAATGATTCCGATGGAGTACCGGAGTGGAACGAGATACTTCCAGACAAATCTAAGTTCTCCGAAGATCTTAGAGAAGTCCGGAAGATGGTGCGTAATTATGGCAACCGCCATATTCATCTACCAAAGACAAGTGCATCAGATCCGAACTGGATGGAGACGATGGTGAAATATCGAAGGAAACTCTTGAACTCCTTCATGATATTCGAACGAGTCAAGAACCTGGAGGACAGGCGCCGAGTTCATCCGGAGGAAGGAAACGATTGATTTTGGGGCGGTACCTATTTACACCAAAAAGGAAAACCAACCGAAGTTATACGAAAGATGTGAGATGAGGAAAAGCTCATTGCTCTAATCAAAGGAAAATCCATCAAAAATTAAGAAAGATGGATATTGAAAAGATGAATCTTAAAGATCTACATGACCTGTGCGAGTAATCCTTCGTGGGATTAGGTATTGTAGATTTAAAGATGAACGCAGTGAGAATCACCGTTACCTATGACCCACAAGGTAGACCAATTCCACCACCACCGCCACCGATTAATCCTAACGTCGAAGAAAGTACAAGTTCGCATCATGGAGCTCGGGACGAGAGGATGCCACATCTTTGGGATTTCACGACCGGGAGTGATCCACTTTCGAGTAAACAGGAGGTCGAAACCCTCTTGCAGAACTAGACAACCATTGGAAGGCCGAATGTTTATCGACGCCTTATGGAAGATTGCACCTCGACCCAATACATCCATATGGGTTGATGTTAAATTTGGACATCCCAAATTTTAAAAATAGAGAAGTTCTCATTGATGAATGGGCTTCAACTATGAGAATTTCAAAAGAGAACCTCGATCTTACAAAGGATTCATTCATTTTACTCCTTGAAATGAGTCTTGAAGGATCGGTGAAGATTTCTCGGGATATGATCGATGCTAGTACGAAAAGTTCGGTCACATCAGGGAATCACTTAAAGGAATTGTCGATGGTATGGCCAAACTATCCAAAATCCAGTTCATCGGCACAACGAGTTATTTGAGGATTAGAAGATGAAAAAAAAAGAGATATAAACAAGCCCTCTATAGCCTGAAGTTCTTGGATATTTGTCATATTGACGAATATATCAAGTTGTTCACCGAATACCTGGTGGAAATCCAAGATTGAGGAAAAAGAAGTCGCTGACTATTCTTTGCCAAGATTCCGAGTCCCCGGAGAGAAATGCTTATCGGGAATACAAGGGTGGAGTCAAGTAGAAAGCGTGGGCTTTAAAAATGTATTTCCTAAAGGCCAAGTTATCCGAATGGTGTTACCAAGCGACTCTATACAAGAATTACAAAAATTAAGAGGAATTAACAAAAAAGTTCATCTATGTTGCGTGAATAATGATATCCCAACAGTTGTGGGAGGTCAACCAAGTCGGCACAAAAAGAAGAATGATAGAAGCCATCCATACCGCCGAGGAAGCAAAACAAAAGCGGTCTTCATGGAGACTAGAAGGTTCTCGGGTCAAAACAAAAAGCCCGGTTATAAATCGGGCAAAGACCAGCACCAAGCGAGGAGTAGAGCCTCATCATCGGTTCTAATCAAGCAAGTACCAGCCAATCCGGGGAGAAGAACTTTCGGGCGTGCTCACACCGTAACTAATGAAAGTTTCAAAGATCGTAATTGCTGGACATGCGAGCAAGAGGGCATATCTCAACGGATTGCCCGGACAATCAAAAACGAGGAGTCGACAGTTCGAGGCCACACCGTAAATCGAAGAAGTTTCGTCTATTATCGAGATTTAATACAGTGTATCAATTTGAGGATATTCCTCAGATGAAAACATCTATAAAGAGATCTATTCGATGATGGAAGTGAATCCGATTAATCGAATCGAGTGAAGAAGAAATTCTTCAACAGACGGTCAGGGAGGATATGTCAGGATTCTCTCTCATACTACGGTATCTCATAAGACTCTTATGAGAATTATGAAGGAAGATCCAAAGCTTCAAATCTATGATGGATTTACAATTGGAGCGATGGAAAAAGCTTTGGATAAGATTGGTTTTCGTAATAGAAAATACCAAATTATCCACAGGGTAACAATCGGAGAATTTGCCATTCCAATGGAGTTTACCGGGAACCTGATCGAGATGCAGTTGGTCCCTATTAGAGAAATCCAGGAGATCAAAAACAGAGTTAAAAGAGAAGTTGCAAATACACTCTCATGGATTCATATCGGAGCCATAAGAGTTATTATTAAAGCAACATTCAAAGAAGGGATAGATTCGCCACTCAATTTGGCTATCTTTGATAAGCGGATCTCAAATCTCAAGGATTCATGCCTTGGAGCAGTAACAGGAAATTTGTATGATGGGAAATTAGCATTTAATGTCTATCCTAGAATTGCATACAATGTGGGAGATCGAGATTTCAATAGAGTCCTAACTCTTCATCAAGATTTCAAAAGAGTCGAATTGATGAAAGAAGGGAACAGACCCTACTCAATCACATACAAGATATCATATGTTCTCTCGAATACACATCATTCAGAAGTATTCTTAAGAAATGAATTTATTGAAGTCCCAATAATTTTCGAGGACTTTTCCAGGGTGGTTTTACCAGAAATTATTGAGTCTCCAACCATCAAGGAGATCGATATGAAAATACAAGATCAACCAGTCTTCAACAAAAGTCGAAGTCTCAGAGTTGAGCCCAGAAGGATGTCTTTCCAACAGGACAGAATGACGAGTAGCAGCCGTTGGGAAGAAAGGAGACCAAGTACAGTTCAGCGCATTCCAGATGTTTTCAAAACAGCAGGAGAGCTGAAATGTCCTGAAGGATGGCGAGAAGTGGAAGTAATATTCGACATCACTCAAAAGGATAATATTTTTCCTTGTGATGTTCTATATTATCTCCAACAACCAATAGTTGGACGGTATCAAGGAAGCCTGAAGATAGGAGAAATTGAGCTTACTATCACAGGAGTTGCGGGGAAAATCCCAGAACAATTAATACTGGGAATTGAATTTCTTGAGGATCATAAACCTTGGGAAAGATTACAAGACGGAATGGAGTTCACAGTGGCGAATAAAAGATACAGAATCAGATGACCACTAGTCCATTCTCCATATACATTTCTATTGGAATGTTATATGCTGAATACAAAGCCGAGTATTTCGCTGCCTATATTGATTCAGGTGCCGGAATATGTACTGCAAAACCGGATGTTTTTCCTAAAGAAATTGGAGAAGATTTACCAGCTATTGCAGGAAGAGATTTCTCTAAAAGGATTCTTATCCTTAACTGGGGAATTAAGCAAGCAGAAATCATGATCGGAGACGCAGGCGGTACCCCATGGTACAAAGTAAAAACGCCACCAATCTATTTCCATGATACAGGTGCAGATGTTTTACTAGGAAACAACTTCCTACAAACATTCAAGCGATTTACACAGGAGAACGAGACAAGAAGACTTATTTTCACAACTTTATGTGATCATAAGATTATTGTCCAAAGACTGCGGGAAGCATTTATTTTTCGCAGCAAGCGTGGTGATGAAGCCAAACTTCGCAATCAAAAAATGGCGGATCGAAGGAAATTTGGTGAAGCTTTATTATCCTATAGACAATTTGGTTCCAGTCAGAAGGATCAGAAGATATGGGATAATAACTTGTATTCATTCAGAGTACAAGGAGAAGAACAAGTTACTCCAGAAGCCATTGCAGAATTATGGATGAGTCTAATGGAGAGTCCACAGAGTGACGTGACCCTAGAAGAACAAATATCACTCGAGGATATCAAGAAGAAGATCCAAAGGAATTACAATGAAGATCCTTTGGCTTGGTGGAATAAGAACGAGCTTAAAGTTTCCTTAAAGGTTAAACCTGGAAAGGAGTACGAGTTCGTAAGATTCAAACCAATCCTTATGAACCAGGCGGATCGTGAGGATATGCAGAAGATACTTAAGGAACATCTTGACCTTAAGTTAATTTAACCAGGAGTTTCTCCATACAAAGAAATCAGGGTTCTTAGTCGAAACCATGGAGAAATCAAAAGAGGAAAGCAAGACTTGTTATTAATTACAAGGAATTAATAACATTTTGGAGTTCGACGGATACTATATCCTGCAGAGAACATCCGGTTAATCGTATCAAAGGTGCCAAGATATTCTCAAAGTTTGATTGCAAATCTGGATTCTACCAGATTAAGATGAATGAAGAAAGCAAGAAGTTCACAATTTTCTCTACACCACAAGGACACTATATTTGGAACGTGATGCCTATGGGATTGGCTAACGCACCCCAGATATATCAAAGGAAGATGGATAATCTCTTCAAAGATTATTTCAGTTTCATGTTCGTGTATATCGATGATATTCTAATCGCATCAAAGAGCATGAAGGAGCATCTCAAACATTTGGAAATATTTTCAGATGTTTGTCACAAGGAAGGATTAGTGCTTTCGGAGAAGAAGGCAGTGATTGCAACAAGACAGATTGAATTCCTAGGAATTGAAATCGATGAATCTGGAATTATTCTACAAAATCATATTGTGGAAAAGATAGGGATTTCGGATACATCTGAAAACGATGTAGCCTTCGTGAGTTTTCTTGGAGTTGTTAATTTTTCGGGATGTTCATTAACAATCGGCATACTACGGGAAGGTGTTTAGCCCATTGCTTAAAAAAATGCGCAGTATTCAAATGGGAAGATGAACATCAAAAGAATTAAGCAACTTAAAGAAGTTTGTAAAAAGCTTCCAAAGCTTGCAATTCCCAAGACGAGGACGAATGGTTCTTTACATAGATGCCAGTGATGACTGGTGGGCGGCGAGTTCTTACGAAAGTCACACCAAACGGGAAGTGCCATGCAGATATCTTGTAGCGGTTTATTCACCCCTAGTGAAAGCAACTCGGTGGCATATTAACGAGAAAGAATTCTTTGCAATGTAAAGGCTTTTAAAAAATGGCCTCTATTTTTTACCGGATAAAAAGTTTACTTTAAAAATTGATAATTCAAGTGTCAAGGCTTTTTCAAAAAACAAAATTGAATCAAAACTAGAAAAGGCTCGATTACTTAGATGGCAAGTGAATGTCAATATTATGATTATGATATTGTCATTATAAAATCTCATGAAAATATTCTTGCAGATTTCTTGACACGAGATAGAAGGACGCGCGTTCGATTTGACGAGGTCCTTAAACGAGTAAGACATCTCGGGAAAACCTGGAGAGTCTAGATGGAAGGACACGAGATGGAAGGACGCGTTCGACGGCGTTATGTCTCAATGCGTAAAGTTTTGCCGGACGATTTCAACAGTGACCAGTAAATCCGTTTCTAGTCAAATACGAGCATGTCGGTTCGCTCAAGGACAATTGTTCTTAGCGGCGCAAGGCCTCTCTTCCAGGCCACATCTCCTACGGTGCAAAAAGGGGCCGAGAGAGTACGGGCTCTAACCCGGAGGTTATGGATTCAAGTACCATAATCACAAGTGTTGCGGGTGATGCATCCTGAGGGTGTACAAATCAGAACGAATGTTGAAGCTCCGTGTGTCACAACCCGAGTCTTCAAGTCAACCCAAAGACCTGGGGTAAAAGAGGGAGAGTTGAATCTTAGGCCACAAACAGCAAATCTAAGGTTCAAACGACGAGAATAAGATTTCTCCTATACGGGTATATCAACGGCAATGGGAGAAACTAGTTACAAGACAAGGTATTAACCCAGAAAACAATGGTTGATATCTCGGGCAAGTATCCCGAGTTTGGATGAAACCAGGAAGTCATCCAAATGAAGTACATGAATGGTATACTTTTGGAGCTTTAGCTTCAATCTATACCGTGTCACCAGGATTCCCTTAAATTTCAAAATTACCTAAATGGATTGGGGAAGCGATTTACGAGACTGGGCCAATAATCCACACTTGGCCATAGGAGATATTTTTGAACTGTATTTTATCGGTCACTAGCGAACCAAACGAAGAAAGGCTTTAATGAAGCTTTTCATTTCATCAAGCTAAGAAGACCGGATGGAAATGCTTTAAAATACATTAAGGCAACTTCAGGAAGAAGGACCAAAGTGTTAGTAGGAGCATTTTCTCAAGACGAAGCTTCTACCGGCGAGCATGAGGTCTTTGGGTTTGTCTAACGTAAATGGACAAGGTCAAATATCCATTCAAGTTCTTCCAAAATTCGACAAATGGATCTTTCCTTTTGAATTTGATGACTGGATCAACCACAGATTTGCAAGAGGAACTCTTCGAGACGAAAAGAAGAATTCTCACGGGAGAACAAGATTCCGGCAAGCAAAGAAACTTACCGGAAGTTCGTAACATGGCGCATGTTGGCCGTTGGATCGACCGGATCTATCAAGCATGCCCCGAACAGAAGGAACCCGAGTTTGGGAAAGGATTCACCCAAACCCGACCGACAAGATCATGCAATTTGGAAAGGATAAGGGCCCGACTCACAAGACGCGTTATCCCTGGGACCACGTAAACCAAAGTTTTAAAAGATTCCCGACGACAAACATCACATAAAGCCGAAGTCATGCGGGAGAAAAAGAAAACCGGTGACGAGGCAATAATGTGGGATATGACGAAGCGTAGCGGTGACGTCATATATATCAACAAGATTTGAAGTCCGCCTTTGAAGTCCGGACTTACCTCTATAAAATGCAGGATTTGAAGGAAGGTCGAGGAGATCGAACATTTTCCTTAATTTTCTTACAATAAAATCTGAGTGAAAAATTTGTAATATTTTGAGTGTTTTAGTTTTTCAAGTTCTTATGTATTTTCGAGTGCAAGCCTCATACATGAGAGGCTAAACAAGTATTCTCCTCCCAAAAGGAGATTACTAATGTAATAAATTTTTCTTTAAGTTCTTAATAAAATAAAGGTTGTTTGTTCAACATGTGTTCATGATGTACTATTGATCAATCCCCTTTGAAGAATTACTTTACGCCTTGGAGTAGGAAACGAACCAAGTCTGTCGTGGCCGAGCGGTTTTCAAGGAGTCGGATAACTTGCGAGATCATCTTCCCGAGGTGAGGTTGAATAGTGAGGAGTCGTTTTGTCAAACGATCCGGGGACAATAATTTTCCGACTAGTGGCGTTGCGAACCACTTAACCGGTCTTTGTTTCGGTCAAAAGAGGTATGAATTTTAAGGGATTTATTAATTTTACGGAAGCATGTTGGGCCGATATGGTCGTAATGGACTATTTTCATTTTCGTCTAAAGACCCAATTTGTATAAGGATAATTACTTGAAATAAGATCTGGATATAAGTATGTCTTGTTGAGTTTATAGGCTGGAAATCTGACATGATCCATTTAAAACCTCTGAATAGAGACTGGATCTAAATAGGTGTAACAATGCCACAAACAAAACAAGTTATAGAAATATAGGGTTCTCATTTCTCGAAAAATCAGAAAAACAAATTGATTATGGAGTGAATACTTTATGATTATTGTAGAATGCAATATATTTATCCTTATGGAGCAATCTGCCACAAATTAGAGTTTAAAGGGATAACTAGAACTATTGTTATTAAAGAATAAAATCCTAGGGGCAAAATGGTCCAAAAGTTGCAAAGAGTAATTATTTTCGTAGTTCAGGATGCAAAAGGTTAAAAATTAAAGTATAGGTTGTGAAGTGTAAAAAGGGGTAAAGTTGAGGTGGTGAAAAATAATTATCTCTTAATGATAATATAAGTCCATATAGCCTCACTTGTCACTATTTTGCCATAGCCCTAACATAGATGTATCTTTCAACATCACTTGGCTATTGACTTCACAGACGACCTTGCATTAATATACTTTATGTGAGTAGTAGAACTATAAGTTACCCACCAAAAACACATAAAGGTACAAAACTCGACTAGCAGAAATAAACTAAATTGAGAAGCAATTCATTTTTAGGTATCCACCCTTATTGCAAAAGTAATATGTGAAATCCTTATCATATTTCTTTTGCATTCTAATTATGGTGTCCAACTGCAACTTCATTTCTTTATTCTGAGGGATAGTTGCTAAACGAGTACTTAAAGTCTTTTCCCAGTCAAACTTTCTTTTCTTGCTCAATAAGATATAATCTCGTGGAGAGTCCACTATTCTTTAGAAGGTTGTAATTAACTAACTTGAAAAAGGTCTTATTGTGCAAGAAAAGAAATGATACCATATGCACGAGAAAGTCCTAGACAGCTCTATCTTTAGTGCCTTAAGTTTGAAAGTGAGATTGGATGTTCCTAATGTACTCCCTTATGTTCCACTTTTCCTTAGTGAAATAAGATTAATCAAGAAATTAACATGTTTCAACAATCTCTATAGAGAACCTTTTATACTATCCCCTTCAGATATAATGCCCTAAATATATATCTGAAATAGTGATATAAGCACTTAAGTAAACGTAATATTGACAGATATTTAAACTTTAAGCAGACAATTAAAATAGAGAACAAAATAATATTACTCACAGTTAATATTTATGCCATAGCATAAATAAAGTATGGGCAAGTAAAACCAAATGAGGACCCATGACAAGGCATCTAGTACAACATTAATCTCCATCGAAGGACAGAAAATTAATTGCAAGTGGTAACCTTGTTGTAATGATGGCATCGACAATAAGTTTCGTCAAACAAAAGTCTATCGGGAAGGGACGGACTTATGCCCACATGAAAAGTCTATATAATCATCATGTACTTATCATCACATGTGCGTTGTTATTCGCCAAACTGCGTGTCAAAACCGGGGGCCGATCACATCCGCATAATTAACTCCACACCATCTATGTAATTTCAATAAAGTTGCTCTCCACGACAGAGGTCACGAAGGCAACATGCTGCTTTGATTAACTTAATTGATGATTACTAGACCAGTTGAACAAGAAAAAATAATAATTGTTCAACTGAACATCGTTACACGCCGCCCCTATTCGATATAAGGATTTAAAATCTGAATGCCAAATTAGATATTAAATCCGCCTTTATTCAGATTTAAAGCCTAGGGAACCAAATTAGGCAACAAATCTAATATTGGTTAAGCTCAAATCCAAATAGCTTAATTTGAATTTAAAGCCCAAAATACTAAATTGGACCAAAATTCAATTAAGTGGAAAAAAAATCCGTTATATTGATCCCAAAATAAATTAAGCTCAACATAACCTTTAGTTGGGTTTTAAGTTAATCAATAACCTTGGGCTCCAAATTTAATATCAAGATAGATAGACCAAGTAAATACTTATATAGGGTTTTAACCGGATTTGGGTCGAATTCCTTACAGATTATATTTGAATGAAATTCAAAATTAATCCAATCTTTACGGGTTAAGTTAACCCCTTTAAGACCCAACGCCCTAATCCCAGTTCAAAAAATCCAAATTTTCTTTATATGAATTTTAAGCCGAACAATATAAAAGCCAAAATTCAAACTTTATGGAGATTTTAGGATCTCTAACAAAAATTAATCCGAAACTCTTACTTCAAATTGGATTAAATGAAATCGGGTCTAATATCAAATAAATTTGAGCCCAAAAAAGTACAACTTTATATGAACTTAGTCCAAATTTTGAATTTAAAGCCTGAAAACCAAAGTAGACTTAAAATTAACTATAGTAGATATGAGACCCATAGAACCAAACTAGGTCAGTAATCTAACCAAAATAGACCAAGTTCAATATCCAAACTTTAAGCTAAAAAATCCTACCATATAATTTGAGCCAAAACTAGACACAAATCCAAACATCAAATTTAAACTCAAATTTATATAAACTCAAAACTTTAGCTTAAAGAAGGACTCAAATACAAATAAAATAAAATAAACTAAAAGCCAACATTTTATTTTATTTAAAGTGAGTCTAAACCATAAACTTTAATCCTTATTTGATTTAAAGCCTGAAAACCTAATAGGCTCTAAAATCAACTTTAAATTAGGCGCAAAATCCAAATTCATTTAGACTCAAAGTTCAAAGATCCAAAAACCAAAAGGTCCATCATTAAGCCCAAACGAAGCTCACCAAAATAGAATCGAGCCCTATACTTATAAATCCAAAAAATCAAACTTAATTTATATTATAGAATTAACATATAAATCAAGCCATGATCTAACTTGAAAACAGTAAATAGCCCAAGAGAAAAAAAGGAAAAAACTATATCAGGCTCAAACAAAAAAAAGAGGATTGCAATTAAGGCCACATAAATAATCTAATTATAAACCAGCCCCCAATTTCCAGGAAAATGCCAAAAAAGCCATCTTCCCCAAGGCATCAAGAGGCGGCAATCCCGTCAACCCACAAAAGGCAATTGCCGAGGCCGTCCGAATTTTCGTCTGCCACCACAACTCATGCCGACAATCGCCACCGCCACCGTGGCGGAGCGATTGCATTGCTGGTCACCACGCCGTCAAAACCGAATGAAAGACCCAAGCAAAGTGAAATAATGGGAAGAAGACCCAGGTTTTGGGGTTTGCAATTATCTGAATTTTCCTTTTTTTTTAAAAAAAAAAAAACAAACATAAAATTGAAATTCAACAAGAGTCCATGAATTCCAAGTTTCCAGAAAGGTCTCAAATTTCGCTCAGAGTCTCTCTTTGTGGGAGTGTATTATTTTCTCTCTTTAGAAGATAGAACTCTAGTTTTGGTTTTTGCCCTCTTTCTTGTTTGTTTGTGGTTTGGCTGCCGCCGCTCGTTCTTGTTGGCCCTCTTCTCTTTGCTTTGTTTTGTGGGTTGTCTTCCTTGATTTAGCTGGACCGATGTTGTGAGCTATGGAATATTTCAGTAAAAAGTTTTCGAATCTGGATTTAATATTGGTTAAAATTTCTTAGTTTTTGTTTTGCTTCAGTCGGCTTTTGGAGTTCAGCTTTTGGAGTTCATCATTTGGTTGATTGGTTCTCCTTTCTTAATGGAAAAGTAGTGGTGTTCTTTAAAAAAAAAATTATGAAATCTATTTCTTTGGGTCAGTGCATGTCTTGGCTAGTGGGACTGTATTTATCTCTTGCTTTTGAGGGGATTTGAACATGTGGACCATCATTTACATGTTTCAACTCCCACCCACCTTTTTTAATTTTTCTTTTGTTCTGTTGATCTGAGAGTGGGGTTGTTGGTTCGTCTAGTATGGCTCGTGAGCTTATGGATAGGCTAAAGTCTTTTTCTCTAACCTCAGAAGAGAAAAACGAGATTTTGTTAGACAAGAAAGATATAGTGAAACGACAAGAAGAATGTGACCCTAGCCTTATCGGGAGGCTTTATGGAGATAAAAAGGTTAATTTTGCTGGGTTTAGAAGTACAGTTTCGGCTATATGGCAAACCAAGGAGAGATTTGCAGTTCGTGAAATAGGTGTCAATCTTTTCCAATTCGTCTTCTCTTCGCAATCTATATCTATATCTATATCTATCTATCTATATCTATATCTATATCTATACTACTCCAAAATCATGAATGTTTCTGTCAATTTTTGGATGGACAAAAAACCCCTTAAGTCTCTTTTAATTATATGGGTAAACAAGTAATTAATATAAAATAGATGAATTAAGAAGTGAATGGCTGGGAAGGACTTCAGTAAAATGAAAAGACTGCTTACAAGGATTACCAAGAGACACATGTGGACATAACCAACGGGCTCTCCACAAATGAGATTAAGGAGACGGAAAAAATTTTCTCTAACAAACCGAAACATCTTACAAGCAGAATTGAGTTACACATCAAAAGTACTCTGAAGTTTGAACAAAAGGTAATCAAAATGTTTTAGAATATTCTCCATTATTCAATCGTTCCATTAGAAAAATATGAAAACACAAAAAGTTCAAAGGCATTATTTTTTTGAGATTATTGACTGCAATATACATGATTTCTTCTAAAGTTGATGTGATACTAACTCGATTAGTTGTTGAAGAACCTCCATTTTTCTCTAATTATGTCTCTATATTCAGGAAGGAGTTTGAATAGTTTGAAAAACATTTGGACATTTTCGATCCGAAAGATTTTTTTATACTGTGCAACTTTCTTCCAACATTATTTTGGGGATAATTACAAGACTTCCGAAGTTTGGGCTAATTACAAAAGAAAACAAAAGATGTTTTAATTTTTTTGATTATGCCTTAAATTTAAGTGGGTAATTGTTGTATTTTTAGAAATATTAGAGGGATTTCTTAAATGTTTTTTTGCTTATAGAGGGAGAAATATAAGCGGAATTAAATTTCAAATTTTTTTTTTGCAATTTTTAGAAACCCCGTGGTTTTCATATAATTAATTAGCATGAACCTCAGTTTTTTTTTAATTATCACTTATGTGTGTTTTCTCATTCTTTGCAATTTCAAGGAGACTCTATATTGTTCAGCTTCATTAAAAGAGTCAGCAATCTTCAATTGTAGTCCGCTAAAAGATAATTAAAAGAACATTTGCTTCAGCATGCCAACCTAGAAAATGGATAACATCTTGAACTACTTCACTTAGGTTCATGATATGATGTAAAACACAGTTAAAGACAATTTGCCTTGTCGAATGATATCTCATGATATGGAGTGTTTTAGAGTAATCCATGTTTTGGGATCATGATTTGTTATATTCTATTTTGCTATGTGTATATATTTTCTGTCGTCCTTGTATAACTTTGTTCGAACGTCATTTCTTTTGTCATTTTAGTAATCCTAATTAAGTGAGAATGCATATGCATTATTTATATGGATGCTATTAATTGAGTAAGATTATGTATATTTGAAAGCGTTGAATGTCAATACTTGGTCATTTAAAGCAGAAATATAATCTTCATAAAGCCCACATGCAATGATTAAGTCAAATTTTATATGGCTTAGAAGATGGTTTTGAGTAATCTCATTTTTCTTTTGTTTCCTATTGAACACCACGAAAATAATGTAATGAAAATAAGTTAGAATGAATATACAAGTATTTCTTTCGAAGAAAAAATTGGTACTGTTGTAAAAGGCATATCTTTTAATATTACGAAATTAATAGGGACATAGTTTGAGGCTACAATCTTGAAGATAGTACCATACACATGAAAGCAAGTATAACAGTAGTTTCTCTATGCTCTTCAGGATTCATGTGTCCTTTTTATGAGGCAACAATAAACTCATGGAGACTCATAGATGTTTGGCCTTTTGTGCAGATAACTGAAATTACAAAGCTAACATCTGGTTGCATTGAATTTGTAGATTCAGCTAAACATATTTTGGAGAAAATGAAGATGAACCAAACATTGCTAGCAAATCTTAGTGGTTTGCTTCATTTGCTTGAATTTCCTGAACTCATGGACATGTATATCCCCTGCTTATCTGTCCTCTTCTTCAATTATCTGATACTTTATGTTGTCTTTTTATTATAGCTTAAATTTTCTCAAAGATTAATTACATAGAATATGAATACAGGTGTGAGGAATGGAAATTATGATGAAGATCTTGAGTTAGACGCCTTTTGCAAAGCTTACTACAATGCACACTAAGTGAGCTTCTTTTATGATTCTCATAGCAACACACAATATTTTTCATCTGTATCCTTCTTGATGCATTTATTGAGCCACTTTTTCTGTTTAAAAAAAACCTGTCATTCGGGATCTTGCTGCAAAAATTCGGTGTACCACCCAGTATTTTCTTTTTCAGCTTCTGCCGAAAATTAGATCTAACGTTCAGGTACTGTGTGTTCTTTCAAAGTAAGCATGCTGATTCAATGCGGAATCATTGAAATCAAATTCGTTAGGTTCTAATATGATTAAACATTGAGCTTCATTTTGCTCGCAGTTGCCAGAATGCCTCTGCATAATTGGATATTTACGTCGAATATGAGTTTTCATTGAGTATGAAATGCGTCTACAGGTAGCCTTAGAATTTGTGCTTATTATGTGAATGGATTTACTTTATCCTACTGTTTATAATCATTACATTTTTTAAAGTGTAAGTTTGTGATCGATGATCTTGTCTGGTGTTCAATTTTTGAAATGTCGTGAAGCCTAACTGAAATAGTTAATGATTTAGACTAGAGAAATCCTTATGAATATTTTAAAGGAATGGTAAATTGTCACAGGATGCATCTTTTTGATGTTGTTAACCAATATCAATCCATTTTCACTGATGACACGTTAGGGAGTGAAGAAAATTATGATGGTGGCCTTCTATTTGACTGGCCCATGCATCAGATTACCTTCACTTGAAGACTCTTAAGTGGTGCTTCCGAAGACAAGTGAAATTGGATCCTTGACTCCTTGTCAAATATTCTGGATCAGTGCATTTTAAGAATAAGTGATCACACTGTTCCCTCCCCCCACCACCGCACATACTCTCGCCAGAAATAGAGGGACAAAAAGAAAAGCACCAAAACTTGTGTGACACGGTCTCATGGATATAATCCATGAGACGGATCCTATATTAAATAGAATTTTGACCCAAACCCATACCCATGAATAAAACCCATATTTTTGTATGTGTATAGGATCCGTCTCATGAACTTAGATCCATGAGACGGTCTCACATGAGACCTCCTCAAATAAAAAATAAGAAAAGGGAACTTAAATTGAAAGGTTGATGAATAAATAATTTTTAGGGTTAATTAAAAAAAGTACCACTGAGGTTTGACCTAATTACAAAAAAATCCAGATAACTTTTAAAATTACAAAAAATATCCCCTAGGTTTAATTTGTCTAACATTTAAACCCATCATAAGCAAAAGATATTTCAAGATTCCCCTTCATATTTATAAAAATATTGCAGTTTGCCCCTTAATTTTAACATTAAATCAAACCTCAGGGGTACTTTCTGTAATTTTAAAAGTTAGCTAAGTTTTTTTGTAATTAGGTGAAACCTCAGGGGTAATTTTTGCAGTTATCCCTAATTTTTATGATAGTGGTAACAATGTTTGCTGAAGAGGCATTGTTTTTTCCTCTTTCTCATTTTCAGAAATTACTTGGTGAAGGTGATAACCTGGGTCATTTGTAGCTTAGTTGTTGGTGTAAAACATAGGAGTGATTGATACATCATTAATGATGTATCCTTACGAGACACTATTTCTGATAAGAACTAGATTAATTCCATTTCAGAATTAAAAGGGCTCCATCTTTGAGAAAAAATGCCAAAAAGGTAAATTGCTCCCCTGCATGGTGAAACGAATGACTCTCCATGAACATTACTTGTTCTGTTATACATTGGATGGGTTGGTTTGAAAGAGTAAGTATACATTGGCCATTTAGATATCTTTACAGGTTTTTGGCATTTGAGAAGCTCATTTGGAATATGTGTGTTTTAACAAAGCAGTGCTTTTTTGTCCAAATAATACGATTACAGCCTTTGAAAAATTTCAGGTATGATTTCCAATATAGTAAGTAATAGCATGAAATGCAAGGTGGGATATTTTGATTTGGGGATAAGTCTGTTGCTCATAGTGTATATAGAAGGCAGATGACTGGTGGCATGGAAGTTTATTTACAAGTAGATTTAACTCCGAAAGCGGGATTGGGTGCTAAAGGTTTCTGGTTATTAATGGGAGAAATTTTATTTGTATAGAGAAGTAGGCTCTAAGAAAACAAAGATTGATGTTATTTGGTCAAGACGATCTCTGTCTGTGTTAATTACTTGGAAAGAATGATTATTGGGCTGGAAAGGGTAATGTTCAGTCTTCTCAAGCATAATGAATATCCTCAAAACTTTCTACCTTGCAAATCCCATAAGGAAAACAAAAAATACTTTGATGTTCCAAAAATATGTGGTAGATTGTCCCCTCTTTTTCCATTTAAGTTCTATGACCCCTTATTTATACTGGAAATATTTTCAAGACTTTGAAAACCATATAGGTACTATAAATGAGTTGAATTCCACCTTCATGGAATCCAAACTGACGTAGACAATTAGTGAACTTGTGGATAGATCTCCCTCCTGACCAACTTAAAATTGCAGTGTTGCATCAAAACTATTTCTCCTTTCAAATTTAAGCTACATTGTAATCATCTCTACGATTACTGGTTTATTTTCTGTGTTGCTTTACTGTTTCTGTGTGTTTCCTGTTTCAGAAGTGTACTTTATAGTCACTCTTCATTATCTGTAAAGAGGCAATGGTGATAGTCTAAACATGCAAAATAGCATTAATGTGACTCGGAAAGAAATCTTGCACCTATTGAAGGAAGCTTTCGGGCAATAAGAACAGATTTTTAAAACCATCCCTTGTAGGTAATTTTATGACTTATGTATTCACAAATAAAGGTAGAACGTCTACTTTCTTATGTGTGAATGTTTAATAACTGCTTCAATAATAGTATTTTTTATCAAGCTCATTTGTAATCATGTGTCATGGATGCGAAGGTTCATGAACTTTAAAGGTCAAATTCATGAGATGCTATGTTATTCAAACATTGTAATCTTTTGGCATTGATACAGTTTTGTATATATATATATATATATATATATATAGGAATAGGATCAAATGAGACCACATAATTAGAGTGAGACAGTGTGGACTAATCCTATCCACCAATTTCAAATTTTAGATGGTTGAGATTTACCCAATTTAATGGTTTTTTTTATTTTTTTAAAATCAAAAAAGGGCAAGATAGTAATTTTATTATTAGCAATTTCATTCCCATTTGGTAACAAAAAAAACCTTTCGCCCCTCCACCGCCACCACCTTTCCATCGTCTGGCTGTCATCCGCCACCATCACCACCGGCTAAGGATTGGGCTCGGCCCTTGGCTCGAATTTCCAGCGATGGCTCGGCTGAGATGGTTGACCACGCCGTGGCTATGGCTTTCGGCCAGAGTCGTAGTAGTAATTACGTCCGAATTCAGGTATGCAAAAAACATTAGTTACTTGTTTGGCTTATTTGACAAAAAAATCTTTTACCGATAAATCTGATTGCTAATGATGCTAGAGTTCCTATAATTACTGAATTTAATATTTTACCTGAATGTTTCTTTCTTTGTTTTTGTATTTGTTTTTTTTAATTTTTCTTTGTGGGGTCCTGTTACAGGTTAATGGGCTAAGGTGTACAGATGGTATTTTGGGAGCATGCAATTTAATTATGTGTGTTTCTTTTGGGCGATGGGAAAATAATGTGCAGATGAGTTAAGGAAAAGGAAAGGCCAAACAAGAGGAGAAACGGTGTCGTTTTGGTGCAAATTGGCCGTTTGAGGCCAAAATGCCAACCCAAAGTGTAGTATTTATATATTGACATGGTTTGAGAATAAAGGGAGGTTTGGAGGATTGGTGAAGAAGATGATGGCGTGGAGAAACCGAGGGCCTACGAGGAGGCGATTAGGATTAATGTACATTTAGACGTTTTTGATGTATACTTATATGTGTTTTGATGTATAAGTAGTTAATTTTTGATGTATGTATTTATGTTGTTGTGTACTTATGTTTTTTGATGTATACTTATATGTGTTTTGTTATATACTTATATGTGTTTTGTTGTATACTTATATTTTTTGTTTGACCATTTAATATGCAGCAAAATTATGTTAAATATACAGCAAAATAGTGTTAAGTATACATCAAATATATACTAAATATATAACACAATAATGAGCATGATTTTCTCTCTCTATAATTGATTTACTTAATCCACGGTCCCCAAGTGTTAATGAGCGTGTTCTCTCTCTCTCTCTCTCTCTCTCTCTCTCTATAACTGATTTCTTAATTAACGGTCCCCACATGTTTTGTTTGACCATTTTAATGTGCAGTAAAATTATGTTAAACATACATCAAAATAGTGTTAAGTATACATCAAATCATTGATAAGTGTACAACATAATGCATAGGGAGAGTACATGCGTGATTTTCTCTCCGGTAGCGATTCTCTCGCGATTTTCTCCTCCCCACGTGATTTTTCTCCCTAATAACTCGATTCCATATTTGGATGGTCCCCCACATGTTTGTTTTGACAATTATACCCTTATTTTGCCTTAATTAAATGTTTAATGTAATTTTAACCCCTATTTATCTTAGCCATTGATATAGATAAGGGAGAGTTGAGATGAGTCCACATTTGTCTCACTATAATATGTATCTCATCAGAACCTCCCCATATATATATATATATATATATATATATATATATAATGCAATTGGTAATATAACAACTTAACCGAGCATTCATGAAATGCTTACTCGGATAAATTACAAATTTCTGTGTTGGCATTCCAACTCCATGTCCTGCTTTCTATTTTATATGTCCGATGATTGGTTGTTTCGGGGCTTTTCTCCACGCTTATGCACAAAACATAATGCATGGTCTTTATGCTCCTCCCTCAATTTGATACCAACTACCAAGTTCAAATAATTATGACATACATGGATAAAGGGAAATGCCAGTGTTGTTTTCTTTACCAACTTGCTTAAATCACTTATGCGATACATTATCTCGTATAAAAGAGTTTTAGGCCATCAAATTTTGACTTGTTTGAAAATTACAAAAAAGGCTTATTGAGGTTTGATTCCGTCTTATATTTTTCCTGGTGATTTTCGAAAATATTTCAAAAAAAAACCCTTTGACGTTTACAAGAATATTATAGTTACTCCTCTAAAATTAAGACAAAAAGATATCCGAAGGTTTTTTTTTTTTTTTTGTAATTTTGAAATATGTCTGGTTTTTTTTGTAATTAGCCCAAACCTCAGGGGTATTTTTGTAATTATTCCTAAATTTTTATGTTTATATGACTTGAACATTTTCCTACCTCATTTCAACCAATGAAAAAATCTCTCTTTAGTTTCTGCCTGTGAATTGAAAAGTACATCGCTCTTGCATTTTTGAGAAGTTTGTTATTGCGCCTCTGAATCTAAAATAATATTAAAGGGTGGATACCCAACCGCTGGCTCCCTAGCAATAATGTGATGTTTTATATTTAGTTATTTCATCTTTTTATCTTTCTTTTAAATTATGTTGGTGGTGTACTTACATCCATTATGTTACAAGCTATATGAGTGGAACCGCCTCATTGAGTTGTATATAATGTAATACTCAGTACTTACTAGGGTAATGAAATTTCTTAAAAAAATTTGATAAATTTGATAGAGCAAGTCTTATGTGAGACCGTCTCATGGATTTAAGTACATGAGATGGATCCAACCCATTTACAAATCAAAACAAGTTAGATCTAAATTTACATGGGTCAACTAATATGGGTCAGTTTAGGATCCGTCTCACGGAGTTGGACCCGTAAGACTGTCTCATATGAGTTTTGCCAATTTGATATGGATATGTAGGAATATGCCTTTGCAATATGATCAATTTTAGATAATGTCCAACTTAAGATTTCATTCTTATATTTTTTATTTTATTTTAATTAGTTATCTAATGTTTTATACATATTTTACAAGTTATTTTTTTTTTTTTACGTATTTTAACTTCAACTATGGAACTATAGAAAAACTTTAACACTATTTACTACATTCTCAATAACCATTGTTCTAAGAGTTCGTTGGTTAATGTTATTTTTCATCACATGATATAATTTTTGCTTGAGAGCAGTATTTTTTAATAATTCAAAGCTTATACTTCTTTAGAATATAGAAAAGCATCGAAGATCGTTAACAAATTTATCATCAAGTAAAATTGATGTAATTTTTAAATTTTTAATGGTTAAAATTTGGACTATTCTTAACTATTTAAGTATTGAAGATACATATATGACGCTTTTATAAAAAAAATATATAAATTTAGAATGTTAATATAGTGCAAGTGTCTATCAAGAGAGGCAACATGAAAAAATGAAATGGAGGTATGCCGATCTCGATGCCACACAAGGGCAAGAATATATAGACAGGGTTAAGAAGCATGAGAAGATCGCAAAATTCACATGTTATACTATCATGTAGTTTTGCAGGTTTTATAATCTTTTTCAATCTTTAAAAAACAAGTTTGTTTAGAAAGTATGATTGAAAATAAACTGAAAGAGAAGTAGTATTTTGTGTCCAAATTGTTAAGTGCAAAATCTTTCTTTTAAACGCCTCCATTGGTATTCCTCTGCAATACTTATTTTTCATGATATTTTTAGTCTTAGATTTTTCAGAGCTCTTACAAAATTAGTTCCCATGCTAAGGAAATGATACAATTGTATGTCACATCTTTATATTTCCAAGCAAGTTATACTAAAAAAATTATGGCATCACGTGCAACGCACGTGCACCTTACTAGTATGATAAAATGAGGGTGCTACATGGTAAAACTTGGTCGTTCGATAGTCTGTATTTGGTGCTAAGGGAATGGGCTGTGGACATTCTGGAAAAAATTGAGCAGCTAAATACAGTGGAACTGTGGGTGCAAATTTGGAACCTTCCATTTTTTTGGATAGGGGTTGAGACTGGAAGGAAAATTGGCAAGAAATTTGATAATATTCTGGATGTCTTGGTCCCTGAAACAGGCAGCAGTAAAGGGTTGTTCATTAAAATTCTGGCAGTGGTTAATCTCGATAAACCACTCTTGCGAGGGACATACATTACGCTTAATTCTGAAAAGGTTTGGGCTGATTTTAGGTATGAAAACTTGCAAAATTTTTGTTTCTATTGTGGGTTGGTGGGTCACTCAGAGAGGGGATGTGTATCTAGGAGGGATGATATCAGATTGGATAAACTTGAGGAAGGTCAGTTTGGGGAATGGCTACGTGCTTCTGATGGGTTGCATGGAAAGGCTACTGGTAAACATGTTAAGGGATCCACTCCCTCCAAAGTCCCGAGTCCGACGCCCGATAGTAACAGAGGTGATGGGAAATCAGGGGAGGTCTATGTTCCTGAGGAGTTGCCTTATGTAGAGAATACTGGGGTTGATTCAGGATTTTCTATACCAGATAAAGTTGTGGATGTCTTGAGGCATAGTCCTATTAGTAAGAGTGATCTTAGTGAGATGACTAGAGATAATACTGAAAGAGTAGAAGCTCACAAAGATGTTGAGGCTGAGGTTGGTCACTGGGAGGAGTTCCAAGAGGATTGGAATAAAGAGAATGGGATGTTGATTGATAAACCGGATATGATCGATGCTGTGGTTTTTATGGAGGGTAAGAGAACTCCTTTTAAGGAGGTAGTTAATAATGTAATTGTGAGGAGAGGGAGAATGGGAAGAAAAGGAAATCATAGTAGAAAAGGGGGGAGAGTGTTCGCCTATATTTTTAGCTTCACCGCAAGTGTACGGTGTATGTTATCGAATAGGGTAGCAAGGTCGTATCCACGGAGACTAATAAATTAATATGCTAAGTATTGATCCAAGATAGTCTTATTTTTATTTAGACGATCGAAATTTGATGATTGTTGTATTGAGATTAAGACAATTTAAATCACTAAAACACAAGATTACGATAACTCAAATGAAAGAAGTATCAAGATAATGTAATGGATTTCCGAGTTGAGGTTTCGATTAATAATCCTTTTGTTGTCCGGTTTAATCAAGCCACGTTATTATCAATATTCCTATAAGACGATCACAAAGCTATTTTATCCTCCCTCTCGAGATGCATATAAAATGTAGATTGAAATACTTACGCTAGCATCTCTACTCAACATAAAGCATTCAACTCCCAAAAGCACAAAAGATCAAATATCCTCACAAATATTTACAAACCTCTCGATTCATGCAAATATTTGTGTCGAGTATTTAAGATCTAATATTGAAACTCATCTCTCGAATTATGAATCAATATATCAAACAATTTAAATCATTGATCAAGTGATAAAACAAGAATAAGCTCAAAATACTCAAATAGGCTTCAAGATAATAACTTCAACTAAGATTTAAAACATCCAACAAGAGGTCATTAATCTACTTCCAAAACCCGGAAATCTCTAGAGTTTAGCTACACATGATTAAACAACTTATACACAAAGTGTTCAAAGTCATTACAAATGAAAATGAAAGATTGAAACTAAAAGAGAAGCAAGAAAACTTAGAACGCCGACAATCTCTCGATATATCTCCGTTCTTCAAGCTCCGATGCAACCCGATTATCTCCTTGATATCCTCCTTCAAGAGTTGACTCTTGTCTTGTGTTGTAGATCCCAAAAATGCCAGAATCTCCTTGTGTGCACCCCCAAAAAGCCTTTTTATACCCACCATCAAGTTTAGGGCTTAATGTCATAGATTATGGGATTCAAAGACAGACACGCACGGGTGGTGCGCCCACGCACGGGTTACCCGTGCTCCACCCTTTGGAATAACCCAACTCTCTCGTAGGGAGCACGGGTGGTGCGTCGAGCACCGCCTACCCGTGCGCCACTCGGTGAAATAATCCGATCCTCCTCGTAGGGACGCACGGTGGTGCGCCCATGCATGGGCTACCCGTGCGCCATGTGCAGCCTCCAATAATCCTTATACGGGTGCACGGGTGGTGTCTTGAGGCACGCCCAACCCGTGTGCCCCCTGTCTTTTAAAACGCTCAACTTTCGCTCTTTTAGGCTTCACTTTTCGTATATCCACTCAATTCTCCGTGTTTCCACTTTGCTTTCCTCGTATTCGTATTCAATTAGCTTCAAATATCATGAAATTCCTACAAAATAAGCAAAGTGTAATATCTTTTCCACAAGGAGTGAATATGTAACATTTAACGCGAGTATATGCATGTTTACTCATCATTATAGCTCGAAATTCACCTCAAAATACATGCAAAACTCACGCCTATCAAAATCCCCCAAACTTAAACTGTTGACCGTCCCGATCAACAATATTTAGAACACGATAAAGCATAACAGGGAGATAAAGATAACAGCTCACACATAGAATCCATAAGAAAATCCATATTGTTCGTCATGAATGTTGAGTACAACTCAATCAAGCCTCAAATATCTAATCAAAGAACACGCCTCAAATAAAACAAAGTGAAATGCTTTGAATTCCAACTCTCGAAGTTAAGTGTATACTCTCATCTCACGAGGATATATGACGTGTTTACGCTCAAATCAATTCGATGTCGCAAAATTGCCATAGGCTTGCAATTCGTCTCATATCTCCGCCACTAAAGTGTATGCCATTTGTGAATCAGAAAGGACTTTCTCATTTTGTTGTAATGAAGGTTCTTTGGTTTGGGTAGGAAATTTTGGATAAAGTGACTCAACTCGAGTATATAGACCGATGAGCATATCAATCATTTTCATTACAATCCCATATGCTCTCCAATCATTCCTCATTTTTATCAACTTCATTTATCTCCATTTCCTTTCTTTCTTTTGAGAATCGCCTCCATTCACAATCCTTCGCCCCCCAAGTTTATCTACTTCATTTTTTTTTTTATTTTTTTTCATTTGTTCAACTCCTTTCCTTTCTTTTTTTTTGTTCCATTTAACCAAGTACGCCCAAGTATCTTATTTTTCAATTTCCACTCATTCAACCTCGTTCATTCCCCTTTTACTCAACGTTATACACTCGAGTTTAAAGTGATGGATATATAGTAAGATCAAGGGTTAAATTTTGTGGTTATCAAAGAAATAGGCTATAGGCTCAACTTGGCTAACTAGGAGTTTTCAACATTTTTAGGTAGGCAAACGGCTTGAAAGGCTAGCAAAGATGGCCTTTAATCACATTCACAATTCACATACACATGTGGCCTTGACAGAGATACCCAAGCAAGTTCTAGAATTCTGACAACACGAATGATACCCTCAATCACAACAAGACTGCACAAGATATAAGCAATAAAGGCTCAAAGCTCACAAGCTTGTCAAAATGTAATTCAAAGCATCACACCAAGTTTTTCTTATTAACATGCTCAAAGTTATCTATTCAAGGCTCAATCAATTCATAACCAACATCTAATCCCAACAATATGAATTCTCAATCAACACACAAACAACAAGTTGCAACATGCTTGGTCAACACACTCTCTAACCACTACGAAAGCAATAGACGTGCTAAAGCTATAAATGTGCTCTAATGCAAATGCAACCTAGAATGCTCTAATGCAACTATATGAAAACACAAAATGCATGAATAAATTTGTTTTTTTTTTATTCGTATCCACACTTTTCATGTATTAAAATGCTATCTCTCCCCCAAACTTGAATGAAATTATAGTGTCCTAAGGGGAAAAATAGAATTTCAATAACAAAAAGTGGGGATATACCGATTATCATGCGGCGGTGGTGGGAAGTGGCCTTGAGAAATATGCCACATTTGTAGCTGTTGGAGCACTTGCCACGTCTCCTCGGAACGACGATCAAATCGCTCGCTAAACGCGAGAAAATCAGCCCTATGTTGCCTCAAATCCTCTCCTTGCCGCCTCAAGTTCTCCCCAAACGCATAAAACATGTCTTGAAAATCAGTGCGCTACCGGGTCCTCCACTATGAGAAGGACTTGGGACGATCCCCGCTTTGAGAATGTCGGGGGTAATCGCCTCCGTGTGAGGACTCGGGTATATCATACCCAATTTGGGGGTGAGGAGGTTCCATCCCCATTTCAAGCGTCCATGTATCTCGGCCTTCCTCCGCCACCATATCCTCTTCATCCAAGAAACCCTCAACTCTCAAGGCTTTTTCTTGCCTCTATAGCCTCGGAACTCGGTTATGTGCGCCGAGTTCATTAGGAAGTTGGTGGTGTCCGTCAATGTATCGACGGTGGTGTATGGCGGGTTAGGCAACTAAATGCAAGACCTTTCTTTTGTAGAAGTACCAATGTGTTGTCTTCATTTGCTATAAACTTCATGTGGTGCAACGATGCCAAATTAACCCGAGTCTTTGCCGGGATAGGCTCAAGCCTCGGAAATCGACATTGAAATGTCGGGAAATAGGGGTAATGAGGCCCCTATAGAAATCGTACCCCCTTCCCGCCTAGCTAACTGTTTCGATTTGCTCGGCAAAATTGACGGCGGTGTTGTAGGGGTGTTTGTGACCATACACACTGAGGAGGTAGAGCTCCTTAGTCGTCATCCCTCCAATATTTTCGGGCGAACACGGAGGATGCATCACGCGTTGTATATACGTAAAAACGGGATTCCGGATCCATGAGGCTTTGGCGGTCCGCGCGGCATACAACATTGGCCCCGTTTGTGGTGTTTCCACAAGCATTCTCGTCAGTCGTATTGATCATAATGGGGCATCGGCGGGTACGAGCGTTTGTAGGGACTCGAAAATGGTGTTCAATTGGGTCATGACAGATTGTCTACGAACATTCCCCAACCGAAACTTTATCATATACGGTTCAAAGGTCCGCCTTGTTTGAGTACTTCCACGGTACTCAAAAACTCCAATGTGTATCTTTTAAATGTCGGCCACCTTCGGCTCATGAAGTTCATCCATCCAACCTTTGCGAAAAGACGCCACACGTCCTCATGTATCCCTAAAGTTTGGGTACAATCATCGTCGGCATAGCGGGATGGAGCTATTTGGCGACCGATCAAGTGACTCCATCGCCAAGATCATCGACATTTGTCAAGTTGACCCCATATGCCTTTGGACTGTTTTGGTCGACCTCCGCGGTGCCACTTGCGTTGCGGTCGCCCCGCTGCGTGCACGTCTCCTTCCACCCTGGGGGTTTCTTCGCCGCCATGAAAGGTTTGTACTGAAATACATTCCATTAGCATCCTAATATCATCAATGGCAACAACAAAATAGAGGATTAAAGCTAACATATTAGGTGATGCAAATTCACTTGCCCACGTTACTTTTGATCGATCAACTACCCCAAGCAAGCAAAAATTATGGCCATTCTAGACAAGTATTAGCTTAAACAATCATTGGCCATGCCTTACTCATCAACAATTCATCCTAAATCTCCTCAATTACACAAGCCCACAAGGTGTTTGATAATTTGCCTCAAAGAATAATTCACATAATTCATAGCAAAAATATCAAAATAAACACCTACCATGTTCCCTAATACATAATTGACAACGAATTGACAAGGAGAAACGATGTTCTTATCGGAATTCTCTAAGTTAAACTCGAAGTGGATGATTTGAACCCTAGATGCTTGTGCTCACAATTCTTCAAGCAAATTTGAATTCGATGTAAAGTGAAGTTCAATTGTGGTGGGGGAGGGATTATGTGGACGAATTTGAGTGAAAACTTGGAGAAATTTCGAAAACAATGGAGGATTAGGGCGTGCGCGCGAGTTGGAGGGTTTTGAATATGAAGAACAGGTTTAAAACTGTCCAATTTATCCCTCTTCTGCAGGGTGCACGGGTGGTGTGCCGACGCACGGGCTACCCGTGCGCACCTGTACAGCAATTCAGAATTTTTTTTTTTTATAAAAACTCACAAAAATGAAACAAAAACACACAAATCACACTCATAAAAACGCATGTCAAATTACTCCTATTCACACAAAATTGAAATTAAACACACACAAAAAAATGAAAGTCACATTTAAAAACCGCGTTGGGTTGCCTCCCAACAAGCGCTATATTTAACGTCTTTAGCTTGACGCCTTTTAATTCCGATTATGATCTTTATAAATGAGGCTTGTCACCTCATCGCTTTTCCATGCCAATCCCGCTCACTTGGATTTACACCTCCTTGATCATTGCTAAAGGAGGTTTTTCATGGTTGTCAACTATCCATGCGTTTCTCTCTTCATCGTGCGAATGGTACATGCACGCTCTTGGTTCAACATCGGCTTTTTGTGCCTTTCCTTCTTCTTCATTGATAATCCCCGCATATTATCTTTAGAATGCACACAATTATTCAAGCTATTAGCTTGAGTACAGTGAATTAGCAATTGTTGTTGTTTTACAACTATTAAAACCATCATGTCTTTTCACATTCCGAAAAATGGAAAATGAAATACGCTCATCATCAACTTGTAATGTAAGCTCCCCTTTCTTCACATCTATTAGTGCTTCCGATTTGCCAAAAATGGACGCCCAAGTATAAGAGGGGTGTCACAATCCTCATTCATATCTAGACTAGAAAATCCACTGGGAATATGAATTTATCGACTTTTATGAGCACATCTTCTAGTATCCCCGTTGGATGTACGAGTGATCTATCCGCGAGTTGTAGGGTGACAGTGGATGGTCTCACTTCTACGAGTCCAAGCTTCCTGAGAACGGACAGTGGAATCAAATTGATACTAGATCCTAGATCACAAAGTACATTATCAAAGAAAATATCGCCTATTGTGCAAGGAATAGTGAAACTCCCCGGATCTTTCAGCTTTTGCGGTATTTTCCTTTGTAAGAGTGCGCTACATTCTTCTGTCAAGTTGACCATCCCATTCTTCGCCCATTTGTTCTTGTTGGACATCGCTTCCCCTAAAAACTTCGCATAATTTGGCATATGTTTCATTGCTTCTGCAAAAGGAACGTTAATGTGCAATTTTTTAAACATGCCCACAAATTTAGCAAATTGATTATTCAGATTAGTCTTGTGAAACAACCGGGGAAAGGGAAGAGGAATATTATATTTCAACAAATTAGAGTTAGGATACGATTCACGTTTCTCGGCCCTTTTTTGTTTATCTATTTGTTGCTCGGCTCCTCATTTAACTTTCATATTGCCTTGGGCGTCGTTTTCGTCATTTCGAATTTGAATGGTAGGTTCGTAAGAACACACACGACCTGGTCGTGCATTGATACACGAGTCGTGCGTGATTCTCGACGTCACACCAATATCAGCATTTTCAGACTCTTCATTCTCTTTTCCACCCCACACATGGATAGCATTGCAATGTTCCCTCTGGTTGACCTCCGCGTTGCTTGGAAATTGACCCTTTTGATGTTGACTCCCCACAATTTCAGCCAATTGACCCATTTGAGTTTCCAGATTCTTTATTGAGCTTGTCACTTGTTGTTCCAACTTATCCATTTTAAGGTCTTGCTTAGCGATGCGGCTCCTCGTTTCATTCATGAATGCATTAGATTGATTTATGAAAGAGGTGAGTGCATCTTCCAACGACGATTTGCCTTCCCCATTACCACCTCCACTTGAAGCATTAAATCCCGGCGGAGGTTGTAACACATTCTTTGTATTTGCATAGGAAAAATTTTCATGATTTCTTAACCCTGGATGGTAGTGCGTTGGGTTTGAATTATTCTGGAAATTGCTGAAATTCCAGTTATTCACATAATTTACCTCTTCCATCGGATATAGAAGAGCTTCACTACCCGTGCTCGTGCCGCTTCTCGCCCCTTCGTAAATACACTCAATTGAGTTGTCAAAGCCGCTACTTGTGCCGTCAATGTTTTAATTGGGTCCAACCGAGATTTCGCTACTCGTTGTACATTGGATCTTTCGGATGGCCATCGGTAATCGTTCATGGCCATTTCCTCAAGAAGATTTAAGGCATCTTGTGGAAACCTTGCCAACAATGCTCCTCCCGCCGCGACATCTACAAAGGCCCTCGTTTGTCCCATTAAACCATTGTAGAAGAAGATAATGTTGATCCTCTCGAAACCCATGTTGTGGACATCTTCGTAACAAATCCCGAAACCTTTCCAAGCCTCATACAAAGTGCTCGAGTCGAATGGGTCGGAATTGAGTAATCTCGCTTTTGAGCTGCAAAGTTTTGCTCGGTGGAAAGAATTTAAACAAGAACTTTTGGCTCATTCGTCCCATGTGCTTACACCGCTTTTCGTCAAAGTACCCAACCAATTTTCGCCTTATCCCTTAAAGAGAATGGGAATAGCGCAGATCTTATGGCGTCATCCGAGACTCGTTCATTTTGATCGTATTGCATATTTGGATAAAATGCGCAAGGTGAGAGTTAGGATCTTTGATTGCAAACCCCAAATCGATTCTCTGTTGCACCATATTGATTAGTGCGGTTTGAGCTCGAAGTTGTTGGCATTGATAGGAATATGGGCAATACCACCGTAATTACGATTCGTTTTGTGGTCGAAAGTAATCACGAATGGCTTCTTTGTTGAATCGGTATTTCGGTAACTCGTTTCCACCATTGTTTGGCGGTATTGGTAACTCATTCAAATCCCCATTATCGGATTGTGTTGTCTTTCACCCGTCTAGTGGTAAGACGATTCTCCTCGCGAAAGCCTCAACTTCCGGATGAGCGGTATTAAGTTCCCCGCCTTAGAGCGCGTGTTCATGCACTACCCGGACCAAACTAAAAGAAACAAGTCAAATAATGTGGAATTAAAGTCACACTAAAACAAAATAAATAATAAAAAAATGTCTAAATTAAGAATAATTCTATCTATCGCAATATTAGCACCATAAATTGTATTAGTCCCCGGCAACGGCGCCAAAAACTTGTTCGCCTATATTTTTAGCTTCACCGCAAGTGTACGGTGTACGTTATCGAATAGGGTAGCAAGGTCGTATCCACGGAGACTAATAAATTAATATGTTAAGTATTGATCCAAGATAGTCTTATTTTTATTTAGACGATCGAAATTTGATGATTGTTGTATTGAGATTAAGACAATTTAAATCACTAAAACACAAGATTACGATAACTCAAATGAAAGAAGTATCAAGATAATGTAATGGATTTCCGAGTTGAGGTTTCGATTAATAATCCTTTTGTTGTCCGGTTTAATCAAGCCATGTTATTATCAATATTCCTATAAGACGATCACAAAGCTATTTTATCCTCCCTCTCGAGATGCATATAAAATGTAGATTGAAATACTTACGCTAGCATCTCTACTCAACATAAAGCATTCAACTCCCAAAAGCACAAAAGATCAAATATCCTCACAAATATTTACAAATCTCTCGATTCATGCAAATATTTGTGTCGAGTATTTAAGATCTAATATTGAAACTCATCTCTCGAATTATGAATCAATATATCAAACAAGTTAAATCATTGATCAAGTGATAAAACAAGAATAAGCTCAAAATACTCAAATAGCTTCAAGATAATAACTTCAACTAAGATTTAAAACATCCAACAAGAGGTCATTAATCTACTTCCAAAACCCTAAATCTCTAGAGTTTAGCTACACATGATTAAACAACTTATACACAAAGTGTTCAAAGTCATTACAAATGAAAATGAAAGATTGAAACTAAAAGAGAAGCAAGAAAACTTAGGAACGCCGACAATCTCTCGATATATCTCCGTTCTTCAAGCTCCGATGCAACCCGATTATCTCCTTGATATCCTCCTTCAAGAGTTGACTCTTGTCTTGTGTTGTAGATCCCAAAAATGCGAGAATCTCCTTGTGTGCACCCCAAAAGCCTTTTTATACCCACCATCAAGTTTAGGGCTTAATGTCAGCAGATTATGGGATTCAGCACAGACAGACGCACGGGTGGTGCGCCCACGCACGGTTACCCGTGCCCCACCTCGCCGGAATAACCCAACCTCTCGTAGGGCTCACGGGTGGTGGTGTCGAGCACGGCCTACCCGTGCGCCACTCCGGTGAAATAATCCGATCCTCCCGTAGGACGCACGGGTGGTGCGCCCATGCACGGGCTACCCGTGCGCCATGTGCAGCCTCCAATAATCCTTATACGGGGTGCACGGGTGGTGTCTTGAGGCACGCCCAACCCGTGCGCCCCCTGTCTTTTCCGTAAACGCTCAACTTTCGCTCTTTTAGGCTTCACTTTTCGTATATCCACTCAATTCTCCGTGTTTCCACTTTGCTTTCCTCGTATTCGTATTCAATTAGCTTCAAATATCATGAAATTCCTACAAAATAAGCAAAGTGTAATATCTTTTCCACAAGGAGTGAATATGTAACATTTAACGCGAGTATATGCATGTTTACTCATCATTATAGCTCGAAATACGCCTCAAAATACATGCAAAACTCACGCCTATCAGAGAGGAAAGGAGGTCGGCGGTGCGGCTTTGAAATCTATGGACCTCATGTCTGATCAAGTTGATAACTTCAGTGGTCTTAAAAGAAAACATAAACTCATTGATGAAGATTCTGAGCTCATTGGGGGTAGTTGCAAGAAAAGTAAATTGACTGAAGTGAGTGAAATTGATCAGAACCTTGTTGATATGGTGGAGGTGGCCAGCCTTGAATGGGCCCACCCTCATCAATGAAGGTATGTGTGTGGAATTGTAGAGGGTTGGGAGGACCCTGTACAATTTTCCAATTTAAGGAGGCTTTGAACTCCATCTCCCGGATCTTTTATTCCTTTGTGAAACTAAAAAGAAAAAAAAATTCATCTTTACTGTTTGTAAGAAGTTGCAGTTGGTTGATAGATGGTCGTGTTTGGACCCCATTGGCAAGAGTGGAGGGTTGTTTGTTTGCTGGTCTGAGGAAAAGAATTTGTCTTTTGCAAAATGGTGGAGTAGTATTGCCTGTTTGAAAAAAAGTGTGACAAATCAAAAGAGGATGCAATTATCAGCATACATTTTGTGGTGGTTATGTGTAGGTCCCAAGGGGTGTAAGTGTAAGGTTTAGAAGGGGGGGTTGAATAAACCTTACCAAATTTTCGATTTAGTCCTTTTAAATATTCGAGTTGATACTACACAATTGTGTCCTGGTGGATGTGATTTAGATAATCGTAGAGTTAGTCTCTCAATGACTCAATCGAGCCGTTGATGGAATAACTCATTTGTTAAGTCTAAATTAACTCAATCGTGGTTTGTTTTTTTGGAAGACTTAACACCCTTAAGTTTGATTAAGCAAGGATTTAGTGCTTGGTTTAGTACTTAGAAATTATCAAGTGGATAGCAAATTTATCACAGATTTAAACAATTAAGATGCAGGAATTAAAATCTTCGAAATGTAAATGACACAATAAAATTTTTATAGAGGTTCGAAGATGGGGTAATTCTTCTACTCCTCTCTTCTCCAACTCCCGGAGGAATCCACTAGGTATTGATCAAGATACAAAGTGGTAGCAGTCCCGGATACAAGTCTTGATCACACAGCTGACTTGATCCTTTGGGACTCGATCTAGAGACGCCTTGATCACTCGGTGGCTTCTCGACGACTCAACTTCTTCACAGTGGCATTGCGCTTTGCTACTACTGACTCACTTGCTCAAGCTCTTTGGATTTGATCACGAAGCCCTCCAAAAGCTCAAGACTTGGTTCGACCCGAACCTTCCTACAATCCTTCGTGGAGTGTAGACCCTTTAATTTTTCAAGATTTTCCTCTTCAACAGATTGAAGTTATCTTTCCTTCACGGGTGAGTGTTGGATTGATGTTCTTCGTAGTGTAGCTTGAGGATTGAGAATATTTCGATTTTCTAATAATTGCTTGAACGTTTTTGGTTCCGGTCCACTTAGTTCCTTGATCTTCTCTATTTCTCAAATAAACTCCTCGGCCTTTTATATTGATCTTTCAAAAATTTGCCCGTTGAAGAGATAGGCTTATTTTTTAAAGTCACTTGCGAGCTTGTTGGCTTGTCTTGTTGCGATCCTTGGAATTGCCATTTCCTCGTATGAATTGTTCTCCAGCCTTTCGAGTTCGACACGGTGTAGTGCTTCCCATTGGTTAATTCCTTTTGCACGCTTCGGACCGAGCACTTCGAGAAAGGTAGTATGGAGATATTACTTATTTAAGTAATTCTCTTGATTGCAACGGATCTTTTTGATTATCTCGACTTGTTGCATTTCTTTGCTTTCCCAGGTGACTTAGAGTCGCCTTCCAATCATTGGATGACTCTTGTCACTTCAACTTGAGACTTGGCTCTTCTTGAGTTAACTTGACCGATACTCCACTCACCGCATCTCAGGCCGCTTCTTCAAGAGAGTTCCCGTCTACTCTTCCTTGCCATACTCGGTTGTCTCGCAATGAGTCTTCCTTCTAGTTCTCCAGTTGTCTTCTTGCATGTTTGGGCGTAGGCGACTTAACTCGGCCTTGATCACCCTATTTATTACAATGCATTTTACAACAAGAATGGGGTGCCAACTTCCTATTCTAAGTTTTACATGCCATTCATCAAAATCTAAACAATAAATTTCCTAACAATTTCCCCCTTTTTGATGATGCCAAAACTTAAATCATTCAAAAATACAAATAGCAAAGATACATACAGATAGTGTATTTACATAGAATGTATACGTAGAATCAATCCTTTTATTGATCATGACATTCTTGTTCTTTTACACAAGCTGTTTACAAAGTGTATCGAGCAAACATTTGTCTACACAAAAAAATGAAGAATTTATAGCTTTATTACTGATGAAGACTTACATAGTATGTATTTACATGATAAAATATATGAAGGGGTGGACAAGTGCACTTCATCTTCTTTTTGTCTCCTTCTTTTTCATCTTGTTCAAAGATCTTCTCGCTTCTTCTTCTCTTTTTCTCATCACACCTTCTTCTTCTTCTTTTCATATGCCTTCCTGGCAGCTTCATCTCTTCTTAATCTCTCTTGTCTTTCCTCCCATAGCTGAGTTTGTCTCTTGTTTTTTCTTCTATTCTTTTCGCATACTCAAAGATTACTTTTAGCCACTTGCAAATTTGCTATTTGGTCAAGGCCGCCCAAAGAGATCCCTCCTTTCTTGCTTGGATCTATGTACTCAATATTTTTGGGCGAAGCCTAGGTATGAAACCTCTTCCTCCACCACTACTTTTTCCTCTACCTGGGCGTGTATTGTCTTGGGGTCTTCTTCTTTCCAAGTGAGTGACTGGCGGAGTGACCAAAGCAGAGTGACCGCCGGTAGTCTGCTCTGTCAACTTCTTCACATAACGTGAGACCCTTTTCCCAAGACAAGTCCCAAGCTTGAGCCATAGACATATTTGCAAAGTATCCTCGGATACGAGCGTTTTAAATTCATCAAGGCGATCGTGGCTCTGTCCCGACATCCGAGATGGCATAAGTGTCTCCGTCTCACCTTTGGAATGCCTCCATGTTCTTTCAAGATGTTCATAACTCGGGCATCCATTCTTCCTTCCACTTCCTTCATCCATGCTTCAATTGTTTTTCTCTTTTTCACCATAGATATAGCAGAGTGTTGGAGTGGCGAGTCACTGGGGAGTTTCTTTGATAATGTCATTTTGTGATGAGACCTTGTTGGGGGGTTTGTGCAATCATCAAGGTCACATCGTCGATCCTTCCCCTCAACAAGCTTTCCTTTCTTTTGTTTCAACACTTCCTCGGTGACTTTCCCTTCTTTGCTCGCTTCCTCCTTCTCAACTTCGGATCCCTCCGCGCTTTTAGGTATTCCTCTTCCCCCTTTTTGGCATCATCAAAGGAGAGAGGAACGCCTCGGAAACAGACTTGCAAGCGAGGAAGTCGAGCCTGGCCGATAGTTGAGTTTTGTCTTGAGTCCGTGCGGAGTATGCGACTGCAAGACAAATTCGGATCGAGTAGCGTTGGACTCTGCCGAGATTAGCTTCATTTCAGCCATGAGAAGGTCAATTTTTCGTCCAAGAGTCTTCTCGCTCAAATCCTGGAGGTTGTTCAACATACACTTCTTCTTCCAATAAACCATTTAGGAATGCACTTTTTACATCCATTTGATATACAATGAAATTCTTGTGAGTCGCATAGGCAAGAAACATCCTTATAGCTTCCAATCTTGCTACGGGAGCAAATGTTTCATCAAAATCTATTCCTTCTTCTTGGCAATATCCTTTGGCTACTAGTCTTGCCTTGTTTCTTACCCACGTAACCTTCCTCGTTCATTTTGTTTCGAACACCCATTTAGTACCAATAACATTTTGATGTGTGGGTCTTTGAACTAATTCCCATACTTTATTTCTTTCAAACCGATTCACTCTTCTTGCATAGCTTGAATCCAATGTGTGTCATCCAATGCTTGTAACACATCTTTGGGCTCTATTTTGCGAGATAAAGCATGTGAACATGGCTTCTTGTTGGGTTCGATCTTGTTTTCACACCTTCTCTTATATCTCCAATGACAAGTTCGTGGATGGTCTCTCACCATCTTACATCAAAGTTGGAGTAAGTTATTGGATTGATCGTCTTGCGGTGTGTTCTTTGTGTTCACTCTCTCGTAATCACTTTACCGCAAATTTTCCATTTTGTTTTTGAGATTCACTACCTCATCTTCTTCTCGAGTTTATAATTCCGGCTTCTTTCCAAAGATAGGGACTCTTCGTATGGTTGGATGATTCACTTTTGTGACTCTTCAATGTCTTCTCCATTTACATTTGGCTCATCGAATACCACATGAATGGATTCTTCGCAACCATAGTCCTTTTGTTGAGTACTCTGAGGCTTTGCTTTGTTGAGTATCCCAAGAAGATACCTTCATCGCCTTTAGCATCGAAAGCCTTTAGATTGTCCTTGCCATTGTTGTGGATGAAGCATTTGCATCCAAATATTCTAAAATATGCAACATTTGGTTTTCTTCCATCCAAATCTCATAGGGAGTCTTTGTCATTTGTCTGTTTATCATACATCTGTTTTGAGTGTAGCAAGTTGTGTTGATTGCTTGACCCCAAAATCTTTTTGGTAATCCCGCTTACTAACATGGTCCTTGCCGCTTCTTTGAGAGTTCCGTTCCTTCTTTCTCGCAACTCCATTCTGTGGAGTCTTTTTGCCGATAGTTCATGACCAATACCATTTTCAATACAATCGAAGTTATTATTCCATTGACAAACTCGGTTCCTCGTCCGATCTTATTTTGATAATGGTTTGGCTCTTCTCATTTTGAATCCTCTTCATCGATTGTGGTAGTTTACGTAGAGTTTCTTTCTTCTTGCACATGAATATTGTCCATGTATATCTTGAGTAGTCATCTACTACCACCAAGGTGTATTTCTTTCCGCTTATCCATTTGGTTCCACTCGGCCAAATAGATCCATATGTAGCAGATGCAATACTCTTGTTGAAGATGGACATGTCTTTTCTTTGAATGAAGATTTGATTTGTTTTCCTTTCGACATGCATCACATATACTCTCCTTCTTGTATCGAGTCGGAAGTCCCGCCACAATATTACTTCGTGCAAGCTTGTTAATCGTTTTGAAATTTAGGTGACTCACTTTTTTGTGCCGTACCTAACTTGATTCAGTGTGCTTTTGCTAATAGACAAGTGCTGTGTGTAGCGGTTGACCAATCTACTACATACATGTTCTTTTGTCTGCATCCTTGCAATACAACTTCATTCGTTTCAGTATCCTTGATTTGGCATATACCCATGTTAAATCCAACATTATAACCCTTGTCACGGAGTTGACTGATGCTTAGTAAGTTGAAGTTGAGTCCTTCGACATATGCAACATCTGTGATCTCTAATCCGTTCCTCTTGATGGATCCAATGCCTCTAATTTCACCTGGAGCTTCATTTCCACCAAATATGACTTTTGCTCCTTTAACTTCCTTGAATTTTGACAGATTTTTCTTGTTTCCTGTCATATGTCTGGAACAGCCGCTATCCATGTACCAGGTTCCTTGGCACTCACTGTTCTCTTGAACCCGCAATCAAGGAAATTAAGTTTTAGGTACCCATATTTGTCCGGGTCCCGAGGGGTTAGAGTTGTAAGATGATCCAACCAACTTATAGCCAAATGATTTGACTACAAGGGGTTGCCATCTATCGTGCCATAATCATAATTAATCTTGGCAAATTGCTTGGGGATTTTAGGTTCATACAAAATTGTCTCTTTTGTCTGTATGCATGTGTATATGTTTTAGCAATCGCCTTCTTTGGGTAATTGTGGTGTCTCGAGTGTAGTGCCTAGGTGCATATGTGTGCGTTGATGAAAGCTCTTATACTTTTGGAATGGCCTTTGCTGAGTTCTAAGCCTTTGCCATTTGGGCTTATATTCCATAAGTCTATGCTGATAGTTTACATTATTCCAATCAGCTTGGCTAGGATATTTTCTACCATTCCCATCATATGTATTTCTTTTATAGATTTTCTGGGGTTTTTGGTAGCTCTGCTTTTTCTTTACAGAGTATTTTCTGTTTGGAGTCTGCTGAGGAACTCGACTGAATCTCTTCTCAGTTGTCCTTTCAGCGCACTCAACTGGCTGTTTTCCTTTTCCTTTATAACCAAGGCCAGTTTGCTTGAAATTGTGCTTTGAAGTGAATGTGTGTGTAACATTTAGAGTTTTGGATTTTTTTGACTCTTCATTGCTTGAAGATCCTTTTTCCAAAATCACTTTTGGAGTTTGACATAGCACAGAGGAATTAAATCCTAAGCCTGTCTTGTCTCCACATTCTCTTTGACTTATAATAAGATCATCCAATGATTTAGATGCCTTAGTGAATGAGGCAATAACATTTTTGAGGTCATTCTCCTTTCTCTATGGCAACAATTTCGCTATTAACTTAGCATTTTCAAATTTTTAAACTATCATTCTCATCGCCTATTTGACTTAGAGTACTCAAGCTCCTTAGTCCTTTGAGTTTGGCTCTTGAGTAGGCTATTTTCCTCATTCAATAGTGTGTGTGAGGATTTAATGTGTTCAAAATCTTTCATCATTTTGCCTAATGAATCATAAAGATCGAGTGGGTGATGAAGTGTGTGTGTCACGATCACTATCACTAGAGTCGATTTTGATGAGTTAGAGTGTACCTCATCTTCTTGGTCGAGGTTGATCTGTTCCTTGGCTATTAAACAGATCGGGGCTTCTTCTTCGTGAGTCACTTGAGTAGTCGCCTTCTTCGCTCTCAATCATTGTCTCTCTTGACTTAATTGTCTCGGCATCTCTGCAGACCATCATTGCCTTTTTCTTTTCTTGTCTTCTTTCTCTCAAGACCTTTCTTTATTCTTCATTCCCGTATTTGTTGACTACAGGATATGGGCAAATCAATGGCATAGTGACCTGGTTGTCTATAGTTCCAAAGATAAATATTCAACCTTTTGATCGACTCTTTCCATTCTTGGATTGTCACCCTTTGATATTCCCTTTTGATAACTGCTCTCTTGGTTGGCCTATCTTCCTTTGACTTGGAGGGAGCCGAGTGTCTTCGAGGAAGATTCACCCTTTCTCTCTTGTAGTTCTTATTGAAGAACTTGTTGAACCTTTTAACCATCGGGCTATTTCTTCCGGATCAATGACTTTTGACCTCGGCTCTCTTCCCATCTTTAACAATTAGAGCAAATTTGTTTTTGGGTACAAATTGTCTCTTCCTGGTCTTTTCTTCTCACTCAAACTCGTAGGCTTTGAGATCCGAGAATAATTCATGATTGGATGTCTTTGATAGGTCCATGGAATGTCTCGGTGCCATGACCTTCATTTCCCATTCATTTGGAAGACTTTTTAGGATCTTCATACACATTTCTTCTCGTGTATATTCCTTTCCAAGTGCGAGATAGCTCATTGGTGATTTCGTGAATCGAGCATCCAGTTGATCCAGGTTTTCTCCCGAGATCATTTTGAAGTTCTCAAATTTCTGATACCACCGATAATTTGTTTTCTTTGATTTGCTCCGAGCCTTCACAAATCAATGTTAGCTTGTCCCCATTTCTTTAGCCGTTTTGCATGATTTGACTTTATTGAACATGGCTTTGTCCAAGGTTTTGTAAAGGATGTCCTTGGCTACATTGTCCAGGTTGTATCTTTTTTGTCATCATTTGTCCATTCAGTTCTTGGTTTTTCAACCATGACCGGGTCCGGGAGCAACATCCTCTTTCTCCTTCAACTGCAGCTCTCTTCTCACAAATTTGTGTTCACCTTTAAGATTTGCAGTGGCCCATCTTCTATCACTATCCACATCTCATCATGTAATCTTTGATAGATGAGCTCGCATACGAATTTTCCAATCATCAAATTCTTCAATAGTGAACATAGGGATGCGTGTCAAATTTGCTTCCATGATAATAACTTTTAATGATAAAAGGAGTTTTGAAAGTTTAAGTACTAAAGCAGGACTTTGAAAGGTTTTGGAGATCTAGTTCAAGAACCGGTGCGGAAGGCTCAATGAACCAACCGCTCCGATACCACTTGTAGGTCCCAAGGGGTATAAGTGTAAGGTTTAGAAGGGGGTTGAATAAACCTTACCAAATTTTCGATTTAGTCCTTTTAAATATTCGAGTTGATACTACACAATTTGTGTCTGGTGGACGGTGATTTAGATAATCAGTAGAGTTAGTCTCTCAACGAGACTCAATCGAGTGTTGATGGAATAACTCGGTTGTTAAGTCTAAATTAACTCAATCGTGGTTTGTTTTATTGGAAGACTTAACACCCTTAAGTTTGATTAAGCAAGGATTTAGTGCTTGGTTTAGTACTTAGAAATTATCAAGTGGATAGCAAATTTATCACAGATTTAAACAATTAAGATGCAGGAATTAAAATCTTGAAATGTAAATGACACAATAAAATTTTTATAGAGGTTCGAAGATGGGGTAATTCTTCTACTCCTCTATTCTCCAACTCGGAGGAATCCACTAGGTATTGATCAAGATATACAAAGTGGCAGTCCGGATACAAGTCTTGATCACACGGTGACTTGATCCTTTGGGACTCGATCCTGAGACGCCTTGATCACTCGGTGGCTTCTGACGACTCAACTTCTTCACAGCGGTATTTGCGCTTTGCTACTACATGACTCACTTGCTCAAGCTCTTTGGATTTGATCACGAAGCTCTCCAAAAGCTCAAGACTTGGTTCGACCCGAACCTTCGTGACAATCCTTCGTGGAGTGTAGACCCCTTAATTTTTCAAGATTTTCCTCTTCAACCGATTGAAGTTATCTTTCCTTCACGGGTGAGTGTTGGATTGATGTTCTTCGTAGTGTAGGCTTGAGGATTGAGAATATTTCAGGTTTTCTAATAATTGCTTGAACGTTTTTGGTTCTGGTCCACTTAGTTCCTTGATCTTCTCTATTTCTCAAATAAACTCCTCAGCCTTTTATATTGATCTTTCAAAAATTTGCCCGTTGAAGAGATAGGCTTATTTTTTAAAGTCACTTGCGATCGTTGGCTTGTCTTGTTGCGATCCTTGGAATTGCCATTTCCTCGTATGAATTGTTCTCCACCTTTTCGAGTTCGACACGGTGTAGTGCTTCCCATTGGTTAATTCCTTTTGCACGCTTCTCGACCGAGCACTTCGAGAAAGGTAGTATGGAGATATTACTTGTTTAAGTAATTCTCTTGATTTGCGGCAACGGATCTTTTTTGATTATCTCGACTGACCGCATTTCTTTGCTTTCCCAGGTGACTTAGAGTCAGCCGCCTTCCAATCATTGGATGACTCTTCCGTCACTTCAACTTGAGACTTGGCTCTTCTTGAGTTGACTTGATCGATACTCCACTCACCGCATCTCACCGCTTCTTCAAGAGAGTTCCGTCTACTCTTCCTTGCCATACTCATTGTCTCGCAATGAGTCTTCCTTCTAGTTCTCCAGTTGTCTTCTTGCATGTTTGGGCATAGCTGACTTAACTCAGCTTGATCAGCCCTATTTATTACAATGCATTTTACAACAAGAATGGGGTGCCAACTTCCTATTCTAAGTTTTACATGGCATTCATCAAAATCTAAACAATAAATTTCCTAACATTATGGAAAACCAGAAATTTGTGGATTTTTCATAAGATTCAATGGACGGAAATGGAAGTGATTGAGATGGTTGTCCATGAATGGATGGAATTTCAAGCTTTTGGGGTTAAAGGGGGGGCAGTCTGGTTGGACGACCTTGACTTTGGATGTTACCTCTTCAGTAGTTTTAGGCAAGATTAATCTAATAGGACCAGCATTTTTGGTGGTCAGTGTTGATGTAGTCTTGAATGATACTGTGGTCATTGGAGGATGGGTGGCAGATGATAAAGGGTTATTGATTCAAGGGTGGGCATCTTCCAGGGATAATTCAAGTGATCCAGTGGAAGCGTCCATTCTTGGTGTTCGGCATGCGATTTTTATCGCTTACAAGCATGGCCTCAAGAATGTTTGCATATAAGTAGATGTGGAGGATATTGTCTATAGGCTCAATTCAAAATTAGCTTTTGATTTGGCCGGAAGGGAAATGGCCGACGACATCTATTTATTTTGCATTTTGTTCGATCTTTGTGTTTGTTGTATCCAAGACATTCCAAAAGTTTTAATGTGTAATAGATTAGCTCTTAGTGTTTTGGATAGTGATGTTGATTTGAATTGGTTCGTCCAATTCCCCGCTTTATGTTTTCTTCGAGTTTTGTTTTATGAAAAACTATCGTTTGAAAAAAAAAAAGAAAAAGAAAGGTCTCAAATTTCCAGATTTCCTTATTAGATGCACATATATGCAGAAAACGCATCCACCGTAATTCAAGTTATTTCAACAAATAAATCCAAAACTGTAATATGAAATACATATCTTAATATGCACAAAATTAAATATGTAATTTAAATCTAATTTCATGAATAAATCTGAAATTCAATGATGCTTCTGAGTCACCAACATCTTTTAAAACTCCAATACCATAACTGTTAGATAAATGTTTTTATCATGATTTTGATGATTTTGTTCAAATGAGTTTTTATACCAAAACAATGTCCCTAAATGTTGTCCCAACACTTTCGATCGATCTAAAATGTTTTTACTATTTTTCTGAGTATTTCTTGAAGTTTATATTCGATTTAAAATTGGACAACACTTTTGTTTCAGCTCGACCTGGGCCGCCCTATAGGGCAACCCGCACTGAGTTGAGTTTTGAAACAGAAAATGGGACGAAGAGAAAATGGGGAGGCGACCGGCCGACCATCGGGCGACGCACCGGGAGTGCCCTCTCAAATGCGGACTTCTCTGTTTTGATTTTCTATCAACCCCAACCGGTCAAGACCAAGGGCGACCGGTCGAACCCCTTCGACCGGTCCCCCGTGTAAAAATTCGCAGAATTCAATTTCAATCTTATCTCCGTGCGACCGGCCGAACCCCCTTTTATCGACAAACTATCCGTTGCAATTTGCATGACTTTTCCTATTTTGTGGGATTGATTTCTAACAGCTATATTGATGATTTTAAATGGTTTCTTTTTGCGAAGCAAATCACTCCCCAAGGAGGAGCCAATATCCGGAAATCAAAGCCAAGACCTCTCCTATAAATAGAGGCTTCATTCAAGCAACAATATACAACACTCCATACAAGCAAAGAGCAAACAAAGCAAACACTTTCATATATATCTCTTGTTGTATTAGCTTTAACACTTTCACTTGCACAAATTTGAGGTCTAGGCTTTCAATTCTTGATTACACTTGTACTCATATTGTATCAATCATTATTGAGTTGTAATCTTGATTTTGGTCATTATTCAACACAAGACATCCTTGTGAGTATTCTTGTGGTAAGAATACACTGGGTGATCTAGGTGATAGGTGTTTGAAGGTTGTGGTAATCTTCAAAGGTGTTGTAAGAGGATTGTGGTAATCCTCAAGGTGTTGTTAAGAGGATTGTGGTAATCCTCAAGGTGGTGTAAGAGGGTTGTGGTAATCCTCAGGTGTTGTATTAATTTTTGGTAAATTAATAAAATCTTTTTTTTTAAATCCATCCCAGGATATCTTTGGGGTGGTAGAGCACGTAGTCCCTAGGTGGGGTGAAGCTCTTTAAATCAACGAGTGTTGTTTAATTTCCGCATTTACTTTTCGTCTTTGCTTGATTATTAGAAAAAGAGGGCAAAATCTGAAAAATCGAGATAATCCATTCACCCCCTCTAGATTATCGTAGCCACTTGACCAACAAGTGGTATCAAAGCCAAACTCTTTGGCTAGCTCATTCCGAGTAAAGAGGAAAGATCCATGGCTACATATGATGCTCATCTCACCACCGGCGCCTCCACCAACAAGCCACCACTTTTCGACGCAAAACAACTACGCATTTTGGAAAGACCGTATGGAATGCTTTACAAGGGTGCGGGTTCGACATTTGGAATGTGGTCATTGAAGGAGTTGATCAACCAACCAAGAAATCGGAGGATGGCACCTCGACTCCTAAACCTTTCAAGGAGTTCGATGAAAACGACAAGAAGGCCTTTTCTCTAAACGGTAAGGCCTTAAATATTTTGCATTGTTCTCTTACCGCTAATGAGTACAATCGCATAAGAGGCATAAGGTCGGCACATGAAGTTTGGGAAAAAGCGGAAACTATATATGAAGGGACAAAGAAGGTCAAACAAGCAAGAAAAACCATGCTTGTTAAAGACTTTGAAAACTTTAACATGCATGATGGTGAAAGCATATCTAAGATGGTGGAAAGGCTTGACAACATTGTCAATCCACTTGTGGCTCTCGGCAAAGTCATCTCCGAAGAAGACAAGGTGACTAAAGTTTTGAATGCACTTCCCGGGTCATGGTCCGAAAAGGTGACGGCAATCACGGAGGCACAAAATCTTGAGACACTCAAGTTTGACGAGCTCATCGGAAACCTCCTCATCTATGAAGTCTATCTCAAGGAGAGGAAAAATTCCAAACCAACCATCAACCAATCGGGTATGCAAATTATTCCTAAAGGTCTTGCTTCCTCTTCTAATAATGCATACTATGATAATGATGATGATGATGAGGAGACGGCCGCACTTGTTCGGAAATTTGCAAAATTTGTGAATAAAAATAAGGCAAGAAAACCGAGAGATAATGCTTGCTTTAAATGCGGGAAACCCGGGCACTTCATTGCCGATTGTCCAAAACTCGATGAGGAGGAACAAAAGAAGAAAAAGCCTTTTCCGAAAAAGAAGGCTCTAAATGCGGAGGTCAAATCTTGGGATGAATTGCTTGCAACATCCGACGAGAAAGGAGAAACCGAACATGGTTTTATGGCCATAGACGACTTAAAATAATGAGGTACGCTCTAACTCTTCTACCTCCTCCTTAGTTGATGAATTGCAATGTGATTTTGATGAATTGCAAATTGAATTTCAAAATTTGATCATTAAATACAAGAGTTTAAAAAAGAGCATAAAGAGCTTAAAATTGAAAAGGAAATATTATTTACTTATGAATCTCTTGATAAAGCTCATGCTATTACTATTACTAGAGTTCATACTTGAATCCGAAAAAGAATCGCTCACCAAAGATCTTGAATGTTTAAAAAGGGATGTGCATCGTTTTAACATAAGTACGGACAAAGTTACAAAAATTTTAGATGCACAAAGAGGTGAGCATTCCAAATTAGGACTTGGCTATAAACCTTTTTCACCATTTTCAAAGAAAAATGACCAAGGTCCGAATTTTGTACGTGCTAAAAGTGCCCATAATATTATTTGCTTTTATTGTGGTAAAGTTGGTCACTATGTTAGCAATTGTAAATTGAAGAACAATTTTAGCTTTGTTTGGAGACCCAAAGGTCTCAAGGCTAACCCCATGGACCCCAAAACTATAGGTACCTAAAAATGGTTCGTTTGTAGGTAATAGCGCTATAACAACCATGGAGGATTCGAAATGGCTCGTGGACAGCGGATGTTCACGCCATATGACCGGAAAGAGAGAACTTTTACCAACATCAAGTTCCAAGAAGAGGGTATGGTCATGTTCGCAATGGCAAAGGAATAATTCTTGGAAATGGAGAAATTGGTAACTCTTCTTTCTCTCTTAATAATGTTCTTTTAGTATAAGGGCTTAAATTTAATTTGATAAGTGTTAGCCAACTTTGTGATTCAAATTATAATGTTGTTTTCAATAAAGAAAAATGCCTTATTCGTAAAAATGATGAAATTATTTGTGAAGCAAATAGAAAAGGCAATCTTTACAAAATTTCTACTAGTGATTTGGATAGTCAAAATGTTTCTTGTCTTGTCGCCAACAATGATTTAACGAGTTTATGGCATAGGCGACTTGGACATGTTGGATATAAAAGTTTGAAAAATATTTACAAAAACCAACATGTAAAAGGACTACCCAAATTGAATTTTGAAAATCTTGGCTTATGTGACACTTGTCAAAAGAACAAATTAGTTAAGAATAGTTTTAAGCCCAAAAATGAAATTTCCACAACCAAGCCTCTACAACTTCTTCACCTAGACTTGTATGGGGATATTGGTACGGCTAGTCTAAGTGGAAAACATTACACTTTTGTTATTGTTGATGATTTTTCTAGATACACTTGGGCTATTTTTCTTGCAAATAAAAGCGATGTCGTTAATGAGTTTGTTAAGTTGTGTAGACGCATTGAGAATGAAAAGGAAGATACTATTAAAACTATTCGAAGTGATCGAGGCGGAGAATTTGACGGTGAGTTTAGAGTATTTTGTGAAACCAAGGGATATACACACAATTTTTCGGCTCCAAGGACACCTCAACAAAATGGTGTAGCCGAAAGGAAGAATCGGACGCTACAAGAAATGAGTCGGTCCATGCTCAATGAATTTTCTCTTCCAAAATACTTTTGGGCCGAAGCCGTAAGTACCGCTTTGCTATGTCATTAATCGAGTTTATGTTCGTCCTAAAATGAATAAAACTCCTTATGAGCTTTGAAAGGAATAACTCCAAATATTAGTTATTTCAAGATATTTGGATGTAAGTGCTTTATTTTGAATACTAAGGATCAATTGGACAAACTTGATCCTAAGGCCAATGAAGGAATATTTATGGGGTATTCAATCAAGAGCAAAGCATATCGTGTTTACAATAAGACTAGTGGAGTTGTTGAAGAATCCATCCATGTCAAATTCAATGAAACTTCGGGTGTTGAAAGGATACCAAATGATGAAAGTGATGAAGAGGATATTAGTGAATCCATTGTTCAAAATGATACATCAAATGATCAACCATCCACTTCATATGCTCCTCAAGAAGATAAAGGAGATACTTCGGATCTTCCCGTAGCATTAAAATTTAAGGAGATCACCCAAAAGATCTTATTATTGGTGATCCCCTTGATAAAGTGATGACCAAGAAAATTTGCCGAGAAAGCTCTTATATCTCAAAAAGAGCCTAAAAATGCTAAGGAGGCTATTGAGGATGAGGATTGGTTCTTAGAGATGCAAGAGGAGTTAAATCAATTTAAAAGAAATGATGTATGGGAATTGGTACCTTGTCCTCCATCTCAAACTATTATTGGTACAAAATGGGTATTAGGAACAAACTTGATGATCAAGGCAACATTGTTCGAAATAAGGCAAGGTTAGTAGCTCAAGGGTATTGTCAAGAAGAAGGTATTGACTATGATGTAACTTTTGCACCGTAGCACGTTTAGAAGCTATTCGTATTTTACTTGCCTATTCTTGTTTTAAAAATTTCAAACTTTACCAAATGGATGTTAAATCCGCTTTCTTAAATGGTATTATTCAAGAAGAAGTCTATGTAAAACAACCTCCGGGGTTTGAAAATTTTTCTAGGCCTAATGATGTTTATAAACTTAAAAAGGCTTTGTATGGTTTAAATTTCTTCCTTGGACTTCAAATTAAGCAATGCCAAGAAGGTATTTATATTTCGCAATCAAAGTATACAAAAGAACTTTTGAAGAAGTTCGGCATTGAAGAAGGAAGAAGAACCGTCTCGACTCTATGGCAACCAATGTCAAAATTGACAAAGATGAAAAAGGCAAGACGGTTGATGAATCCAAGTATCGAGGTATGATTGGTAGTTTACTTTATTTAACCGCTAGTAGACCGGACATTCTTCATGCCGTATGCCTATGTGCTCGTTTTCAAAGCAATCCAAAAGAATCTCATATGAGTGTCGTTAAACGGATTTTTCGATATTTGAAAGGCACTATTCAATATGGTTTATTTTATCCAAAGAATGAAAATTTTTCTCTTAAAGGTTATAGTGATTCGGACTATGCGGGTAATATTGATGATCGAAAAAGTACTTAGGATCATGTCAATTTTTAGCGATTGCCTAGTTTCTTGGTTTTCAAAGAAGCAAAAGCTGTTTTTCTTTCAACGGCCGGTTTCGAATATATTTCCGCCGCATTTTGTTGTACTCAACTTATTTGGATGAAACAAACCTTAGCGGATTACAAATGCTCTTTTGAAAACGTACCTATCTTTTGTGATAATATATCCGCTATAAATATTGCTCAAAACCCGGTTCATCATAACCGCATTTAAACATATTGAGATTCGATATCATTTTCTAAGGGATTGTGTTTCAAAACGAAAAATTGAGATATCGTTTGTGCCATCTCAAGATCAATTAGCGGACATTTTTACAAAACCGCTAACTTCCGAGACTTTTGCGTCAATACGAGCTCGGTTAGGCATAATGCATATTGAATGAGGTCTACGCGTTTGCATTTTGCATGTTTTTAAAACTTAGGGGCGAAAAATCGGATTTTTGGTTGAAAATTCGAATTTTGAAAAATTTGACAAAACAAAGGTGAAGAGGTTGAGGGCAACCGGCCGCCCTCAACCACGACCGGCCGCCCTAGGCCAAATTTTGGTTTAAGTTCGATTCTGTCTTCAAAGATTTGTTATTTTCACTTTTTTTTTGCCATTTTTCGTCCCCTTTGCCAAATGCACACAATTTTCACTCAAAATTGATTTTCATGCATTCAATTCATATCTTGGACCTTATATAGCATGTTTATCATCATCATTGCTCATCTTTTCCGATCAAATGGTAAGAATTTTCCTTACTTTGCTCAATTGGGTTGAACCTTGAGTTTATGGCTTTCTTGTATATTTCTTGATATTTTTTGCTTATGATCTTGATGAGCTTAGTTATTATGTTGTATTGTATGATGTTTGATGTGAATTGGTGATGAAATTTTTGGCTTGGATCATTTACAAGGGCTATATACAACTCTTTTATTTTTCACGCCCACAATGTGTTCGATGAAATGTCACAATGAAAATTTCAACTTCTACATGATTCTCTCGCTTCCAAAAGTCTTCAATACTCATTGAGATCATGTTTTGGCAAATAAAACGAGCGTATGAACTCTTCATGATACATTTCTCCCATTTTCCTTGGTTTTTAAGCCTAAATTGCTCAATGGTTGATAAACCATTTCTTTGGCGCACTTTGACATACTTCTATGATGTTTTTATCATCCTAACATTTTTTTTTTGATGATTCCAAAGGGGAGAAACAGAAATTGGCTCGTTAGCTCAAAGAAGCTAATAAAAGCTCATGATAGAAGCTATAAGCTATGGCTTATTAAGGCCATAAGTTGTGAAGAAAACTCACCCAATGATTGTTTTATGAACTTGTTTGCATGGATAATAAGTATTTGTGACAGGGGAGCTTAAGCTCATGGAGTTGTTGTTTATTTTGTAAAAGCTTGTGCTTCTAGCTTATGCAATATTTCTTATTAATGTGCTTGTTGATAGGGGGAGCTTTTGTAAAATGTTTTTAAAACGGATAGTTTACTCATAAACCGGAAAATTATTTTTGTTTTTCGAAATCGTCCTCTTGAAAATTGTTTTGGTTTGTAATCATCAAAAAGGGGAGTTTGTTAGATAAATGTTTTTATCATGATTTTGATGATTTTGTTCAAATGAGTTTTTATACCAAAACAATGTCCCTAAATGTTGTCCCAACACTTCCGATCGATCTAAAATGTTTTTACTATTTTTCGGAGTATTTTTTGAAGTTTATATTCGATTTAAAATGGACAACACTTTTTGTTTCAGAGCTCGACCGGCCGCCTCCATATAGGCAACCCTGCATACTGAGTTGAGTTTTGAAACAGAAAATGGGACGTAAGAGAAAATGGGGAGGCGACCGGTCGACAGTGGGCGCCGGTGAGGGCGACTGGTCGACCACGGGCGACCGTGCACCTGGGAGTGCCCTCTCAAATGCAGACTTCTCTGTTTTGATTTTCTATCAACCCCAACCGGTCAAGACCAGGGCGCACCGGTCGAACCCCCTTCGACCGGTCCCCCTGTGTAAAAATTCGCAGAATTCAATTTCAATCTTATCTGTCGTGCGACGGCCGAACCCCCCGCATTTATCAAAGAAACTATCCGTTGCAATTTCGCATGACTTTTCCTATTTTGTGGGATTGATTTCTAACACTATATTGATGATTTTAAATGGTTTCTTTTGCAAAGCAAATCACTCCCCGAGGAGGAGCCAATATCGGAAATCAAAGCCAAGACCTCTCCTATAAATAGAGGCTTCATTCAAGCAACAATATACAACACTCCATACAAGCAAAGAGCAAACAAAGCAAACACTTTCATATATATCTTGTTGTATTAGCCTTTAAAGACTTTCACTTGCACAAATTTGAGGTCTAGGCTTTCAATTCTTGATTACACTTGTACTCATATTGTATCAATCATTATTGAGTTGTAATCTTGATTTTGGTCATCATTCAACACAAGACATCCTTGTGAGTATTCTTGTGGTAAGAATACACTTGGATGATCTAGGTGATAGGTGTTTGAAGGTTGTGGTAATCTTCAAAGGTGTTGTAAGAGGATTGTGGTAATCCTCGAGGTGTTGTAAGAGGATTGTGGTAATCCTCAAGGTGGTGTAAGAGGGTTGTGGTAATCCTCAAGGTGTTGTATTAATTTTTGTAAATTAATAAAATCTTTTTTTTTTTAAATCCATCCAGGATATCTTTGGGGTGGTAGAGCACGTAGTCCCTAGGTGGGGTGAAGCTCTTTAAATCAACGAGTGTTGTTTAATTTCCGCATTTACTTTCGTCTTTGCTTGATTATTAGAAAAAGAGGGCAAAATCAAAACCGAGATAATCCATTCACCCCCCTCTAGATTATCGTAGCCACTTGGACCAACAATAACTCCTAGATTCATCCTTATACAGAAAGGCATAATCAACAAGCGAACTTCAGCAAGCATGATTTTAAACCGCAATCTATAAGATTCATGTTCTAATATGCACGAAATCTAATACTTAATACCCAAAAAAAAAAAAATACCCAAAATTTTAATACCGTGCATATATTTGTAATTCAAAAGTGGAGTATATATATATATAAAAAACATAGATCCAAGTAATTATACAAATATTTCATAAATCCCAACGATTAAGCAGTGATGACTGCTCTGATACCACTTGTTGTAATTTTACAAATAACAATAATAAAATTCATAAACATCCTAGAATATGTGGAATAATTCTAGGATAAACATCATACTATAATCATCAAAGATTTATGGAATAACGGAATACCTGGATCCAAGAATTAAGAACTGTATGTGGAATACCTTCAATATGCGATCTCCTACGAGTATGATCCTAAGAGCACGAATGGATCTCCCACGAACACGAACATATTTGGTTTTATGGTCATCCTCAACTAAATCTCTAGATTCCTTATGGGACATTCGTTTTCCATCTTGATGGGGAAAATAGAAAACTATGTGCGATTTAGTATCTTGGGGACCATAACCATAAAGTTCTTTATATAGGTATCAATTAGGGTTCCCATAATCCCCCAAGTTAATTCCTATTAGGTATCTACTCTTTGTTTCCATATCAATTTCAGTAGCCTTAGGACTCCACCGGATTTAGATCACTTAATTAGTCCACTAATAATTAAATGACAAATATAATTATAATTAAATATGTTTCCCAATATTATGAATTATATAATTCCTAACACGGAGCCCTTATTCAAATCGTCTGGCTCTTCGTTCCTCAGTAGCAACCAAGTCAGGAGCAAATTTGGGCAATTTGGCAAATTCCGCTTCATATTCTGCCATCGTACAATTCCTCTGTTCCAACTGTATAAATTACCTTTCATTCTGTTGGCGAACACTCCTCGGAATGTACTTATCATAGAAGACTTCTGTGACCCTTTTTCCATGTAAAGGGGCTAGCGTCGCCCTCAATCTGACGTTGCACCATCATCCACCAATCATACACATCGCCTCTCAGCACAACCGTTGCATAGTTAATTTAAAATAATGAGCTTTCAATTACTAATTTAAAAAATAATAAATAGAAATATACATAAAGATTCCTCTTAATTCTCATCTCAAGTGAATATCTAAAAATGGGACAGTGAAAAACCATATATGGAGACTTGGAGAGTGGAATGCAGGGGCGGTTAGAGTACTGTAACTTATACCAGCTCCGACTAACACGTGTCAACCTCATATTGGATGAGAGAATTCAATCCTCTCTAGTTTGACTCCCTCCAATTAATCACACTCACGGCGGGAAATGAGCAGACAAAACCAACTTATGCATTGCCACAAGCTGCATTGAATTCGTGGGACATTCCCAAAAACCGAAAAAACTGAATTTTGTTCCTTCCAGCCTTTTCCAATTCAGCTTATTCTTCTACTTCTCTTTCATTTTCCGGAAACTTCAATTTCACTTCCTTCAGGCAAACTCGCTCCACAGCGTCGTTCTCGATGGACAGTCCGATTTCAGTGACAGCCAGCGATTCCTCCACCAGCGGTATTCTCTTCCTCTCTATGTCTCGTACAAACACACAGTTAAACTAGTGTGTGTGTGTGTGTTTTCCTTTACTTAATAATGTAGAACTCTGCATCTATTTAAGTTTAGTGAAATTATTTGTTAAATTTCGTGCAAACGTATTGCATTTTACTTCTCGCGTCATCCTTTGTAGTTTGGAAGTTGCGGTGGTTGGATGATTGAATTACACAGAATATGTGTGAGCAAATATAGTTGCGGCATGATGTATGCTGAAGTGTGATGTTCTGCGTGTTTGCTTATTTGTACATGATTTGGCGAATAATCGATTGTGTGTGGTTATACGATTTTAGGTAGATGAAACTTTAGATAAATACGCCTTCACGTTTGAGGATAAGATCGAAATCGAACCAAACTATTTACGGTTGATAGTAAACAATTCGCTCTGAGTTTACATTTTTTTTTTCCTTTTTTGAGAGAGTGATCGCTCGAGTGAGTTAGTTAGAAAACATGAAGCCTGAAACGTCATCTATTGTTTGATTACCCGAAGATCGCTCGAGTGATCGCAAAGATTCCATCTCTTCATTATAGCTAAAAATGATAAATCATATGAGAAGATATCAAGCTACATGATCTCAGTTTGCATTTAGTTCGATCAAGGCTCATTCAATCTTAGTTCATTACACTGTCAAATTACGCCAAACACAGATTTGAATTTAATTAAAAGTTCACGAAGCCTAATAAGCAATGTGTTTTTTTTTCTTGTTTTGGCTGTATTTTTTTTTTTGTTTGGCTGATTCCATTAGTTTAGGTTTCCAATTATAGGGTTGTAACATGAGGCTATACAAATTAGCTGTGTTCTGTATAAATTTCTGTGTGTTTATGACTTCATCTCATTATAAATGTGTGTATGCATGCAATCTGTTAATTTCTATGCTTGATATGTTGAAGGTACCCCTAATAACGAACCGGAAGCTTCATCGACTGGAACGGTTGGAGCTAATGACTTGGGCTACGAAGCGGAAGCTTCATCCACTGGAACGGTTGGAGCTAATGACTTGGGCTACGAACCGGAAGCTTCATCCACTGGAACGGTTGGAGCTAATGACTTGGGCAACAAACTAGAAGCTTCATCCACTGGAATGGTTGGAGCTAATGACTTGGGCAACGAACTGGAAGCTCCATCCACTGGAACGGTTGGAACTAATGACTTGGGCTATGAAGCGGAAGCTTCATCCACTGGAACGGTTGGAGCTAATGACTTGGGCTACGAACCGGAAACTTCATCCACTGGAACAGTTGGAGCTAATGACTTGGGCAACAAACTAGAAGCTTCATCCACTGGAATGGTTGGAGCTAATGACTTGGGCAACGAACTGGAAGCTTCATCCACTGGAACGGTTGGAGCTAATGACTTGGGCAACGAACCGGAAGCTTCATCCCCTGGAACAGTTGGAGCTAATGTCTTGGGCAACCAACTGGAAGCTTCATCCACTGGAACGGTTGGAGCTAATGACTTGGGCAATGAACTGGAAGCTTCATCCACTGGAACGGTTGGAGCTAATGACTTGTTGATTGTTGGGCCAAACACGCTGGGACGTATGGTAGCTGAAAAATGGCGAGAGGTATTATTTTTTAACCAAAAGTATGGTAAAACTTGTCTATTGCGTATTAGAGTCAGTTCTTGAACATGTAAGTCAACATCTGATCCGGTATTAGGTAAGATGTGATCATGTTATAGATCTATGAATGGCATGTTCGTTCAGAATTGATGGGCACAAATATGTGCTTAGAAATAAGTGTTTTCAAACAATATCTGTTCCGACATTGAAAACTTGTCTAGGATATGGATTATGCTTCAAGCAATAGGCTGGTAATGTGCCTTTTGCCTTTTGATTATGTGTCCATCAAAATTGCTTTCCTTTTCAAACTATAAGGGTTTTGATTGTTTTACCGTGATGTAAAACATCCAGGGTCTCAAATTTATGGAGAGACGCTGACGACTGAACATCATGATGAGTTAAAAAAGATGGGGATCAGTCCATATCTGAAGGAAACCCAAGTGACTCATAAGTTCTCCTATGTCATTTTCTGTGTCGTTCCTTATGGAAATCCAGACTACCCTGGTGAAGTCAGGTATGCATAAAAATATATGCTCTCTATATACTCTCCAAGGATCATTTCTATCATAGTTTTGTGTTTGTATCTCTTGTTTTTCCTGGCTTGCTAAGCAATATGCAGAAGTCACCCATGTAATAGGATTCCTTTTGTCATGGAGTTGTATGTCGTCGTGCTCCTTGTTTGTTTCAAGCATCCATGATTTGCTTGGAGTATTTTTAGACAAGAAACAAAATTCTGTGTAGAGCTGAACTGCATAGAACATGATATTATGACAGTTGCTTTAGAGATGGCAACCAATCATTTTGGTAGAGTTTTGCCAAAATCAAAGATCCGACAAAGTTTTTATGGAATTGGGACTCTTGGACCATTCCCAAACCTTAGACCCACTATATAGCTGTAAATTTATAACAAATGTTATGCCCAAAATAGCTCACCATAACTTTCTATGATGATAAAATAGTGTTATTAACAAAAATTAATTAATTGGGCAAGTTTGCTTTTGCTTTTCTAAAATTCTCATACTGAATTCATTTTTCTAAAGCAAAAGTCAAATATACATCATGTCCTCGAATGCGCTTTTATTTCCAATACATCACATTTTTATTAGTCTCCCAAAACATAAAGCAACCCGAATCCCTAAGGGAGATCGCTGGACCCAATTATCCAACAATAAGTAATACGAAAACATCTATATCACATAGATACGTACAATATTATAACTGGTTGGGTCCAAGTCAGACAAATGAAACCGAAGCCCGCCCTGAGATCCTTTATTTCAAACCCTGCCCCCAAGTGGAGCAGTTTTGACTTTGGAGGGGTTGGTCCAGGTTTGTACATACTCGCCATTGCCATCACTGAAATGTTAACTTCATCCCCTAAAAATGCTTATATTGCATTAAAAAGAACTTCATCATTCTACCAGCGGAGTTTTAAGCATCTGTCAATGTTATAATAAGGTAGCAGATAAAAGGAATGAACATGAAAAGAAGCTGTGAAACTTGTCCTTATGGTTCATCAACGGTGTCTTTGAAAGGTGCCGATCGGCCATCGCTTTTTTTTAGTGCATGTGGGCAAGAGTCTTAATCATTTTTACTTGAATTGAGAGTTGAATTGACTTAAAGTTTACTTGTCTTTGTTGTATATTTATGAGACTTCCATCATCCGATGTTGTAATTTCGATACCTGTCAAAAGAAAGAAAAACTAGTTAAATACAAACAGTTCAATCTTTACCTTATATATAATTCATTGGTGAACTAATAGAAGTCAAAATATAATTTCTTTTTCGTTGATGGTAACAATAGGAAGCAACCTTAAATTGAATGGTGAAGGTTCCTTCCTATTTACTTCAAACTCGGGCCTCTATGATCGCAGTGACAATGGATCATGTGATGAGGTATCTCATCCGGCTAAGGCAACTTTTTGTTTGTGCCATAGTTTGAATTGTTCTACAACTTAAAAACGACGAGTTTTCCTGGTGATATCTAATTATATCCGAAATAAATCAATCTCAAAATTTTAATTGTTACACTAGCGATTGTTGATTATTCTTTAATGCTTTATAGACACCCAGATATACCCATTGGGAGGACACCCCGACCGGATACTCTATACAAGGCGGAGGAAGTAGCGCTGAGGTGGCGGTTGTGTTGTTAGACTAGCCGCACTTTACATATCCTTTTTGAATTTTGACTCAAATTGAGCCCTTCAAACTCAATGGAAATGAGTTATATAACCACTACCTTAACTGAAGTACAAAGCGAGATACAGGTATCCATATACAATTTTTGAACAAAAGGGTTGTTGATGCTCGACCGGATCACATCCTCAATCTAATACATTATGAGGTGATGCTTAGCTACTAACTTAGCGACTCTCATAGTTAAATGAATCAAACTTCTTATTGCAGGATTTTTCAGGGACCTTTTCATGATGATTATGTGTTGTCCTTCATTCATATGGCAATTTTATTTAATGCAACTTGGTTTGTTTAACTATATAGGATGCGACTTCACTTTCACTTTGCCATCTTAAAAAGAATCTCCGTGGCGGGATCTTTCTTGGATGTGATAATCACCCTCTATCCAGGTTATCTAGTTCAACTAAATGTGAGAGAATCTTTAGGCATAAAACAGTTTAGACAATCGTTACTAATTTTCCCATGTGATATGTTTTCAGTGAGAAATGATGGAATTGTTTAATAAGAGTGGAAAATATGGTAGGAAGTTTGAGGCTTTTATTGGTAAGCTCGCATCTTAGTATTCTTTTACTAATTACATTAGGGATAATTACAAAATAACCCTTGAGGTTTGAGGTAATTAACAAAAAAATCCAGAAAAGTTTCAAAATTATTGAATCCTCTTGAGGTTTGATTCAATCTTACATTTTACCCCAATCGTTAGTTCAACTGACGGAAAGTCTTTGACGACGTTATCAAATATTTGATAATTACATACCTCAATTTTTCTAAATATTACAAATAGTCCAAACTTTTTTAAATATTACAAAAGTTGAGTGATGTAATTTTGAAACATTTGACGAGGCCGGCAAATTCTGTCAAGTTAACTAACAGTTGGGACAAAATGTAAGACAAAATCAAACCTGGAGTTTTTGTAATTTTGAAACTTCTCTGAGTTTTCTTGTAATTACCCCAAACCTCATGTTTTTTTTTTAATATTTATCCCTTTACATTATGATTAACATTTTCCTCTGCCAATTGTAAATGTCTTGGATGTATCTATCTCTGCAATATTTTAAACTCCCCAACCAAAATTGGCACTTGGTAATATTTGTTATTTTTGCAGGAAATTCAGACGCTTTAGGCAAGAAATTAAACAACTCGAAAACTCGTGCAGAACTTGGTTGGGAGCCAAAATATCCCAGCTTCGCTCAGTTCCTTGAGGCTTTACATGCTCTCCGAAAAGCAGCAAAGCAGTCGTTCCAACTAAAGAGGCAGAAACAACAGGGGAGTTGAAGAATTCTGTCAGGGACACCTTTTCGCTCAAGGCAAGAATAGGAGTTGGGTTTGACTTTCATGGATCCGATAGCTTTTCCCATCTGAAGGTCCACGATTTCGACGAAGTGGCTTTCAATTAGTCTCTGATTATAGGTTTTGCAATTAACCTCATTGCCCAAAATACTTTTGGAGCAAGTGGCGATACATACATCGTTGCACGATAGTTATGGCTAGATGTATTCTTTGGCTAATTGCGATACTCCATTAGTCCGCAGGGTTATTACATACATTGTTTCTGCATTGTCCATTCTTTGCCATCTTTGGGTTATCAACCCATTGACGATATCATTGAAATTCTTGAATCTTGACCTTGAAGTAAATACATAAGTAACCATAGGATATGGTGGAATTTGAATATGTGCTTTTATACTGTTCATTTGCTTTTCTTAGAGGATTTAAGTGTAAACATCTCGCATGCGATTTGTCAGTTCATTTGACATTTCTATCCACTTTCCCTGTCTGTAGATAGATTAGAGAAGCCAAATTACTCATAAACAAGAACTACCATATTTTAGGATTAACCTTGCGCTCCAATGGTTAAAGTCTTGTGTTGTGTTGTAAAGATTATTGATCTGAGTTCGATCTTACACGAGTGCGTATATCCCTCCACTACTATCCCCACTGTATTAAAAAACTACTAGAATTTTTTGGGGGCACTTAAAGATTCTCACTAACAAAATCAATAGACATGTCCTTGCACATGCTAGGGCTCAAAGTCGATGACAATATAATGGTATAACTATTGGTTTTATGATGTGGTTCAATCATTGTTATTCAATGATCCGAGATTATTATTTTTTTCTTTTTTTCTGGAAAACAAGATTATCTTCGTATAAGAATTAACAAGAGATTTCAAATATTAGACAAAAAATAATAAAACTTTATAAAATCATAAAGCACATGTTAATTTTTATATTATATCAATTTATAAAAAGAGCATATGATTTTATAATTTATTAAAATGAGTCATTTTCACATATAATTGCAAATTTAGCGGGGCATAATTCCTAAAACCCTTTAAAATTTAAATCATTGCGAACTCAAATTGCGATTTGACTTTAATTATTTATTTATTCTTCAATCCCACAAAAAAAAAAAAAAAACATAAAAACTCGGCGTAGAACAAAAAGTTTAACAAAGTTACCCATAATGTACTGTATAATTGGCTTTGCTTTATGTTTTTATGTAGCTCATTTTTGACCCCATAAGTCGGGGGCTTTCACAAACTCATAATTGCTGCCTCTGCTTTCCTGGGCACTAAATCTAGGGTTCTTGCTCAATCACACGTCAATATTCTTGCTTTATCAATCAAAACCCAGTTAAAAGGCACTCCTCTCTTATCCCCTTGCTCAATTTTATTACACCCCGCTTAATTTTATTTGCTCGTACATAGATTTAGTGTTGAGTATAGCCACTTTTCTATTTTACTTGTTCTCGAAGTAGTAGTAGTTTCATTTGTATGCTGTTTTCCTGTTTTTCATGCATAACTGTATGCTTTATTTTAGCAGTTGATAATATTTTGGTGGGTTTTGAATGAGGGGCAAGGTTTTGGTTTGCGGTGAGACATGAGGGTTAATGTCATTAAGGGATGGGGTGTGCTTTTGGGAAAGCAATTTCGTCGCCGGGGCCGCCTAGTGGTGATTTTGCAGTTGGGAAGGAGAGAGATATTATAGGAGAGAGAGATTTGTCAGTGACATCAGAAAGTGGGGATAAAGTAGTAAATAGTTCAGTAGTTAAGGCCGAGGGCGGCGGTGGTGGTGGTGGTGAAGTTGAGAATGGTGGTGGGGGTAAGAAAGAGGAGCTGAAAGATGGAATTGTGAGGCAATCAAAAAAAGAGGAGAGGAGGTCTAAGCTGAATCCTAGGCTAAGTAATCCTCCTAAGCATATTCATGGTGAGCAAGTGGCTGCCGGATGGCCTTCTTGGCTCGTGGCAGTTGCTGGCGAGGCTCTCAGTGGGTGGACCCCTCGTCGGGCTGATACATTCGAAAAGCTTGATAAGGCAAGTGAATTTTCAGTTCTTTTGGACTTTCTGTATTTTTAGCTAGTATACTTGCCGTGTTTCGTGTTGTTTCTAATTTTTCTTTTTTTCTTTTTGGTTTTGATTAGATTGGGCAAGGTACTTATAGTAATGTGTATAAAGCTAGAGATACTATCACGGGGAAAATCGTTGCGTTGAAGAAGGTTAGATTTGATAATTTAGAGCCCGAGAGCGTGAGATTTATGGCTAGGGAGATTTTGATTTTGCGCCGCTTGGATCACCCCAACGTTGTGAAATTGAAGGTTTAGTGACGTCAAGGATGACATGTAGTTTGTATCTGGTGTTTGAGTATATGCAGCATGATTTGGCTGGGCTTTCTTCAAGCCCCGGCATAAAGTTTACAGAGCCTCAGGTGAGACTCTTTTTTTTTTTTGTGGGCTACATTTTTAAATTCTTTCCTTTGGTGATAATTCGATTGCTATTGTAGGTCAAATGTTATGTGCATCAACTATTGTCTGGCCTTGAACACTGCCACAACCGTAATGTGTTGCATCGTGATATTAAGGGTTCCAATCTTCTAATTGATGATGGAGGAGTTCTTAAGATTGCTGATTTTGGTTTGGCTTCCTTTTTTGACCCTGATAAGAAACAGCCAATGACTAGTCGTGTGGTCACTCTTTGGTATAGACCACCTGAGCTGCTTCTTGGCGCCACCGATTATGGTGTAGGTGTGGACTTGTGGAGCGCTGGGTGCATTTTAGCTGAACTATTTGCAGGGAAGCCTATTATGACTGGGCGGACAGAGGTAAATGTTGTAGCTGTTGTATTCGGACTCTTCATGACCATTTGTTTGTAGTCAAACTACACAATTTTCACGATGTTGTATGAGTAAATTACAAAAACTATCCATGAGGGTTAGCCTGATTACAAAAAGCTGTAGTTATCTTTCATAATTACAAATACCCCCTTAAAGTGTTATAAACACCCCCTTGAGATTTGAAGTTACCTTGCATATACCCCCTCTTGAGGGTACAGTTTGTAAGAGAGATACAAATGTCTAGGGTTTTTTTGTAATTTGAAAGCTAACTGGTTTTTTTTCGGTAATTAAGCTAAACCTCTGGGATAGTTTTTGTAATTAACCCGTTCTTGACATCACTAGTCAATGACTGCTCAATGAAAATGATGAGTTTGTATTTGGTAACATGTCTGGATCACTGTGTAGCTGAAGTTGTTAATAAGGTTTAAAGGCTCCTTTCTAACTAAATAGTGTTAGTGTCTCTATGCATGAAAACAGAGTAAAACTATTGATCACGATGATGTTTTAAGCTGTGTGTTATCTTTACTAAAAGTTGAATTTGCCTCGTTTTTATGTCTATGAGCTTTTCGTATTTTGGTAGGTAGCGTTGGCTCTAACGACTTATGGTTCCATATATGCATCGAATTGAGTTTAGATGGTGCTTCGTTGTTTTGATCTACAGGCATTTTGTTTTATCTTCATCGTCATTGTAAAGGTTGACCACTGTATGATGCAATGATTCAACCCGAATTGTATAATTGTAACATTTTTGCGTAAATTTTGGAGTCTTATTATGAAATTTTTGAACTTTGTGTGCATAGAATGCACAGAAAGTACCTTTATAGCATACTATTTTAATTACATAATTCCTTGTGGCTTGTGCTTAGGTGGAACAACTGCACAGGATTTTCAAGTTATGTGGTTCTCCATCTGAAGAATATTGGAAAAAGTCAAAGTTGCCTCATGCAACCATATTCAAGCCCCAGCAAGCATACAAAAGGCGCATAGCAGAGGCATTTAAAGATTTTCCACCATCTTCACTGCCTTTAATTGAGACTCTTCTTGCAATTGATCCAGCTGAGCGTCAAACTGCTACAGCTGCTTTAAGGAGTGAAGTGAGCTCTCTCTCTCTCTCTCTCTCTCTCTCTGTGTGTGTGTGTGTGTGTGTGTGTGTGACAAAAGCCATGCACTCACTATGTAATATGTTTGAGAATTACAAAAAAAACCCTTGAGGTTTGATTTGTGTTAAATGTAGGGGGTAATTGCAATATTTTTACAAATGTAAGGGGGATTTTATGAAGGTGGTAAAGTATAATACAGATCAAACCTCTTGGGCCTTTTTGTAATTTTCAAAAATCTGTGGGTTTTTTTGTAGTTAACCCAAACCTCAAGGGTATATTTTGTAATTATCCCTAAGAACAATTATCTCTATATAGCAAAACCTCTTCAAGTACCCCCAAAAAAAAAAAAAAAAAAAAATAGGAAAAAACAGTTTTCCCTATATTTGGGATAAGTCCTCTGTGATTGCTTACCTCCTTTCTCTCTCTCTCTGACCTTTAATTGTCCTGTTACTCAAATCTGTGTATAACTGCTGGCAGCTGCCCACGTTTTCTACATGGTAAAAACCGACACAGCTTTGAATTTTGTTCTCTTGTGCAGTTCTTCACGACCAAACCTTATGCATGTGATCCTTCCAGCCTTCCAAGTATCCACCAAGTAAGGAGATTGATGCTAAGCGTCGGGATGAAGAAGCTCGAAGGTTTGGAATTCTGCAGTGTTCTAATGTATTATTTCACCATTAAAATAATTAATGATATGACTTGTGTCTATCAGTCTGTGTTTGCAAATAATGCATGACTTTCTATTAATAATATGTGGCATCCTTGTAATTTTGTTTTTTCAATAATGCCAGTGGATGAACAGTGTGATTAATTGAATGTCCTTGTTATAGATTGACATCAGTTTCACCTAATTGCAGGGTAAGAGCTGCTGGTAAAACACAAGCTGATGGTGTGAAGAAAACACGGACACGTGAGCGAGCAATGCGGGGAATGCCTGCCCCTGAAGCCAATGCGGAGCTGCGACCCAATGTTGATGTATGTCGTTTAAGATTCATCTTTCTAAACCTTTTTTTTCTGCTTATAGTTTGTATCCTCACATTGAAGTCATATTACTATCTTCAAACTACAAACCTACTTGGATTTGCCATCGGTAATTGAAATCAAAACTTGTTGAATGAAAAGGAACAGATTTTTACATGCCACCGCTGTCAATTAGGGGACCTCGTTCATTTGTCGAATTATTGATTTTATAAGAAAATCTACACCTCATTTGAAGATTGAAATGCATGTTTCTCCATTTTCATTTTGCATGGCTCTTGGTGGAGTGGAAATATAAGTTAGGTTGTGTTGCTGTTATTATCTGCTCATGGGACGTGAATATCGTGAATGATGAATTTTAGAAGTTTAAAGTATTGATGCTGTGATAAAACTCATTCTTTATGATATAAACTACAAAGAACATATTGCTGAACTAATAAAGCTTATTACTTGGAGAGAGAGCATGTAGAGTGTAACAGTTACAAAAGTCTAATTACAAAAAATCCAGTTAACTTTCAAAATTACGACAAACCCCATTACATTTGCTTCTATGTTACAATTTGCACCTACTTAGAGGGGTATTCCAAAACAAACACAAACTTCAAAGATGTATTTGTAATTGTGAAAGACAATTGTATTTGGGTAATTGCTCTTTGCCATCCAAATTATAGCGTTTTTTGCACTTTGCCCACTAAACTCTAAAAATAAATATTATGCCCGTTGAACTATATGGTTTTTGCACTTTATCCCCTGAACTAACCAGAAGTCGACACGTGTCAACTCTTGATAGTTCAAAGTCAGCTCCGAGGGGGAATCGGATAATATCCAGTGGTTATTGACTCTAGGCACAGGGGTTCGATTCCCACCGCTCCCTCCCCTTCCAAGATATGTATAAAAAAAAGGTCAGCCCCTAGGGGGTTAAGTGCAAAATGTTCAAAGTTAGGCATGCAAAATGCAATTATCCCTATTTCTTTTGTAGTTAGGCTAAACGTTAGGGGTAGTCTTTGTATCTGAAAATATGAAGTGCAATGTTTTATGACCATTCACTAGGACCAAAAAATATTTTTCCTTGTATCTTAGGCATTTGATAACACAAAATTCATGCTGTATCTATCTAAAAATTTATATCAACTTCGTTTTACTCCCTGAAACAGAGGCGGCGTCTAATCAACCATGCAAATGCAAAGAGCAAAAGTGAAAAATTTCCTCCTCCGCACCAGGATGGAGGACTCGGTTATACGTTGGAGTCTTCACATCATATCGATCCAGCCTTTGATCCTCCTGATGTCCCATTCAGTTCCATGAATTTTTCGTATTCCAAAGAACCAATTCAAACATGGTCAGGCCCATTGGCTGACCCTGCTGGTGTAGGTGCTCCAAGAAGAAAGTCGAAGCCATCGAAGAAGGATAAGAGTTCTGTTTTGAACTAGGGAGAATCATAACCTGCAAATTTGCATCTCGTATCTGTGCCGGAAAACCATCCATTGTTTGAGAGAAATTATATTTGTTCTACATTTCTTGTTTCTAATTTTTTTTTGGAATCATGATGACATTTTGAGGTTTTGTAAATGCCAAATTTTTCGACCTTTCCTCGGTACACTGTAATTTTGATTAGTGAAATATTACAATATGCACAGTTGGTTTGATCGTACGTGTTCTGTTAATCTTTCTTTCTTTGTCTCTGCAAATTTAACTGAGAGATAATTATAAAAAAGACCCTAAAGTTCGGGCTAATTAACAAAAAAACCCAGAGGTTTTTTCAAAATTTCCAAAAATTCCTTTCAGATTTGATTCTGTTTTACATTTTCTCTTTTTCATAAACAAAAAAGCATCTCAAAACACCCCCGACTTTTGTAAAAATATTGTAGTTATTCACCTTAAATTTAATACAAAATAAAACCTCAATTTTTTTTTTTTAATTTGCCTAAACATTGGGGTTGTAATTATCTCTTTATTTTCCTTGAGGCCTTTGTTATATTGTTTGTTTCTCCCATTCAAACTGCATGACAAGCAACATTCGTATTGCACATTAATGAATTTAGTTTGGCACTTGCTTTCGATGAGATCAACTTATAGATCAATTTTGCTGTTTTTCCTTTGAGCACCTTTGTAAATTTGATTTTGCTAATACAAGGGAAATGCACCTTTGTATAATGAGCATGTCTCATGAGAGACGATCACACAAGGGATGGCCAAATGGAATCGAATCGGGTTTCAAATCGGAACCGGGATTGTGTTCAACGGTTTTGGGAACTGTTGACCCGTCGATAGTTCCGAATTTGAACCGTAACCATGTAGGCTGGTTCCGGTTCCTTGGTTTCAAAAATCGTTGAATCGACGGTTCAGTGGAACTGACAGTTTCAAAACCAATAGTTTATATTTTTATTTGATAAAATATACTAGAAGAAATGTTAAATATTTATTATAATATTTTATATTCGTAACCACATGAGACACGTTTTAAATCAAATGTTGTAAGCAAACTATATGAACTTTGATTCTTCTATACTCTAATAGTATATATATATATATAGACAATTTAATATTATTATTAATATTAAGTACAAAACTCAACCGAATATTAAGTACAAGTCTTTTTCTTTATTTTCCTTTTTTTTTAATTGAAATTGATAAACCATTTGGAAAAAATCAAAAAATATCAAAGGATAAACAAGCGGTTCCATGGAGGAACATGGTTCCAAACCGAACGGAAACGCGTCGGTTCGGTTTTGGAACCCGAACCGTGACGCAGTCATTCGATTCGGTTTTTCAAATGAGGAGCCGGAACCAACGGTTCCAGAATCGTAGCCACGTCTAGGTCACACTGTGTGACTGGAAAAAAATATTGATACTTTCAAGTAATATTTTTATAGTAAAAAGTAGCTATCTGCTAACAAAATAATCTTTGCTGGTAAAAGAAAATATTATGCGTTTCTTTCTTTCTTTTTTTTTTTTTTTTTGAGGGGATTATGCGTTTCTTTTAAACAGAAAAAACTTTGCTGATGACAGTATTAAATAAAATAAGATCATCAAATTTTAAGAAAAGAAAGTGGAGTAGTAAAAAAAAAGTGGATTTCGAATCTTCTTGAGGTGTATATTTGATTTTTTTTTTATTTAAAAGAATATTGGAAGAAATACAGTGTCATATTTAGCGTATTTTAGCATTTTCCTATTAGTAAACTCTACAAAATCCCAGTTAAACGATTTTAAACTTCAAAGAAGGAAGCCTTTTCCTTAATTTTCAGACAAAAGAAAAAGTCTATGGCATACAATCAAGAAAATCTCAGCCATGAAATAATAATTAAGAAAAATTGCCAAACATTAGACATTAAAAAAATAAATATGAGCAACAAATGTTCAAAATTTTCTCCAGAGAAGTTTAACTTATGAAACAAAGTTCAACTTTGTTAATAAAAAATAACATATACTAATATCACTCATTTATCAATATATTATAGTATATCATACGCTATAGTGTGACATATACTACAGTATAATATAGGAATGGAGAAAACCAGTTCCATCAGAAATAATATTGTTTCTTCCTTTACATAAATGTCGTATTTTATTTATCTTAGTTTGTTTATTCGTTTCATAATGTTATCTTCCTTTACACTATATCATATGGATTTATACTTGTATATGCTAGATAATTTCTTTTAATTTGATTTTTATATTGTTATTCTACGAAGATAAATAAATAACACAGTGAGCATAACTATTCATTTCCATATGAATAACTATTCAACATGCAAAGAATAATTGTAATTTATTTTGTAATTTTGAAATATAGCTGGACTTTTTTGTAATTAGGCTAAAACTTAGAGGTGGTCTTTGTAATTAACCCTTTATATGATGCAAATGCAGACTAAAACCAGACATATTATGTTTATGAATAATTGATTTCCCAAGTTCCACACTGTATAATGTTGCCAATATTGAAAAATCCTTGCATCTGATGCCTTGAAGGCATAAGTTCTAGTTATTTAAAGTATCCCTTTATTAAAGGGGAAAATCTTCCCTTCTTAGAGAAATGTTATAATTGTTATCCACTTTTTAAGCATTTATTCTTTTTAAACACAAATTCAACAACAAACCCAGCCCATATATTTACATAGTACAAACTATTAAAACTTTTTACACTTCTTCACACTTGAGCAACTTGGCAAGACCAAGATGTCTGAATTGGCTTAGCAGCAGAAATTTGAACACGAATGACTTCGTGAATGGCCCCACGATGAAGCACGCCAAGAACTTCTTCGTTACATGCCGCTAGATCTCCTAAAGAGACGTTTCGGGAGTGGAACTCATCCCGTAAACGAAACCCGTAAAACCATCTGCCGAGCTTCCACCATTGGACACACACTTGCCTTTCTGAGACCTGGCTGCTATTTAGTGCTTCTATTACATACTCCGCCTACAAAATATAGCGTTAGAAATTAATGTAAGATGCTAAAGATGTTCTAATATAGAATTGTATTATTCAAGTAAGAGGACAATGTTATGCATCTCCTTCAGACACTCATAGATCATCACATTCTTCATCGATTATCAGATCCATGCTTCTCATTAGCATGATCCAAGTTGTTTTTTGGGGGACAACTACAAAAACTATCCCTAAGGTTTAGCCTAATTACAAAAACTCCAGTTATCTTTCAAAATTACAAATACCCCATTAAGGTTTGTATTTTACCTAACAAATGCCACCCCTAGATGATGCATTGAGGGTGCAATTTTTAAGATATAAACAAATGTCAAGAGAGTATATGTAGTTTTAAAAGATAACTGTGTTATTTTGTAATTAGGCTAAACTTCAGGGGTAGGTTTTGTAATTAACCCTTTTTTTGGTTTTCCAACTGAAATTCTGCAAAAGTGTCAGATATCAGCACCCTATCATGCATGATTCACAATGGTTCTTCTTTTCAAACTGAACCAATGCATAAATCGTTATCTTTCTATGGGCCGAACATAAATATAGTTATATATATTTGCTGCTAACTAGATGGCATAATTGCGACTTTTAACTTTTAATAATTCTAGAATGAAAGCAAAGCATTATCCTAGAAGACCCACCAGCAAACAGGAATGAGCACAATATTCCATAAAATTCGTTCATTTGTTATATCAGAAATGACATTAGCTGACAAAAGAATTTCAAGAACTTTTATAATTGTTGTAGTCATGTAATTGTTATAATCACGTGAAGACTCAATCACTGTGCCTCTAAGTAACATAAGCCACTCTCTAATTGGATGTAAAAATGCTCATTAAAAAACGTTGCACTTCGTGTGCAAAGTGGTTATTACGTGTTCTCTAATCAAAACTAATTCAAAAGAAATATCAAGATGGAACCGAGTTAAAATCACCAACTCAAGCAATAAATGATGTCTTTTCCATATGCCCCTAGTTCCATTCATGCAACTCTAAGTAAATTAGTCCTATATTACCAATAAATATTTGCAGTAATACTAAAAACAGAACCAGTGAAATGTCAATCATTACATGATAAGAATAGCCTTCAATAACATGACAGGTGAATCATCTCTACTTTTCTACCAAAGGAGGGTTCACCACACTCCAAAAAGATACTATAAGACCAATTCTTCATTTTTCTTAAATTGGACATGCATGAACTTAAGCAAAGTGCCATCGAACCACACAAAGAATATATGGATATTTACAGAAACTACCCCTGAGGTTTATCCTATTTACGAAAAACTCCTGTTATCACTCAAAATTACAAATACCTCCTCGAGGTATGTATTTACCTAACAAATAAGCCCCTCTTGAGGCCTCTTGACGGTGCAATTTTGTAAGCTAAATATTTTAAAAAGATAACTGGTTTTTTGTTTTTTGCACTTAGACTAAACCTCAAGGGTAATTTTTGTAATTAACCCTAGAATATATGCTGTCATGACAAATATTTTGGTCTCAACGATGCTTATCAGTCAATGTAAAGCAAATAAACACAAAACATCCCCATTCGAGCTATAAAACAAGTTACCTGAACACCAAGCCAAATGATGCAGTAGTGCAAGCCGACCAAATTAAGCAGCACATTTAGGTGTGGTTTGAGTAAGAACATTTGGACATCTTTGAATCCAAACTGTAGCGAGTTCAGTAGTTCGATTGCTTTCAAATAATTCCCAACCTCGATTGATTCATAAGCTAAAGCTCTTTCCACAAATTTCGATACCAGAGCCGCTTTTCCAGCCATCTCGCTGTGCTTGCTAATATACAACCCCCTCCATCCCTAAAGTGATCAAATAAAACAAGAATTTCGATTATGATTCTGTAAAAGTATATAAATAACTGATGGAAAATTGGTTCCTATATCAAGATAGCAACATTTTAAGTACAGGGCCTATGACAATCCTAAATGTTTGATTACATTGTCTGTAGCATGAAACTGAAAACCTCATAATTTATGCAATAGACAACTTAATTTTGAAGGAGAGATTCCTAATTCCAGTAAAAAGGGCCCAATTCCAGGCAACCAAACATGGCATTAGAAATTAAACAATAATCTCCAAAAGATAAAATTGTGACAAAATTAATTCAAGCTCATGATTTTGAATGACAATTCACCATCAAATTATAGAAAAAACAACAAGATGAAAAAAAAAATTAAACAAAAAATTTCTAATAAAGAGGGCCTTTAAATTGGAGTTATCTTCTTGATCAACCTCATCGGATTCACTCTGAGAAACCCAAGAATTCTCATCCACAGAAAGTTGAGGCCACCTGTCTTTGCATAGAGCCTCCCACACACAATCAGACCCACACAACTCCCTCCAAAATCTTGAACAACTACTCAATGAACACACATCGACGACCTGAAAGAAAGATCAATTCTTTTTTCAAAACCCACTTCATAAAGAATGATTTAAGTCAAAATCAATAAACAAGAGATAATATATGGTGAGGGAAAAAAAACCCTGAAGGGATGAAGCTATTTTTAGGGCAATATCATCAGGGAGTGAGTTCTGTATATTGATTGACTGATGCAAATTCATGGGTTGTTATTTCTTTTTGCGAGGATGATTTTTTTTGGGAAATGAAAGGGAAAATATGGTGATGACTGAGGGTAATTGGCAAGTTGCACCCTCAAAATATACTTGATTTGCACTTTGCACCCTAAATTTGGATTTTTGGCATTTTGTACCATTAAATTAGGTGTTTCTTTGCACTATGCACCCTAAAGCAATTTTGAGTGCAATTTTCAGATTTTAGGGATTTTGGCAAGGGTATTTTGGTCATGTCAACAATAAAGTATATTCTCTCCATTTTCTATGCTTTATTTTTTCATTTATAGTTAATTTGTCTCTTTTAACTCATCCATATTTTGCTATTAAGTCAAATATATCTTAAATTTAATTTAAAATAAACATATAGTATAATTTTATTATACGAGAATATACATTAATTTTTTTCAAATAAAAATTATTACTATATCTTCTCCATTTTCTATGTTTTATTTTTTCATTTATAGTTAAATTTGCCTCTTTTAACTCATCCATATTTTGCTATTAAATCAAATATGTCTTAAATTTAATTTAAAATAAATATATAGTATAACTTTATCAAACGAGAAGATACAATAATTTTTTTCAAATAAAAATTATTACATAATTTTTCGTGTCTTTGTTTTTCAAATAAAAGTTATTACATAAGTTGTTTTTCAAATAAAAATTATTATGTAAGCTTTTTTTAAATAAAAAATTATTATGTAAGTTTTCGACTTTTTTTCAAATAAAAATCATTATGTAAGTTTTTTTTTCAAATAAAAATTTTTAGGCAAGATCTTTTTTCAAATAAAAAATAATACGTTAAATTTTTTTTCAAATAAAAAGTATTACGTAAGTTTTATCTCTTTTTTTTCAAATAAAAATATTACGTAAGATTTTTTTTCAAATACAAATTATTGTGTAAGTTTTCGTCTAAATTAATGTATATTCTCGTATAACAAAATTATACTATATATTTATTTTAAATTAAATTTAAGATATATTTGACTTAATAGCAAAATATGGATGAGTTAAAAGAGACAAAATTAACTATAAATGAAAAAATAAAACATAGAAAATGGAGAGAATATAGTTTATTATTGACATGATCAAAATACCCTTGCCAAAATCCCTAAAATCTGAAAATTGCACTCAAAATTGCTTTAGGGTGCATAGTGCAAAGGAACACCTAATTTAATGGTGCAAAATGCCAATAATCCAAATTTAGGGTGCATAGTGCAAATCAGGTGTATTTTGAGGGTGCAAGTTGCCAATTACCCGATGACTGATGAATATTTCCAGAGTCTGAGACGTGTTGTGTTTTGATGGTTTTCTCTTATGCTACGAAGCTGGAAGATAAATTCTCACAGTAACTCATAACTGTACACGTGCTATGGTGTTCTTTTTCTTTTTCTTTTTCTTTTTAATTTTTATTATTTTTCCTTCCTCTCTTTAAGTCTTTTTTTCCCTTTTGGACCGATGCAGGGGTGCCTTTGGTACATTTCTTTTACCCTTTTGGACTGTTGTGAGGTGTTTTGTAAGAAGAGAATCAGCTGATATGTGACCAATTTAACCCTTAATTCTTCTCTTGCGCTTGTTAAGCAACCAATACTTTTTCCTCCTAATTGAAGCAATTGCCAGGAATTGAAGATGGTGATCTTGAAGTCATGATCATGTGCTTTCTGGGGTGGGGTTTGGCTTAGATTGTTTACTTGGCTAAATTCCAACTTGGTACAAAAATGCAACCTGTTAGTAAAGCGATCTTTTCTTTGTTTTACAATCAACAAATTTATTTACACAAAGCACGTGCTAGTTGTCCATAATCAAATCCAATAATACACACACACACACACACACACATATATATATATATATATATATTTATATATGTGTGTGATGTGGTCAAAGTTAGGCATCTACACATTGAATCTTTTATACCTGCTAACTCTCAGGATGAGAAGTTTAATCGAGTTGGTCTCTTGAGTCTATAGACTACCTCTCCCGATCGACACGAAGTGATTGACAATTTTGGATTCTACCTGTAACACAAACAAACGGTTAGGGCTCCCGGCTCTGGGAGACTCCCAACACTTAAGTCAATGATGAACTAGAGAGAATGAATTGGTCAAAAGTAACCAAGATGCTCGAAGGGTATAATTTAATGAGGATTGATGCATAAACCATAGACTTCACAAGCCTATGGACTTGAGCCTTGTGCATTTCATGGACTTAGTTTATGTGTTGCGACCCATTACCTTTCTTCACTTATGACCTTCACACATGTAGTTTGTTGGACCTTGTAAATCAAGATGAATCAAATATGTATTATACCTATAGACAATTTTTTTTTTACTATGCTAATAATGAAACAAAAAATAAAATAAAATACAAACGGTTCATATTGTAATGGGCCAGAGACACCTGGCTATTCTATTTGTGGGCTTTAGGTTATCTACTCTCAAATGTACAAGCCTTTGGGCTTTTACCCAGCATTAGGCCCAGAAAACTGGTTTCCGGGCCAAGATTTCAAGAACACTTGCTCAGAATTTCTGTGATCTTCCCACCAAATATCAACCATTCATTAGGATTCTACTGATAGAGGCACTCAGCGCCTCACCAGATTATACTATTCTGCCATCATCAACCTCAGATTTTTTTCAATCTTGTAAATTTATTTAACAAAATGCTACTTCAGAACCACAAACTCAAATTAGTCTAGAAAATTTCATTTTCGAACCAAGAAAATGTCTATTTGCACCCCCTTCAACTGCAATGGACATACGCTTCAGTTATCAAAAACCCATAGCATTAAAAGGGTTTTCACATCTCATTTGATTAGTAAATTCCAGGTAACTACAGTCCCATATGCTATTCCTCTTCCTTCTGTGTATTTATCTGAACCCATTAAATTTAGTGGAAAAAGATTTAATCTTGTCACAGCTTCAGCTACCCCAACTGTTGAAACTCCCAAAATCTCATTCAGAACCAAAAACCCAAAAGATATTAATGTATTGGTTGTGGGTTCAACTGGTTACATTGGAAAATTTGTAGTTAAAGAGTTAGTTAAAAGGGGGTTCAATGTTATAGCTATTGCAAGGGAAAAAAGTGGCATAAGGGGCAAAAACAGTAAAGAGGAGACTTTAGGGTTGTTGAGTGGTGCAAATGCATGCTTTTCAGATGTCACAAATTTAGAATCATTAGACAAGAGCATTGAGAATCTTGGGATATCTATTGATGTTGTTGTGTCTTGTCTTGCTAGTAGGAGTGGTGGTGTAAAGGACTCATGGTTGATTGATTATGAGGCAACAAAGAATAGTCTTGTTGCCGGTAGGAAATTTGGAGCTTCGCATTTCGTTTTGTTGTCCGCGATTTGCGTGCAAAAGCCCCTCCTCGAATTTCAACGTGCGAAGTTGAAATTCGAGTCCGAGTTGATAGAAGAAGCTAATAATGATGAGAATTTCACTTATAGTATCGTTAGGCCTACCGCGTTTTTCAAGAGCTTAGCGGGTCAGGTTGAGTTGGTGAAAGATGGAAAACCTTATGTCATGTTTGGGGACGGGAAATTGTGTTCTTGCAAGCCGATAAGCGAGCCGGATTTGGCTTCATTTATAGCCGATTGTGTTTTGAGCGAAGAATTGATTAATAAAATCCTCCCAATTGGTGGACCGGGAGATGCATTGACCCCATTGGAGCAAGGGGAGATGCTGTTTAGGCTTGTAGGGAAAGAACCTAAGTTTTTGAAAGTACCGATTCAAATAATGGATTTTGCTATTGGAGTTCTTGATTTCCTTGTGAAGGTATTTCCTTCTTTGGAAGACGCGGCTGAGTTTGGAAAAATCGGGAGGTATTATGCGGCTGAGAGTATGTTGGTTTGGGATCCTGAGACCGGAGAATACGATGCTGAGAGTACACCGAGTTATGGTAAGGACACTTTGGAAGAGTTCTTTAAGAGGGTATTAGAAGAAGGAATGACCGGTCAAGAATTGGGGGAGCAAATGATTTTCTAATTTACATTATTTAGAATGTTGTTTTAGAATGCCTACTCTGTCAACCATTCTTTTTTAGTGTGATGAGAAGTTTCGTGAAGGTACGTGGTTCATCCAATTGTACTTAAACCTATGATGAATTGCAACTTTATGATTTTGTATTCGGAATGCAAATGAGAGTATGTGTATGTTGTGGAATGCTGGTTAATTGATTAATTGCATATCATGCATTTTGTTCTTATAGTGTGAAGTAAAAGTAGATAATTTTACCGTTTACGATGGCCAGTGGCTCTGAGAAATCATATTTTCAGCTGTTAAAAATCAAGAGATTGGTAGTTGTCATAAAATGTGGATGCTTTATATTCATATGATAGAGGGCTATAAATAGCATTCTTTTACAGAATCCAATGAATTAGCAGATCATATAATCCCTTTAGGGTCAGAGAAACCTCATATTCATTTAGGCAAAGAGAAACTGGCCCTTTGTACTTTCCCCCTTTCTCTTTAATGGTTTTCGAATTTCGCATTGTCTGTATTGAATTTTGGTTGCTGGTTATTTCTATCTATTTGATAACTGCAGATTTGATACAGATTTCAGAACAGGGTTGGTAACCTAGTTTGATTTTCCTTTTTTTTTTTGAAAGGACCTAGTTTGATTTTCTTGGTCATATGCCACATATATTTATCCGGATAAATTGCCATATTAGTCTTGTAGCGATAGAACAGGCAATAATAGTTTGCAGGAATCACGATTTGCGAAAAAGTCACATAATTTTCAAAATGCTCTTGGTTTCAGTCATTTGGTCGTCAGAAAATTTCTAGCCAAATCCGCTGATGTGAAAACTAATTTCGCTTGTGTGGACATCCTCGTAGTGAGTTGACATATTGATTCAGACAAAAACTCAGTAAAGAAAAACTCATTGGGAGAATGACCATTTAAACAAAATTGATTGCCACATCAGCGGTTTTGTTGGAAATATGAACACGTGGATTTTTACAGTAAATTTTCCCTTTTTTGGCGACTAAGGACTGAAACCGAGAGTTTTTTTTTTTTTTTTTGAAAATTGTGAGGTTGTTTTGTAAATTATTTTTTGGAGGACTATTATTGCCAACCCCCGTTAACTACAGCCTATAGGACTAAAATTGCAATTTAGTCTTTTTATCCAGGCTGTTTTGCCTGCATTGAATTTATAGATATAGATACCAGACCAGCATATTGAACAAGGTATCAATCTTAGTAATGTCATATGCCCTTAAAGTAAATTCTAAGCTGTGATTCACATTGAAACTAAAAAAAATACAACTCGTCACCACGATCAAACACATTAAACATAACAAAATATACATAAAATGAATACACGATGAACAAATTCCAGTTCTGAGAACTGCACAAAGAAAACACATCTAAATATACACACACAACATGAGACTCACACAAGACACAAACTGATTTAATTAACTGATAAAATCCTGGAATAAATTAAATTCAGATTTCACTTATTGTCAAATTGGCTTTCTATTTTGGGATTCTCTTTGCCAGGGCGCGAACTGAGATGATGATCAGCAACGAAAGTACGATGGAACCGAACAAGGAGACGGCAACTGAAGATCCAATGTGCTTGCAAAAGCCATCATATATGTCACAAACTTTTCTCCATTGAACATTGGAATTGCCCTTCAAACCTATGTATGCAACTGCACCTGCTGCTCCTGTTGCTGAAGCCAATATTCCTAAGAATAGCTGCACAAAATACATTGTCTAGAGTTAATATCAGGGGTTTTTTGAATTGTTTTTGGCTTATGAAGGGGGAAAATATAAGACGGAATCAAACCTCAAGGTTTTTTTTTTTTAATTTTCAAAAACTTCTAGAGTTTTTGTAATTGATCCAAAACTCAAGGGTGTTTCGTAATTATCCCTAATGTTTTTGGCTAAATTATGTTGTAGCCCCTTGAAACATACACTAGTAGTTGGAAAAGTTGACCATGATTTTTCTGAAAGACAGGATAATTACAAAAAACTATTTAGCCTAATTACAAAATAACTCGGTTATCTTTTAAAATTATAAATACCCCCTGAGGTTTGTATTTATCCAACGAATACCTCTCTCTAGAGGGTGCAATTTGTAAGATAGAAACAAATGTCAACGTGGTATTTGTAATTTTGAAAGATAACTGATCTTTTCTGTAATTAGGCTAAATATTAAGGGTAGTTTTTGTAATTAACACAAATGTTTAATTGGCACTGGCAAGTGGCAACAAATGGGATTAGATTGTGAGAGCTTACCACATCGAAAATAACAAAAACTGGTTTAGGATAGCAATTGGGCTTTAGGAGGGCAAAGAAGGATACGAGAGTGGTTATGAGGCTGTACAATCCTGCAACTGACAGTGCTGCTACATAGTATCTGCATCATCAACAGTAAATCTAAAATTAGATGATTAACTCAACAAATTAAAAAAAAAATATTGCTGCTTTCAGGGTCAAGCAACCTTATTTTTCTGTTTATTATTATTATTAGGGACAATTGGGGAAAAAAAACTTGAAGTTTTTGGATAATTACGAAAGAACAAAAAAAAATCCGAAAAGTAAACATAGAAGAAAGGTTGGAAGACAGAATTCAACATTTACGTATTAATTAGCAGAAGACAAAGTTTGCAGGAGATAGATTTAGTTGTACAATTAAATTATTCAGCCGCCATATTAGAACTTCAAGATTAAGGTAGAACAAAGGACATAATCAGACTCACATTCTTAACTAACTTCACCCAGTTTTATTATTTTATACAAGCAACTTCTTAAAATAAATCAATTTCTCTGAAAATATTTATTAATTTATTGACATGCAAACAATAAACTAAAGGTTAATTACAAATATGACCATTGAGGTCTGTCTAATTATTAAAAGAAATCAACTGTTTTTCAAAGTTATAAATATTCCATATTTGTTTATAATTTTACAAACTGCACCCATTTGAGGTGCTTTTGTTTATTTGTTAAGCAAATACAAACCTCATTGAAGTATTAATTTGTAGTACCTTAACGAGCCTACTCCCCGATCTCCACTTGGAAAAGTATTCGTAATTTTAAAGATAACTGCCCTTTTTTTTTGGTAATTACACTAATTGTCGGGGAATAGTTTTTATGATTTACCCTAACATGTATTGAAGCTCAACTTATAAGAATCATACAACGTTAACATCTATGGAACTAGCCAAGGAATCACAGGTCAAGCAACAAGAGCGACGAATCACAAGATAAGTGTAATTTATTTTTGTCGAATAATTGTTTAAGTACGGAAATCATATTTATTTATTTGAAGCAATGTTTTTCAATAACGACCATGCATATTATTTATTAGTCATGCTAATTAACATAAAAATAGTATGTGCATAAATAATAATACTCACATGAAAGCTGGTGAGTGATTGTATTTGGCTGATCGAGAAAGCAAGAAAGGAGGAATTGGAATTGGAATTAGTTCTGTTTGCTTGCTAGTCACCATCACCACAACACCCACTACACATGATGCAAACAACAAAAATCTCAACACCAAATCACCCAAGGCGGACCCGCCTCGACGCGGTGGCGGTGGTGGTGGCGCTGCCGCCGCCTTCGACGCTGGTGCTTCTGTGGAGGCCATAGATTATAGATAGTGTGTGTATTTGTGTGTGTTTTTCTTAATTTTTCAACTCAAATTAAATGGTTGTTGAATAGTAATTTTAATGTGGACGATTTCAAGATTAGGGGTTGTGAATGTTATATATAGAGGTTTTGAGGATTGTATTTGGTTGGAATTTCCAACACGCCAATCAATTATTTATTTATTTTAATAATGTGAATATAAGTATAGTTGTGAATTATTTAATTTTAAATCTTTTGAGTTATCTGTTACGTACGTACAGCTAGCTAGGAAATGTTGACCATGAATAATTTTTGTGCAAGAAAACTAACTTGGAAATGTGGGAACGTGTATGGCCGTTTGATTATTTCTTTAAAATGGGAACGTAAAATCTTTGAATTGTCGTTGAATGGTGGGAACGTGACAAATTTAAATATTGTGGTGCTGACTAATATTTATAAAATAGAGGTTTCTGCTCATGTTGACAAATTCACAAATTTGAATGTACTAATAGCAAATATTATTCCAGCCTTGTCTTGGATGTCGATAGTAGTTGACAACTTATTTGTAAATGTATATTTATTTCACTATCCATCCTATAATTGCTTTTGAATTTTTTTAGAGAAAATATTGTGTCTCATGAACTAGAATATCATTTAAGAAAGTAATGCTGTTGTTGTTTTTTTTTTTTTTTTTTCATATCTTATTGCTACCTAACTCATTAGTTGCATTTTGGAAGGAAAATTTTTATTTATTTCTTGAAAAATAATATAATTCATTAATATTGAAATACCGGTCAGCGGTTATTCCGCCCTTGACCGCAAAACCACTAACATCACAATAACTACATCCGCCGCTAATACTTTTTGACTACTAATACTTTAAGGATAAATACTAAAATATCTTTAATCGAAAAATCTAATACTTTTCAATAAGACTATTAATACGTTTTAGTGGGAATACTAGTATTTTTGCGGGAAAAAATCAATACTTGTCATGAGGATTCCGCAAAAACTATTGAAGGGGATTACTAATATGTTTCGAGGGATTTGGTAATGTCTTTCACTGGAAAAACTAATACTTTCGAGGGTTGTCTAATATTACGTCGTTGCCTTAATACTTCTCAAGGGGACAATTAATTCATTTTAGGTGGATTACTAATACTTTTAAGGGGAAAAATCAAAACTTTTCATGCTACTAAAAATATTGTTCAAAGATATTACTAATAATACTTTTCAGATGTACTACTAATATTTTTAGTGGAAAAACTAATAATTTTAACGCTCCTAATATTACACAAATGTCATCGGTCCCAAGATTTTATGATACCCACCTGAATATTATAAAAATACCACTGGTCCCGATATTCTATTACACTGCCTCAAAATATTATAAAAATGTCACCTGGTGCACGAAATTGCAAAAAAATAGGGTTCGATTGGATTCGTCTAACGAAAAAACCAATTAGACGATTTGACCAAAGTGCTCTTGAAATAATCATACATCCCTGTAACACCTAATGTTTTAAAACGTTGCAGGACAATAGATTGGGAATGATGTATCATTTTCCGACTTTTCGCCAACAAAACCATCTAAAAATACATAATTATTCTCGTCACTTTCACTAGGGGCATAAATTTGTGACACATAACACGATAACCCGAACCTAACCTAATACGAATTTAGCAGTATTGTGTACAACCCTTAGCGAGGTTCGGCTCAAAATCGTCGGACACGAGTAACACGAAAAATAAATAGGTTAGGTCGAACCGGCCGGGTTGACACGATTGACCTATTTAACCCATTTAATTTTATAGTGACATATATTTTAATATTTTATGATGTTTTAGTTGGTTATATGATGATGGAAAAATTATTAAATGCATTTATTAATATATTTTAATAATTTCATGTATTTTCTAATTTGTAATTTTAGTTTTTTTCTATTTTTTTATTTTTTTCGTGTCAAGTTAAATGCATCTATCTAATAAATTTTTCGGGTCATGTCCATGTCGTGTTTCTTGACACGAATAATTAAATGGGTCGTGTTCGTGTTCGTGTCGACTTGTTATAAGCGTCGAAACACACCTTTAACACGAAACACAATACGATTGATACCTAACTTTCACAATCCCACTAGTCGAAAAATATTTTCTATACGAAAAACAGTAAATAACAACATAAATATCTCATTAGAGAAAAAATATATGAAAACAAATCTTGACACAATCACTTCGGGGCCCCCAATGTTCGCCCCTTAACTTTTGGTATTCGTATCCGAAAACAGGTAAGCCCATGTTCTTAAATTATTCACTGAATAATTTATTAGATAGATGTTCAAAAGACTCTGAGCAATTAAATCAATTGATTTGTTTGCACACAACAACTAATTTGCCAAGCTCATCATTTGAAGAACACAATTATTATTAAAATAAAATAATTAATTGTTAACTAGCTTGATGGAATGGTTATCTTCCGGACCACGTCGGTAATCATCACATAATCTTTGATTATAAGTTGAAGATTCGAGAATCGGTCATGAATCTCATTTTCTCACAGCATCTTGTTTCACGCTCAAACATTGAACATCAAATTGTATTTTATTGTTATATACATTTATTTAATTTATTTGACAAAAGTCAAACGGTATTAAGAAAATATTGATTATATGATGTTTATCATTCTGCATTGTAATTTGCTGTTTTTATTTTTATTTTAGAAATGAATTTCAATTGCACATATTTTTGTTTTAACTCTTATTGCAGTAAGCATATTCTTAAAGTTTCAAAGCCTTTGGCGATAATGATGATGTTTGATTGTATTTGAATTTTTGTATTTTGAATTTTAAGACTTTTATCCTTGTAATGCAACATATTTTTTTTTTGTGTAATTTAATTTTGCATATTTAGTTTGAATGTTATATTGTCATACATGCTTTAGTTTAAAATTTAGATTTAAATAGGAAAAATATTTTTTGGGCTTGTAGCAGTAGCCCGTTTAGCCAGAAGTCCATTAGGGTTAGGTTCGCAAAATGCTAGTCCATTTATTAGTGGTCCGTTTAGCCCGAAGCCCGTTAGGGCTGGGCCTATAGGGCTAGGGCTAGCCCGTTTAACATCTCTATGTGAAAGTTGTAATTTGAAAAAACAATAAAGTTTGTTCTTTTGTAATTATGTTAGGGAAAAATGCGAAATTAGTCCTTAATTCAAATCCAAACAATTTAGTCCTGTAAATAATAAAAAGATTGAAAATTGGTTTAAATTTGTAAAGTTAACCAAATATTGTCTTGTGAAATCCACATGATTTGAAGGTTTCTGAAAAATCTGGCCAAATTATTCATTTTGATTTCTCCATATTATATGGCACCCACATTGAGGGAGAACATTGATGAAAGTTGAAACTGAACAAAAAAAGAAAAATGTAGCTTAAGTTGTCTTTGAGATAAATCTAATGAGATTTTTAATCGAATCTCATCAATAATCTCTCTCCACGTAAGAGTCAAATCATATAAGAAATTCAAATAAGCAATGCTGCTGAAAACTGTAAAAAGAAACACCATTTTATGGTCACTTGCATTTTAGGTGATAATATTCGACCAATTTAGAATTTCTGACTGAATTTAGACCCAATTCGCTCTTTATATCGAATAATATTACTTTTGACCCCCATATTAATAATTTTTTGCCTAAAATTTCTGGATAATGTTTATAATTTACTCTTAAGAATAAAAAATGAAAAAGAAAATCGAAACATGTTTATGGTAATCGAGTTAAATTCTTAACCATTTCATTAGGGGCTAGTGAACTCCCTCATTGAAGGCCACTTAAATGGATAACACTACCACCTAACTCTAGTGTATCTATTAAGACTCGTGGCGTTACTTGTTTTTTGGACAGTGGACACTAAGCAAGCTACAAAGATGATTAATTGATTAACTATGTTGACAAATTAAAACCTAAACGAAACCTAATTAGTCAATTCAACTTAAGGTCATTTGGGTAAATATATAAATTTTCTAAAATATTTTATTTGTCAAAAACTATTTTGTTATAAATTTTATACAGGAGGGTGATCAGCTCTTAAAAAGTAAGGAGGCTATAAATTTTTTAATATCTCTAATTTGATCATTTAAATTTGGGATAATTACAAAAAAACCTTAAGGTTTGGGCTAATTACAAAATAACCGAAAAGTTTATGAAAATTACTCGAAAACCCCTTGAAGTTTGATTATACCTTATGTGTTCCCCCTTCATAAGTAAAATACATATAAAAAAATTCTGATATTTATTAGAATACTACCGTTATCACCTTCAATTTTACACATAATCAAATCTAATGGGGTTATTTGTAATTTCGAAATATCTTTGAGTTTTATTGTAATTAGCCCAAATCTCAGGGGTATTTTTTTCAATTATTCCTTTAAATTTTAAATCTTCAGTAAAATTATTTTATAAGGAGGCTATTAATTACTTATTTCACAGGATCTTAAGAAACTCGTTATATGATCATCGAGATTATATTTTGTTATCTATTTTGTATAATTCTACGATCATATATATGCAAACATTTTAAGAACCTTTTTTTTTAGAAAAGTAAAAAATATGCAGTACAATTTATATAAAATTACAGAATTACAACAGTTTACTGTAAATGAATTGAAATTACAGAATACGTTTAAACAGAAATGATCCTATTCGTGTGTTGCACGCACTATTCTTAAAACAGATTTGTCCCATATTCTGGATGTCTGTTCCCCAGGATGAGACAGGAAAACCGGATTACCTTTTACCCAACGAACTGAAGAGATGCCTGAACTTATCACCAAAAATGCAGGAGGCCAAAAAAAGTTACATTACAATATGCAGAGAATTATAAAATGCAGATATGTTGAGTGTGACATTCGTGTACGCAGGCCACGCACGCACACAAGTCAGTGGTTTGAAGCCCGAACGGAAACGTGATTTGCACCCCTGCTAGTGCGCGTGTAGAGAGAGCGTCTATGCAATATAATCTTTCATCTTAATAAAAAGTTGCATTATATATACTAGTCTAAAAAGCCTTTGTTTTCTCATTTGGGACAAACTCATCTTTCAAGGAAGACAACCACATGTTTTCTTCTTTCAAATTAATTCCAATACACCACTTTAAGCTTTAATTTCTCCTTCATCCAAACATCATATTGGAAAAACAAATATTCGATTTTAATGTTTTCACTGAGTAGAACAAGAATCTACTTTTACTTTTGTCATTAGACAATCGAAGACCTAAGAAAATCACACCCAAAAATGTGATTTCCTCCACCTTCCAACATAAAATATAGAAGCCTAAAAGTGTTTTAAACAAACCTCGATTGCCACCACCGATAAGATTTAAGTTTGACATGACCCTTGATGAAATTTAGACAATAAAAAACAGAAAGGTGCTTGAAATTTTTGACAATTTTTATTTCTTCACTCTGCTTAGGGTTGGAAACTGGAAATGGGCCAATTCAAGCTGAACTTTGAGTTGGAATGCCTAAATTTGTTTTGTTAAGTTTAGGCTAAAACTTAGTCTATTATCTGTAATAAATTTTTTCCATAGGTTCGACATGGTTTTTTTTTAAGTAAAATGACCAAGCTTGGACTTATTTAAATTCTGTTTAAGCATATCAAAGTTAATTTCAAAAAATAAATTTAATTGTAAACTATAAAAACACACAACAATCTCACTATAGTCAATACAAGATTCATAATGAAAACAACAAAATGCTATGACAATAAAATACATTACACTACACATCCAAAGAACATAAATATGATGATACAATATCCAAATACAAAATAGTGTTAGATTAATGTTCTAATATTATATTTATATGTAAGATATATGCAATATGTTCAATATATATAATGTAATACATATAATTTATTGTATTCAATAACATTTATTTCTATATATTATATATGTACTATATGTAATATTATATATATATATATATATATGTCTTAAATAGATCGGTCTGTTGAGCTTAAAAGGCTCTTTTAAAGGTCTGGGTCTGACTAACGATTTAAATATGCTTTATAAAAAGCTTGAGTCTGACCCAATTGTTAAATAGGCCAAGTCAAGTCAGACTCTTAGTAGGCAGGGCCATAGGCCCCTGTTGGATAGTATATCCTATTTCCACCCCTACTTCTATTCTGCTCAGGGATGGCAATAGGGCGGGGCGGAGTGGCCAAGACCCAGACCCGCCCCATGCCTAGCACAGGCGGGACGTGCCAACCCGCCACGGGTCGTGAGACTGGTCGACCCGTTCTGTCCCGTTTTAAATTAAGTTAAATAAAAAATGAAAAAAATGAAAAATATATATTTATAAAATATTATTTACAAAATTTATTATTATCAAGATATAATACAAAAATACTTAAAAAAATATATTATAATATTACTATATATGCAAAATACATATTAAAATATATTTTATAAATAAAAATACTATGCAAGGCATAAGAGATATCCAAACCCGCCCCGGGACACAGTGCGGGGCGACCCAAATGATCCAGGCTGGGCCGAGTACCGCGGGCCGGGCCGAAATTCCCATCCCTAATTCTGCTAATTTGGCAAAAGCATCCTACTATTGTTTCTTTCCCTTTTTATTAACTGCCCCTTTTCATGTTTTCGGATAATATATTTTGAATTATATTTTATTTTATTAATTAAATACTATCAATACACATATGTTAAAAAATATACTTGGCATGTTAACAGATTTCATGTTCTATAATCTTATTCTATGCCCTTAACCACTTGGGCTAAATGTAAATCCCAATATTCTTTATTTACTACTGTTAAGAAAAAACCCAATTTACTGTTCATAAGTAATAATATATGATTGTTTCACTTAAAAAAAAAAAAGGAACCTTATATATTAGAAATGGGCTTAGCACGTACTCAAAAAAGGAATAAGGACACAATTACCCCACTAGTCTAGACAAAAGAAAGACTTTTACGCTTTCCGGTAATTTTGGACAAAATTACGCTCCGCCCCTTTTTTTAGACAAAAAATACGCTCCTGCCGAAATTTCTGGACTTTTTTACATTGTTGTTTCAAATATTCTTCTAATCAGATTTCAGTGAAAAATAAATTTTGTCCTTATTAAATAATTCATTTTATACACGAATCTTATAAAAAACAAGAAATATACACTAAAACAACACATATTAAAACCAAACAAATTTAAAATAATATAGAAACAAAATGAGTAAAAAATACAATTCAATTTTTGATCCAAAGCATGGAAACATAAAAAAACATGGAAACAACCAAGAAACAAACCAGAAACAATATAGAAAACATCATATGGTTAAAAAGAGTTTAAAAATAGGTAAAAATTGTATTTAAATATCAAAAACTACTTGGAAACGATGAAGAAACATAAGAACAACATTTAAAAAGGGAAGGGAAACAACCAAGAAACAACGTAAAAATATTAAAAACATCACATGAATAAAAAACAGTGTTCTATAAAGCGCTAGACGCTAGTCGGGCGGCGGATAGGAGCCTAGCGCCTAGGAAGCCTAGGCGGGGCCTAGGCAGAGCCTTAAATATATATCCAAATTTATGTATAATTCCCATAATTAAAGTCCATAAATGATATTTAAATTAATTTTGAAAAAAACTAATATATAAAATTTAAAGTAATTCAATAACAATATTCTATCATTTAAAATGCAATACTTTAACAAATATTGCATTTGATTCATATAATATCAAATTATCAACGAGAAGATTTCCAGACCTAAAATTTTGTTTCATTTTTTATTAAGAAATATATATATTCAGTTTCACTTAAACTGAATTCTGAAGTCGTCGGTGTTTCTTTTACTAGTCGGAATCGTTTTGTTAGGATTTCAGAAAAAAAAAATATATAGTTCCCGCCTAGCTCGCCTAGCCCGCCGAATCCCCGCCTAGCCCACCTCGGCCCCGCCTAATCCTAGGACCGCCTAGGCTGACCGATTAGGCAAAAATCGGGGCACTTGGTGTTCACCTAGCGCTTAGGGGCGCTTAGGCAACCGCCTAGGGGAATTTTTAGAACACTGATAAAAAGAGCTTAAAAGTAGGTAAAAACTGTATTTATACATTGAAAACTACATGCAAATAACTAAAATATTATTCGAATAATATTAAAAATATTATAAAACAACACAGAAACAATGAAAAATAAGGTACAAAACAATACATGAAAAAAATAGTATAAAAAATAAATAAAAATTGTTTTGCGCTACACCTGAAAATTACTCTTTGATCCTTGAACTCAGTTGCCGAGGCCCGTACTTTTTGTCGTTTGTTAAAAATGAAGGGCCAGGCCGTTCATGAATTCCCATTGGAGAAATTTATTGGCGAAAATGGAATAATTAATAATTAATCGGCAAGGATAATAGGGAAAGAAAACTCGTGTAATTTCCCTCAATGATGTAATTAATTGTTTTATTCTTTATTATAATATAACCATCAATACCTAATTATTTATATTATTATATAACGAAATAAATATATTTATATCAATACAGAGTGGAACAAATACCTAAATTCAATATTTTTTCGGCGGAGTATTTTGAGGGGAGAGAATAGGTCTCAAAGAAACGCAACAACTCAAGTTCGAATTCTGATCAATACATTTGCTGAGGATATAAGCAATACTTTTTAAACTACAAGCTCGTGGTTTATCCTAATGTCATATAAAGTCTTGGGGTTGTCTTATTATTTGAACTAAACCTACGATGTCATATAAAGTCTTGGGGTTGTCTTATTATTTGAACTAAACCTCATTAAAGAATCAAGAAACGTTTGCTTTTAAACATAGTTGGGGCTTTTTTTTTTATGTCTTGGGTTCCTATCTTACCTAGGCAAATCCTAGGCTCTAGAATTCTCGTCCATAGGTCCTTAAGAAATATGAATCGCATGATGTGTCTTAACTAGTCTTAGATTTCCAACAAAGTTTTTTTATTTTTGCGCACAAGGGGCCCCGACCCAATACCACACAACCCCTTCTAGTCTCTCCAAGAAATTGTTGGTTTCAGTGTGATTTGATCAACCCCTACGTACCTTGCTGCTGGAAGCAAGGTACACAAAGTTTTAACTTGAGTTGCCATAACGATGATATAACACATTAGTAAAATCGTGTTACTCTCACTAGTAGGGGGTGGAGACGAAATAGACGAGGGTGGCATCGATCTTCTTGAGGCACAAGAGAACAATATTAGATATTTTTTATTAAGAAAATGTAGGATGTATGAAGATTAACTTGTAAGAATGCACTTCTAATAAAACAAAATAGATTTTTTACAATAATATCTTTTAAACTAATATAGATTATTATATTTTGCATCTTCAACTTCAGGGAAAAAAAAACCCATAGAAGACCCTTTTGGCGTTTTCTACTTTTATAAAAGGAAATTAAAAAAAAATCCCTTTTGTCTCAATGCAAAATATACATTTTTCCCGCCACACGAAATTTTATATAATAATTATATTATAATAAATTGTTAAAAAAAATATTCTAAGTAACTGCACTGTCCAACTTTCGACTCTATTAAATAAAGCTCTTAAATTTCTCAATAAAACCAAACTTAATATTATTAGGCCCTCTTAGTAAAAAAAACAAAAAAATTGCTTAATTGTATATAATCATTTTTTCTTGAAAAATCTTGTGAGTATATGCAGCAAACTATTCTAATTTGTTTTATATCCCATTGACTACTCTATTGACTATTATACAATTTGCTAATTGCCTTTGAACAACAAATCGGACATAAATAGTAAAATGCTGACCTAAAAAATGTGTATTCGTATTGGGCTTCTGGGCTTTCTTGTCCTGGAGAATTTTTAGCAAGGCCATTCCAGTTGAGGGCCATCTGAAAAATCTAAAGGCTAAAACCCAAGTAAGAAACTTTACATATATCACTTTCTATTGGGGCTGGGCTTTTAAACTTCATTTTTTATCGTCAATATATAATCACTGAATAACAGAATAAGAGATGCAACTTTGATGCGGGATATTCCAAAATTTACCCTCAACACTAAAAAACAATGGCCCAATAATAGTGCCAAGCCAGCCACAATGAGGGTCATGGTCATACGAGAAAGGCTTCAGTTTAGGGATGTCATACACGGACCCTCCAGGTCAAGTAAATGGGTCCAGGGTGTCAAAATGAATCCATCCGGATGGGTTGGCCCGGTAAAGTGCTGGACTGGGCTTCAATTGGAGGCCCAAAAGGACCGAGTTATTTGGTCCAGTCCATTCTATCCAAAAAGTTGGCCCAATGCAATCCGCGTGACTTTTCATGTGTATTTCCATGGGGATGGGGTTTGGGCCTAAAAAATAGCAGCCTGATGGAATTTAGGCTCGGTGGTCGACACGACTCATTTGACAGCTTTAGTAATAGTTATGCATTTTCAGGCCCGGTGAGGTCAAGGTTGGGTAATGAGTTTAGTTGGACCGAATCCAGACTCTACTCATATAATTAATGTACAGTGTATATTAAAGATTGGGTAAGTCTCCTGTCATCTAAATACTCGGTCCATGGTCAATCCGCCCATTGACCCGCATAACCACTAACAACACAACAACAACATTCGCTAGGCGTTGCTAATACTTTTTTAGGAGGGCTACTAATACATTTTCGTATGATTACTAATATTTTTCAGGAAAAAAAAAACTAAAATACCTTTAATCAGAAAACCTAATATTTTTAATAAGATTATTAATACACTTTAGGGGTAATATTAATACTTTTGCGAGAAAAAAATCAATACTTTTTCATGATAATTACTTAAAAAACTGCTCATGGAATTACCAATACTTTTCAAAGTGGGTTACTAATGCTTTTATGAGGAATTAATAATATTTTTCACGGAAAAACTAATACTTTTGAGGGTTGTCTAATAGTACGTACACTACTATCTAATACTTTCCAAGGGGACAATTAATACATTTTAAGTGGATTACTAATATTTTTGAAGGGAAAAATCAATACATTTCATGATCAAGGCTACTAAAAACATTGTTCAAGAGGATTATTGATATTTTTCAGATATGCTACTAATACTTTTAAGATGTACTACTAATACTTTTCAGGGGAAAGACTAATACTTTTAACAGCCCCTAATATTACAAAATGCCACCGACTAGAGATCCTATGATACCGCCCCAGAATCAGTCAGGTTAGGTCCGTCTAATGGAAAAGACCCGTTAGACGATCTAATCCAAATTTTTGTCTTAAAGTTTTTGTGCTTCTTTTATTTAGAAATAGACATTTCCTTTAGTATTTCCATCATGTTTATTTTGATAATTAATATATCTACAGAATTGTATGAATATTTCATTTCACATAACTTTTTGTAGTAATAAATGAAAATATCATAGAAAAAAATCTAGATATATGACATAATTGGATCTAATGAGTTTGATGGGTCTTACATACTAGATATGAGTATAGGTTGGGGCGGGTCTAAAATGGGTCGTGGTCCTTTGCAACCTCAATGAGGTGGTACTCGACTCATTGATATCTCTATTACAGTTATATACAGTATACACACACTAAAGGATGATATTAATTGTTTCCTCAATTTTTAAACGTTCAGGTGAGTCATACAAATTAAATCCTTGGTGTAAGATGCTAGCCGAAAAATTATCTACATATAACTTATATTCTTATTATGTTAAATTACCTCTTTAAACTCACATCATTGATCTATGTAAAGGAAAATTTTATTTGAGGATTCATCGAACAGACTGAAATTTTCTTGTGTGAGTCATTTTTTTGAGGATCAACGTGCTTACAACTTCTAGAGGTAAGGATTAAACTTTAAAATTAGTTTTCGTATTGTTATTTTGGATACGAAATATGATAGAAATCCGGTTCCAATAGGATCTAGATCCAAATCTTTAACTTAAATCTTAAATTAAATATTTCTAAAAAACATATTACATCTACGTAAACGTATTATTTATTCCAACAAATAAGTTTTAAATATTTTTATATTTACCATAAGTAAACATATAGATCTAGATTATAAATAAAATCAAACTATTAATTTAAGTTATACAAATTTACTAACAAGCCATCTCATTTAGCCTAACAAACCGAATATCTATAAGCTTGAGTTTGATTCATTGATTTTAATGAGTCTCATTAAATGAGTTCAATCAAACTTTTAAGGCTCCAAATAGCCCACAAACGGCTTGGTTTATTTGTCTTACTAGTTTCATTTATGGCCTCTAAGATTAAGCTTTGAACGAGTTCTCTTGATCTGATCAGTCATTTTCAAATTAAACCGAACTAACAAGAACTTATTTGCCAGTTGAAAGTTAGTTTTAATTATGATGTAGACAAGAAGCTGTCAAGGTGTTAGGACCGTTGAAAAATCTTATGTAGCTTTTGATATTCAGAAGCTAAAATAGATATTTAATGTGCACACGAAATTATTCTGATTTTGACAATCTTCATTGCAGGATTTGCCGATTATATATGGTTTTTCCTTTTACTAGTTAGAACTCTGTATTTTAATGATACTTTTTTTCCCCTTTCTTTTGTGTTTTTGTTACTTCATTAATGATTTAGATCGTGACTTATTTGTCAGTTGTATTTGGGTAATTTATAGCCTTTTTGAGTTGACCACACTTCATGTATTTTATTTTATTTTAATATTTTATCTCGTATGTCACACTATATTACCTATTAAATACAGAAAATATTTTACACCCTCATTGTATATTTGTGGTATAGGACACAAAATAAATTATTAAATTATATAAAAACATTACCTCTTTTTTTTTTTTTTTTTTTGGTAATCCAATAATATTTTATATGTGAATCATAAAAGCAATGGACCATGGGAAATTGCGCAAACCGGCTGGTGCCTCTCTGTCCACACTTTGGCAAATCATAACAAGATCCAACTCCTTACAATAATTATAAAATATTATCCTTTTTAACTGTACAATTTAATGCTGAAATAAATACACCAACCAATATCCAACAAAAAATTGTGACAGCTGCTTTACATAATTTATTAGTGCATCCAATTCAACAGTCAAATTTTGTTATTTTATTGGGGCCATTTTGCAAACGTGAACAAATTTTGGGATCAGTACGCACCCCTTCTTCTTTTACTTCAATCCCGACCGTTTTCCAGTGCTTGCGTCATTTCTCCATAATTTCCTGTCATTTGTTTTGTTTGTTTCTTTTTTATGTTCTCACGTAGTATTTTTACTTAACTAGTTTTTTTTTTTTTTTTTTTATCCCGAACGAAAGTAAATTTCCGATTATGTGCATATTTGGGAGCACATTTGCAATAAAAGTGAATTTATGTAATGGATTTTTTTTTTTTGAGTACAATGGGAGAAAATTGGGGAAGGAACGCACACACTCGCATGAGATGGAATCCAGGATCATTCACTCGATCTTACAACACATGTCTGTAGACTTTTTAAAAAGTGCTAATGTGCAATGTAAAATATTTAGTAAAAATATATTTTAACACCAAATTTGTGGAAGTGGTAGAAAAAAAAAATCCAAAATCATAAAACTGCAATTGTCTAGAATGAACATTTAGGGAAAATGACATCTTCAAAGGTTCATTCTATTTTAACCACCAAACACTTATTATTAAAGAAAATGCATTTTTAGATTCAAAAGTCAATTTGAAAATACCCTCGATCAAGCAATAATAACTCGTATAAATAAGCAATTATTCATTTTAAAAATAAAAATAAATAATAATTATCAACAAATGAACGATCGAGAAAAGGTCAATTGATAATATGAGCTATATTGGATCTAAACTTAAAATGATTATATTTTTCAAATATTTATTATAACAAAAAATGCTATTTTTTACGTTAGAAAATGAGGCTCATGGATGAAAGAAATAGTTTGGCATTCGGTGTCCTAGCAAGAGAACAATATGAAAGTTCATAAAGTTGATTAAATGTATTAATTAGTACATTAATATTTGTCAGACATAGTAAGTACCATATTAATTAGTACATTATTTGTCAAACATAGTAAGTACCTCATAAATTATAATATATGAATATATATCAGTTATATTAATTCATGTAATGAAGTATCCAAATTAAAGAATTTGATGAATGCGTCTGGTAATTTTCTCTTTGCATCCCACTTTTTATTTTCTTTTCTTCTATTTTTTTGGGTTAGAAAATAAGAGACAATAACCAAAACTCTATATAGGAAGACTAATGCCCATAATTACTTCACTAAACTTTCAATGTTCTTGCTTAAAAAAACTTTCAATAACTTTAGTGAGGATCTTCCATTTCAAATGAGATATATCACCTATTTCAAAACAGTATATTTTCTCATATTTCACCATATTGATGATTGACACATGCTTTTTGAACGGTTATCACATGCACATATTAAAAACTTCACTATATCCTTGAAAACTAATATGATATATTTGAAACACTTAACAATCATCCGTGCAGTAAAACAAAAAATTAAATACCATTTTGAAATAGATCTGGTCCGATTCTGATCCATTGACTTGTTTTTAATTATTATTACAATATTCTTAACACAAGCTATTATTATTTGACACACTTAAGATGTATTGTTATATTACAACACTAGAAGAAAAAAATAGTTTATCTATATAAAAATCAGTAGATAAGTATTAAGATGAGTGTAGGTAAAAAATATTGTAGGTAAAATCATTGTAGGTAAGTATTTACCTACATAATCTAAAACCATTGGTAAATACCTATAGTATTTCTGTCAATAAATTTAAAAATTGTCAGTGATCTGTCGGTAATTATAAAATTTAGTGATAAAACCATTTATGTCAGTAAACTCTGTCAGTAAAATAGATTTTTCTTGTAGTGCAATAGGAGAAGGAATAACAATTATAATAGAGGATCTAAATCAAAATATCATCTATAACTAGAAAAATTACGAAATTTCCTTGTATGAATGTATTTCTGAATTCAATTTCAAGTTTTCAATGCTGGAAAGTGAATTTTCAAACTTTATTAATTTTCGTGTGAAAATTGAGAATATGTTTGGTTTGTTGTTTGAATTTTTGTTATGATTATGTTTGATACAATATGTTTGGTTATAGTTTTTTTAATTTATCTTTGACATAGATTTGCACGATTAAAGTGTGAACGATCCAATTTTATGAAATTAAAGTATTTTAAAAATATTATTAAGAAAACACAAATTTATAAATTTAAGTGATCCCAATAATGATGAAAAAGTTGATTTAGAATTTTTAATTCTTAAGGAAAAAATATAATAATAATAATAATAATAATAATAATAATACATCTTCCGAATTAAATATTCAATAATTATTCTAAGCGTAAACCGGAAAAATTAAAGACATAAATCTAAAATTTAGTTTGATCACAATTATTTCAAATTTAAATATAACATGATTTATTCCATCATCCACAACATCATACCTTCACCCGGATTCCTCAACCTGAAAGTCATGATAATAATAGGGGTGAGTTTCATCTCGCTCAATAGGGATATATCTGTTAATATTTAATATAACATGAAAATCATTCATATAATTACAACAGTAAATTCATTAATTTCCTCTTTTTCCTCTGACTAGTCAGTTACTGCATATAGCATTGCGGGTTCACCCCGAAGATATGTTTGATCTTGGACCCTTTTCATGCCCCCTAGCTTATATGAATTTATTTCCTCTTGATGTATATTGCAATCAATGAAATATAATCATGGAACATTAAATAAAGACGAATACTATAAAAAATCCCTACCTTAATAATCGCAGATATTCGATGTAGAAAAATGAACAGTAAATTGATGGGCCGTCATAGCCACCATTATCATCGTCAAATTGCATAGGATTTTCATAGCCAACCTCTGAAATAGTGTCTTCGTCTTCCTCATCATAGATAGGTGGACCATCATAACCATTAGTCTCCTCGTCAAAGTTTGAAAATTCTTCATAGCTAATCTTCGGTATAATGTCGTCGTTTTCTTCATCAAAAATTGGTAGTTCATCGTAACCATCATCCTCCTTATTTGACAAGATATGTAGGGATGGATAAAAATCAAACCATATCCATCGCGATAGTTTTGATCATTGCCTCCATTGCCTACCTCGCACGCTCGATCTCGATCAGTCGTGAGATGCGCGGTGACGATGTAAAAAATTCTTGTTGATGGATGCGAAACGTGATTATCCGTTGTGTCAACAAGTCGATCTGTTGACATTGTGCGATATCGTTCATGCGTTATGGATCCTGACTGGACAACATGGTTCGGGAGCATAGTCTGGTCTCTGAATACCAACTGATACAGGTAGAAACCACATATAAATGAACAACGAACAAAAGCAATACAAATCTTCGCGAAGAAACGTAAATTCCAATGAAAAGAGAATAATCTCAAAACTTAATAATATTCAACCTCCCTAAAAATAATAACAAAACAAATATTTATAGGATTAAAGTCCTACAACAATAAAACTCCTAACTATTGAAAACTCTTAAAAGATAATAAACCTAATAAAATAAAAAGATAATAAACCTATTAAAATAATCTTAATAGATAATAATATATATTTAATCCTTATCTCCATCAGAAGCCCTACCACAAAATCCATTGTTATGTGCTCCCATTTCCATTCATGAAAGTTAAGGGGCTTGAGCAAACCAGATGGTCTTTGGTGTTCAGCTTTAACTTAATTGACAAATCAAACATTTTTCTACAAAAGTTCCTATATCACTTTTCATACTTCGCCACCAAAACACTTCTCTTAAATCTCGATACATTTTTGTACCTCCAGGGTGAGCCGTGGTACGATTGCACAAAGTGAGCTTCTTCGAGAATTTCTTTTTAAGTCCTTCTTTAGAACGCATAATCTCCCTTCATAAGTCAAAGTACTATCATTTATTATAACAAATCCTTTTACATTCCCTTCACGAGCTTTTTCTTTTATTTTGCTCAAAAAATTATCTCGAGGTTGAGCTTCTTTTATTTTCTCTCTCAGAGTAGGTTGCACCACCAAAGATGCTGGTACTATCTCTATGCTTTTTGGTGGTACCACTACTTTAATTCTCATCCTGGCAAATTTTCCCATAAGATATTCTTGTTCAAATATCGCTTGACATTTTCTCCTTTTGTTTTACGACTAAATGCATCAAAGACCAACATTGGCTTTACCCGGATCATAGCTAATAGTGCAATCGTAGTCACTCACCAATTCCAACCACCTTCGTTGCATCATGTTTAGCTCTTTCTGAGTAAACATATACTTCAAGCTTTTGTGGTCGGTGAAGATTTCACATTTCCCTCCATATAGGTAATGGCGCCAGATCTTTAATGCATGCACTACATCAGCTAAATCTAGGTCATGAGTAGGATAATTTAACTCGTGTGGCTTTAGTTGTCTTGAGGCATAGGCAACCACTTTACCATGTTGCATTAGCACGCATCCCAAACCTAGTTTTGATGCATCACTATAAATAACAAAGTCTTTAATGGGGTCAGTAATTGTTAATACTGATGCATAAGTTAGCATTCGCTTCAACTCCTGAAAGCTTTCTTCGCATTTCTCATTCCATTGGAACTTCTCCCCTTTCTTGTCAGTCAAGTCATAGGCACAACTATCTTTGAAAATCCTTCAATAAATCTCCGATAATAGCCTGCCAAACCTAGAAAACTGAGAACCTCATTCGCATTCGTAGGTGTACTTCATTCGTTGATCGCTTCAACTTTAACTGGGTCCACTTCAATTCCTTGAGCAGTGATTACATGTCCAAGAAATACCACTTGATCTAGCCAAAACTCGCATTTCATGAATTTCGCATATAACTTTTTCTTGCGAAGTGTTTCTAGCACTATTCTTAAGTGCACAGTATGTTGTTCTCTATTTTTGAATATACAAGTATATCATCTATAGACCATGACGAATTGGTCTAGATACAAATGAAACACTCTATTCATCAAGTCCATGAATACTGCTGGTGCATTACTATTAACCCAAAAAATGGCATTACTACAAACTCATAATGTCAATATCGGCTTCTAAATGCGGTTTTCGGAATATCACTCTATTTAACTTTTAACTGATGATATCCGAATCTCAAGTCAATCTTAGAGAAAGTGTTGTCACATCTCAATTGATCGAACAAGTCTTCAATCCTCAGTAACGGGTACTTGTTCTTCACTGTGAGTCGATTAAGTTCTCTATAATCGATACACATTCTAAGTGACCCATCTTTTTTCTTTACAAACAGAATTGGGGCTCCCCACGATGATACACTAGGTATAATTAATCCAAAATCCAAAAGTTCTTGTATTTGAGCCTTTAACTCTTGTAACTCCTTTGGCACTATCCTATAGGGTGCCTTAGATATAGGTGCTTCCCCATGTACCAAATCTATTCCAAATTCAACCTGACGATTTGGAGGAACTTCCGGCAAGTCTTTTGGAAACACATCCAAAAATTCTTGTATAATTGGTACATCATTAGGCATCACTTCGGCTGTCGGGGTATCTACTAATCTCACTAGATATCCTTGACAATTTTTCTCGACATTTTTCTTGCCTTTATTACCAATATCACTCGTGGTACTGCCTTAGACTTTATCCCATAAAATTTCATCTCATCATTTTTTGACAGTTTGAATATCATCTCTTTCTCGTGACACTTGATGTCTGCCTGATATCTATTAAGCCAATTCATACCTAAGATTACGTCAAAATCCTTCATCTTAATTATGTATAGATCAACTTTAAGATATTTTCCCCTATATTTACTTCAACATCCTTATTCACTGAGTCAGTTGTTATCGAATTTCCAGATAGCAAGCCAACCTCAAGGGGTTCACTTACTCTAGCACTCTTATGTTCTAATATAGCATGAAATTTTGCAGATAAAAATGAATGTGTGGCACCCGTGTCGAAAAGTACAAGAGCAGGTATTCCCGAGATGGTTAGCATACCTGACATTGTACCCGGGTTCTGATCAACTTCTTCCTGAGTCATAGCATACATTCGAGCTCTACCTCCAGATGTTTGTTCTCTTCTTTCCCGCTTAATTTTTAAAAGAGGACAATTAGAGACTACATGTCATGGCTTTTTACACTTGAAGTATTTTCCTTGTCCAACTAAACATTCTCCAAAATGATTCTTCTTGCATTTTGGGCAAGTTGGCCTGTCTGCTTGCATAGTTGGGCGTACATTTCCATTAGTCTTTACTTGTTTATTTTGATTTTGATTTTTATTATGTTTTGTCACGTCCCATTTTTTTTCTCAAGTAAAATGACCAACTTTTGTTCCTCTTCGTCCCCAGCAAAACTTGTCTCCACCTCGTGATTCCTTCTCATCATCACCGAATACTCCAAATCTCCTTGAGCAGATAATATTCCTAATAGTTGTGCTCGAAGTCCCCTTCTATACCTCAGAGCCTTTTTCAAATCAGTATCCACTAGATATGGAGCAAACCGACTTAGTTGATTGAACTGTCTCTCATACTCTCTGACAGTCATGTTTTTTTGTTTAAAGTTAAGGAAGTCTATCTCCTTCTTGTCTCGTTATGATTGTGGGAAAAACTTTTACATTACAATCACTTTGAACTCATCGCATGTTAAAGCATTCTACTCTTCCTCGATCTTAGTCCACCAATACCCTTTCCACCAATGATCAGCGTCTTCGGTGAGTTGGAAAGCAGCACGTACAACTCTATGTTTGTCTGTGCAACCAATAAGTCAAAAAACCCTCTGAGAAACTCAACAATTATATCTCTAGCAGTAGCATTGTTATTGTTGTTGTTGTTGTTTTTGTTGTCCCCGTTATTCTGCACACCTCTGAGAAACTCAACAATTATATCTCTAGCAGTAGCAGTGGTTTGATTTCATGTGTTAGTGGAGTTCTCACCATTGACTTGATTTCCACGACAGTGAGCCATATTCCTAAGGCCATACATAATGTATTATTATTATTTATCCCAAGTTATTAATGGATTTTGCATGAAATATCTAACTTAAAATCTAAATATCATAATATAATGGTCAAATAAATTAGTATCAATTAAAGGACAACTAAACTTTATATATAATACAGATTTATTTATAAATAATTGCAATACATAGACTCGTCTATCTTTACCGATCCATGTCTTCATTTTCCTCCGGATCGTCTTCTGGATCTTCTTCCGGGTCTTCGTCTAGGTTTTCTTCCGATTCCTCATCTTCTTCCATAGCCTCATTGTTCGAAAACTTAATCCATTTACGGTATAATCTGGTAGTAAATGTCCCGTAGTTGATTTTAGGTCAGTCATCAGGCCCGTCATACTCCAATAATGAGACATAAAGCTTTCCAACCTTGACGTTCCAAAACAAGGGTAAGCTATCAATCACTCTATGGGAGGCATCGCGTTCGTTTGGAGCGTTGATGACATTCTTGACATTGTACCACAACTTGTGAATTTTAACTATATATTCTCCAATGCTATCCCCCTCCTCAATTTGATAGTTGAAATAATGGTTGAGTTGGTTAATGGAATGGTTCAGACCCCAATTATTATTATTATTGTTCTTTCTTGCAGTGTGGTGAGTGCGAGTTCCTGCCATCTATATATATGTGCATTTGCAACTATAAGTCTATTTTTACATTTTTCTTAAGGAATACAAGATTTACATTCGTCTAACATTTAAACTGGTATATATTATATTTCTAAAGCAGAATATAGTAACATGGAATCATAATAAGATACTGTAAGTCCAAGCGGCTACGATAATCTAGAGGGGGTGGATAGATTATCTCTATCTTTCCGATTATGCCCTCTTTTTCGAAACAAACAAGTCAATACAATAGTAAATGTGCGGGAAGTAAATAACATGCGTCGATTTATAGAGGTTCAACCCACCTAGGGCCTAATCCTTTACCATCCCAGTATATCCGAGATGGATTTCAAATAGAAAAAAGATTTTATTAATTACCAAAATTAATACAACACCTTACAACATCACCTTGAAGAGCACCACACTCTTCTTCAACACCACCTATGATATTACCACAATCTCTCTTGAAGATTACCACAATCTCCAACGGCACCTTGTGAAGATCACCACAATCTTCAACCTTGAAGAACACCAAAGTTTTCAACACCTCTATCACCTAGATCACCCAAGTGTATTCACGAGAATACTCACAAGGATGTCTTGTGTTGAATGATGACCAAAATCAAGATTACAACTCAATAATGAATATTACAATTTGAGTGCAAGTGTAATCAAGAAATGAAAGCCTAGACCTCAAGATGTGAAAGTGATAAGCTAGGCAAATTACAACAAGAATAATAACAATGAAGAGCTAATGTGTTTTCTTGAATGTATCTTGTTGTGTTGTATCTCAATTGTTGTTTTGGTTGCTCTAAAACTTCCTCTATTTATAGGAGATGATTGATCATGTATAGGCATCTCTTGGGGATTGAAAATCTACAGAAAAATACAATTAAAATCAAGAATATAGCTGTTAGAAATCAATCCCACATTTAAGGAAATTGGTCTGCTGCACAACGGTCAGAATTTGCTGTCAAAACCTTAGGGCGACCAGTCGCGCACAAATAGACGTTTGAAAATAAGAACATAACTTTACACAGGGCGACCGGTCGATGGGGGGTCCGACTGATCGACCATGTGCCCATCAGGTCGACCATCTCAAGAAATAAGTTCAGTCCGTTCTATTTCGTAAACACACCCAGCTCCCGCGCGACTTGCGGCCGACACCTGTCGGTCGGGTCGACTTGCTCGATTTTCTTCCATTGCATTTTATCTGTTTCAAACTACATCTCCAGGCACGGGTTGCCCTATAGGGTGACCGGTCCAACGCGAAACGGAAGTGTTGTCCAATTTTTATCGTAAATAAACTTCAAGAAATACTCCGAAAAATTAGTAAAAACATTTTAAAACAATTGGGAGTATTTGAACAACATTTTTGAACATTATTTTGGTATAAAAACTCTTTAAAACAAAATCATCAAAATCATGAGAAAAACATATATCAAACAATCTCCCCCTTTTTGATGATTACAAACCAAAACAATTTTTAGAAATATTGAGAGGTCGAATTTTAAAATCAAAAAACGATTTTCCGGTAAAACATCTAACCGTTTAGAAGCGACCAAATTTCCAAAATAAAAATAGCAACCAACTAAGGGAGTAAATATTTTCCAAATATTAGCACAAGCTCCCCCTATCATCATGCACATCAAGAATAAAATAGAAGCAATCAACCAAAAGCTAAAAGCTCCGCTTTTACAAATAGAGCTTAAGAATCAAGATCTTATAAGCTCCCCCTGTCAATAAAACAACATTAGTCAAGTAAATAAGTCCATAATGCAACAATTGGACTAAGTAAATTTCACAGCTTTTGACTTTAAGAGGCCATAGCTTATAGCTTCTTTCACGAACTTATATTAGCTTTTATGAGCTAATGAGCTTATAACTTGTTTCTCCCCCTTTGGAATCATCAAAAACAATGTTAGCACGATAGAAACATCATATACCCATATCAAAGTGCGTAATTTATTGAGCTATTGATCATTAAACTTAGAATTCCAAAAGCAAAGGGAAGAGTTGATCAAAAGACTTGTAAAAACTTGTGAAAGCTCATTTAAATTGCAAAACATGATCTTTATAAAAATATAAGACATTTGAAAGTGAGAGAGTCATGTAAGTGATGAATTTTCCTTAGAAACAATTTATCACACTTGGCGGACATCAAATATAAAAAAAGATGTGTAGCCCTTAGAAAAATTTTGCCAAGCCAATATATCATCACCATTTTGCACAACATATCATTCAACCAACTATCCAACATATTCTCAAGGTTTCAACCCAACTAAGATAAATATAACCAACTAAGCAAATGCCAACAAGTAAGAATCAAAAGAAGCACTTTTACCATCAAGTACTTCAACCTTTCATCCAAGATATCAAACAATGCCATTTTGCAAAAATAAGAGTATTTTTACCATCAAATACTCCATCAAAGCTATTACCACAAGAAATCAAAAGCTACTAGCATTCTCGCTAGTTCATCCCTTTAAGAACAAAAAAAGCAAGCAAATATCATTAGTGCAATAGAATTACACAAAATAGTTCATACACATGCATTACATCAAGGACAAGATAAAATATGCAAAGATAATATTATAAACACGGGGTAGGGACATCAATCCTCATCCGAAGAGAAGCAAGCTGCAGGGAGAAGCTCTTTGATGAATTTCTTAAATCTCCCCATTTTGCTCTTCAATTTTGCGTTTTCTTCATTTGCTTCCCGGAGCTCTTTTCTAAGAGATGCAACATCTCAAAATATTTCTCTTTCCACTTTTTCCATTCTCTTTTTGAGACTTAAATCCTCAACATCTGGCTCGTTTTCATATTCTCCATCGTCTCATTCATTATAGTCATCTTCTTCATTCCCCACATTCTCTTCTTCCCCATCTTCTTGTTCCCCTTCGACATTACCTCTTCCAATATTTTCAACCTCATTGTCATTAAAGAAGTCATCCCGAGGTTGTTGTGGATTTCGAGCACGTCCCCTAGCGGTTTTAGTGGGAACCCGTGGTAAAGTTCGTCGCATTCTTACCATTTGTAGAATGTTATCATTATCATAATCATTATGACGAATTTCAGTATTCATCTCATTCTTCGGGTAGCCCGATAGGTATAGAAGTCGACAAATCAAGTTCCCCAATGTATATTTCTTCTTAGTAAGCCTTCTTGTTTCAGACAAACAATACACAAAAATAGCCGCATAATTTACTCTTTCACCCCGGATGATTTTATAGGTAAGAAAAAGCTCGAGATTACTCGGAAGTTTCACTTCTTTACCACATACACAATATGAGCATATGATAGACACAATTCGATAATTCGGCGGCATTGCCGAGAAGGTTACTTCCGGAAACACTCCCAAAAATGTTTTCACTTCATCTAGTGAAACACCAAAAAGATCGTCATTACAATGAGTGCAATCCACATTAACAACTCCATCATTAAGCACATTGAAATGATCACAAATGTCGGCAAATGTCCAAGAAAAATGCCTACCATTGACGAAGGTATGAAGTTCTAAAGGATTATTTTCCATAGCATCAACGATCCACATATTTGCATAAAATAGTTTTATAAGCTCATCATCATAATGCAAACACGGATTATCCCATAATGATACCCAATCTTGAATTTCAAAGTAAGCCCTAATTTCCGGATATTCATCAGGAAATGCTAAAAATCGAACCATACGAGTGCAAGCAATTTTCTTGTCATTCAATCCAATACTTTCATAATGCTCCTCCGCAAGTTTATTCAAAAATCGAAATCTATTTGCTCTAGAGGGAGGTTCGGAAAGAAGTGACAACTTACTAGAGTCCCAGTGAATATTCGATTTTAAAATCCCGGTTCTCAATTCAACAATCTCCTCTTCCGTAAGCCGGTTTTGATTATCTCTTTGTGGAACATCATCTTGTTGGGGGTTAGAAGAAGATTCTCCCTTTGCTTCCTTCTTCTCTTTTGAGGATTTCATCCGGTGAATTGACGGGGTGCCATGAAAACAAGATGAATTTGAGTGATATAAACTCACAGATGGAACAATTTGAGAGATAATGAGAGATTTTGTGAAAATCTTGATGAGAATTGGAGATAGGGTTGAAGGTTTTAAAAGAAGTGAATGAAGTTTAGAAAGTCCCCTGTTTTACAAAGTGGGTCTGTCCGTCTGTTTCACCCAGGCGACCGGTCGACAGGGGTATCGACCGTTACCTGCTATGGGTACCAGTTTTTTCCGAAAACAAATGTGATGGAAAATTACAAATCGAACCCCAAACGTTTTAAAAATGTGCAAACGTGCACATATGGGATATATCCAATTTTTACGAGCCAATAAAAATTAAGAGACTCGATTAAAACAACAAGATTTCAAAAAGTGCCCCTTTTAAAAAAATCGGCAAATCCATTTAATGGAACTTAAGAGAAATGCAATGAAATAGTTTGAAGGAAAAGCGCATGATTAAGACATGAAGAACATCGAGTTCTATAAATAATACGAGTAAACGTACCTCGATAGTCTAAGGTCCTCTTGATGTTAGTCCAAGTGGCTACGATAATCTAGAGGGGGGGTGAATAGATTATGGCGATTTTTCGCAAATCACCCTCTTTTTCGAATCAACAAGTAAATGACAAGAATGTAAATACGAAAATTAAACAACACTCGTTGATTTAAAGAGGTTCAACCCACCTAGGGGCTAATCCTCTACCACCCCAGTATCTCCGGGATGGATTTCAAAAAGAAAAAGATTTTATTAATTACCACAATTAATACAACACCTTGAGGATCACCACAATCCTCTTACAACACCTTCAAGGAGATTACCACAATCTTCATTCACCACCTTTGAAGAGTACCACACTCTTCAAACACCTATCACCTAAATCACCCAAGTGTATTCTTACCACAAGAATACTCACAAGGATGCCTTGTGTTGAATGATGGACAAAATTCAAGATTACAACTCTATGAAACCAATACAAAGATTGAGTGCAAGTGTAATCAAGAATCAAAAAGCCTAGACCTCAAAGATGTGCAAGTGAAAGATTTTAGCTATTACAACAAGAATGTAAAAATGAAAGCTTGAACAATTTGCGAGATTTCTTGTTGTGTATTTTGCTTGTATGTGTTGTGTCTTGTGTCTTCAATTCATCCTCTATTTATAGGGAAGCTTCACCAACATAGGCTCCCAACATAGGCTCCTCTATCTTCACTTTTGTCTACAAAAAGAAGATCACAAGATGTAGAAATATTGTACAAAATTGAAAAGCAAATCTTGATGTCACAGTTGCAACGGTTGGAATTTTTCTTTGTCAAAAAATAACATAGGGCGATTTGGTTGCCTGTTAAAGATTTCGACCGTTCGAAAAAAATAGTGCGATCCAGGTAGGGGTTGCAGGGGGGTGCGACCGGTCGAGGTGGGGTGCAACCGGTCGACCTCACCCTTGACCGGTCCCCCTCCCTCTTTTTTCAAGACCTGTAAGTTCTGTTTCGTGTTTCTTATCTTCAGGTACCGGTCGACCACTTTGGGCGACCGGTCGACCTCCCCTTTTAAATGTTGTCCGATTTTTTTTCAAAAATAAACTTAAAGAAATACTCCAAAAAATTAGTAAAAACATTTTAAATCATTTGGAAGTATTTAGACAACATTTATAAACATAATTTTGGTGTAAAAACCAATTTAAACAAAACCATCAAAAGTGTTGTCCAATTTTTATCAAATTAAAAACTCTAAGAAATACTCCAAAAATTAGTAAAAACATTTTAAATCATTTAGGAGTATTTGGACAACATATAAAAACATTGTTTTGGTATAAAATCTTATTAAAACAAAATCATCAAAATCTTGATAAAAACATTTATCTAACACTTGACACATTATGACAAGTAGCCATTGGTGAAGATATATAAATCCTATATAATTCTTAAACAAATCTTGTACAAAACAAAATGATACAAGTGTAGGCTAAAGGCAAAGATATATATCACAAATGTGCTAAAGATTTGCAAATCCTTAAGTCTAGAATGCACATGAGATTAAAAAATCATTCAAGGTCTCTTTTTCAAAAGATTTTAAGAACACACATGTATATGAGACCTTATTAAAAAATATTTTGAAAAATTATTTCATTATTAAAACACAAATAAAAACATGCATAATAACAAAACAAAATGCATATAAATAGGGAGATACGGTGTACCAATTGCGCATTTTCCATGGGTTGTGTCTTTCCCATTGTTGATGATATCTTCCCCTTTGAAAATCATTTTGTTGATGATAATTTCTCCAATTGTTCCATTTCCACGTATTGTGGCCTTCCCATTGTTGAAAGTGTCTTTCTCTTGGAAAATTAGTGTGGTGATGTCTTCTCCTTTGATCAAATGAGACGGTCATTTGATGTCTTCTTAGCGGTATGAATTTTCCTTGATTATTATTCCGCCGGGTACCTAATACGACATTAATTTGTGGTACCCTCAAGTGTTTGGATCCTTTAGGATTAGCTTTGAGACTTTTAGGTCTCCAACAATAATTAGAGCTATTTCTAGCCCGACAAGTATTTATCGTATGACCCTTTTTACTACAATAGAAGCATGTAATAATTCTAGAAGTGTAATGACCAACATGCTTAGAGACTTGACTATTTTTCATATGATGATCAAGTCCTTGTTTCAATTTATCACAACTATGAATATCAACAATATTGGACATTTTATCGGTACTCAAGTTGAATTTAGATAAATCCTTTTTCATGCAATTAATATCCTCAACAAGAGTACTATTTTCTTTTTCAAGGTTTCTAACCTTATCAAGTGTGGTGCTGTGAGCACATGAAAGTGATTCATAGGAAGTAAATAAACTATCCTTATCATTTTTCAAAACATTGAATTCTTTTTTCAAATTTTTGTATTTAACAAGTAAGCTTTGGAATTCATTTTGAAGCTCATCATAATCATTAAGCAAATCACTATAATCATTCTGCAATTCATTATCATAAGAAGTAGAAGGTTTAGAACTTACCTCGTTTTCTTCTTCGAAGCCCATAAGACATCGTTCATATTCATCATTGTTGGAGGTTGTAGGAAGCTCATCCCATGTTGTTGGATTTGATGTTGTATCTAATTGAGAAGTAGATGCTTTTAAGTGGCTCTTTTCATTTGCATATACTTCTTCTAATTTTCTCCATATTTCATGTGCCGATTTAATTCCTACAATATGATCATATTCCAAAATGGTAAGTGAACAATACAAAATATTAAGAGCTTTACCATTTAAGGAGATGATTTTCTTTTCTTCATCATTGAGCTCCTTGAGGACTTTGGAGGTGTGAGGTGTGTCTATCATCGGAATAGATTCTCCATTGACGACCATGTTCCAAATATCGAACCCGCAGCCTTGTAGATAACATTCTATTCTTTTTTTCCAAAATGTAAAATTTTTGGAATCAAATAGTGGTGGCTTGGTAGTGGATGCGCCGGTAAGGTAGACTTCATTCGTAGCCGATGATCGTTCCTCTTTACTCGCGATGTGGAATGAGCTTGCCAAAGAGTTTGGCTTTGATACTACTTGTAAGTCCAAGCGGTTACGATAATCTAGAGGGGGGTGAATAGATTATCTCCATCTTTTCGATTATGCCCTCTTTTTTGAAACAAACAAGCCAAGATAATAGTAAATGTGCGGGAAGTAAATAACACGTGTCAATTTATAGAGGTTCAAGCCACCTAGGGCCTAATCCTCTACCACCCCAGTATATCCGGGATGGATTTCAAAAAGAAAAAAGATTTTATTAATTACCAAAATTAATACAACAATACCTTGAAGAGCACCACACTCTTCTTCAACACCACCTATGAGATTACCACAATCTCTCTTGAAGATTACCACAATCTCCAACGGCACCTCGTGAAGATCACCACAATCTTCAACCTTGAAGAACACCAAATTCTTCAACACCTCAATAGCACCACACTCTTGAAACACCTATCACCTAGATCACCCAAGTGTATTCTTTCCACAAGAATACTCACAAGGATGTCTTGTGTTGAATGATGACCAAAATCAAGATTACAACTCAATAATGAATATTACAATTTGATTGCAAGTGTAATCAAGAAATGAAAGCCTAGACCTCAAGATGTGAAAGTGATAAGCTAGGCAAATTACAACAAGAATAATAACAATGAAGAGCTAATGTGTTTTCTTGAATGTATCTTGTTGTGTTGTATCCCAATTGTTCTTTTGGTTGCTCCAAAACTTCCTCTATTTATAGGAGAGGATTGATCATGTATAGGCTCCTCTTGGATATTGAAAATCTACAGAAAAATACAATTAAAATCAAGAATATAGCTGTTAGAAATTAATCCCACAATTTAAGGAAATTGATGCCGCCGACAACGGTCGAATTTCTTTGTCAAAACCTAGGGCGACCGGTCGCGCACAAATAGACGTTTGAAAATAAGAACATAACTTTACACAGGGCGACCGATCGACGGGGAGTCCGACCGGCCGGCCCTGTGCCCAGCCGGTCGACCATCTCAAGAAATAAGTTCAGTCCGTTCTGTTTCAGAAACACACTCCCAGACATCGGTCGATGCAGGGGCGACCGGTCGACCTGCTCGATTTTCTTCCGTTGCATTTTATCTGTTTCAAACTACATCTCCAGGCACGGGTTGCCCTATAGGGCGACCGGTCCAAGCGGCTACGATAATCTAGAGGGGGTGGATAGATTATCTCTATCTTTCCGATTATGCCCTCTTTTTCGAAACAAACAAGTCAATACAATAGTAAATGTGCGAGAAGTAAATAACATGCGTCGATTTATAGAGGTTCAACCCACCTAGGGCCTAATCCTTTACCATCCCAGTATATCCGAGATGGATTTCAAATAGAAAAAAGATTTTATTAATTACCAAAATTAATACAACACCTTACAACATCACCTTGAAGAGCACCACACTCTTCTTCAACACCACCTATGATATTACCACAATCTCTCTTGAAGATTACCACAATCTCCAACGGCACCTTGTGAAGATCACCACAATCTTCAACCTTGAAGAACACGAAAGTTTTCAACACCTCTATCACCTAGATCACCCAAGTGTATTCTTTCCACAAGAATACTCACAAGGATGTCTTGTGTTGAATGATGACCAAAATCAAGATTACAACTCAATAATGAATATTACAATTTGAGTGCAAGTGTAATCAAGAAATGAAAGCCTAGACCTCAAGATGTGAAAGTGATAAGCTAGGCAAATTACAACAAGAATAATAACAATGAAGAGCTAATGTGTTTTCTTGAATGTATCTTGTTGTGTTGTATCTCAATTGTTGTTTTGGTTGCTCTAAAACTTCCTCTATTTATAGGAGATGATTGATCATGTATAGGCATCTCTTGGGGATTGAAAATCTCTGAGAAAAATACAATTAAAATCAAGAATATACATTGTTAGAAATCAATCCCACATTTAAGGAAATTGGTCTTGCCGCACAACGGTCGAATTTTTTCATCAAAACCTAGCGGCGACGGTCGCGCACAAATAGACGTTTGAAAATAAGAACATAACTTTACGCACAGGCGGCACGGCCGACGGAGTCCGGCCCGCCCGTGCCCAACCGGTCGACCATCTCAAGAAATAAGTTTAGTCCGTTCTGTTTCAGAAACACACTCCCAGACATCGGTCGACGCAGGGGCGACCGGTCGACCTGCTCGATTTTCTTCCGTTGCATTTTATCTGTTTCAAACTACATCCCCAGGCACGGGTTGCCCTATAGGGCGACCGGTCCAACGCGAAACGGAAGTGTTGTCCAATTTTTATCGAAAATAAACTTCAAGAAATACTCCGAAAAATTTGTAAAATATTTTAAAACAATCGGGAGTATTTGGATAATATTTTTAAACACTGTTTTGATATAAAAACTCTTTAAAACAAAATTATCAAAATCATGAGAAAAACATATATCAAACAGATACATCATGATATAAATGAGCATACTGATACAATTGTATAATGTAAATTGCATTAATAATTCCATACCTTGAGAAGATCGGCAAGATATGATGGAGGTGGATGTTATTACACTATTTTATTGTATATAAAGTTTAACTTTTATTAATTTTTTTTTAAAAAAACTATGCATTCTAATTTTCAATTTTTTTAAACAAGCTTACAGGAACGTAGACCCTCCCTGATACCACTTGTAACGACCCAATTTTATGAATTAAAGTATTCTAAAAATATTATTAAGAAAACACGAATTTATAAATTTGAGTGATCCCAATAATGATCAAAAAGTTGATTTAGAATTTTTAATTCTTAAGGAAAAAAATATAATGATAATAAAATAATAATAACAACAACAACAACAACAACAACAACAACAACAACAATAACAACAACAACAACAACAACAACAACAACAACAACAACAACAACAACAACAACAACAATAATAATAATAATAATAATAATAATAATAATAATAATAATAATAATAATAATAATAATAATAATAATAATAATAATACATCTTCCGAATTAAAAATCCAATAATTATTCCAAGCATAAACCGAAAAAATTAAAGACATAAATCTAAAATTTAGTTCGATCATAATTATTTCAAATATAAATATAACATGATTTATTCCATCATCCATAATATAAATATAACATGATTTATTCCATCATCCATAACATCATATCTTCAGCCGAATTCCTCAATGTGAAAGTCATGATAATAATAGGGGTGAACTTCATCTCGCTCGATAGGGATATATCTGTCAATATTTAATATAACATGAAAAACATTCACATAATTACAACAATAAATTCATTAATTTCCTCTTTTTCCTCTGACCGATTACTGCATATAACATTGTGGGTTCAACCCGAAGATACGTTTGATCTTGGACTCTTTTCATGACCTCTAGCTTATGAATTTATTTCCTCTTGACATATATTGCAATCAATGAAATATAATCATGGAACATTAAATAAAGACAAATACTATAAAAAAATTCCTACCTTAATAATCGCAGATATTCGATGTAGAAAAATGAACAGTAAAAGTCCTAATCCTCGACCCCTTTGTATTCTACATTAAATAAAATTATAATTAATATGTAATTTTAATAATTAAAACTAATTATGAAAGATTTTGTGAAAAATATTGAAAAAGGGCTTGTGATTTGTGAATATATATATATATATATATATATATATATGAAACTTGAAGTAGAAAAAATACTTATACCTTATAATTATTAAAAATGTGGTGTAAAATTGTGTGTGAAATTACACATATTTATACTAGTTAATTCTAACCCCTAAACCCCTAAACCTAAATTAGCCCCTAAAATATATAACCCCTAAGTCCCCTAAAATATATAACCCCTAAGTTCCCTAAAATAACCCCTAATTAACCCCTAAACTAATTAATGGTTATCACAAAGTGTATTTTCACATAGATTTGCATGATGGTAGTGAAAATTGTTTTGAAGTATTTTAAATGAATATTTTCCATTCGAAAGTGAAAATTAAAAATCACTTTATTTCTACTGAAAATTTTCTAAATAAATATATTTCATTTTCTGGAATAGATGGAAAGTGGAAAATCACCATTGAAAACACAAGCATATATTCATGGTCTTAATTAGCGAGTTCTAAGATTTTGTATCTTCAATAGTAGAGGTTGAAGAAATCTGGTGCCATCACAACATACCATTATTACCATCAGCACAAAGTACATTTATATGTCATCACATTGACAGAATGATCCTTTTTGAAAGAATATAAAAGAATATCCAATTATGAAGTAATATATATTATTATATTTGTTTATTTCTAAACTCAACCATAGAGTGAGAACAAATTAACAAGTGGTAAACTGCACACCCCCGCCCCCCCCAACACTAAATGTGAACGCTATATGTAATAATATTACACACCAAACTCACACGTCTGTCCTTTGGCCAAACATACACACTCGTACCCACCCCCAACCATGCATTAATTTCTATAACTCCAAATAATTTGTCGCCATTTTACACACATCTACACATACTAATATGTGCGTATATATTTATTTTGAAATATTCGAACCTTGAAATTTAGAAAAGTGATGTACATGTACAAATTCTGTAAATTATATTCCAATTAACAATTCAAGAATCAAGCTCAAACCCGCAAGCCTAACAATCTACAATTAGCTAGCCCAAAGAAGCACAATAGTCCAAAATGTTTATATTATATCAAAGGCTCATATGGCCCAAATCCTAATCCTCATATATAAATATCCATTTCTAATTCATTTACAAGGTATATACAATTATAAATTAATTGAATTTCTCTCCAAGCATCATACTGAATTAAATCGGATGGGGACACGTGGTTTCAGGAACGAAGGCACATTGGGGCCAAAGAGTTCACTGACCCCCTGAAAATTTGAAAAACATTAGAGGTATTTTGATAATTTCACTGTATAATCTACAAAAAGAAGAAGAAATTACAGAAAATAGGGAAAAAAGACTATTATTAAACACTTTATAATACATAAATATAATCTTCAATTCCTTGATTCTTTTTTTCCCTGCCCATTTGCGAATCTTGAAAAATCTTTGAGTTATCCATTTTGTTTTTCCTTTTTTCTCAAAGTTTTGTACATTTTTTTGCTCCACTAACTTGAGCTGGAATCTTGGCATTATTCTCTTGTGCCTCTATTTGTCTCTTTTGAGATTTAAGGTTTTCGTCAAGGCATAGAATCGTAGGGTTAAGTAGTCATTATATTACTAGTTGGCACTACCATGGTAGAAAGAGCATTTTCGACAATGAATATCATCACGAGTTTACTACCAAAGCTAATACGAGATCGGATATTGATGAACTATATTCTATACTTCTATATAATTTATTTTAAACATTAATTGGTACTTATTTAGAGTTGGTGTATTGTATTTCATTTTTATACTAATGACAGTTGGGCTTCTGAATCAAATTCCCGACTTCGTCTTTGTGTGTTTCCCAGGACAACCCAAACCCATATTTTTTCGTAATGTAGGATGAGAACCTAGTTTTTTGGAACTCCATACAGGGCATGTGTTGAGAAGAATTACTTTGAAATTAGGGAGCGGCATCAAGAAGGAATGAACGAATTGGATTTAAACCACTTTCTCATATAAAAAATCAGCTAGGTTGCAAGTTGTCCTTGCAGCTACAAGGGCGTAGCAAAAATGGACCTAAAGAAATCATGATTGGCAGATAAACCACGTAACTCAAAAAAATTTCGATTTCAGTTATTTGGATGTTGTGAGAACTTAGGAAGTTTGCCAAAAAAATCCACGAGTCCAAATCAATATTCGCCTATCTAGACATACTCTAAGACTCTAAGTTAGTTAGAATGTTGATTGGGATGGGTTTAGCTGGAAGTGTGGACATGCGGATTTTGCTCTCAAATTTTCCAACTTCTCACTTCAATATATCTCGAATCACAATTTTTCCCCCTAAATTATAGGACTTCTATACAAATTACAAATGGCGATTATTTTTTTGCAGGATTACTATTGTCAGCCGCCCTTGTAGCTAAATTACAATTATAAGCACTGTTCTAAATTTCTGTCTAATTAGCGTCCAGTGCTTTTTAGAACACTGATGATACAACGGATGAGTTCAAACTGCTACTACTAGCATTATGTGTGTGCATGTACATTTATGTATATTACTATATATATATATATATATATGTATGTGCTGATTTTTTTTTAAGTACATATATGTGCTGATTTCTGACTCTACCCCAATTGTTTATTCCCCCTAACACGGACAAAAATAAAGTCTTCATTTTCACACATCTATATAACTCACTCCAAACTTTTGACATTCTTCCCACACCTCAATTCCAAATAAATTAACCCTTCTCTTTTTTCTTGCGTATTTATTTCCAAAAGCAGAGGAAATTAAATTCAGAAAAATGGAGTCCCAATACAAGAACAGTAGCAATGGAGGGATTGAGAGCGGTGTAGCGGTGGCTAACAAGAACAAAATGAGGGGTTGGGACGTCGTTTTGAGGTTCTTGGCACTAGCGCTCAGCCTGACGGCGGCGGTGGTTCTCGGCGTCAATAAGGAGACGACGACGGTGGCGGTGACGCTGGTCCCGACTCTACCGCCGGTGAATATTCCGGTCACGGCTAAGTGGCATGACCTCTCTGCTTTTGTGTAAGTATAAATACTAACTTGCTTTAATTTAATTCCACGTAATAATATATACTTGACTATTTACATGCGACAAGAGATGATTAATTTTAAGAGCAATATATAAATCAATCATATTATGATTAAAATAATATGATACTCATGCTAAAAAAACCAAAATAATTATTTAACTACAATTCGTCGTTGAGAGGCGAATATATTAATCAATTCAGTATAATTAAATATCATGTGAATTGTGATCTGACAGTATGTAATGACTTTTTAATTTCTTCTCTTTTGAATTTGAGAAATTTTAAATATATGGCTTTAAAATAAATAAGTGTACTGTGATGCTTTTTTTAGCAAGACTGCAAAAGGATCAATTTGAGCCCTTCTTTTTCCTTGGTGAGAGATATTGACCAATATGGCAATTGAAAACTTTTAATTTTTTTTATCTACACAATAATGTAAACAATATATATATTTTTGTGGGCAAGAGGATTTAAACCTGGGTCACATTTTCAAGTTTCAATATTTTATTTATTTTATATATGTACTATTATATATAAAAAAATATACAAAAAATTTGGCAAATATAAATCTCAAAATTTTTTTGGCCTGAGTTGACCAACTCTTTCGCCTAAGTGGCCAAGGCAAGGAGCGGCCCCGGTGATATATCATCCACGCACATTAATTGACACAAAACGACACACACCATCAGAAGAAGATATGACGAACCTAGGAGCTTGCGTGCAGAAAGAAATGACTCAATTAGTAATATTATGAAAATGTAATTAGATAAATGAAAAATTGAAAAAGAAGGAAAAAAATCAACTTGGATATAATTAAAAAGAAAGAAAGGGAAAAAAAAAAGGAGTATTATACATTTATACTAGGGAATGCAGATCATGCACACTTCTGAAAATTAGGTTCTTACCAAACGAATTTACCAAGCGAAATGATTTTGTCACTAAATTTTACGATTTACCTGAGAATAAAAAATATTATTTTCCTCCAAATTATACCGACAAATCACCAGATTCGCGGTTTTTCAATTTACCGACAGATTTTTACGTAGGTATTTACCAATGATTTTAGATTACATTTGGTAAATATTTTACCTACAATGATATTATCTACAATGATTTTACCTACACTTTACAATTTTCTTAATATTTACCTACATATTTTTTTGTAGGTAAAATGGTTTTCTCTTGTAGTGATGCCAAACTGGAGGATACTATAAAATAAATATTACAAGAGAATTTGTTTGTTTTTGGAAGTCAAATAAAAAATATTACAGGAGCATTTGTTTGTTTTGGAAGTCAAATAAATATTACAAGAGAATTTGTTTGTTTTTTGAAGTATGTGCAATTTATGTTGTTAAAGAATCTAGGCGGCGAGGTTTAGAAATTAGAATGTGAATATTTGTCTTTTTGTTTAAAATTTCAAAAAAAAAAAAAAAAATTGGGGTGAGAAAATAGTTTAGAAAAATCACTTTAAAGAAAAAGTGTGAGGATGGTAAAAATAATAATGGTAATTGATGTAATATACATATGTATTTTGGATGGTGATTGAATGTCAAAAATTTTAGAAAAGAATGTCATTTAGAATTGGAGTTTTGTATTTAATCATTTGTAAGAATATTGATTCTTTTTAACAATTCATGCATGTTCTATTAGAACTTACATTTTCTCATTTTCTTTTTTTTTAATAAGCGAATAAATTTTAGTAGATCATTATTAACATTTATTTCTTTTAATTATTTGAAATCTGGCAAAAGCCTTAATAAGATCAACCCTGGAAATTTATTAGTGCTTAATATTATTAACACTCCAAAACTTATGTTAAATTAAGTGGTCCTGTAGATAATGCATGCACATCTTTCAAGTGTACTTTTATTTATTAAAAGAATAAGACACTAAGCAATTATCCATTTAATCCAATGCATTATATTATATAGTACATATTGTACCATGTTAAAATACTCATAAAACAAGTCTAATAGTGAATTAAAAGCGCATGAACTAATTACATTAAAGTTTCAAAACCAATACTTTTTACAATCCAGTACTACTTTAATTTGAAGTTTAAAATAATATTTCCAATTATTCATGAATGATACATTGATATATCATTTATTATATCTATACTCCCAACTAGAAACCGTCATGTACGATCGTATTCTCATTTAATGAGCCTAAAACTTTCGAACAGATTTCTTCTTCCACTTCGTATTCGATTTCATATTTCATATAGACGGATGAATAATACATGTCACTAAGATAAGCATAAATTTTGATTGTTTGTGTATTTTACACGTGTCATACATTCAATTAAATGATCATGTAATGATCTAAATAGAAAATTGGAACAAAAATCTGAATCACAAAACTTTGCCGAAGATTTAAGTAACTATTAAATATCTATTTCCAATTATTCAAAACCACAAAATTCAAACCCCAGTCTTGCGGCAAAGGATAAGCACGTACGTACGTGTCAAAGTGCACTAATTAAACAGAAGTGCATGGGAGCTGGGGTCCATCCAATTACATCAAAATGATAATATATATTGGCTAATATATAATATATTGATGATGCTATCAAATAATTTACAGTTATATTATATTTCTCAGCAGTTAACTTTTCTAAATATTACCAATATCATCAACTTGATCTCGAACTATTTGTAACATTTACAATAATTGAGGATATAATTCTAAAATGTAAGAATAAAAGCTTAGGTTGTTTTTGATATTTAGAAAAGTTGAATAATGTACTAGCAAAATATCTGCAAACTCTTTCAGTTGATCAACAAACGATTAGGAAAAAATATAAGATGAAATCGTACCTCAAGAGAGTACTTTCTGTAATTTTAAAAATTTTCTGATTTTTTTAATTACTCAAATCTCATTTTTTTTTATTATCTGAAATTCGTATGATCATACTTGACTATATCGTAATTGATACATTAAATAGTATTATTATACATTAACTGTAGTAAAATACTAATAATATATATTTGGCATGTATTCATGGCATTACTACTATATAAAGTAGAATAATAATTGTAATAAAGGGTTCAAACTGGTTGAACAAAGTATTCATTAAGTCCTGTTAAGGCAATTTTTGTAACAACATAGGTGATAATCTCACGCCACATCATCTATTCAATTTTCTTGTTCCATCTTGAATTCCAATTATATTGTATAGATGCCACGTATACTAAATAATATCATATATAATTGTACCACGTCACATTTAATTTATTCAGTGTATTGGAACACAAGATAAAATAGACAATAAAATAGGAGATCAAACCTATAAATTTTTTTTTAGCTAATTCTTCACAAAATCGTCTTTTTCAGGTTCTTTGTGGTGGCAAATATTGTAGCATGCGTTTATGCAGCCATCTCATTACTCCTAACATTGGCAAATAGGAGTGGGAAAAAGGGTATTACCATGTTGATCAACTTCCTTGACCTAACAATGGTGGCGCTACTATTTTCTAGCGTCGGAGCCGCCGTGGCCATCGGCCTTATGGGCTACGAAGGGAATTCGCACGTGCAATGGAAGAAAGTATGCAACGTGTTCGATAGATTCTGCGACCAGGCGGCAGCCGCCTTGGGCCTCTCCGGTGGCGCCTCGTTGGCGTTCTTCATGTTGGTGGTGCTTGCAACCTTGAACCTCCACAAGAAACACTAGACTATATAGAATGGAGTGTTTTTGGGTTGTGATCTTATATAGATGTGTCCCTATAGTGACTAGGTTTTTACCAATGTGTTGATTTTATAGCATGTATGGAATTTATGTTGTGAAAATATGACATCTTGAGTTTGTTTTTTTTTTTTTTTAATTTCATCATGTCCTTTTGTGAAATGAGATTTCAATATTGATTATGATATTTCAAGGTTTAAATTGAAATATTAAGAGAGAACTTTTGTGTTTTGATTAATAGTTTAAAATTAGTAGTTTCGAGTGTAAGTTTGCGAATGGGTTGTTTGAGTGGGCTTTTATTCCATTTAGCCCGAACCAAACAGTCCAAGAATTTCGTTATTCTTTTATGGGCTAATTTGAGTTGGGCCTCCATAGATAAGCTTCCAAAGGAAATAATGAACTCTAGTAAGGGCGGTTATCACTTATTAATAACGAAATGACGTTTTATTTGTTGTGGGATAGTTTAATTGTAGGTGTAGGTCAGCGTCTTTTATTTAAATTGCCTTCAATAGTTGGTGACCACACAATTTCTTAGATTTCTAAATTTTCATTATGAAATATTGTTATCTAAGATGCAGTAGTGGGATCTATAATAAACTACGTGGTATAATTCGAATGTGACATCTATAGTACTTACTTACAAATTGTATTGGCAGTACAACTTACAAAATAACCCTCAAATTGATCGCAAATTCCATGGTTGGAGTGGAGCAGAAATGCATTATTTGCATACCTTGTTCCCCTGTTTAGTTTTTTTTTTTTTTTTTATTTCAACAGCTTCTTCTAATGATGACTCTGTTGTAAAAATCCTCGTCTAGCTAGGCGATAGTATCTTCTTGTCCACCTATATTTTTTTTTTCCGATTAGGCCCTAACTTGCTGCCCGACTAGCGCCTAACACTTTTTACAACATTAAATGATGATGGGAAATTCGACATTTATAGATATTTAATATATATACTATAATTTTATATATATATATATATAAAGGGATAAGTAAAAAAAATCCGAGATTGGGACTAATTACAAAAAAACCTAAAAAAATTGTAAATTGCAAAAGCTTGATTTTGTCTTACATTTTTTCATTATAGGCAAAAGAAACATTTCAAAAACTCTTAATAGAAGTATTACGTACAATTTCCCCTTAAATTTAAGATAAAATCAAATTTGAGGTTTTTTTTTGTAATTTCGAAATATCTCTGGTTCTTTTTTAATTAATTCAAGATTCAGGGGTGTTTTTGTAATTATTCCTAAAAAATTGTGTAAAAAAAGAATGAAAAAATAACCGAACTAACACGTACGGCCATAAGATTGTCATTTTCAGACATTTCTACTGTACATCTATTACAAATTTGGAATCTTCCTTTGTTTTTTGGAAAGTTTGTGATAAAATAGAAAAACAATGAAAGCTAAATAATAAATATGTACCGAGTTAGTGCGAGGATAAGGACGGAGGGCGGCGCAATAAATGCTACGAAGAAAGCGGTGGCGTGGTGGTGGTATATAGTTGCGCCCACAACGCCGGCGGCCTATTATCGTATAGCCAATATATACAGCATCAAAGAACCCTTGTTCCAGTATATATTTATTTAATTTGTTCTTTTATCAACTGGAAGAAGGGGCCTTTGAGGGTGTAGTTGATGGCTAGCTGGGATGGTAGTTTTAGCACGCACATAAATTAAAGTTGGATATGTACAAACTTATATATACAAGGTCCTACTTCTCAAAAAAATACACTAGGTTCGTATCTATCGTAAATTAGTATATAATACATGCCAAATTGTATGATTATGTGTGAATTTTACACCTCCATAATAAATTAATGATTACTATACACTTTGAGTACTTATCTAGGTATAATGTGTAATAAACCATATATACGATTATACGTAGTATATAAATATTTGTGCATAACATCGTACTATATATAAATATGTATATGTTTGAAAGGTAAACTTAATTTATGTTAACTACAAAAATAATTCAATTTATCTTTTGAAAATATAAATACGTACCATGGTAGAGGTATATATTATGTATATAAACATCTCTTAAAGTTTGTATTTGTTTTACAAATACTTGCTTAGAACTGCAATTTGTAAAATACAAACGAATATCAATTTGTAAGTTAAAATTAATTAACCTTCCTTTAATTAGGTTATAAACTTCAAGAATTTTGTAATTCACCCTAGGCCTGAAGTGTCTATTGGTCTTGAATTTAATTTGTAATTATTAAAAGTATTTTGCAAATAACTTTTTCCTCTAATCTGATGGAGCAATTATTTCGGGCCAGCCCAATTTGATGTGGTAGACAGCGTTCCACTTAGTTTGGGCCCATGCAGCTCAATTGGGCTGCAAACCTAGCACTTAAAAGCACCAGTTAAGACTATATTGTGTTTTGATCTTGGTTTTTGTTGATGAGATAAACATAAAATTATCAAAATTTAAGGACCAAACATATAATCTTTTATGATCTTCTAGAAGTTATAAGAAATACCTAATCCTCAAACGTTTTAATAAAATAAACTTAAAGATATTTCTAGTTGGCAATTAATTGAATTAAAAAATAAAAAGGTGTTTGTTTGAGCTTATTTAAAAGATCTCATAAGCTCATGCATTTTCATAAGATGCTACTAATAAGTTTATTTAAATCTTATTTTCAAAATAAGTTTTTAAAGTATTTGGATAAACCAAGATAATAGAATTTGTTTAGATGCTACTAATAACACATCACATGCATATTGGGAAATTGTATCATTTTTGCAATTACTTAATAATTAGTTTCCATCAACCTTAAAATGAACAAATTAATTTCAATCGGCGTTTAAAAAGTCTAAGAAAGATATATACCTCGTAGCTAAAATAAAAAGGCAAAGTTACACCACACAGTTTCATGATATATAATTATATATGATTGTTCTTCTTTTCTTATACCCCAAGTTTAATGTCTCATCTACTGCATTATTCTTGAAATTCAAAACCAATTAAACAAAATTGCTGGACTCATTTTAACGGTTCTTGATTTCACAAACAGCTGCATCTCAACCCTGAGATATCCAATTACACATCAGAGCTGCCAAATGATGAAGCATTGAATTAATTCAACGCTTCAGATTAATCCATGGATCATTCCTCATGCACATGCAAATTTTAGTGTCAAAATTAACAAAATCAATAAAAATCAAATCGTCATCATTGAAAGTCGATCATAGGCACATGGAACCTCAAAAAGAAAAATAAAAAATAAAAATAAATAAATAATAAATAATCTCTCTCTCTCTCTCTCTCTCTCTCTCTCTCTCTCTCTCTCTCTCTCTCACACACACACACACACACACACGCACACACACTGTCATACTACTTCTCTCCAACAATATGTCTGCTGCAAATATTCTAACAGCTTCCTTGCTGAAAAAACTACCCCAACAATATATTTTCTCTCACACACATATACATACTGTTGGAAAATAAGTGTTGGGAGTGTTTCTAAAGAACTCCCATATCCCACATAGGAAAGATAATTAAGTTTTCTTCACTTTATTAATGGGAGGCCCATACGGGCTTAGTAAAAAATGGGCCAAGTGATTAAGGGGGCCTCAAGACATAAAGAGTCAGGCCAAATTAGCCGATTATAGTGTAAAATCGACGATTTGCCCCCCTCTTCTTGTGGCGATATAATCGCGGCTCGGATTAGTTTTGCGACTTAAAATTTATTTTTATTTTCTTTGATTTAAAAACCTTACCCAAAATCGTATTTTTCCTTACCCGAAAATCCTTATTTACTACCTTACATTAATTTCATGTTTTTATCACAAATGGAAAATGCTTCATCTTGATTTAGCCTACCTATAACCGTCCATAGGTTGGCTATAGCCGTCCACTTTGGTCCCTACTATACTATGGCCGCTCGTTTGTCTCCCTATGTGGCTAAGAGCCGTTCTTTTGTTCCCTACTCGGAATTATTGACATTACCGTTGGAAGCCTTGTTCTATATGAGAAGAGCTTCGGTCTTATGAGTTAGATCATCAAAACACTTCTACCTCAAAGTTCATTTTTTGGGTTACATTTGAGAGATTTTGTTCGTTCATTTTTGTTAGTTGAATCCTGGGGATTACGCAAATAAATCCTTTAGGGACGGTGCAACTCTTGCGCGCCTCGGAAATTATTTTGGTGATTCAAGCTCTGCTACAGAAAATTTTGCCAACATTCTAAAGGATTTATCATGGAGCTTGATAATAATGATGCCCAACTCAACGCACCTCTTCTGAATAATGTCCCTCCACCTGTTGCAAATGTCATTGCACACGCCGATCCTTGTTCGATTGCTCGCATACGCCGCCATTCCCGTATGCCAAGCCATTTCAGACATCTCCAAAATCGAAATGTTTAGCGGTCGAATTATAGAGCGATGGCAAGAGCGGATATTTTCCATCCTGGACATGCACGGTGTTGCTCTTTGTCTTGACACAAACCAAGCTGAACCTTCGATGATCCAAAGGAAATGGAGATGTGGATTTATGCTAACAAGGTTTGTAGACATACGATTATTAACACTCTTACTAATGATTTGTTTGATGTCTCTTTTCTTCTTACAAGGAAGCCGGGGATATTTGGGAGTCTATGCATTTGAAATATCTTTAGAAGATCTTTGGAAAAGCAGTTCGTCATCGGAAATTTTTACAAATGGGAAATGGTGGATGGGAAGGATATCAAGATACTGAGATCAACGAGTATCACAAGCTACTAGAAGATTTAAAGATGAAAATATCACCCTACAAGAGGAATTAGTAGTGGTTTCTTGATCGAAAAGTTGCCAAACTCGTGGAAAGACTACAAGCGACAATTAAAACACAAACACAAACAACTATCTCTTTTGATCTAATTACCCACATTATAATCGAAGATACCAATAGGAGGGAACTCAAAGTGAGCAAAGGAAAGGAAATAGCTACAAGCTCGCAAACATGGTGCAAGGTAATTTTAATAACAAGAATGTTAAGAATTTTAATCAAGCGATTACAAGCTTTAAAGTGAATAACTCCAACAACTTTAAAAAGAAAGGAAAGCTGTTATGTTTGTGGAAAACTGGTCATCATGCACATCGGTGCAAACATAGAAAGAAAAATGGCAACCCTCAAAATCGAAATGGAAATCCTCCAAAGCCAAATGCAAATTTGGTCGAAGGGGATGATATTATTCTTCGGTGCTTTCTCAAGTTAATCTTGTGGCCGATGTGAAAGAATGGGTGGTAGACTGGGGCTACCAGCACATTTGTGCAAATAGAGAAGCACTTTATGTCCTGATGCACGTGGGAGATGGAGAAGAACATGTGTATCTCGGGGACTCTCGAAGCGCACGGGGTTCTTGGTAAAGGCAAAGTTATGTTGAAACTCACATCCGGCAAGACCTTGGCTCTTAATGAAGTACTTCATGTGCCCTACTATTAGGGGCAAACTTGGTTTGTTTCTTTATTAGGAAAAATTTGGAGTTAAAGTGTCATTTGAATCTGACAAGATTGTAATGACAAAAAATAATGTCCTTGTGGGCAAAGGCTATTGTAATCAGGGTCTGTTTGTACTCAATGTTTCTGATGTTATTAATAAAATTGCATCTTCTTCTGCTTATATGATTGATTCTATTGATTTATGGCATGCTAGATTAGGACATGTTAGTACGAGTTATATTCGTAAAATGCAATCACTTGGTTTAATTTCTGGAATCAATAATACTTGTCTGAATAAATGCGAAATATGTTGTGAAGCTAAATTGACTAAGAAAACTTGTTTTTCGGTACATCGAGAATCTGAATTGCTTAGTCTAATTCATACCGACTTAGGAGACTTGAAACAAACTATGACTCGAGGAGGTAAAAACTATTATGTGACTTTTATAGATGACTATTCTAGATACACTAAAGTATATTTGCTTAGAAACAAAGACGAAGCTTTTAACATGTTCCGGTTATACAAATCAGAGGTTGAAAACCAATTAGATAAGAAGATTAAAAGAGTTAGATCAGATAGAGGTGGCGAATATATTTTATTTAACGAATTTTGTGAACAAGAAGGAATAATTCATGAAATCACTCCTCCATATTCACCCGAATCAAATGGTGTAGCCGAACGGAAAAATAGAACTTTAAAAGAAATGATGAATGCTATGCTCATTAGTTCAGGTGCTGCTGATAATCTTTGGGGTGAAGCTATATTATCTTCATGTCACTTACAAAATAGAATTCCCTATAAGAAAACCGGAAAGACACCTTATGAATTATGGAGAGGTTATCAACCTAACCTCAAATATTTAAAAGTGTGGGGGGTGCCTAGCAAAAGTTATGTTACTCCGATCCTAAGAGAAAGAAAATAGGCTCTAAAACATCTGATTGTCTATTCATTGGTTATGCTGATCATAGTGCTGCGTATCGGTTTCTTGTTTTGAAAAGTGATGTGCTAGATGTTAATACAATTGTTGAAACAAAAAATGCTGAATTCTTTGAGCATATTTTTCCTTTGAAAACCGAGATAATTTCTCGTGCACTGCTTGAATCTACTTCTTATACTCTATTGAACATAATATTGAAAACTCTTTTGAGGAGTTAAGAAGGAGTAAGAGACAAAGAAAAGAAACATCTTTTGGAAATGATTTTTATACATATCTTGTAGAAAATGAACCTTTAACATTTTAAAGTCGTTTCTTCTTCTGATTCTTTATACTGGAAAGAAGCCATCAAAACTGAAATTGATTCTATTGAACAAAACAAAACTTGGACTTTGGTTGATTTGCCACCTGGAGCTAGACCTATAGGTTGCAAATGGATTTTTAAGAAGAAATATAATCTGATGGAACCATTGAAAAATATAAAGCTAGATAGTTTGCAAAAGGCTTTACTCAAAAACAAAATGTGGATTATTTTGATACTTTTGCACCAGTTACTAGAATTTCTTCTATTCGAGTTTTGATTGCTTTGGCTTCTATCCATAAACTTTTTATTCACCAAATGGATGTAAAAACTGCTTTCTTAAATGGTGATTTAGAAGATGAAATTTATATGGTGCAACCAGAAGGATGTGTTGTTTCTGGAAAAGAAAACAAAGTTTGTAAATTACTTAAATCTTTATATGGTTTAAAACAAGCACCTAAGCGGTGGCATGAGAAATTTGATCAAGTTTTGTTGTCGATGGTTTTTTACTGTTGAAGCGAGATAGATGTGTTTATACAAAACTTGTTGATGATGAGTGCGTAATTATTTGCTTGTATGTGGATGACATGCTTATATTTGGCACTAAAATTGATTTAATATATAAATCAAAAGAATTCCTTGCTTCTAAATTTGATATGAAAGATATGGGGAAGCAAAGGTGATATTGGGTGTTAAAATTATAAGGAGTGATAATGGAATAATGTTGTCGCAAGAACATTATGTTGAAAAACTTCTCAAGAAGTATGGACATTTTGACGTCAAACGGTGAGTACTCCTTATGATGCTAACACTCAATTAAAGAAAAATTTAGGTGATCTGTGGCTCAATCGAATATGCACAGATTATTGGGAGTCTGTTGCATTTAATGAACTTCTCTCGCCCCAGGACATAGCTTACTTTTGTGTGTGTAGATTGAGCAGATATACTCATAATCCCAATCGTGACCATTGGATCGCAATAGTCGGACTAATGAGATATTTAAAAGGTACCATGAACTATGGTATCATGTATAGTGGATATCTCTTTGTACTTGAAGGATACGATGATGCGAATGGATCTCGATTCGGATGAAATAAAATCCACTAGTGGTTACATATTCACTCTTGGGGGTAGTACGGTTGCTTGGAAGTCACTAAACAAACTATCATAGCAAAGTCTACCATGGAGTCCGAGTTTGTTGCCTTGGAGTTAGGCGGCAATGAGGTGAGTGGTTGAGAAACTTCTTAGCAGATATTCCATTAGGTTCAAAACCAACACCTTCGATTAATACATGCATTGTGATTGTCAGCAAAGAATTGCAATTTCAAGAATAAAACCTTTAATGGTAAGAATAGACATATTCGTTTGAGACATAATGTGGTTAAACGGTTTGTTAAATGATGGAGTTATATCCATTGATTATGTGAAGTCGAATTGAATTTGGCCGATCCTCCGACTAAACCCTCGGGGAGAAAATTAATTAATGAAACATCGAGGGAATGGGACTTAAGCCAACTTGAAAAATTAACGATGATAGAAACCCTACCTTTGTGATTGGAGATCCCATGAATGAGGTTCATACGGGTAATAACAAGTCACTTGTTAATTCCATTTAGCACAATAATTAATTGTCCCTTCCTATGGTGTGAGAAGTGCTAGATTGCAATTATGTGAGGATGAGATGTTAAGCTCTTAATGAATTTCATATCCCCTTAAGGGTGGTATATTTAATTGCAAAATATACTTGATGAAATTCACCTATATGAGTGTGGAGTGGGCCGCTCCTATGAGATTTTGGCATATCTCTAGAGCATTCATGAATTCGCACGCGCGACGGCCTATTAGCGCAAAACCGCATTGAACGACAAAATATTGAGAGAGTGTAATGTGATTGGTAAGATTTTAACTTACAATAAGAGTTCTTAGTTCATAGAAGCTATAAGCTTCACTAAAACTCGTACTTTAAATCTTATTATTCTAGTGTCCAGTTCATAGTCCAAAAGACACCGGATGCGATACATCTACACTCATTTTAGTAACTTGACAAATTCTCTAAATCCTTTTCTTTCGTTCTTTTGAAACATGTGGGGATTGTTGGAAAATAAGTGTTGGGAGTGTTTCTAAAGAACTCCCATATCCCACATAGGAAAGATAATTAAGTTTTCTTCACTTTATTAATGGGAGGCCCATATGGGCTTAGTAAAAAATGGGCCAAGTGATTAAGGGGCCTCGCACATAAAAAAGTGGGGCCAAATTAGCCGATTGTAGTGTAAAATCGACGATTTGCCCCCCACCTTGTGGGCGATATAGTCGCGGCTCGGATTAGTTTTGCGACTTAAAATTTATTTTTATTTTGCTGATTTAAAAACCTTACCCAAAATCTGTATTTTTTCCTTACCCGAAAATCCTTATTTACTACCTTACATTAATTTCATGTTTTTATCACAAATGGAAAATGCTTCATCTTCAGATTTAGCCTACCTATAACCGTCCATAGGTTGGCTATAGCCGTCCACTTTGGTCCCTACTATACTATGGCCGCTCGGTTGTCTCCCTATGTGGCTAAGAGCCGTTCTTTTGTTCCCTACTCGGAATTATTGACATTACCGTTGGAAGCCTTGTTCTATATCAGAAGAGCTTCCAGTCTTATGAGTTAGATCATCAAAACACTTCTACCTCAAAGTTCATTTTGCTGGGTTACATTTGAGAGATTTTGTTCGTTCATTTTTGTTCCGTTGAATCCTGGGGGATTACGCAAATAAATCCTTTAGGACAGTGCAACTCTTGCGCGCCTCGGAAATTATTTTGGTGATTCAAGCTCTGCTACAGAAAATTTTGCCAACACATACATATAAACACACATATGCACACACGTGCATATATAATTATATATAATGGAAACGGTTTTTGGTACCCGCTAAAATATGTAAACAATTCAATTTGAGGGTTCAAAATGGGCAACAGAGGAAAAGGGCAGTTGGCAAAGCAAGAAAGTGAAGAAGACGAAATAAAGAGATTGTTTCTGGGAATTATGGAAGGATATAATGACACCTTAATACCACCATTATCTTATTTCTCTCCTTTTCCAGAAACTTCCAATACTGAAAATGGATCAAATTCAAGAAAAAGACAGAAGAATAAAGCTTCATGGGCTGAAAATTTGCTCAAGGAACGTAAAAGAAGGGCGCAAATGAGTGACAATTTCTCTGTTCTTCAATCCATGGTGCCTACTCTTTACAATACTTTTAAGGTCAAAATTCATAGCCACCGTTTTCAATTATTTTTTTAATCGATTTGGGGATTGATGGTGTTGTTTTTTTTTTTTTTTTGCATAAATATGTGTTAATCTCGTTTCACTGATAAAAATGATTAGTGGAATATGTTAGCTATTTTATTGTATTAGTGATAATCAAATCAAAGATTAATTCTAATATTGGCTGTATTCTACATATTTATGTTGCATGTTGTTCTGTTTTTAGAAGAATACTGATTGATTTTGAGCCTTAAAGTGTATTTCTGTTTTTGGTAATTGCTAATGCAAATTCTAGCTTATTATAAAACTCAGTTGATTATTTGATAACCAACTCTGTGAAAAATTCTGCATTAAAGCTTTCTAGTCTATACTTGTGTAATTGGTTTGGTTTAATTGTGTAACGTGTGAGTTATGCATACCTTAATTGATATTATTTCAGATTCTTAGTACTTCATGTTTGAGACAAATAGGCACCTAAGCTAGGGAGTGTTTGCAAACTCTTAGAAAAAGTGATTATCAGCTTCTAGTTACGAAAAACAACATCTAGAAGTTGAGAATCACTTTTTTTCTTTTAAGTTTGTAAACACTCCCTAAATCAAGATGAGCTTATAACTTATAAGTTATGTTTGCATTCTATATGGCAATTCAATTTTTTTGGACATGCCCTCTTGTTGAGACTTGTTTGTTTCAATGTGTTTCACAGAAAATTCTGTTTGTAATTCGTGTTTGTGCCCTCTTGACAGTCATTACTATGCTTTCAGTGGGAAATTTCAGTTAAAGAGCATGGTTGCACATTAGCTGAGTACAAGTAGATTTAATTTCGTTTTATTTCTTATTCTTGACACTCAAATCAATCTGTGAAGTTGCGGTCGCGAAAACTAAACTTTCTACATATTGCAGCCCCCAAAAGAGAAGATTATAGAAGATACGATAAACTACATAAAGTACCTTGAAAAAGAGAAAGAGAGGTTGGAGGGTCTAAAGAAATTTCATTTGAAAGAGGCAAAGATGGCAAAAAATGTTTTATTTAAATGTACAAATCAGAGCTCCTCTGTGAAAGTTAAAGTCTCCAATGGTGCCACATTTCTTGAAATTCAACTGCCCTTTAGACGTGGTTCAGTGGCCGAGATTGTGGAGGTGCTCCAGAAGCATCGGGCTGAGGTTTTGGAGGCAAGGATCTGTGTTAATGATCAACGGCTGTTAACATTTACAGCCACGATAATGCTTCATGGAGGTACTACAATTGACAAGATAAGGGAAGAAATATTAAGTTTATAGATATTACATACCGATTTATAGATCGTATATTGATCTTATCTGAAAATTTTGATTGCTATTTGATTAGTGGTATAATTTTTTGAAGGGACTAGAGAATATTAGGTTTCCTGGTTTTCTATTGAGTTTCTTAGCATACATGAGGTTGAGTTATATACGTGAAGATAAGAGTGGATTGTGCACTTGGTATACATATAGTTTGCAGCTAATAGCCTAAAAGACTAACTTGTTTACAAAAGTCTCATTTTGTTTGATCTGATGTTTTTTTCCCATGTATTTTGATAGTTCAAGTGTTTTTACACCAATACATGAAGATTGATGAAAATTTTCCAAGAAATTCCAATAAGAACAATGCACTAATCCTTTTGTAATGAACCCCAGATGATTAGATTGCAGCAGAGGTTTCTGTTCTGCTTAATGCAACAAATTTGGATATTCTTGAGTCCCAATGAGAAAAATGGACATCTCCTGTCCTTGAATAGAAAACTTTTTTGAACTAAACCTTGTTCAAATTCGTACTAAGCTTAGCGAACTTGTATAATCTACCGTTTTTCTTCCAAGTCATTTGCACTCCATAGAATCTGCCCATTGATCAGAACTCATGTGACATTCATTTGGTATATTGAAATATCAAAGGAATAGAGAATGGAGTAGGAGATCGTATGCAAATTAACGAGTCAAGATCTCCTGTTTCATTCTCTATTCCGTTAATATTACAATATACTAGATAGATATCACATGAACAGTAATATCATCATCGTGTACACGTGGCATTTATCAGGTATATGAAAATATAAGATGGTACAGAGAATTGAGTAGGAGATATCGTGTGCAAGTTAATATACCCCACATTTAACAAAATGAATCACGGGCCGTAAGAACATAACTCAAACCATAATTGTGTAAATATTTTGTTCACTACATATTTATCTTCAAAATAATATTTTGTATGATGAAACTCACTGATTATCTTCTTTTCTTTCTAGCTCATCTTCAGAATTTCATACATGCAGTATAGACCAATTTCAAACTCATTCTTGATCTTCATTGTCTGATAAAGGACTCTGATCTTACTTCTGTTCCTTATGCTCCATACAAAGCCGCCTCAACTCCTCTGCTGCTTCATTTATTGCATATTCTTCTTCATTTTTCATCTTCTCACTCAATTCAGCAACTTTAAGTCTCATCTCTTCCCCAGTTTTTTCGACCACCACTTTATTTATCGCGTTTACAACTTCTTCACTCCTCAAATCTCCATTTCCACCCCTTATCACCTCCACAGCAACACCAGCCTCCACCAATAGCCTAGCGTTCAGCGGCTGATCAAGTTTCAAAGGCATCGCTATAACCGGCACCCCAAAATAAATGCTTTCAATAATCGAACTCATGCCACAATGACTCACGAAACCACCAATACTAGGATGTCCTAAAATTTTAGCCTGTGGTGCCCATCCTTGCAAAATCATACCTCTATCTTTCACATTTTCAAGAAACCCCTTTGGCAATGCCTCTTCGATACTAACTATCTCTCCAAGAGGAAATCGGATGACCCATATAAAGTTAACATTGCAAATTTCTAACCCTTTAGCTATTTCCTCCATCTGATCCTTGGACAAGTAGTTTTCACTTCCAAAGGAAATGAAAATAGTTGAAAACTGTTTTTTCTTACCTAACCATTCCATGATCTCTGAATGGTTATTTCCCTCACTCTCATCTTGTGTAATAAGTGGACCAACAGGAACCAGTTTTTTCTTGCACAATACAGATAAGTAATCTATGTACTTCCCTTCAATTCCCCTGCATGTCTTCATCAAAACAATTTCACAAGATTGGGAAAACATTGAGTCTTGATTATTTTCATCTCTTAGAGCAGAGAAATCCATGGCTTGCATAGCCTTTCTTTCGTAGTCCCGAAAATATATTGCATCGTAAGGGAAAGTGGAATTCTTATACGTGATGTGATGATAGTAAAACGAATACGGTGTGGCTCCTGAGGTGGCAAAATGGACGGCAGGAATGCCTAGTGATGAGGCGATCTTAGCCGACCACGGTTGGAAAACGTCGTATATGAGCATGTCGGGTTTTAAGGAGGTAATGATGTTGGTGAAACTGGATTGTGACTTCTGAAAGGCTTGTTGGAGTTTAGGCATAAGATGTGGAGGCACGTTTTTCGTCGTGTGGTAATGTGGAGGAAGCTCGGGTGATGACGGTAAATGGAGTTCGACTTGATGAATTGAAACACCAGATGACGAGGTTTTTGTGAGTGCTTCATTGATTGAACTAAGATTGATAGGTGTGGAACAAAAGAATATGTTGAAGTTTTTGTTTGAAAGATTCTTGGCTAGTTCCAAGTAGGGGAATACATGTCCATGTGCCAACCATGGAAACATTAGAATGGTGAAATTAGTTTGGTTTGCATCCATTAATGGAACTCTTTTGCCCTCTTGATGACTTTTTTTTTAAATTTTTATTTTCTGATGGATAACTGAACTTTCTGTGAAGAAAACTGGTGTGATTTGAAAAATCTAGGAAGACAAGCTTGGAATATAAGTCGGCTGTTTTTTTGTTTTTTGTCTTGATGAGCTCCTTGGTGGCATCACTAGGAGTGTTTGTATTGTTTTGGATTAGTACATCTTTGAAAGGGACTAAAGAAAGGCGTCCTAGGAAACCTCACCAAATTTTTATGCCCAGAAGTATCCCCGTTCATAGGTGCAATATCTACTTACGATCCAACAAAAAACGAAGCGAAGGGTCCAAGTGTATCTAATCTCAAATTCATGATAACAAATCCATTATATTTGTTTGGGTAATCACATATTACATTGGATTTCATTTCAAATCTATAAGTTCCTATATTGATCTATTTTTTGAGGATTTGGAATTTATAGTACATGATGTCATTTGAAATTCTTCCCTCAAAATCCAATTATTTCATGGAATACATGAATATAGTGTCTCTATACGAGTCGATGGAATCACCTAAACCAAATGCATTTTGGTCACGTACTTAAAGTTGAAGGGACACACGCAAGAAATTCTTGTTTTAGCATTCAATGTTCGGAAGTGGGAAAAAAAAACTTATGCCGACGAATTTGGGAGGTTGTAATTGTATAATATGAATATGGAAGTTTGGAATTATTAGCTATAATTGTTGATATTTCCTTTTCAAATATTTATTGAATCACTTAACAATATGATTTGTTCACGTACTTGAAGGAACACACGCAAGAAACTCTTTTGTTGATATTCATTAACGAAGACAACAAACTTATAAACTATAAAAATTTTGCACTTTTACCCCTAAACTTTATTTTCTTCACTAAATCATATAAACTCTGCAGGTCTTTGTACTTTATTGTAGAGTCCACCGGTGACAGTAATATTCCGTTGAGATTATGTCACGTGCTTGGAAGATATGCTAAAGTTTTTACACTTTTCCATTTAAATTTTAAATAATTTTGCACTTTGTCGCCTCAGAACTAAAAAAACTAAAACAATTTATGTATGCGTATGTATTTGATATTTTTTTAATGCTAGTAATACGCATGTGCGTTGCACGTGATTCATATGACTTTATAAAATATTATTTACTAATTTTATTGAACTAGTAAGATGCACGATGTACGTACAACTTACTAATTTAATTACAAAAAAAAGTATTCATATCATGCCTGAAAATTGATTCTTCGGATAATTCTTAACGTTTCAGGTGAATGGCTTGTAAATTTTTGTTGATCTTACAAAATTATATAATTATCAATTTACTGGGTAAGTTAGAATTTGTGCGTTCTTTTCAGTTAAAAATATCAAATAGATACATGTACATAGTTTTTGGTATTTTTTTTTTTTTTATTTCTAAGGTGCCAAAGTGCAAATTTACTCAAGCAAATTAGTGGCATCATTTGATTGGCAAATGAGAAAGAGTTTACGGATTTGAATTTTCTTGCTCGTGCTGGAAAAATCAATGTCCAAAAAAAATCACACTCTATTTATAGTTGACATCTTGGTATCTCAATTCTCAACCTTGTATCACTTGTACATTATTTCAAGCCTACATTTACATAACCTTAATTGATCAGTTTTTTTCAAAATGGAAACAAAAACCTCCAATTTCAGTATCCTAATGTTCCCATGGTTGGCTCATGGTCATATATTCCCATATCTTGAGCTATCCAAAACAATACTAAAAAGAAAAAACTTCCACATATACTTTTGTTCAACTGCCATCAATTTTAGCTCAATCCAAGCTTTCATTGACACCAATTTTCTGAACAACTCAATAGAATTAGTTCAACTCCATTTAGAATCATCTCATGATCATCAACTTCCTCCACATTATCACACCACCAAGAATTTGCCATCATCTCTGACTTTCACTCTCCTTAAGGCCTTCCAAACGTCGAATTCATCGTTTTCGGATATAATCGCCACATTGAGGCCTGATTTGGTAATATATGATGTTTTCCAGCCTTGGGCTGCAAAAATAGCTTCCTCACAAGGTATCCCTGCTGTTCATTTTTCGATCTTTGGTGCAATGCCTTTATCGTTCGTGCATCATCGGTACACGTTCGGGAAATCTGATTTTCCTTTCCCGGGAATCCAGTTTGAGGACCATGAGTTGAAAAGTCTTGATCTTGTTTTTGAATTTCTGTATGCCAATATCCATGATGTGGATCAAGATTTTCTTTTTGGGAATTTCAAGCATTCTTGTCATGACATCATTTTGTTGAAAACAAGCAGAGGGGTTGAAGGGAAATACATTGACTATCTTTCTTCATTGTGTCACAAGAAATTAGTCCCTGTTGGTCCACTTGTATCTCACAATGACAAAATTGATGATGGAGATAATTCAGATATAATTCAATGGTTAGACAAGAAAAAACAGAGTTCAACTGTATTCATTTCATTTGGGAGTGAGTATTTCTTGTCGAAAATCGAGATTGAAGAAATAGCAAAAGGGCTTGAGCTTTGTAATGTCAACTTCATATGGATCATCAGATTTCCTATTGGGGTGACAATTAACTTAGAAGAAACCCTGCCAGAGGGGTTTCTTGACAGGGTGGCAGAGAGGGGTATAGTCGTCACGGGATGGGCCCCGCAGGCGAAAATATTAGGGCATGCCAATACGGGAGGTTTTGTGAGCCATTGTGGGTGGAGTTCGATAATGGAGAGCATGTATTTTGGCGTTCCGGTTATAGCCATGCCGATGAAGGTTGATCAACCGATAAACGCTAGGATGTTATCTGAGGCCGGTAGCTGTGTGGAGGTTAAACGAAACGAAAACGAGGTTTTTAAGGGGGAGGAGATAGCGAAGGCGATAAGTAAGGTTATCGTGGAGGAGAGTGGAGAAGGGTTGAGGCGTAGAGCTCGAGAATTGAGCGAGACGATGAAAATGGAAAACGAAGATGTTTCGGATCGAGTAGCTGAGGAGCTTTGGCAGTTGTGTTTGATGAATAAGTTGTAAGGAGAAAAGTTGTAAGGAGAAAGAAAGTAATAAGATTCTAGCTATGGTGTAGGTTATAAAAAGTTCAATATGAGTTTGAGTTAGTGTTTTTTTTTTTTTTTTTAAATAAGTTGAGAATACTGTGGATGTCATATTTCAATTATCTATTCCATCTCATACTTCAATTTACCAGATGAATGCCTCATGAGTTCTGATCAATGCGCAGATTTTATGGAGCGCAAATGACTTAGATGAAAAACGGTAGATTATATAAGGCCACTAAGCTCAGTACAAATTTCAACAAGGTTTAGTTCAAAAAGTATTCTATTAAAGGACAGGAGATGTTGCCACGTGTATAGAAATTACTATATTAATTTTGGAGCATAAATCACGTGCATAGAGATAAGTGAGAGAGAGAGAGAAATAATCCAAATATCAAACAAACATGCTAGAAGGGTATGAATGTCATTTTACACCCCAAAATGGCTAAAAAAGATGTGTTTGAAAAAGATGGCTAAAAAACATCTTGGTTTGTTGGGAATGGCTAAAAAAAACCGACTATTTTTTTAATTGCACATTAAGTAATTTAAACAATAAAAAAATAAAACAATGTACAATAAATACACAAAAAAATATGAAATATGAAAAAAATAAAGTAATAACTATTTAATTTAAATTAACTTTAAATATTAGAAAAACTATTAATAAATATATTTCCATAAACCTAATTTAGTTATATATTTTACACCTTTTTATTTGTTTCTTGTTTGTTTAATATAATCCATAGTCCAAAACATAATGCGAATAAATTTTCATCTTTAATGAATAATTGATATGATTAATGAAGCAAATTTAATTAGTTCTATTTAATATTTTAGACACTAAATCTTGTTATTTGAGCAATATTTTTCAAAATATTTAAATATTGCCAAAGAAAATATGTATTATTTCTTCCTTTTAACTAAACCATTACATACGTCATTACATTAGAAATATAATTACCAATCATGTAGAAAAATATATGTATGTATATTCAGTATACAAAAATATATTTATTCGTATTATTTGAAACAATTTAAAAACTGAAAGTTTCGTTTATATTGAACTCAAGTAATCAAAATATCCACATTCAATATTTTGGTATATTTGTTGTACCCATATATTATTAAAATATTTTAATATTTGAAGTTTTGAACTAGTTAAGTTACTAAATGCTTTTTCTAAAAAAATAATTTAAATAAAGAACATAAAATCAAAAATGTTGTACAATTATTAAAACTAGGAATGCCAATTTGGGTTGGATCCGGGTTCGCAGGTTCGCTTGTCATAAATAGCCGATCCGGACATGACCCATTTAATTATTCGTGTCAAAATCTTGAACCCAAACCCGATCTGCTTATTTCACAGGTAACCCGGACCCAACCCACTTATAATTAACACATCTAATAAAATTATTTTTATATACATTTAATAGTTTTAACTGAATAAATTTATTTTTTTAAAATCAATCACTATCATACACTATTTGATCAATAAAAAATATCATAATCCACAACATACAAAAAGAAATAACATAATTGAATAAATAACATAACATTAGCTAATCATATTTTGAGGACAATATTTAAAAAAACATGCATAATAATAACAAATACATAATTAAAGAGATTTTATCATTTACGTTTTAATGATATGTCTTGTTTGTTTTTTTTGTTACAATAAGTATTTACTTATTTTCTTTTAAATTCACAAACGGGTTAGACGGGTTAAATAAGTCATAGTAGGTTGACCCAAACCCAACATATTTAATGGATAAGTTATTCAGGTTAGACCCAACTTTGACCCGGACCCACGAAGCCTGGACCCACACCCATTTATTTCATGTTAGGTTCGTGTCGGGTTTACGTGTCAGGCCCAGAATTGACACCCCTAATTAAAATATGTGAAAATTAATTGTTATTAAGGGAAATTTTGTCCATACATTAAATTCTACTTTGATTAAGGGAGTAATTAAGTGTTACATTTGCAAGTTTAGGGGGGTAAATAAGATATAGGGCCAAGTTCATGGGGTATTATTGTATTTTGCCTTATAAAAATGTATTGTCTTATTTTATTATTTATATGTAATTCATGTTATAAAAAATAAAAGGGCTTGAAAAATATCTTTTTAAAATAGATGTTAATTCAAATATTTATGCCGATGAGTAATACTAAAAATATCAAATACATACATTATACATAATATTTTTTAGTTTTTTTAATTCTGATGCGACAAAGTGCAAAATTATTCAAAATTTAAATGGAAAAGTGTAAAAGCTTTAGCATATTTGTTTTTAGTTTTGCCTGAGTTTAGACTACTTTGTTTTTGAAAATTCATTCTAATATTTTAGAATCTATATACATTAGTGTATGTCTTGATATTCTTTACCTCAAATGTTTTTTTTTAATAAAAAACAATAATGTGTTATTTTTATTTTAGGTTTATAATTGATAGATAGAGTAGATTAAAGAATAGAATTCTTAATTCAAGAATTTAAATTGAAAATAATAACAAAATAATTTCTTTATTTTTATTTAAAATTAATGAAATATGCAAAATAAATCACACTTAAACAAAAAGTTAACAAAGAAGAAACAATAAAATAGTTTCTTGATAATATATTTTATTCCAGAATATACTTATTTTTTGTGGATAAGAAATTTAAAAAGAGATAATACATATAAATACATTTATTTATTTTAAATTGAGGTGGCAAAGTGAAAATTGTATTAACTGTGACTTATACTGATTTGTATAAACTAACCAAGTTTTAATTTGCCTCCTGATGGATTTTTACATAACCATCCCAAAGTCGTCGTTGGTGGAACGTTCGTTGGAGAATCGATCTCGTGTCTTACAAGTTATATGTGAGGGGAAAATTATCTTTAACCTCAAATTAATTGGATGTTATTGCACTTTGCCTTCTGAATTTTGCGCGATGTTTATTTACTATCTAAACTTTGCGCTCAAATTGTCATTTCGGTTGGAAGAGATTAATAAAATTTAAAGAGGAATAAACATTAAATCCCTCAAATTATGCGGTTTTTGCACTTTTCCGTATGAATAAATATTTTACACTTTACCATACAAACTACACAAGTTTTGCACTTTGCCTATAGTATCTCTGCACGTGAGGGCAAAATCAACTTTGCCTATTCAAGCAGAAATTATTATACTTTAGCATATGAACTTTGTTAAGAATTTCACTATGACATATGAACTTTACGCAATTTCACTACTTTGTCATATCGATTTAAAGTAAAATAATAAGAAAAATTATTTGTATATACATATATTTATCTTTTTTCATATTTTTATTCATAAAAATAAATTTAATTAATATTTGCCTAATCAGTAAAATATTTTATCAATGACATAAATTTAGGGTTTACGATTTAGGATTTAAGTGGGTTTATGCATCATTGATATTGATTTATTTTACGCGGTTGATATATTTTTGAATTATTTTATGGTTTAGGTATTTTGATATTGATTCCATCCCAACTTTCTACTGTGATGTTGATTTAGATATCTACTTTTAATTCTTAGTTCAATTCTTAATTGCATATCCAAAACTTCATTATTGTGTTAAGGAATTATTTCTATTTTTTGAAACTTCACATAGTTACCCGCTCGACAAACCTTTCCGTGTGAGATAACTTTAGTCAATTTATCACACTACATTGATCGCGTACTCTAACGAATAGCGCTTAATTTCAACAGGTGTTTGGTGAGCGAACAAAAATCATAACTGAATTGCAAATTTGGGAGGCATCATTTTACTGAATATTGTACAAAAATAATGAGTTAGCTCAAAGTTTTACGAATTTTTTTATGTATTTCGGTACGGTACTTCGGTAAATCAAAAATTTGCAAAAAAATAATAATAGAAAAATAGATCTTGTAGTTATAATTATAATATTTATTAATTGTTTTATTATGTTAGTACATATAATACATAATCATATTTATATATAATACATAATCATACAAAAATAAGTAATATACATGAAAATTTATACATAATAATATAAAAGTAAACTCGCTATGTGCTAAATTTTTCTCGGTTCAGTTCAATATATAGTTTAAACTTATTTTTGTTATTTTTATGTGTTAAATAAGATAAATAAATGTATATACATGTATTTTTTTAATCTTCTTAAAAATTGATATGACAAAGTGAAATTCTTAACAAAATTCAGATGGTAAAGTGCAACAACTTCCGTTTGAATTTGAGGGAAAATTCGATTTTGACCTCACATGGAGGGCACATGCCGGAATATTTAGAGAATATCCCACAGGTGATGGCCGCTATAAGGTAAAGTGCAAAACTTGTGTAGTGTGTATAGTAATGTCTAAAAAAATAGTTCATATGGTAAAATATAAAAGACTGCATAGTTTGGGCGGTTTAATGTTTTTTCCTCAAATCTGAATGTATATAAATGTATTTATCTCTATTAATTTCTTATCCTCAAAAAACAAATTTAATTAGGCTAATTAATTAAAAAAAATCCATTTAAAAATCTATTAAACAAATTACTAGTAAAAAAATAAAAATTATAAAAATGAGTGAAAATAGAGTTGGTAACTCTGTTTTTAGCAAGATTCTGCAGAATCTTAATGAAAACAGAGTTGTCATCTCTGTTTTCAAGTTTTGATTTGTTTTTTCTTCTTTTTTTGTAGTTTGAATCAATTTTTTTTATGGGTAAAATTCACTTTACCCCCTTGTACTATTAGTTTTGTATCAAATACCCCTCTATACTATTAAAACCTTCAAATACCCCCTTGACCAATTAAAATAAGATTGATAGACAACATTACCCTTGAACTATATATAATATTATATTCCATATTTTTCCTTCTCTATAATTCCATTTCAATTAATTTATCATATACTCTAATTTTATTAAAAATATAAATTTATAATTAGATCTAAATTAAATAAAATAATAAAATATAACTTCAATAGTATAGAGAAGTTGCATTATTAATTTTACTATAACAAAAATATTATGCGTATGTATATATTGCTCTAATAAGTGAACAATTAAATTTAGATAAATCCTGCAAATATTATATCTTTTAAAAATTATTTTAATATTATATGTTTTTAAAAATTTGATATCATAGCTAATTATTTTAATATTATATCTATTTAACACTAATCCTTGAAGAAAATAAATCTTAACTAAAACTGGAAAACATAAATAGCTAATTATAATATTAATAGTATTAAATTTTATAAAAATATCTCATATAAATACATAATATATTATTTCAAAAAGAACCTTCTAGTTTTTTCCTGTACCTTAAATTTCACAATTGCAATAATATTGTACAAGACTTTCTTTCTTTTTTGTTTTCCAATTTAATTTTATTTTACGTATAATAAATTATTACACATAGTAAAATGGTGTGTATCATACATGATATAATTATATGCAAATCTAGATTATGCCAACAATTTTCAGTCTAATTTATAACTTATTAATTGAAGTTATATATTTCTTTTTCTTTATATTAATTATATTTAACATTATTTAATTTTATAATTCATTGCTGAATAAAATTTGAGATCAAATAATAATTGATATATTTAATTAAAATGCATCAATTATTTATAATATATAAAATAATAGATGTGCAAAGTAAACTAACATTTTATTAAACTAAGGGTACTTTTGTCCATTAACATAATTTTTTATTGATTTAGGGGGGTATTTGAATGTTTCAATAGTAGAGGGGGTGTTTGATACAAAGTCAATAGTACAAGGGGGTAAAGTGAATTTTACCCTTTTTTTATAACTGTAAAATCATTTGTTCTTATATCACCTAATAGGCTCACTAGTTAGTGAAACAAATTTGGGAATAGACAAACTAATGGAATTGTTAATCAATCTTAATGACTCATAGGCTTTCTGCTAATATTTTTTGGTGATTTGAGACCAACGTATGGAATTGGTATCTATGCAACAAAACCCCCCCAAAAATAAGGCATGTTATTTACTTGTTTTGCATACAATGAGCTCGTAATTACTCGTTTTTTTTTATTTTCTTTTATAATAAAAATATAGCAGATATTTCAAGTACATTAATTTTTGGATTATTACCTTAAGAGGCCTGTAATATTATTTTCGCCAAAACATATGCTCACATAAGAACAAATTATTTTATAGTTTATAAAAAACAAAATAAAAAAAACCAAATGATTTCAAACCGCCAACAAATATCAAAATTTGAAAACAGAGACGACAACTCTGTTTTCATTAAAATTCTGCAGATTCTTTGCAGAAAACAGAGTTGGTAACTTCGTTTTAAGGGTTAGTCTCTTATCAGATCGTCTAACGGTTCTAATCCGTTAGAAGGATCCCAAAATCAACCCGGATCCATATTCAACAAATGAAAAACTAAAATGCGTTTCGTCTCTCTCTTATCTCTATACCTTATTCCCTAATACGCCACAATCCACCTTCGCGAGCCACCATGTCCCTCCCCATTCATGTGCACCTTCAATCATCGAACCACCACACATGATTCACATAGAACAATTACACCCATTATTTGGAATGGAAAACCCATCAGTCACATATGGGAATTCAATGCAATCAATAGGGGAATTATGCCTCCCCAAAATATCCTATCTGTTGTGGTTGAAACCAACATCCTCATAAAAGGGTATTCTACGAGATCTGGTCAATGATTGTGCACATCATTGTTGCTCCCTCTTTCATTTCCAAATTTCTAGTGTTCTTCTTGCACCTCGCAGCGGCTTCATATATCTCCGACTGCTTTCAATTTGCTTGTTATTGGAATTTCTTTGGCTTTGATGCTTTTCGGAATAGTTAATTTTGTGATTGGATTTGTTTTTAGGCCACTGGTGATAATGTTAGTTTCAATTCTTGAATTTATTTGTTTGTGGTGTCTATCATGATATGTTTTTCTTTCACTTTGATGGAATTAGACTTGGAGCTTAACATCGCAGAATTATAAATTTTAGGGAAAAAACTAATACTTTTTCGGGGGACTATTAATACTTTTTACGGCAAAAACTAATACTTTTCAGGAGACTACTAAAATACTTTTCAAAGCACCAATAATAATTTTCAAGAGAAAAATTGAAGTTTTTAAAGGGACAACTAATACTTTTAGAGGAAAAACTAATACGTTTAATAAGAAATACTAATACTTTTTAGGGGAATACTAATACTTTTCAGGGATAATAAACAAATAAGTACTTTTAGGGAATCTTTACGGGCGGATTATTTATACGTTTTAGGGGGGTTACTAATACTTTTGAGGGAAAAGAACTATTACTTTTTAGGAGAACTACTAATATACTCTTCAAGGAACTAATATTTTTCAGGGGAATTACTAATACTTTGGAGCTAAAATATCTTTAAAGGAAAAGTCTAATATTTTTCATGTGACTAATAATACGTTTTAGGGGGGTTACTAACACTTTTGAGGATAAAACTAATACTTTTTATGGAGGACTACTAAAATAAACTACTGATACTTTCCAAGAGGACTACTAATACTTTTCAGAAGAAAAATTAATACTTTTTGGGCGCTAGTGACACTATGATACTGCCCCACAATATTATAAAAATGCCAACAGTCTGGGCTTAGGATCCGTCTAATGGGTTTTGACCGGTCAGACGGTCTGACACAAGTCTTTGCCTTTTTTAAAAATTTTCTTTTTTTGGCATTAATTTATTTAATAGATTTTTAAATGGCTTTATTTTAATTAAGTAGCCATTTAAGTAGTAATTACTTTGAAAATATATATTCTCAAGAAAATTATTTAGTTTTCTTGTAGACTTATGATTTACTTTCTTAATTTCCTCGATTAAATTTTCCAGTAACTTTTACATTAAAGTAAAATAATGAATTCATTTAAAATAAAAAATGGTGATTATTAGTTAAATAAAACTATATGCATAAATATAGATTCTATTGTTAATGTTATCATTGTTGGCAAATTTGGTCTTTCGCGGTCTGCAAAAATCGGTGTTGTAACTCGGGATGCAACACATCGCCGCTGAGAAACGGCGGATTTCATACCAGATTTTCTATTTCTGGTTTATGGCAACTGTTCTATTTTGAGTAGTTTGGGGAGTTTAATGTTTTTTCCTCAAATCTGAATGTATATAAATGTATTTATCTCTATTAATTTCTTATCCACAAAAAACAAATTTAATTAGGCTAATTATTTAAAATAAATCCATTTAAAAATCTATTAAACAAATTACGGCTAAAAAAATAAAAATTATAAAACTGAGTGAAAACAGAGTTGGTAACTCTATTTTCTGCAAGATTCTGCAGAATCTTAATGAAAACAGAGTTGCCATCTCTGTTTTCAAGTTTCAATTTGTTTTTTTTTTCTTTTTTGCAGTTTGAATCATTTTTTTTAATAAACTGTAAAATCATTTGTTCTTATATCACCTAATAGGCTCACTAGTTAGTGAAACAAATTTGGGAATAGACAAACTTATGGAATTATTAATCAATCTTAATGACTCATAGGCTTTCTGCTAATATTTTTTGGTGATTTAAAAAATAGACCAACGTATGGAATTGGTATCTATGCAACAAAAAACTTCCAAAAAATAAGGCATGTTATTTACTTGTTTTGCATACAATGAGCTCGTAATTACTCGTTTATTTTTTTTATTTTCTTTTATAATAAAAATATAGCAGATATTTCAAGAACATTAATGTTTGGATTATTACCTTAAGAGGCCTATAATATTATTTTCACCAAAACATATGCTCACATAAGAACAAATTATTTTATAGTTTATAAAAAACAAAATAAAAATAAAAAAAACAAATGATTTCAAATCGCCAAAAAAAAATCAAAATTTGAAAACAGAGACGACAACTCTGTTTTCATTAAGATTCTGCAGATTCTTTGCAGAAAACAGAGTTAGTAACTTCGTTTTTAAAGGTTAGTCTCCTGTCAGATCGTCTAACGGTTACTAAAACTTTTGAGGATAAAACTAATACTTTTTATGGAGGAATACTAAAATAAACTACTGATTGTAGGTCCCAAGGGGTGTGAGTAAGGTTTAGAGGGAGGGTTGAATAAACCTTACCAACTTTTTCAATTTTAGTCCCTTTTAAAATATAACAGAGTTAACACAAGCAGCTGAGTCATTGAGGGACAACTAAGTTGGTTATTCAGTAGAGTTAGCCACTCAACAGACTCGATAGAGCTGTTGATAGAATAAATCAGCTGTTTAACCTAAACTTTAATTTGGTTGTGTTGTTTTATCAGCGGAAGACTTAACACCCTTGAATTTGTTTTAAGCTTGTTTTAACACTTGGTTATTAATCAGTTGGATAACAAATAAGTTTATCAGCAGATATAAGGTAAGTATGCAGAAATGTAAATGTGCTGAAAATTAAATGGCACAGTTAATTTTTATAGAGGTTCAAAGATGGGGTAATTTTTCTAATCCTCTCTTCTCCAATTCCTGGAGGATTCCACTAAGTAATTGATCTGTTTACAAAATGGTCAACAGTCTAGAGACATCCTTGGTCACACAGCTGACTTCTCTTCCGACTCAGCTTCTTCACATGGCAGCTGCCTTGCTACTGCAACTCACTTTCTCAAGCTTCTTGGATTTGATCACGCAGCCCTCCAATAACTTGATACTGGTTCGACCTTGAACCTTCCTACAATCCTCCTTGGAAAGTAGACTCCTTTTGATTCTTCAAAAGTTTCCTCTTCAACAGTTTGAAGTTGTCTTTCCTTCACAGCTTGTGTTGGATCGATTTCCTTTGAGTTTTAGGCTTGAGGATTTGCTTGAATATACTTGAAAATATTTGCAGGTTAATAGCTTGAATAGTGCTTGATTTCTCAGGTGTGCAAGGTAACCTTTTCTCAATGAATTTCCTCAGCCTTTTATAGTGAACTTTCAAAAATCTGCCCATTAAAGAGATAGGCTGATTTCAAAATTCACTTATGTTTGTTGGCTTGTCTTTTCTTGGTCTTCAGTCTTGAGATGTAGACCTTTTCTCATATTAAATGAATTTACAGCTTTTCAGGCTCTGACACGAGGTGCAGTGCTTCCCATTAGTCTATTCCTTTTGCACGCTTCTGGGATAGACACTTTAAGACCTGGCAGCATGGAAGTATTACTTATTTAAGTAATGTTCTTGACTTCTGTGCAACGGATTCATTTCAGTTAACTCCTCTTCGCTGCTACCTTTTTTCCCCAGGTGACTTGAGTCTGCTCCAATCATTGGATGACTCATCTGTCACTTCAACTTGAGACTTGGCTTCTTGAGTTGACTTTGACTGACTCTACACACAGTTGTTCCTCAGGTGATACATCTTGATCGAGTTCTTGATCTTCTATCTTGGCCACACTTTGTTCCACAACGAGTCTTCTCTTGATCTTGATTGACTTCTTGTATTTCCGACGTAGTGACTTGACTCGGCTTTTCCCATTCTATCTATTACAATGCAAATTAAAAGAAAAATGTGGTGCCAACTTTCTGGTTTAAGTTTTACATGGCATTCATCAAAATCTATAAAATAAATTTCCCAATACTGATACTTTCTAAGAGGACTACTGATACTTTCCCAACACTGATACTTTCCTTTTTTAGTTTTGTAACCTCCAGCTGGGAATCTGCAAATATCTTGATTCCAACCAAGAAGGATCGGTTCCATACACTATATAAAGGGAGTTTAACACCTTGAAGAAGATATCGAGAAACATACTTTCGAGCTATGTTATTCTTCTTCAAGAAATCTATTATTTTATTTTTCTATTCTTCGAGAGAAGAAGGTGAAGATCTACGGCGTGGATCAACTCAACCGTTCAAGGAATTTGAAGTTGGAGGGATTCCAACAAGGTTGATATTGTGGAAGATTCAATCAAGAGATTAGTTTTATACGAGTGTTAGCCAATTGATAAAGAGGGAGTCTTTATATTATTCATAAATTCAGTCGTATTTTTAATAAGCTTTGCTTTTCCAATATTGGATTGTTTCTTCTCTGGGTGTGGCCTCGTGCTTTAAGATTGATGAATTTAAGTACGTTAAAATTTCTGGTGTTATTTTTTATTTCTGCTGTGCATTCTGTTTTTATAGTGCTTGTGTTAGGTGTTATAACACCACTGTCTGACACCAAAGATTTTTATTTACACTCACGAAAATCAAGCTATATTGATTAATATGCCAACATATTCTATCATTGGCATCAAGAGCCTAACACTAATTCTTATTAGTGAGATCCTATTTTTTTATCTGTTGCTAACATATCTTGTGTTTATGAAGAAAGTTCGATTTCACGCCCTTAACTCCCTGACAATTTTGAAAAATCTACGGAGCAAAAGAACAGAAGAAGCAAATCTTCAATTAAAAACAAAAGGATTCAATGCAGAGAATGTGGTGGCTTTGGACACATCCAGGTTGAATGTGCAAATACTTGGAAGAAGAATGGGAAATCATTCACCACTGCATGGAGAACGAATAACCAAATGATGAAGAAGAAGGAAATGTGAGCAATCATTTTTAATTCACCTCCATTGACAAAGAGATTGGTTGTAATCAAAAGCACCCAAGTGCTACTTCTGGTGTTACAACACCAAGCAAGTATGACACTAACTTTCCTTTTGTTGAAAGATGTCTAAACTCTGTGATTCCTGCAGAGGAAAATAACTCAAGTGATGAATGAATACTCTGAGGATGACTCTGAACTTGATGAAGAATCAAGGAATGAAGAACTAAGGAGAGTTTACCAAAGGATGCACGAAAAATGCTTGGTTGTCTTGAAGACAAATGAGAACCTGGAAAAGAAAGTAGTGTATCTTACTGGTGGAAGAGACTCACTCAAAGGTGAAGTCATAAAACTTGAAAGGATAGCAACAGAAAGGAAGGAAGAATTAACCAAGGTGAAGAAAGATCTATGTGAGATGATGGTGTCTGTCAAAAAACTGAACACTGGTAAGGGGAGGTTGAATGAAATTCTATCTCAAAGAAAGATCCATCAAAATCGTGCATGTATTGGATTTGGTATTTCTTCTAACAAAAACTTTGCTAAAAAAGATAAACATTCAAAAAGTGCTTTTGTTAAAGAAGGAACTTCATCTAATCACGTTGGAAAAAGAAATGGATTTGTTCATATTTGTCACTATTGCAATCGTCCTGGCCATATAAGACATAACTGTTATCGTATTCAGAAATACTGTAGGCAAGGCAGAGTGCAATCATATGTGTTCAAACATCACCAAAGAAACAGTCCTTGTTTTAAAGTTGATTTATCCAACAAACCCAAGAAAATCTGGGTTAGGAAAAATGAGTTTTCTTGTAATGTTGTTCACATATCTTTAAAAGCTAATGTGACTGAATCATGCTATTTTGACAGTGGGTGTTCTCGTCATATGACTGGAGAATTGGAAAAACTCATTGATTTTGAAAAATATGAAAAGGTTGGTCACTTTTGGTGATGGTGCCAAATGAAAGATTTTGGGAAAAGGGACGTTAAATGTCGTAGGACTTCTTCATTTAAAAAATATCTTGTATGTTGAAGGCTTGAAAGCTAATATTATTAGCATTATCCAGTTGTGTGATGATGATTTAGGTGTCAAATTTGATAAGAATGTTTGTAATGTCTTTGATAATTTTGACAATTGCATTTTGAAGGGAAATAGGTCCTCCACTAACTGTTATTTATTGCAGGAACAACTCCAGTGTTACAACACTAAGTGTCATAACATTAACTTGACTGGGTTTAGTGATGTTGATTTGATAGGTGATATCGATGACCGAAAGAGCGCTCTTGGAGGATGTGTCTACCTTGGTAATAATGTTTCATGGTACAGTAAGAAACAAGGTTGCGTATCCCTATCCACTGTTGAGTCTGAATATATAGCCCTTGAGAGCTTTTGTTCTCAAATGTTGTGGATGAGACAAGTGTTGACTAACAATGGGGGTTGAAAAAAAAACTCTTACTGCTCATTATGATAAATCAAGTGCCATAAATTTTTTAAAACCCAGTGCAACACTCCAAAACAAAACACATCGATATTCAACACCACTTTCTTAGAGACTTGGTTGAGAATAAAATTGTTACCATTGATTTTGCAACCATTGAGAAACAAATTGTTGATATTTTCACCACAACACTGGACATTCAAAGGTTTAATTCCTTGAAACAGTCCTTGGGTGTCTGTACTTTCTGAGCAGTGTGGGCTTTAGTGTTGCAACACCATATGCATTATTTCTCTTCCTTGATGTGTTGCAACATATTTTGATCTTATTTCTTTTGCATTAGTCATTGTGCATTATTAAGATCATTTCATTGGCTTATTTCTATTTTATGGCTGTTGTTGAGTACCCTTTTGAGCTAACTCTTTCCTAAAAATAATTGTCGATCAAATTACAAACAGAATGATTTTTCCCATGTGAAAGATGTATTGTTTTAAAGCCTTTGACGGAAAAAGTTGCCTATTCAATGAGTGTGAAAGCTATTCAGTTGTGAACTATTCTCTGCTCTTTTACATGCTTGAATTATGTCATGATCTTCTAAGAAAGAGCTACCCATGATTTTGGAGCGAAAGCTACCGACTGGCTATATGCTTTTTCCTTATGTCTTTGTTCTCACCCATAAGGAAAGCATTTGTTTATGCTATTTTTCTTTTTTAGTTTTGTAACCTCCAGCTGAGAATCTGCAAATATCTTGATTCCAGCCAAGAAAGATCGGTTCCATACACTATATAAAGGGAGTTCAGCAACTTGAAGAAGATATCGAGAAAAATACTTTCGAGCTATATTATTCTTCTTCAAGAAATCTATTGTTTCATTTTTCTATTCTTCGGGAGAAGAATGTGAAGATCTACGGCGTGGATTGACTCAACCGTTCAAGGGATTTGAAGTTAGAGGGATTCCAACAAGGTTGAGATTGTGGAAGATTCAATCAAGAGATTAGTTTTATACGAGTGTTGGTGAATTGATAAAGAGAGAGTCTTTATGCTATTCGTAAATCCAGTCGTATTTGTAATAAGCTTTGCTTTCTAATATTGAATTGTTTCTTCTCTGAGCGTGACCTAGTACATTAAGATTAAGGAATCTAAGCACGTTAAAAGTCTTGGTGTTATTTTTTATTGCTGTGCATTCTGTTTTTATAGTGCATGTGTTAAGTGTTATAACACCACTGTCTGACACCAAAGATTTGTAGGGCAACATATTTTATCATCTATGATAATTTTTAAAATATAAGTTAATAAAGTATATTTTGAAAAATAACATTTAACTCTACATTAAAAAAGATGGAATTAGAAACTAATTTCATCGATAACATACTTTACTGAAGTAAATATTATCTAAATTTATTTTTTATAGATAAGAAATTGAAATGGAGATAAAATACATGTATATACATTCAAATTTTGTTAATGTTTTCAAACTGGGTGGCAAAGTGAAAATCACATAAAGCTTAGACAACAAAGTGAATATTGGGCGAAGTTTAGATGATGTGCAATAAAATCCTACTAGTTTAGGTGAAAAATAATTTAGCCCTCACGTACAAGGCACATGATCGAATCTCCGGCAAATATTTCACTAATGGCGACCCTCATGTGGTTATGTGCAAAATTTATGGAGTTGAAGAGGCAAATTAAAACTCGAAATAGTTATGCTAATAAGTGTAAAGATGGCCATAGTTTGGAGTCTATTATTTTTTCCCTTATTATAATATAAAGAGAAAATTTTAATATATTTGCGTGATATTTTACATCACAGACTTAATTCTTTTTTAAATAACTACTTGAGCTACACGAAAAATTCAACTGTCCCATATCCTCCTCTTTGCCAGTGGAATATTTTGACCAGATTTGCCGACGGAAAGATGAAATGGGATAGTAGAAAATTTCGTGTAATTTAGTGGGTAATGTCAAAAATCACGCCATAGTTTGGGGTTATGTTAAAAGTTCCTCTCTAATTCAAATATAAAGCTATAGAAATTTACCTAAATCCTTGAGAGTTGGGAAATTGCTATATTTTAGTTGCGCCAACCCTTATCAGGGCATATATCTCCAGGGCTATGAAGAAACTAAATTTATATGTATGTTACATCAAACACAAAATAAGCTAATAAAGTTTTTGGGAAAATAATTTTTTGCAACTTGAAATTTGGTTGTTTTTACATTTTATAATCTAAACTATTTATTTTTGTAATTAACAACCTAAACTTTGCAAGTTTTTCTTTTTGTTAAAAGTTCCTCTCTGGAATATTTAAAGAATAATCTTGGAATATTCCGGATCACATGACGAATATTCCAATTCCGGCTTGCCATAAAGTTTAGGTTATTGATTACAAAGTTCAGGTTGCAAAGTGGAGAAATATTGAAAGTTTAGGTTGCAAAGTGAAAAATGGTGAGAATTCATACTGCAAAAAGATATTTTTCCTAAAGATTTTATACGTGTCTTAACACAGCTGTTCATCTGCTACTTCATTTCTGTCTTATTTTGTTTCCGAACTCCTAATTAGGCCTAGACGGTCCATTTCCATTGTCATAGCTCCATCCTAATTATCCTAATACTTTTTTTATTAATGAAATACAACAGGCTAATAGCTTTTTTAATTGTGGAATGGGTCAAATTGGCCATTTCCAACTTGAAAAGATTAAAAATAGCCAACTTTTTGAAACACATATTTCTTAGCCATTTTGGAGTATGAAATGACATTCATATCCTTTAAGCATATTACACTAGGTCATATACCTTTCTTCTCCTTTTCACTTTCACTTTCACTTTTTCTCTCTCAAGAAGTGTGTTGTATTCAAATTTCAAAGACAAAATTTTCCTGCAAATTTTCGGGAACCCATTTTTTTGATCGGAATCTCGAAATAATGTAAGCATTTTGTTCTCTATCTCATTCTTTATTCATTTCACTATCGTATTTAGTTCGAGGTAGGGTGTAGAATAGATTTGAAAACCATAGACATGAAAAAAAAATCAATTTGAAATAAGCTTGAAAAATAGCCTGCAAATGTAACTCGAGATTCACTAGATTTTGAGTTACAACTGACTCGATTTCGAGTTACATGTAACTCGATTCGAGTTAGCTATAACTCGAAATCAAGTGAAATCTCGAGTTACATTGTTTTGAGTTACATGTTCTGATTTGAAATCTTTTTTTGTCTGTTTTTGTTGGTTTCAGATGGAGGATGATAAAGTGGTAATTATCCATAGTGGTTTTTGGGATGATAGTTTCTATAGAAATGGTGAAGAAGTACTCCTTTTTACCTCGTTGTGGACAATATCATATAGTGGGTTTGTGGATATTGTTCACAACATTGTAAATGGTCATCGGCGTTTGTGTGAATGGTCATGTTTAATGGCGGGGTGGTTTCGAGGCTAAGTCTTTGATTATGTGTGAACGGGATCTTCGACAAGAGTGAGATTTTCAAAGATACCAATATTTGTGACCTTACGAGGCAAAAAAAAGATCATGGGATGGTGGAGACTTTGTAAATAGCAATCCACATGGTTTTATGAACCTCATGGATGCTTCAATCATATTCATATGGTATCGACAAATCAATTCATTTAAATCCATATAATTCTCACTACGGCATGAATTATATATATGGTCCACACGAGTGTATGCCAACATATATGCAACAAAGATCATTGTCCAAGTAAATAGGGTGGAGCCTCAACCAATCATGCAATATGTAGTGCCCGATAATTGTCTAAGTAAATCTTCTATCTTGGAGCATCAACTGAGAATCAATAATAGTGATCATGTGGATGGTGATGATGATGATGATGATGATGATGATGATTATGATGGTGGTGGTGGTGGATTTAATGATGATGTTGGGCGGTATGATGATTTCGGGGGTGGTGGCCATTATGATGACCATGATTTTGTTGGTGATCAACATAACCAACAAGATGCACAATTTGTTCCCGATGACCGTGAAGGGAATGACAGTGACATATTTGAGGAAGAAGATGACGATCCATCCGCAGCGTTGACGCGGTGAACTAGTCCGTCGATTGATTTATGATCACTTTGGATGGGAAAAAAATGACTATTTTATTCCCGATGACCGTGAAGAGAATGATGTGAACAATGATATCATAGGAGACAATGACAAGCATGTTCTTCGGAATAGGCGATTTCCAATCCATAAGGTACCTCCTGTTGATGCCAACGAAGTAGATAATGAGAACGCTGATACAGAGCTCCCAATGGTTAGGTCTAAATATGCTTGGATGGCTCCTGGAATGTCTTATCGATCCCGACCCGATTCCATTCCACAAGAACAACCTAACATTGAGCGTGACTTATTCAAAGGTGTAGTACTTGAAAGCAAGGAAGAATTCGTAACAAAGTTGGGCTTCTACCATCTGCACCATCGTGTGGAGTATAGAACAACCCGGACTTCATCTTCACGTTATGAGGATATTTGCAAACATAAAGGATGCACCTTCTTACTTCGTACAAACGCTATCCAAGGAGAAAGTTGGAAGGTGACTAAATTTGAGCAACCTCATACATGTGAAGCCAACTTAAGTAGGCATGCTCCTCGACAATTGCCTTCGAAGATTATTGAAGCCATGTTTGCGCAAAAACTACTAAAGGAGGGACGATCCCTTAAACCTAGGGATATAATTGTTGATTTGTCTGCTGAACATGGGATAGACATTTTGTACAACAAAGTACTAAAATCGCAGCATCGTGCTTACAGCTACATACACGGTGACCACTTGCAGTCTTGGGGGATCTTGCCTGCATTCTTGTACATGTTAAAAAAAGAGAACCCTGGTACAATTGCGCTACACGAGACTAATGACGATGATAGATTCAAGTATGTTTATATTGCTTTACATGCATCAATTAAAGGATTCAGTGAGTTGTGTAGACCTGTTATTGTTGTTTGATGGCACACACCTAAAAGGCAAGTTTAAAAGTGTGTTGTTTGAGGATAACATATACATACCCCGTACACAAAGTCTGATGTCTGAGCGGTATCTGTCTTCCCCTGTGTTCCATGAGTCCCGTGGCTAGTGCGTAGAGATGGATCATTTGTGTTTGGCTCAGAATTGCGGTGCTCGTGACTCAGCTCTGCAGGCTGCTGCTCACGCAATACCCGACGTATCAAATCAGGCAGCTGCGTCTCCAAGTACGACTCCATACCAGCTCGTATGATCTCTCTCTGATGAACCAGTGCACGGTCAATCACCCGACCTATGGCTGTCTCCACCAACTGTATGAATACCTGGGTAGAATAGCTTGGAGCGGGGTCAGATAGAAAAGTCAGTCCTGCAGGTTACTGTGCATCGGTCTGTGATGAGGGACGATGAGCCCCCGCTGGTGATCCAAAAGGAGGTGGAGGTGGAGGTGGTGGAGGTGGTGGAGACAGAGGTGTATGTGGAGAGCATCGAGGCGGGGATAGAGGCTGGGTATGGGTCCTCCGCCTCTGAGAAGGATGACTCGGACGTGCAGCACCATCAACATCCTCAGCCTCACTATCATAATCATCATCATCTATATGTGCAGGCTAGGACTGGGTCATCTGTCTCTTCGGACGCTGAGACACATGCAATCTTGATGCAGCAGTACGTCCTGGCTCCAGAACAATCCTCCTACCAACAGCGTCAGGGTCAAGGGGGCAACCCAAGACGGGAAATGATCCATATGGACATACATCAATCAATGCGACATGTCCATATCGATGCCCTGCATGCAAGGGAGTCATAACTCCACCTCGGTGGGCTATACCGATGCGCATATCGTCTATGAAAAAAAAGGAAAACTTTAGCTTAATTACGAAGAAAATATTATCAATACCACTGTTACTCATATGATTTCGTAAAAAAAATGAAAATTACCTTGGGGCTGTCAAATAACGCCACCGCACTGAAGATCCTCTTGGGGCATCTAACCCGTCTGCCCCTAGGATAGCCATCCAACCCAGAGGCTGGGCAAGGTCCCGACCAAGAGAAATAATAGCCTCAAATGCCCATAGCTATATCAAATAAAAAAACAAATAGGCAATGAACCCAATTATAATATGAAATGCTCGTGTTAAAAGTGATACATGTTTAAATTATATATACATGTATATGGTAGAAGTAGGCATATATGTGGAACTGGACGAAGCAGGGGCTCAGATCCTAGAATCAAGATAATGGAGGAGGCGCCCATACATGTAGGAGACCCATGGGAATGCCCTAAATCCGTGGCCATCCTCAACCAAAGTCCACATAACGGGACAGTACCCCGCGGATCGAGAGCGAATACATACTTCGTGACGAACAAGATATACGCCATCTTCAGATTCTCCTCTGGTCGCTCTCTGAAACGACCCACGATGAAGTGCGGCAATGCCTTCATCGGTATCAAGGACTCCCCGTTGAAAACTGTCTGTATACTTCTCCTGGCAGAGGGATATGCCGTGAGGAGCATGGGCCAATCGCCGAGGGGCCAAAGCGTAGCCCCGTAAACATCGCAAACTCTCATCGCCCAAATCTGAGGTTCCGCTCACCAACGCAGAACCACAAGTCGCCTGTCAGATCTGATATGTCTACCTAGCAATCGGAGCATACCCTTCGAGGTCAAGTATCTGTCCGAGTTGAAGTCTAGAAACACCCCAAACGGCCCATTCCTATACTCATCTAAATTGCCCAACTAAGTCAACTCCTCCTTGATATCCGCTATCAAGTGGCACTTGGTGTATACATTCAGTTTTCCCCTCCAATTCTGTGCAGAACCCCATTTCCATTGCCAATTCTATCAAAAAAAACACAAACATTCAGTTAATAGCTTGCTGTCATGTAACTCGATTTCGATTTACATGTCACCTGAAAAAAGTGACTTGATTTCGAGTTACACATGTAACTCGCAATGATCCATATCAAAACTAACAGTGATTTCGAGTTACATGTGTAACTCGAAATCAAGTTACAGAAAAGGTAACTCGATTTTGAGTTACACATGTAACTCGAAATCACAGTCCGTCGTCTTCTTCTTCTTCTCCTCTCTCATACTTTCCGCCATTATCAACATCTCAAGTTCACAAAAACCAAGATACACCATCAAAAACCTAGAATTTCTACAAAGCCTACAACAAATCCTAACCTAAAACAAGTATTGACAATTTAAACAACAAAAATACTTGAAATTAAGGAAATAGGGTTCGAATTACATACCTGAGAAGAAGTCGAAGCACCCTCCATATCCTCGCTTGTCGTTGTCATCTTCATTGGCAGTCGCCGATTTCGGTAGGTTTGGGTGAGATTTCGGTAGTTTTTGAGTGAGAAAATAAGGATTTTACTGTGAGATTTTCGAGTGAGGAAATAATGTTGGGTGATTTTGAGTGAATGGGGGCTTAAACTACTAAAGGGCAAATATGTCTTTTCGCACCCCAAAATGGCTAAAAAAGATATGTTTTAAAAAACATGGCTAAAAAAGATTTTCAATTGGCCAAAAAGAATAGAAAAAACCCACTGTTTTTAATTTCTTCCCATTTTGTTTTCTCACTCTTCATAAGTAAGAAAACTTTGAAGAGACAATCAACAATCAAAGGAATTCTTAATTCATTGATCATATTATAGTCATGGAGATAGAACAACCAAATTTAAAATTCTTATGTTCCCATGGTTAGCTCATGGACACATATTTCCCTTTCTTGAACTTGCCAAAAGACTCTCAACAAGAAACTTGAGTATGTATTTATGTTCCTCTCATATCAATCTCAATTCTATTAAAACTAGTATCGATCAAAACGACTCTTTTTTATTTATGTAAAACTAGTAGAACTTTATGTCCCATCATTGCCTCAACTTCCTCCAGAGATGCACATAACCAAGAATCTGCCGTCCAATCTTAGACTAACCCTCGTAAAGGCCTTTCAAATGTCGAGTTCTAGCTTCTCGGATATCTTGAATTCTGTAAAACCCGATCTGTTGATATATGATTTGTTCCAACCGTGGGCCCTAAAGCTCGCTTCATCAAATAATATACCTTCTATTTATTTTTCAACTGTCGGCGCGACATCATACGCTTTTTACCATCATGTGTATACTATTGGTTATCTATCTACCTCTAATAGATCGATACACTTAGTACCGAAATCAAATTACAGACTCAATAAGACTATTTATCTACCTCTAATAGATCGATATACTTAGTACCGAAATCAAATTACTGACTCAATAAGCCTATTATACACTATACTCTAGACTCTTTCAAGAAAGTAAAATACAAAAGATGAACTGAAAGTAAAAGAAGTATAACAGAAAATATAAAGGGATAAAACCCTAAAACCGAATATAGAATAGATTCGGCTCAGGGACTGGAATCCCTACACAAAGTCACCACGAATTACCCAGAGAACCAAGGCAAAGCACCCAAGAACAGCCTCGCCACAAAGGACCTCCAAATCAAGCCCTCGACAGTGTTTCACTCAGAAAACCCTAGAAAAATACCCCAGATACCCAGCAAACCCTAATCTCACACAGAAAGTAGGATAGTACAATGAGAGATGGTGGACACACACTCGAATCACACAGATATGTATCCCAACCCAGAAACCACACGAAAATCCAGCGAGGATCTGGAATTTTCTAGAGAGAGAAAGGAACGAGAGCACAGAACTCAGAGAGAGAGAGATATCGGAGATGAGAGAGAAAGAAAAACTTGAATTATGAATTAGGGTTTCGGGTACCAGGCTTTTTATAGGGCCAGTGAATGGCTCAAATTGATCCAACACAATGGACGTCTGAGATCATACAGAGAGGATCCGCGGACAGGGATTTGGATCCCTCAGTCCGGATTAATGACCCGGGGATCAAATAGAAATGGACTTGGGCTTGGGTGGCACACTTTTTGTTGACGTGCGTTTTGGTCAACAAGCCAAAAATATGTAAAGATGTGCTACGTGTAAATGGAAATAAACCTTAGTTCAGGGCTAATTCTGTCTTTTAATATATATTTCTGAGCCGAAAGTTCTGATCGATTTTTCTTACAGGGTTGTGTTTACAAGTGTTTTCTCTCTCTTGTCCTTTTCCTCATAAATGAGGCCCTATTTATACCCATCTCATTAGTGGGCTTTTAATATCCACTATTACACTTAGCATTTAAATAATTAAAAAGGGACACTTGTCCTTCGCTGAGTACGCATGCAGGCCAAATGTTTTCCACTTGTCTACTCATCTGGTTGACGTGTTGACAAGTGTTAGCTTATTCATGTTAATGATATACTCAGTCTTTCTTAACTAGATGGTTATCCTTTTAAATTTCCCGCCAAGATTGGGCTCAGGAAATCGAGCCCAATTCATGACGTCATTAGGTCGGTTGTTGATGTCACCAGGTCGGTCCGTGCTGGCCTGCAGGTCCCATGCCTTCATGTGCTGAATGGCCACGTGGATTAATTTACTGCCAGCTTGGCTGGGGTGTCATCAATGGCCCCCAAGTTTAATTCCGAGAGAAGAATTTCTGAAGTCAGATTTGAACTTTAATGTCAGATTTGAACTTTAATGCTAATCATGAGCCTTTAATGGGGAAGAGGAAACCTTAAAAATCATCCTTCCCTAGCATCTGTCGTGTAGCAGTTAATGGCTGAAACAGCACATTAATTGTGGTATCATGATGAGGAACACGTGGCAGCTCTTGGTTGGACCAACTCCGCGCGGGAATCGAAGAAGTGGGACAATGGTGCCAGCGGAACGTGGGGGCATGACGTTTCTGATATTTCTGACGGCTTTTGAGTCTGAAAAGACACGTTTTTTGAGTTGGTGTCTCAGTTTTCGAGAGAATTGAACCTATAAATACCCCTTTCATCTTTCATTCTATACTTTTGCATCCTTTATCATCTGAGCAAAATCTCTTGAGAGCGAGCAGAAATTCCGGGTCGGTCTTTTAGAGTTCAGAGTCTCCAGGGTTAGGTATTTTTCCGAAAAACCTTCTTTCTTTTTATTTCAAATAGATGTCTTCCTTTGAAGATAGCCGACTCCGTAGTTATAGTGTGGAGGTAGAAATTGAAGACCCCCCTTCTGAACCTTCTGTTTCTTTTTCTCCAGTTCGAAGAACTGCATCTCCTAGTCCAAGTATCGTTCATATTTCGAGCTCCAGTCACACACCATCTACTGAGACTCCGTTGGAGCAGACACACACTATTTTTGATCCCGTACCGTTCACCATCTACCGAGAGGGCACTTTCTACGAGCCTGGACTAGCCCGTGAAGATCATAGTGAAGAAGCGTTGAACTCCAGTCCCCCACACAATCAAGAAAAATGAGAAGAGATGAATTCTCAGGAGCCCGAACACGAGCATGAGGAGCGAGTGGATGAGCCCTCCGAGGGTTCGAGAGCCGTGAGGCCCGCGGGGCCTGTAGGTCATCGACATGGAGATGGCAGGCGGGGAGGAGGACCCCAGCTACGTGTAGAAGCTGGGTGGAGGCCCTGCCACCTGAACGACTATCCTAGTATGCTGATGGTCCCAGAAATGGGGGCCCTTCATCAGAAGTATAAAATTCCGGCCGGTGTACATTTTTGGGTACCAGACGGTATGGAGTGCCCCCAGCATCCGCCGGAGGTCTGCATGGCTATACACACTCCCAGCCTCCTGTACGGGCTGCGTTTCCCACTGCCGCTAATGCTTACGCGGTGGTTTCGCAAGTGGGGCCTTCCTCTGACTCAGGTGCATCCTTTGACTTGGGGGCGGATTATCGGATTATTGGTATTGTTTCATCTGGAAGGGTACCCCCGCCCCAAGTTTGCAGAGATGAATGAGTTGTTTGTTTGGAAAGCAATCCCGGCGACTCCAGGTCGGGGACAACCATCTGGGTGGTACTACGCGCACACCAAGCCTGGGTACCCAGACGGACTGGTCGAAGGCTTCCACAGTCCCTGAAGGAGTGGAAGGATAAATGGCTTTGGGTAAGTGGCGAGTGGCAAACTTGCATCGGGACCGGAGTGGAAGAGACGGTCATGCAATCCTCCTTCAGACTTTACTTTTAATTTCAGTAAGTGTACTTTCTTTTTCCTCTGTTGTTTTTTCTTCTTTTTTTATGGCTAATTCTGCCTTTAACTCCTTACTTTTCCAGAGAACCGCCCCTCTGCCAGCCCACTATCGGCCACTTTTGTCCGACGGCTGGAGAATGTTCAGGCCGTGGGCGCGAGAGATAGGCGGATGGAGAGGCTGGCCACCGAGGCTCGTCTGGCCGTGGCTGGTTTGAGGTCCGCCCTTCCCGCCGACCCCGAGGCTGAGGGGAGGGCTCAGGAAGAGGTGGCGGTGGTGGAAGAGGAGGCTGAGGAGGTAGCCGAGAGGAGCCCTCCAAGGGCTGGAAGGGGACATACCCCTGAGCGGGGGGAACAACCAGTGCAGACGGAGCAGGCAAGGTCGTCCCCAACAGCGGTTAGTCCTCCAGGGTGAGCGTCCGTGCCAACCGGGCAATTGCGGACCCCTGATCCGCCTAGACCAACCGGGGATCAAGGTATGCGTTTCCTATTTCTTACACTCCTTTTTTCTTTTAACTTTTTCCCTATTTGCTTCTTATCCAATTGATGCCTTTTGCAGGGCGTGGCGTGGATCTCTTTGCATGTCTTAACCGTGTGAGGAATACAGCCGCTCGCCGAACTAGGGCGACAGTGGGCGAGCCTGTTGATGCAGAGGCGGCCCGGAGAGAGGACATCCGGGCCGGATAATGCCCTGCCGATGAGGTTCCAGAGGCAGAGGGGCCCCCACTCTAGAGTTCCAGAACCTTCTCGGATGACCTTGGCCGGGAGGGCTATTACATCCCCCTAAGCCAAGCAAGGGATGAGGCTTGCGATGGAATGGCTGGATCGCGCCCCTGATGGTTCGTGGAGTTCGTAAGATGTTCCACGCCCACTGATGAGTAGGTGAAAAATTTTCCTAATGCTGGGCAAGCGGCCAGAGATGTGGCTGCGAGGGCGTGGACCACAGGGATCGAACAGTTTTGTTCGGAGATAGGGTGGAAGGAGAATGCCCAGTACGTCATGGGGCTGTCCGGGCGCATCACCGGGATTCTGTGGCACATGATCGGTGGGATGGAGGAACTAGATGTTTGATATATTGTTGGGAAATTATTGTTTAGATTTTGATGAATGCCATGAAAAACTTAGACTAGAAAGTTGGCACCACATTTTCTTTGTAAATTGCATTGTAATAGATAGGGCTATACGAGCTGAGTCAAGTCAGTTATGCCTGGATATGCAAGAAGTCAATTGCAAGATTGAAATGAAGACTCGATGTGAAGAATTTGAGTATGGCAAGGAGGAGAAGTCAAGTCAAGAACTCGATTGAAGGAGTATCGGAATCGTGAAGTGTCACCAAGTCAATCCAAGAGTAGCCTCAAGTTGAAGTGACAGGATGAGTCATCCAATGATTGGGATAACAAGTCGTGGGAAGTTAGAAAAGCTGAGTCAGTCAAGTCAATCCAAGATAAACAAGTAATAAGCTTTCTTAAAGTTGAAGCGTGCAAAAGAATAGAGTCATCCAATGATTGGGAGGCGAAGGTTCATTCAATACGAGGAAATGTCAAGAACTACAACAAGGGAAGTGTCTTTTGAAAAGAAAATCTCTTCAATGGGCGATTTTCAAAAGAACACTATAAAAGTTGAGGAATCAATTTGAGAGAAGTAGAAAAGGATCGAACATTTAAGCTATTACGAATCGTAAGTCAAAAAAGTTATTCAAGCAAACAAGTAAACTGAAGGAAATCGATCCAACACCAACCTTTGTGAAGGAGAGACAACTTTCTTAAAGAAATTTCGAAAAATCAAAAGCGGTCTATATTCCAAGGAGGATTGTAGGAAGGTTCAAGGTCGAAAAGTTATTGGAATCAAACCAATGGGAAGCTTGAGAGCACTGTAGTAGCAGCGAACTGTGAAGAAGCTTTAAGTCATACGAAAGTTTGTGTGACCAAGGGTTCATTGAGTCCCAAAGGATCAATGTCAATTTCACCGATAACCAACTCGATCAATACTTAGTGGACAGTTGGAGAAGAACGACCATTACCCCATCTTGAACCTCTATAAAATCTATTGTGTCATTTTATTTCGCATATCATTTTATATCTCTTTGACAAATTGCTATCCAACCGATAATTAACATGTGCTAAAAACAAGTGTTAAAACAAACTTAAACCAAATTCAAGGGTGTTAAGTATTCCATTGAAAATCTTATCACAACCAAGTTAAGTATAAGACTAAGCAAATGAGTTATTCTATCAACAACTCGATCAGTCGTTGAGTGGCTAACTCTTTGGTTAACTAACTTAGTTGTCCATCAAGGACTTATTTGTGAAATTAACTCTAAACTATTTTAAAAGGACTAAATCGAAAAGTTGGTAAGGTTTATTCAACCCCCCTTCTAAACCTTACACTCACACCCCTTGGGACCTACAAGTGGTATCAGAGCGGTTGGTTCATTGAGCCTTCCGCACTAGTTATTGAACTAGATCTTCAATTTCTCAAAGAAGTTTTAACACTTGCTCTTTCAAAAACTCTTTTCATTCAAAGAAAGTTATTACCATGGAAGCAAATTTGACACGCATTCCTATGTTCACCATTGAAGAATTTGATGACTGGAAAATACATATGCAGGCTCATCTATTAGCTTTACATGATGAGATGTGGATAGTAATAGAAGATGGGCCACCGCAAATATTGAAGGTGAACACAAGTTTGTGAGGAGAGAGGCTGAATGTTTGAAGGAGAAGAGGTCGCTGCTTTCCTAGACCAGACCTATGGTTGAAAAACCAAGAGTGAATGGATAAATGATGAGAAAATGATACAAATTGGACAATGTGGCCAAGGATATACTTTACAAGACTTTGGACAAAGTCATGTTCAACAAAGTCAAATCTTGCAAGATGACCAAAGAAATCGGGATAAACTAACCCTAATTTGTGAAGGATCCGAGCAAATCAAGGAAAACAAATTATCCGTTGTTATTCGTAAATTTGAAAACTTTAAAATGCTTGCAGGTGAAACAATGGACCAGCTGGATGCTAGATTCACTGAAATTACCAATGAGTTCTCAGGCACTTGGGAAAGAATACACACAGAAGGAGATGTGTATGAAGATATTAAGGAGCCTCCCATTTGAGTAGAAATGAAGACAATGGCTCTAAGGCACTCGATGGACCTATAAAAACATCCAATCATGAACTATTCTCGGACCTCAAAGCCTATGAGTTTGAGCTGAGAAGAAAGGATTAAGAAGAGACAATTGTGCCCAAAACAGCTGCACTAATAGTTAAGGATGGAAAGAGAGCTGAGGTCAAAGAAGTCATTAACCAGGAGGAGATTGCTTTGATGGTTAAAAGATTCAACAAGTTCTTTAACAAGAGAACTACAAAGGGGCAAATGTGAATCATCCGAAAACACTCGGCTCCCTCCAAATCAAGGGAAGATAGGCCACCAAAAAGAGCTGAACATCAAAAAGTCGAATATCAAAGAGCTGACAACCCAAGAAATGAAAGAGCTGACCAAAAGGTTGAGAACCTTTGTTGGAATTGCGGACAACCAGGACACTATGCCATTGATTGTTCATATCCTGTAGTCAACAAATACATGAATGATGAAGAAAGAAAAGTCTTTAGAGAAAGAAGGCAAGAAAAGAAAAGAGCAATGTTGGTCGAGAGGCTGGCGATACAACTAAGTTAAAAGAAGCAGCAGACTCAGAGAGTAGTGAAGCTGACTACTCAAGTGGCTCTGAAGAAGAAGCCTTAATCTATCTAATGGCTAAAGAACAAGATCAACCTGACCAAGAAGATGAGGTACACTCCAACTCATCTCATTGATTCTAGTGATAGTGATTGTGACACACACACTTCATCACCCACTCGATCTTTATGATTTATTAGGCAAAATGATGAAAGACTTTGAGCACATTAAATCCTCACACCCACTATTAAATGAGGAAAATAGCCCCATTTCAAAAGCGAACTCACGGTGACTAAAGAGCCGAGTACTCTAAGTCACATAGCTGATGAGAACAAAAAGCTGAAGGCTGAGAATGCTAAACTAATAGCAGAGATATATGCTATAGAAAAGAGAGAAAATGATCTCAAAAATGTGATTGCCTCATTCACAAAGGCATCTAAATCATTGGATGACCTTATTATGAGCCAAAAAGAGTGTGGAGATAAGACATGCATAAGATTCAACTCCTTTGTGCATAGTCAAACTCCCAGAGTGATCTTGGAAAAAGGATCTTCAAGCAATGAAGCATCTCAAAAATCCAAGACACCAAATGTTGCACACACATTCATTCCAAAGCACAATCACAACCAAACTGGCATTGGTTATAAAGGAAAAGGAAAACATCCGATTGAGAATCTTTGAGAGGGGCGGAGAAGAAATCAACAGAGTTCCTCAAGCAAACTCCAAACAGGAAGTACTCTGTAAAGAAGAAACAGAGCTACCAAAAGCCCCAAAAGTTCTATTAAAGGAACAAATATGATGGGAATGGTAGAAACTACCCAAGTCAAGCTGATTGGAATAATGTGAAATATCATCAAAGACCTATGGAATACAAGCCTAAATGGCAAAGGCCTAGAACTCAGCAAAGGTCATTCCAAAGGGAACAAAGCTATTATCAGCACACATATGCACCCAAGCACTACACTCAGAGATATCACAATTACCCAAAGAAGGCAATTGCTAAAACACACACACAAGCATACAGACACAAGAGACAGCTGTATGAACCTAAAGCCCCCAAGCAATTTGTCAAAGTAAATTATGATTATGGCACAAATAGATGGAAACCCCTTAGAGTCAAATCATTTGGCTACAGGTTGGTTGGATCATCTTACAGCACTAACCCCTCAGGACCCAGACAAGTATGGGTACCTAAGATCAGATTTCCTTGATTGCAGGTTTAAAGGAGCAGCTGAGTGCCAAGAAACCTGGTACATGGATAGTGGCTGTTCCAGACATATGACAGGAAACAAGAAAATTCTGTCAAAATTCAAGGAAGTTAAAGGTGCAAAAGTCATATTTGGAGGAAATGAAGCTCTAGGAAAAATAAGAGGCACTGGATCCGTCAAGAAAAATGGATTAGAAATCACAGATGTTGCATATGTTGAAGGCCTCAATTTCAACTTATTGAGCATCAGCCAACTGTGTGACAAGGGCTATAATGTTGGATTCAATATGGGAGTGTGCCAAATCAAAGATATCTTGAATCAAATGAAGTAGTGTTGCAAGGATGCAAACAAAAGAACATGTATGTGGTAGGATGGTCGATTGCCACACCAAGCACTTGTCTCGCTAGCAAAAGTAGTAACCGAATCAAGTTGGTTGTGGCACAAAATCGAGTCACCTGAATTTCAAGACAATTAACAAGCTTGCAAGGAGTAATCTTGTAGAAGGACTCCCGGACTCGGTGTACAAGAAGGAAAGTGTTTGTGATGCATGCCGATGGGAAAGCGAGATCAAATCATCATTCAAAGAGAAGTCATGTCCATCTTCAACAAGAATATTGCATCGATGCATATGGATTTATTTGGTCGATTGAGCCGGCTAGCATAAGTGGAAAGAAATATACCTTCGTGGTAGTAGATGATTATTCAAGATATACATGGACAGTTTTCATGTGTAAAAAGAAAAAAGCCTTTAGAAGCTACCACGGTGATGAAGAGAATTCAAAATGAGAAGAGTCAAACCATTATAAAGATAAGATTCGACGGAGGAACCGAGTTTGTCAATGGGATAATAACTCGGTGATTGTGTTGAAAATGGTATTGCTCATGAATTATCTGCGAGCAAGGACTCCTGAGAGAATGGAGTTGCGAGAAAGAAGGAACAAAACTCTCAAGGAAGCGCAAAGACCATGTTAGCCAAGCAGGCTCGCCTAAAAGATTTTGGGTCAAGCTATAAACACCGCATGCTATACTCAAAATAGATGCATGATAAATAGACAGTGACAAAGACTCCTATGAGACTTGGACAGGGGAGGAAGCAAATGTTGCATATTTTAAAATATTTGAATGTAAATGCTTCATCCATAATAATGGAAAAGACAATTTAAAGGATTTTGATGCTAAAAAGTGATGAAGGTATCTTCTTGGATACTCGGTGAGAGCAAAGCCATACAAAGATCTTGAATAAAGGACTATGGTCACGTAAGAGTCTATCCATGTGGTTTTGATGAATCTAATGTAAATGGAGAAGACATTGAAGAGTTACCGATAAGTCGAATCAACCAACTATGTAGAAGAGTCCCTATGTTGAAGCTGAAGCTGGAGCAATAAACCAAGATGAAGATGATGTAGATGAATCTCAAAGACAGCTGGAGAATCTACAACTAAGTGATGATGAGAGAGCTGCTCAAGATAACACAACTGCAAGACGACTGAATCCAACTAATTTACTCCAACCTGATGTGAGATGGCTGAGAGACCATCCATTTAACTAGTCATTTGAGATGTAAGAGATGGTGTAAGAACTAGATCAAGAGCTCAACAAGAAGCAATGTTTACCTATTTTATTTCTCAAATAGAGCCAAGAGCTCAACAAGAAGCAATGTGTCACAAGCATTGGATGCACCACAAGCATTGGATGGACCACATTGGATTCAAGCCATGCAAGAAGAGCTGAATCAGTTTGAAAGGAACAAAGTGTGAGAATTGGTTCAAAGACCAACCCATCAAAATGTCATTAGCACAAAATGGGTGTTTAGGAACAAGATGAATAAAGACGGTTACGTGGTAAGAAACAAAGTAAGATTAGTAGCCAAAGGATATTGCCAAGAACAAAGTATAGATTTTGATGAACCATTTGCTCTATTGCAAGATTAGAAGCAATAAGGATGTTTCTTGCCTATCTTTGCTCACAAGAACTTCATTGTATATCAAATGGATGTAAAAGTGCATTCTTGATGGATTATTGGAAGAAGAAGTCTATGTTGAACAACCTCCTGGATTTGAAAGAAGACTCTTGGAGATAAAGTGTACAAACTTAAGAAAGCTCTATATGGATTGAAACAAGCACTAGAGCATGGTATGATACATTATCTCAATTCCCGATCGAGAATGGATTCACAAAAGTCAAAGTGGATAGAACACTCTTCAGAATTCAAGATAGGAAGAGTATACTGCTTGTTCAAATATATGTGGATGACATCATTTTTAGATCCACAAACAAAGAGTTGTGTGATAAATTCTCAAATCTCATGCAAAGCAAATTTGAAATGAGCATGATGGGAGAGCTGGCATTCTTCATAGGACTCCAAGTAAAACAGCTGAAGGATGGAACCTTCATAAGTCAGACAAAGTACACCAGAGATTTAATGAAAAAATTTGGTATGGAAGAGAAGTCTTTTGTGAAAATACCAATGAATACATCAGTCAAAATGGACATGGATGCAGATGGCAAGTGTGTGGATCAAACTAGATACATAGCACTTATTGGATCACTGTTCTATCTCACATCAAGTAGGCTAGACATCACCTTTGCTGTAGGTGTATGTGCAAGATTTCAATATGCTCCAAAAGAAAACCACATGACTGCAGCCAAAAGAATCTTAAGATACTTGAAGGGAAGCCAAAAAGTTGGCTTATGGTATCCAAAGGAAGGTGGATTCAAGCTAATTGGTTACTCAGACTCTGACTATGCTGGATGTAGAGTTGACAGGAAGAGTACTTCAGGTACATGTCAGATGCTTGGAAATAGATTAATTTCGTGGTTTAGCAAGAAGCAAAATTCAATAGCCACATCCACAACTGAAGCAGAGTACATAGCTGCGGGTAGCTGTTGTGCCCAAGTCTTATGGATGAGACAACAGCTGATAGACTATGAAGTTGAAGAAAAGGAGATTCCAATTATGTGTGATAACACAAGTGCTATTGCAATCCCTCAAAATCCTGTGTTGCATTCGAGAACAAAGAACATTGATGTCAGATACCATTTCATAAGAGACCATGTTGAAAAGAAGGACATTACCTTAGAATACATCTCAACTGATAAGCAGTTAGCTGATATATTCACAAAACCATTGTGTGAATCAATATTTGAAGAACTCAAGCACGAGTTAGGGTTAATTGAACTGAGTTAACACTCAAAAGACTCACGGAAAAGAGATGAAACGTAAAAAGATGGGAGAAGAGCGAAGCTCTTGAATCAACTAAGTGAATAAGCCATATCGGAAAGTCAGTTGCACCGAGTTAGCTGACAGCTGAGTCACTATGTAAACAGAGAGAAGAAGAGTTGAATCAGCTAAGAAGTAAGCTAAGTCATTTATGAGCAAAGTGACAAAAATGCAGTCGTTTTTACTAAGTGGGAATGTTTTTAAGAATGACGTCAACGTAATTATGACGTGTACAGTCAAAAGTTGCATACCAAGCTTATGATTGGATATAAATGTTGCCGCATTAAATGCGAGAAATTAAATGCTAATCGGCGTGCTAAATCTGAGCCGTTGATCTTGATCAAATTTCAAAAACCATATGCACGTCCTTTCATAACCCACATATATACCATTTCGTCCGTTTTTCTCTCTCACTTTACACAAACTGTTAATCTCTCTCAAAGCAAGAAAGCAACTTTTCTCTCAAAACCCTACAGATCTCCAAAGTGAATTTCTAAAGTTTAGTTCGGTAAATCTTCAAGAAATGGCATCAACTTACGATTTTGTTAAGTTGGGAAAACAAATCCACACTGGCTCTACTATAGATTTTGAAGGAATGATTAAACAGGGGTCCAATGAAACCCTTGTGAAGAAGATAGCTGATAAAGTGGAGAAGTCTGGGCTGAAACCCTTTCTCATAATGGAGTTTCAGATGACTTATGTTGAAAAAGTCACTCAGTTCTACGTGAACGCTGAAGTTCACGACGAGGGCATCAAGTCCTCTGTTCATGGCAAAGAATTCACAATCACCGCTAAGGATTTAGCGGAACTTTATTTTGCTACGGTGGAACGAGTGCGAGAGATCTATGAGGCGATGTAAACCTGGTCTGCTGCGTGGAAGGAAGTGGCAGGACGGAATGTCTTTGCTAAGGTGGTTTACGATTGACGAGAAGTTTGAAGGAAGATTACCACAAGCCGATGGATATCATCGCAAAAGTGCATAGACATGAAGTTTGGAAGCCATAACCGCCTATCCAAAAACAAGCTGATTGTCATGGCTGCAATTATGGAAGAAAAAAAAGTCAACTGGGTAGAACTCGTCTACAGCAGACTCTGCCAAAATGTTGGGAACAAGTCCTTCAAGGGCGATGGGTCCTTCGGAGGATCCTTGGGGTATGGCCTTGTTATTGGCCAGTTAATGGAGGTGAAAGGTGTTCCTCTCCGACATGGAAAGACGTTCCATGTTAAAAAAAGATGTTCCGATCAAATCTGTCCGGAGCACAGAAGAGAGCTTACGCCAAGAGGGCGGATACAAGTGAGGGGAATCAGTTGACCCTGAAGATACAACTGTCTCCTCCCCTCCCAAGAAAAAGGCTGCCCCTGCAGCTGCAAAGAAGACTGCTGCCCCTGCAGCAAAGAAAAAGAAAATCGCACTGCCGCCCGCCCCTGAGTCACACCCCCGCGGCCGTGTCTCCGCCCGCTGCGGCCGCAATGGAGAAGGAACCATTAATACCTTCTCTAGTGATTAAGAAGAAGAGGACTGCCACAATAAGGAAGGCAGCTGCCTCTAAGACAACTGCGAAGGCATTTACCTTCGACGAACCGGAGGAAGTGGAACCAGATGTTCCTCTAGTGAAAACCAAAAGAAGAAAAAGAATTTCCAAGCTCTCCGAGCTTGAGAAGACAGTGAGTCCCGCAACTGTTGGAAAAGATATCGGAGACTCTGGAGAAGTAGAGTCTCGGAAGGTATAGATGAAACTTGACCAAGTCTCACGATGCCGATCAGAGGCAAACCAAAGACCAGTTTGTGGACGTAACAAGGTGAGAGCACAAGCAAGCGGCTAAGACAACTAACCCATTGCCGATAGGGATGTGTCCGCCTACGATAGATCTTTGTCGAAAGTGAAGAGCAGCAAGCTCTTCTACCTCCCATTCCTGAGACAGAAGGACAACATGAAGATGACGATGATGATGTGATCATGCTGTCTCCACCATATCCAGACATCTAAAATCGTCTGCGAGAATGGAGGAAGTGGAAGTTGAGTCACTCTAGGGTACAGTTTGAACACCCAGAGTTTATTGAGGAGGAAGAGGAACTCTTCAGGTTCCTTGAAGTTGATACAGTGTTGCAAGCCCTTGATGAGGATAACTGCAGCAACATGCTGCAAATTCGAAAGGAGAACGAAAAGACTAGGGCAACAGAGGAAGCAGAAGCTCGTGTGAAAGCCAGTGTTTGTCCTCTAACTGGAACCACTTATCATACTCATCCACATCTTGACATACTTTCAGAAAGTGATGAGGATTTGGACCTACTGCAGATCTGAAAAATTGAAAATGCAAAGAAGCCATGCGGGAATCCAAAATGAATGATGCATGAGCAACGGTGATGGAAGGACTGGAGAGTCTTCCAAATCACAATCGAAATTGACCCTATGGGAGTGGTGCGGTGATTGCAATCTGTTGTTGTTGCGACCACTTCCCGACTCACTCGAGGAAGGTTCTAAGGGAAATGGCGATGAACCGGGAACTCGGGGACCAAGTAGAGCCAACCCCATGAAGGTGTCTTACCACTTGCCCCAATGGCTGAACACTCACATGAAACAAAATGAGTCCGGAGAAGAGTGACCCCATTCCAAGTCACTCGGCTAGTGTGCCGGTGAGGGGAAACTCCCTCCACCTGCGGCCGAGGTCGGAGAATGTTGTAGATGACTCCACCAAGAATCTAGGAGGCAAAGTGGAGAAGGAACAACAAATGGAAACACAACAAGTTGTCACTAACGAGGCTCGAGGCATAGTTGAGACTATCTCGGTGAGGTGCCAATGACTCTGCCGCAGGCCAATGATGACGCGCGATGCGGTCGAGGCACATGATGGATCTACCCCGGGAGTTAACACTGGGCAATGAAAGTATAATCCATGGAGTTGAGACTAGTGGATGCCACCTCAAGACCCAAAGACAAAGTGAGAGAATGTCGAAGGGATTGTCCAGCCTCGCCGCAGATTGAGATTGCGGGAGGTAGTGAAGGCCTACGGGAGGTTGAGACTTCCCGAGGTAAAAAACGCTTGAGAACATTTCTCTTGTCATTGATGCATCCGAGAAGGAGATAAGTGCCCTTCATGATTCCCAAGACAACCCAGACGTAACTTTTCTGGGATCTGAAGGTGAAGATGAAGCTGAGTCATCCCCCATTGCAAATCCAAAAGACTCAGCTGAGGATGTTCTCCCAAGCACGAGTAAGTCAGACCTTAAGGCTACTCGTCAGACATTCAACTTCGATGATGAGCCACCTCTTCAAATCTTTACATCTTCCGATGACGCCACTGACACGGCCGAAGACCAAACAACTCAAAAGGAAAAAATAGCTGAGACCGACGAAGTTGTTGAGATAGCTGAGGCTCAGCCAACTGGGTCCATACCACAACAGACCCCAGCTGAATCACAGTCAACTGCGTAAGCTCCCAAAGCTGCAGCAGAATCGACTCAACCAGGCACATCACGACCACGAGTTACCATTGGACAAATACCCTATGTCCGTGATGATGCGTTTGAAGAAACGTTTCCCTTCTCACTGGAGCTGTCGGACCTTGATGAAGAATCAGCTCGAGACAAGAGGCGCTTCCACAAACCTGATCCATTATTCCCATAGATACTATCGTCCCAACAGACTTTGACTTTTAGCTACTTGGTGAGACGACGGAGGTAACAGCTGAAGTTCGAGAAGTCTTCAAGGCGATTTTTGCAGAGATAGAGAAGATGGAAAGGCACCAGGCCTCACTGGACATGAGGCTGGATAACAGAGATGCTAGTCTTACTGCCGATCTACGTGGAATAATAGTCAGGATCTGGGAATGGTGGCAACAGCAAACAATGCGTGTGGAATATGTTCGATACTTTAAGGCATTGTATAACAAGATGTTGATCTGGAGCGCTGATAATGCTGATATGAAGAAAAGAATGCAAGAAAACATTGATAGAATGCATGAATCTCATAACACTGAAATGCAACTGCTGCGTGAATTCCACAAGAAAGAACTTCTGCACGTCGAGGAGACTATGGAAAATAAATTCAGCCTTCTCATGGCTGAAATGAAGCTGGTGGAAGCTGAAATGAAGCTGGTGGCAGCTGAATCAAAAGCCACCCGCTCCAAATTCCGTGCAGCATACTCCGCAGCAGATTCAAAGCATAATTCAGCTATCAGCCGCCTAGACTTCATGCTGGCTGGTCTATTCTCGAGGGTTCCTCTCTCCTTTGATGATGCCAAAAATGGGGAAGAGGAATACCTAAAGAAGAAGTTGGAAGGGTCTGTGGTTGAGAAGGAAACAACTGTGAAGAAGAAGACAGTTGAGGATCAGAGGAAGGAAAAGGGAAAATCCGTTGAGGGGGAAGGTTCGAAAGATATGACTTTAATGGTTGCTAGAACCCCTCAATAAGGACTCGTCACAGCTGACATCATCAGCAAACTTCCAGTGACTCTGCCGCTCCAACACTCTGCTGTGCCCATGTCTGAAAAGAGGAAAATTGTAGAAGCAGAGATGAAGAAGGTTGAAAGAAAAATGGATGCCCGTGCAATGGACATATTGAAACAATATGGAGGCATTCCAACAGACAGAGGCACTGATGCCATTTCAAACGTTGGAACCGAGCCGAGATCAGTTGATGAATTCAAAACGCTCGAATCCGAGGGATACTTCGAGAACTTGTCCATGGCCCAAGCCTAGGACTTGTATTGGGAAAAAGGCCTTAAGTAGTCACTATGCGAAGAAGGCGATCACTCAGTGGGAAGAAGAAGACTGATCAATAGACGCCCGAGAGGACTATCAATGGAGGAAGAGGTTTCAGACCTAGACCTCTACCCAAAAATATCAAATACATAGATCCAGGGAAGAAAGGAGGGATCTATTGGGATGGATATGACGTAGTAGCCAACATGGAAGTGGCCCGGAAGAATGCTGAATATGTAAAAAGGATTGAAGCAGAAAATAAAAGACAAGATGAGTTGTGGGAAGAGAGTCAGAGAAGACGATAAAGGAAAAGAAAAGATGAAGTTGCCAGAAGAGCCTATGAGAAAAATAAAGGTGAAGAAAGAAGAGAAAAAGAGAAAGAGAGAGAGAGGACGAAAGAGTCAAGAAGAAAAGAAGAGGCGACAAAGGAGATGAAGTGTTGTTGTCCACCCCTTCATGTATTTTACTGTTGTAAATGCATATGTATGTAAATCTTCTGTACAGTGAATAAAATTGTGTAATTTCTATACTTGCGTAGATATAGAACACTATGATGCTCTGATACACTTTTTGTGATTGTGTAAAGAACAATAATGTTATGATCAATAAAAGATCGATTCTATGCATACATTCTATGTTTCTACATTGTCTGTATGTATCTTTGCTATTTACTTTTTGTATGTATGTTTTAAGTTTTGGCATCATCAAAAAGGAGGAAATTGTTGGGAAATTATTGTTTAAATTTTGATGAATGCCATGAAAAACTTAGACTAGAAAGTTGGCACCCCATTTTCTTTGTAAATTGCATTGTAATAGATAGGGTTGTACAGTGAGTCAAGTCGGCTATGCTGGATATGCAAGAAGTGAATCAAGATTGAAATGAAGACTCATTTGTGAAACAATTTGAGTATGGCAAGGAGGAGAAGTCAAGAACTCGACTGAAGGAGTATCAGCTGGGATACAGCTGTGTGAAGTGTCAGTCAAGTCAATCCAAGATAGCCAAGTCTCAATTTGAAGTGACAGATGAGTCATCCAATGATTGGGAGCTGACTCGAAGTCACCTGGGGAAGTTAGAAAACTGCAGTCAAGTCAAGACAACTGAAAAAGGATCCGTTGCACAGAAGTCAAGAAAGTTACTTAAACAAGTAATACTTCCATGCTGCCTTTCTTAAAGTGCTCAGTCCCAGAAGCGTGCAAAAGGAATAAACCAATGGAAAGCACTACACCTGTGCCAGAACCCTGAGAAACTGAAGGTTCATTCAATAAGAGGAAATGTCAATTTCAAGAACTGCAACAGGACAAGCCAACGACCACAAGTGTCTTTTGAAAATTAGTCTATCTCTTCAATGGGCAGATTTTCAAAAGAATACTATAAAAGGCTGAGGAATCAATTTGAGAGAAGTAGACCTAAACCACGAACATTTAAGCTATTACTCGAACTGTAACCTGCAAATACTCTCAAGTTATTCAAGCAAATCCTCAAGCCTAAACTTCGAAGGAAATCGATCCAACACCAACCTGTGAAGGAGAGACAACTTCAAACTGTTGAAGAGGAAATTTCTAAAAAATCAAAAGGGGTCTACATTTCAAGGAGGATTGTAGGAAGGTTCAAGGTTGAACTAGTCTCAAGTTATTGGAGGGCTTCGTGATCAAATCCAAGAAGCTTGAGCAAGTGGGTTTGTAGTAGCAAAGCGCATTTGCCCTGTGAAGAAGCTAAGTCGCACGAGAAGCTTTTGTGTGACCAAGGCATCTCGCATTTAGTCCCAAAGGATCAAGTCATTTTGTGTGATCAAAACTTGTATCCGGACCGATAACCACTCTATACCGATCAATACTTAGTGGATTCCCCGGGAGTTGGAGAAGAGAGGAGTAGAAGAATTACCCCATCTCCAAACCTCTATAAAATCTATTGTGTCATTTTATTTCAGTATATCATTTTATATCTGCTGACAAATTGCTATCCAACTCATAATTAACATGTGCTAAAAACAAGTGTTAAAACAAACTTAAACCAAATTCAAGAGTGTTAAGTCTTCCATGAATATCTTATCACGACCCAAGTTAAGTATAAGACTAAGCAGTGAGTTATTCTATCAACGGCTCGATCGAAAGTCTGTTGAGTGGCTAACTCTATTTGGTTAACTAACTTAGCTGTCCATCAAGGACTTAGCTGTGAAATTAACTCTGAACTATTTTAAAAGGACTAAATCGAAAAGTTGGTAAGGTTTATTCAACCCCCCTTCTAAACCTTACACTCACACCCCTTGGGACCTACATATATGTTTCTATGATTTTGATGATTATGTGTTTACACCAAAACAATGTTTTTAATTGTTGTCCAAATACTCCCGATAAAAATTGGACAACACTTTTGATGATTTTGAGTTAATGAGTTTTTACATCAAAACTATATTTCAAATGTTGTCCAAATACTCCCGATTGTTACTGAAGTTTTTGACAGCAGGCCGACCGGTCGCCCAGAGGGTCGACCGGTGCTTACTTGTGCGAGTTTTGTTCTGTCCTTCTAAATTGAAAGGGAGATCGGTTGGGCATGGGGTCGACCGGTCGGACCCCCGGTCGACCGGTCGCCCTGTGTAAAAATGTTGTGTTATTTTTCAAACGTCTATTTCTACGCGACCGGTCGCCCTAAGGTTTTGACAGCAAATTCTGACCGTTGTGCAGCAGACCAACTTTCCTTAAATTGTGGGATTGATTTCTAACAGCTATATTCTTGATTTTAATTGTATTTTTCTGTAGATTTTCAATTCCCAAGAGGAGCCTATACATGATCAATCATCTCCTATAAATAGAGGAAGTTTTGGAGCAACCAATATAACAATTGAGACACAACACAACAAGATACATTCAAGCAAACACATTAGCTATTAATTGTTATCATTCTTGTTGTAATTTTCCTAGCTTATCACTTTCACATCTTGAGGTCTAGGCTTTCATTTCTTGATTACACTTGCACTCAAATTGTAATATTCATTATTGAGTTGTAATCTTGATTTTGGTCATCATTCAACACAAGACATTCTTGTGAGTATTCTTGTGGAAAGAATACACTTGGGTGATCTAGGTGATAGGTGTTTCAAGAGTGTGGTGCTCTTGAGGTGTTGAAAAATTTGGTGTTCTTCAAGGTTGAAGATTGTGGTGATCTTCACAAGGTGCCGTGGAGATTGTGGTAATCTTCAAGAGAGATTGTGGTAATCACAAAGGTGGTATTGAAGAAGAGTGTGGTGCTCTTCAAGGTGATGTTGTAAGGTGTTAATTTTGGTAATTAATAAAATCTTTTTTTTTGAAATCCATCCCGGATATACTGGGGTGGTAGAGGATTAGGCCCTAGGTGGGTTGAACCTCTATAAATCGACGCGTGTTGTTTACTTCCCGCACCTTTATTATTGTCTTGTCTTAATTGTTTCGAAAAAGAGGGCATAATCGAAAAGATGGAGATAATCTATTCATCCCCCTCTAGATTATCGTAGCTGCTTGGACTTACAAGTGTATCAGAGCCAAACTCTTTGGCAAGCTCGTTCCACATCACAAGTAAAGAGGAATGATCATCGGCTACGAATAAAGTCTACCTTACCGGCGCCTCCACCACCAAGCCACCTCTATTTGATTCCAAGAATTTTACATTTTGGAAAGAAAGAATGGAATGCTATCTACAAGGTTGCGGGTTCGATATTTGGAACACGGTCGTAAATGGAGAATCTATTCCGATGAAAGACACACCTCACACCTCCAAAGTTCTATTCCGATGAAAGACACACCTCACACCTCCAAAGTTCTCAAGGAGCTCAATGATGAAGAGGAGAAAATCATCTCCTTAAATGGTAAAGCTCTAAATATTTTGTATTGTTCACTTACCACTTTGGAATTTGACCATATTGTAGGAATTCGATCGGCACATGAAGTAAGGCAAAAATTAGAAGCCATCTATGAAGTATATGCACATGAAAGGAGCAACTCAAAAGCATCTACTTCTCAAGTGGACACAAAATCAAATCCAAGGAACAAGCCTCTTACAACTTCCAACTATGAAGAAGTTGAACAATGTCTTATGGGCTTCGAAGAAGAAAATGAGGTAAGTTCTAAACCTTCTACTTCCTACGATGATGAATTACAAAATGAATATAGTGATTTGCAAAATGATTATGATGAGCTTCAAAATGAATTCCAAAGCTTAATTGTTAAATACAAAGATTTGAAAAAGGAATTCAATGTTTTGAAAAATGATAAGGATAGCTTATTCACTTCTTATGAATCACTATCATGTGCTCACACCACCACACTTGATAAGGTTAGAAACCTTGAAAAAGAAAATAGTGCTCTTGTTGAGGATATTGATTGTATGAAAAAGGATTTATTAAAATTCAACTTGAGTACCAATAAAATATTCAATATTGTTGATGTTCATAATTGTGATAATTTGAAACTAGAACTTGATCATAAGCCTAAAATTGTCAATCATATGAAAAAGAATCAAGTCTCTATGCATGTTGGTCATTATGCTCCTAGAATTGCTACTTGTTTTTATTGTTGTAAAAAGGGTCATATGGTAAATACTTGTCGGGCTAGAAATAGCTCTAATTATCATTGGAGACCTAAAAGTCTCAAAGCTAATCCCAAAGGACCCAAACACTTGAGGGTACCACAAAACAATGTCATATTAGGTACCCGGCGGAATAGTAATCAAAGAAAATTCATACCGTCAAGAAGACATCAAATGGCCTTCTCATTTGATCAAAGGAGAAGACATCACCACAATGAACTTCCAAGAGAAAGACATTATCAAAAACACAATCCTTGGAAATGGAGAAATAGGAAGAGCTATCATCAACAAAATGATTTTCAAAGAGGAAGATATCATCAACAATGGGAACGACACAACCCATGGAAATGGCGTAATTGGTAAACCATATCTCCCCATTTAAATATGCATTTTGTTTCATTATTATGTTTTTAAGGTCTTCTATTTATATTTGTGTCTTTAAAATTCTTTAAAAAAAAAGGAGACCTTGCATGATGTTTCTAAAACTATTGTGCACTTAATATGACCATTGTGATTTATTTCTTCTTATGGATTTTCATGAGCATACTTGAGACATATATATTGCCTACTCTTGTATCATTATGGTTGTACAAAATTTGTTTAAAGAATTGTGTAGGATATATACATCTTCACCAATGGATATTTGTCATAATGTGTCAAGAGGACCTTAAACTATCGAGGTACGTCATTCGTATTACTTTTTAGAACTCAATGTTTTTTCATGATAATATCCTTTAAACCATTTCATTGCATTTCCCTTAAGTGCCTATAAATGATTTTATCATTTTTTCTTAAAAAAGGGCACTACTCATAAAATCACGTTTTTATTCAAGTTTATTTTTGTGACTCATATATGTTGGATATAGTCCATGATTATCTTTTTGCATATTTTTAAAACTTTTGGGGTGAAAAATTGAATTTTGGAAAATTTTGGAAATTACAAAAATGCACAGAGGACGGTCTAAAAGGGGCTGATCGGTCGCAGCCACCCCCGACCGGTCGCCCTGGTTCATTTTATCAAATATATCACGTCTGTTTCATTTTGAAAGAACATAACTTCACTCCTTCAAAAAAAAAACCCCGTTCATGAAAATTTCCCCCTTTCACTATAATCTTCAAATCTTCACCAAATCTTGTGATTTCTTTTGCTAATCCACTCTATTTTGCAAGAATCTCACTTCTATGGCACCTCCAAGAAATTCCACCGATCGTAATCCTAATCCCAAATGAAGAAGAGCCGGAGAATAGAACCCGAGAAATCGGCAAGAGAAAGTCGAACAACGGGATATTCGAGCTACCCAACGAAATGTAGCTCAAGAGCACGAGGATATTCAAAACCCTCTACTTTCTCGGCCTCAAATAGCCGAACTTCTTGGGAACATTTCGCTCGACAATTATCGTTGGGAAAGAAGTAAGAAATCTCTTATCTCTCAAGCTCCTCGCTCCGTGAATGCTTTAGATTTTATCAATAAATATGCGGAGTGGTATTATGAAAATTTGAACTTTGGTGCTAAGTCTATTGCTCGTACAAAAATTTGTCGGTTTGTTTCTTTTTCGAATTAATATCCGACTATACGTGGATTCTTTGAAGAACAAGGTTGGATGCATTTGTGGGAACATCCTTATGTGTTGTATGATGATGATGTGATTTTGCATTTTTATGCTAATTTGTGGGTTGAGTATGATGCTCAAAGGAAGCCTATTGCGTTGAACTCGTTTGTGAGAGGTCGTCATTTTCGATGGACTCCGGATGATATCTGTCGATTATTGCATGTGCGAGAGGGTGGTTGGGATTATTTTGGGTGTACAATTTGGAATGATGAAATTATGGGTGTCACTATGGAAGAGGTTAAGACCTTTTTGGGCTTTTGGCCACAAAATTTGTTATTGGCCATGACTCTTGAGCATAGAGTTATCTCTATTATTGTCGCATATTGCATTTGTGGTAAAGCGGGAAAAATGCCTAGCAATTTGGACTTGTTTTTGACATATAAAATTGCTAAAAGGGAACCGCTAAACTTTGGTGCAATTCTAATTCATTGCATCATTGAGTCAATCACTCAAGGGATGAAGAAGTTTGTCATGGGGAATTGGATTTGCAAGCTTCTAATAAACTCGGGCTTACCCTCATCGGAGTGTAATTCGGAGATGTTTCAAAATAATTTCGATATTGATAATATTTCACAAGTAGTCCACATGCGCAAAAATATGCCTATTCGTCCTACTAAAAGGCAAAAGGAAGAAGCCAAGGTTCTACATCACAAAATCCTAACGACATTTTTGATGATGCCGAAGCCGATAGATTGGCGGCGGGTGACGGACCAAGCAATCCGGAGGGTAATACCGGTGTTCAACCGTCTCGGGGTTCCGTTCAAACCCAATTTGATGAATATAGAGTCCTTCAAGATGCTCGGTATGAGGTGTTGAGTTAAAAGAACTCTAGATTAAAAAAGTCGATGGGTAAGTTGAAGAAACTCATCAAGGATCTCATCCCGGATACATGTTTTTCCTCCGATGAAGAATGACAATCTTATCACTTTTCTTGCTTTACTTTTCATGTCATTTCTTTTATTATGTAATGAACTATTGTGTACAACTCTATAGTAGCTTTTGATTATGATCTTGATGGAGTATTTGATGGTAAAAATACTCTAATTTATGCATTGTTTGATATATTTGGATGAAAGGTTGAAGTATGATAAGGGTCTTTTTATACATGTTTTATGTGTATATTTAAGTATGATTTGAGTTATTTTATTGTTAGTTTCATAAATTTTTGATTGTACATAGTTCACATTACTCCGAGGTGCTTTTATTGATGTAGATTGATGATTTGGAGCTGTTTTTGGTGAATTTTGGGCCATGGTTTCATGTCAAAACATACCCGGGGGTTTTTGGATGCAAAAACACTCAAAATCCCAAGCTAAACGCGTCATTTCGGGGCCTTTTCAGTCAAACACGGGCAGGGTGTGTTTTTAAGCACGGCCGTGCTTTTGAGGAGCCAAAACCGAGCAAATTTTTGGCCAAGATGTACCAAACACGGCCGTGTTCGGGAAAATCCGCGAACACGGCCTGGCCGTGCTTTGAAAGCACCGGCGTGCTTTTCGTCCAGACTTGGTTTTTCTTTGGCGGAAATTATGGAGACTTTCTCTTTTTGCTTTTTGACAACGTTTGAGCAACTTTTACACCTCATTTTGATGCACCAAACTCTATTATTCCCTCAATTGTCATGGGGACACAATGATTCAACCAACTCAACCATGAATGTGCACACAATGATTCAACCAACAACCATGGAAGTGGAGCATTTGTTAGCATTATTGATGTGTTCTTTCACAAAGATGGTACCTATAAAAGCCAAGAGTTTGAGTTGGGAAAGATATAATTCATGTAGTATTCATTGAGAGAGATTCATTGTATATTGATTGTATATTCTAAGTTTCAAAGCAAAATACATTGAGAAGATAAAAGAGAGGTAGAGTTGGAAGTTGAAGAGCAATAGAGGAGAAGGCTTGGAGCTCAACATCATTGCAATCAATCAACCAAGGAGGAAGTCTTGTATTGGTCTTGAATAAGAGCTAAGTACACCATGTTCATTTTATTCATATCTTCTTGTGTAGTATACTCTTTTGACATAGTCATGTGTAGCTAAATTTCTAGTGTTTGAATGTAATGAACTCTAGAATGAATTTGTGATTAAGGTTTGTATGTTTTTAATAAAATCTTCATGTTTTGTGTGATTCACTTATATTATGCTTTATTCATTCAAATTGGTATATGCGCAATATTGATTTGAAGTTTATTTTTCATCCGGGAAATCGAGAGATTCATGGTGAAATAGAACCTATATAAGTGAAAAGAGTTGCATGCAATCTAGATATGGGGACGACATAAATCTTTTGGATTAGGGTCAAACCTAATATGGGAATTCACAAATCGTTATAATGATATCTTGGGGGTTTTAACTAGAAAGAGATTTCAGTTAATCAACTTGAGATTAGAAGTTATTCGCTCGATAGAGGTTTAACTTAAATCGGGAATTTCTACGGTCCATGAAACATGAGATTTTACTAAAAGAGGTTGGTTTTTGCTTAAGGGATTATGGTTGTATTTTTATCTTGTTAAATCACAAAAACATTCTAGAGGATTTACATTCAAACACATTTCTAGCTCTTGATTTCTTAATTCTACAATCTATTTTTATTTGATCTTTTGTAAGTTGCAATTATATTAAAAATCTCTATTTTTCATTTTCATTAAACAAACAAAACTCGAAAATTGCTAGATTAAATAACAAAAAGACGGTAATTATTAGTACTTACAATCCTCGTGGGAATGACACTCGGTACTCAATAATCTATACTACAAAACGATAGGTGCACTTGCCTATGGTTTTCTAGAGTAGCTTTTGAGCCATCAAGTTTTTGGCGCCGTTTGCGGGATTGTAATATTAAGAACGCTTTATTTTTGTTAATTTAATCATTTTTTTTTTATTTTTTTAATTTTACCATTATTTTTTTTATCTATCTTTGTAAGTCTTGGTTTATACTTATCCTCTTTGTTTTACGCGGTGTATGCCTACCCGAATTTGGAAGCGCGACACCGCCCGTAGCAAACACAGAGGAAAGTATCTAACACAGACCACGAAGAGGATACTAACGAAAGTAAAGATTTCGTCATGGCGGATGAACAAAGAACTATGTATGATTATGCCAAACCATCCATGGACGGCACGTCATCTAGCATCATAAGGCCCGTTGTTGCAGCCAATAATTTTGAAATCAAACCGAATGTCATTCAAATGGTGCAATAATTTGTTCAATTTGACGGCCTACCAGACGAAGATCCGAACAATCATATCGCAAATTTCCTCGAAATCTGCGATACATTCAAAATAAATGGAGTCTCTGATGATGCCATCCGTTTGCGCCTATTCCCATTTACTCTTCAGGGACGGGCTAAACAATGGCTAAATACTTTGCCAAAGGGAACAATCACAACATGGAGCATCATGGCCGAAAAGTTCCTTTTGAAATATTTTCCACCGGCCATAACTGCACGATTGAGGAATGAAATCTCTTCATTCACTCAAGAAGACAACGAGACCTTGTACGACACTTGGGAGAGATTCAAAGAATTGCTGCGAAAATGCCCACATCATGGTCTTCCTATTTGGATGCAAGTCCAAACATTTTACAATGGGCTACGTCAACAAGGCAAATGATTGATGCGCGGGTGGGGAACTTTGAACAATAAAACACCGGAAAGTGCTGAAGATCGATAGAGGGAATGGCCATGAATGGCTATCAATGGCAATCTGCACGAGGTAAACCTAACAGAACAATGGGCGTTTATAATGCAGATGCAGTGGTTACACTAGCTGCACAAGTCGAAGCTTTGACCCAAAATATCGACGATCTAGCGGCTCCTAAACCACCACCACCGCATATTTTATCTTGTGAAACTTGCGGAGGATTGCATAATCATCGGGGATTTGCCCACACACAATACCTCACACCGAGCAAAGGCTAATTACGTTGGGAATCAAGCGAGAAATTACCTAAGTAATCCTTACAACAACACATACAATCCGGGTGGCGACAACATCCTAATTTCGGTTGGGGAAACCAAGGCCAACCACGACCTAATCCCAATCTCGATCTACACACGTCTCCGGATTTCACCCAAATCAAGGTAAAGCCTAACTTGGAAGATCTTATAACAAAGTTTGTGCAATCAACAGATACCCGATTCCGACGGTGGAAACATCCTTGAGAAATCAAGAGGCATCTATCCATGTCCGGAAAACCAAATAGACAGATTGCAAAAATGATTTCCGAAAGGCCACAAGGAAGTTTGCCAGGTAACACCGAGCCAAACCCAAGGAGCACGTAAAGGCAATCACCATCGATTTTCCACATGATCATGATTATGCCAACGCCACCATGCGAAATATGTGGAGGACGACAAACACAAAGAAAAGCCCATGAAAAAGGTGGTCGCGAATACAAGCCCAAGATCCCTTACCTGAGTCTAAGAAGAAGATAAAAGGGAGGACAAATTTGGTAAGTACCTTGAGTCATTCAAGCAACTACATACTAATATTCCATTTGTTCAACCTCTTTCAAAGCATGCTAAAGATCTAAATGACATCATTTCTAATGAAAATAAGATTAACGAACTATCAAATGTGCAATTGAATGATAAATGTTCTTCCAATAATCTACAACAAAAATTTAATGATCCGGGAAGTTTTATTATCCCTTGTACAATTGATGGTTTACTTGTTGATAGAGCACTAGCCGACTTAGGAGCTAGTATCAATGTGATGTCTTATGAAACATTCAAGCATATGGGATTAATGAAGCTGAAACCTACTAGGATGGACATACACTTAGCCGATAAATCGATTAAACATCCTAGAGGTATTATTAATGAGGTGTTAGTCAAGATCGATAAATTCATAATTGATTTTGTTATTCTTGACATGCATGATGATATTGAGGTTCCTCTAATTCTTGGGCGTTCTTTCTTGGCTACGGCAAAATCAATCATTGATGTGCATGAGGGAAAATTAACTTTGAGGGTGGGGATGAACAAGTAATTTTAAAATTCATGTTGATATTGAAAAGGATACTACTTGTTCTTTTGCCGATTCAATTTCGTTGCACGATGAGAAATCTAAAAATCTCTTGGAGAAAAGTGTTGTTCAAAGTCCATGTTGGAAGCTTATGCCCGAAAAGGAGACCGGAAAGTTCAAAGAGCACATTTTGAAGCATAAAGTTGGAGGTAATACTACTAAATACCCAAAGGGTTTTCATAAGTCAAAAGCTCCACCCGACTAATCTCCACATTTGGGTAAATAGTCCAGCTATACGACTTTAAAGAAGCACTAACCGGGAGGCAACCTGGCATTTTATGTGTATTATCTCTTACTTAATTTTTTTATTGCTTGCGGATTGAAAAAAAAAAATTTCTGGCCGTGCTTAAAATCGTGTTCGTCACCCAATTCGCGAACACACCCTGGCCGTGTTCAAAAAATCCAAAGTTTTGTAGGAAAAATTCGTACCGAACACGCCCAGGCCGTGCTTTTCAAGCACGGCCGTGTGTTTAAAAAAAAAATTAAAAAAAAATTTTTTTTATCGAAAAAATCCGTACTGAACACGCCCTGGCCGTGCTTTTTAAGCACGGCCGTGTTTTTATTAAAAAAAAAAAAAAAATAAAAAAAAATTTATCGAAAAAATTCGTACCAAACACGCCTTGGCCGTGCTTTTTAAGCACGGCCGTGTTTTTTTTAAAAAAAAAAATTATATATATTTGATGATTTCACGGTATTCGAGTTGTGTATCCTTGATTAGGTATGAAGATGCCGATGAAAGTCTCGTACTAAACAACCCAATGGTCTCTCAATACCGATTTCACTCTTCTAGTAAGGTCGTATTTTTCTTTTCCACCTCTTTTATTTTCTTCTAGTGTGGTTGATTTTTGAGTGTTTTGTTTGTGATCGTTCATCTCTTTCTTTCACATTGAGGACAATGTGAACCTTTAAAGTTGGAGGTGGGTGCAATTACATTCTTAGTCTGTGTGTGCTTGCTTTTATTTTTAGGTTGTCGACAAGAAGTAATTATTTTTTTTAACAAATTGAGTGTTTGCTAGTCAATAACTTAGCCCAATTACACCAAAATTAACTTTTTGATTTATGTTTTCAATGTGAAGCAATTGATTGTCTAGAATAGATTGATGTAGATGTGTGCTAAATTTTGACGAGATTTCCAACTCCATAATACTTGATTTGTTAAGGCATTTACGACAAAGCTTAGTGTTATGAACGTTTGAGAATTCATGATTTAGTGGTGGTTAACTAGTTGTTATACCAAGCTTGTGAAAAAAAAAAACAAATGAAAAAAAAAAAAAAAAAAAGGGAATCCAATCGAGGTTATACTCCTCTATTTGTTGTTGCTTAGTAACTAGGAGCATTCATGAGCCCCATGTTTGTCTTTTACGTAAAACGGCGACACAAATATGAGTATGGGAAACCACCCTAGGAGTGTTTGAACGAAAATTCAAAATATAAACCTAGTGGAAGAATGCCTCGAAAGAACCTACCAAAAAAAAAATCGAAAGGAAGAATGTATATTCCTTGAATTCTCATTCCAATAAAAGTTCAAGAAACTTGGTTATATGACTAGTAGGCTAACTACAATGATCCATTGAATTCTTGTATTTTCATGACATTATTGAATTGAAGTTATTCATAACTATCAATATTTGTGGAGTGATGATTTCAAGTTTGAATAATGCCCGATGTTACAATCTTTCTTGATACGATCGCTTTGCAAAAGCGTGTTTTTTTCTTGAATGGTTAATTCGGGTTGAGAAGGCTAAGAACTTGTCTGCTTGTGTTCAATGTGTTGAAAAAAAAAAAATCCTTGTGTGTTGTAATTTATTGAACCATTCTTATTGATTTAATGTTTTGCTTGAGGACAAGCAAAGTTCAAAGTTGGAGGTGGTTTGATAAGGGTCTTTTTATACATGTTTTATGTGTATATTTAAGTATGATTTGAGTTATTTTATTGTTAGTTTCATAAATTTTTGATTGTACATAGTTCACATTACTCCGAGGTGCTTTTATTGATGTAGATTGATGATTTGGAGCTGTTTTTGGTGAATTTTGGACCATGGTTTCATGTCAAAACATACCCGGGGGTTTTTGGATGCAAAAACACTCAAAATCCCAAGCGTTGCGTCATTTCGGGGCCTTTTCAGTCAAACACGGGCAGGGTGTGTTTTTAAGCACGGCCGTGCTTTTGAGGAGCCAAAACCGAGCAAATTTTTGGCCAAGACGTACCAAACACGGCCGTGTTCGGGAAAATCCGCGAACACGGCCTGGCCGTGCTTTGAAAGCACGGGCGTGCTTTTCGTCCAGACTTGGTTTTTTTTTGGCGGAAATTATGGAGACTTTCTCTTTTTGCTTTTTGACAACCTTTGAGCAACTTTTACACCTCATTTTGATGCACCAAACTCTATTATTCCCTCAATTGTCATGTGGACACAATGATTCAACCAACTCAACCATGAATGTGCACACAATGATTCAACCAACAACTATGGAAGTGGAGCATTTGTTAGCATTATTGATGTGTTCTTTCACAAAGATGGTACCTATAAAAGCCAAGAGTTTGAGTTGGGAAATATATAATTCATGTAGTATTCATTGATAGAGAGATTCATTGTATATTCATTGTATATTCTAAGTTTCAAAGCAAAATACATTGAGAGGATAAAAGAGATGTAGAGTTGGAAGTTGAAGAGCAATAGAGGAGAAGGCTTGGAGCTCAACATCATTGCAATCAACCAAGGAGGAAGTCTTGTATTGGTCTTGAATAAGAGCTAAGTACACCATGTTCATTTTATTCATATCTTCTTGTGTAGTATACTCTTTTGACAAAGTCATGTGTAGCTAAATTTCTAGTGTTTGAATGTAATGAACTCTAGAATGAATTTGTGATTAAGGTTTGTATGTTTTTAATAAAATCTTCATGTTTTAGTATACTCTAGAATGTTTTGCTCTTGATTTCTTAATTCTACAATCTATTTTTATTTGATCTTTTTTAAGTTGCAATTATACTAAAAATCTCTATTTTTCATTTTCATTAAACAAACAAAACTCTGAAAATTGCTAGATTAAATAACAAAAAGACGGTAATTATTAGTACTTACAATCTCGTAGAATGACACTCGGTACTCAATAATCTATACTACAAAATGATAGGTGCACTTGCCTATGGTTTTCTAGAGTAGCTTTTGAGCCATCAAAGTACTTGATGGTAAAAGTGCTTCTTTTAATTCTTGCTTGGTGGCATTTGTAATGCCTTGATTCTATTGCTTTGTTGGTTTTCTCAATTGGGTTGAACCCTTGAGTATATATCTTATTATTGTTGGTTAATATTAGTTGAATGATGGTGATGATATATTGGCTTGGCAAAATTGTTTTTTCAAAGGGCTACACATTTCCTTTTATACTTGATGCCCGCCAAGTGTTCGATAAAATGTTTCTAAGGAAATTTCATCACTTACATGACTCTCTTAGCTTCAAATTTCTTATATTTTTATAGAGATCATGTTTGCAACTTAAATGAGCTTTCACAAGTTCTTACAAGTCTTTTAATCAACTCTTCCCTTTACTTTTGGAAATATAAGCTTCTATGATCATATAGCTCGATAAATTGCACACTTTGATACGGATCTATGATGTTTCTATCTTGCTAACATTATTTTTGATGATTCCAAAGGGGGAGAAACAGGTTATAAGCTCATTAGCTCATAAAAGCTAATATAAGATCGTGAAAGAAGCTATAAGCTATGGTTCCTAAAAGCCAAAAGCTATGTAGTATACTTAGTCCATTTGTTGTTTTTTTTTTTTTGGACTTATTTACATGTCTTATGATGTTTTGTTGGCAGGGAGAGCTTATAAGCTCTTGATTCCAAAGCTCTATTTGTAAAAGCTAAGCTTTTAGCTTTTGGTTGATTGTCTCGTTATTATTCTTGATGTGCTTGTTGATAGGGGGAGTTTATGCTAATATTTGGAAAATATTTACTCCCTTATTTGGTTGCTATTTTTTTTGGAAATTTGGTCGTTTCTAAATACTCCTAAATGATTTTAATGTTTTTAACTGTTGTCCAAATACTCCTAAATGATTTATAATGTTCGTACTAATTTCTCGGAGTATTCCTTCAAAGGTATTTTCGATAAAAATTGGACAACACTTTTGATGATTTTGAGTTAATGAGTTTTTACATCAAAACTATATTTCAAATGTTGTCCAAATACTCCCGATTGTTTTAAAATATTTTTACTATTTTTTCAAAGTATTTCTTGAAGTTTATTTTCGATAAAAATTGGACAACACTTGTCTTTGGTCGCCCGATAGGGCAACCTGTACCTGAAGGTGTAAGTTGAAACAGAAAGAGAGACTGAAGTTTTTGACAGCACGCCGACCGGTCGCCCAGAGGGTGTGACACCCGGGGCCGAAGAGGGCGGGGAGTGATCGCCGGTGAAAGAAGGCACGGACAAAGAGCGGCTCTTGGTAGGCTTATAGGCGGAGGGGGACATGAATGAACCGATCCCACACCCGAAAAAGAGGAGATTCTGAGACTGTGTAGGTATGGGACTATACAGTTGAGGAGAGCTTAAAAGATTTGATAGGTACTACTCATATCAACAAGATGCATCTTCTTTTCTGGTGCTCATCATGTAAAAACTCCGAAGTTAAGTGTGCTTGGCCCGGAGCAATGTCATGATGGGTTACCCCCTGGGAAGCTGCTCTCAGGGTACGCGTGAGTGAGGACAAAGTGCGCTGGAAAGACTCGTGTTGGTTTGTGAGGACAGTCGTCGATCTGGAAGGCGGGCCATTACAGATGGTATCAGAGCGGAACCTCTCCTAGTAAGGTGTTGTTCGGGGACGAACCGAGCAGAAGCTGGTGGGCTTGTGACGCCCGGGGCCGAAGAGGCGGGGAGTGATCGCTGGTGCAAGAAGGCACGGACAAGGAGCGGCTCCTGGCAGGCTTCTAGGTGGAGGGGGACATGAATGAACCGATCCCACACCCGAAAAAGAGGAGATTCTGAGACTGTGTAGGTATGGGACTATACAGTTGAGGAGAGCTTAAAACATTTGATAGGTATTACCCATATCAACAAGATGCATCTTCTTTTCTAGTGGTCATCATGTAAAAACTTCGAACTTAAGCGTGCTTGCCCGGAGCAATGTCATGATGGGTGATTTCTCGGGTGCGGGTGAGTGAGGACAAAGAAAGACTCGGTGTTGGTTTGTGGGGACGATCGTCGATCCGGGAAGGCGGGCCGTTTCAGGTCGACCAGGTGCCGCCGACCGGTCGACCCGTCGATTGGTCACCCTGGGGTCGGCCAGGTGCACGCTTGTGCGAGTTTAGTTTTTGTCCTTCTAAATTGAAAGGGAGACCGGCTGGGGCATGTGGTCGATCGGTCGGACCCATCGACCGGCCGCCTGCGTGTAAAAAAATGTTGTGTTATTTTTCAAACGTCTATTTCTACGCGACCCGTCGCCTTAAGGTTTTGACAAAGAAAATCGGCGTTGTCAGTGGCACAGACCAACTTTCCTTAAATTGTGGGATTGATTTCAAAGCTATATTCTTGATTTTAATTGTATTTTTCTCAGAGATTTTCAATCCCCAAGAGGAGCCTATACATGATCAATCATCTCCTATAAATAGAGGAAGTTTTGGAGCAACCAATATAACAATTGAGATACAACACAACAAGATACATTCAAGCAAACACATTAGCTCTTCATTGTTATCATTCTTGTTGTAATTTGCCTAGCTTATCACTTTCACATCTTGAGGTCTGGGCTTTCATTTCTTGATTACACTTGCACTCAAATTGTAATATTCATTATTAAGTTGTAATCTTGATTTTGGTCATCATTCAACACAAGACATTCTTGTGAGTATTCTTGTGGAAAGAATACACTTGGGTGATCTATGTGATAGGTGTTTCAAGAGTGTGGTGCTCTTGAGGTGTTGAAAAATTTGGTGTTCTTCAAGGTTGAAGATTGTGGTAATCTTCACAAGGTGCCGTTGGAGATTGTGGCAATCTTCAAGAGAGATTGTGGTAATCTCAAAGGTGGTGTTGAAGAATAGTGTGGTGCTCTTCAAGGTGATGTAAGGTGTTAAGTTTGGTAATTAATAAAATCTTTTTTTTTGAAATCCATCCCGGATATACTGGGGTGGTAGAGAATTAGGCCCTAGGTGGGTTGAACCTCTATAAATCGACGCGTGTTGTTTACTTCCCGCACCTTTATTATTGTCTTGTCTTAATTGTTTCGAAAAAAAAGGGCATAATCGAAAAGATGGAGATAATCTATTCACCCCCCCTCTAGATTATCGTAGTCGCTTGGACTTACATTAGAGAGGCGCCACCAAATAAGCTCACGCCCTCTGCCAAGGGGTGCAGGAGTCTCTAAAAACTCAAGCAGAGGAGGCCACGGCCAGGGCCAATACGGAAAAGGAAGTGGCTGTGAAGGCTGAGGAGGAGCTCCGTGCAAAAGTCGCGGAGTTGGAACGTGTCGTTGTTGCTCGTGCCGGGGAGGCGGAAAGGCGCGTGGCCAAAACGCAGGGGAGGTGGATGAAGCCACGCGTAAGCAAGTTGAGGAGGCTCGGGTGAGGCCATCGGGCTTACAAGAACTCGGAGGAATACGCCTTTATGCGACTTCGAGCATGCGACCAAAGATCGGGGAGATTCTCTAGGAGCTCGGTGGCGGGGCAGACCGTGGCGCACTTGAAGAGGACCATTTTTAATGCCGCGCACTCGTTTCGCCGAGGTTGCGGTGGCTAAAATGCATCCCTTTCGGAAGAAAAGTGGCCTCCGGTGGTCTGTTGAAGTCCCTTCCCCACCGGTAACTTGATGCTTTTCTTTCTCTTTTTGAAGTTATTTGTCCTTGCTTTTTTGGGTAGGTTAGTTGGCCTCCGAATGTAATGGACTCCGCCGCCCCAATGTAATATTTTTGATGTTGGAATGAAACTACTCTTTCACACCTGTGTATGCATTTGACTTTTCGCTAAGTATTGTGATCGTTTTTCTTTTTGTTTTATGACTTTGTTTTTGTCTGCCTTCCTTTATTTTTTCAAGTATAGGGCTCGGCTCTTTGTGCTCAAGTGACACAAGTAATGGGCTTCAACTGCCTATATTCGTTTACTAAGTTTTATGCTCGGAGCTTAAGCTAAGTCTTTGTTTCTAGGATAGGTCCGTCTTTTGGGCGAGCCTCTCTTTATTGACGTGCAAGGGATGGAGACAGAGTCGGCGCTCGGATCTTGGCCGAGGCAATTGAAACGGCGCTCGGATCTTAGCCGAGGTGAATAAAAATTATTCCCCCCTTTGGGAGAGCTCACAGAATATCAGATGAAAGGATAAATCCCCAGAGTCGTATCTGAATCATAAACTGAGTTTTTTATTGATAGTACCTCTTAAGGTATATTACATTCCATGGGTGTTTGAACTTTTTTCCACTCAAGACTCGCCCCATTTGACAAGACCCATCGACCCAAAATGGACCCTCCCGGTCGATTTTAGCATGGCCGAGCTCGATCTCGTTATTCTTTTTAGGACGAGGTCGCCGATTTGGAACTTTCTTTCCTTCACTTTTGAGTTGTAGTACCTTTCACTCTTTTGCTTATATATGGCATTTCTCATCTCGGCACTGCATCTCTTCTCCTCCAACAGGTCCAGCTCGGTTCGGAGTGTGGCATCGTTATTCTCCTCAGAAAAATTTGCCACTCTAAAGGTATGGGCTCCGATTTTGACAGGAATAACAGCCTCGGTTCCGTAGGCCAAAGAGAAGGGTGTCTCCCCCGTGGCCGCTCGGTGTGTTGTTCTATACGACCACAGCACGCCGGGCAGCTCCTCGGGCCAATTGCCTTTAGATTCGTCCATCCTTGCCTTCAAAGTATATTTCAGTACCTTGTTCATCGCTTTTCGCCCATTAGATTGCGGGTGGTGGGGTCGAAAAATAATTTTTAATATGAAATCCTTTGCAAAATTTAAAACCTCCGGTTATCAAATTGTTTCCCATTATCTGTGACGATCGAGTATGGTATTACGAACCTACAGATGATGGACTTCCATACAAAATTAACAATCTTTTCCTCATCTATTTTCGCGCAGGTTCCGCTCGACCCATTTTGTAAAATAATCTCTCGCCACAATGGCATACTTCACGCCTTTGCAAAGGGGGGAGTGGCCCAATGAGGTCCATTCCCCATTTGGCAACGGCCACGATTGAATTGAGGTAAGTTGCTCAGGGTGATACCTGACCTGTGGTGCAAATCTCTGACACCGTTCACATTTTTTAACAAGGTCGGTGGCATCTCTTTTCAGGGACATCCAGTAGTATCCTTGCCATATTAACTTGTAAGCCAATGTTTGGCCCCCAGCGTGATTTCCGCATATACCCTCGTGTACCTCCCAGAGTGCGTAATATGCATCTGTCTCCGACAGGCATCGAAGAAGTGGGACAGAGTACCCACGCTTGTACAAGACGCCATCAATCAGCGTAAACCGAGTAGCTTGAGTCCGCAAGGTTTTAGCTTCGGTCTTGTCTTCCGGCTGAACTCCCTTTTCTAAATACTGGATGATAGGGGTCATCCAGGTCAGCTCGGTTGCTTCATTAGCATGTATCTTCTGTGCATTAGGTGATGGGGCAGTCAGCTGGGTGATGGTGACATGTGCAATTGCCTCAGTCCCCGTGCTGGAAGCCAGTCGGGTTAAGGCATCTACTTGCATGTTTTCTGTTCGAGGAATATGCATAACTTCTGTTTTAAAATGCGATAATTTTTTCTTGACCAAGTCCAGATATCGAGCAATTTTCTGTTCTTTCGCCTCGTACTCTCCATTGATCTGATGGACGACCAACTGCGAATCACTGTGTACCAACAGTCGTTTTACTTTCATCGACGTTGCCATTTCTAGCCCTGCCAGGAGCGCTTCATACTCGGCTTCGTTGTTGGTCGCTGGGAACTGGAACCACACGGCCGAGCAGTAGCACTTGTGTTTTAGATCGATTATCATGATCCCACCCCCTGCTCGGCCTGCGGTGGAGGAACCATCGACGAACAACTTCCATTCCTGATCTTCAACCACTTCTCACTGGATAGAAGGTGTGAACTCGGCTACGAAGTCAGCCAACGCTTGTCCTTTAATTGCCGTACGTGGCTCATACAGAATGTCGAATTGGCTGAGCTCGACAACCCATTTGATCATCCGACCTGAAGTGTCCGGTCGGTGCAATACTTGCTTTAATGGATAGTTGGTCAGAACCACGATCTTGTGCTCCAGGAAGTACGGACGAAGTTTCTCCGAAATGATCGAGTAGGCGCCTTTCTCCATAAAGGCGGATATCGGAGCTTGGCATCGTGCATTGCTTGACTCGTATAATAAATAGGATGTTGGATAGAATTATCCAATCTGATCAGTATCGAGCTAACGGCATACTCAGAGACCGCAAGATACAAATACAAGTCTTCTCCACGGGTAGGTTTTTGTAGTAAAGGTATGGAGGCCAAATGCTGTTTGAGTGACTCAAAGGCAAATTGTGCTTGCTCGGTCCACTCAAAGTTCTTATTTTTCTTTATGATTTCAAAGAAGGGTTTGCACTTGTCCGTGGACCGTGAAACCAACTGGTTAAGGGCGGCTAATCGGCCTGTTAAGCTTTGTACTCTCTTGACTGAATTAGGGGGTTCAAGATCAATGATGGCTTTTATTTTATCCGGGTTAGCTTCGATCCCCCTTTGACTAATCATATAACCCAAAAATTTACCCGAGCCAACCCCAAATGTACATTTTCTCGGGTTTAACATCATCGTGTACTCTCTCAAAACAACAAATATTTTATTAAGATCATTAAGATGATCAGATATGTACAAGGATTTCACCAACATATCATCCACATATACTTCCATGGTACGACCTATCATCTCGTCAAACATTTTATTAACTAACCTCTGGTAGGTCGCGCTGGCATTCTTCAACCCGAAGGACATCATCCTATAGCAGTAGACACCGCGAGCGGAGAAAAACGATGTATTTTCCTCGTCGTCCGGATGCATTCATATCTGATTGTAGCCCGAGTATGCATCCATGAAACTCATCAGCTCATGTCCAGTCGTGGCATCTACCATGTAGTCGATATTTGGCAATGGATAACTGTCTTAGGGAAATGCCTTGTTGAGGTCGGTGAAATCCACACAGAGGCGCCATTAGCCATTGCTTTTCTTTACTAATACAAGGTTGGCCACCCATCGGGGGTATAAGGCTTCCCTGATAAACTGGTTATCAAACAATTTATTGACTTCGGCCTCCAGGGCGACCTGCCTATCGGGGCTAAGCTTGCGCCTTTTTTTAATAACTGGGTGGAACGTCAGGTCGATATTAAGACGATGACAGGCATGTTTAGGATCAATTCCTGACATGTCGGAGTGTGTCCATGCAAAGACATCGAGATTATTTCCCAGAAATTCGATCAGCTCCATCCAAAATGGCTCTGGGAGGTCGTGGCCAATACGTAATTGGCGTCCCCCATTCTGCCCACCAACGTCGACCGTGTCAACCTGCTCAACTGGTTTCACATGTTTTCTCTTTTTACTCTGCCCTTCTTTTTTCTGTAAGAGCAGCTCGTCTTCAATCACCGGCTTGCTTCCCGGCTCCATTTCTTCTTTCTCATCCTCGACCATTGGTTCTTTTCCAGGTCACCTGTCTGGATCATTCTCCAGAACAACCAACTCATCCTGCTCAGATCTATTTCCTTCTCCTGGGTTATCCTTCACCGTCTCGCTGGTTTCCCCTTGTTCTATTACATTAATCTCCACTGGTCGGAGTTTGAGAGAGCACTCCCGCGACTCCCTCTGATTCCCCTTATGGATGGCTTCTCCATCCGGGGTCGAAAACTTCATACAAAAGTGATATATTAAAACGGCTGCTTTCAAATGATAAAGCAACAGCCTTCCGATAATTGCATTGTACTCCGAATCAGGGTTGATTATTTTGAATGTGGTGATGACGGTTCGTTTATGCAATCCCTGTCCCATTTGGATGGGCAGGTCAACCTCCCCAAGTGGGATTATTCTTCCTCCACCAAAGCCCAAAATACTGTCATTGCATGGACGAATATAACTATCGTCCACGTTCAACCTCCTGAAAGCTCGAACATATATCACCAACGAGTAACTCCCTGAGTCGATTAAAATCATGTGGATTGGGATGCCCAAGATCGGTGCGGTAATGACCAGGGAGTCAGAGTCGGGGTGGACCACCTGGTCAGCATCAACGTCCGAGAAGACGAAACGGCCTATTGGTTGGCCTTCTCTGATCTCGGCCACCCGAACTTTCCTTTCCGCATGGGCAGCCTGCACGATATCTTCTTTCCTTTTTCGATTCGAGTGACTATCCTCAGCCGCATTAGTGTTGATTCTACTGGACATCATTACGATCTCCCTACCTTGATTTTCATTCGGCGACAGTGGTAAGGGAGCCGGATTCGTTAATTGCTCCGGGTTCACACCTAGAGCGAGCGCTGGTGGGGGCGGTAATTCGTGGATGTATCTCCTCAAACCGCCCTTCTGAATGATGTGCATGATTTCCCTAATGAGGTCTCGGCATTCATCTGTGTCATGGCCTATCGATTTGTGATAGGCACAATATTTGTGATAGGCACAATACCTCCGCACGTCCAATTTAGTCGGCTCCAGCCTCAAAGGCCGAGCCGACGGCAACAAATTAAGATCTTGTATGTCGTTCCATATTGCTGAAGGAGTGTGGGTCAAGGTACTCTTCAGCGCAGCAACCTAGCTCGCACTTCCTGGTGAGCCTTATATCCGGTGGTCGGGCTCTTCGAAAATAGCGTGAATCTCGACCCCAATCCTGTAGCGGGTTCTTTCTTTCCATCCTTCTTCACGCCCCCTGCCTTCTGCTCGGGACGCTGACTAGCCATAGCTTCCTCCGCGCAGATGTGGCGCTCTGCGCGGATAAGAAATTCTTGATACGAGGTTGCCCCCGATTCATGGATAGAATAATTAAACCATGTCTCGGGGGCGAGGCTGGCCATGGCTGCAATAAGAATGGCATCGTCTGACAACGGTTTCATTTCACGAACTTGTTTGTTGAACCGAGCTATATAACTCTTTAAGGACTCATTATTTCCCTGTTTAATATTTACAAGGGAATCTTTTGGTGCAGCTCGGACTTTACAAGTGAGAAAATATGTTGTAAACACGGGGGCCAGGTCGCCCTAGGACCGAATGGACCCTTGCGGCAGGGTCCTGAACCATCGATGGGCTCGGTCGCCCAACGTCAGCGGGAACGCCCTACAGAGAATAGCATCTCTAGGGCTATAAAGCTCCATCCACGCCAAATATTTGTGGATATGCGTTGTGGGGTCGGTCTCGCCATTGTATAGACTGGCCTGTGGGATTTTGAGCTTCGGCGGCAGCGGAGTTGATAAGATACTAGAAGCAAAAGGTGATACGACTGAAGGCCGATTAGTTACCTGGTGCGGCCGTTGACACTGAGCCTCTTCGGGGCCGCCCTATAGTTCATTCAAACGGCGGCGGAGGCGCAAGATTCCCGCCTCTCGCTCCTCCAGCAAACTAGGACCTTGAGTTTGATTGGCCCTAGCCGGCTCCCTTTCATTCGGAAACCAAAGCCTGGAACTTATTGATCGGGCTGGGAGAGAAGGATCAACTCCCAGTCGTCCTGCAAAAACAGAGCGGGCGCGGCGATGACGTGTAGACTTCGGTTATGATTCTGCCACGCGGCTTGTTCCTCGCGGTCGTCTTCTATCATGGCGACCACGCTGTTCATTGCCAGAACTGGCTACCTGGCCTTCCTCACGAGGAGGCGCAGGGATATGAGGGTTGACATTAATATTTATAGGGGGTAAAGGGGGTGAGTATTTACTGGTGGTGGAGGATGTGTTTGTGAGTTAGTGGTAGCGAGCGTTTGAGAGATTAGCTGATTCATCTATTGGACAAAAGTGGAGTCAGCTATAAGCTGGGCGAGGGGAAGTAAAGTCGGTTTCCCTGTTTCGGTCGGGGGCACGTTCTGGCCATTGGTAGTTTGGCCAGTTTGATTGTTTAGGTGTTGTTCCTTGGTTAGACGGGCATTTCGTGATTGTTGACTAATCTTGTCTACTTCAAAGAAGTTAAACACAAGTTTTACCTGACTTTACGTGACTTAGCTTGGAATTTGGACTCGACCTAAACGGGCCTTCCTTCTAGCGCCAATTTGTTGACGTGCGTTTTGGTCAACAAGCCAAAAGTATGTAAAGATGTGCTACGTATGAATGGAAATAAGCCTTAGTTCAGGGTTAATTCTGCCTTTTAATATATATTTCCGAGCCGAAAGTTCTAGTCGGTTTTTCTTACAGCGTTGTGTTTACAAGTGTTTTCTCTCTCTTGTCCTTTTCCTCATAAATGAAGCCCTATTTATACCCATCTCATTAGTGGGCTTTTAATATCCACTCTTACACTTAGCATTTAAATAATTAAAAAGGGACACTTGTCCTTCGCTGAGTACGCATGCAGGCCAAGTGTTTGCTACTTGTCGACTCATCTGGTTGATGTGTTGACAAGTGTCAGCTTATTCATGTTAATGATATACTTAGTCTTTCTTAACTGGATGGTTATCCTTTTAGATTTCCCTCCAAGATTGGGCTCAGGCAACCGAGCCCAATTCATGGCGTCATCAGGTCGGTTGCTGACCTCACCAGGTCGGTCCGTGCTGGCCTGTGGGTCCCATGCCTCCATGTGCTGAATGGCCACGTGGATTAATTTGTTGCCAACTCGGCTCGGGTGTCATCACTTTAGGCTATTGAACATTGGGCTTACTCATATTGTAATGGGCCAGCACAACAATGGACCAGTTAACATAACATATACAATGCGGATCGGTTTGCCTTTCCCTTATTCGGCTATATATCTAAAGGACCACGAGTGGATCGACATGAGTGATCATGGCGTTGCGCAAAACATAAAAGATGGTGATGAAGATGATTTTGCATTTGGGACCTTAACAATGTCTAATGATATTGTTTTGGTGAAGAGCTCTAGGGAAGTTGAAGAGAAGTACATTGACTATCTCTCTGTTTTGTCCAAGAAACAAATAGTACACACTGGTCCACTTGTTGTGGATGCTAATTATAATGATTATGATGATGATAAGGAGATCATGAAGTGGCTAAATGATGACTATAAGGAACTGATGCAGACGGAAGCCACGAATAAACGAGCAACGAACAAAAGCAATACGAAACTTCGCGAAGAAACGTAAATTGCGATGAACAAAAGAGAATAATCTCAAAATTTTAATAATAATTCAACCTCTCTAAAAATAATAACAAAACAACTAGTTATAAGATTAAACTCCTACAATAATAAAACTCCTAACTATTGAAAAACTCTTAAAAGATTATAAAATAACCTAATAAACTAATCTTAATAGATAATAAGATATTTTTAATCCTTATCTCCATCATTCTCTCCGGGGTCGAGACGATTCGTCCTCGAATCGGAAGGGAGATCTTGACTAAAGGAATTGTCAACCCATGGAGGGGGGCGAGTAGGACGAGATGGAAAAATAAGGTGAATATCAAAATATATTTGAACTGGATCAATAATAAAATAATCCAGGTTGAACTGTAGAAAACCAACTCCACTTTGCCAAATCAATGGTTGAGTTCTAGTGCATCCATCGAACCAATCTGAAACGTGCCATTCATTTCGGAATGTAGGGACAACACCAAAAGAAATATGAGATACATCATGAATTTTGTTCCTTATCCATGATGTCTTGTCGTTACTTGTTTTCTCTTTAGTTGTACATTAAAGATCCTCACCAATATTCTCAATTCCTTCATCGAAAATTGGTGGGTCATCATAATTGCGATCTTCTTTGTCAAAAATTGGTGGGTCATCATAACCACCATTATCCTCGTCAAATTGCAGAGGGTTTTCATAGCCAACCTCTGGAATAGTGTCTTCATATTCCTCATCAAAAATTGGTAGTCCATCATATCCACCATCTTCAATGTCACTTGAGAATAAAACATCTATATATGTGGAATTGGTTTCCAATGGGGTGAACTGGATGGGCACAATATCGCAGTCAAACTCACAACCATCAAGAAATCGTTTTTCAACAAGCCTTTTGATTTCTTGAAATTGGATGCGCACGATATGAAATTGTTTTGTCAGCAAGTCGATCTGCTGACGGATCTGTGCAATGTCGTTCATGCGTTGTGGATTCGGTCTGGACAACATGGTTCAGGGAGCGTAGTCTGGTCTCTGAATATCAACTGATGCAGGCGGAAGCTAAACAAATAAACGAACAACGAACAAAAACAATACGAATCTTCACAAAGAAACGTGAATTGCAATGAAAAAGAGAATAGATCTCAAAATTTAATAATAATTCAACCTCTCTAAAAATAATAACAAAACAACTAGTTATAAGATTAAACTCCTACAATAATAAAACTCCTAACTATTAAAAAATTCTTAAAAAATTATAAAATAACCTAATAAACTAATCTTAATAGATAATAAGATATTTTTAATCCTTATCTCCATCAGGAACATTTTGTCAATTTGATTTGAAATTGGCAATACCATGTCAAAAAACCTCACTTTCGCCACATTCCATCGAACTATGTCAATTTTGGTATTCCGTATTTTACTTTTTAGTTGAGTTGCTCAAGTTGTTTATAAAATAGTCAATTCTTTTTTTTAATATTTAATTCTTCTTGCTAATTATGCAATTAATTGTCTTCGTGTTACTCGAATATTTTCTTGTTGTCATTAATTATATTCGACTATTTTTTGATTAAATTAAATAGTTAACGTGAACCATAAATATTTTACAATTAGTTTGGAAAAAATGGATTTATCTATATCATGAGAAAACACACACAAATGAACTTCTACCGGGGCGTGATCATATGGATCTCAAATTGCCTGTTGTATTTCAATGATATTTGCATATGCTAATCACTCCCAGAAAAGGTCAATTTACTTAAAAAAACATTATGTAGGTAAGTATTAAAATAACTGTAAATTGTAGGTAAAACATTTACGTACATAATTTTAAAACTTTAGGTAAATACCTAGACAGTATTTCTGTTGGTAATTATTTAAAAACTATCGGTGATCTATCAGTATAATTTGAAGAAAAATATTTTTTTTATTCTATAAGTACTGAAACAAGAACTTTTTAAATCACATTTCTTGAAAATATGACCAAGTCTATTATGTCAAACTTTAAAACTAGGTACCACTTTATTGGAACTATCTGATTTCCGGTCAATTAGTTAAACAACAACATTTATCGCTTTCAGGATTCTCTCTGAAATCTCTTCCAATTTTATTTCTTCATAAAATAAGAATCTACGAACACAAGGTGCTTACATCGCACACAAACATACAAGCTTGCAATGAGAAAACACACAAATAAACTCCTCCAAATTAAGTTTGGTATAAATGAAAAGTTACAATAAAAATTAAAATACAATCATGCCCATAAATCATCTATGGTTCCTTCAGAAATATAAGGGATAAATTATGATAGTTTGTTGAGTTGACTTTCACTCACAAATAGCCCATGAAAGGCAGTGGGCACCCTCCCAGGTAACTTAACAGCAGCAACAATTTCAAGTGTGGGAGACTTGGCATCCATTACCAAGAACTTGGACTCTTGGGTATTCTCATCATGTACATATACCACTACAAAACCATCATCCTCATCTCCATTTGGATCATTTGGCTCCCTTGGCACGAAAAATGGTTCGTTGCCCGTGCAGCCTGGCCCATACATGCGGCTTGCCACTACACAATCGTTTGAAGATAATGATAAATCAATCTTCACCAATCCTACATTTATCATCGGTGGAGCTACTTGAGTGGCGTATATATACCTGTATATGTATGAAAATCATGGAAGAAGATATTATAAATCCACTATTGAATATGTTCTTGACTTGTTATATTATCTGTTTGCATCTTCTATTCCATTTTCAGTTTCATGTGATGTTCCAATCAGGGAAAGCCAGAAAATGAAAATTAGGAGGGCGAAATTTAGTTTTTTCTTAAAAGTAGTAAATAAAGAGGTGTTTTTATATTTTTCAGCATGGCAAGAATTAAAATTTTACATGTGAAAAATTTATAAATCTAGTAATTAATTATATATAAAATAGTTATATTAATTTTATGACATTATAAAGTTTTTTTTTTTTTGGAGGGGGGGGAGGTCATTGGTTCCAATACACTTGATTTAGACGTTAGAAATTTAAAAACTAATCGGATATTTTTACTCGAAATGCACATGACTTGAAAATGTAATAGCTTTTGGTATGAGAAAGTTAACATAAGTAATTTGGCCATAAAAATCCAAAAGTTCTCAATATTTCCGAATTGTATTTCACAATGATAAAACCCGGTTAGTTTAAAACTTTTCGTAAAACTCTACCCGAGCCTTCTTATTTTATTATTATAATTTTGTTTTTTTTTTTAGAAATGAACCTTCTTACTAATTACAGAGATAAATTGAACTTTCAAAAATGACTATTATTGACACCAGAATACTAATTTTGCATATTTGCTGGACTTTTTCTTATATGCAATTTTCGTATTTGTTTTCCAGGACTTACTATCGATTGTTGATATTGACTTATAAAATTGACTTAATTTCTTTGCAAATAAAATATCAAATAATTAATTATCTTTTGCAGAACCTATTTTCAAGGATTTGAAAGCTTAATAGAATGAGGGTCGGTCCTAATTAAAGGTAGTGAATAAGAGCGACGGCCTAGGACCCCAATTTTAAGGGGCCCAAATTTTACATAAGTCTACACAAATTTAATTAAGTTATTTTTAGACTCCTCCCAAAAACTAAAATAAAAAGTTCAAATGGCCTTTTGCTTTTAAAATTGTACTAAAAAAATAAGAGAAATGTTTTTTTGTTCAAATTCTAATTCTACTCAAGAACAAAACCTATTTTTAATTAAAAATTATATATGAAACCAAGCGTATTGTGTGAAAAGAAATAGAGGGAAAATATTATTTTTGTCGGGTATTGAAATTAACTATTATTTCGTAATTGGTTTGAACGTATTTTTCTGTTTATTATATTATTAAATTAAAAGAAGAATTAGTCAAAAATTTAAAGGGATTAAGAGGTTAGATAGTTACGTGTTCTTCTTTCCGACATAGGCTGGATGAATAGCCGGCATGTCGAGAATTCTGGTCGACAATTGACGCCTCGACAAAATCTCCTTCATCTTCACACTTATTCTGATTTCCTCCATTTTCACCTCCGCCAAATCCAATCTCTCCAACGTATGTTCGACTAATGAATGATTAGCCGCCACCACCATCAACGTATCCCCACCGTCTTCTTCCCACGCATTCACCGCGTGGGATATATTGAACCCCGGAACATCAACCCACCACAATTCCCTCTCATCCTTAGCATATTTCTTGATAACCCCAATCCTTGGCATTTTAGCAAGATCAATTCTCATCGGTGGTTTTCCTTTCAAAATCTCACATGGGCTTATGAACATTTGAACATCATTGAAAATGGCGTAGTTCTTTGTCACAAAAAAGTCGTGGATCAATGTTGTTCTTTTCATGGAGAAGATGGGCACATCAAGCTGTTTTTTCCCATGTGAATCGATTCTGAAAAATCTTAAACGTGGAGGAGATATGTGGTATCTAAAAGCAAAGGCTTCGCTTGTTTCTGGATCTATTTTTGGATGCGCTGTCATGCTCAAGAATTCTTCGGGGGCAGCGCTGTAAAAATCACGGCGGCCAAGAGTTATTATGTCTCCATCAGATGTCACTTTTATCTCGTAAGGAAGATCATTCTCACCTGGAGGAGTGATAAGAAGGGAGGTAATATATCTTAAAGAAACTATAAGATTCGGTTTCGAATCATAATTAACACTTTTACAAAGAATAAGCTGATACCACTTGAGAACCATTTTATGTTGTTGTCTCTTATCATGACAAGTATGTCACAATGAAAAGCAAGAAAATCATTCCAAAAAGAGTAATTAAAATAATTATAAGGTTTAGTTTGATTATAAAGAAAAAGGATAAATTACAAAAACTACCCTTAAGTTTTATTAAAAAAATTATCTTTAAATTACAATATCCCTTAAAGTATTACAAACACTGTAGTGAGATTTGTATTTGCATATATTTAACTAATAACCTTTTTTTGATAGGTGTAATTTGTAAAATATAAACAATTAAATATCAAGAGAGTATTTGTATTTTGAAAGATAATTGAGTGCTTTTGTAAATAATTGAACCTCAACGGTGTTTTTGTAACCAACCCAAATGGAATGATCTTTTAAATATACAAATACTCCATGGATGTATTACAAATACACACCTTCAATAGGCAAACTTTGTAACTAAATGCGCCAATGAGGTATTTGTTATTGTAAAACATAACTAGATTAGACCATCTTCAGCATTACTCTAAAATAGTATGGTACTAGTATAGCTGCGCTACTTTTTTCCTTTTTTTCTTGTTGATTTTTTTATTTAATTTGTTATATCTTTATTTAACATTAAATATTATTATTAATATTATATTTCGGTTAATCTATTGCAAAATAATAGTAGAATTGATGTTATATTAAGTTCATTAAATTTAACTTTTTTTTAATTTGTTTACTTTTAAAAATAATATTAAAATTTAAATTATATTATATTCTATTTTTTTCAATTTGATTAATTTTGAAGATAAAAAAATTAATAAATATTATATTAAATAAAATTATTTATATAATATTTTTGTCAATTATAAAATAATAAAAATAAAAATAAGGAAAGAATCTTATAGAATATTTTTTTTTAGTGCAGAAAATAGTGCAGATTGTTGGAGATGAAGTGTAGATTTTGCGCTAAAGTAGTGCAAACTCTGCACCAAAATAGCATAGAGTGATGGAGATGGTCTTACACTACAATTAGGTTATACAACGGTAACATTACTATTTCACTCTTCCAGAAATTAAATATTGACTAACAAAAAGTAGTGCCTCATAAACAAAATGACTCCACTTTGATTTTGATTCACTGTATATAAAGAATATGATACTCACATAAGATATATTTTTTATTTTATATTTCAAGTATCATTAATATATCCTGCCAAGTATGTGGAGGGAATTTTTAAGAATGGCCTTTTCAAAAGGCCAAATACTTTTGAGGCCTTGCTTGATAAGAAAAAAAATCTTCTAAACGAGTTTAAACGACTGGATCTAATAGACAGGTGGTGCGTGAACGTAATTAGACGCGCGCGCGCAGGTCCGCACGTTCGAACTAATGCACTGTTCGAGCAACTAGATGCATTTTTTAGCTGTAGACATGTCTTTTCGAGCCAAGAGACATGTCTTTTCCATCAAGCACCTTGATGCCTATATATACGAACCCCCTGCAGATGAAATAGGATACGGAAATTTAAGCCTAAAAAACGAGTCATTATTGCATCAACATATTGATTTCACTTCCTTCAAAGCTTGAAAGCCTTATACACTTTAGTTCGTTGTAGTTTCGACTTTTGCAAATATTGCTAAGTCGAAACTGTAAAGTCGTTGTATCTTAGGGACGAACACCGGAACCATAAGCACTTCGTATACAGGGCGATTTCGTCTTGCGGAGACTGTATCAAATACAGACCTCGACTTAACATAAATATCCAAACACTTAGCCATTTCTAGCAAACAGTAAACCACCTAAAACAACAAATATACACCCACATACACACCCAAATACACACATACACACCAATAAACACTCACATACAAAGACACATCAAAAAGAAAAAAGAGAGAAGAAAAGAGAGAACATACGATAGAGATAGAGAGATAAGCTTTTTAAATTGGAGAATAGGCTGAATTGTTGAGTCAAAGGTCCAACTTGATATATATCACAAATATATATGTTATAAGATTTTTTTTATATGTATTGGTAATATTTAAAATAAAAGACGAAATAGAATTCGTAATAGAGGAGTTGGATCATGCTCACCTAGTGCGTAGAGTTTTCCACCGATGACGGCCACGCTAGTATTTGCTGTCCCATAGCCATTGATCAGAGGGTTGAACTCTCCAGAAACAACTCGAGCAACAATTAGCCCAACACGAGCAACCGAAGCCATGACACCATTAAAAGAAGAGAAAGGACTTGGAATGATGGGATATCCCAAATCACGCTCCAACATGTACTTGTAAGTCTTGATGTAGCGACTACAGAAAGGGGCTTTTCCGCCATTGATTTTGACCATATGAATCATCCCATCACCGTCGAATAGGTGGTACGGGCCCCGGGGCTTGAACTGGGGATTCGGCCCGTTCAACAAGTAAGCACCGTCTAAGCAACTCGGAAGAGAGCCTTCTACCACGTCACAGGCCGTCGGAGGAAGCTCATCCACCGGCGCGAGGTTGCCGGAAAATATGATTTTTGGATCAATGTGTGGCCGAAGGGGTAAGTCCAAAAAGTCGCATATGAAATCATCTAAAGACTTAAACGTTGATTGGAGTAGCGACCTTTTTTTCTTCTGATGATGATCATCCACTGATGTTTGATTAATCTTTAGTTTGATTTTTTCAGCTGTGCTTGATATAAGCTTCTTTAAAGGCTCATGAAATGATTTTCTTTCATGTAATTCATTAGTGATGATATTGTTCTTTTTTGGCTGGAATATTATTGCCTTTGACGGAACCTTTGGTTGAGAAAATCTGGGATGGAAAGAGAAAGAGATAAGAGAGTCCATAGCAAAGAGGAGAAATTAAATCAGAATATATATGGAGTATCTGCTGCAGTTAAATTTGAGATTGCAGTATTGATTTTCTGCTCAAGTTGATTATATGGACAAGAGTTGACTATATATAGTACACATATGCACATACTTATTTAATAATGTAATTGGAAAATGTTGAGATAATTGATTTAACCGGGTATGAATCGAACACAATTGAAATTGGAGAAAAACGAAAGACACGAGATTTTGGTATTACAACTTTGAAGGGAACAACAAAGTCCCCAGGCGTGTAGGACACTTTTCTTAAAGTGTTATTTGCCCCCTCACTACTTGCTAACCGAGTATATGGCAAATTACTTACAGAATACAATAGACTAATGAAACAACCAAATAGCAAGTTTTTGGATTGTTTCTACAAGAATAAGAATGCTCAAAAGTTAGTTTTACATGGCCTTAATATCTTATTTATACATAACAAGATGAGGCCTTTTCTCGGATAAATTAACAGACATAAATTGAGGCGTGTCTCTTCTCTTCAATTTGAAAAACTCCAAGGAAACTCTTCAAGATGTGTGGACGTCCAAAGTGACCATTGTAATAAGGCATTAATGAAACATCATGATTGTTGGCCACTTTACACAAAAACGAAGAGTTGCGGCTTTTCGGCGAGTTTCGAACTCTTAGCACAAAAACTTAGCATGACACGTAATCCATTTCTTGATGTCTGAATTTTATTTTGTTATATTACAAACTAAATTTTCAACATTCTCCCACTTAGTTTGTAATATAATTTCCAACTAACACTCATAGATATCATGCATAAGAAAAGTAACTTTCGTTTTAAACTTTTCTTTAGTGTAAATAATTCACAAATCTAAATTAAGTAATTGGTGGCTAGGTTGCTTAAACCAACACTCAAAGTAGATTAGAAATATTTCACACATGAACCATCAACTGCATTCTTTTATTCACAAATACTTTTAGCACTATTATCGGCCATGTGCTCATCCTAGTTCATGATCATGCACAAAAGATCACCCAAAACTTTTGCTAGAAGCGGCACCACTTCTTATGACCATATAGGTGGAAGTTACTTCAAGTTTTATTTAATTGAACATAAAATAAAACACTATGAAATAATTTCATTAAGAATTAACTATCAACCTGCTCACTTAAGAGTAACAAAATATACACCTTATACTTGGAATGGTATACACTTAATTAGGTGCTCACAATCACTTAGCAACTTGTTTTTACCCTTTAAACCTTTCAATCTAGGGGTAGTACTAGAAGAAGGTTGGGTTACCATCACTAGTGATTATAGATCAGGGGTTTTAATCTCATTCCTGATGTTGTCGAATTCACCAAATCCCTAGCTAAAGGTTTGGTCAACGGATCCGCCAAATTATTATAAGTTCTAACGAATACAATAGTGACAACATCATTATTAAGCATTTCTCTAATAAATGCGTGCCTTAGGCTTATATGTCTAGATTTACCATTGTATACTTTATTCAATGCTCTAGACATAGTAGCCTCACTATCACAATATAAAGTTGTTGGTGGCATTGGACGAGGCCACAGATCTATATCAAGCAATAAATCTCTAAGCCATTCTGCCTCCTTACAAGCTGAAGACAAAACAATAAATTCAGCTTCCATGGTGGAATGTGTAATTACTGTTTGTTTCTTTGAAGCCCAAGAAACTACACCACCACCAAGCATAAACACCCAACCACTAGTAGGTTTTTGATCACTTATGCTAGTAATCCAACTAGCATCAGAATAACCTTCTAGCACATTTGGAAAGTTATTATAGTAGAGTCCTAAATCTTTAGTCTTTTTAAGATATCCAAGAACTCTTATCACAGCTTTCCAATGATCCCTACCAGGATTTTTAGTATATCTGGCAAGTCTACAAACAGAATATGAAATATCCGGCCTTGTGCAACTCATTGCATACATCAGACTTCCAATTACACTAACATACTTGAGCTGAGCTATTGGATTGCCAGAATTTTCATATAACTTAAAGTTAGGATCAAAGGAGTACTAACTTCTTTTCACATTCAAATGTTGATACTTCTTTAAGATTTTATCAACATAATGTGCTTGTGAAAGAGCGAAACCCCCACTATGTTTCTTAACTTTAATACCTAAGATTGTATCAACTTCACCAAGATCTTTCATTTTGAACTTAGAAGAAAGATACTTCTTAATATCTACTACACCTTTTAAAGTAGTACTTATAATAAGCATGTCATCCACATAAAGGCAAATAATCACACCATACTCTTCATTGAATTTAGAATAAATACACTTATCAGCATTATTATACCTAAATCCACTTGAGAGTAATCTGATTCAAATTTTTCATGCCCTTTGTTTAGGAGCTTGTTTTAGTCCATACAAAGACTTAACTAGCTTACAAACTTTATGTTCATTACCAGGTAGCACAAAGCCTTCTGGTTGTTCCATGTACACCTCCTCATCTAAATTACCATTTAGAAAGGCTGTTTTAACATCCATTTGATGTACATGCATATTATATATAGAAGCTAAAGCAAGAAGTACTCTAACGAGGTAATCCTAAGAAGGTGCATAAGTGTCAAAGTAATCGACTCCTTCTTTTTGTTTAAATCCCTTAGCTACTAGCCTTGCTTTATAAGTTAGAATGGTTCCATCTATAGCGTACTTCCTACGAAATACCCATTTACAGCCTATTGGTTTTGAACCTTGAGGTAAATCAACTAGAATCCAAGTATTGTTAGACAATATTGAATCCATTTCATCATTTACCGCTTCTTTCCAAAATGCAGCATCTCTAGACTTTATAGCCTCACTTAATGTTTTAGGATCATCCTCTACACTAAATAAAAGTGGTGTTTTATTAAGTAGAGAGTTTCTATTACCTTCCACAAGGAAGACAATAGCTTGAGAGGATATAAAATCGAAAGAAAGTTCTTTTTCCTTCCTTTGTCTTTGACTTCTCCTAGGTTCAATAGGAGTGTCAATTTCTTTTCTTTTAAGTTCACTAGAAGCTGCAATTTGAGATGAACTAGGCACTTGTGATGGATTCACATTCACCATTGAATTTTTGAAAAACTTATCCTCAAAGAACTCAACATCTCTTGATTCAACTATTACCTTGGAATCAAGATCTAGCAATCTGTAAGCTTTAGAATTTTCAGCATAGCCAACAAAAACACTTTTAAGTGCCCTAGGTCCCAACTTGGTTCTTTTATTATCTGGAACTCTATAATAGGCTATACAACCCCAAACTTTAAAGTATGACAAGTTTGGTTTTCTACCTTTCCATAACTCATATGGGGACACTTTAGTCCTTTATGAAGGAATCCGATTATGAACATGACAGGCGGCCAACAAAGCTTCACCCCACAAATTGTTTGGCAAACCTGAACTTAAGAGCATGGAATTCACCATGTCTTGTAACGTTCTATTCTTTCTTTCAGCCAAACCATTTTGTTGTGGTGTATATGGAGCACTAGTTTGGTGTACAATACCATTATCTTCACAGAATTTAGTAAAATCACCAGATAAGTATTCACCACCTCTATCACTCCTCAAAGTTTTGATTTTTCTACTTAACTGATTTTCTACAAGAGACTTGTAAGCTTTGAACATACCAAATACTTCATCCTTAGATTTCATCAAATAAACATGCACAAATCTAGAGCAATCATCAATGAAAGTAACAAAGTATTTATTTCCACCTCTTGTTAGAAAACCATTAAGTTCACACACGTCCGAATGCACAAGATCAAGCAATTGTGTGTTTCTTTCAACTTTAGGAAAAGGTAATCTTGTAATTTTTGCTTGAACACAAGTTTCACACTTCTTATTCACATAGTCATTATAGGAGATAAATCCATTTTTAGACATGTAATTCAAAACTCTATGACTAACATGTGCTAATCTACCATGCCACAAAGAATAAGAAGAATCAATCAAATAAAGAGAAACATTATTAACTTTATTGATACTCAGTTTGAACAGTCCGTTACAAGAATACCCCTTTCCAACAAATACACCATTCTTAGACAAGATTACATTATTAGACTCTAAGTCTGACCTTTAACCCTTCTTATTAAGAATGTCCGCCTGAGACAAGATTCTTCACAACATCAGGAACATGAAGCACATTAGTGAGTACCATCTTCTTGCCGTGAGGTGAAGTCCAAATGAACATCTCCTCTACCAAGTACCTTGGCCCTCACACCATTTGCCATAACTACTTGTTGTCCATCCGAATTTCATAATTTTTGAATTGTTCCTTGTCATTGCAAACATGAATCGCAAAGATCAGGAATCATACCACCAATCCTTAGAAGAGGTTGGTGTAGCCAAAATGGAGTTGATCGCAGTACAAGAGATAACATTGCTATAATTTCGTAGCATCTTCAACAAGATTAGCACTAGAAGCATTAACATTATTAACTTTTGCTTCTTGTTGGATTTGCACTCGGCTACTTATAATGGCCTTTCTTACCACAATTATAGCAAACTCTATTTTTCTTTTTCTTGTCTTGAGAATCGTATTTTGAGAATTCTTTCTTTTATTCTTAAACTTCTTCTCATGAACCATATTCACTTTAGGATCACTATCAAATTCTTTCTTATGAAGAATCTTAGCACCTTCTTCAATTCTTAAATGTTTCAAAACACTAGATATGGTCAAAATTTCAGAAGTATGAAGCAATTTCTTTTGATAATCATTCCAAGAAGAAGGTAATTTATCAATTATCGCACCTACTTGCATAGATTCAGAAATTTCAACCTCATAATCTTTAAGTTTTGAAACTATCACTTGCAAATTATGAATTTGATCCATGAGAGAAGAAGAATCATCAAGCTTGAATTCAAAATACTTTTTAATTAAAAACTTATCTGCTCCTTGCTTTTGTGATGCATATTCACGTTCAAGTGTTGCCCAGATTTCCCTCGGACTCTTCACAGCGGTGAATAAATCGTAAAGGGTGTCTGACAAGGTGTTGAGAATATGACCCCTACACATCACTTCATCCTCTTGACGCTTCTCCCTTTGTTTCTTCACTTCGTCAGATTCGCCGTCTTTTGGTGGAGGGATTTCTGGAAGACCCGGGTTGAGAACGTAAGCAACCTTCAGAGCAGTTAGGAAAAACATCAATTTGTCTTTCCAACGATTAAAGTTGGTGCCTGTGCCATCTAGCCGGTCCAACTTCACAAAGTCTTGATTCATCACTTTGATTGCAGATTCTTGAGTAGACTCCATGGAAACTCAAATAACACTTTAAGATTGTTGAGATAATTGATTTAACCGGGTATGAATCGAACACAATAGAAATTGGAGAAAAATGAAAGACACGAGTTTTTGGTATTACAACTTTGAAGGGAATACAACAAGTCTAAGGCGTGTAGGACACTTTCCTTAAAGTGTTATTTGCCCCCACTACTTGCTAACCGAGTATATGGCAAATTACTTCTAGAATACAATAGACTAATGAAACAACCAAATAGCAAGTTTTTGGATTGTTTCTACAAGAATAAGAATGCTCAAAAGTTAGTTTTACATGGCCTTAATATCTTATTTATACATAACAAGATGAGGCCTTTTCTCGGATAAATTAACAGACATAAATTGAGGCGTGTCTCTTCTCTTCAATTTGAAAAACTCCAAGGAAACTCTTCAAGATGTGTGGACGTCCAAAGTGACCATTGTAATAAGGCATTAATGAAACATCATGATTGTTGGCCACTTTACACAAAAACGAAGAGTTGCGGCTTTTCGGCGAGTTTCGAACTCTTAGCACAAAAACATAGCATGACACGTAATCCATTTCTTGATGTCTGAATTTTATTTTATTATATTACAAACTAAATTTTCAACAGAAAATGTGAATAGTAAAAACTGATGATTTTATATATATATATATAGGGATTGGTTCAAATGAGACCAATCCCTTTAGGTTAGTCCATAAGACCAATTATAAACCCTTGATTTAAATATTTTAATGGTTGAGATCATTTTTCTTATTTTTGGAATGTAAGGGTAATATTGTATTTTCATCTAAATCAATTTTATGAAAAAAATCGTTATTTCCTGTTTTTTAGGAAAATACAATCTTTCCTATCCCACCTACCTGATTCTTAGGAGGCAAAAAGCCCAATTTCAGTCTAAGTCACGCCTTTTCAATTTTTTTTGGGGTTGAAGGAGTTCGATTTTGAAGGAGTTCGTATTTTTTTCTGTATACTAAGTAATAGATGTTGTATACTAAGTATACAAATATGTTATGATAAATATACAACATTAAGTGGAATGTAAACAAGGAGTTAATACTTGAAACCCATCTTCTATTTATTCTTTTTACAATTATGCTCCTGTAGAAATTTGCAGTTTGTACTAAAAAAAATGAACTTAGTGTGTTTATATATAAAAAACAAGGAGTTGATACTTGAAATCTATATTCTATTCTTTTCTGACACCCATATTTTTCTATTTCATCTGTATACTAAGTATGCAGATGTTGTATACTAAGTATACAAATATGTTATGATAAATATACAACATTAAGTGGAATATAAACATAACGTTGTATAAAGTTTTGATATCTGAATTGTGTGTTTTTCTTATGTAGGAGTTGTGGTTAATAAAATGTCAAGCGAAGAACATGAAAGAGAGGTTGGTAGTCGCGAAGAGGAGAGTTCGGGAGACAAGCAACCTTCAAAGAGGCGCTGGATTTGTTTAATTGGATAAATTGAATTGTATTATTTGTTGTATAAGTAGTTTAGTGTATTTGTTTACTTAGTAACGTGGAATTGTATTCTTGGTTAAGTGGAATTGTATCCTTAGTTATATAGGTGGTTAAGTGATTTTGTATTTTTAGTTCAGTGTAATTATAAATTTAGTTTAATATTTTTGCATACTCAGTAATGTTTATAATATAGTTAGTTCAGTGTAATCGTATATATAGTTAAACAATTATGTATTCTTAGTGTTGTTTTATTGTATATTTAGTTCAATGTAATTTTACATGCAATACATGTATGAGAAGCAAAAATATTCTTAAAGATAAATTAACAGGTTACATAATGCTATGACAAAATTAAGTATACAATTGTAAGTTAATAAATTATATGATCGCATTGTATTAAATATACAGGAACACATAACTAAGTGTACAATTTCAATCCAATATGTATGCGAGATCCCATCAACTAAATAAACATTTGCTTTGTAAAAATACAAGTTGTTTCATTTTTTAACAATACACATTATTCACATTATGATAAATCCAATTTGGCATGCAATGACACTCAATTATATGAACAATTTAACTAAAATAAGTATACAACACTAAAAGGAAAAATTATATATCCCAATGTATTAAATATACAGTAAAACATCATTCCTTGTCCATTTTGGAACAAATAATTATATAAATCACATTAACTAAGTAACATGATATATTACTTCGTTCTTGAACTTCTTTGTCGTGCTCTTCGATGTCAAACCCCTAATTGCTACATACTCTTTGTAAAATTTTATACCGGTTTCCAATGTAGCGAAATGCATGCCCACTCGTGGAATCTTTTCTTGTTCTACCTCACGGTATCCAATATTTAGTTGAGTCGGTGAGATTTCGAGCCGTTGGCGTCCATTGAAATTGTTGGTTGGTTCGTGATGTTTTACATTAAACAAGACAGAGCATTATAAAAACAAAATGGATGTATTATTTATACAATATGCAACCATATACATACATATTATTATTATTAGTAACTACGTTCATATAAACCACCATACAATTTTTTAGAGGAATTTATATCCAATCCAACTAAATGGAATTAGGGAAACTAATATAACAATCATACAAGTTTATATTATAATTATACAACACTCATGACTATGTATACAAGTTAAATATGTTAAATATACACGTAAAAAAACGGTTAACAACATATATATGCAATCTCCAGACTAGTTGTAAATATTTAAGAAATAAATATTCAAATACAAGATTTATATACTAAATATACTAACATTGTTCACTACATATACAAACTAACAAGAAATATACAATGCAATGAGACAATTTCAAAATTTGAAAAAATATAAAATATGTATACAATGTTTGTACACTAAATATACATCTGTTGTATACTAAACATACAAATTACGAACAAAAACATACAATTGGTTCGATTTTGCGTTCAGTGTTTTTTCAGTGATTCCTCCTAAATTTTTTTGCAAGTATATCGTAAGATATTACCTTGGAAACATTCACCAATCGCGTTGGAGGGAAGATCTTCTGCCATTGTACAATCCATTTGCTCTAATTGATGACAACCTCGTCAATTAACGAAATATATTGTATGTTTTTTCCCGTCTGCAAATGTATATTGTATAATTTTCGAGGTCTAAGAGATTGATGTCAATGATGGTAGAGAATGTCGTGGTGAGGAAGAAGGGTTGACGCGGGTGGATTTCATCGATTATGGGGACGTGATCAATTCAAGATCACGCCCCTAATTTTTAGCATTCGGTTACCATTTTTATTTAAATGATTACTATTTTACCCCCTCCTATGTATAGTTTCTTATGTAAAGTTGTATAGATTCATTTAGATCCTGGCCGTTGATTTATGTTTTTAATGGTGTGGATTTGGTCTTATGGACTAACCTAGGGGTGGTCTCATGGGATCCCCTCCTATATATATATATATATATATATATATATATATACATATATATCATGAGAAAAGCATAACACAAATATTGAACTTGTACCTGACAAAGGAATTCTTAAATTTATAAATAGTTATTTTAGTTCACATGCATGATGCACGGCATAATAAATATATCGACAAGATTGGACTTTTCTTTTATTATAAATTTATAAATAGTTCAGCTGACATAATTAATATATGGACAAGTGTCCCTTTACGAAAAAAATTAGGTGTCTTGAATTTCTGAAAGTAATTAATTAGTAAAACGTACTAATTAACGTAGTTTTTAATTACTTTGTCGTATCTTTTGGGAAATGGGATAAAAGATTTGGAATATTTAATCGTCAACAAGATTCTCATGTTGTCTAACAAAAATAAACAATAAATTAATAATATTACTTTCTTTGTTTTATTATATTGCCGAATTTATATATTTTTTCTACAAAATCTCTGAAGGGGTGCGATTATGGAATTTGATTACAAATAAATGATATGGGTTGCAATTAATGCTCAATCAATATATTGAGCTACAATAAATTCCTTCGTCGTCGAACGTATATTCTATAGATAGAATTTTTTATATTACAAATAATAAGTAAATTGTAATTAATGATGCACTGTATTTGCAGTAGAATTTGCTGATCTTCTCATGTAATTAGTAACTCAAACCTGTCTACTCCGATCCAGAAATATGGCAAAAATTTGCGTGAGACGGTCTCAAGGATTTAGATCCGTGAGACGGAGCCCTTATACAAAGTTTTAAAAGTTTTTTTTTTAGATTTTATTTTTCTTAGGGTTTATATTTATTGTTTTAGGGTTTATTTTGTTTCTTGGGTTTATTTTTAATTGATTTGGGTTTTTAGGATTTTTAGTTTTTTTTAGGGTTTATTTTTTATTATTTGGGTTTATTTTTATTTTTCGGGTTTATTCTTCATGGGTCATGTTTTTAGGGTTTATTTTTGTTTCATCATGGTTCATTATTATTTTTAAATTTATTTTCATGGTTTATGTTCTCAAGATGGAGCCCTTAGGAGGTCCGTCTCACGGATTTAGATCCGTGAGACCGTCTCACAAGAGACTTGCTCCAGAAATAAAGCCGTTTGACATGTTTAATATTGTTTGCTAATCATGTGGTCATTTCAACTTTTTAATTCTACTTTGTATTTTGCTAATCATGTTTTAAGATTGTGAACATCTTGTTCAGTTATAAATGAGTGTATTTGTAGGAGAGTGATTTCTTTCTCCTTAATATAAGTTAGGTCAATAGGCTAAGGTATAATCATCAACTATTGGGTAGCTCAACTAACTCCTTGGTTTTAAGGAAATTTAGTTTGATAAGTTGGCTTATTTTCAGAATTAGTCCATCATGTTGTACTCAAAATTTGATCACAATCCAAAATATTTTTAATTTGTGCACATTGGTCCGATTTTTGCTGGAGAAATCTAATTTGACCAGCAATTCTTGATGTGCATGGTCTCTGAAGAGGCATGAATCGCTAATATATGCAAATAATTTGGGGTTTTTTTGCCATTTGGCTGCTAATCAATTTGGATGATGATGTGTAAATTAATTGAATAAAATGCCATGTATACCAAATTAAATAAAAGGAATTCTAGTTAATAAATAAAAGAAAAACTATAAACTAATTCAAAAAAATCACGTATATTTTGTTATGAATGTAAATTAAATAAGAATATTATCAGTTAAAAAAACTAAAAATTACAAAATAAGTAAATTATAATACTTATATTTTTTAAAATACAAGAAAATCAAGGGATAAGGACACAATTACTCTACATTTTTCTTAAAATCCTTCACAATACGTTATCGTCTTTTGCTCTTCCTCCAAATGCGCCCCTCCTTCATTCTTCCTACAAATACGTTTCTCATTGTCTTTCTCCTATTTTTTCACTGCAACACGCTTAAATTTATGTTGCAATTATGTTATTCATATTTTTCTCATGTTTTCTTTACTCTCAAGACGCTCAAACTTATACAATAGATCTTAACTATAAATTAAAACATATATCCAAAAACATCGCCAGCAAAATAGTGGAGAAGAAGAAAATATCAACGTAATCCACACCAATGATTTATGTAACACTTTCGCTAACTTTATCAATATGTAACACTTATATGTAACAATTTTAAATAAATAAAATTTGAGATTGCAGAATTGATTTTCTGCTCAAGTTGGTTATAAAAGAGAGTTTAGAATTGTACTTTAGGCAATAAATTACCTTTTAAGATCACTAACTGGGATATTATTTTTAAATTATATATGTTGGGATTAATATATGGACAAGAGTTGACTATAGTACACATATGCACATATTTATAAATAGTTATTAGTTCACATGCATGGCATACTGAATATATCGACAAGATTAGACTTTTCTTTTATATTATAAATTTACAAATTTGTAAAACGTGCTAATTAACGTAGTTCTTAATTACTTTGTCATATTTTTTGGGAAATGGGATAAAAGATTTGGAATATTTAATCGTCAACAAGATTCTCATGTTGTCTAACAAAAATTAGTATTAAATTAATCATATTACTTTCTTTGTTTTATTATATTGCCGAAAGTATATTGTTTTGGTACAAAATCTTTGATGGGTGGGAATTATTGTCACCCACCAAATGCGACGCGACCTCGATTAATCACTTAAACAAAAATAATCCAACAGTCTGCACCAATGATACAAAACTCCAAGTGAAATAGAGTCTAATGCAGCGGAATAAAATACAAACAAGTACGAGTTACTTCTCAAGGTCCGAATACAATCCATCAAAATATCCGAATTTAAACTTACAGTCCAAACTAAAACAGAATGAAGGAGTTCAACAATAACAAAAGCAAAAGAAAATGTCGCTCGACATCAATGATTATCGGAACTAGTACGACAGGCGGAGCACGGGATTCAGTCCATGGTAGGTTCGACGTCTTCAACGTATTCCTCATCTAAAGGTTAGAAAACAGGAGGGGATGAGACAGAAATCTCAGTGGATGGGGTGATCGTGTGAGAGTGTGGCGATCTTTATAGTTAATGCGAGAAAACGATTGTATGAAAACGCGTGAGGTATGATGCATGTTTTCACACATAGTCTACAAGTGTCGTGATAAATATATATTAAGTAATATACTTATACAGTTTAAGAAATAGTTCGTGGTCACACAAACACTATGATTCAGGCAAGACAGGTAAGATTGCGTACTGAATGTAATGTCAATCCTATGCAAACGAGTAGAGGTTGCGTACGGATTTGTAGCGCCAACCAATGCAATACAAGTAGCGGTTGCATACGGATTTGTAGCGCCAACCAATCGGGTCCGATTAACTCCGGAATCGTGTGGATCAGACAACGATTCCTTCGTTCTTCCTTGTAACTCCCCATTCAAGATGGTCCAAGACCTGTCACCTTATCGCTCCATAGGCAAAGACAAAATCCATATTGGAGCTTGCAAGGCTCGGCTTCGTCATAATCATGATTATACCTCAAGTACTACGGCCCGCTTCCCTTGGACAAACTCCGTCCCTCGGTTGCGGGATTAGGGACGATGGGGCGAAGAGTGGAATAGCGGCCCGAGCTGCCGGTTCTATCCCCAATGTATCCATTCCGACTGTGAGCTCGACACACCAAGTTGATTTCGATCGAGGAAAGTAAGTACACGTTCAGTTAGTCAACCAGACAGTCGAGTATTATTGATTCAGGGAAGTATTTTTGGAAAGTTTTCGAAAATTTGCGCAAGGCAATTATGGCGTTGGTGGAGTTATTTGGATGAAGATGATTATCGGGAGGATAAGAAATCTTCAATATCTTAAAAGATTAGGTGGAACATAGGTCAGATTCTGATTCGAAATCGCAAGACGAGGAAGTCGCCCCACGATCGCGTATTAATCGGTCAAGACGATCCGATAATTCAGGGATTTTTGAGAAAATAAAATATTTTAATCAATAATTAAAGTCAGAGGGTCCAGGGATGTTTCTTTAAAATAAAAAATAATTGAGTTAGGTCCTTGTAAAAGAAAATTTACAATTAGCCCGTTTTGTAAAAACCAATTCTTTTGGGGTTAAATATTGAATAAATAAATGTCCCGACCTTGAAAAATTATGAGGTCAGTTCCTAAATTCTCTAAATTGTTCAGAGATTCAGGATTTTAAGTTTTGAGGTCGAGTGTTTATAACATTCGCACAGTAGCCCCAAATTTGTTAAAATTGTCATTTCGGTCCCTAAGTTTAAAATAATTTGGAACTCGCAAACCGGAAGGGATTTTAATGTGATTCCAGTTGGAAAATGTCATTAAGGTCAGTGGGATATTGGGACAAAAACAGTTTTAAAAATAAATAAGTATAGGTCCCTTAACTTTTGAAAATCTCATTTTTGTCCAATTTTGAAATAATTGCCTTTAAGGCTTTTAGGGGTCCAATTGTTATGAAATTTGAACCTTGGGTCCAAAATATAATTATGTTAAAGTTAAATTAGTATTTCCAGGTGCATGGACTGCATAAGTCCTGGAAATTTCATTTTGGTCCTCAATTTTAATCTTTTACGATTTGGTCCCTCAATTTTTATAAAATTACTATCCAAGCTCTAAACACTTGGATTTTTGGAATACACTTAAAATATGTTATTTTAATTCCCTTAAGAGTTAAAATTTTAAATTTTAAAAATAGGGCCTGGTAAAGTTTCGAAAATTGCAAAATAGCCCTTAAACTTCTAAAATTTTACAATCTAGTCTTTGGGCTTTTAAAGGTTGATTTTATTTATCTAAAAACTCTTAAAACTTTATTAAAATGTCCAAAAATCATTTTTGAACCTGAGTACAGTCCCAAAACTCGAAAATTACAGAGGGGTCCCTTAAGTTTTATTTTCTTGCAATTAAGTCCACCAACTTTCTATTTTTGCATTTTATGTCCAAAAATTGAAATTTAATCAATTATGCTCGACTTTTCCAGGTTATAAGTCATACAAAACATAGATTTAAAGAGTCATACACATACATGACTATCTCATACAAGAATTCATCAAATATAACAATAAAGTGTACATGTATGCCCTAATTTTCGATAAATCGCATTTTTTTGAGCAACACTTGAGAAATTTTCAACTTGATACAAGAAAATAGCATGCAATACGTAATATATATATATATATATATATATATATATCTCAAGTGCTCAATAATAAAATACCACATGCATTTTAATTAAAACACCTCGAAGTTGAAAGAATTTTTTCACCCACCTCGTAGTAGTTTCTCGGGTTGATCTAAAATGTAGTCTTCTTTCTTGAATCAACTTCTTGACTCAAAATCTTGAAGATCAGCCCCTAAATGGTATCCAAACCATATTTGGTGTTAAAATTAAAGTCTCATGTCTAAAGGAAATATACTAGGACCAAATGGTTACTACTCACCTTAATGTCTTCAAGTAGTCTCTAAAATGGAAATTTTCCTTCAAGCCTCTAACCTCAACTTGAGATGATGTAGGTTAGCCCCTAAGCTCCAAAAATTCATATTCTTGAGTCAAAAATTAATTCTTCATGTTATCAAGAGGAAAATACTAAAACCATAATTTTCTCACCTTAATAATGTATAGTCTTGAATTTCCAAGTTTGTAGTCAAATCTAAGTCTCTAATTCTTCAAGAAATTTCTCTAGGAGTACCTCAACAAGAAGGATTCAACATGATTAGATGGTGAAGGTATAAGGTTGAGGATTGGAGAAGAAAAATAGAGTTGGAAAAAATGAAGATTTTCTTACCTTATGCTTGAAGAATTTGATCCTTTAGAGAGGAAAATGGAAGCAAGTCTTGTGTTTTTATGATAATTATGAAATTAAGAGTATTGATTGATAAAGAAAAAAAAATAACAAAAGTGATTGATTCCCCTAAGACAAGGAGCCAAAAGTTGGAGGGAATAATAATCATGGTGTTGTTATTTTTATTTATTAGAATTTGGTGGAAAGAAAGTTTTGTCCCTCCTTTAAGCATGTGACCAAAAGTTGAGGAAAAAATAATATATATATATATATATATGTAAATATATATATATATATATATATATAGATATATAATTGTAGGTCTTGAAAAGAATATGAAACAACCTCCCCATTTATAATGGTAATTTTCGAATTTTTTTAAAAAAAATATAATAAAAAAATATTTTTTTTACAATTGAAAGAAATTATAAAGTATAAATATCTATACTTAAATATTTAGAAATTTAAAATTAAAGATGTGAAATAAGAAATACATATTTTAAAAAAATTAATTGGAAGTTGTTGGGGAAATGAATTATAGAATATAGTGAAATATTTGGATAGAGATTGGAATATACTCCTAATTTATCGAGGGTTCAATATTTCTAAAGTCGTAGTCATTCGATCAAGTATTAATACTAGAGGAGAATATAAAATTGCTAAGCTAAAAAATGTGAATTGCGTAATTGACGTTGGAAGAAATAAATAAAAGTAGAGTCGTGTTTCAATAATAATAGGTTTGTGCTACATAGCCGAATAAATAATCACTACATAACACTGCATCTCACATTGTTAAAATTCGGGGCCTCACACTTATGGAACTTAATTACAAGTAAATGATATGGGTTGCAATTAATGATTAATCAATTGAGCTACAATAAATTCTTTCGTCGGACTTTAGGCTCAATTGGACGGATTTATCTGTATTTCGGGTAAAGGCTAAATGGGATTTCTTTCAACGATTTCTCAAATCAGAGAATAGTTAAGTTTTTCAGTCCTTCTCTTTTAAGAAGAGTTTAGTCTTCGGAAAATAGGCGGTTTCAGCTCTGAACGTATATTCTATGGATAGAATTTTATATATTACAAATAATTAGTAAATTGTAATTAATGATGCAATTGTATTTGCGGTAGAATTTGTTGATCTTCTCATGTAAGTCTCAAACCTTGTTTCCAAAAAAAAAAAAGTAACTCAAACCCGTCTACTCCGATCCAGAAATAAAGCCATTCGGCATGTTTACTGTTTGCTATTCATATGGTCATTTCAACTTTTTAATTCTACTTTGTTTTTTATTAATTCAGATATACGACAAATGTTCTAAGACGTTGTTTACGTTGGATTTTAGATTTCCCACTTGACAAATAAAGACAATGGTGTTGTAGATTAACACTCTACGTATTTGAAAGAATTATAGCATAGATATTTACCAAAAGTTTCGCAGAGTAAGGATGTGATTGGAGATGTGATCACATTCACAATCACATGCAGTGGAATTTTGAAAACAGAAACAAGACACAAGATATAAAAAATATCTACAAGCCAACTAGCTTGTAGATGTGCCAATATGACGAAACTTTCCACTATTAAAATCGTTTGATTTCGTATACAAAAATACAAAAACCAACTAGTAGAAAATCAATGAAAACTCCTATCTAGAGTAGATTTGATCGATGTAATTCAACTCATCCAACAATAGACATGTGTGGACTTCGTTAATCACAATACAAAAACAATGGATGAAAAACCTAACAAACACAACTGCAGGGCTGAATGTGATCTCAGATGTAGTCACATTCGAGATCGCATCCAGGGCAACGAGACTCCTTGTGCTTGTATGACTCTTAACTCTCTTAAGACTCTTGTATCTCTGGTATATTTCTTGTGTATTCATTATGGACGTCCTATTATCTTTATATAGGCGTCCAAACCCTTCAAGAGACCTAATACACAAGGAAAGAAGATATATACAAATATATGACAAGTAAATCACTTATGTTAGGAAACAAGATAACAATCAAGAATCCTAATATATCAATACCATATCAATATGATTTCTTTCCAAGCCTAAAAAGTCCTAAACATCCCATAAGTCTAGAAAGGCAAAACAAATCAAAATCCAATCTCTATAATTTTGAAAATTATTTTAGGCGATCAAAAATCGCCCTAACAATCTCCCCCTTTTTGCCTTTCTGGACAAAACACTTATCAAGCACAAAACAAACAAACTCCCCCTTGGTATAACAACTCCCCCTAAATATCATGCTGAGTAAAAATACAGAAACATATGCAATCATATTTCAGGTCACATTCATAATTGCAGCAAAAACATCCAGCAAAGCATTCAAATATCCAGAAAGCTTCCCTAAATCGAAAGCATCACAATCAACCTTTTTCTCCCCCTTTTTGTCCAGAAAACATAGGTAACAAAATCATGTATGCTCCCCCTGACTTGGACATGAAAGAATTTAAGGTCCCAAACTTTCTCAGAATAAAGTGTTGTTACAAGTGCCAGTAACACTTGTACCAACTCGCAGCGGATAAAAGTAAAACACAGAGATAAAATTTGTCTACAAGTATAAAAATACTTGTAAACGTGCCAACAGGGCGAAATATACTCACTAGTTGAAGTATCGTTTACAGAACTCAATCGAATGACTCAACTAGTACGAAGTCTATCAAAACTCCTTTCTATGAGTAGATCTATACTTTGTAACACAATTCGTCCAAAAAGAAAGAATATGAACTATTCAGAACTTCTAAACAAACAATAGATGGATGAAAATAGATAAACAAAGATGCTCGATCTTCAGGTGTTGAATTGGTACTTCAGCAGCACTTTCTTCAACACTCTGAACTGTGTAGTATATCAGACTTTATTTCTCTCTTGCAGAATTTGATCTCTCTCAGATATAAGCTCTCTCAGTTGTAATTTTGCGTGCTGAATTATGTGGGGATCGTCCTCCTTATATAGGCAATCCATTGAAGAGTTTGAGTCCCTATAAAACAAAGAAGAAAGAAACATAGTGGAAATAGGATTCCTAATCATATAAGGACTAGAACTATTTTAAACACATCCCTACAAAATCGATCCTTTCATATCAATCTAAAACACAAGAATCCAGTTTTAATAAAAATCCTTTTCTAAATCAACTTCCTTTATTTAATAAATCCTAATTCAAGAAATAACCAAGAAAGGCAAAACACTTACATTTGAAATTTTCGAAAATAAAGAAAAATATTAATTTCCGTAAAAACACGGAATTAACATTCTCCCAATTTTTGCCTTTCTGGACAAAACATCAAACTCAAGCAAAGGATTTATAAAAATAAGTAAGTAACTCCCCTTTAGTTGAAAAACAGTGAAAACAAAATTTTCTCCCCCTTAATCAAAAATCGCCATGCTTCACAAAGTGTTCCTTCATAGGATAGAACACTTTCATGAACACCTCAAATCTGCATAAAATGGTTAGTGTGTAAACACAAAGATAGTGTAAGAGAGCAAGAGTCAACAAACTCCAAATGCAGAAAAGTTATCAGACAACTATCATTAGGTAGTTCAACAAGTATTATGAAATGTTAGCACATCAAAAGATATTAGAATATCCCAGCATAAGTTCTAAGTAACAAAAGTGCTAAACATGTTAAAACAAAGTTAAGTATCGAATTTATACAATTCGTCTTCAAAATCAAAGTTTAAGTCCATATCATCCCCAGCTGCTTCCTTTCCTTTATCCGTTCCTGTTTCAGCTCCATCCTTTGCGCCAAGTGAAGCATCTCCCCCTCCACTAAAGCTCGGTTCAGTACTTGGACCGGCCTCATCTCCCCCTTTTTGTCCAAAAGGTGAGAGCAAGCCAAGTAGATGGGCTTTGAAGTTCTCAAAGTACTGAATGTGCTGTTTGGCCAGAGTGATTTGCTGAGCGGCAAAGGCCAATTGTCCCTGCATAAAAGTCTCAGCAATAGAAGTAGCAGATGCAAAGTCAAAAGCATGCATAGGAATGTTAGAAGTGTTGGGAGAAAAAGGTGGAACACTCGGTGGAACACCCTCAGATGCCACATGAGGAATAGGTTCAGGTTCATCTTCACCAGGGAAGCGAAGAGGCAGGTCCTTCATTCTATCCCCCTTGAACAAATTATGAGATATTGTAAACAGTTCCGGTTCAGGTGAGAAGGAGTCTCCACTCATCAAGTTCAGACCTTGTGAACTCAACATGAGATAAATCAATGAAGGATACGGTAAAGCATGTGACACGGAAGATTCAGCAAACCCCATTACCATATCAAACACCAACTGGCCAAAATTCAAGGGGATCCTTGTCCCAATTTTAAACAGAACCACAGCTTGTAATCATCCAATTTTGTGTAGAAATTTTATGTAGAACCGAGTAAAGGGACGTGAGTCTAGAAGCGGGAAGTTTCGAAGGATGAACAGGCCAATTCTGAACTCGGTTCCCAGTTATGGTGCGAACAACCTCATTGTAATCATCCACTAAGGCACCTTCTTCAAATTCAGGGGTGCCATAAAAAGTGTTAATGACTTGGGGAGAAAAGTCATAAACTTTGTTTCGCACAAACACCTTACCATACTTCGCGGACCTCCGATTCTTGGCTATAGACTCTAAATTAACATAAAATTCCAAGACCACATTCCTAACAAACGGCAAAGCGATCTTTGTGGTCACAGTACTCAACAAATTTCTCTTTTGAAACAACTGAACAATATTATTTTTCTCAAAAAGATCGTGCTCAGTTCGTTTTTCACAGATAAACTTACGATCATCCATAGATTTAAAACGTTTGAAAGCACATTCAGTGTAAAAGGAAAAAGAGTATGCTTTACTTATCTCAAAGTCCCTCAAAGTCAAAATGATTGAGATGTAGATGTATCGGATGAAGGAGTTGCAGCAGCTTCAGAGTGCCCACCTGAATCAGATGTTGCAACAGGAGTGGCAACACTTGGAGGAGCACTTGATGCAGCCTTTTCAATTTCTATCTCAGGGACCAACTCAGGGTCGGTGTCATCATCTTTATCATCCTCCTTCCGGGCATCAAAGTCCTCATCATCGAGTTATCGACTCGATCCGCTCGTGTCGAAGGTGTTGGAACTGGAGTAGCAACCTTTACCAGCTCTCTCCGTCTTTGTACTTGACCATGTACTAGTCTTTAAAGATTCCAAAATTTCAGCCCCTTCATCTGCAGAACCTTTGTCGGACACATTTCCCTATTCTTTCGAACCAGACCCAGACTTAGATGTACCTTTCTTCTTGTGCGGAGTGGTCGAAGCCGCTTTCTTGGCCGGAGGTTTTCTGATGGGAATTATCTTGGCCGGAGGCTTCGAGACTGTGGGTTTCTTGACAGAGCTCCTAGTTCTTGATCGTCGAGCCATCACATACCTGGAAATATCCTCATCGGAATCGGATTGCAACAGAATATCAGGGAACAGTGATGGTTCTCCCCCTTTCTTGGATGACCGTCTAGCAGGCTTCTTTTCTCTTTTCGGATTTCCTTGCGATGGTGACCCCATGCCTGCAGTCGAGGCAAAACCCCTCTTTTTCGAAATCGGAGAAGTTTGAGGGTTTAGGGGTGTTTTGTGAGTGGCCATATCCGGGAGATCATCAACATTGATGGTATTTTCAGTATCACCTAGCAGAAAGACACCAATCGGACTTGGGGTTTCAGAGCCTAGATCATGGCGGTGTTTGGATCCAAGTTATCATCAAGATTTTCAAGTGGGTTTGCTTGTGGGGTTTCTTGCGGATTTTCTGTGGATGTGGGTTCATTTTCTGGCAAATTTTTGGATTCTTCGACTGGAACAGAGGTAGTCGGAGATTTTGGGGTTTCTCCAACGGAGTACTGTTCCGTAGGCAACGGGGTTTTCAAGATTTGGAATCGGTCTTTGCGGGGGTGTTGCGGCAAAGACCGCATTGACTCCTGTAATCGAAGGTGGTGGCGTAGATTGCACTGGGGGATTGATCGACACTGATTCGCCGGTGGATTTGGCAAGAGTTGATGGAGTCGTACCTGCGATAGGTTGAGAAGTGGAATATGAAGTCGGACTGAAAATTCCTGAAATTCCTGAAAAAATCCTCTTCATTGTTGATTAGTAGACAATGAATATGCAACAAAAGAGAATTTCTCAAAAAATATCGAAGAAGAAGCACGGTGAAAAGTGATCGAAGAAATAGAAGTAGAGAGAGTAATGTCAGAGTGTGTGATGTGAAATGTGATAAGAAATAAGTCAATCACTTTAAGTACTCTGCACATAAGAGGCGGTTGATGGGAGAGAGATAATAGACCTAATTGTACCCAATTTCCCAAAAAAAACGGGAAGACAATTAAAAACCATATTTTTTCAAATTTGATTTTGAATGTCAAGTCTCCAAAATATATGAAATAGTTAACCGCAAATATAGATAAGATAGTGCTGAGATAATTTCAAATATATCCATGAATATCACAATCCATATAACACCACAAAACTTAAATCACCACAAGATTCACCAATTAAGAAGTGAAAAATCAAGATCGCATAATATCCAAGGGATTCCGAAATTCTGTTATTCATCAATTTTCACCAAAAAATGCATGTCCTAATTATGTCTGGATATGAAGCAAAAATCAAAAACACACAAGTGGGGGTCTCATATTTGCTGACATTGTTCCGAGTGTTGTAACACCTTGAGAGACACCTTTACACCGATTCGATGAATAGTGATCCGCATACCCAGCATATAGGATTTTTCGAGTTTTTCTTATGATTTTTCCAAGATTCATGCAGTTGCCAAGTGGGTAGCTTTCACACAAAAACCCAAAGATAGCTTTTTATCACAAGATCATGCCGCTTAAAACACTTTTATAAGGTAAGAATTGGTCAAAAGGATTAGCTGCACTCAGTGGGGAGGTAATTGTTTCCCTCAAAGGCCTCAAAACATGATCAATATAATTTTTTAAACTCATCGCCTGGGTAAATAAATTAATTATTTTGTAGATTGGAAACATCCACTCACATCAGCTTATCAAGTGAACACTCTTGGGTACATTACCAGAACTTTGTCAAACTAATTTCGTCGTGCAGATGCAAATCTAACTAAATGCATGAATGCAAGAATAAATAAAAACAAGAGGGCAAATAGGAAAAAGGTGTTGCAACAAGTGTTATTGTGTGGGTTGCAACACTTACACGAATAGTGTTAAATTGCACACAAACCAAGAGATTTCCTTAGAGTGGAGAATCTCTCAAAATCTAAAGCTTTGGTGAAAATATCAGCTACCTGATTTTCAGTACCAATGTATTCTATGCGAATAATGTTTTTCTCAACCAAATCACAAATAAAGTGGTGTCTTATGTCTATGTGTTTTGTGCGAGAGTGTTGTACCGGATTCTTTGAAATATCAATAGCACTTGAATTATCACAATAAATGGTTAAGATATCACTATGAAGACCATAATCCTCAATCATTTTATTCATCCAAAGCAATTGGGAACAACAACTCCCGACAACAACATATTCAGATTCGGCAGTTGAAAGTGAAACACAATTTTGTTTACGATTGTACCAAGACACCAAATTATTACCAAGGTAGAAACAACCACCTGTTGTACTTTTTCTATCATCGATGTCTCCAGCCCAGTCAGAGTCACTAAAACCAACTAGATTAGTGTTTGAATCTTTAGTGTACCAAATTCCTAGATTAGTGGTGCCTCCAATATATCGAATAATTCTTTTCAAGGCTTTCAAATGAGTGATCTTAGGATTGGCTTGATAACGTGCACACAAACACACACTATACATGGTATCAGGACGGCTAGCAGTTAAATACAACAGACTACCTATCATGCTTCTATATAAAGTGATATCAACACTTTCAGCTACATCGTCTCTACTAAGTTTTTGACTCAAACCCATGGGAGTTTTCATATGGGATGCACTATCTAAGTTGAATTTCTTCACCAAATTTTGTGCGTATTTGCTTTGAGAAATAAAAATCCCATCATTCGATTGTTTGATTTGTAAGCCCAAAAAGTAGTTCAATTCACCAACCATACTCATTTCAAATGTAGATGACATACAATCAACAAATTCATTCAACAATTTTTGACTAGAAACACCAAACACAATATCTGTTAGATAAATGTTTTTATCATGATTTTGATGATTTTGTTCGATTTTGTTCAAATGAGTTTTTAAACCAAAACAATGTCCCTAAATGTTGTCTAAATACTTCCGATCGACTTAAAATGTTTTTACTATTTTTTGGAGTATTTTTGGAGTTTATTTTCGATAAAATATTGGACAACACATTTGTTTCAGCTCGACCAGGGCCGCCCTATAGGCAACCCGTACTGAGTTGAGTTTTGAAACAGAAAATGGGACGTAGAAAAAAAGAGGGAGGGCGACCGGTCGACCAGGTGGTCGACCGGTGAGGGTTACCGGTCGACCCCTAGGCGACAGGTACATGGGAGCACCTCTTTTGGTTCAGTTTTCTCTGTTTCGATTTTTTATCAACCCCAACCGGTCAAGACTAAGGGCGATCGGTCGCACCCCCCTCCGACCGGTCCCCCTGTGTAAAAATAGCAGGAATTCAATTTCAAGCAAGCAACAAGATACAACACTCTACACAAGCAAAGAGCAATCAAGCAAACACTTTCATATAACTTGTTGTATTAGCCTTAGCACTTTCACTTGCACAAATTTGAGGTTTAGGCTTTCAATTCTTGATTACACTTGTACTCATATTGTATCAATCATTAATTAGTTGTTATCTTGATTTTGGTCATCACTCAACACAAGACATCATTGTGAGTATCCTTGTGGTAAGAATACACTTGGGTGATCTAGGTGATAGGTGTTTGAAGGTTGTGGTAATCTTCAAAGGTGTTGTAAGAGGGTTGTGGTAATCCTCAAGCTGGTGAAGGAGGGTTGTGGTAATCCTCAAGGTGTTGTATTAATTTTTAGTAAATTAATAAAATCTTTTTTTCTTTTTGAAATCCATCCTGGATATACTGGGGTGGTAGAGGATTAGGCCCTAGGTGGGTTGAACCTCTATAAATCGAAGTGTGTTGTTTAAATTCCGCACTTAACATTTCATCTTTGCTTGAGTTTTTCGAAAAAGAGGGCAAAATGTGAAAAACTGAGATAGTCTATTCACCCCCTCTAGATTATCGTAGCCACTTGGACTAACAAGTGGTATCAAAGCCAAACTCTTTGTCTAGCTTGTTCTGAGTAAAGAGGAAAGATCCATGGCTACAAATGATGCTCATCACACCACCGGCGCCTCCACCAACAAGCCACCACTATTCGACGCCAACAACTACGCATTTTGGAAATACCGTATAGAGTGCTTCCTACAAGGGTGCGGGTTCGACATTTGGAATGTGTTCATCGAAGGAGTTGATCAACCAACCAAGAAATCGGAGGATGGCACCTCGGCTCCTAAACCTTTCAAGGAGTTCGATGAAAACGACAAAAAGGTTTTTTCTCTAAACGGTAAGGCCTTAAATATTTTGCATTGTTCTCTTACCGCCACCGAGTACAATCGCATAAGAGGCATAAGGTCGGCACATGAGGTTTGGGAAAAATTGGAGACAATCTATGAAGGGACCAAGAAGGTCAAGCAAGCAAGAAAGACCTTGTTAAAGACTTTGAAAACTTTAACATGCATGATGGGGAAAGCATCTCCAAGATGGTGGAAAGGCTTGACAATATTGTCAATCCTCTTGTGGCCCTCGGAAAAATCATCTCTGGAGAAGACAAGGTGACTAAGGTATTGAATGCTTTTCCCGACTCATGGTCCGAAAAAGTAATGGCAATCACAGAGGCACAAAATCTTGAGACACTCAAGTTTGACGAGCTTATTGGAAATCTTCTCATCTATGAAGTCTATCTCAAGGAGAGGAAAAATTCCAAACCATCCATAAATCAATCGGGTATGCAAATTATTCCTAAAGGTCTTGCTTTTTCTTCTAATAATGCATACTATGATAATGATGATGATGATGAGGAGACGATCGCACTTGTTAGAAAATTTGCAAAATTTGTGAATAAAAATAAAGCAAGAAAAAAGATATAATGCTTGCTTTAAATGCGGAAAACCCGGGCACTTCATTGCCGATTGCCCAAAGCTCGATGAAGAGGAGCAAAAGAAAAGGAAGCCTTTCACGAAAAAGAAGGCTCTAAATGCGGAGGTCAAAACGTGGGATGAACTACTCGAAACAACCGATGAGGAAGGAGAAACCGAACACGGTCTCATGGTCATAGACGATGAAAATAATGAGGTACGCTCTAATTCATCTACTTCCTCAATAGTTGATGACTTGCAATGTGATTTTGATGAATTGCAAATTGAGTTTCAAAATTTAATTGTTAAATACAAAAATTTGAAAAAGGAGCATAAGGAGCTTAAGGTTGAAAAAGAAAAATTATTTACCTCTTATGAATCTCTAGACAAAGCTCATACTCTTACTCTTACTAGAGTTCACTCTCTTGAAACCGAAAAGGAATTGCTCACAAAAGATATTGAATGTTTGAAAAATGATGTGCATCGTTTCAACATAAGCACGGATAAAGTGACAAAAATTTTAGATGCACAAAGAGATGAGCATTCCAAATTGGGACTTGGTTATAAGCCATTTCAAAGTGTTTTTAAGAAAAATAACCAAGGTCCGACTTTTGTACGTGCTAATAGTTCTAATACTCCTACTTGTTTTTATTGTGGCAAAGTTGGATATTATGTTAATAATTGCAAATTGAGAAATAGCTCTAGACATGTTTGGAGACCCAAAGGTCTCAAGACTAACCCCCATGGACCCCAAAATTATAGGGTACCTAAAAGAAATTCTTTTGTAGGTAATAGGGGCTATAACAACAATGGAAGATTCAAAATGGCTCGTGGACAGCGGATGTTCACGCCATATGACCGGGAGGAGAGAACTTTTTACCAACATCAAGCTCCAAGAAGAGGGTATGGTCATGTTCGGCAAAGGCAAAGGAAGAATTCTTGGAAATGGAGAAATTGGTAACTCTTCTTTCTCTCTTAGTAATGTTCTTTTAGTAGAAGGGCTTAAGTTTAATTTGATAAGTGTTAGCCAACTTTGTGATTCAAATTATAATGTTTCATTCAATAAAGAAAAATGCCTTATACTTAAAAATGGTGAAATTATATGTGAAGCAAATAGAAAAGGCAATCTTTACAAAATTTGTACAAGTGATTTGGTTAGTCAAAATGTTTCTTGTTTAGTCGCCAATAATGATTTAACTAGATTATGGCATAGGCGACTTGGACATGTTGGATACAAGAATTTGAAAAATATTTACAAAAACCAACATGTGAAAGGACTACTCAAATTGAATTTTGAAAATCTTGGCTTATGTGATACTTGTCAAGAGAACAAATTAGTTAAAAGTAGTTTTAAGCCCAAAAATGAAATTTCCACAACCAAACCCCTACAATTGCTTCACCTTGATTTGTATGGGGATATTGGTACGACAAGTCTAAGTGCAAAACATTACACTTTCGTTATTATCGATGATTTTTCTAGATATACTTGGGCTCTTTTTCTTACCAATAAAAGCGATGCCGTTAATGAGTTTGTTAAGTTGTGTAGACTTATTGAGAATGAAAAGGAAGACACTATTAAGTGTATTCGAAGCGATCGAGGTGGAGAATTTGATGGTGAATTTAGAGTCTTTTGTGAAACCAAAGGATATGCTCATAATGTTTCGGCTCCAAGGACACCTCAACAAAATGGAGTAGCCGAAAGGAAAAATCGGACACTACAAGAGATGAGTCGGTCCATGCTCAATGAATTTTCACGTCCAAAATATTTTTGGGCCGAAGCCGTAAGTACCGCTTGCTATGTCATTAATCGAGTTTATATTCGTCCTAAAATGAATAAAACTCCATATGGGCTTTGGAAAGGTAGAACTCCAAATATTAGTTATTTCAAGATATTTGGTTGTAAATGCTTTATTTTGAATACCAAGGATCAATTGGACAAACTTGATCCTAAGGCCGATGAAGGGATATTTATGGGATATTCAACAAAAAGCAAAGCATATCGGGTTTACAATAAGGCTAGTGGAGTTGTTGAAGAATCCATCCATGTCAAATTTAATGAAGCTTCGGGTGTTGAAAGAATACCCAATGATGAAAGTGATGAAGAGGATACTACTGAACTAATTGTTCAAGTTGATGATCAACCGTCTACATCAAATGATCAACCGTCCACTTCAAATGGTCCTCAAGAAGATAGAGGTGATACCTCGGATCTTCCCGTTGCATTGAAATTTAAGGGAGATCACCCAAAAGATCTTATTATTGGTGATCCCCTTGACAAAGTGATGACCCGGAGAAAATTTGCCGAGAAAGCACTTATTTCTCAAAAGGAGCCTAAAAATGCTAAGGAGGCTATTGAGGATGAGGATTGGTTCTTAGAGATGCAAGAGGAGTTAAATCAATTTGAAAGAAATGATGTATGGGAATTGGTACCTTGTCCTCCATCTCAAACTATTATTGGTACAAAATGGGTATTCAGGAACAAACTTGATGATCAAGGCAACATTGTTCGAAATAAGGCAAGGTTAGTAGCTCAAGGGTATTGTCAAGAAGAAGGTATTGACTATGATGAAACTTTTGCACCCGTGAGCACGTTTAGAAGCTATTCGTATTTTACTTGCCTATTTTGTTTTAAAAATTTCAAACTTTACCAAATAGATGTTAAATCCGCTTTCTTAAATGGTATTATTCAAGAAGAAGTCTATGTAAAACAACCTCCGGGTTTGAAATTTTTCTAGGCCTAATGATGTTTATAAACTTAAAAAGGCCTTGTATGGTTTAAAGCAAGCACCCCGTGCATGGTATGATAGACTTAGCTCTTTTCTTTTGCAAAATGGTTTTATAAGGGGTAAAGTTGATACAACTCTCTTTGTTTTTGAAAAAGGGCAAGATTGCTTACTTGTGCAAATTTATGTTGATGATATTATCTTTGGTGCTACTAATGATTCTTTGTGCAAGAAATTCTCTAAATTGATGCAAGGAGAATTTGAAATGAGTATGATGGGGGAGCTCAACTTCTTTCTTGGACTCCAAATTAAGCAATGCCAAGAAGGCATATACATTTCACAATCAAAATATACAAAAGAACTTTTGAAAAAGTTCGGCATTGAAGAAGGAAGAACCGTTTCTACTCCCATGGCAACAAATGTCAAAATCGACAAAGATGAAAAAGGCAAGTCCGTGGATGAATCAAAGTATCGAGGTATGATTGGTAGTTTACTTTATTTAACCGCTAGTAGACCGGACATTCTTCATGCCGTATGCCTATGTACTCGTTTTCAAAGTAATCCCAAAGAATCTAATATGAGTGCCGTTAAAAGGATTTTTCGATATTTGAAAGGCACTATTCAATATGGTCTATTTTATCCAAAGAATGAAAATTTTTCTCTTAAAGGTTATAGTGATTCGGATTATGCGGGAAATATTGATGATCGGAAAAGTACTTCCGGATCATGTCAATTTTTAGGCGGTTGCCTAGTTTCTTGGTTTTCAAAGAAGCAAAATTGTGTTTCTCTTTCAACGGCCGAAGCCGAATATATTTCCGCTGCCTTTTGTTGTACTCAGCTTCTTTGGATGAAACAAACCTTAGCGGATTACAAATGCTCTTTTGAAAACATACCTATCTTTTGTGATAATATATCCGCTATAAATATTTCTCAAAACCCGGTTCATCATAACCGTACTAAACATATTGAGATTCGACATCATTTTCTAAGGGATTGTGTTTCAAAACAAAAAATTGAGATATCTTTTGTACCATCTCAAGATCAATTAGCGGACATTTTTACAAAACCGCTATCTTCCGAGACTTTTGCGTCCATACGAGCTCGGTTAGGCATAATGCATATTGAATGATGGTTATGTTTGCATTTTACACGTTTTTAAAACTAAGGGGCGAAAAATCGGATTTTTGGTTGAAAATTCGGACTTTGAAAAACTTGACAAAACAGTGGGCTAAAGAGGTTGAGGGCAACTAGTCGCCCTCAACGTCGACCGGTCGCCCTCAACCACGACCGGTCGCCCTAAGCCAAAATTTGGATTAAAATCGTTCTGTCTTCATCATTAGTTATTTTCACTTTTTTTTGCCATTTTTCACCCCCTTTGCCAAATTTACACAAATTTCACTCAAAATTTGTTTTCATGCATTCAATTCACAACTTGGACCTTATATAGCATCTTTATCATCATCATGGCTCATCTTTTCCGATCAAATGGTAAGAATTTTTCTTCTTTTGCTCAATTGGGTTGAACCCTTGAGTTTATGACTTTCTTGTATATTTCTTGATATTTTTTGCATATGATCTTGATGAGCTTAGTTATTATGTTGTATTGTATGATGTTTGATGTGAATTGGTGATGGAATTTTTTGGCTTGAATCATTTACAAGGGCTATATACAACTTCTTTTAATTTTCACGCCCACAAAGTGTTCGATGAAATGTCACAATGAAAATTTCCACTTCTACATGACTCTCTTGCTTCCAAAAATCTTCAATACTTATTGAGATCATGTTTTCACCAATAAAACAAGCGTATGAACTCTTCATGATACATTTCTCCCGTTTTTCTTGGTTTTTAAGCCTAAATTGCTCAATGGTTGATAAACCGTATCTTTGGCGCACTTTGATGAAATTGTATGATGTTTTCATCATCCTAACATTCTTTTTGATGATTCCAAAGGGGGAGAAATAGGAAATTGGCTCGTTAGCCAAAACAAGCTAATCAAAGCTCGTTGTAAAAGCTATAAGCTATGGTTTCCTAAAGCCAAGAATACCTAGTCCATGGCTTGTATTATGGACTCAATTGCAAAAGATTGTAAGTATTGTGACAGGGGGAGTTTCTTAGCTTATGATGTTTTTATGCATCTTATATAAGCTTGTTATAGTTTGTGCTTCTAGCTTATGCAATATCTCTTGTTGATATGCTCATAGATAGGGGGAGCTTTGTATGAAATGTTTTTAACGGATAGTTCACTCGTAAAACCGGAAAATTTATTTGGTTTCAAAATCGTCCTCGAGAAAATTATTTTGGTTTGTAATCATTAAAAAGGGGGAGTTTGTTAGATAAATGTTTTTATCATGATTTTGATGATTTTGTTCGATTTTGTTCAAATGAGTTTTTAAACCAAAACAATGTCCCTAAATGTTTTCTAAATACTTCCGATCGACTTAAAATGTTTTTACTATTTTTCGGAGTATTTTTTGGAGTTTATTTTCGATAAAAAATTGGACAACACATTTGTTTCAGAGCTCGACCTAGGGTCGCCCTATAGGGCCACCCGCACTGAGTTGAGTTTTGAAACAGAAAATGGGACGTAGAAAAAAAGAGGGAGGCGGCCGGTCGACCAGGTGGTCAACCGGTGAGGGCGACCGGTCGACCCCTGGGCGACCGGTACCTGGGAGCACCTATTTTGGTTCAGTCTTCTCTGTTTCGATATTTTATCAACCCCAACCGGTCAAAACTAAGGGCAACATTACCAGAACTTTGTCAAACTAATTTCGTCGTGCAGATGCAAATCTAACTAAATGCATGAATGCAAGAATAAATAAAAACAAGAGGGCAAACAGGAAAAAGGTGTTGCAACAAGTGTTATTGTGTTGGCTGCAACACTTACACGAATAGTGTTAAATTGCACACAAACCAAGAGATTTCCTTAGAGTGGAGAATCTCTCAAAATCTAAAGCTTTGGTGAAAATATCGGCTACACGATTTTCAAGTACCAATGTATTCTATGCGAATAATGTTTTTCTCAACCAAATCACGAATAAAGTGGTGTCTTATGTCTATGTGTTTTGTGCGAGAGTGTTGTACCGGATTCTTTGAAATATCAATAGCATTTGAATTATCACAATAAATGGTTAAGATATCACTATGAAGACCATAATCCTGTTGGCCTATTTTTTTAGCTTCACCGCAAGTGTACGAATCAGTTTATAGAATAGGGTTTGCAAGGTCGAATCCACAGGGATTAATAAATTAATGTACCAAGTATTGGATTATAATAGTCCTATTTTTATCTAAACTATCGAAATTTGAAGGATTGATTTTTATTATTACTAAAGCAGAAATTAATCCTAAAATAACAAAGCAAAGAACGATTGAAAGATCAAGTATGGATGGATGGATTCCTGGGTTATGGTTTCAGTTAATATCCCACTTTTATTCTTAGATTAATCAAACCAAGGTTAAATGTATTCTTCTCTATAGACCAATCACCAAAGTAATTTACCCCCTCTCTCGAGATGTATGTAAAAGCGTTGATTGGAATATCTATGCTATCATCTCTACTCAACATGAGATACCCAACTCCCAAAAGTTCAAAAGATTATAAGATCTCACAAATATTCACAGACTTCTCAATCATGCAATCTATTTGTGTCAAGTACTCAAGATCTAGTATTGAAACTCATCGGTTAGAATTATGAATCAATACATCAAACAAGTTTAAATCAATGGCCTTTTGATAAAACAAGAATTAAAGCAAAGTACTTGAATAGAGAAAGAAAACATTAACTTCAATTCTCATTAATCATCAAATAAAAGTGTTTATTAACCTACTCCCAAATCCGGGAATCACAAAGTGTTTAGCCAGACATAGAAAACAAATAATTCATAGACAAATTATTCATGTTCATGTTCTAACTAATTGAAAATAAATGATACTATGGAATGAGTGTACTCGGGGATGATGACGATCTCTCGATCTATCTTCAATCCTCGAAGGTGTGGTTGCGGTCTTGATTGATCTCTCGAAGTTTCCGGTGGAAAACTGCTCTTTTCTCTGGTTTCAAAGGTAAAAATTAGCGTCCCCTGTTTGTGGCCGCCTCGTATCTATTTGTACTTCGTTTGGGTCGAAACCTAGTTGAAAACGAGTCAAACTCTATTTTTCCCGCAGAGGAGCACGGGTCGTGCCATATGGCACGGGCTGCCCGTGCTGGGTGTCGCATGGATTGTTTAGCTCGTAGAATGGAGCACGAGCCGTGCTCTTTGGCACGGGCTGCCCGTGCTACCTGTCGAACCTTGTGGCCTGATGTCTGGGTTGAGCACGGGTCGTGCTGTATGGCACGGGCTGCCCGTGCTCACCTGTAGCAACTCGTACTCGGCCATTTTCTTCCGTTTTTCACCCAGTTCGTCCGACTTCTTCTCAACTCGACTCCAAATTCGTACTTTACATCAAATATTGGCGATTGCAATGCTACGAATTGTTGCCAAAATGCTACAATTGTCGATAAATTCCTACAAAAACAAGCAAAACATAATCTTTTTCCACAAAACAGGAATAAAACCCTATTTACTCATATAATGCATGCATATCAACACATTCTAGCCAAGATTAAGCCCAAAATACATGCAAAATACATGTCAATCAAACCCCAAACTTAAAGCGTTGGAGGTCGGTCAACACTTTATAAACAAGACAACACAAAAGGGGTAAAGAAGAGCAACTCAAGAACACCGCATTACAATTCATGTCATCTATCCATAGACATCAAGCACAACTCAACCAAGTTTCAAAGAGCTAACACGGAGCACAAGTTTATAAAAATCATGGTAAAACACTTCAAATCACGCCTCTCAGGGATAAAGTGTATACTCTACTCACTAGAATAATAAGGGACGTGTATTCGCTCAAGTCAAATCAATGTTGAAGAATTACCATATGCTTGCAAATCGTCTCACATCTCCGCCACTCATTTGTATGCAATTCACGAGTCATAAAGGACTTTGTTTAAGGTTGTAATGAAGGCTCTTTGGTTAAGGTAGGGAAATATGGATAAAGTGACTCAACTCGAGCGTATAGATTGGTAAGTACATTGTTTTTCTCAAACCATTATTCTAATTCAAATCAACTATGTACTCCCAATCGCCTTATATCCTATCACTTCTCGATTTTTCCCTTCTTTTTCATACACATCATTCCCCTTCGCCTTACATCATACTTTCCAGCCCTTTTTCACTTCTGGCCGACTCACTTATTTGCAGTCGATTTTTTTTTTCGACTCCTTGTGAGTATTCTTCACTTTTTTTCCTTTTCTTCTTTTATTCCCAATCACCCAACATATAAACTATTTTCTAACTTCTCGATACCCCTTCATTCAATCCTTTATTCTATCCCTTTACTCAATGTTATACGCTCAAGTTTAGGATAACAGATATATCAAATTAAGTTCTAAGGCTTGATATGTGGCTATCAAAAAATCAGGCAATAGGCTCAAACTGGCTAACTAGGGAAATCAAATATCATAAGGTAGGCAAAAAGGCTTGAAAGGCTTAACAAAAATGGCCTAAAATTATTTTCATGAATGCATACAACATGTGACCTTGACGGAGATACCAGAGCAAGTTCTAGAATTCAATTCAACATGAATGACACACTCAATCACAAACAAGACTGCATAAGATGAAAGCAGTAAAGGCTCAAAAGATCACAGGCTTGTAAATGCATAATTCAAAGTATATTAACCATGATCCCAATAATCACATGCTCCATATTAATTATTCTCAACCCGGTCAACTCACGCTCAATACCCAATTCAAAACAACATGAATTGCTCAACACATGCTCCCAAGATCAACAAACACACAAAAGCGGTCAACTCACTCCTTAATCAACTAAGAAAGCAATAAACGTGCTAAAGCAATAAACGTGCTAAAATAATCAAAAACAACTAATGCAATGCAAACTATATGCTCTAAATGCAACTACATGAATGCAAAATGCCAAACCCTCCAAAAAAAATATTACCTCTCCCCCCAAACTTGAATGAAATTATAGCGCATAGAAGAGAAGGTAGAATTTCAAAGCAAAGTATGGATAGGACCTGGATTACAGTGGGGGTGGCGGCGGAAAGTGGTCCTGGGAGGTATGCCAATTCTGAATCCGAGGCAATGTCTGCAATATCTCCAACTCTCGCTGCTCTGTGCGTCTTATGTCTGTCTCAGCCGAAGGAGCACGGGCCGTGCCAAATGGCACGGGCGGCCCGTGCTGTGGGCCGAACTTCCATTCCCCAAATTTTGGGCACCGCACGGGCCGTGCCATATGGCACGGGCTGACCGTGCGGGGTGCCGAACCAAATTTCCTCAAGTGCTGGTACCAGCACGGGTCGTGCGCATGGCGCACGGGCTGCCCGTGCTAGGCACCGCACCTCCACTCGGTTTTTTTTTTTGAAAGAAAACAAGGAAAAAATATCCTAACCTATGAAAGCAAATAATTCCTAACTTAGAAATGGGAAAAAAACAAACCAAGAAAAAATGGGAAGAAATAAAGCAGCAAAACCATTGGGTTGCCTCCCAATAAGCGCTAAATTTTAACGTCTATAGCTTGACGCCTGTTTTACTCGATCACGGTTCCAGCCAAGTGATGCGAGTCACTTTTTCATGTTCGTCTCCTTGCCAATTCAACTCGCATACATTCGAACCTCCTTTGAATGCTTCTAGCGTAGAAGTCACCCATCGATCAAATGCCACGTTCTTCTCGTTTGCATCGTTCGAGAGGCAGTATACGCACGCTTCCGAGCTGCTGGTTTTTGTCGTGTGCTTTGCTTTCTCACAATTTAGTACGTCCTGCACATGATCTATAACACACACACACAATAACTCGGATTAGAAGTATTAGCACTTAAATTAACAACAGATATTGATTTACAACTCTCCCTTTTATCATGATGGTTCCCAGCCTTATAGATGGAGAAGAACACTTGCTCATCATTAACTCGTAATGTGAGCTCTCCTTTTTGTACGTCTATCAATGCACGTGCAGTGGCTAGAAATGGACGCCCGAGTATTAGGGGGATGTCTCTATCTTCCTCCATGTCAAGCACTAAAAATTCCACAGGGAATATAAACTTGTCTACCTTGACGAGCACATCCTCCACGATTCCCTTAGGATATGTGAGTGATCTATCCGCTAGTTGTAAGGTGACCGTAGACGGCTTCACCTCTCTTAATACAAGTTTACTGAAAATGGACAAGGGCATTAGATTAATACTTGCTCCTAGATCACAAAGTGCTTTCCTAAATACAACACCACCAATAGCACAAGGGATAGTGAAACTCCCCGGATCTTTGAGCTTCTGTGGTAGTTTACTTTGAATGATCGCACTGACTCCTCGATCAAGTTGACTGTCTCGAATTCTGCCAACTTTTTCTTCTTGGACATCACTTCCTTCAAAAACTTCGCATAGTTGGGCATCTGCTCCAATGTGTCTGCAAATGGTATGTTAATATGCAGTTTCTTAAAGATGTCTAAGTATTTAGCAAATTGGGCGTCTATCTTTTTCTTTTTAAAACGTTGAGGAGAAGGAAATGGTATAGAAAAGTTTGAAAGATCAGAGTTAGAGAAAGATTTAAGCTTCTCAGCCCCTTTTTGTTCAGCACGATGATCCTCAATTCCTTCCTCGGCCTCAACCTCGCCATTTGCTTCAGTTTTCGCATCTCCCGGCATGTTGATCGCGGTTCCAGCAGGGCGCACGGGCAGGCCGTGTGGTGGCGCACGGGCCATGCCGTCCTGCGATTTTTCAGAATTTTCTGGTATTTTCGGCCCCTCGTATTCCGTTCCACTCCTCAGACGAATGGCATTACACTGTTCCTTTGGGTTAACCTCAGTGTTGCTCGGAAATTGGCCTTTCTGATGCTGCCCACCAATAATCGTAGCTATTTGGCCTATTTGAGTTTCAAGATTTTTCATTTGGGACCCCACTTGTATGACTTGAGATCCCAATTGTGTGACTTGGTATCCCAATTGTGTGACTTGGTTTTCGATTTTATCCAGCCTCGTCTCATCCCTATTAAATCTATTTCTCGTCTCACCCATAAACGAGGTGAACATTTCTTCCATAGTTGGCTTAGCATCTGCATTAATGACACCATTTGTCACACTAAACCCCGCTGGTGGTTGCATCACATTCTTCGTGTTTGCGTAAGAGAAGTTCTCGTGGTTCCTCAAGCCCGGATTGTAATGTGTGGGAGTTTGATTATTCCGGAAATTGTTGAAATTCTGGTTATTGATATAATTTGCTTCCTCTATTAGATCTAGAGGAACTTCCCCACTACTTGCACCCGCATTTACCTCATTTGCCTTTGTCAATGCACTCAATTGATTGGTCAAAACAGACATTTGAGCCGTCAACTCCTTAATTGGGTCCGAATCCGTAACCTCAGCTACCCTGTTCATGTTAGTCCTTTCGGATGGCCACTGATAGCTATTCATGGCCATCTCTTCCAACAAATTGAGTGCATCCTCCGGAAACCTCGCAAGTAGAGCGCCGCCCGCTACGGCATCTACAAACGATCTCGTATGTCCCATCAACCCATTGTAGAAAAAGCAAAGCTGCTGATCTTCAGGAAATCCGTGTTGTGGGCACCTCCTCAACAAATCCCGGAATCTCTCCCGGGTCTCGTACAAAGGCTCGAGTCAAACTTCCCGAATCGAGTGATCTCGCTTTTTAAGTCAGAGTGTCTTACTTGGTGGGAAGTATTTAAACAGTAAACTTCCCGACTTAGCTCATCCCGGTTGTTCACACTCCCCGAGTTAGGGTGTAGGTCCCAAGGGGTGTAAGTGTAAGGTTTAGAAGGGGGTTGAATAAACCTTACCAAATTTTCGATTTAGTCATTTTAAATCTACAGAGTTAATTCTACACATTTGTATCCTTGATGGACAATCGAATTAGTCACCAAGTAGAGTTAATCTCTCAACAGACTCAAATTGAGTTGTTGATGGAGTAACTCGGCCGTTGGCTACAATTTAACTCATTTGTGGTTTTTATTTTTATTTGGAAGACTTAACACCCTTAAGTTTGATTAAGCAAGATTTTAGAGCTTGATTTAGTACTTATAAATTATCAAATGGGTAGCAAATTTATCACAGATATAAGCAATTAAAAGTGCGGGAATTTAAATCTTTGAAATGTAAATGACACATAAAGTTTTTATAGAGGTTCGAAGATGGGGTAATTCTTCTACTCCTCTCTTCTCCAACTCCCGGAGGAATCCACTAAGTAATGATCGGTTTACAAAGCGGTAACATCCGGATACAAGTCTTGATCACAACGGCCGACTTGATCCTTAGGGACTCGATCACGGAGACGCCTTGATCACTCGGTGGCTTCTCGTGCGACTCGGCTTCTTCACAGGCAAGTGCCTTGTTACTACTGACTCACTTGCTTAAGCTCTTTGGATTTGATCACGAAGCCCTCCAAAAGCTTAAGACTTGGTTCAACCTTGAACCTTTCTACAATCCTTCCGGAAAGTAGACCCCTTTTCTTCAAGAGTTTCCTCTTCAACCGATTGAAGTTCTCTTTCCTTCACAGGTGAGTGTTGGATTGATGTACTTCGTAATGTAGGCTTGAGGATTGAGATTGTTTGAGTTTTTCTAATGTGCTTGTGTATCTCACGTATGTGTCATTCATGCATTCATTTTCTCAAACAAACTCCTCAACCTTTTATAGTGAACTTTCAAAAATTTTCCGTTGAAGAGATAGGCTTATTTTTGAAAGTCACTTTGCGTCGTTGCTTGCTTGCGAGTTCTTGGAATTGCCATTTCTCGTATGAATTGTTCTTTCACCTTTTGAGTTCGACACGGTTTGGTGCTTCCCATTGGTTCATTCCATTTGCACGCTTTCGGACTCGAGCACTCCGAGAAAGGTGGTATGGAGATATTACTTGTTTAAGTAAATCTCTTGATTTCGGCAACGGTTCTTTTACTGATTATCTCGACTTGATTTGCATTTCCTTGCTTTCCCAGGTGACTTAGAGTCGACTTCCAATCATTTGATGACTCTTCATCACTTCAACTTGAGACTGGCTTTTCTTGAGTTGACTTGGTGATGCTCCACTCACTGTTGCATCTCCGCTTCTTGATAGAGTTCCCATCTACTCTTCTTTGCCATACTCAAATTGCTGTCTCTTGTGAGTCTTCCTTCCAGTCTTGATTTGTCTTCTTGCATGTTAGGGCGTCGACTTAACTCGGCAGCCTCTAATTGTTACAATACAATTTACAACAAGAATTGGGGTGCCAACTTTCTATTCTAAGTTTTACATGGCATTCATCAAAATCTAAACAATAAAATTCCTAACAATTTCCCCCTTTTTGATGATGCCAAAACTTAAATCATACAAAGATGCAAATAACAAAGATACATACTGAGATAGTGTATTGACATAGAATGTATGCGAGAATCAATCTTTTTTTATTGATCATATCATTCTTGTACTTAACACATTTGTTTACAAGGTGTATCGAGTATATAATTGTCTTCACAAAAAATATAAAGAGTTTATAGCTTTATTACGGAAGACTTACATTGTATGTATTTACATAATAAAATACACGAAGGGTTGGACGGCAACACTTCATCTCCTTCATTCTCTCCTTCTTTCATCTTGTTCAAGATCTTCTTTTCTCTTCTTCTCGTCGTCAATTTGCCTTCTTTTTCTTTTCATATGCCTTCTGGCGGCTTCATCTTTTCTCAATCTTTCCTGTCTCTCCCGCCATAGCTGAGTTTGTCTCTTGTTTTCTTCTTCTATTCTTAGTGCATACTCAACGTTAGTTCTAGCCACTCTCAAATTTGCCACTTGGTCAAGCCCGGCCCAAGAGATCCCTCCTTTCTTTCCGGGATCTACGTATTTAATATTCTTGGGCGGAGGCCTAGGTCCAAGCTTCTTCCTCCATCGCCGCTTCTTCCTCTACCTCGGGCGTATCTTTGTCTTGGGGTCTTCTTCTTCCCGGTGAGTGACCAGCAGAGGATCGGAAGTCTCGCTGCTGTCGCTTCTTCACATAATGTGAGACCTTTTCCCAAGATGGTCCCAAGCTTGAGCCATGGACATATTTGCAAAATATCCTTGATTCGAGCGTTTTGAATTCGTCAGCGATCGTGGCTCGTCTCCGACATCCGAAATGGCATACGTGTCTTTGTCTCTTTGGAATGCCTCCATGTTCTTTCAAGATGTTCATCACCCTGGCATCCATTCTTCCTTCCACTTCCTTCATCCCCTCGCTTCAATTGCTTTTCTCTTCTCGGCCATAGATACAAAGAGTGTTGGAGTGGCGAGTCACGAGGAGTTTCCGCTTATAATGTCACCGTGATGTGAGGACCTGTTGGGGGTTTGTGCAATCATCAATGTTACATCACTTTGATCCTTCCCCCTCAACAAGCTTTCCTTTCTTCTTGTTTCAAGACTTCCTCGGTGATTTTCCCTTCTCACCGCTCCTTTCTTTCGACTTGATTTTTTTGCTTTAAGGTATTCCTCTTCCCCCTTTTTGGCATCATCAAAGGTTAGAGGAACCCCGGGAACATCTTTGGCAAGCATGAAGTCGAAGCTTCGATGGTTGAATTCGCTTCAAGTCTGCTGCGTTGTATGCGGACGGAATTGAGCAGTAGCGTTGGATTTCTTTGAAATCGCTTCATCTCGGCCATGAGAAGGCTGAATTTTCTTGTCATGTGTTCTTCCAAACGCATTTGTATATCATTTGCATTACGCTCACGCAGCGACTTGATCTCGGCGGTGTGAGCTTCATGCATATGCTCAATGTGTTCCTCGCCTTCGTTTCGCATCGGCATTTTCGACTCTCCACACCACTGACTTGTTGAACAATTGTCTGCGAAGTATCTCACCTGTTCCACACGCATTGTTTCTTCTTTGTTGCCACCATTCCCTTATTCAATTATGCCTCTTAAGTCATTTGTAAGGGTGGCATCTATGTTGTCCAATCGCATGTCCAAAGAGGCACGATGTCTCTCCATCCTTTCAACTTCAAAGAGTGCCTTGAACACTTCTCGAACTTGGTGATTTTACATTGCGGTGATGGCCATACAACATCGAAGTCATAATCATTTGGAACAATGGTGTACATTGGAAGAACAAGAGGTGGTTTGTGATAGCGTGCTTGTTCATTTTTCGACTCTTCGTGGAGTTCGGTATCTCGGTGAGAAAGGGAAAGATTCTACAAAAGATTCATCACCGCCAACCGGGATGCATTCGATGATGAGCGGTGCGCGTGAAGTTCTTTTGGGAATCGATCTCTTTCGTAGCTTGAGGAGCCGGAGCGGTGGTTTTACGGTTCAGTTTTGGGTTTGGTTGTGAAGTAGACCCGCTTGCTTGAGCCTCGGTTGTCGAATAGCCGTTGGTCTCGGTGATTTTTCCATTTCGATAGACTTGTCCTCGGCCTTATCGGCGTCATCGGACGATGATGAGATTTCTAGTGGTGGCTCATCATCAAAGTTAAAAGTTTGACGAGTAGTCTTGGGATCGGACTTGCTCGTGCTGGAACATCCGCTTGGTGAGTCTTTTGGATTTGTCATGGGGTTGACTCTTCTTCTTCGCTTTCGATCCCCGAGAAAAGTGACATCGGGGTTGTCCGGGAATCATGAAGTGCGCCGATCTCCTTCTCGGATGGGTCTATGATAGCGGAAGGGATGTTCTCTACTTGACTTCTTTACCCCAGGAAGTCTCAACCTCCCGTGGGCCTTCATTTTCTCCAGTCTCTCTGCTGCGAGGCCTTGGTCCTCCTTTTCGACGATGTCGGCTGTCTTAGGGTCTTCTACGGTGGCATCCATTGGAGTCTCAACCCCATGGATTGCACTTTCATCGCCAGTGTTAACTCCCGGGCATTCCTTCCGTGCCTCGATTTGCATCGGCGGCGTCATTAGCCTTCCCGGAGCGGTTGGCACCTCGGTGAGAGTCTCAAGCATGCGAGCTTCGTTGATGGCAACTTCTTTCTTCTTGTGATTGTAATTTCTCTTCTTCGCCTCCTTGATTCTTTGTCAGTCATCTGCAGCATCCTCCGACCTTGCTTTGCGGTGGAGGGAGTTTCCCCTCACCGGGCGCACCACCTGAGTGACTTGGAGTGGGGTCACTCATCTCCAAACTCCCGGCCGTTTCAAGTGATGGTTCGGTAGTTGGGGCGGGTGTTAGCACACCTTCAATAGGGGTTGGCTCCTTTGGGGTCCCCACTAGCCCAGGTTTCATCGCCATTTCCCTTATTGCCTTCTTCCGAGTGAGTGGGGAAGTGGTAGCAGCAACATCGGTGGCTATTTTTGAACCACTCCCATAGGATCGATTTCGGTGTGTTCGGAGGACTCTCCTGGTCCCTCCATTAGTCTTTGCTCGTGAAGGATTCTTGATTCGTGCAATGCTTGCTGCATTTGCAACTCTTCCGTGGCGGCGACATTCTCCAGTTCCTCGTCACTTTCGGAGAAGACATCAAGGAGAGGATGTGTGTGTTCTATGGTGGGAGATAGGGGCGGATGCTTGCCTTCTCACGTCTTGGCTTCTGACTTGCTTTGCTCTCTCCCCCGTCTTGTAGATTTGCGGGGATGTCTAGCAGCTTGTCTCATCAAGTCTTTGGGAGCACGATAGTTAGTCCAAGGAAATTTAGCGAGTTCCTCTTCTTCTTCTATGAACTCGGGCCGTTGGAACTGTTCCCTTGACTTGCTCAACTTCCATTTTCTCCACTCACGCAGACGATTTTGGATGTCCGGGTAAGGTGGAGATAGGATCATTACATCACTCTCGCTTGGCTGGTTCTTCTTGTCTTGTGTGTGAGCTACAGTGTGTCTTGGGTTGCCTCTGCTGATCGCTCAGCAGACTTGGCTGTTTCATCAACTACATCCGGAGACTCTACTTCTCCGGTAGTCTCCGTGTATTTGTGCTAGGCGAGTAACCGACTCACCGGGTTTTCTCTGTTCGGATCGCTTGACGAGTCTTCTTCGTCTCTGGTTTGTACTGGGGAATTTACGGTTCGAGGCGGTGTCTTCGAGTCTTGGCGCGGGGGCAGTCTTTGGTGTTTGTTTCGAGGAGGCGTAAATGCAGGCTTGTCGGTTCTCCTCCTTTTGACGATCGGAGAAGGTATTTGTGAGTCCTTCTCGGCCCGCGGCTGCGAGGGGAGCGGTGACACGAGCTCTTGGGGCGGGTGACTCTAGCTGCAGGGGGGAGTTTATTTGGTTTTCTTTGTTGCGGGGGCAGCGGTCTTCTTAGCTGCAGGGCGCTTTCTTCTTGGTGGAGAGGAAGCATTTGTATCTTGGGGTCGGTGATTCCCACTCAGTGTCGACTCTCTTGGCGTAAGCTCGCACGAGCACCGAGAGAGGTTAGCTCGAACATCTGTTGTTAACATGGAAGGCCTTCCCATGTCTAAGAGGGACTCCTTTCACCTCCAATAGCCGGCCAATCACAGGCCATATCCGGGGATCCTCCAAATGTGCCATCTTCTTTGAAGGACTTGTTCCCACGTTAAGCAGAGTCTTACGTAGATAAACTCAGCCAGATTTATCTTCTTTTCTTCGATGATTGCAGCCATCACAATCGGCTTTGCCTTTGTGATTGGTCAAAGCGCCAAATTTGATGTCGATACATTTGGCAACTATGTCCAGCAACTTGTGATAATCCTCCTTGTGATCTCTTGTTTTTTTGTGTATATTACTTTATCGCAAAGTCGGACTTGGCTATTTCTTTCCATCGTCGACCCAAGTTTACATCGCTTCTTTGATCTCGGATGCTCCCTGGCGGTAGTGAGCAATATTCAACGAAATCCTTGGCGGTGATAGTCGCTGCTTCCGTGAAGCAGATGACTTGATTCCTTCATCGTGAATCTCGGCATTCACGTAGAATTGTGCGACCTCCTCCACATAGGTCATCGGATATTCGGCAAAGATTAGAAGCGGTTTTAGTCCTGGGACGTTTCCAACTTCTCGGCAATTTTCTTCACCAGGGTGTCGTCGGACCCTCACCATTCCATTAAAATCGAAATCCACCGTCGAACCGGTGTGGATTTGCTTTCCTAACTTAGTAAAGTCATAAGTTGGTGCCATTTCTAATTATATCAAGGAAAAACTCGTAAATTGATTTGAAGGTTGATAGGGTTTAGAGTATTTGCCTTTGCCTTTTGAGAGAAAGAGATGAACAGTTTTTAGAAGTGAGAGAGAAACGGACAAAAATGGTTTAATATGGTTTATGAAAGGGCGTGCGGAGGCGGTTTTGAATTATGATCGAAATCAACGGCTTGGATTTCATTTGACGCCTATTGAGCATTTCACGTCTCGTATTTAATGCGGTGACATTTATATCCAATCATAAGCTTAGTGTGCGGCTTTATGTACCGTACACATCATCATTATCTTTGATGTGTTCCTTAAAACATTCGCTTAAGTCAAAACGATTTTGCGTTTTTGTCACTTTGCTCATAAGTTATTCAAACCTTATCTCTTAGTTGATTTAACTCTACTCCTGATTCTCTTAGTGACTCATGCTATCGGCTGATTTGGTGTATTTGTCTTTCCGTCTGGTGATTCTTGGTGATTTTTGTTTTCGGACTCTTTTTCACTCCTTTTCTGTTCTAATTCTCTTCTTTGATTCGTCGAGTGTCATTTCAGCTCAATTAACCCCAACTCATGCTTGAGTTCTTCAAATCTTGACTCACATAATGGTTTTGTGAAGATGTCGGCTAGTTGTTTATCGGTTGAGATGTATTCCAAGATAATGTCCTTCTTTTCAACATGATCTCTTATGAAATGATATCGACATCTATATGTTTTGTTCTTGAGTGCAAACACGAGATTTTGAGTGATTGCAATGGCACTTGTGTTATCACACATGATTGGAATTTCTTTTTCTTCAACTTCATAGTCTCTCATTGTTGTTGTCTCATCCATAGGACTTGGGCACAACATTTGCCGCAACTATGTATTCGCCTCATTTGTAGAGGTGGCTATTGAGTTTTGCTTCTTGCTAAACCAGGAAATTAGTCTGTTTCTAGCATTTGACAGTGCTCAAGTGCTCTTTCTGTCCACTCTACGCATCCAAAGATAATCAGAATCGAATAGCCAATTAGCTTGAATCCACCTTCCTTTGGATACCATAGGCCTACTTCATAGCTTCCTTTCGGGTATCTCGGTATTCTCTTAGTTTTCTTTGTCATATGGCTCTCTTTTGGAGCGATTGAAATCTTGCACATACACCTACAAGCAAAGGTGATGTCGGCCTCGCTTCTTTGTGAGATAGAAGCGATGATCCAATAAGTGCTCAGTATCTTGTTTGATCTGGGCTTGCCATCCGCATCCATGTCCATTTTGGTGATGTGTTCATTGGTATTTTTCTGAAGACTTCTCTTCCATACCAAACTTCTTCATTAAATCTCGGTATATTTTGTTTGACTTATGAAGATTCCATCCTTCAAATTTGTTTCACTTGAAGTCCAAGGAAAAATGTCGCTCTCCCATCATGCTCATTTCAAATTTGCTTTGCATGAGGTTTGAGAATTTTTCACACGACTCTTTGTTAGTGGATCAAAAATGATGTCATCCACATATATTTGAACAAGCAAGATATCTCTTCTTGTCTTGAATTACGAAAAGTGTTCTATCTACTTTTCCTTTTGTGAATCCATTTTGCAGTCAGGAATTGTGACGGGGTATCATACCATGCTCGGGTGCCTGTTTCAATCCGTGCACAGGGCTTTCTTGAGTTTGTATACCTTGTCTCCAAGAGTCTTCTCGCTCAAATCCTGGAGGTTGTTCAACATACACTTCTTCTTCCAATAACCCATTCGGGAATGCACTTTTTACATCCATTTGATATACGGTGAAATTCTTGTGAGTGCATAGGCGAAACATCCTTATAGCTTCCAATCTTGCTACGAGGGCAAATGTTTCATCAAAATCTATCCCTTCTTCTTGGCAATATCCTTTGGCTACTAGTCTTGCTTTGTTTCTTACCACAGAACCTTCCTCGTTCATCTTATTTACGAATACCCATTTGGTTCCAATAACATTTTGATGTATGGGTCTTTGCACTAATTCCCATACTTTATTTCTCTCAAACTGATTGACTCTTCTTCTTGCATAGCTTGAATCCAATGTGTGTCGTCAATGCTTGTGACACATCTTTGAGCTCTATTTGCGAAATGAAGCATGTGAACATTGCTTCTGTTGAGTTCGGATCTTGTCTTGACACCTTCTCTTATATCTCCAATGACAAGTTCGGTGGATGGTCTCTCGGCCATCTTACGTCGAGGTTGGAGTAAGTTAGTCGGATTGATCGACTTGCGGTGTGTTCTTTGGGTCGACTCTCTCGTAATCACTTATTGCAAATTTTCCACCGCTTTTGAGATTGACTATCTCATCTTCTTCTCAATTGATAATCCCGACTTGACTTCAAAGATAGGGACTCTTACGATGATTGGATGATTCAAACTTATCGGTGACTCTTCAATGTCTTCTCCATTTACATTTGGCTCATCGAATACTACATGAATGGATTCCTCTTGTAACCATAGTTCTTTTGTTGAGTATCCTGTAGGCTTTGCTTTTTTGAGTATCTAAGAAGATACCCTCATCGGCTTTAGCATCAAAAGCCTTTAGGTTGTCTTTGCCGTTGTTGTGAATGAAGCATTTACATCAAATATTCTCGAAATATGCAACACTTGGTTTTCTTCGATCCATATCTCGGAGGAGTCTTTGTCAATTGTCTATTTATCATACATCTGTTTTGGGTGTAGCAAGTGTTGTGTTGATTGCTTGACCAAAATCTTTTTGGTAATCCCTGCTTGACTAACATGGTCCTTGGCCGCTTCTTTGAGGGTTATGTTCCTTCTTTTCGCAACTCCATTCTCTTTGTGGAGTCCTTGCGGTGATAGTTCATGACCAATACCATTCTCAATACAAGATCGAGTTATTATTCCATTGACAAACTCGGTTCCTCTATCGATCTTATTTTGATAATGGTTTGACTCTTCTCATTTTGAATCCTCTTCGTTTTGTGGTAGTTTTTGTAGAGTTTCTTTCTTCTTGCATATGAATATTGTCCATGTATATCTTGAGTAGTCATCTACTACCACCAAGGTGTATTTCTTTCCACTTATGCTTTGGTTCCATTGGGCCAAATAGATCCATATAAGAGATGCAATATTCTTGTTGAGGATGGGCATGTCTTTTCTTTGAATGACGACTTGATTTGTTTTCCTTCCGACATGCATCACATATACTCTCCTTCTTGATATCGAGTCGGAAGTCCTTCTACAAGATGACTTCTTGCTAGCTTGTTAATTGTTTTGAAATTCGGGTGACTCGGCTTTTTTGTGCCCCAGCCTAACTTGATTCAATTTTTGTGCTCTTTGCTAGTAGACAGGTGATGGGTGTTGCGGTTGACCAATCCACTACATACATATTCTTCTCTTACTTCCTTGCAAAGACAACTTCATTTGATTCAATATCCTTGATTTGGCATACACCCATGTTGAATCCAACATTGTAGCCCTTGTCACGAGCCGCCGATCGACTCGAGGTTGAAGTTGAGTCCTTCAACATATGCAACATCTGTGATTTCTAATCCATTCCTCTTGATGGATCCAATGCCTCTTATTTCACCAGGAGCTTCATTTCCTCCAAATATGACTTTGGCTCCTTTGACTTCCTTGAATTTTGTGATTTCTCTTATTTCTGTCATATGTCCGGAATGACCACTATCCATGTACCAGGTTCCTTGGCACTTTCACTGTATTCCTTGAACTCCGCAATCAAGGAAATTAAGTTTTAGGTACCCATACTTGTGCGGGTCGAGGGGTTAGAATTGTAAGATGATCCAACCAACCTATAGCCAAATGATTTGACTCTAAGGGGTTGCCATCTATCGTGCCATAATCATAATTAATCCTGGCAAATTGCTTGGGGATTCTAGGTTCATACAATTTTGTCTCTTTTGTTTGTATGCTGCATATGTGTTTTAGCGATTGCCTTCCTTGGGTAATTGTGGTGTTTTTGAGTGTAGTGCCTAGGTGCATGTGTGTCTTGATGAAAGCTCTTATGCTTTTGGAATGGCCTTTTTTTGAGTTCTAGGCCTTTTCCATTTGGGCTTATATTCCATAAGTCTATCTTTGATAGTTCACATTATTCCAATCAGCTTGGCTTGGATATTTTCTACCATTCCCATCATATGTATTTCTTTTATGGATTTTCCGGGATTTTTGGTAGCTCTGTTTCTTCTTTACAGTATTTTTCGTTTGGAGTTCTTTGAGGACTTGGTGAATTTCTTTCTCGGTGTCCTTTCAAAGACACTCAATCGGGCCGCTTTCCTTTTCCTTTGTAACCAAGGCCGGTTTGCTTAGTATTGTGCTTTGGAGTGAAAGTGTGTGCAATATTTAGAGTTTTGGATTTTTCGGACTCTTCATGACTTGAAGATCCTTTTTCCAAAATTACTCTTGAGGTTTGACATGGCACAAAGGAATTAAATCCTAAGCTTGTCTTGTCTCCACATTCTCTTTGACTCATAATAAGATCATCCAATGATTTAGATGCCTTAGTGAATGAGGCAATAACATTTTTGAGGTCATTCTCCTCTTTTCTATAAGCGAGCAATTTCGCTACTAATTTAGCATTTTCAGCCTTTAAACTTTCATTTTCAATGACTATTTGACTTAGAGTACTCGGCTCCTTAGTCGGACTTTGAGTTTTGACTTTTAAGAGGTTGTTTTCCTCATTCAATAGTGTGTGTGAGGATTTAATGTGCTCAAAATCTTTCATCATTTTGCCTAATGAATCATAAAGATCAGTAGGTGATGAAGTGTGTGTGTCACGGTCACTATCACTAGTGTGCGAGCTTGTTGAATTAGATTGTACCTCATCTTCTTGATCTTGTTCTTTGGCCATTAAGCGGATCAAGGCTTCTTCTTCGAGTCACTTGAGTAGTCGACCCACTTTGCTCTGAATCATTTGTCTCTCTTGACTTGTTTGTCTCGGTGATCTCTCTGACCATCATTGCCTTTTTCTTTTCTTGTCTTCTTTCAAGAAGACCTTTCTTTCTTCTTCATTCCTGTACTTGTTGACCACGAGGATATGAGCGATCAATGGCATAGTGACCTGGTTGTCTACAGTTCCAACATAGATATTCAGACCTTTTGATCGACTCTTTCCATTCTTGAGTTATCAGCCCTTTGATACTCAACTTTTTGATGATATGTTCTCTTGGTTGGCTGTCTTCCCTTGATTTGGAGAGAGTGAGTGTCTTCGGAAGATTCACCCTTTCCTCTCTTGTAGTTCTTGTTAAAGAACTTGTTAAATCTTTTAACCATCGTTTATTTCTTACGGGTCAATTGCCTCTTTGACCTCGGCTCTCTTCCCATCTTTGACAATTAGAGCGTTTGTTTTGGAGTGCAGTTTGTCTCTTCTGGTCTTTTCTTTTCGGCTCAAACTCGTAGGCTTTGAGGTCCGAGAATAACTCATGATTGGATGTCTTTGATAGGTCCATGGAGTGTCTCAAAGTGCCATGACCTTCATTTCCCATTCATTTGGAAGACTTTTTAGGATCTTCATACACATTTCTTTCGTGTATATTCCTTTCCAAGTGTAGAACTGACTCATTTGTGATTTCGTAAACCGAGCGTCTAGTTGATCCAGATTCTCTCCCGAGATCATTTTGAAATTTTCAAACTTAAATGCGGCCCATTTTGATAATTTGTTTTCTTTGATTTGCTCGAGCCTTCACAAATCAATGTCGGCTTATCCCTGATTTCTTTAGCCGTTTTGCATGATTTGACTTTGTTGAACATGGCTTTGTCCAAGGTTTTGTAGAGGATGTCCTTGGCTACATTATCCAGGTTGTATCTTTTTTGTCATCATTTGTCCACTCGGTTCTTGGGTTTTTCAACCATGGTGGTCTAGGAGCGACATCTTCTTCTCCTTCACCGCAACTCTTAAATGCATGTATTTGTGTTCACCTTTAATATTTGTAGAGGCCCATCTTCTATCACTATCCACATCTCATCATGTAATCTTTGATAGATGAGCTCGCATACGAATTTTCCAATCATCAAATTCTTCAATAGTGAACATAGGGATGCGTGTCAAATTTGCTTCCATGATAATGACTTTAAATAAAAAGAGTTTTGAAAGTTTAAGTACTAAAGCGGACTTTGAAAAGTTTGGAGATCTAGTTCAAGAACCGGTGCGGAGGGTTCAATGAACCAACCGCTCCGATACCACTTGTAGGTCCCAAGGGGTGTAAGTGTAAGGTTTAGAAGGGGGGTTGAATAAACCTTACCAAATTTTCGATTTAGTCCTTTTAAATCTCTGAGTTAATTCTACGAGTTGTATCCTTGATGGACAATCGAATTAGTCACTCAAGAGAGTTAATCTCTCAACTCACCGAGTTTGTTGATGGAGTAACTCATTTGTTGGCTACAATTTAACTCAATTGTGGTTTTATTTTCAAAGGAAGACTTAACACCCTTAAGTTTGATTAAGCAAGATTTTAGAGCTTGATTTAGTACTTATAAATTATCAAATGGATAGCAAATTTATCACAGATATAAGCAATTAAAAGTGCGGGAATTTAAATGTTGAAATGTAAATGACACAAGTAAAGTTTTTATAGAGGTTCGAAGATGGGGTAATTCTTCTACTCCTCTCTTCTCCAACTCTGGAGGAATCCACTAAGTAATGATCGGTTTACAAAGCGGTGATCCCGGATACAAGTCTTGATCACAACGGCCGACTTGATCCTTAGGGACTCGGTCCGAGACGCCTTGATCACTCACCGGCTTCTCGTACGACTCGAACTTCTTCACGCAGGCATTGCTTGTTACTACTGACTCACTTGCTTAAGCTCTTTGGATTTGATCACGAAGCCCTCCAAAAGCTTAAGACTTGGTTCAACCTTGAACCTTTCTACAATCCTTCTGGAAAGTAGACCCCTTTTCTTCAAGAGTTTCCTCTTCAACTGATTGAAGTTCTCTTTTTCCTTCACGGTGAGTGTTGGATTGATGTACTTCGTAATGTAGGCTTGAGGATTGAGATTGTTTTGATTTTTCTAATGTGCTTGTGTATCTCACGTATGTGTCATTCATGCATTCATTTTCTCAAACAAACTCCTCGGCCTTTTATAGTGAACTTCAAAAATTTGCCCGTTGAAGAGATAGGCTTATTTTTGAAAGTCACTTTGCGATCGTTGGCTTGCGAGTTCTTGGAATTGCCATTTCCTCGTATGAATTGTTCTTTCACCTTTTCAGAGTTCGACACGGTTTGGTGCTTCCCATTGGTTCATTCCATTTGCACGCTTCTCGGGGTGAGCACTCGAGAAAGGTGGTATGGAGATATTACTTGTTTAAGTAAATCTCTTGATTTAATGCAACGGTTCTTTTACGATTATCTCGACTTGATCGCATTTCCTTGCTTTCCCAGGTGACTTAGAGTCACTTCCAATCATTTGATGACTCTTTGTCACTTCAACTTGAGACTTGGCTTTTCTTGAGTTGACTTGATGATGCTCCACTCACTGTTTGCATCTCACCGCTTCTTGATAGAGTTCGTCTACTCTTCTTTGCCATACTCAATTTGTCTCGCGTGAGTCTTCCTTCCAGTCTTGAGTTGTCTTCTTGCATGTTAGGGCGTAGCTGACTTAACTCAGCTTGGCCAGCTCTAATTGTTACAATACAATTTACAACAAGAATTGGGGTGCCAACTTTCTATTCTAAGTTTTACATGGCATTCATCAAAATCTAAACAATAAAATTCCTAACATAGGGTGCCTAGCCAGTTCCTAGCATTATCCCTTAAAGAGAAAGGGAATAGACGAAGACGTATAACATCATCAGTCACCCCATTCATCTTGATAGTATTGCAAATCTGGATGAAATTCGCAAGATGAGAGTTGGGATCTTCAGACGGGAAACCCCCAAACTGATTCTGCTGCACCATCGATATCAGTGATGGCATCAACTCAAAATTATTCGCATTGATTGGGATGTTGGCAATTCCACCATAGTTGCGATTGATTGGGCGAAAGAAATCGTGAATCGCCTGCTGTTGGACTGCCAGAGCCACTGGAACCTCCGGTATTGGTAACTTGACATTGACCCCATTGGCCCAGTTGTTACCTCCGTTTTCGACCCTGTTATTGCCTCCGTTGTTACCTTCTACGCCTGCCATAGCCTGTCCTTGTTGTCTTTCTGCCCATTTGGTAGCCGCACTATTCCACCTAGCAAAAGCCTCAACCTCCGGTATGAACGGTGCTAATTCTCCTTACTTCGAGCGTGTGTTCATGCACTACCTGGACCAACTAAAAGAAACAAGTCAAACACAGTAGAAGTAAAATTAAACAACAAAATAAAAAGAAAGAAAAAATGTCTAGATTAAGAATAGTTCTATTTATCGCAATATTAGTACTAAAAATTTAATTAATCCCCGGCAACGGCGCCAAAAACTTGTTCGCCTATTTTTTTAGCTTCACCACAAGTGTACGGATCAGTTTATAGAATATGGTTTGCAAGGTCGAATCCACAGGGATTAATAAATTAATGTACCAAGTATTGGATTATAATAGTCCTATTTTTATCTAAACTATCGAAATTTGAAGGATTGATTTTATTATTACTAAAGCAGAAATTAATCCTAAAATAACAAAGCAAAGAACGATTGAAAGATCAAGTATGGATGGATGGATTCCTGGGTTATGGTTTCAGTTAATATCCCACTTTTATTCTCAGATTAATCAAACCAAGATTAAACGTATTCTTCTCTATAGACCAATCAGCAAAGTAATTTACCCCCTCTCTCGAGATGTATGTAAAAGCGTTGATTGGAATATCTATGCTAGCATCTCTACTCAACATGAGATACCCAACTCCCAAAAGTTCAAAAGATTATAAGATCTCACAAATATTCACAGACTTCTCAATCATGCAATCTATTTGTGTCAAGTACTCAAGATCTAGTATTGAAACTCATCGGTTAGAATTATGAATCAATACATCAAACAAGTTTAAATCAATGGCCTTTTGATAAAACAAGAATTAAAGCAAAGTACTTGTATAGAGAAAGAAAACATTAACTTCAATTCTCATTAATCATCAAATAAAAGTGTTTATTAACCTACTCCCAAACCAGGGAATCACAAAGTGTTTAGCCAGACATAGAAAACAAATAATTCATAGACAAATTATTCATGTTCATGTTCTAACTAATTGAAAATAAATGATACTATGGAATGAGTGAACTCGGGGATGATGACGATCTCTCGATCTATCTTCAATCCTTGAAGGTGTGGTTGCGGTCTTGATCGATCTCTCGAAGTTTCCGGTGGAAAACTACTATTTTCTCTGGTTTCTAGGGTAAAAATCAGCGTCCCCTGTTTGTGGCCGCCCCGTGTCTATTTGTACTTCGTTTGGGTCGAAACCTAGTTGAAAACGAGTCAAACTCTATTTTTCCCGCAAAGGAGCACGGGCCGTGCTATATGGCACGGGCTGCCCGTGCTGGGTGTCGCATGGATTGTTTAGCTCGTAGAATGGAGCACGGGCCGTGCTCTTTGGCACGGGCTGCCCGTCTTACAATCGAACCTTGTGGCTCGATGCAGGTTGAGCACGGGTCGTGCTGTATGGCACGGGCTGCCCGTGCTCACCTGTAACAACTCGTACTCGGCCATTTTCTTCCGTTTTTCGCCCAGTTCGTCCGACTTCTTCTCGACTCGACTCCAAATTCGTACTTTACATCAAATATTGTCGATTGCAATGCTCCGAATTGTTGCCAAAATGCTACAATTGTCGATAAATTCCTACAAAAACGAGCAAAGCGTAATCTTTTTCCACAAAATAGGAATAAAACCCTATTTACTCATATAATGCATGCATATCAACACATTCTAGCCAAGATTAAGCCCAAAATACATGCAAAATACATGTCAATCAAATCCTCAATCATTTGATTCATCCAAAGCAATTGGGAACAACAACTCCCGACAGCAACATATTCAGATTCGGCAGTTGAAAGTGAAACACAATTTTGTTTACGACTGTACCAAGACACCAAATTATTACCAAGGTAGAAACAACCACCTGTTGTACTTTTTCTATCATCGACGTCTCCAGCCCAGTTAGAGTCACTAAAACCAACTAGATTAGTGTTTGTATCTTTAGTGTACCAAATTCCTAGATTAGTGGTGCCTCCAATATATCGAATAATTCTTTTCAAGGCTTTCAAATGAGTGATCTTAGGATTGGCTTGATAACGAGCACACAAACACACACTATACATGGTATGAGGACGGCTTGCAGTTAAATACAACAGACTACATATCATGTTTCTATATAAAGTGATATCAACACTTTCAGCAACATCTTCTCTACTAAGTTTTTGACTCGAACCCATGGGAGTTTTCATATGGGATGCACTATCTAAGTTGAATTTCTTCACCAAATTTCGTGCGTATTTGCTTTGAGAAATAAAAATCCCATCCTTCGATTGTTTGATTTGTAAGCCCAAAAAGTAGTTCAATTCACCAACCATACTCATTTCAAATGTAGTCAACAAATTCATTCAACAATTTTTGACTAGAAACACCAAACACAATATCTGTTAGATAAATGTTTTTATCATAATTTTGATGATTTTGTTCGATTTTGTTCAAATGAGTTTTTAAACCAAAACAATGTCCCTAAATGTTGTCTAAATACTTCCGATCGACTTAAAATGTTTTTACTATTTTTTGGAGTATTTTTTGGAGTTTATTTTCGATAAAAAATTGGACAACACATTTGTTTCAGGCTCGACCGGTTGCCCTATAGGGCAACCCGTACTGAGTTGAGTTTTGAAACAGAAAATGGGACGTAGAAAAAAAGAGGGGAGGGCGGTCGATCGGTGGTCGGCCAGGTGAGGGCGGCACGGTCGACCCCTGGGCGGCCGTGCACAGGAGCACTCTTTTGGTTCAGTCTTCTCTGTTTCGATTTTTTATCAACCCCAACCGGTCAAGACTAAGGGAGACCGGTCCCCCTGTGTAAAAATATCAGGAACTCAATTTCAATCTTATCTCTGCGCGACCGGTCGCACCCCTTGTTTATCAGCAAACTATCCGTTGTATTTTTAGACAACTTTTCCCTATTTTGTGGGATTGATTTCTAACAGCTATATTGATGATTTTAAATGGTTTCTTTTGCAGCAAATCACTCCCCAAGGAGGAGCCTATGTCTGGAAATGAAAGCCAAGTCATCTCCTATAAATAGAGGCTTCATTCAAGCAACAAGATACAACACTCTACACAAGCAAAGAGCAATCAAGCAAACACTTTCATATATCTTGTTGTATTAGCCTTAGCACTTTCACTTGCACAAATTTGAGGTCTAGGCTTTCAATTCTTGATTACACTTGTACTCATATTGTATCAATCATTATTGAGTTGTAATCTTGATTTTGGTCATCACTCAACACAAAACATCCTTGTGAGTATTCTTGTGGTAAGAATACACTTGGGTGATCTAGGTGATAGGTGTTTGAAGGTTGTGGTAATCTTCAAAGGTGTTGTAAGAGGGTTGTGGTAATCCTCAAGGTGGTGAAAGAGGGTTGTGGTAATCCTCAAGGTGTTGTATTAATTTTTGGTAAATTAATAAAATCTTTTTTTTTTTGAAATCCATCCCGGATATACTGGGATGGTAGAGGATTAGGCCCTAGGTAGGTTGAACCTCTATAAATCGAAGTGTGTTGTTTAAATTCCGCACTTAGCATTTCATCTTTGCTTGAGTTTTTCGAAAAATAAGGCAAAATCTGAAAAACTGAGATAATCTATTCACCCCCCCTCTAGATTATCGTAGCCACTTGGACTAACAATATCATCTACATATATTTGAGCAATCAAAATGCTATGATTAGTTCTTTGAATAAAAAGAGTCTTGTCCACTTCACCACGCTTAAAACCCATTTGAAGTAAATGCTCAGTTAATCTAACATACCAAGCTCTAGGGGCTTGTTTAAGACCATAAAGAGCCTTTTTAAGGTTAAACAAATGGTTTGGCTTATAGGGATCTTGAAAACCTTTTGGTTGTTCAACGTAAGCTTCTTCATTTAAAATTCCATTTAAAAAAGCACTTTTGACATCCATTTGGTGAAGTGTAAGACCGAGGTGACAAGCTATAGCAAGAAGAAGTCTAATGGACTCAATCCGGGCTACAGGAGCAAATGTTTCATCAAAGTCAACCCCCTCAACCTGTGTATACCCTTGAGCCACCAAACGAGCTTTATTACGCACAATGTTCCCAGATTCATCAGTTTTATTTTTGAAAATCCATTTAGTACCAATTACATTCACATTATCAGGTCTAGGAACTAAATACCATACATCATTTTTAGCAAATTGATCAAGTTCATCTTGCATAGCATTAATCCAAAATTCATCTTTCAAAGCCTCATTAACATTATTAGGCTCAAAATTAGAAATAAAGTAGCAAGTTCTTACCAGAGTGCAGTTTGAAGACAAGTATGCATTTCTTACCATGTCACGGTAGTTTACCTTCTCCTTTCTTCGTGTTCGTACACCTTCAGTAACTTCACCTATTACTTAAGTGGTTGGGTGATTTTTTTGAATTCTGCTTGGTATGTCTCTGGTACGATCAGTCACGTGATCATCAAGTACTTGGTTTTGTTCATTCTCATGATCATATTCAGTTTCTGAGTCTGTTTGTACAGGTGTGTTTACAGGTGTTGCTGCCAGTGTCTCAGCATATGTTGGAACACTTGCAACAACATCTATTGTAACACTTGGTTCAACTTTAGTTTCAGGGACTCACTCAGATGTATTATTTGTCTCAATTAGATCAGAGACACAGTCTTCTTCAGTTTTTCCTGCAAAGTCAGCTAAATCATCGAAGACAACATTTACAGTTTCCATGATAGTCCTTGTTCGAAGGTTAAAGATTCTATAAGCATGGTTGTTAGTGGAATATCCCAGGAATAAACTTTTATCACTTTTAGAATCAAATTTAGCAAGTTCATCTCTATCATTTATCACATAACACACACATCCAAATACATGAAAATATTTAAGGTTAGGTTTCTTACCCAAGAGTATCTCATATGGAGTCATAGTACTTCCTACCCTTAAATACACACGATTCGTAATATGACATGCAGTGTTTAAAGCCTCAGCCCAAAAACGTTTGGTCAAATTTTTCGAACTTAGCATGACTCGTGCCATTTCTTGTAATGTTTGATTTTTTCTTTTCGCCACCCCATTTTGTTGTGGAGTTTTGGGTGCGGAGAACTCATGAGAAATACCTTTCCTATCAAGAAAGGTTGAAAATGATGAATTTTCAAATTCTTTTCCATGATCAGTTCTTATTCTAGCAATAGTGACACTGTACAAATTGCACACCTTCTTATGAAAATTTCTGAAAGACTCAAAAGCATCAGATTTTTCATGTAAGAAACAAACTCAAGTAAAACGAGAGAAGTCATCAACACACACAAAAGAATATTTCTTTCCTCCAACACTTTCAACCTCAATAGGACCCATAAGATCCATGTGAAAAAGTTCAAAACAGCGGGTAGTATGAAAGTGTTGTGACACTTGGTGTGACACTCGAGTTTGTTTACCTTTTTGACCAGATCCACACACAGAGGTATTTTTAGTGTTTAGTTTTGGTAATCCTCTTACAGCTTCATACCTGACAAGTTTCTCAATCATTTTAAAGTTCACATGTCCTAACTTTTGATGCCATAAATCCGTTTCATTCAATTTAACACTATGATAAGCAGTAATACCACCAAATTGGTAGCAATTATCAATGGATCTTAAACCTGCTAAGATGCAAACGTTAGCATTGTCAAATACTTCCCATGAATTCTTATCAAATTTAACATATAAGTTATCATCACAAAGTTGGCTAATACTAAGTAGGTTTGCAGAAAGCCCTTCAACGTGTAAAACGTTTTTGATCTTAGGAAGACCTTTTACATTCAGAGTACCTTTACCAACTATTTGTCCTCGTGCACCACCACCATATGTGACCTTATCTCCGTCGAATAACTCATAGCCCGTTAGGTATTCTTTGGTCCCTGTCATGTGGCGAGAACATCCACTATCAAAGTACCAAGATCCTGCAATGTTAGACCTCGAGGATGTATATATAACATTACAAGCCAACTCAGTTTTGTGGACCCAAATAGTTTTTCGTTTAGTCGAGGTGTTGCTAGAATCGAGTCATTGATAGAATAACTCAAATTGTTTTGACTAAAGACTTAACTCGATTGTGATATGTTTTATTGGAAGACTTAACACCCTTGAATTTGGTTAAGTTTGTTTTAATACATGGTTTTAGCACTTAGTTAATTATCAATTGGATAGCAAATATGTTAGCAGATATGAAAGTAATATGCAGAATTTAAAGTGTTGAAATGTAAATGACACAATAAGTTTTTATAGAGGTTCGAAGATGGGGTAATTCTTCTACTCCTCTCTTCTCCAACTCCTGGAGGAATCCACTAAGTATTGATCAAGATAGAAAGTGTTTGAGTCCAGATACAAGTCTTGATCACACGGTGACTTGATCATTTGGGACTCGAGTATGGAGATGTCTTGGTCACACACCGCTTCTCGTGCGACTCGGCTTCTTCACGGGCGGTTGCCTTGCTACTGACCCACTTGCTCAAGCTCCTTGGGTTTGATCACGAAGCCCTCCAAAAACTTGAGACTCGGTTCGACCTTGAACCTTCCTACAATCCTTCGTGGAATGTAGACCCCTTGATTCTTCAAATTGTTTCCTCTTCAACCGATTGAAGTTGTCTTTCCTTCACGGTGAGTGTTGGATTGATTTCCTTCGTAATGTAGGCTTGAGGATTGATCTTGAATGACTTGAGAATACTTTTGGTTCTGATTCAAATGTTAGCTTGAATGTTCGTGGTTTAGGTTGTCAAGGGTAACCTCTTCTCAAATAGGCTCCTCAGCCTTTTATAGTGTTCTTTTGAATATTTGCCCGTTGAAGAGATAGGCTTAATTTCAAAAGACACTTGTGGTCGTTGGCTGTCTTGTTGCAGTCCTTGGAATTTATGTTTCCTCGTATGAACGATTCTTCAGCTTTTCACAGTTCTGACACGGTGCAGTGTTTCCCATTGGTTTATTCCTTTTGCATGCTTCTTGGACTGAGCACTTCAAGAAGGTAGTATGGAGGTATTACTTGTTTAAGTAATTCTCTTGATTTCTGTGCAACGGATCTCTTTCCGTTATCTCGACTTGACTGCATTTTCTTAATTTCCCCAGGTGACTTCGAGTCACTTCCAATCATTGGATGACTATTCTGTCACTTCAACTTGAAACATGGCTATCTTGAGTTGACTTGATCGATACTTCACTGTTGTATCTTTGTACCTTGATTGAGTTCATGTCTTCTCTTCTTTGCCACACTCACCGCCTCGCGGTGAGTCTTCCTTCAAGTCTCCGTTGTCTTTTGCATGTTGAGGCATAGCCGACTTGACTCATTTCGACCAAACCCTATCTAATACATCGCAATTTATAACAAAAATGGGGTGCCAACTTTCTATTCTAAGTTTTACATGGCATTCATCAAAATCTAAAAATAATTTCCCAACAATTTCCCCCTTTTTGATGATGCCAAAACTTAAAACATTCATACAATAAAGTAACAGCAAAGATACGTACAGACAATGCAGAAACACAAAATGTATGTGTAGAATCAATCTTTTATTGATCATAACATTCTTGTTCTTTACATAGTTGTTTACAAGGTGTATCAGAGCTTAAATGGAACTTAAAGTAACTATGTTGTTCTACATCTACACGAGTATAGAAATTGTACGATTTTATTCGATGTACAGAAGACTTACATAAAATGTATATACATAGTAAAATATATGAATGGGTGGGCAGCAACACTCCATCTCCTCCGCTGCCTCCTTCTTTTATCTTCTTCAGCTCTGTCATCTTCTGACCTTTTTCTTTTCTTCTCATCTTCAGCTGCTTTTTTTTCTCATACGCCTTTCGGGAAGCTTCATCTCTTCTCAGTCTTTCTTGTCTTTCCTCCCATAGTTGAGTTTGTCTTTTATTTTCCTCTTCAATTCTTTTCACATACTCAGCATTGTTCTTAGCCACTTGTAGGTTGGCTACTTCGTCAAATCCAGCCCAATAGATCCCTCCTTTCTTGCCTGGATCTATGTACTCAATGTTTTTGGGCGAGATCTGGAGTGCGAAACCTCTTCCTCCACCATCGCTTTCTTCATCTCTCGGGTGTGTATTATCTTTGGGGCCTTCGTTTTCCCGGCTAAGTGACTAGCGAGTGACCAGCAGAGTGATTGCCGAGTCTCGCCGCTGTCGGCCTTCTTCACATAGTTTGAGACCTTTTTTCCAAAGTACAAATCCGAGGATTGAGCCATGGACATATTTGCGAAGTAACCTTCAGATGCGAGCGTCTTGAATTCATCAACAGATCTTGGCTCGGTTCCTGCATCTGAAATGGCATAAGTGTCTATGTGCGTTGGAATGCCTCCATGTTGTTTGAGAATGTTCATAACTCGCATCCATCTTTCCTTCTACTTCCTTCATCCCCTGCTTCAATCTGTCTTTCTCTTGACCATAGCAGTGCTGCAGTGTTGGAGTGGCGAGTTCTTGGGAGTTTGTTGATAATATCGGTTTGTGACAAGACCTTGTTGGGGGTTTTAGCAATCATCAAGGTCACATCTTTCGAGCCTTCCCCTCAACAGATTTTCCTTTCTTCTCTCTTATTACTTGCTCAGTTGTCTTTCCCTTCACGGTGCGTCATCCTTCTCGACCCCCGAGGATCCCTTCGGCGCCTTTAGGTATTCCTCTTCCCCTTTTTGGCATCATCAAAGGAGAGAGGAACCCCGAAACAAGCTAGCAAGCATGAAGTCTAGTCTCCGATAGGCGAGTTACGCGTCAATCTGCTCTTTGTTGAGTATCTTTGTCGGAGTCGGAGCGGGTGGCGTTGGATTCATTTGCTACCAACTTCATCTCGATCATGAGAAGGTTGAACTTTCGATCCATGTTCTCTCTACGCCAGGAGCTCTTTCTTATTATATTCACGCAACAACTTTATCTGTGGTGTGAGATTCATGCATTTGTTCGATGTGATCTTGCATTTTTGTCTTTGCATCGCATTCTCGCCCCGCCAGGACTAGCAACTTGTTGAACAATGTCCTGAAATATCGAGCTTGTTCCACGCGCATTGTCTGCCGCTATTGCCACCATTCCGGATCCCCGACTATTATGCCTTGCGGATCGCCAGTAAGATTGGTGTCTCTCGTTATCGACCTCATGTCGGTGAGGCATGGTGCCTCTCCATCTTTTCAATCTCAGCAAATAGGGCTTTGAAAACTTCCGAACCTCGATTGTCACTTACTGTCTCGGTGGCGGCCAAGCGTCAAAGTCATAGTCTCTTTGGAACAATGGTGTCTCGTTGGAATAACAGGATCGGAGTTTATGGAAGCGCTCTCGATCTCTAGGCGATTCTTCGGGAGGTCGGTACCTCCGGAGAGAAGGGAAATGATTCTACAAAAGGATCATCACGGGCAATCTGGAATTGTTCAATGACAATTGGTGCTCGTGAAGTCCTCTCGAGGAGTCAAACCCGCCGCAACTTGGGGAGCTGCGCGATGGACTCTGTTTTGGTGTGTGGTCTGTTGTGAAGTTGACCCGACTTGCTTTGAGCCTCGGTTGTCTCGAGCGACTTCTTTGGTCTCAACAGGTTTTCCACATGAGTTGGTGGTCCTCGGCCTTATCAGAAGCGTCATCGGACGATGATGAGGTTTCCATGGGTGGCTCATCATCAAAGTTGAATGTTTGGCGAGTAGTCTTGAGGTCAGACTTACTCGTGGTTGGAACATCCTCAGTTGAGTCTTTTGGATCGGCAATAGGGGATGACTCGACTTCAAATTCACCGCCCGAATCCGGAAAAGTTACATCAGGATTATCTTGGGAATCGTGAAGGGCACTTATCTCCTTTTCTGATGGATCAATGATAGCAGGAGGGATGTTCTGTGCTTTAGTCTCTTTACCCCGGGAAGTCTCAACCTCCCGTTGGCCTTCATTACCTCTGCAGTCTCAAGCTGCGGCGAGGCCTGGACATCCCCTTCGACGGTGTTTTGTCTTGGGGTCTTTCTCGAGGTGGCATCCACCGGAGTCTCAACTCCATGGATTGCACTTTCCCGCCCAGTGTTAACTCCCGGGCGTTTCTTCATGTGCCTCGATTGCATCAGCGGTGTCATTGCTCGCAGAGCGATTGGCACTTCAGTGAGGCATCTTAATCGCTATCGAGCCTCTTGGTGACAACTTGTTGTGTATCCGATTGTTGTTCCTTCTCCACTTCACCTCCGAGATTCGTTTGTGGAGTCACTGCAGCATCCTCCGACCTTGCTGTGATGTGGAGGAATTTCCCCTCGGTGGCTCTCCAGGCGAGTGACTTGGAATGGGGTCACTCGTCTCGGACTCGGTTGTTCCCATTGAGTATTCGGCCGTTGGGGCGGTGGTAAGACACCTTCATTAGGGGTTGGCTCGATTGGGGTCCCCACAATCCCGGTTTCATCGCCATTTCCTTAATACCTTCCTCCGAATGAGTGGGGAAGTGGTGGCGCGACAATAGTGGAAATATCGCACTACTCCCATGGGATCAATCTCCAGCTGTGATGTGGAGGACTTCCCTGGTCCCTCCATCATCCTTTGCTCATGTAGGATTCTGGATTCTTGCATTTCTTGTTGCATTTGCAACTCTTCGCAAGCGGCAGCAGCAGGTTCGATCCTCTTCAGCCTCGATGGACGCAAGGTGAGGATGTGTATGATCGTGGTTCGGTAAAGGGACAAATCGGCCTTTTCACGAGCCTCAACTTTCTCTGCGCGATCTCTCCTTCTCCTTGTCTTGAAGATGCAAGATATCGTGCGATTTTCTTCATCCGATCTTGGACCACATTGGTCAATCGAGAAAGTTCAACAGTTCCTCTTCTTCTTCAATAAATTCGGGTCTTTGGAACTGTTCCCTGGATCGACTCAGCTTCCATTTCCTCCATTCTCGTAGTTGATTTTGAATGTATGGGTATGGTGGGGATAGGATCATCACATCGTCATTGTCATCATCTTCCTGCTGTCCTTCTTGCTCATGGATTGAGGGTAGCAAACTTTGCTGCTCGACATTTTCAGTAGCCTCTATTACAGGCGGAGACACAACCCTTTCAATAGGTAATTCAGTTATCTCAGCCATTCCTTGTTCCTCAGTTGTTCTGTCTATAGCTGGGTTTTCGAGTTGCCTCTGCTGATCGGCCTCAGCAGACTTGGCCGTTTCATCAATAACTTCCGGAGACTCTACTTGTCCAGCAGTCTCGGGTCTCTTTTCCAGCTGAGTAGCAGACTCAACGGTCTTCTCAAGCTCGGAGAGTTTGGAAAGTCTTCTTCTTCTTTTTGTTTTCATCAGAGGAACATCTGGTTCCACTTCCTCTGGTTCGTTGAAGGTAAGAGCCTTAGAAGTTGTCTTAGAGGCAGCTGTCTTTCTTGTTGTGGCAGTCTTCTTCTTCTTGATTCTTGAAGAAGGGATTAATGGTTCCTTCTCCATCGGGCTGCAGGGCGGGAGACACACTGAGGCTGCGGGGGCGGTGACTCAGTGCAGGGGCGAGTGCGATTTCTTTTTCTTTCTGCGCAGGGTAGCGTCTTCTTGGCGGTGCGGGGAGTTCTTCTTCTTCTTTGGAGGAGAGGAGACAAGCTGTATCTTCAGGGTGGTGATTCCCCCTCACTCGTATCGACCCTCTTAGCGTAAGCTCTCTTTCTTGTAGGAGAGGTTTGATCGAAACATCCTCTTGTTTACATGGAACGCCTTTCCATGTCGAACAGGAACTCCTTTTGCTTCCATCATCCGGCCAATCACCAGGCCGTATCCCAGGGAACCTCCAAACGTACCATCCTCCTTGAAGGATTTATTCCCAACATTCTGGCAGAGTCTGTTGTATACAAACTCAGCCTAGATCACCTTCTTTTCTTCAATGATCGCAGCCATTACGATCAATTTAGCTTTGGACAACTGGTCAAAGCTGCCAAATTTGATGTCTATGCATTTGGCAACAATGTCCGACAATTTGTGGTAGTCCTCTTTTAGCAGCTTCTTGTTAGCTGTATAGACCACTTTTCAAGACAGTCGAGACTTGGCTACTTCCTTCCAAGCAGTGACCATGTCAATATCACCTCATAAATCTCCGGCACTCTTCCGCGGCAACAAGCAGTGTTCTACCAGATCCTTGGCAGTAATGGTGAACTCTTTTCCATGAACAGAGGACTTGATGCCCTCATCGTGAACTTCAGCGTTCACGTAGAACTGTGTGACCTCTTCCACGTAGGTCATTGGAAACTCCATCGTCAAAAATGGTTTTAATCCAGATTTTTCTAGCTTCTGTGCTATCTTCTTCACAAGGGTGTCGTCGGACCCCTATTTAAGCATGTCGTCGAAATCCATAGTAGACCCAGTGTGGATTTGCTTTCCCAGCTTGACGAAATCATGAGTAGATGCCATTTCTAGATGTTTTACCGAACAAAACTTAGAAAATGAACTTGAGAATTTGTAGGGTTTTTGAGAGAAATTTTCTTTCTTTTGCCTTTGAGAGAGATGAACAATTTTGGTAAAGTGAGAGAAAATCAGACGAAATGGTTTAAGAATGAGTCATGAAAGGACGTGCAGGTGGTTTTTGAAATTTTGATCAAAATCAACGGCTTAGATTTTGCACGCCGATTAACCTTTAATCTCTCGCATTTAATGCGGCAACATTTATATCCAATCATAGGCTTTGTGTGCAGCTTTTGACTGTACACGTGATAATTATGCTGACGTCATTCTTAAAAACATTCCCGCTTAGTAAAAATTTGCGTTTTGTCACTTTGCTCATAAATGACTCAAACTTATTCCTTAGCCGATTTAACTCTTCTTTCTTTGCACATAAATACTCGATTTGTCATCTAACTCGTCGGTGATTCTCCGATACGACCTGATTCTTTTAGTGATTTAAGGGTTCGACTCTTTTTCATCTTTTCGTGTTTCATCTCTTTTCTTTTAGTATCATGACTCAATTAACCCCAATTCATTTTGAGTTCTTCAAATCTTGATTCACATAATGGTTTTGTGAATATGTCACCTAATTGCTTATCGGTTGAGATATATTCAAGGTGATGTCCTTCTTTTCAACATGATCTCTTATGAAGTGATATCGACATCAATGTGCTTTGTTCTTGAATGCAACACAGGATTTTGAGTAATTGCAATTGCACTTGTGTTATCACACATAATTGGAATTTCCTTTTCCTCAACCTCATAGTCTCTCATTGCTTTGTCCATAAGACTTGGGCAACTTGTTTGCCAGCCTATGTATTCTTCGATTGTGGAGGTGGCTATTGAATTTTGCTTCTTGCTAAACCAGGAAAATTAGCCTATTTCTCGAGCATTTGACATGTGCACGAGGTACGTTTCTGTCAACTCTACATCCAAAGATAGTCGAGTCGAATAACCAATTAGCTTGAATCCACCTTCCTTAGGATACCATAAGCCAACTTCTTGGCTTCCTTTCAAATATCTCAAGATTCTCTTTATTTGATCATGTGGCTTTCTTTTGGAGCGATTGAAATCTTGCACATACACCTACAAACAAATGTGATGTCTAGCCTACTGGCTTTGTGAGATAGAGCAATGATCCAATAAGTGCTCGTATCTTGTTTGATCTACGAGGCTTGCCATCCATCCATGTCCATTTTGGTGATGTATTCATTGGTATTTTTCTGAGAAGACTTCTCCTCCATACCAAACTTCTTCATTAAATCTCTGGTGTATTTTGTTTGACTTATGAAGGTTCCATCCTTAATTTGTTTCACTTGGAGTCAAGGAAGAATGTCAGCTCTCCCATCATGCTCATTTCAAATTTGCTTTGCATGAGAATTTGAGAATTTATTACACAACTCTTTATTTGTGGATCCAAAGATGATGTCATCCACATATATTTGAACAAGCAGTATACTCTTCCCATCTTGAATTCTGAAGAGCGTTCTATCCACTTTGCCTTTTGTGAATCCATTTTCGGTTAGGAATGCACTTTTTACATCCATTTGATATACAATGAAATCCTTGTGAGCTGCATAGGCAAGAAACATCCTTATAGCTTCCAATCTTGCTACAGGGGCAAATGTTTCATCAAAATCTATCCCTTCTTCTTGGCAATATCCTTTGGCTACTAACCTTGCTTTGTTTCTTACCACAGAACCTTCCTCGTTCATCTTATTTCTGAACACCCATTTGGTGCCAATAACATTTTGATGTATGGGTCTTTGCACTAATTCCCATACTTTATTTCTTTCAAACTGATTTAGCTCTTCTTGCATGGCTTGAATCCAATGTGTGTCATCCAATGCTTGTGACACATCTTTTGGCTCTATTTGTGAGATGAAGCAAGTGAACATTGCTTCTTGTTGAGTTCTGGATCTAGTTTTTACACCTTCTCTTACATCTCCAATGATTAGTTCTGGTGGATGGTCTCTCAGCCATCTTACATCAGGTTGGAGTAAGTTAGTGGATTGATCGTCTTGCGGTTTGTGTTATTTTGATCGGCTCCTCATCATCACTTAGGCTGCCGCAGATTTTCATTTGTCTTTGAGACTCGACTATCTCATCTTCATCTGGACTTATAACTTCAGCTTCAACATAGGGACTCTTCTGCATGGTTGGTTGATTCAGCTTATCAGCTGACTCTTCAATGTTTTCTCCATTTACATTTGGTTCATCAAATACCACATGGATGGATTCTTCTGTAACCATTGTCCTCTTGTTGAGCACTCTGTGGGCTTTGCTTCCAGCTGAGTATCCTAAGAAGATACCTTCATCAGCTTTAGCATCAAAAGCCTTTAAATTATCTTTGCCATTGTTATGGATGAAGCATTTGCATCCAAATATTCTAAAATATGCAACATTTGGCTTTCTCCCTGTCCAAATTTCATAGGGAGTCTTTGTCAGCTGTCTGTTTATCATGCATCTATTTTGAGTATAGCATGTTGTGTTTATTGCTTCAGCCCAAAATCTTTTAGGCAGCCCTGCTTCAGCTAACATGGTCCTTGCTGCTTCTTTGAGAGTTCTATTCCTTCTTTTCGCAACTCCATTCGATGTGGAGTCCTTGTCGCAGATAATTCATAACCAATACCATTTTCAATACAATACTGAGTTATTATACCATTGACAAACTCAGTTCCTCTGTCAGATCTTATTTTGATAATGGTTTGACTCTTCTCATTTTGTATTCTCTTCATCAGTTGTGGTAGTTTTTGCAGAGTTTCTTTCTTCTTACACATGAATATTGTCCATGTATATCTTGAGTAGTCATCTACTACCACCAATGTGTATTTCTTCCCACTTATCTTTGGTGGTTCAATGGACCAAATAGATCCATATGTAGCGGTCAATATTCTTGTTGAAGATGGACATGTCTTTTCTTTGAATGATGATTTGATCTGTTTTCCCATCCGCATGCATCACATATACTTTCCTTCTTGTATCGAGTCCGAAGTCCTTCCACAAGATTACTTCTTGCAAGTTTGTTAATAGTTTTGAAATTGGGTGACTCGGCTTCTTGTGCCTGACCCAACTTGATTGATTGTGCTCTTTGCTAGCAGACAAGTGCTTGGTGTTGCGAGTTGACCAATCTACCACATACATGTTCTTTTTTCGCATCCTTGCAACACTATTTCATTAGTTTCAAAGATCTTGATTAGGCATACACCCATATGAATCCAACATTGTAGCCTTTTGTCACAGTTGACTTATGCTTAGCAAGTTGAAGTTGAGGCCTTGAACATATGCAACATCTGTAACTTCTAATCCATTTTTCTTGATGGATCCAATGCCTATTATTACTCCTGGAACAGCCACTATCCATGTACCAGGTTCCTTGGCACTCAGCTGCTCCTTGAACCTGCAATCAAGGAAATTAGGTTTTAGGTACCCATACTTGTCTGGGTCCTGAGGGGTTAGTATTGTAAGATGATCCAACCAACCTATAGCCAAATAATTTGACTCTAAGGGGTTGCCATCTATCAGTGCCATAATCATAATTAATTTTGGCAAATTGTTTGGGGGTTCTAGGTTCATACAGCTGTCTCTTTTATCTGTATGCCTGTGTATGTGTTTTAGCAACTGCCTTCTTTGGGTAGTTGTGATATCTCTGAGTGTAGTGCCTAGGTGCATATGTGTGCTGATGATAGCTCTTATGCCTTTGGAATGGCCTTTGCCGAGTTCTAGGCCTTTGCCACTTAGACTTATATTCCATAGGTCTTTGCTAATAGTTCACATTATTCCAATCAGCTTGACTTGGGTATTTTCTACCATTCCCATCATATGTGTTTCTTTTATATAATTTCTGGGGCTTTTCGTAGCTCTATTTCTTCTTTCTGAGTATCTCCTGTTTGGAGTTTCTTTGAGGAACTCGCCGGATTTCTTCTCTGTTTGTCCTCTCAAGTATACTCAATGGTTGTTTTCCTTTTCCTTTATAACCAAGGCCGTTTGCTTGTGATTGTGCTTTGGAATAAATGTGTGTGCATCATTTGGAGTTTTGGATTTTAGAGATACTTCATTGCTTGAAGATCCTTTTCCAAAATCACTTTTGGAACTTGACATATCATAGAGGAATTAAATCCTAAGCTGTCTTGTCTCCACATTCTCTTTGACTCATAAGAAGATCATCCAATGATTTGGATGCCTTAGTGAATGAGGCTATCACATTTTGAGGTCATTCTCCCTCTTTTCTATAGCAGCTATCTCTCGATATTAACTTAGCATTTTCAGCCTTTAGACTTTTATTCTCATCGCCTATTTGACTTAGAGTACTCGGCTCCTTAGTCATTTGTGAGTTTTCGCTCTTAGTAGGTTGTTTTCCTCATTTAGTAGTGTGTGTGAGGATTTAATATGTTCAAAATCTTTCATCATTTTGCCTAATGAATCATAAAGATCGAGTGGGTGATGAAGTGTGTATGTCACAATCACTATCACTAGTATCTCGAGTGTGATGAGTTAGAATGTACCTCATCTTCTTGGTCAGGTTGGTTTTGTTCTTTAGCCATTAGACGGATCAAGGCTTCTTCTTCGTGAGTCACTTGAGTAGTCGGCTTCACTACTCTCCGAGTCTGCTTTGTGTCTTTTGACTTGGATCGTGTTAGCCTCTGCAGCCAACATTGCCTTTCTCTTTTCCTCGTCTTTCTTTCCTCAAGACTTTTCTTTCCTCTTCATTCTTGTATTTGTTGACTACAGGATATGGGCATTCAATGGCATAGTGACCAGGTTTACTGCAGTTCCAAAGATAGATTTTCAACTTTTTGATCGATTCTTTCCATCCTTGGATTGTCGGCTCTTTGATATTCAACTTTTTGATGCTCGCTCTCTTGGGTGGTCTTTCTTCCTTGACTTGGAGGGGCCGAGTGTCTTCTCGGAGGATTCACCTTTGCTTCTTTTGTAATTCTTATTGAAGAACTTGTTAAACCTTTTAACCATCAGTGCGATCTCCTCTTGGTCAATGACGTCTTTGACCTCAGCTCTTTTGCCATCTTTGACAATTAGAGCAGCTGTTTTGGGCACAACTGTCTCTTCTTGGTCTTTTCTTCTCAGCTCAAATTTGTAGGCTTTGAGATCTGAGAATAGCTCATGGTTGGATGTTTTTGATAGGTCCATGGAATATCTCATGGCCATGACCTTCATATCCCACTCAGTTGGGAGACTTCTTAGAATCTTCATACACATTTCCTTTTGTGTATATTTCCTTTTGTGTAAATTCGTAGGCTTTTGTGTATATTCTTTTCCAAGTACTAAAACAAGCTTTGAAAAATTTGGAGATCTAGTTCAGTAACCAGTGCGGAAGGCTCAATGAACCAACCGCTCTGATACCACTTGTAGGTCCCAAGGGGTGTGAGTGTAAGGTTTTGAATGGGGGGTTGAATAAACCTTACCAACTTTTTGATTTAGTCCTTTTAAAATGTTCAGAGTTAATACTTCACAGCTGAGTCCTTGATGGACAGCTAAGTTAGTTAATCCAGAGTTAGTCACCCAACGAGACTCAATCGTTGTTGATAGAATAACTCAGCGGTTTTGACTAAAGACTTAACTCGACTGTGATATGTTTTCAGCGGAAGACTTAACACCCTTGAATTTGGTTAAGTTTGTTTTAATACTTGGTTTTAGCACTTAGTTAATTATCAATTGGATAGCAAATATGTTAGCAGATATGAAAGTAATATGCAGAATTTAAAGTGCTGAAATGTAAATGACACAATAAGTTTTTATAGAGGTTCGAAGATGGGGTAATTCTTCTTACTCTCTTCTCCAACTCCCGGAGGAATCCACTAAGTATTGATCAAGATACAAAGTGGTTAACAGTCCCGGATACAAGTCTTGATCACACAAGGTGACTTGATCCTTTGGGACTCATCTGAGATGCCTTGGTCACACAAGCTGGCTTCTCGTGACGACTCGAGCCTTCATCACAGGGCAGTGGCCTTGCTACTACAGCCCACTTGCTCAAGCTCCTTGGATTTGATCACGAAGCCCTCCAAAAACTTGAGACTGGTTCGACCTTGAACCTTCCTACAATCCTCCGTGGAATGTAGACCCCTTGATTCTTCAAATTGTTTCCTCTTCAACTGATTGAAGTTGTCTTTCCTTCACAGGTGAGTGTTGGATTGATTTCCTTCGTCATGTAGGCTTGAGGATTGATCTTGAATGACTTGAGAATATTTTTTGTTACAGTTCAAATGTTATCTTGAATGTTCGTGGTTTAGGTTGTCAAGGGTAACCTCTTCTCAAATAAGCTCCTCAGCCTTTTATAGTGTTCTTTTGAAAATTTGCCCGTTGAAGAGATAGGCTTAATTTCAAAAGACAATTGTGGTCGTTGGTTGTCTTGTTACAGTCCTTGGAATTTACGTTTCCTCGTATGAATGATTCTTCAGCTTTTCAGAGTTCTGACACGGTGCAGTGCTTCCCATTGGTTTATTCCTTTTGCATGCTTCTGGGACTGAGCACTTCAAGAAGGTAGTATGGAGGTATTACTTGTTTAAGTAATTCTCTTGATTTGGCAAATGGATCTCTTTTCGATTATCTCGACTTGATCGCATTTTCTTAATTTCCCCGGATGACTTCGAGTCAGCTTCCAATCATTGGATGACTCTTCTGTCACTTCAACTTGAAACATGGCTATCTTGAGTTGACTTGACTGATACTTCACTCAGTTGCATCTTAGTTGTACCTTCAGTCGAATTCCTGTCTTCTCTTCTTTGCCACACTCACCGCCTCGCAATGAGTCTTCCTTCAAGTCTCCGTTGTCTTCTTGCATGTTCAGGCATAGTGACTTGACTCACTCGACCACCCTATCTAATACACTGCAATTTACAACAAAAATGGGGTGCCAACTTTCTATTCTAAGTTTTACATGGCATTCGTCAAAATCTAAAAATAATTTCCCAACAAGAAGTGTGTGAGGACACTTGTGAAAACACTTGACCAGAAAACTTTTGACGTTTTAAATCAGACTTTAGCTTATAGCAGTATGGTATAATATGGCTAGGTTTATAGCAGTAATGACAGACATAATGTCTTTTTCTTTTCTGCGGCTTTTCATTAGAACAAGAGGGATCATCAATAAAAGAGTTTGAAGCCTCAAAGTTTTCAGATCCTTTTACAAAAGTAGGAGTTTTGTATCCCAAGCCATCTTTCTCTGTATTTCCTAGAGCTAGGATTTCGTCAAGTTTAGCTTTGCCAGAATTAAACTTTTTCAATGTTTCAAGAGATTTTTCAAGTTCAGATTTTACCTTTTCTAATTCCTCATCTTTTCTGATTAGTATGATTTCCAGTCATGTCAGAGAATTTTTCTGCTCCTCGTTCTCCTTTGTAAGTTTTTCATTCACCTTTGTCAGACATCCGATGTGTTCAACACGTTTTTCCCAATCGTGGTATAGTTCTTGATAAGCATCCATAATGTCTGTTCTTCATTATCGAGTCCTTAGCCGGATATCTGTTTCAACTAGAGAGGTTGATGTTAAGCAAAACGTATTTGAAGGGTTAGAAAAAGTATACCTGTTAGGTGTTGGAATGTCTCGAGCAACACCTCGAGTGACACCCAATGGATTGATTTGCAGCGCCTTTTTCTCATTGATGATTGTCATGAGAGCGTATTTTCATCATTCTGACTTGAGTTTTCTTCCTCTCGACTCATCATCGCTCAAAGTAACACTCAAATTCATACCCTTTACGTAAAGTATTTGCACATTCATTGGCATAGTGCCCAAAACCGGTGTATGCTCTACATCGACCTTATCAATATCAAATTGATTCCCGATTTTATCTTGGTTTCTATCGGGCATATTTCTTTGAGGGTATTTAGGAGCATTAGGTTTAAAAGGTTTGTTGATTTTGGATAAAGGCGAGTTTTGCTTTTGTTTTTCATAATCCTTGAATTTTTTAGCAAACATAGCCATAGATTCCTCACCTAATTGATTCCTCAACCTCTTTAGTTAATTGAGCTAATTCACTAGTTTCATTGGGTATTACCTGTAGAGCAATGCTTTTCCCTTTTGACCTCCTTTTGTCGACAAAATTGAGTTCCCAAGTTTTGAGGATTCCAGCTAACTCATCAAGTCGTAATGTTGCAATGTTTGGTAATTCTTCAACCGCAAAGAATCTTAATATCAAACCTTTCGGGTGGAACGATCATCTTGCTTACTAACCTTGAATTTGAGATCGGCTCACCCGGATATTGAGATTCATTGGCGATGTCATAGAGTCGTCCATGGTAAGATATAATATATTCATCTTCCTCCATCTTCAAATTTTCAAACCTAATCGGTGTGTCGTAACTTGGAGAGATGAACACTTGCGTAACCTTCACAATGTTTTTGGTAGAGCCTCCCATGCATCCTAAAGTGCAAAGATAGTTGCAGATGATTTTAAACATGTTGAAATCCATCGCACAAAAATCGTATTGAGAGCTTTCAATTGTAGTTCGCAAGTTGAATATCTTCATTGGACCAACTTATTTCATCCTCGATTTATGTAATCGCCATCGACATCTATGATTTTGGAGGAGTCCATCCAACTAGAGAATCGCCAGGCTTTCTCATCAATTGATTTTATAAAAGCCCGCATCTTGATCTTCCAAATCGAGTAGTTAGATCCATCGAACATAGGTGGATGAAACATAGCTGAAACTTGACTATCCATTGCTTGCTCGAACTTAAGATCAACACTTAGTGAAGTCAAGTGTTGGCTCGATACCAATTGAAAGAATTTAAGGTCCCAAAATTTCTCGAGAATAAAGTGTTGTTACAAGTGCGGTAAGAACACTTGTACCAACTCATGATGGATAAAAGTAAAACACGAGATAAAATTTGTCTACAAGTATAAAAATACTTGTAAACGTGTCGAAGAGGGCGAAATATATTCACTAGTTGAAGTATCGTTTACGTAACTCAATCGAATGACTCAACTAGTACTAAATCTATCAAAACTCCTTTCTATGAGTAGCTCATACTTTGTAACACAATTCGTCCAAAAAGAAAGAATATGAACTATTCGTAACTTCTAAACAAACAATAGATGGACGAAAATAGAGAAACAAAGATGCTCGATCTTCAGGTGTTGATTGGTACTTGCAAAGACTTTCTTCAACACTCTGAACTGTGTAGTATATCAGACTTTATTTCTCTCTTGCACTCGATCTCTCTAAGATATAAGCTCTCTCAGTTGTAATTCTGCGTGCTGAATTATGTGGGAATCGTCCTCCTTATATAGGCAATCCATTGAAGAGTTTGAGTCCCTATAAAACAAAGAAGAAAGAAACATAGTGGAAATAGGATTCCTAATCATATAAGGACTAGAACTCTTTTAAACACATCCCTACAAAATCGATCCTTTCATATCCATCTAAAACACAAGAATCCAGTTTTAATAAAATCCTTTTCTAAATCAACTTCCTTTATTTAATAAATCCTAATTCAAGAAATAACCAAGAAAGGCAAAACACTTAAATTTGAAATTTTCAAAAATAAAGAAAAATATTAATTTTAAAAACATTTTAATTAACAGACACATAAAAGTTCATTTCATATTCAAAAATTTGAGGAGAATAAATGATCATAAGACTCTGAGAATTTTGGAAGGCAAACATCGAAAAGATGATCAAGAATAAAAAAATCAAGATTTTCCATAAAATAGGATTCCCAAAAATATAAAAATAGAATCCTACAAATCAATGACACTCCTAACCAAAGATATAGATAATTAGGAGCAAAATCTATTCAAATCTTCCGAGTCCTTCAAACCGTGTATAACCCACCAATCATTATCCATCAAGATTTTCAAGATTTTGGGAATGAAAAATATTACTCTCAGATTACATATGGAAACCAAATCTCAGCAAAGAATCCAAAATCACCAGGACATGCAAAACCTAATATGCCTAATGCAAAAAAAAAAACACACACACACAAGAGGTGAAAAGTCTTTGACGCAAAGAATGGATATAGGTTCAAATGTCATCCCATTTTAGTCACACTGTCATTTAGCCGATTCAATGAATCGCAATCCGAAATCCGACTTATCAAAATTTTCGAGTTTTCTTCAATTTTTCCAAGTCTCATGAGGGAGTTAACCAAAAGGGAGCTTTCACTCAAATGCCAAAGGTAGCTCTTTTCACATGATCATGCCTTTTTTAGACAGCAGTACGCTTGAAGAAATTGGTCACAAGGAATAGCTTCACACAATGAGTTGGTAGCATTTTCCTAGAAGGCCTCCAAGCATGATCAAGACTATGTGTTTAGTACGAGAGTGTTGGGCAGGATTTTTTGAAATATCAATCGCACTCATATTATCACAATAAATGGTTAAAATATCACAATGGAAATCATTTTGTTTTCTATTGAATCGATCAAAATCTTCATCCAAAGAATTATTCCGAAAATCATTTTTCAAAGCATCAAACACATTTTTAGGCTCAGAAAAAGTGACACAACAAGAAGTTCTTACCATTGAACAAGTAGAAAACAAACACACTAGTCTTCCCATATCTCGATAGTTTACCCTTTCTTTCCTTCTAGTTTTTATGCCTTCAGATACATCACCTATGACTTGAGAGATTGGATGATTCATTTGAATTCTGTTTGGGGGATCTCGTCTTTCATTGGTGATTAAATCATGTCCTTCCAAATTTGTTTCAACTAGTTCGCAGATCGTAGTCGACTCATTTGCAAAGATACACGGATGTGGGCTCAGATGCCGTCACATTTGGTTCTACATTTGAGACAATTGTGGATGGGGCTTCAGTCACATTCTCAGTTACATCTGTGCTTACATCCACCACAGGTGCAGTCTCAACAAATTCGAGCAGATCTCCAATATTGTATTCTTCACTCTTACCTGCAAGACTAGAAAGATCATTGAATACAATATTTACAGATTCCACTACCGTCTTTGTCCGAAGATTATAAACTCGATATGCATGGCTATTTGAAGAGTAGCCTAAGAAAAGACTTTTTTCACCCTTTGATCCAAATTGAGCAATGTTATCTCGATCATTCAGAATATAGCAAATACAACCAAAGTCATGAAAATATTTGAGGTTTGGCTTTTTTCCCAAAAGTATTTCATAAGCAAACTTCCAGGCCTCAAATATACACGATTGGCAATATGACATGCAGTATTTAGAGCTTCCGCCCAAAAACCTTTTGAAAGCCTTTTAGAACTCAACATGACACAGGATGTCTCATGCAATGTATGATTTCTTCTCTCTGCCACTCCATTATATTGTGGAGTTTTAGGTACGAAAAATTCATGAGAAATCCTCTTTCTATCACAGAAAGACGAGAAAGAAGAGTTCGCAAATTCATTACCATGGTTCGACCTAATTCTAATAACTGTAAGCCTATACAGATTAACAACTCTTCTATGCCAACTTCTAAAAACTTCAAATGTTTCAGATTTCTCACGTAAAAAATAGATCCAAGTAAAATATGAAAAATCATCAACAATCACAAAAAAAAAATTCCTTCCACCAATACTTTCAACTTCAACTGGACCCACAATGTCCATATGAAGCAATTCAAAACACCGTGTGGTATTGAAATGAGATAACATTTGGTGTGACACTCTTCATTGTTCACTCTTTTGACAACTTCCACATACATTAGTGGTAAACCACGAACAACCTCAAATTTTACAAGATCCCTCATTCTCTTAAATCTTAGATGACCTAATTTTTGGTGCCATAGGTCAGATTCATCTGTGTGTGCAGTGTGACACATTTTTTTATTAACAAACTGATAGCAGTTATCAAATGATCTTAAACCAGCAAGAATACACATGTTAGATTCATTAAAAACCTCACAAGAATTTTTTTTGAATTTAACATAGAGATTATCATCACACAATTGGCTAACACTAAAGAGATTAGCATTTAGACCATCCACATGCAATACATTCTGTAGCCTAGGTAGGACATCAACATTCAAAGTCCCCTTTCCAACAATTTTTCCTTTACCTCCACCTCCATAGATCACATTACCACCATCATGCTTCACATATTCAGTCTTACTCCAAAGTACATGTCATGTGTTGTGAACACCCGCTATCAAAGTACCAAGATCCTGCAATGTTAGATCTCAATGAAGTATATATAACATGACATTTAACACCAGATTTCTTAACCCAGGCAGATTTGGAAAAATTTGAAATGTGATTACGAGGATGTCATAACATTTCGGATGACATCCGACATCACGAGAATTTTTGTTCGCCAAATCGATTTCCTTTGTAACAAAATGGCCTAATGTGTCTAGGAGCATGACAATAGTAACAAATAAAATGGCGTTTACGAGGTTTAGACTTCTGTGAAAAACTCTTCTTATTGTTGGAGGAATCTGAAGATTCTCTTTGTTCTTTTGCTTTAACAAATACATGAGTTTTATAACCAAGGCCAACTTTATCATCACTACCCAAAGAAAGTATATCATCCAGTTTTGCTTTCCCAGAATTAAGCTTCTTCATGGTTTCAAGAGAATCTTCAAGTTTTACCTTTTCGAAGTCAAGATCCTTCTTAGTAAGGGCAGCCTCTAGCCTGGTAATTACTTCCTTCTGTTCATCATTTTCCTTCTTGAGTCGATCATTCTCTTTTCTGATGATTTTATTCAGTTTAATCCTCTTCAGCCAATCTTTATACAACTTCCTGTACGTGTCTTCCAAACTTTCACCATCTGAATCGTCATCCTATTCAATATCATCAAGAGCAGAAGTAGAATTGAAACAAAAAAGGTCAGAAACAGTTAAGATTTTCTGTTCTTCAGATGTGACCTTAGATGTAATCAGAGAAGGTGTGATCACATCTCGGGCCACACCTCTGGAAACACCTGAAGGATTAATTTGGAAAGACTTTCGATCTTTCACCAATATGGTCAGAATCTTGTGATCTTCTTTCTGGACAACGTTCTCATCGAGAATCATTGTCACTTAAGGTGACACTCAAACTCATTCCCTTTTTCACAAAAATATTTGCACATTTTTCAACATGATGACCATATCCGCAACAAGCCCTACATCTATGTAGAATCAAGAGCTTTTTTATCAAACTTTTTTCGATTTTCAATCGAGGGACGAAAAGTAGGGACACTAGGAATTTCCATGCTAACAAACATACAGGATCAACACTTAGTGTCGTCAAGTGTAGTCTCTTGATACCAATTGAAAGAATTATAGCACAGATATTTACCAAAATCGCAGAGTAAGGATGTGATTGGATATATGATCACATTCACAATCACATGCAGCGGAATTTTGAAAACAGAAACAAGACACAATATATAAAAATTATCTACAAGCCAACTAGCTTGTAGATGTGTCAATATGGCGAAACTTTACGCTAGTAAAATCGTTTGATTCCGTATACAAAAATACAAAAACCAACTAGTAGAAAATCAATGAAAACTCCTATCTAGAGTAGATTTGATCTATGTAATTCAACTCATCCAACAATAGACATGTGTGGACTTCGTTAATCATAATACAAAAACAATGGATGAAAAACCTAACAAACACAACTGCAGGGCTGAATGTGATCTTAGATATAGTCACATTCGATATCGCATCCAGGGCAGCGAGACTCCTTGTGCTTGTATGACTCTTAACCCTCTCAAGACTCTTGTATCTCTGGTATATTTCTTGTGTATTCATTATGGACGTCCTCTTCTCTTTATATAGGCGTCCAAACCCTTCAAGAGATCTAATACACAAGGAAAGAAGATATATACAAATATATGACAAGTAAATCACTTATGTTAGGAAACAAGATAACAATCAAGAATCCTAATATATCAATACCATATCAATATGATTTCTTTCCAAGTCTAAAAAGTCCTAAACATCCCATAAGTCTATAAAGGCAAAACAAATCAAAATCTAATCTTTATAATTTTGGAAATCATTTTAGGCGATCAAAAATCGCCCTAACAGTATTTAAATAAGAAAAGTGGATAGAGCAGTGAAAAATAGTAGGTCGGTTGTTTATTTCTTTAGCTCAGTTAATAATAAAATACTCTCTTAAATGATTATATACATAGATTGTGAACATTTTGTTCAGTTATAAATGAGTGTATTTATAAGAGAACAATTTCTTTCTCATTAATACAAGTTGGGTCAATAGGCTAAGGTATATTCTAATCATCAACTGCAAGGTAGCTCAACTAACTCCTTGGTTTTAAGGAAATTTAGTCTGATAAGTTGGCTTATTTTAGAATTACTCCATCACGTTGTACTCAAAATTTGATCATAGTCCAAAATATTTTCAATTTGTACACATTTGGTCCAATTTTTGCTGGAGAAATCTAATTTGACCGGCAATTCTTGATGTGCATGGCTTCTGAAGAGGCATGAATCGCTGACATATGTAAATAATTTGGGGATTTTTTGCCATTTGGCTGCTAAATCCATTTGGACGATGATGTGCAAATTAATTGAATAAAATGTCATGTATGCCAAATTAAATAAAGGATATTGTAGTTAATAAATAAAAGAAAAAATATAAACCAATTCAAAAAATTCACGTATATTTTATAATACTTATTTTTAAAATACTAGAAAATCAAGGGATAAGGACACAATTACCCTACATTGTCCTTAAAATCCTTCACAATACGCTGTCGTCTTTTTCTCTTCCTCCAAATGTGCTCCTCCTTCTTTTTTCCTACAAATAAGTTTATCATTGTTTTTCTCCTTTTTTTTTCATTGCAACACGCTTAAATTTATGTTGCAATTATGTTGCTCCTAATTTTCTCATGTTTTCTTCACTCCCAAGACGCTCAAACTTATACAATAGCTCTTAACTAGAAATTAATAGATCTCAAAAACATTGCCAGCAAAATAGCGGAGAAGAAGAAAATATCAATGTAATCCACACCAATGATTTATGTAACACTTTTGCTGCACTTTATCAATATGTAACACTTATATTTTACAATTTTTAATAAATAAAACTTTTTAAGTATCATATTTTTTATTTCTTTGGTAACACAAATATGTATCACTTTAATTAAACAACACTTTAGGTAACACTATATTTAATTAATTGTTACACTTTTTGACCATATTTGTGCAAAATAAAATTATGTCGCTTTCATTAAATAACACCAATGATTTATTTAGTTAATTGACATCACAAAATAGATGAAGACAAAAGTCACTAAACATAAAAATTGTAGATGCATGTACTCTATTTTTCTTCTTTGAATTTTTGTTTTATTTTTATAAAGTCTTTTGATTTTTCTTTTTAAGTTGTTTTACTATTTTTAATTTTTAAATTTTTATCTAAGAAAATCAATGTCGTCGGTAATCTTTTTTTTTTTTACTTTTTTGGAAACTTTTACCAGCGAAATTGAAATTGTCGGTAATTATTAACCTGTTATAAATTAATTAGTCAATATATTTAGTTTATATGTATTTTAAACTATATTACGTCCTTTAATATATAACTTAATATGAATTTTAATATATATACCATGTAACATAATTTTCAAAACATGTAGTGTTTAATATAATCTTTAATCTTTAATACATAAACTATATAATCTAATCTTTAACACATAAAGTATATAATATAATTTTTAACCTGTTATATAAGTTTTAACCTATAGATATATATAATATAATTTTAAAATGTATATGTATATATATATTAAAAAAAGCAAAAAATGCAATAAAAAATAACTTAGCTTACTGGCAAATTATCACATCCCGTATCAGGTCTTGGGTTCGATGCTCTTTGCAAGAAAAAAATTAAAGACATAGCACTACGAAAAAGTGTTGCATATAAGATTCATATTTTTTTCTAAGTGTTATAGTTAGAAAAAGACTTACAAAATAGTACTACATAAGATTCATATGTAACACTTTAAAAGTATTTTTCAAAGTATTACAAATGAATGACTTAATGTAGCACTTTGAATATATTATTGAGGACAAATTAATAAACCCCCCAAACTATACGCGATTTTCTACATTGCCCCCTAAACTAATTTTTTTTCTACTTAATTCCCTAAACTATATGAAAATTTCTACGGTCCCATCTCTCCTCCCCGACGGTGGAATATTCGGTCGATTCGCCGACGGGTGGAAGAGATGGGACCGTAGAAATTTTGTAGTTTAGGGGTTAGGTAGAAGAAAAATAGTTTAGGAGGTAATGTAAAAATCATGCATAGTTAGGGCTATATTAAAATTTTCTCTAGTAGTTAAATCAACTTTAAAATTTCATTTAATTCTTCCTCAATTTTAGATTTACTAGCTTACCAGGTTCGACTTTTCTCCGTATGCACATGAAATTGTAAATTATGTGTGCCCAAAAATATGTATGCATGCTTATATAATATGTTATAATTTCATTGATTTTGTCAAAATGGTGTTTCAGTTTATTAGGTTCTTGATTGAGGCGCCGTGGGGCACGGGCGAGTCAGGTCGGCCCCTCCTACCCCACGTTAAATAAATTTAAATAGAAAAAATGAATAAAATTTTTTTATTTTTAATATACTTATAAATATTCTTAACAAAAATTATTAAATATATTAAAATAAATAGGGGGCAGGGGGCAGGACAGGTACTCGCGGGTCGTATCGAAATTGTCATCCCTATTCTTGACCATTATTGCTTATACATCGAATAAAAACAGTCATATAGTGGAGATGAATGTCATTTCTATATTTGATTGGTTTTCAAAGCTTGTATTCTTTATTTTGCTTTAAGGAAATGTTTATTTTAGTGTTTAAATATTTTTCAGAGTCAGAGTAATTCGTTTTGAAATCATGCATAATAACTTGTGAAATTATAAAACTATGATTTAATTTAATATTTTATTTGTATACAAATGCACAATAAGTATAAATATAAAAATCTATGAAAATTTTAATTTACCCCCGAACTATACACAATTTTGAAACCAATCCCTAAACTATTTTCTTCTATTTAACCCCCCTAAACTACATAAAATTTTCTACGGAGCCTCTTCTCCTTCCCACCAAAGGAATATTCCCATCGGATCCATGCGAGGAAGATAAAATGGGGACCGTAGAAATTTTCGATATAGTTGAAGGGTTACGAGAAAAAGAATTAGTTTAGGAGGCAATGTATAAAATCGCGTATAGTTTGAGTGGTTTATTAATTTTTCCTCTATATTATTCCAGGCTTCTGTTTGCATTTGTTTCAGATGAATGGGTCAAGTTGGACCAAGCTGCCATGCTTTACTGGAATTAACCCCTGCACCCTTCCCACGTCACGCCACTGAATATTTAGTTTTATGTTTTTTTGCTTTTCATAAGTTGGCATTTATTAGGATCAAATTAGTGGCTTGAACCTCACACGAAACTTATTCAACCTGGTTTAACAAAAATATATTATAATCATTATTATTATTTTTATTATTAGAGATAAAACATTAACTCCCCAAACTATAACGTTTTTTACACTTGTCTATCTAATCCTTTTTTTTTCACTTACTCGTACAAACTTCACATGATTTATACTTTGCTCCCTGAAACTCACCGCCAACGTAATTTTCTTCAAGATTCTGCCACGTGCCCAACTTATGCTATTGTACTATATCATCTAAACTTTAAAGATTTTGCACTTTACTACCTTAGAATAAAAAAATGGATTTATATGTATATATATATATATGGGATGGTTCAAATGGGACACCTTCCTTATATGAGACGGTGGGGATCTATTATAACCGTTGGATTAATCTTTTGGATGATTAAGATTAATCCCATTATTTTAAGCAATTAGTTAATGCAAGAATTTAAAATGGTAATTTATATTATTTTCGAATTATTAATTAAGGACAAATATGTCTTTTATATTTTAGTGTAGAAGGTAGGTATTATTTTACCTTCTTCGGCTCCTAAATTTAAGGAGGAGTTATATCCTTTCAAAATGTGATAAAACACAAAATAATGGCAACAAAAATCTTACCAAATCAAACCCAATAAGCCCAAAAAAAAAACTGCAGACAATTCCTAAATTATAGTGTCATTTTTTCCATAAAATAAATGCAATTCAATACACAGTGAACCAAATATATAGTACATTGAAATATTGGATTTATATACAAAGGAATGTGTCTTAGCCAAGACATGATAATATTAAAGTGAATAAATATTATTTGGAAGGATTAAACACGTTTTTATCGACTTAGTATGTATATTGTATATCATCTTAAATTATTTGGAAGGATTAAACACGTTCTTATTTTTTTGCATAAAATTAATGCACTTCAATACACAAAGTGAAATAAATATATAGTACAAGAAAATTTCGACATTTATACAAAGACAACGCTCTTAACACACAAAGAATGTTAAAGTGATTAAACAAGATTATTTGGAAGGATTAAACACGTTCTTATTGACTTAGTATGTACTATGTATATCATCCCAAATTATTTGGAAGGATTAAACACATTCCAATACAACATTCTAATACTAATTACACAAGAAACCGCACTAATTATACAAAGATTCTAATACTAAATGCGCGCAGAAAAACTGCACTAATTATACATCGTGTTACATTAACATCTCACTAAACACATATAAAATCTATAGTGAGTATACATACATTCTTGCTTTGGTTTTTAGAGGATATATATACATAACCTTTCCACCCAAAACAAAATCAAAACATCTTTTCCTCAAAAAGCAAAGAAACGGCACTAATTATACAACATTCTAATATTAATTACGCAATAAAACGCACTAATTATACAACATTCTAATACTATATTCATCTTCACCTTTCCGACACAACAACCCTTTTTTCGGGTCCCTTCTCCGAAGACCATAGCTTTTTTCCCGCAGCATGCTCTGCTATGACCCGAGTCGGGCTTCCCAAGCTCGTCCTGTCTTTCCATAAACTTTGAATTCTCTTTCCAAACCTCTCCAATGGTATAAACCTCCTTCCAAATCAGAATCGATGCCTTCACCTCATCAATCATGAATTTAATCAAACCCTTTAGCGGCAACCCATTGGAAATTCCACTAAAAACGCCACATATAGCTCAGTCAAAAAAACAAACGAGAAAAAAAATATAAGGAGAAGAAGATACAGGCAAAGATGTAAAGCCCAGCCACCACCATAATCCACTATAGTCACCACCATCAAAGCACCACTTCCTTGTCGTCGGAAAAATTCAAAAATTACCCCAACCCCAAATCATCGATTATAGCCGCTAATGGCTTGACATGGAGAAAGGGAGGGATAAGGGTTGTAATAGAGGACGTGTGAATTTGGTGGAGAGAGGACGATAGGAAGGGATGGGAGAGGACGTGTGATTTTGGTGATTAGGTTAGTAATTAAATCCCTAATTTGTAGGAAAGATTTATGGAAGTTTTGGATATTATATATATTGATTATTTTACCCTTATAATTATCAGTTTAAATCTATAATTTATTTTTTTAATCATTAAATCTACATTGTCACGCCCCAAATGGGACACGACGACGATCCACAACTTAAATACAAATAAACCAACAGTCTAGACCAATATCAACGAAAACCCAAAGAAAAGCAGAGTCAAATAGCGTGGAAATAAAATAACATAGGTACAAATTACAACTTACAGTCCCACAATTATCCGAATTACATCCCCGAAAATCAACTAAAGATAACAACTTAATAGTCAAAGGGTCATACGCCCTTTAGTTACAGACCGGAATGAAAAATAAATAAAAGAGTCCAACAACAATAACAAGAAACGAGTCCATCAACAACAACAACGGTAGTGAGTCCAACAGGGGGAGTACAAGGGCTCAATCCGTAGTCGGTTCAAAGATCTTCAACGAAGTCCTCATCTAAAGATTAGAAAATTGGAGGGGATGAGACAGAAATCTCAGTGGATGGGGTGATCGTGTGCAAGTGTGGCGATACATAGTTAATGCGAGAAAATAGTTATTTGGAAACGATGCATGAATTCACACACAGTCCACAAGCGTCATGATAAAATATATACTTAAATAATATACTTATACAGTTTAGGAAAATAGTTCGTGGTCACACAAGCACTATGTGATTCGGGCAAGACAGAGATAGAATTGCGTTTAATGTAACGCCAATCCTATGCAAGACAAATAATGGTTGCGTATGGATTTGTAGTGCCAACGACCAATGCAATACAAGTAGCGGTTGCGTCACGGTTTGTAGCGCCAACCAAACGGGTCCGATTAACTGGGAATCGTGTGGATCGAGGATGAATGATGATTCCTTCGTTCTTCCTTGTAACTCCCGAGCAAGATGGTCCAAGACCCTGTCACCTTATCGCTCCATAGGCAAAGACAAAATCCACACCTTTGAGCTAGCAAGGCTCGGATTTGTCATAATCATGATTATACCTCAAGTACTACGACCCGCTTCCTTTAGACAAACTCCATCCCTCGATTGCGGGATTAGGACGATAGGGTAGGAAGAGTGGAATAGCGGCCGAGCCGCCGATTCTATCCCAGAAGCGTATCCATTCCGATCGTGAGCTCGACACACCAAGTTGACTTAGGCAGAAAGTAAATACAAGTTCGGGTAGTCAACCAGGCAATCGAGTATTATTGATTCAGGGAAGCAGTTCAGGAAAGTTTTCGAAAAACGTGAGTGGCAATTATGGCGTTGGTGGAGTTATTGGATGAAGACGATTATCGGAAGGATAAGCAATATTCGATATCTTGAAAGATTAGTTGGAACATAAGTCCCGTTATAGATTCAAAATCGCAAGATGAGGAAGTCGCTCCGCGATCGGGTATTAATCGGTCAAGACGATCCGATAAGTAAAGGGGTTTTTGAGAAAATAAAACATTTATTTAATAATTAAAGTCAGAGGGTCCAGGGCTATTTTAGTAAAAGGAAAATAATTTGAATTAGGTTCTTGATAAAAAGAAAATTTACAATTAGCCCCGTTTTGTAAAAACCAATACTTTTGGGTTAAAATTTGAATAATTAAATATCCTGACCTTGAAACATTATGAGGTCAGTTCCTAAATTCTCCAAATTGTTTAGAGATTCAGGTTTTTAAAGTTTTGAGGTCGAGTTTTCATAAAATTCTCACATTGGCCCCAAATTTATTAAAATTGTCATTTCAGGCCTTAAGTTTAAAACAATCGAAACTCACAAACCGGAAGGGCTTTTAATGTGATTCCAGTTGGAAAATGTCACTAAGGTTAGTAGAATATTGGTACAAAAGCAGTTTTTAAAAGAAATAAGTGTAGGTCCCTGAACTTTTGAAAATATCATTTTTGTCCCATTTTGAAATAATTGCCTTTAAGGCTTTTAGGAGTCCAATTGCTATGAAATTTGAACCTTGGGTCCAAAATATAATTAAGTTATAGTTAAATTAGTATTTCCAGGTGCATGGGCTGCATAAGTCCTGGAAATTTCATTTGGGTCCTCAAGTTTAATCTTTTACACTTTAGTCCCTCAATTTTAGTAAAATTACTTTCCAAGCTCTAAACACTTGGATTTTTGGAATACATTTAAAATATGTCATTTCCAGTCCCTTAAGAGTTAAAATTTCAAATTTTAAAATTAAGGTCTGGTACAGTTTCAAAAATTACAAAGTAGCCCTCAAACTTCTAAAATTTTACAATCTAGTCATTGGGCTTTTAAAGGTTGATTTTATTTATCTTAAAAACTTTTAAAACTTTATTAAAATGTCCAAAAGTCATTTTAAACCTGAGTACATTCCCAAAATTCGAAATTTATAGAGGGGTCCTTTAAGTTTTATTTTCTTGCAATTTAGTCCACCAACTTTCCATTTTTGTATTTTTAAGTCCAAAATTGAAATTTAATCAATTATGCTCGACTTGTCCAGGTTATAAATCATTTAAAACATGGATTTAAAATATCATACACATGCATGTCCAATACATACAAGAATTCATCACATAGAACATTAAATTGTACATGCATGCACCTAAAGTTCAATAATTAGCAATTTTGAGCAACACTTGAGGAATCTCATGACTTGATACATAAAATTGACATGAAATACATAAATTATACATCTCAAGTGCTCATGATCAAAACTCTACATGCATTTTAACAAAAACACCTAAAACTTGAAAGAATTTTTCCACCCACCTTAAAATTGGAAAGTTGTGAAATAAAAGGATAAATTTCACAACTTTGGATGAGGTCACTTAGGTCAGCCCCTAAGTCAAGAAATATCAAAATTTTGGAGTTAGAAAAATGAGAGAAAAATTAAGGAGAAAAGAAGGAGATAAGAAAACTGGAAAGACTACACTTTACCTTGTGTAGTAGGTGATTTGAAACTAGTTGAAGCTTCAAATTTGGGATTTTTGGTTCAACTCCAAGATCACCTAAGGTCAGCCCCTATTTCTCAAAAATGAAAAAGGGGTGTTAAAATTTGAAAAACAAAATAGGAGAAGAAGAAAGAAAGGGCTCAGTGTCCAAATCTTACCTTGTAGTCCAATTTCTCTAACACTTATTCTTCAAGTCTTCTAAAATTCACCACCATGCATGCATGTCTTCAAGTGGTCTTCTAAGTACCTCAAAATCCAAAATTCAAACTTAAATTAAAAAGAGAAGGTGATGAGTAGTAAGATTTTAAGTTGAATTGAGGAGTGAAATTTCTTACCTTGAAATAGGGGGGTTCGAATTTTCGGTTTTTAAGTAGGAAGATTGTTTGTTTTGGTTTAGATGTTTGGAGAAAGAAAGAGTGTTTGATGATAGGAAGAAGATGTTCTTGAATGTATGAAAGTAGGCTTGAAGATGTGAAGAACTTGTGTTTGAATATTTGAAGATGTGAAGAAGTGGTACTTGAAGATATGAAGAACTTATGTTTGAAGGTTTGAAGATGTGAAGAGTTGGTGTTTGAAGATTTGAAGATGTGAATGATTTTTAGAGAGAGGTTAGAGAGAAGGAGGAGAATTAGTTGGAAGATCAAATGTGTTGGTGAAATTTTTGAAAAAATTGGCCTTGTGGCCGTGTACTAGGGAGAGAGAGAAGGAGAAAATTTTTCAAGCTTGTAATTTGCTTCTTGCATGGGAGACAAAGTGCAAGTCAAAGTATGGGCTTGAATGGTGTTGGGGAATATTGAGAAGAATGTTGGTTAAGTGGGAATAAGTTGGGGAAAATAGTAATAAAGAATTGGTGTATAAGATGATGTGTATAATGTTTGAATTAATGGTATAATTATACACAAGATGACTAATATAAGGTGTAACTGTACAAGAGTTAGATGATATTTCTACTCCAAAAATCTCATCATGGTCGTCCACTATAGGGCAAAAATAGTAATAATAAATAGTCTCTTAAAATTCTAAGGTGACTAATAAATACAAAAATAGTAATAATGATCAATCAAGTGATCATAAATGCAAAATAGAATTAATAAATGATCATGATCACAAGTAATAAATAAAATGAAATAAATTGCAAAATATATATATCATTAATATTTACCCGTCAAAGTGACGCCGTAAAATAGTCGATCAATACATAGACGACAAAATGATCAATAATAGCTCGGAAAATCGGGGCTTCACATACACCATCAATCAAAAATATTTAATGGCTTGGATTAGTCCCCACCGTCTCATATAGGGGATGTGTCCCATTTGAACCAATCTATATATATATATATATATATATATATATATATATATATATGTGTGTGTGTGTGTGTGTGTGTGTGTGTGCATATATTTGATTTTTTTGCTAGTATTAATCATCTATAAGTAAAAAAAAAAAAAAGTACTACTTAAAAAATGTATTTTTGTTGAAATTAACTTTTTTATTATCTATTTTTATTTTAAAGGAAATTAAGGTATATAATTTTAAGTTATTGATTTTTTAGTACCTCACGAATAGGCACTTTGTTAGTTTGGTATCTGACATTTACGAGTTACTATTTTTTGAACCTATACTTCACAATTTTTATAAATCGTGCCTATTCACTTTTAAGGAGGAAAATGCCCCCAAGATTTTTTTTTTTGTTTTTTGATAAAAGTTAAGTTTTAATTATATTTATTAAATTTAAAAATAAATTTAATTAAAAAATAACTTATTATTATTTGAATTAAATTATTAAATTCCTAATTGTAAAAAAATTAAATTAATTATTTTTTTAAAATTCAATTAAAACACTAATTAAAAATAAGTATATTAATAAAACAATTGCTATAATTTTCTTATTTACTATCTTAATTTTAATTTTTAAATTATTTAATTTAATTTTAATTTTTAAAATTAGTTAGCTAAACTAATTTTTCTTTTCGATTAATTAAATTTTGATTTATGTTTATTAATTTACTAATTTAACGTAATGAAACTTATTTTTTCTAAAAATTTATTGATATTTTTAGAAACTTCTTTTTATTTTTAATTAATTTAATTAAGTTTTATTTGATTTTATAATTGAAATAAGCATACTCAAAGTTTATTTTGAGTATACTTATGTTTCTTGACTCATTTTCGTCTTAAAAGTGAAAAGGTACCAATTTATTAAAAAATATGAAGTATGGGTACTAAATTGGTAACTTAGAAATGTCAGGTATCAAACCAACAAAGTGCCTATAGGTCAGGTACTACAAAATCAATAACCCAATAATTTATAATTCAAGTTACAAAACTATTTTTTTTTATAAATTAATTTTACAAATTAGACATTAAATAAATTTATTTTTGTGGATGTATAATACTAGATCAAATACATGCATATACAAACTTACTTTTTATTTTTATTATGAGGCGATAATGTAAAAAATTTAAAAAGTATAGATGACAAAGTGCAAAGACTTTGGCATATGATGGAATCTTGACAAAATATTTCGCCAGCATCAAGTTTTAGGACAAAGTATAAATCCCATGAAGTTTGTATGGGTAGGCGGAAAAAAAAAGAACGATTAGATTGGAAAGTTTAAAAGACGTGATAGTTTAGGGGTTTAATGTTTTTATCTCTAATTATTGTATAAGGCCAAAAAAAAAAATATCGTACCATCTAAATTATAGGAGTTCGGACACTTTTATCCCTAAACTTTTATTTTTTGCACGTTGCCTCCTTAATTACGCGATTTTTTCACATGACCACCTGAGGGTCGCCGATGGAATATTCGCCAAAGACTTTCCCCCCCACACATGCAAGGCACGTGTGGAGAAAATTATTTTCGATCAAACTAGTTGGGTATTGTTGCATTTCACCATCCGAACTTTGCATGATTTTTTTGACATCCGAACTTTGTGTGGTTTTCACTTTGCCATCACGGTTTAAGAATGTAAAAAGAAAAAAATTAAATGTATATACATGTATTATCTCCTTTTTCAATTTAATCTACAAAAGAAAATTAATTAGTATTTACTTGAATAAAATATATAATCAATGAAACTATTTCATAATTTCTTATTTGTTAAGTCTTGTAGAATAGTAATTTATTTCTTTTAATTTACTTAATATTTTCAAATCAATATAGAGAATTAAATTATTTTTATCAATTTTGACGTAAATAAATTTATAAATATGTAAATGAGTTTGAACATAATAGAATGAATCTAAACAAATGGTATAAATTTTTAAAAAAGATAAAAGCATTATAATTTAAATGATTTGGTTATTTTTATATTTAAAAAATTGTAGGATTGGCAAGTCTGTTTATTTTTCTTTCTTTCTAGTTTTCCTTGAGTTTAGATTACTTTTTTTTTTTGAAAATATATTCATTCTAATGTTTTTAGAATCTATATTATCTATGTATATGATATTATTTACCTCAAAATTGATAAACCACCATTTTTTTTTTTTAATTTTTAATCTATTATTTTCTTGGGTTAATAATTTGATAGATAAAGTAGGTTAAAGAATAGAATTCTTACTCCAACAAGATTTTAAATTAAAAAGAATAAAAAATAATTTCCTTCTTTATATTTATATTTAATGAATTCAATTACGCAAAATAAATTACAATTATACAAAAGATTTAAAGAAGAAACGATAAAATAGATTCCTTGATAATATATTTTATTCAAGTAAATACTAATTAAAAATTTTATTTATCGCCGATAAAAATAAAAGATATAGATATACATGTATATATATTTATTTTTTTTAATGTTTTTTAAATTGGGATAGAAAGTAAAATCACGCAAAGTTCGGATGGCAAAGTGAAACCGACACAAAGTTCAAATGACAAAGTGCAACGACATTCAACCTGTTTGAGTTGAACACGATTTTGCCCTCGCGTGCCTTACACGTAGGGGAATCTTCAAATGAATATTCAACCTATTGACATGTCTTAGATGGTCATGTGATAAACAATGTAGTTTAGGAGGAGAAAAAGTTCAGGCGAAAAGTGTTAGATTCCCTATAGTTTGAAATATATTATTTTCGGAAATTTTGTAATTTACCTTCCAAACTATGGCTGCTTTTTATATTTATTTTACAAACTATTTCGAGTTTCAATTTTCTTCCCGAACTACATGAGCTTTTTGCACATAACCACCCGAGAATCGCCATTAGTGGAATATTAGCCGAAGATTCGATCCGTACTTGTGTGTGGGGAAAAAATTATATTTCACCTCAAACTAGTCGGATGTTATTATACTTTGACTTTGTCATCTCAATTGTGCGGTGTTTATTTTGCTACCTAAACTTTGCGTGATTTTCAATTTGTCACCTCGGTTTCAAGAAATTAATAAAATTATAATGTATACACTCGTATTTATCTCTTTTTAATTTCTCATCAAAAAATAATTTAGTATTTCTTCGTAATAATATTTATTCTTTTATAATTTCTTAAGTTTTAATTTTCTTGTAGAATTATAATTTACTTTTCTTATTTTCCTCGATTAATTTTTCCAAGAACTTTTATATTAAAGAAGTTAATTAATAAGAAAACAATTTCATTGATAATATACTTTGCTAAAGTAAATACGACTTAAACTGAAACATAGATAAAACACGTATATATGTATATAAATATAGGGGTTAATTCTTGTGAGACCATCTCTTGGGATGAGACCGTAAGGACTCGACCTGGGTCGTTATAACAAATCAATGGATGGTTGAGATTCAAACATTAAAATTAGCATTGATATTTATCATTTAATTCGAAAAAGAGCATTATTGTCTAAACATAATTAAAAAAAGGTCAATGATTATCAAAGATTTATATTACCATATCCATTTGCTATAATTTAGAGATTCAAATCAATGAAAATCACCTCAAGAATCTCACTCATCTACTCCAAAAAACGATAATCAATGGAAATTGTTGCATAATCATTCGCTTATGCTACCAAAAAAAAAACTCCGAGGCCACTTTCCAATTTTTTTTGTAATTTTTGAATTAATTAGAATTATATATTAGGATGTTATAAATGAATGGACAGTTTGACATATATGTTCCCATAGTGTTGCATTTTTATCATTATATTGATGTATGTATAGCTATATTGTGGTGCATGTGAGGCTAGTTGTATAATTTTAAAAAAAAAAGTCAAAGATAATCAAAGATTTATACTACCATATCCATTCTATAATTTAGAGACCCAAATTAATGGAAATCACGTCAAGAATCTCACTCATCTACTCCAAGAAAAACGCATAATCAATGGAAATTGTTGCATAATCATTCCTTTATGCTACAAAAAAACGAGGCCATTTTCCACAAAATATTTTTTAATTTTCGAATTAATTAGAATTTTGTATTAGGATGTTATAAATGAATGGATAGTTTGACATATATGTTTCCCGTAGTGTTGTATTTTTATCATTATATTGATGTATGTATAGTTATATTGTGGTGCATATCAGTTTGTCAGAAATGCATCAATCAACATATATGTTGTCTTTGCAATTTAGTATTATTATTATGCATTAAGGAATTTTTTAGTGCCTACGCTATTGAATTTTTATTGCAAATTTTGGTGATATTGTGAAGTCCCGATTTTTATTCGATCATGTACTTGTCTCACGTATCGTCTTTGTACAATTTGACTATTCTACCGCATCGCTTTGACGGGTAAATATTAATGATAAATATATTTTGCATTTAATTCTTTTAAATTCTATTTGTGATCATAATCATTTATTAATTTTAGTTCGCATTTATGATCACTTGCTGATCATCATTATTATTGTGTATTTATTAGTCACCTTAGAATTTTAAGAGACTATTTATTTTAGGATTTATAATTTATAGAATTAAGAATTCGATTTAGATTAAGGGATCATGAGACTTATAAGTGATCAAGGAAATCACTAATTATTTTGGAGATTGATATTTATTCATCTATTATCATCAATTTTGGGAAAAAATAATAATATGGAATTACCAAAATACCTTGCCAGGGACCGACATTGGTGTATTTTTGGTGTAGAAATATCTCCCAACTCCTGTACATGTACACCAGGTATTCATCTTGTGTATTTTACACCATTAATTCAAACTACATCTTAAATTAATAGCAATAACTGAACGAAGCACAATG